>OZ035876.1:6556874-7834210 GCA_964034865.1 Eristalis intricaria
AAGATCATGCCTCTGGTGAAGATTGTGCCTCTGGTGTTTACGTTTGAGATACGCATGTTCTCATGAATGATGTTAAGGAAACCGAATGGAAGTGCGTCGCCTTATCTAAATCCTTTTTTGACATCAAAAGTTTCGATAAAATCTTTATCGACCTTGACGGAGCAACGGCCATTCTCCATTGTCATGGTTTTCAAAGACGGACAAGTTTTGCAGGGATGCCAAAACTAGACATGGTGTAGTATTGGCATAGCTGTATAGCTCGTCTCTATAAATCGAGTACATTTTCCGTGTACGAAATGTGTTCATAACATTTCATTTAATTTGTTAATAAAGTTGACAAACAAACAAAAAAGATCATTCAAAGAAAAATGTAAGAGGAAGAACTTTTTAGCATTGTTCCAAGTCTTCAAATTCTCCGCAGTGACTTCAGCCTGAAGCATACAGCGTAAATCTTCAAAATCAGACAACAGTACCTTAGTTTTTCAACACTAATCTTAAATCTAGGAAAATGTTATTGACAAAAGTCAGCGTGTTCGATACTATGTCTCTTTGGTAAATCTGTGTCTCTTTATCACTTCCTCTACGCATACAAGCAAGAGATTAAAAACATGCATTATTTCGAATGCATCGAGAGAACGTTATAGAAGATATATTAAAGCGTTTGAAAAAATGTGTACACTATATCCATTCGTTTTACCATTCGACCACCATTACATTTCTTTTAAAATATTTGAACAATGTTAGGGACCGAGTACGACTCGCCCTTATAATAATAATATGGCCCGTAGAGGGCCAGGGCCTAGCTTCTCAGCAACCACTCGTGTTGTGCGTGCTGTTCTCTCACGCGTGGAAGGGACCTACAGTTTAATGCCGACTCCGAACGGCGAATTTGAGAACCTTTTTACTCTTTGAGCATTGTCAGTGACTCGAAAGAGGTGGAGCCGTGAAATAGGGACGGTGGTAAATTCGGGTATCGAACCTGGCACTCACCCACTACGACACGGCGACCAACGGCGACTCGCCCTTTACTAGATTTAATTTACGCGATCATACTCCATATTGATGTTGATCACACCTGCACCAAGCATTTTAGCAACAATTGAGTTTGCTTCCATCAAAATTAAGAAATGAATAAATAAACGCAATCTTAAAGTGCAACAATTAAATTTTATTCAAAAATGAAACTATAACAAAATATTTTGAAGACATTTCTCATTTCCCGCAGCTGCATCAACCCCACCATCGATTCTTAAAACTCGACTGGCACGATTCCACGCTTGTTGGATTCTTCCAAGAAACACAGAGTATACTGCTCAGCGGCTTCGCAACTATAAAAATAGATCAAAGAATGGTTAGGAGCCGCCTTGTTTCAAAATTCCGTGACTTACTGATCATCGGTGACTGGAGTGTCCTTGCAGACTCCAGCAACTTCGTCCACAATGGCCAATTTCTTGGCATCACCCTTGGTGCGGAGCTCAGCCACTTTCAAAGCGTTATCCTTGACAAACTTGCCGTCAGCATTCAACTGTGTGTGGGATTAGTGAGTAAATTTCTGGAGTCATTTGTTTCAGTTCACTTACGATGTCGACTTGTTTCATTAGGCAAGCTCGCAGGCACTTGGCCTCCTTGGACGATGCCGGCTTGTGCATGAGTATCGCTTCGATGTCATCTAAGAGGACAGAACATCATTTGAGGTCCTGTTTTGCATTTATAGAAACAATCACTTACCATCAGTGGCGCCATTCTCAGTTTTGCAGGGTTGAGCCAATCGCCGGAAGGTTTCCTTCTCTTCTCCGGTAATCTGAGCCTGTTTGAGTGGGATAAAGTTAGTTCAGGCAAAGATGGCATTAATCATCCAAACCTCAACAGCAGCAAGAGCCAGGGTGGAAAGGAAGATAACTGCGAATGCTTTCATGTTGACTGTTGTTTGCTGACGAACTTGGTCGAGATTAGTTGATGAACTGATGTTTTTGGTTGAAATTCGGTTTCTTTTTATAGTCATTTTGATTCATGTGGTCAATGCAGTGCGTTTGGGAGATCAGATGTCGTTACAAGTTACAACTTTCCACTTGCTGAAGTAGAAAATTATAGGTTTGATGCAATGTAAAATCGACCACGTCTCGGATTGTCGTCACGGCATGCCATATTCGTTTGGACGCATCGACCTTGTGTGCTGCGGTTGACTATCACAGCGGTAGTTACCAAATTAATAGAACATGTAAATGAATGGTAGCGTGCTTGTATTTTGTATAGTTATAAGATACCCTCTGCAAATGACCTTACTTTTGCATATTGAAAAATGTGACCGAAATAAGCAAGTCCTACGAAAACATTGACTGATCTCAGACATGGCCAACCACCATTCAAGTTAAAGTCATCCTCATAAACTCCCTGGTAGAAGACCATATGATCTTCTATCTGGACTGTGCTTCAAGAATTGCGACTGGGGATCCCAAAAACCAGCTGTATGTCTATACGATTCAAATGACATCTGTAGATCTCATTATGAATAGGGCTTGAGGTTTTGATAAATGGTCAGTTGTGCATCCTGCCTTACTGATTTACAATCTACTGGGTTACGTTGGTTAACAATGTAAGAGTTGTATTTAGCGTAATGCTAAATGCAACTACAGTGGAATGCATGTACAGTGGAGAGCTTAACTGAATACACAATTTCAGTTTTTCTAGTTTTTCATCAATAAAATTTTTTTTTTTACGATGGATTTGATTAAAATCTTCATAATAATCTTCATATTTACTTTACTTTTCTAAGAAAGAGGCACAGTGAAAGAAATCGTACAGTTAAAACGGCTGGAATAAAAGAAAAACCAAGCGGATCGCATGTATCCAGTTTTGCACATTTTAATTGCTCCGTCTTTTCTTTGTGCATTCACCGTTAGGTCTAAATATGGTGTGACATACTTTATCATATATTTCGTTATTCTCATTTTGTATTCTGGGAGGGCATGGGCCTGTTGTTGACTGATCTCAACTTGGCGAGATGCCAGCAACGATCCCTGTTAAATGCACTGGTCAAATTGACATACAGCCTCCTCGCGGCGCCCTCTGCATAGCCTTTAAAGCAACCGCTTAGAGGTTAACTAATGTATGCAGCGGCCCCCTTGTCCAGGGGCTTAAACCAGGACCCGATCCTCCAGGTTCGGGGGTTCCGCCTGAGGTTAACTTCCCCACCGTGTAAAAAAAGGATTAGTTCAGAAACGACGAGAAGCATCTGATACGAATGACCCTACTGCTGACGACCATGGATAATGAAATAATGACAACGATTTTCGGTTCTGCACATGGAATGTGAGGTCCCTGAATAGACCACGTGCAGTCGATGAACTTGCGAAAGCCCTCGAAGCTTATAAGGCAGATATCACCGCCATTCAGGAGGTGCGGTGGGATGGGCCGGGTAAAAAGAGAATGAAAAACTGCGATATTTACTTCGGCGATTGCTACAAAGAGCGAAGGCAGCGCTTATTCGGATGCGGGTTTGTTGTTCGAGGCAGACTTCGGCAAGAAGTCTTAAGCTTTAAGTACATAAGCGAGCGCCTCATAACAATCCGCATCAAGGCTACATTCGGCAACATCAGTCTGATATGCGCCCACGCCCCAACGGAGGATAAAGATGATGACAGCAAAGATGACTTTTACGATCTGCAAGAAAGAAACATACGATCAATGCCCCAGTTACGACACCAAGATCGTTCTAGGAGATTTCAACGCAAAGCTGGGCTAGAGTCATCGCAAGGCACAGCCTTCACGACAACACGTCCGAGAACGGACTCAGGCTGTTGGACTTCGTTACGTGCCGAAACCTCTTTGTAGCCAGTTCGCGGATCCCTTACCTCAACATCCTCAAAGGGAACTGACGGTATCCTGATCAATCAACCGTCAACCAGATTGATCACACTGCGATCGACGTCAGACACTCCTCCAGCATTCTCGATGTCTGAACATTCCGAGGAGCCAACATCGACTCGGATCATTTCCTTGTTGTAGCCAAGGTAAGAACACGGATATCGATAGGACAACGGAGTAGAGCCAGACCAAAACAATTTGACGTCGGAAAGCTACAATCGCAATTGACCGCTAGCAACTTTGCCGATCGAGTCTCCCTAAAGCTCTCAGAGAGTCCAACCCTGCCAGGCGAAACAATCGACCAACAATGGAACCGTTGTCAAAAAGCCATCAGAGAAGCTGCATCTGATGTGCTGGGTTTTAAAACGTCACCCCAAAAAAAAACCCCTGGTTTGACAACGAGTGCAGGCAGGCACATTCAGCGAAGCAAACAGCATACAAGGCGACGCTGGACAGAAGGACGAGAGCGGTTCGTGAGCTCTACGAACTTAAAAGAAGGGAAGGGCACCGGCTTCTCAAAAAGAAAGAGCATGAGAAACGCGCGATCGAGGAAATGGAGGGGTGTTACGGCAGAAATGACGTCCGAAAGTTCTACCAACGGGTAAAACAACTATCCAATGGATACGAAATTCGGACAGAAGCCTGTCGTGACGCAGAGGGACAACTCGTAGTAGATTCGCAGTCGATACTGAGAATCTGGAAGGATCATTTCTATAAACTGTTAAACGGCGAGGAAGACTCCAATACCGCTGTCAGACAGAATGTTCCACTCAACGCAATTGACGATGATCGCCGAGAATTCCATCCCCCCGACCTAGACGAAGTCCAGATAGCGATATCGTGACTAAAGTCGAATAAAGCTGCTGGTGCAGACGGACTGTCTGCGGAACTGTTTAAGGCAGCTGGAGATGAGCTGGTAAGGTACATGCACCAACTCATCTGTAAGATATGGTCTAAGGAAAGCATGCCCGACAAGGGGAACCTCAGTATCGTCTGCCCAATCCCCAAGAAAGGGGACCCCTTCAACTGCGCGAACTACCGAGAGATAAGTCTCCTCACCATCGCCTATGAGATCCTCTCTGCCGTTTTGTGTGACCGCCTGAAACCATTCGTCAACAACCTGATATGTCCTTACCAGTGCGGTTTCAGGCCGGAGAGTCCACCATCGACCAAATCTTGACATTACGGCAGATCCTGGAAAAAACCCAAGAAATGCAGATCTACACCCACCACCTATTCGTCGATTTCAAGGCCGCATATGACAGCGTGCATAGGGACGAGCTATACAACGCCATGTCTAGTCTTGACATTCCTGCCAAACTCGTCAGGTTGTGTAGGATGACGATGGAGAATTCTCGCTGCTCCATCAAGGGCGGTAACGAACTCACCGAGACCTTCAATGTCAAAAAAGGTTTTAGACAAGGCGACGCGCTGTCATGGGACTCCTTTAACGTCACCCTGAAGAAGATCGTGCAGAACTCACACGCTAACACAAGAGGCACGAACTTCCAGAAGTCCGTACAACTGCTAGCATACGCGGATGACATTGACGTGATTGGCAGAACACAGCGAGCCGTCAATGAGGCGCTTGCTGGCATTGAGGCGGAAGCGGCTAAAGTGGGTCTAGTGGTGAATGAGGGCAAAACGAAGTATATGCTGTCATCAATAAAGGACACACAACATCGAAGACTTGGACAGAGCGTCACCATAATAATATAATAATAATAATATAGGTGGCGCTACAGTCCGAGGCGGACCTGGGCCCATCTTCTCAGCAACCACTCGTGTTGTGTGTGCTATTGTTCTTTCACGAGGGGAAGGGACCTACGGTTTAATGCCGACTCCGAACGGCGAAGCTTTTTCCAGACAGGAATACTCTTTGAGCATTGTCAGTGACTCGAAAGAGGTGGAGCCGTGAATTATCAAAGGTGGTAAATTCGGGTATCGAACCTGGAACCCTCTGCGTAGGAGTCGACGCACTTACCCACTACGGCACGGCGAACGTCGCCATAGGCAGCTATAACTTCGAGGTAGTGAAGGACTTCGTCTACCTCGGTTCGCAAGTGAACAGTACGAACAACATCAGTACCGAGATCAAACGCAAAGTAACTCTTGCCAATCGCTGTTTCTATGGGCGTATGAGGCAATTGGGTAGTAGAGCCATCTCTCGAAGGACCAAGCTGACTTTATATAAGACCTTGATCATCCCTGTCCTGCTCTGAGGTGGGTAGGCATGGACAATCTCAAAAGCGGATGAGGAAGTCCTTGGCCTCTCCGAGAGAAAAATCCTGCGTTCAATCTTTGGTCTTGTTTGCGTTGACGGTTTCTGGAGGAGAAGATTCAACCAAGAACTGTACGGGCTGTACAGCGACATGAGCCTAGCCAGGCGTCTACGGATTCAACGTCTAAGATGGCCAGGCCATGTGGAGCGCATGGACAACACTGCTCCAGCCCGAAGAGTTCTTGACTTCGACACGGAACCGATGGCGCACTCAACTTGGTGTGCGCAGTTGGAGACAGCTGGCTAAAGATCGTGCCGGCTGGAGATGCTTGGTTGTTGAGGCCCACTTCCACCTCGGGCTGTAGCGCCACCAGAAAAAGAAGAATAATTCATTATAATATTATAGATTAGGTTAGTGCGTCGACTCCTACACAGAGGGTCCCTGGTCCCACAGAGGTCCTTCATGGCTCTGCCTCTTTCGAGTCACTGAAAGATACTCAAAGAGTATTCCTGTCTAGAAAAAACTTCTCATCTTCGCCGTTCGGATTCGGCATTAAGCTGTAGGTCGAACAACACGAGAGTGGTTGGTGTAGAAGCTGGGCCCAGGTCCGTCTCGGACTCTCGCGCCACCCATATTATATTATTATTATTATATCAGAACAATGCTGGGGATATGATGAGCAACGGGCAAAATGTGGTAGATTTAGAGTTGATGTTGGTAGGTTTTGAAACATTGCAAAAAGTGCTAGAAATACCACTAAAGTGGTAGAAGTCCCATCACTGCTACACATCCCTGCAACAATCATAAAATATATTAAAAGTCCATTCAATGCGCTATAAATTCATTTTATTTATTCTATTTATTTAAAATTGTATAGTTTTAATTTGCACAAAGAAAAATAAATATATTCATGTATGTATATAATTTGTATCCAACTACATAATAGTGACGAAATAAATAAATTATTAACTATGGCTCTCTCTCTCTCTCTCTCTTTCATCACACAATCACTAAACTGACTGCAACAAACTCTTACTAGAATAAAAAACATTCCATTTAATTTAAATACTATTTTTTTCGTTTTCTCTCGATTTTTTTTTCTTTTTTTGTTTATCAAAAAAATCATATAATCAAGTATATAAAAATAATATAAAATATATTCATACGTGTGTGTGTGTAATTATTATAATTCATAGTTCTTTCGCATACAAAATCATAAAAAAAATACAATTATTAATTTTCATATGCATCTCCCTTCATAATCAAAATTTATACGAAAAAAATCACATTTCTCTTTGCCTTATTGCATACTGCATGTGTGTGTATATTGTTTTCTTTATAGTTTCATATTGTATATAAGGAGTGTGCTCAAGGGTGTGAGCTCGCTCGCTTTTAAATGCTAAATGGGACCGTTAAGACACACCAATGTATAGTTTTTTGTTTTGATTAAGTTTGAATAAAATTGTTCTTCGTTAACTGCAATCGTACGTATTTGTTTGACAGATCCCACAAGAGGTTTGCCAATTGCGAGCTGCTCATATAATTATGTATCCCGTTCAATCTTAAAAACAACAGTACAAAATACTTAAGCCAATTTCATCTTCTTCTCAGTTTCGTTTTGTTTCATAGAAAAAAAAAAGAAGTAAATGTTTAGACACTACTCAGGCAATATTGGGTATAGTTTAAGTTTTATTTTGTATTTATCTAGGTTTTTTGCTTGCATATTTAAATGTTCCTCTATATATATATCTATATCTATTTTGAATAAAACAATCTGCTGGTTTCTTTTTAAAAAGTGCTCAATAGGATCTTAGAAATAATAAAATAGAATTTCTGTTCTTCAAATTCAAACAATGTCAGTTTTGTTTCTGGTAGATTTGAAAAAAAAAAACCTCTTAACATATTTTGACTAGCATTAATAAATAAATTAAATATATATTCTATATATGTGTATGTAGGTATGCATGTAAAAAAACATTCACTTATAGTCTAGATGTAGTTATATATTATGTGTTACAAATATCAGCTTTCTTCGAAATATTTGAAAACAAGAACGTATTTTAAGGCCTGAAGAACAACGAATTTGTGTAAACACTTTAAACTCTTAACACACTAATTGTCTACCATTCCTACTGGGCGTAGTGGTATCTAAACTAGGACTTAAATGATAGGAGGACCACCCTCCCTGCGTAGAGTAATAGACTATGGAAATAAAATGCCCATTCAATGACTGATGGCAGAGGAGATTGACATGTGTTCATGACAAAAACATTCTGAGTGTGATCCTTAACTAAACTACGTACTGGCCGGAACATTCCGAAGATCTTTCTGCAGATCCCTGAACGAACAAGAAACTATAAGTAAATGAATACCCCTTTCAAAGTCAAAGTCATGCATCGTCCATACAAGGAACGATGTCCATCTCCCATGGCAGTTAAAATATAACCCCTCTTCTTCGCTTTTCCAATTCAACAAAAAGGACATGAGCCTGTAATCCCCATCATCACATTCAAAACAAACTTATAAACAAAACAAAATGAGTATCAATATCTGAAATCTCTGCACATGAACACACAGATAGAAGTCCTCTAAAATGCAACGGTATTGTAATCTACCGACTCTCTGAAATATTCAGAAATATTCTAAATGAAGGACTACACTCAATATTCCTTTTCCTAACCTCTAACTGGCCACAAAACACAAGTAACTACAAGCCTCGCCCTCGCGACCGCACTTATTCAATTCCAAAAGTGTTCGTTTCTTCGACAGCCAACAGTAGCTTCTCATAGAGAATCTCTGGCGTTGGATAAGGGGGCAAGTCTAAACGATTGAAACAAGTATGCGCTCTGGGCAGGGCGTTTGGTTTGCCCCACTTCTCGATACAGAAGCGACGAGGTCCTGTTGAACCGCGTAACGCTGAAAAACCCTCATACGGGATGCTCGAGGTGCCCGTGACGAACTGAAGCAAGCGCAGTCGCTGCTCGTTGGTGAACTTCTCGATCACCTGCCAGAACCAAATGATCACCTGATGGTTGTCATGGTAGCCACTGCGGTACTCTGTGTTCAAGCGCCAATCGTTGATGTCGATCTCAGCGGTGCCGGCGATGACCAGCTCCAACTCGCGAGCGTCAAACACAGAGACCAACCGCGAGTCAACCACCTCGTAGAATCCTCGAACCAGCGACTCGGTCTGCTCCTGAACACCACGTTCGAGGCGCCACTTTATCATTCGCTCCAAGTACTCCTTCTTATTTTTCTCGTTGATGATCATGTTCTTCCCGCCGGGTTTCAGCTCACGCTCGACAACGCGTCCGAGCAGCTCCTCGGTCACGCAGAACGTCAGGCCGAGATCATTCCCGGTGCCGATGTCATTGTCACGTATCCACTGCAGCGATTGATGGAATTCATTGTCAAGGGATTCTGTGGGAGAGAAGGTTCACATCATCGTCAGGTTGGACATGGTTTGAGCGCTATGCTTACCCAAATCACTTAATGCCACTGGAAGTCTAAGCAGTGCCTTGTAAAACGGCCGCGTGAAGAAGGCATCCAATAGATACTGATGGACCAGAGCTAGACCCAGGACTCGTCCACTGAACCGGAACCAATCATGGCAGTTGTCAACGAAGGCAGAGAGCGGAGACACTTGGACGGTGTAAGTGTCATTTGCTGAGTACTCAAAGAGACCGTAGTACGGGTTGAAGAGTTCACGTGACAAGAGAAAGAAAAATTCCCTAAAAAAGACAGAAATGAGTAAAATATAAAGACTACAGAATTAAGCAAGGCTCACCTCGATGGACCACCGTAGTCCAGTCCTTCTTCAGTGTCCCAGAGCACTGCAAGGCGTCCGCGCTGCAAATCCTTCTTGTTGGCTGACATAATGCGACGAAATGCATCCTCCAATAAGTGAGTTCGACGAATGTGGAGTCTAGACGTGAAGGAATGCATGAAATAATGGTCTTAGAGGGCAGCTGAGGGAACTTACTTCAATTTGTGGGGTCCTTGTCCGTAGCCCTTTGACTCGAGTTTGCGGTAGAATCCTCGGAGTTTCGCCTCGAAATCTCTCCGGAATGGTGGCGGACCACGTTGGGGCATGCGTGAGTTGAGATTGGGCGAACCTTGTGGGCTACGCTCTTCGATGGGCACGTAGCTCATGATCTCCTGTTCGAATAGACTGAAATGAGAGAAGGTGTGGATTTGGATTAAATTCACGATTTGCTTGAAATGACATTTGAGAAATTTTAAACAACGATTGGGAATGTTTTCTCTAAGTAGACACCTCTTGGTAAATAGTTGGGTACAAGTGGCTCACTGAAAGCGCAATCATGCTCAATGCAGTCTCGCTGTGCTACCACGGGTAAACCCTCCTTTGAAATACAGTGAAGTCTTACTTATATGATTGTCGGGCCAGTTCATATAACTGAAAAGTTCATATATTAGAACCATGTATAGTATGAAATAAAACATTTTTTTAGGTTAAAAAATTGAATTAAAGTACATATTTCTTTAATTGAGTTAATGTACAAAACTTAAAATAATTTATTTGATATTTTTTGAGTTAAACTCGGTTAATAAATCTAGATATTTTTGTTTGAATAGTTTTCGTAAATCCGAGATCGATAACTCTTTCATGGATTTTTCTCAGCATCAGCAGTTCTTCGTAAGGAAGTTCATTTTCTGAACCCCAATCTATCAGTGTATTAAGAGCTGTCATTGCATCTGACAGCTGAACTCTTTTCGGTTGTTGATCTTCTCGGAGTATCATGGTTGAATGAATCATCATCATCATTCGTATCTTCTATGATAGGCATGGGATCCTCTGCTAGCTCTTGCCATGCGTGATTGCCGGGACATTTTCATCAGGGACAGCGCTCTCCTTCCTCCCGGGGGCAGTTTTTTCATTGGCAGACACAAATGTTTTTCCTGGAAGCATTTTGAAGTAGAGTCCAGACTCATCTGCATTATAAATTTGCTCCTTTTCTAGTCCAAGTTGTTTCATTCTTCGTTCAAGTTCAAGCTTAAATGGAGGAACAAGTTCAGGCTGAGTCGATAGCTTCTCTCCGCATACAGCCAATAATTGGATGCCAAACCTCTTTTTAAACTTTGTCATCCAGCCGTTACTGGCAGAAAAATTTTTTCTTCTCCGTACTTGAGTTTAAACGAAATTAAAGCTGGATTTCGTAAGATTTCGCTTGAAATGGGCACATTGGTTTCTCTCTGCTTAAGAAACCACTTGTACAAATGTGTTTCCATCTCTGGAAATTCTCCTTGGTGAAACTTTTTTCGCTTTGCGATTCCAGAAACCATTTTAGCTGCTAAAGATTTGACTTTCGCACAGTTTTTTTTTTTTTTAATTCCAACAATGGTTGACTTGGCAATATTGAATTTATGTGAAAGAGATTTAGCAGACTGCCCATTTTCTAATGCCATGATAATTTCCATTTTTTGCTCCATATTTAAACACTTACGAATTTTTCGTCGGTTCCGAGCGTGCATGGACACTATCAAGACGTTTTTTTTAACGATGTTGGCTCTTCGATAAAAAAACACTAACTGTCTTGCACGTGCAAATGCAAATGAAACAAAAGCTAATTTTTTTAACACAAAATAACTGTAAAAATTTCAACAGAAATTCACCTATATGACGATTTGTACTGTACACGAGTCATTTTTTAGAGCATCAGTTCATATAACTGAATTCCAGTACAAAAATTTGGCGGTTCATATATTGGAATAATTCATATAACTGAGGGTTCATATACTGTGAGACTTCACTGTACTGCATTTCTTGATTGTTTATTTATTTATTTTTTTATTTATTGTTTATTTATTTGCTTCTTAAAGTAACAAAGTTTTACAAAATTAACAATACAGAAGATACAACAATTAAATTAGTTAACAATTATTAAGAAGCGACTGCTATCTACAGCTTTGAGGGAGCTAGATGGGAAAGCACCACAAAAAAGGAGGTTCCTACGCCTAAGTAGAAAAAGAGAGTTACTTCCTTTTTTTTAAAGGTATTCCGCTTTTCCTTGGGGGCAGGGTCTGTACACACAGGGCAAAGTTGTTGATCGCTCCCAACTTGGCGGGATGCCAGCAACGATCCTTGGCGATGCACAGATCAAGTTGACATACAGCTTCCCCGCGGCGCCCCTGGATAGCCATCACAACACCCGTTGCTAGGTTAACCAATGTATGCAGCGATTCCCTTTTGGTTGGGCGGAGGGCTAACAACCCGCCCACATAAAAAAAAAACAACCGTTATGAGAGAACAAGCGACGGCACGACGCAAAAAAGGACAATGATTTGCGAGTGTGCTCCTGGAATGTAAGAACACTCTGCACTCCAGGAGCCGCTCATAAACTGGAAAATATCCTCATCCAGTAAAAGGTGGATATTACTACGATCCAGGAAATACGATTTTGAATTTCATGTACATACAATGTTTTTATTCTTATACATATACAGATATAAAAGGTGTATTTTAACAAAGTATTTCATTCTTAATTGACAGCATTTATAGCTTGGAAATAAAAAATATAAAGCAACAAAAAACTACAAACAAAATTTTCCTCTTCAAAATAATAATAGTTTTGATTGAAACTAAAAAAAAACAAAATTTATTAGACATTAAACAAAAAATTGGGTCTTAGACAAAAGATAACCTTAATACAGTGGACTCTCCCTAAGTCGAACTCTCCTTAAGTCGAAACTCTCTCTAAGTCGAACTTTTTCGCCATATTTTACATACATTTCCCTCAACTTTCCATACAAAAACCTCTCTCTAAGTCAAACTCTCTCTAACTCGAACAAATTTTGGTATCCCGTGACAATTCGACTTAGGGGGAGTCCACTGTACTTGATTGTAAACCCCTTATTCTCTGAGCACTGATTTGCACTGACGTGGCATGGAGTCCACCAAATCCTTGCATCTCTTGGTTGTAATATTCTGCCACGCGCTTTGCACTACTTGCAAAAGTTCTCTATTATTTTTTGCTGGTATGTTTCGGGTCATTATCTTGCTGAAAGACCCAGATTAATGGCATTTCATATTCTGCATAAGGCAACATTACCCTTGCAAGAATATCAACATATACAGTCTGGTCCATGATCCCAGAAATGAGATGGATAGGCCCAACACCTTGATAGGAAAAACAGGCCCAAACCATTATTTTTGAACCGCCGTGTTTTATGGTCTTAAAGTGTATTGAGGGCGATATTCCGTGTTTGGAGATCATCCAAAACAGATCCTCCAAAAAGAACAATTTTGCTCTCATCAGTACATTTGTCCACAGGCCAGGTGATGTGTTCTTTGGCAAAAGCTATCCGAGCTGCTATGTGATTTTTAGAGAGTAATCCGATATTGTAAAGGGACTCCGAGCGTATAGCCTGCGGACTGTGACAGCATTAATACTTAGCCCCAACTCCTTTTGGATGAGATTTGAAGGTGCAGAGGGGTGCGTCTTGCTGTATCTTACAATTCGCCTGTCCTCCAATTCTGATGTCTTTTCTTTTCGTTCGGGCTTAGAATGGTAATTAATTGCGTTGGCAATCATTGGGGCTGTGCAACCTATGATTTCTTGAATTTCTTTATACGTTTTTCCATTTGCTCTTAACTTTAAAATTAATCTTCTTTCCTGCTCTGTGCAATGTTTATTTAAAAATATTCATTTGTTCGTACTTTTATGTCTCTACCTTTAAGTTTAATTGTTTATCAAGTTTTAAGTCAGTTAATTAGCACACTACTATTTTTTTGAAAAGCTGTATAAGCACTTCGACCTTTAACGACTGATTGATACTACAACCGACATGCAGAGGAAAATGTGATCAGTATTTGTTTTGTCAATTACCGTTATACGTTTCTGCAGGCTGCATTCAGGGAAAATATAACAAAATTTGCTTGCAATTGCTTGGGATATGAAGGGAAAATATAAAAAGTTGGCTTGGAATTTCTTGGAATATGCAAATTAAAAGTGCACTACTATTATTTTGAACACAGCTGTATATTACAGCTGTCACAAAGGGTTGCACATATTTGGATGCGGATTCGTTGTGGGCAAACGGTTAAGGTCGAAGGTCCTCGACTTTAAACCGATAAGTGATCGCCAGGCTGTAAGTCGCATCCATGGCAGATTTTACAACATCAGCCTCATATGTGCACCGACGAGGCTGAAGACTCTGTCAAAGAGGACTATTATGACCTCTTGGACGGTGTCTACGGAGCCTGTCCGGCGTACGATGTAAAGATCGTGCTCGGAGACTTCAATGCCAAAATCGGTAAGGAATACATCTTTGGCGGAGTGATCAGAAAGCACAGCCTCCACGGCACGATAACAGATAACGGCTTCCGACTGCCAGACTTTACGGCAGCACGTAATATGGTCATAAGCAGCACTAGGTTCCCTCGCAAAATAATCTACACAGCAACCTGGCGATCTCCGGACAGTCGAACCGCCGACCATGTTCTCCTTGACGCAAATATCCTGGATGTCCGAACATTCCGGGGGGCAAACGTCGACTCTGACCATTTCCTCATAGCAGCAAGATTCAGAGGTCGAATGTCCAATGTCAGAAAGCTGCACCAGCCAATAGAGAGGAGTTTTGACATTGGACGCCTGAGCACACCCGAGATTGCCAGAGCCTACGAAGAGCAACTGAGTAAGAGACACTCCGGTATGCCCACGTCATACACCAACGCCAATGTAAAATGGTTGAGAGGAGGTAGCCGAAACTATGTTAGGCTACCTACCACCTCCGACGAGGAAGCCGTGGTATGATGGCGAGTGTAGCAAAAGGCGCTGCAACGGAAAACTAGGGCAGCGCAGGAGGAGTACCGGGCTAGAAGAAGGGAGGAGAAAAAGAAAAGGTCTATCGCAACCTCCCAGCTCAAGGATATCGAAGTGTCTAGAGACAAGCACAAAATACGGGCCTTCTACAAAAAAGCCAAAAGCCTTGCCGCTGGCTTTAGAAAAGGCATCCAGGCTCTTCGAAATTGTGAGGGTAACCTGGTTACTGACCCGCAGGGAATGGTGGATGTGTTTAAGCAACACTTCCAACAGCTGCTTAACGGGCCAGACCCCAGGAGAGAGTGATACGGAACTAAGAAATCCCAACTCCATTCGATGAAGTAGTCCTCCCACCTAGCTTTGAAGAAGTCGGCACAGCCATCAAAAGGCTGAAGAACAACAAAGCCGCAGGCTCAGATGGTTTACCTCAAGGCCGGTGGCGACGTTCTGGTAAGGAGCATGCACCAGATCATCTGTAGAATTTGGGAGGACGAAAGTATGACCGACGACTGGAATATCAGCCATCCTCAAAAAAGGCGATCCTACCTCAACTACTTGCAACGACTAGAGAGGTATAGCCCTGCTCAACGGCGCCTACAAGATCCTGTCCAACGTACTGTGTGAACGTCTAAAGCTATTTTGCACCGCACTAATTGGCACAGGCGGAAGCCGCACTGGTTCCGGCCCGGCAAATCGACAATAGACCAAATCTTCAGACTAAGGCAAATCCTGGAAATGACCAGCGAGTTTCAAATCGATACGCACCACCTCTTTATCGATTTTAAAGCCGCTTGCGACAGCATTCATCGAAAGAAGTTGTTTGATGCGATGGCCGAAGTCGGGATCCCGGGAAAAAATGATCCGATTGTGGCGCACTACGCTAACAAATACGGGATGCACCGTGCAGTTCGGCAGGAGGACTTCCGAGCCTTGTGAAACCTGCACCGGATTTCGGCAAGGAGATGCGCTGTCGTGTGATTTCTTCAATTTGGTTCTGGAGAAGATAGTGCGGCGGGCAGTTGTAAACACGGTAGGCACTATATTCTCCAAGTCAGTCCAACTGTTGGGATATGCAGACGACATCGACATTGTCGCGCATTCCCAATGTGCCGTAGTGGAAGCATTTAAGGCGATTGAAGAAGAGGCGAAGCGAGCTGGTCGACCAAAAACGATCTATCACACACCACCTAGGACAAAATATCACAATCGACAGCAACAATTTCGAGGTAGTAAAGGAGTTTGTCTACCTCGGGGCAAACGTAAACTCCACGAATGACTTCTTAGTGGAGGTCCAACGTAGAATCACCCTTGGCAACCGATGTTACTTCGGTTTGTCGAAACAGCTGGGTTCAAAACTCCTTGGTCCTTAAGGACCAAGATCATGAAGCAGAACTCTTCTTTTGCCAGTCCTGCTGTATGGAGCCGAAAGCGTGACGACAAGCAAAACTGCGGAGCTGAAAATTCTACGTCGGATCTATGGTCCCGTCTGCGAGGAAGGCGAATGGAGCAGAAGCCACAACGAAGGCCGAATCTCCGGTACAAAGACCAAGTAATCGCGGATGCAAGACAGCTTGGTCTTGATGACTGGAAGCAACGTGCCCAGGACCGTCAGGAATGGAAAGCAGCTATCGCTCAGCTCGAACCATGCATGGGTTGTCAGCCTGATAAGTAGGAAGTAAGTATTCCTTTTCTCCATTGATTGAAGACCACAACTTTGATGTGAATTAAATTTTTTAACGGGATTGTTTTTTCCACTAATTTTTTGTTTGACAGATCACAGGTAATTGTCCTCATGGGACTCCATGCTTTATGGTTGACACAACATAATGGAGAAGACTCACCCTTAAGTACGTCCAAATTATAGAACTTTGTTGCGAAAATCAGCTTCCGGTCAATTATATCGTGTGCATCATCGAACTTCCTAGTCCATTATTGCCTCCATCCCCAAATTCTAGTCTCAGTCCACGTTATTGGATTATACGCAACCGACAAGATCAAAAGCCTTCGCCGATAAGCAAGCTATGATCCAGGACTTGGAAGCCAATATCACTCGTAAATACTAGTGGCAACACTGGAAGGAGTGGTCCAAATGTGAACTAAAGGCGCGACGCGAATCACGACCATGTTTACACGAAATTATATTCAAGATATAAATGTCAGCCACTGTTTTTTGGGCAAAGAGTGACAAAGGTAAGGCAGACCTATTTGCTGAACATCTAGAACAAACGTATAAGCCGTTTCATGGACAAATGTTGATGGATGATCCAACCGATAAGCCTCCGATATCCGATAACTTCAGAATAAATCGGGTGTCGTTAACTAAACTCTGCCAGGCAATACATAATTTGAAAAATAACAAAGCACCCGGCTATGATTCAATTACCGAACAAACCCTCAAGGAACTACCAAAAAAAAAGCGATTATTAAGCTCCAGTATTTAATGAACGCTTCGCTCAGACTATTATACGTACCGGATTCGTAGAAAGTCGCAGAAGTGATAATGGTAACGAAACCGGATAAAAAAATCATATAGACCGATACCACTTTTACCTATAACATCAAAGCTATTCGAGAAACTTCTACTGAAACTAATACAACCACTAATAAAAGAAAGACGCCTTATCCCCGATCATCAATTTGTATTCAGGAAGAGTCATTCCACAGTTGACCAAGTATTTAGAATAACCAACGAAATCGAAAAAGCACTAGAGGAAAAAAGGTTTGCTCCAGCGTTTTCCTCGACGTATCCCAGGCCTTTGACAAGGCTTGCCACGACGGCTTGAAATAAAAACTTAGTAGGATATTTCCAAAAAATCTATATTGCATTTTAGAATCGTACCTCAAGAATAGGATATTTAGAGTTAAGCACGGAACTGAATACTCGGAATTTAAAGATATCGCCTCTGGGGTCCCGTTAGAGAGTGTCCTTGGCCCTACTCTGTTTTTGTTACATACCCGGCGCATACCACAAACTGAGGGCACAATAGTAGCTACGTTCGCAAACGATACGACTATTCTAGCTACGAAAAGCACAATGGAGTCCACTACCGGAAAACTGCAGCACGCTGTAAATAAAACTGGCGATTGGACAAAACTCTGGGGCGTTGCCCTAAATGAAACCAAATCCACGCATATTCATTTTACCTACAAGAACATAGACAATATACCCGTCTTCATTAACTCGGTACAAATACCGTACGCAAATGAAGGACCTTAGGCGCGGCGTAATCACGGACAACATTTACACGAAATTATACTCAAGATAAAAATGTCAGCCACTCATCTTTCAGGTCGTAATAAAGTTTCCACAGTCCGAACGCATTTTATCTGTTTTACTTGAAAATATGAAATAAACAGTTCTTAATGAATCACCCGTTATAAACCAATTGTTCCACGGGAAAAAAATTGTCCTCGTTAACCACATCGAATCAAATCTACGACTGAGAATGTCTCTGCCAGATAGCTCCACCACCGTTTTCTTCGACTCCAACATGGATTTCCTCATATTTTGAGACCATCGCGCGAGTTAAGTATTGGTCGTAATTCTTAAAAATAAAAATATACAATGTGTCACCATACTTGCTTGTGTTTGCATTCTTCAATTGCACACCATAAATTCTTATCGTCATCACTTTTATGTGACCCATAAAAGTAACGATGACCGAAAGAGTAAACAAGGAAAGTGAACCAATGCATTCGGTTAACCTATTGAGAAATAGGGAGAATAAAACCAATGCATTCGGCTGACCTCTTGAAGAATGTAAGCCCAATCAAGTCAATTGGGGGACCGTGTTGAAATATTAAAAATAACAAAACCTTCTTCGGGCATTCGATTCGATCTGAGTGGTAGTTCATAGTAAACTCTCATCCGGATAGTACGGTGCAGCCCTGCTTAAGACAGCGGCCGTATTATTAATAGTAAATAAAGAACTAAAACCGTAATTATAATAGAATATATATAATAAAGAGAATATATTAAAAAAAAATTACGAAGTTCAGTTATTTATTTGGCGCAGTCGGTAGGATCAGGTACAACTATCCTGATCCACATTGAGAAAGTTCAATTCGCATTTCCTTAACCGCAATTTTCGACGAACGAAAAAAAAAAAAAAAAAAAACACGGGAAAAGATTGTGTATAGTGAAACCCTTCTAAAACCGTAGTGGAAGTTGTTGGCATATAGTAATAGTGAAACGGGAAATATGGCAGAAAATCCAAACGTCATCCCTGAGGTATCCAACCGGGATATCCTAAATAGTATAATGGCTATAGTGGCGAGAATACCACAGCCGAGTCATGGGAGCAACGTGTTACGGGAAATTCAATACTTACCCGAATTCGAGGGGGATAGCGAATCCCTAATGCACTTCATCGTAATGATAGAGAACCACCTTCGGAATACTATTGGAGATTACCAAGCCACCTGGAACATCATACAACAAGTGAAAATCAAAGGTCGAGCTATGGACCTACTGATCATCAATGGAGTCACTTCGTGGGAACAGGCGAAGGAGTTATTTAAACAACACTATCGACCGGTCATCAGCAGCAGCGATCTTACGAAGGAAATCAGCAATATGAAAGTGAGTTCAATATATGATTTGACCAATAAATTAGAATACCTTTTAAGCAAAGTAAATACATATGTAGTATTCTGTGACAATCAGGAACAAGAAAAACTATTGTACTATAATATTATAATAAACAAAATACGAGAATTAACAATAGGGAATTTAGCCAGAGAAATTAGGAATCTGTATGATTTACATGAAATAAAGAGTATTTTATTCTCCTACATAGGATACGATAATGGAAATTTAAGGAATAGTGAAATAGTTAGAACCACGGCAAATTACAATAACCAAAACAAAAATCATAGGTTTAGTCTCCCCGACAAGGAACGACGACCCAGTTACAATAATGGTCACAATAATAATTTTGGTGGACAAAATCATTCGGGAAGGTTTAGACAAAATGAGTATCGTTACCAAAATCACACTACTTCACAGAGACCTTTCCAGAACCACTCCATACAGAATAGACAGAATAGACTAGAACCAATGGATACCAATAATATCCAAACAAGTCAGGAACCGATCCGTCAGGACATTAACTCAGTAGAACCGCCGGTTTTTCTGAACTGAGCCTCGGACAATTAATGACAGTCGCCACTGAAATTCAGAACCAACGACACTATATTTTAGTAGACACTGGCAGTGCTATGACTATCATAAATACTAGTAAACTCGACATGACACCGTATAAAATTCTAGACACCCGACAGCTAGAGATAAAGACCATTAATAGTAGCGTAATCAGGAATACTGCAATAATTCAGTTTCCAATACCAAAAGAATTCGGTTACAGCGATAATACTTTTATTAAAGCTTACGCTCAGGCTTTAGAAAATAAAAACTATACGATACTCCTAGGAATGGATGTCCTTAAAAATATCATTGAAACCATTGATTTTGAGAAAGGAACTATAACTTTAAAAAATCAGACCATTCTAAAGATAGAACGAGGACACGAGTTGGCATGCAACTACCTAGAGGAAGGCAATCCTGACTTCGGCAGCCTTAATCGCGAAGAAACGACAGCATTGACCTCACTGCTAGACGAATTTAGAAACATCCAATATAAGGAAGGCGACATGTTAACTCATACCTCGGAAATAAAACATGAAATTCACCTTAAAGAAGACAAACCACTACATGCAAAAAGTTACCGATTACCAAAGAAACACGAAGAAGAAGTAGCTAAGCAAATCAAAGAGATGGAAAAACAAGGTATCATAAGAAGAAGCATGAGTAGACATGCTTCTCCGATCGTTGTAGTTGCTAAAAAGCCAGACAAAGATGGTCAAGTACAGTACCGCATTTGTGTTGACTATAGGGCTTTAAATGAAATTACTGAAGATGACAGATTTCCTCTGCCAAATATAGAAAACCTCTTCGATAAGTTAGGAAAAGCGGTCTATTTCTCGACGCTTGACTTAGCAAAAGGTTACCATCAAATTTTGATGCACCCAGCTGACATAGCGAAAACTGCGTTTATTACTCCACAAGGATTATACGAGTATGTCCGTATGCCTTTTGGACTTAAAAATGCACCAGCCACTTTTCAGCGACTAATGAACCACATACTAAGAGAATATATAAACAAAATTTGTGTCGTTTATTTAGATGACATTTTGATATTCTCCACGTCCCTAAAAGAACATATGAAAAACCTCAGAGACATCCTTCGAGTTTTGCAGAAACATAATTTAAAACTACAAATTAGCAAATGTTCATTCCTCAAGAAGGAAACCGAATTCCTAGGTCACATATTAACACCAAAGGGAATAATGCCTAATGGTAATAAGATCAGTATAATCAGAAACCTCCCACTACCCCACACAGAAAAACAACTTAGAAGTTTTTTAGGAGCCTCTGGCTACTACAGGAAATTCATTCAGGATTATGCAAAAATTGCATATCCAATGACTAGGTATCTCAAAAAGGACACCAAAATAAATATTAGTGATCCTGAATACGTGAATGCGTTTGAAACACTCCGAAACAAATTGATAACACAACCAATCCTAAAATTTCCAGAATTCGAAAAACCATTTCATTTATACACCGATGCCAGTAACTTTGCCATCGGATCTGTCCTAACACAGGACAAACAACCGGTTTGCTATATCTCTAGGACTCTGAACGAGCATGAAAGAAATTATTCCGTAACCGATAAAGAATTTCTAGCCATTGTCTGGAGTGTATCCAAACTAAGACCCTATCTGTGGGGAAATAAATTCAAGATCACAACTGATCATCTCCCCATAAAATATTTGAATAAAAAATATAATGGTGCAGAGTTCTCACAACGCAACCAACGATGGTTACTTAAATTACAAGAATTTGATTACGATATTGAATATCTCAAAGGTCAAGAAAATCGAGTGGCCGACTTTTTAAGTAGAATTGAGAAAGAAAACAATGAAGTGAATCAAATTTCTGATAGCAGAACGGGTCAATCGACAGCGGAAGGACAATCTGATCACATACCTATTAAAGAAGGTATTGTCAATATATATAAACAACAAATTATTGCGAGTTATGACAAAGAACCAAAAGTGGAAACACTAAATGGTAAAAGAATTTTATATATCAGAGCCTCGGACCCTATTGAGACGATAACAGAACAACTCAAAGAAATTGCCCCAGGAGTTAGCGGTATTTATTCTGAAGTACAAGAATCTGACTTTAACAAAATTCAACGGTTACTCATGAACTTGCAGTCAGGAAATAGAAAGGTTAAATTGATTAAACTAACACGGAGAGTTAGAGACTTAAGGACGGAGGAGGAAGTTAGGAAACAGGTCTCCATATACCATATCAGGGAAAGTCAACACTCAGGAATCATAGAGACCTACAATACGTTAAAACAACAGATTTACTACCCTAAACTTACAAGGATAATTACACAAATTATAAACAATTGCGACGTATGTCAAAAGGCTAAATACGAGAGGAAACCTATTCAAGGGAAATTCAAAGTAACAGAAACACCTAGTAAACCTAACGAAATAGTTCACATAGATATCTACCATTTTCATAAACACATTTTTTTGACAATGATTGACAAGCTGACAAAGAAAGGGTATGTATACAGACTTGAAAGTAAAAATCACATTCACAAAACAGACGCTATCACAGAACATTTAACTAGAGAAGGTCCACCCTATAAAATAATTACAGATAACGAGTTTAATACAACATACATCAGAGAATTTCTTAGGGAACGAAATATCGAAGTGCATTTCACTAAACCGAACTCACATACAGGCAATGCAGACGTTGAACGCTTACATAGTACTATAGCTGAGATACTACTTAGCATGAACCAGGCAGAATCAGTAAATACCAAAATGTTTAGAGCTTTTCAAATCTATAACAAAAGGTATCATACTACGATAGGTATGTCACCAGAACAGGCTCAACATACAAATATAGAAGCATTAGTAACCAAGCTAAAAATGAAAAAAACCAAGGTTATAAACAAAAGGAACCAAGATAGGGAAGATTATATAGAAAGAAGATCATTTGGTTATATAAAGAATTATAAACATGTGAGACACAAAAATGAACCCAATTTTCGATTTAAAAACCTAGATAGAGTACATACATCAAATATTAAACGACCAAGACAATTTGTAGGTACTCACACTGATGCTGCTACTCCTGATGACACCAATGAACCTAGTACAAGCAGCACTTGTAATAACACCAATCGAAAGTGACAACGGATTCACAACGATAAGCATGGGTGAAGGAGAAATCATCAACCAAACCCAAACCATCATCCACATAGTAAAAATAAAAATGTTGATAGACACCTTACAGGAAATAAAAAAATTTGAAATTGTAGGACAAGACTCAGAAATAAGAAAGGAATGTAATACAATTTTTACAAAAATACATAGTATCATGCCTCATAAGACAAGATCAAAAAGAGGTCTCGTAAATATAGTAGGAACGGCTCAGAAATGGTTGTTCGGTACTATGGACAACTCAGATAGGGAAGAAATAGAAGAACACATAAAAGCTACTGACACTAACAATCAGAATGCAATTCAGGAACTAAACAAGCAAATCAAAATTAATACTCAATTAAACGGAAACATAAAAAACATAAGAGACTTAGTTTTGAGAGATAGGGAAGAAATAGAACGCTATCAGAATGAAAACCAACAGTTACAAAATACGATACTTAAACGCCTACAACGAACCGAAATACTAACTAGATTACAGATGTTAGAAAGAGTAATTGATAATTTGTTAGACACGATAGCTGCAGCGAAAATGGGAATAACCCACCCTAGCTTACTCACTAAGGACGAACTAATCATGACAGATATGAATTGGAGCAAATTAAGAAATATTAAGTCAGGGGTAATGAAATATACAGATGATGCCATTATTATAGCTTTGAAAATACCAGAAGAGATTATAACACGTCCAATTAAAATAATCGTACCAATACCAAATCGAGAAAAACAAGAAGTTGACTTAGAACCCTTTGTTGTAATTGTAAACGAAGGAAAAGAGTATAAATATAACGAGGAGAAAATTAATGTTAACGAATTAAAAGAGAGAAATGATTGTATTAGTAAGCAAAATTGTTTAATGAGGATCAATAATAATTTTGAAATTATTAATCTGAACGAAAGAACTTATATTATTAAAAACGCTAAAAATGTAACCGTACAAAATAATTGTGACTCTAGAAATTTAACTTTTGCTGGAAATCTTATTGTTAATATTCAGAATTGTAATATTAAAATCAATGACGCTATAATTAAGAACAAAGAAACTAATTATACATTTCAATTCTATTATGAAGAAATAATGAAAGAAAATGCCACCATCAATACGGTGTTTACAAAATTTAAGGAACTACAAGAAATTGAAAATAGACATAACCTAGAATTAGTTCAATACCACAAAGTAAAAACCTATTTAATCTCTGGTACATCCATGTTAATAATTATTATTGGTATAAGTATCATTGGAATCGTAATGTACAAGAATGTCAGAAGTACCGGTAAAATTAAAATTAAAATTGATAGCTTAACAGAAGAGCAAGAAAAAAAACAAACGAAACCCTCAAATCAAAATTTCCAGGAGAAAACTTTCTCTAAGGAAGGAGAAGTTAAGTATTGGTCGTAATTCTTAAAAATAAAAATATACAATGTGTCACCATACTTGCTTGTGTTTGCATTCTTCAATTGCACACCATAAATTCTTATCGTCATCACTTTTATGTGACCCATAAAAGTAACGATGACCGAAAGAGTAAACAAGGAAAGTGAACCAATGCATTCGGTTAACCTATTGAGAAATAGGGAGAATAAAACCAATGCATTCGGCTGACCTCTTGAAGAATGTAAGCCCAATCAAGTCAATTGGGGGACCGTGTTGAAATATTAAAAATAACAAAACCTTCTTCGGGCATTCGATTCGATCTGAGTGGTAGTTCATAGTAAACTCTCATCCGGATAGTACGGTGCAGCCCTGCTTAAGACAGCGGCCGTATTATTAATAGTAAATAAAGAACTAAAACCGTAATTATAATAGAATATATATAATAAAGAGAATATATTAAAAAAAAATTACGAAGTTCAGTTATTTATTTCGCGCCCATTGTTCTAGGTTATGTTTGCCCAAGCCCTCATTTGAGTTGATAAAAATGTCTTCAGATAAGATTAATCCCGTGTGTGTTCCCAGCACAGAAAATCGATGATGAAATCGACCATAATCGGTGCAGTCTTATGTAATCGCTTGGGAGGTCTTTGACTCAGACGTCGTGGAAATAAACACTTCTGCAACAACAGCCGCAGGCTTGCCTTGTGATTAATACTATTAATGAAGGCACATCGATCTAATGAATCATTTAAACGCAATTGTCAGTTGCACACTCGCACGGGAGTCATTTTCAGCGTTTGGGCGCATGTTTCGCAGGTTTTCGCTTAATAATGGAAATGTTTCATGAAGTCATGGCTCAACAGGGCGCTGTTCTGTGTGCGGCAAAATGTCTACTTGCTGCGATGTGTCGTGATGATATCATTAAATGCTGTGAGACAATCTTAGCAAATACATTTGATGTAAGACCAACTTAGAATGTGCTTTGTTTACTGGGCGCAGACTTCCCCGCGGCGAGTTGAGAAGCTGCCGTACGGTCAATCGAGGGGATGTCCCACTCTCTACAGCGGTGCAAGGCTTTATTGTATTTAACGCATCAAAATATGCTTTAGTCTGGGATTTTACAAACAACAACCTCAACTTTTTATTTGCTCTAGATCGCAAATGCTATGTTTCAACAGCTGTCAAGTTAGCAATGACATCCAGCTGTCAAAATATTCCGTAAGGTTCCCTATTTCATCCAATTTCCGGAAATTATTAAAAAAAAAAAATGATCGACAGTCCGACCCAGTTGTACATAAACAACGAGAATTTCATCGCGATCCACAAGAACACTCCAGGTGCCGCTCATGAACTGGAAGATATCCTCACGCAGCACAACGGGGATATTACTGGAAATACTTTGGATAGGGCAGAGGATAATGAAAAATAAAGAGTTCGATACAGCTGTCTCCGAGCCATTTTTAACCTGCACCGGATTTGTGCACGGATATGCGCTGTAGTGTGGGGAGGGCTGCTGTAAACTTGGAAGGCACTATCTTCGAGTCAGTCCAACTGTTGCGATACCCAGATGACATCGATATGGTCCCGCGGAAGCTTTCACAGCGATTGAAGAACAGGCGCAACGAGCTGGTCTTAAGGTCAATGAGGATAAGACGAAATATATGCTGTCGAGCAAGAAACGATCCGTAAAACACCACCTAGGGCAGAACATCACAATCGACAGCAATTTTGAGGTAGTAAAGGAGTTTGTCTACCTCGGGGCAAACGTAAACTCCACGAATGACTTCTTAGTGGAGGTCCAACGTAGAATCACCCTTGGCAACCGATGTTACTTCAGTTTGTCGAAACAGCTGGGTTCAAAACTCCTTGGTCCTTAAGGACCAAGATCATGAACCAGAACTCTTCTTTTGCCAGTCCTGCTGTATGGAGCCGAAAGCGTGACGACAAGCAAAACTGCGGAGCTGAAAATTCTACGTCGGATCTATGGTCCCGTCTGCGAGGAAGGCGAATGGAGGAGAAGCCACAACCGCGAACTCTAGCGCATGGACAACGATGCTTCAGCTAAGAAGGGCTTCGAATCCGAGCTCTTCTGGTTCGAGGAGGACAAGAACACCGAATCTCCGGTGTAAGTACCAGGTAATCGCAGATGCAAGGCAGTTTGGTCTTGATGACTGGAAGCAGCGTACCCAAGACCGTCAGCGATGGAAGGTACCAATTGCTCAGGCTCAGAGCTTCCACGGGTCGTATGCCTGATAAGCAAGTAAGTAACTTAAAGTTATTGCTCAATATGCACATATATATTTGGAATTGCTTCTTTTAAAATACATTAATAGTATGGGACCTTCAGAATGCGAAAACTACTCCCCTTGGCCAGCTTCACTTTATATTTATTGCATCCACACAACACTCCATCATTCAACTGAAGACGACACATTATATTTCCAGTCCCACCGAGTCATGGAATTCCCTGTTAATTTTGGCAAAGCTAGACATGACCGCATAATCTGAAACTAACACATTGTCTTTTAAATTAGTTATGACTCGATGTCTCATCGCTTCCTCGCAAACTCCTCCTCCTAATCACTCCGTAGGACAAAGAACAATCCTCAAATTTAAGCAGAAGCGCGAAAATTTAAATTGCCTGATTCATTTTCGCGGCGTTATTTGTCTTCTTTTTTGTTTTGTGTTGTTTGTCAATAGAGTTTTAAATTGCGCTTTTGTGAAGCGTGGTTTAGGGTCCAATGAAGTTGACCAGGCGTGTTTAAGTGTCTTATGATCGCCGGAGTACACCCGTCTGACGGAACAAATGGACTTCAATTAATGCCAAATTATATGCGCGGCTATTGTATCAATTTGCACTTTAGTTCCTAAAATGACAGAAAAGTGTGTGTTCACATCGTTTTCAGCGTTCGACTAATTAACCGTGTGTGTTCGAATGCAATCATTATTTTAATTGGACTCTTTTTTTGTCCATCTCGTCAGTCAACCGTGAACTGATACAAGTCGAAGTGTTTGAATGCTGGGTCATTGAATTTTTCGACACTACAATAAACACACAAACTTTAGTGATGTTTGCGGCGTTACCCATTGAAGGGGGAAACATAACCACAAACTTCAGAGCCTGTGCAAGGTCATACAATTGGAAATGCACAGATCTGTTAGGTACACCAGATCTACTAAATTAATTTTCGGTCTGTCTAACAGATCTGTTAGGTACACCAGATCTACTACATTAATTTTCGGTCTGTCTCCACTGAGTTTGCAGAGAGTGACAGTTTGACTCTTATTTCTATCCACGCAGCAGTATGGATTCATGCCAAATTTGGTGGCGTTATTTTCGAACTTGCAACGGCTCTAAATAACAGGGATTTTTAGTTGAATAGGTACGTAGGCATATGGGTGTAGTGACGTCTTCTTGACCGTGCCTCACTTAGACCAACGTGTTGGGTTTTTCTGCGGGGAGACCTTGTTTTATTCCTTAAAAAACATCCAGGTTCATACGTGAATCTTATGCTACGTTTCTACCGTTTCTTATGCTACGTTTCTACTGAAACCTCAATAGACAGATCTGTTAGGTACACCAGATCTACTACATTAATTTTCGGTCTGTCTAACAGATCTGTTAGGTACACCAGATCTACTACATTAATTTTCGGTCTGTCTACACTGAGTTTGCAGAGAGTGACAGTTTGACTCTTATTTCTATCCACGCAGCAGTATGGATTCATGCCAAATTTGGTGGCGTTATTTTCGAACTTGCAACGGCTCTAAATAACAGGGATTTTTAGTTGAATAGGTACGTAGGCATATGGGTGTAGTGACGTCTTCTTGACCGTGCCTCACTTAGACCAACGTGTTGGGTTTTTCTGCGGGGAGACCTTCTTTTATTCCTTAAAAAAAATTCATCCAGGTTCATACGTGAATCTTATGCTACGTTTCTACTGAAACCTCAATAGACAGATCCTACCAAGGTTGAAGTGGTTTCGCTCTCAATGTATATGAGCTCGCCAAAACATATGTCACTCGCTCTTAATTTTTGAATGGCCTCCAGAACAGCTATCTGTTGACAGGAAACAATCGAGTAGAACTTGAAAACATTATGGACCCTCATTGGTGTATGTGAGGTTTAAACCGCCACTCTAACCTGACCTTTCTCTTGATCATAGATGTACATATTAACTCTGACTTACTTTGACTGAAACTAACTACATTTTCACCTCCACATCTTGTGAACTGTCTGCTCCCTCTTATCAACGCCATCCCCATGTTTTCATTGATGTATCATCTCATAATATTTTGTAATTGACGACAGCATACAACTCCAATGCGGACACATGATCACAGACAGCCCTCCAATTTAAGATCATGCAAATCTCTAAAACTACCATCAATCAGTCGATAGACCGCATAAGTGCCTCAATATCCGCCCAATTTGGCATGAAGTACCGTCGAATTTTTGGCTTACTGGCGTCGCTTAAGCAGTACTTATTTAAATTAAATTATGTCACGACAGTTTTATCTGATTTATGATATGAATTAAATTTGTGAATGAATTATCGAATTTTGTGATATGATAGCTTGGGTGTTATTTTTATTTGGAAGACATAATGACATCTTAATGTTCATTGACGTCAACAAATATTCTAACCAGATTCGATGAAACATTTACGGTAACGGTAAGCACTCTTACGTGCTAGACAAAAATGACTAAACTAACTCAACTAACTTATTGGATCTAACTTACTGGCCCCTCTACTACCTACTCTAAGCTAAACATTAAATGATGATAACCGTACCTAATCAGGTTCCCTCTTCTAAGCGAACCCAATTTAAATTCATTAACGGTAACATCCGATGTCGAAGGGAAAGAAGCTTCCACGAATGTAAGATCTTGGGCCAAGTTCATGAAACAAATGCATAAATTCGGAAGATAGAGAACTTTTAAATTACACGTTAATGATATAACAGATGAGGTTAAACGTGGAATAAGGTTCAACTATGAATCAATTCCCGCGCTGATGTACGCTGATGATATCGTCTTTCTGTGTGACACAATCCAGGATATGCAGTTAATGATAAATAGGCTTAATGCTTATTGTATCAGTTTCAGTTTTATTTTGCTCTTAAGACTTTTCTTCTTCTTCTGGTGGCGCTACAGTCCCGGGTGGACCTGGGCCTCAACCAGTAAGCCTCTCCAGCCGGTACGATCTTTAGCCAGCTGTCTCCAACTGCGCACACCAAGTTGACAAAGGAAAATACCACCGCATAATTTACAATTCCGAGATGTGATTATTGTATATGTTGGAATCTCACTGTAAATCTTGATAAATGAAAAATGATGGTATTCAGAAACGCACGGAGGAGCCTACTCACATTTTGATTTTGAAGTGGAAGTTAGACGGTGAAGAAATTGATGTAGTATCTAGATACAGATTTTTTTCCGTGTGGGGTAGAGCTATTGTATCAAAGAATTGGCGTTAAGACAAAAGACAAACCACTTCCCTCATGAAAGATAGTAAATTGGATAGATTTCATTCCACTGAATTGAGAAGAGCCAGATTATTGCCGAACCTTCACACATGATGTGCTCGGAAGTCTTATCCCCTTCGAGGCAAAGCCGACGGGCCGTGTCTTGACACAGATTTAGTTTGTTAAGGTAATATTTCAGGCCGCAGTGGCCGGTAAGAAAGCTTGTTAGCAATCTTAAGCTAGCCTTATTAAGATGGAGTATTTCTTTGTATGAATAAGGCCAGATTAATCTCTTATAATAATAATAATATGGGTGGTGCTACAGTCCGAGGTGGACCTGGGCCTAGCTTCTCAGCAACTACTCGCGTTGTGCGTGCTATTCTTCTTTCACGCGTGGAAGAGACCTACAGTTTAATGCCGACTCCGAACGGCGAATTTTGAGATGTTTTTCTAGACAGGAATACTCTTTGAGCATTGTCAGTGACTCGAAAGAGGTGGAGCCGTGAATTATGATAGGTAGTAAATTCGGGTATCGAACCTGGCACCCTCTGCGTAGGAGTCGACGCACTTAGCCACTACGGCACGGCGACTCTTGGACTGCCTAAAACCATGAACATGTGTCCACTGGTCTAGGCAAAGTTTGTTTTCCCATTCGTTAATCAGGGATCCCGTGCAGGGACCCAGCTTGATACAAATCCTTAAGTATCCTAATATCTTTCTCCTTAAATTTCGAACCGCAATTTGGGGAAAATTAGCTGCTTGCTGAAAGAGTCATCTGTTCGATTTGGGAACGTAGCTTCAAAAATAAATATGTATCGCAAAACAAACATTGTCACGTTCAACTGCAGCGTCGATAGTGCTCTACGTATGGGGTTACAAAAGCTACGATGCTTTTGAAAAATTCATTTAGTACTTTTTGAAGAAGATATTCCGGTTAACAAAAAATACCTCGAACTATACGTTACATCTTGCAACGGGAGCTCCTCCTTTGCTCTTGTACACGCTCAAACTGTACCTCAACTATATCTTAAAACTAATGGACCTGCATTCAAAAAACCAAACATAGTTTTATGAAATGTAATTACAACAAACGGGAGCTTTTACGGCGAATGGAAGAAAACCGCTATTGAACGGATTAAACCCGTCAATTCCGGCGAAGGAGCATCCTTATCTACCAAGAGAAAAATTTAACGCGATCTTGAAGAATTTTGGTAGCCATACATATGACCGATATGTCGAAGAAGCTGAATTTCACAGAAAAAACCTACTTCCTTGACAGAAGTTCGCACCTTCACTTTCCGGTCAGCAAACACCATTTCATGTATTTTTTTGACATTCTCCTCCTCTGTAACCGCAACGGTTATTATTTTGTGAGAGAACGAAAATCGTGTTTGTCCATACTCAACATCAGAAATGAAGTATTACAGAGATGCCCGACTTCTACCTCTCTTGTCCCTTAAAATTGTTGACAACTGTTTTTTATAATGTGTTCTTAAACCAAATTGACCAATCAGAGGACGGCATTTACCGTGAATGCCGTTAACCGTGAATAACCGTTAAAAATCCATGAATATCTGTCAAAAATGCACTCAAATTCGTCGATGGAATCTAGGGGGCAATCTGCTGTGAAGTACGGGTACCTCTTTAATACTTCATTTCTGCTCAACTTGATGCCAAACACGTCAACAAAAATCAGCTGTCAAAACAAAACTAAAGACAGTATTGCATTGAAATTTCGCATGTCTGCCTAAATATGAACGGACTTCAAGGCACCATAACCCTTTTTGCAGTAGCAGTGCATTCTGGCAGTCATGGAGGTTACTTTTCACCCCACCTAGTATATGACTACTCAGTAGCAGCACTTTGTTATAGAAAGAGTATCAAAGATTGCAGATTTTTAATGCAAAACTTTTGTTTATATTTTATCAACCTGACGGCCATATGGTTTGGCCCATTAAGGACTTATGTTAATCTCTGAATTGTAAAATATTTATTGAAAATAACACTCAAGACTAAACTGAGAAGTTGATCTGAAATTCTATGTCATTTTAGTCCGTACGGTGACTCCTCTGACAGCACCAACCATGGAGGGATAAGTCACATTAGCATCGCGTATTCTATCTGCCTTTTTGTGTGCTCGTCTATTTCTATCCGACGTTCGTCGATTTTAAGACCTCATATGACATCTGCAGAGAGAGGAGCTATAAACCATAAAACATCGACTTAATAATTTCATAATTTCGAGGTAGTCAAGGACTTCGTCTACCTCAGCCCAGCAGTAAACACTACGAACAGCAGCAGAACCGAGATCAAAGGCAGAGTAACTCTTACCAACTCTTGTTTCTATGGGCTCTAGAGACAATTGAGTAATAGAATCCACTTTCAAAGGACCAAGCTGACTCTATATGAAATTTAATCATCCCAGACCTAATGTACGGCGCGGATGTATTGGTAATCTCAAAAACATATAAAAATGTCATTTGACTCTTCTAGACTCTACGTATGATTTTCAGTCTTATTTTTGTTGATGGCAAGATGGAAGAGAAGGCGGCTACGGATCCAACATGTAAGGTGGCTGGATCGGTGCAGGGTCACAAGTCCACAGGCCTAAAGTCCATAATGGACTTATGACGCTTGAGTGGACCATAGGTCTACAATTCAATAGTGGGCTTATAACCTACTTACGTGGGACGTTAGTCCATAATCTTTTGAGACATAATTCCACAAATAAGAAAAACGGAGTGGGGGCATAAGTTCACAATTATTACAAGTCCACACTTATAAGTTTATTTTCAAAACATGCCGAAGTTTTTTACTCCTATTCATCAATTACGGACCGTTCGAACGAGTACAAGTCGTTGCAAACCGTCAACGAATTTTGACGAAGTCGCGTGAGCGGGTAAAGTCCACAATCCAATTATGGACTTATAACCCACCCAAGTGGGACTCATGATCCTGCACCGGCTGGATCATGTAGAGCGCATGACCAACTCCAAATTCCATCCCGGAGAGTCTTTGACTCCGAACCTGTGGAACGACGCAACAGAGGAGGAAGCTCGGGTTTAAGGTGGCGAAAGGCCAAGTTGAAGAATGACCTCAACGTGCGAAACTGGAGGCAGCTAGCCAGAGACCGTGCTAGTTGAAGAGGTTTGTTGGTTGCGGCCAGGTTCACCCGGACTGTAGCACCAGATAAAGGTGAACTTTAGTGGGTGAATGCATCACCACTGACACAGTGAACACTGACCACCACAGACATTTATAGTCTTGGATTCTTTGTTATCAAGTGCACCTCTTAAGTCTTTCATTCTGAATACTTTGTCACCATCGGCGATTCTACAGTATCTCTACACAAACATTACTCACTCATTGACAGACCTGACGGACACCATTGAGACAAATCAGAAATCTTACAAGTTACAAGACAAATTATTCTATTTTTCGTTACAAAAATAAAAACGGTCACTACAAGTGCCTTAAAACATTTTTTATCAAAAACAAAAGAAAAAAAAAATGATAAAAAAAAAATAACTTACACAGCCCAAATGATGTAAGCGGCCTTCGAGAAGAATCCCATTGTCCTGTCCACCCGCGTCCAATATTTACCTACCCCAATATGTGGATCGTGTTGACATGCGTCAGTTGCACACAACTGATTCAACACTGAACACAAGTGTTTTTGTTTTTCCGTTTTATTTTTTTTTTATTTTTATTCTTCAAACTTATCACTCGAAGTCATCTGTCACCGTTTTCCCGTTTGACACTTGACAAATATCAACACTCCCCCGGTCTTTTGTGACCTGAACTCTCAGGGAATTCGCATTGTTTATTCACTTCGAAATAATTCCCATAATCTGTCTAATCTGTCAAGTCGACACAGTTTGTCATTAGATTATTTCAATTAATCTCAAACAGCCTACACATGGATGAGAGGGGAAACATTTTTAATGGTTGCATTCAATAAGGCTGTTTGAGTAAATATTTGCCCACATAACGATTGACTTTCTGACTTTATGCGGGCAAATATTTGTGTGGTTTTGGGAAAGCGTCTTCTTTTTCGCGCGAATCGGCGTTCTTTTCTGGGTTGGCTAGAGATTAGATCGGAATTAGTTGTTATCTGTTTTATTGGATTCGTTTGCCTGTTTTTTTGTTCTTTTCGTATGTATCTCTCGATTGGTTTTCTTGTGATAAAATTCGCGTGATGGGCAATTCGATTCAAAGACAAGAGTAAATAAAGGCGCAAGTTTGACTTTGGACGATCCTTATCGGCGGCGGCTATGAGGTGCGGCAATTAATTAAATCAGATAGAGCTTGTTGGTTTGATATGGAAATCGCACTCCAGAGTTACAATTGAGCAGAAATTATTCTGTGTGAAGTTACATACTTAAACTTGTGTTTGACAAGATTTTGATTAGGACTGTTACGAACGATAGTCTTCAGTTTAGGAACGCTGCGAGTGGGATCATTTGTGTGAGAGATTGAACAATCGTTTCTAGTCGTGGGAGAAACTGTAGATCTTATAGCTTGTCTTTTTCAAGGATGAGCAACGAGTTTGGCAGTGTAGAGATGGCAGTTTTAGCACAATTCAGCGTTACAGGCGGACCCCACTGGACTTTTGTTTATTATAATATTTAAAGCTGATATATAAAGGCGGACATTTATTTTAGCGTGACTGGGCAATTATGTCAAGACGTATCATTCTGCACTGTCTGAGTTATTGATGGATCGACGAATCAAGGACAGGAACCGCAACGAAAAGCGTGGCAGGACAAGTGGAGTGAAAAAAAAAAATTTTTTACTCTCGGTTAATGTTGATGAACGACGGCCAAATTCATTTGTTGGAAGACCAAGACGCTGAAGCCTATCAGGCTCTTCAGCAGCTAGAAAACCTTGAGGAGTTCGAAGAGCTAGAAGAAGAGGAAGAAAAACGGAAGCATCGTTGGGTCAATCCTTTTCTCATGCTAAGGGAGGTTCTTGACATCGCGTAACATTTGCTGAAGAACATTGTGTGGGAGGAAGACAAAGTCTACCGAAATTTTTGCAGAACGTCAATCGAACATAAGTTTAGCACCATTCATGCCTTAGTCCGGACTAGATATACCTGTTATGAAAGGTTTCAGTATTTGCTCTAAACTTAGTTCCCAACAAGAAGTATTTATTTACAGGCTAAGTTGGGCCCATCTCACCATCGAAAGATGGCTTTTGGAAGAGTGGCACCTAAGTTCCTTGACATTGGCAACAACAGAGGCTTTCGTGAAAACGTGTTGGGTCCTGAACAATCCAAAAAAACGCGGAATGTTCCACAAATTTAATCCTAGGAGTGTGCGCAAGGTATTGCTATATATTGAATACAGGGTGACTATTAATACAGTCTAGTCTTGGAATTTCAATCCAACACCAATTTGCCATCATCTTCAATTATCTTGCTTCCTTGAGAATAGCCACACTCCTTACTCAAGGTTAATTTAATAATAATAATAATATGGGTGGCGCTACAGCCCGTAGAGGGCCAGGGTCTAGCTTCTCAACAACCACTCGTGTTGTGCGTGCTATACTGCTATGCGACCTACAGTTTAATGCCGACTCCGAACCGCGTAGTTGAGAAGCTTTTTCTAGACAGGAAATGCTCTTTAGGCATTCTCAGTGACTAGAAAGAGGTGGAGCCGTGAAATATGAAAGGTGGTAAATTCGGGTATCGAACCTGGCACCCTCTACGTAGGGGTCGACGCACTCACCCACTACGCCACGGGGACTCACTCAAGGTAAATTTAAACACCTTGAAACCCTTGTAAATTTAAAATTTCCACGACGGATTGAAGAGAGAAGTGAACGCATTTTTCGTTCCTGGAAGTAGAAGTGAGTTTGAGAACACTTAAGTACACACCACTTAGCTAATGCATGAACGACTATGAACATGTTAAAGTACAAGATCATGTAAAGCACAGAAAAACAAAACTACCAATGTCAACAGAACAGAGTCAGTCGCTGAATTTTATTTGGGGAACACCCTAACTAGACAAAATGTAAACAATTAAGAACACACATTTCCTGCGTATAGGGCTCTTTGAAAGACGATCCCCTGACCTTTAGTAAGCGCTCACAGGCAGTCCCTGAAATGTTTTAGGAATCTCTGAAGCTTAATTTTATCATAATACCTGATTGATTGAAAATTCATCAAATGTCATTCAAAACGAAGAAAGAATCGTCTACCAAATGGACTTTGGATTTCACATGGAAACAGATCCACAAACAACTTATATTCCAATCGAAAGAAGAAAGACAAGGCCTTGCCACGCAGCACTCGTTAAATTTACGTTGAGTTCCCGACCAGTGGATGAGGGACAAGGCCCAGGTAGTCCAACGAAAGAAACAACCCACAACAACGGACGACAAGATCTTAGAGTCGGCAAACAGAAGGTGGTGCTTTTTATCACGTGTGAGATCACTTGGACGCTTTGAGTTAAGTGCCACAGTGCTACAAATCAGCCCGAACTCTGTCTATGCTAGCGATTGTAGTCAATGGACACAGTCATCTGAAGCTGAATGGTGTGATAAGAAAATGGAACTTGCCAACTTGACTTGACTTGTCAGATCTTTTGGCGACGAAGAGGAACAAAAGGACACTCCTCACTAACTTCGCTATAGCCCCAGTCTACACCACATGTGAAATAAAACACTGTAGATGTAGTCATTGAGACGTAATTTCTTATCGCAGGGGAATGCTTCTACTTTCCTCCATATCAACTGGTTACAATTATAGTAGATTTGAAAGGGAAATCCCTTTGGAAGCCTGCATTGCACTGATAAGTTAAAACTTTGTCGCATTTGATCCAGTGGAAGAATAAAATGAACAACTAAGACCGAGATGACGCACATGAGCAGAAACTGATCACCTCTATCAAAGGCCGGGACAAAAATCACGCTAATGGTACTCTCATCGAGGGGCAAACTAGGCGGTTAGGACGGTGGTTCACAGTGAACTGTCGCTACGACAACGACGAAAGGAATTGTTAATGATTTCTACTGTAGGCACGAAGATTCAATATGTCTCTCCGCTGGATGTGGATTAATGGATATTTTTGTAAAACAAAAAATAAGTTTTCAAAATTTATGAAATAAACCCGAAAATACTCGAACTCTTGGAAACAGGATCAATGCTTCCATCAAGTGGAACGAAATGATGAAAGTCAAGGGCATGAATTGAAAGCAAACATAAAGTCACTCAAACAAGTAAGTGAACAGCACAAAGTTGTTTCAATTCTCAACAAAAAGTAAATTCAAGCGGGACGGCAAGAAAAAAAATCTTGTAGGCGGTTTTCTACGACAAACGTATTTCCAAAATGGCCGACTTCTACTTCCCTTGCCCCTAAACATTTTTAACAGCCGTTTTTTATATCATTTTAAAAACCAAATTAGAAAACGGCATTCACGTTATTTCGTGAACAACCGTCAAAAATTCATGAACACCTGTCAAAAAAGCACTAAAATGCATCGATGGACTTGGGAACAATCAGGCCGACAAATCAGTGAAGTCGACCATCTCGGAAATACTTCATTTCTGGTAAGTAAATAAATAAAAGAAAAAATATGAGGATATTCGAAATAATAATATGGGTGGCTCCGAGGCGGACCAGGGCCTAGCTTCTCAACAACCACTCGTGTTGTGCGTGCTATTAGTCTTGCACTCGTGGAAGGGACCTACAGTTTAATGCCGACTCCGAATGACGAATTTGAGAAGCTTTTTCTAGACAGGAATACTCTTTGAGCATTGTCAGTGACTCAAAAGAGGTGGAGCCGTGAATTATCAAAGGTGGTAAGTTCGGGTATCGAACCTGGCACTCTCTGTAGGAGTCGACGCACTTACACACTACGCCACGGCGACCAGAATATCCCGAAAATTATAAAAAATGTGAAAATCTAACGATATTCACATTAACAACAAATTACCCTTTAAAGCTGTGCTTAGGTTAGGTTAGGTTGAGGTGGCTGACTGCCGCGAACACGAAAAGCAGACACACTTAAGCCAAACATGGGCTCATTGTGTTACCACGCGGATCTTAGACTACCTATTCCGCAAACTAATCTGTGATTTTGATTAAGCGAAGAAGATGGCTGATTTTGATGCTGCTCAGTTCAGCCAGATTAACAAAGAAAAGGGAGAAAATGAGAAATGAGAGAGCACTGCAATTAAATAGCAAGTGTTCGATGGTTTCTTCCTCATCCTCGTCCAAGCAGCTTCTACAGAAATCATAACAGGGAAGGCCTAGTCTAGAGGCGTGAGTTCCGATGGCACAACGCCCTGTTAGAACGCAAATAAGAGATCTGGGATTTGGCCTGCTTAATCTGATCAAGCTAAGCGATCGTTTGGGATCGATCATAGACCAGAGTTGTTTGGTAATGTGCCAGATAACCATCTGCGGTTTGTTTGGGCAAGCGTTTCAAGCTTTAGCAGATGTTTAATAGTAGCCCTAGGCATGGAGGGTGGGTCTCGGAAGAGCACGGAGTTTGTGCCCTTTCCAGCGAACTCGTCCGCTTTGCAATTCTCTGTAATGTCACAGTGTCCCGGCACCCAAATCAGTTGGATGCTAAAATACTCCATCTCGTTAAGAGATAGGCGGCAATTAAGGGAAGTCTTGGAATTAAAGGTGACTGAATCCAGAGATTTGATGCCTGGCCTGGCTATTAGAACAGATGACGATATCTGTGCGCGATGTAACATTGTTTTTCAGACAGGACAGCTTGCATGGTATGAAAAGTGCCACAATAGATCAGGTCTTCTTCTTCTTCTGGTGGCGCTATAGTCCGGGGTGGACCTGGGCCTCAACCAGTAAGCCTCTCCAGCCGGGACGATCTGTAGCCAGCTGTCTCCAACTGCGCACACCAAGTTGATTGAGGTCCTTTTCCACCTGGGTGCGCCATCGGTTCCGTGGGCGTCCTCTATTGCGTTGTCCCACTGGTTCGAAGTCGAAGACTCTTCGGGCTGGAGCAGTGTTGTGCATGTGCTCTACATGGCCCAGCCATCTTAGGCGTTGAAATAGATCAGGTCGCGCTGCTATATAATCTCAACAGTATTTATACAGTGAACTCCCTCAAAATGGACACCCTCTTAAGTTGGCGATTCTCCTAAGCGGATAAGATGTACACTTATGGTTGGCTATTAAGGGAAGTCTTGCAGTCAAAAGTGACTGAATTCAGAGATTTAATCGTTGCCTGGCTATCGGAATAGATGATGATATCTGGGCGAGATATCACATTGGCTGGTAGATATGATTTTGATCTCTTATGTGGACAAAAAACTCCGGTCCTTTGGCTGTTCACTTAAGACAGAATTCACGAGAATACTCTTAAGATTTTTCAAGTAACCGAAACCCATCAATTTATTGATCAGTGGATTCTGAATTGGCCACGCTAGATCCCCACATTGTGACAGATCACTCACTACATGCTTTACAGGTTTGTTTAATTAATTTTGTGATGTGAATTTTACATGATATCCTTTCCATAAATAACAGGCTGATCTGAGATTTCAGAGAATACTTTTGAATGAACTTTTATATAGTTCATCATCATCTTCTGAACCGCATGAACCACTAAAGGGGTCGCGGGGGTAAACCAAAATTTACACGAGAGATCTCCAGAGGGATTATGCCCAAGCGTAACCAGGTGAGCTTATGGACTTGGTCCAACCATCTCTTCCTGGGTCTCTCAAGTGGTTGCCTACCTATAAAGTTCAAGAAAAAAAAAATCCCACCAGCGTCCATCCCCTTAAATGGTTAATTTGGCTTATCCATGGTAATACGAAAATGGCGTCATAATTATAATTTGAATTCATAATTTAAAAATGTATTCCTATATTGTATTGTATATTTACCCACTGTTGTAAAAGAATAGAATATTCTTAAATTATGCCATTAAAAATAAAAAAAAAACTAAGTCAGTTTTAAGAAAATTTAAAATATCAGCCTATTTTACTAAACCAATAATTAAAAAAAAAAGTCAAAAAAGAAATTCCCGAGTGGTGCGTGTCTTTTTTATTTCAATGCATGCATTCAGCTTGAATTGCTCGTGGTATAATCGGTGGTAACCTACAATATGGGTCCTTCTTGTAGAGAATGTCGTCGAACATTTATAGAAGTCTCCTAACAGAATTATTTGATATGGATGACAGGAGCCATAGTCGTGAAGATAAAAATGGGTTTAGGTCAGACAATTTCCAGGTTGAAGTTTCAGCCAACAATTAAAAATCTCTCTTGTATTACTAGCAACTGTTTAGGAGGGAACGGTTTTTCGGAAGCGGTTGGGGTATCTTTACATACAGTGGTGGAAAACTAATTAGAAACACTGTAAATAATGAACAATCACTGGTACTAAACTGACTTTACTCACAAGAAAACTGCACCGGTACCTTTCCGTTATCTGACATCTGCCTTTTTTCCTATCCTTTTGCATTTTTTATTGATTATTGAAATGTGTCCTTCAGAGATCATTTCACATAACAAGATGGTATCAGTAAGATCTAGGGTAATATTCTGTGGAAAATTAATTAGACACATTGGGGTAATATTGAAACAGTTGTGTTGTATTACGGTAATTCCTTTGCTTTAGTATATTTGTTATGTTGAGTTACATTACCTTCGTCATTAGCAAATATCATTGAACATAAAAGGCAAAAATAAGAGTTGTACACCAGAACTAAGAAGGCTTATACTTCAGAAATACTGTCAGGAAAACGCTTCCATGGATGCTGTCGCTAAGGACTTGATGTGTTCCAAAAAAATGGTGTATGGGGCAATTAAGGTTTTTACAAGCGCAGGCAGTACGGAGAACCGCGAAAGAAAGAAACGTGCAAGAAAAACAACTGTCAGAGAGGACCGGCTGATTTGCCGGCTGAGTAAGGCAATACCTTTTTTCACCAGTTAGGATATTCACGCAGCCATTTCGAGTCAATTGACTTCTCAGATTACACCGAGAACCATCCGGAACAGATTACTAGAAGGTGGTCTACGGGGCTGCAAAAAGCCGCACGTTTCGAAAAAAAATTTAAAATGTCGATTAGAAAAGAAAAAACAATTCTCATTTTGAAAAAAATACTCTGGAGCGACGAATCTAAATTGAACATGTTCTGATCTGATGGCAAGATTTACGTAAGGCGACCTGTAAACAAAGAACTCGATCCTAAGTACACCATCAAAACTATAAAACATGGTGGGGGGAAATTTTATAGTGTGGGGAGCTTTTTTGTGCCCATTAACGGACGGATGGATCAGCATGTGTACAAAAGCATTCTAGTGAATGTTATGGAGCCTTTTCGCTTTTGAGAATTTGCCAGCATCATTCATTTTTTAACAAGACAACGATCATAAACACACTTCACGATTAGTGAAAAATTGGTTTCAGGAAGAAAAAGTAAAGGTTCTCAGCTGGCCAGCTCAAATACCCATTGAAAACTTATGGGCTGATTTTGTAAGCAGCTTAGGATCAAAATTCTTCAAAAATTCCGAGGAATTATTTGAAAACATCCAACAAGCTTGGAGAAATATCCCAGTAAAACGATGTCAGGACTTGGTAGCTAGTTTACCGAAACGGTGCTCAGCTGTTATCGCTAACAAGGGGTTGGGTATAAGCCCTTGCTTTTTTACGGCTTAGTTTTAATTTGTTAGATTGTTTTATTTTTTTCTAATTATATTTCCACAGAAAAATGGACTACACTTCTTGTTTTCATGCAAAACGCTGTTTATGACATACTATTGCCTATTTTTTCTCTCTTTAGATAATTATTAAAATCTTATCGTTGATGTTTGATAAAAAAAAATATGTTTTTCATTTATTTAATGAGAGGTACGCTACTTTCTCCACAGATAGAGTGTGTTTCTCATTAGTTTTCCGCCACTGTATTTTCTTGTTTTAAGTACAGTATGAATTAATGTCAAAAACTACATTTAAGTTTTTTTCTTGTTGTCCCGCTTGAAGTTTTAGAACAAAAACAACTTTACATACTTGTCTACTTACTTTTGTAAGTGACTGCATGATTTGACAGTTACTTGTTAAAAACAACAATGATGACCCGACGGATAGCCTAAGCCAAGTGCTTCCAAGCTTCGAGGAGGTCACATTTTGTTAAAAACTCACATAATTCACAAACTCACAGTACTTCTAATTGAATTAAGTGCTCTTCAGAAAAATATATATTTTATTCAACTTGTATTGAAACACGTTCGCGATTTAAACGCTAACAAATACAGACAAAGTGATCTGTAAAGCAATAGTTCAAATTGGAACCTAGGTAGGTTAGGTTAAGAAGGCGGGCAGCTAGTGCATTCACCAGCGCACTTAGACCATAGTGGTCCATTGTGATACCCATAGTCAGACTACTATCACCGATCGACCACTCCAGTGATAGTGCCGTGAATTTAATCCCAACGGCAAATGGTGACTGCAGCAGGTTTTGAAATCCAGTTAAAAGCGTATTAACTTTACTTTCACTGGGATTCGAAACGGGGACCCTGCTAATCAGGTGCAGGCACTCTACCAGCTGCGCCACCCAGTCGTTTAATTGGTACCTAACATTTTACCAATAATTACAAAACTACAGGTTGCGTCAAATACGAAAAACCAATATCAGACACGTGCAACAATTTTTATTTTCCAATGTAATTGTTTTTCTTGCAGGTTCCTTTTGCAGATTAGAAGTGAGTTCTTGGAAATTTGTGATATTATATATATTATATATAATTAATAATAACGAGCCATACAAGACTTCAGTTCAGCCCTTTCGCTAATGGTATCGTTTGTGAAGAAAATATTTCTTATTTATTAGCCTCTAAAATTAAAATTGTAGTTAGTTGAACCGGTTCATCACTAGAATCAACAGGCAGCTTCTATTAACAACTTTCTCAAGTAGCAGTTGCTTAACATCATCAAATGTTATGTTATCGAATCCCTCTCCGCCAAAGTGATTGTAGAGGAAAACTCGAACAACTTTTCAGACACACAATTCTTGTTTTTAGCTTTTTTAATCGTGCCTTTTGAGCATATTTTCTAGACCGTCAGATCTATTGTTGTATGGAATTAAACCTAGACACCCGGCGTAACAGTCGACACACCTACTTCTCCAACATCCATATACCATTTATACAGGGTGGACCATTTAGAGTTATTTTTTTTTTTTAATCATAGGTTATTTTGACACTGACAGCTGTTTCCCGCTCGAGATCTTGACAGAAAGTCAGTATCATACCTCCGCTTGAACAAAGTTGGGAAATACTCAAAACTTATTTCCAAAGTGAGTGCTGTGTATTTGAAACAGTGCGTTTTTTGAAAGAAATTTTGGCTGAAAAGAAGCACTGCCACTGCAAGTTTATGCCAAAAATTCGTGAGACTGGTTGAATAACACCGGCTGCTGTGGCCCAGAACATTATTGAAACATTTTTCTTCAAAAATTATGCTGGGAACAGCCTATCGATCAACGGTTGGTGCCATGTTAAACGCCTTCTTGCTTACTGAAATTGAAGACATGAATTTGGATGGCATTTTATGGCCACACAGCCCACGCCACAATCTATCTGTTTCAAACCAAATTACTATATCGTGTTTTCTGCCATCTTTTCGATGACAATTGGCCGCCTCGGAGATGCGAATTGACCAATTGGATTTGTGGGGAACCGTGAAGGACCAATGTTATGTGAAAAATCTAGAAACGATTCAAGCACTTAAGTCATCCAAGCAATCCGTGAACTACAGCCCGAAACCATCAACAAAATCTTGGAAAATTGGGGTGACAGAATGCGCTACAGTGAAGCCGTGCAGAAAAAAATGATTCGCAGTGGCTTTGATTTGTATCTGTCAGATTATATGAAGAAAACAATTTGTATGTTCGAATCGCTGTCAAAATATATGAAAAAATTTCGAGCTCGAATTTTTATAGGCAGTCACTTTTCACTGCCGATATTATAGGCAGTTATAGGCAGTAGGTTGTTGTAGTTGCTTTACGTGCAAAATCCTACTTCACTATTTATAAATTTTGTGAAAAAACATGGCTAATGAAAGCGCTACTGCGAAGCCAGCCAAGGTAGATAATGATTAAAATGTTTGTCAAGGGAGGAGTGCCAAGGAATGTTTGTACTTACTAGTAAGGCATAATACATGGAAGGAAATTAATGTTGTTCATTTGTTGTATTTAAAAAAAATATACTTGTATTTGGTCCACCCTGTGTATAAGACATATGGCAAAATACGTATGTTTCCCTCTGCCGCCCGTAATGCCAATTTCGTTGATTTATTTTTTAAATGTGAATAATTACAATACAAAGGTGACAAAATTAGTTGTGGATCTTATAGATGTCGCTGTTGTTGTGGAACTTTTAATTTTTAAAACCTGTGGAAGCGTGGGGATTTTATTGAACTTGTATTCTTGTCAACGATCAATTTTTATGAAGCAGCCAAAATTTTGGAGGAAAGTTGGATTTAAAAGAAAAACCGATTTTCTGTGGCCACCTCTTTCAGGTAGCGCACGCCTTTATTTTATGGGGACATTTTTGTGATTTTTTTTAACATATTAACCAAGCCATGGAAGCAATCCGTACCGGGCAGATGAAGCTGTCTATTTGAGACGAAATACGGAGTCTGCCAACAGAAACCTTACGTGTTGCACTGGAAAACGCGCTCAAAAGAGCCAATCTCTGTATCAAGGAAAATAGTCCACATTGTCTTAAGTAATAGTTCATACATAGTGTATAAAAAAGTCTTCGACTCTGAACCCATGGGACAACGTAACAGAGGACGCCCGCGTTTAAGGTGGCGCACCCAGGTGGAGAAGGACCCTAACCACCTTGGCGTGCGACATTGCAGGCAGCTAGCCAGAGACCATGCTAGTGTTGAAGAAGCTTGTTGGTTGTCCAGGTTCAGGTCCACCCCGATCTGTAGCGTCCAATAAAGAAGTATGAAAATGTCTATAAAATGTTTTCATTTTACAAAAAAAAAACTTAATTAAGACAAATGATTAAGGATTCTTTAGCACACCCGGTATTTCTGAATAGGATTGGAAAGCTATCAAAACTACTCTACCGTCATTTATCACAGCCAAAACCACCGAATCACCACGACACACCATAAATAGTCAAGGGCTTGAGAAATGTCAATAACATCAAACAAGACAAGGACAAATCCAAAGAACACAAGGAAGCGTCTATAATACAAGATGACGACGCCACAAAATCACTTCAAATGCCATCACTTAAACACTGCAAGCAATCAATTCACTCTTGTCAAACGCGCCTTGACTGTCTACACTCTTGTCACCGAATGTTTATACATTCCTTGCTTAAATCAGAAATCCCACTTGTCGCGATAAAACGAATGACAGCACTTTGTTCCTCAAGAACCACCAAAACTACGAGATACTCTCTAGTACACAAAAATCAAACGTTTTTTTTTTTTTCAAATTCACCCGACCTTAAAAGGCGCACAACGTTTAATAAAAGAATAAAAAAAAAGGAAGATAAAACTCGACTGATTAGAAATCGTAATGAGAACCAAACCCAGAAACGACTATAACGACTGCTCGCATACGCTCTGCAAAAATTAATGCGTACAAGGAACACAACACACTTCACTTCAAGACAATTCGCTCGCTTGTCAGTCGAGAATATTCGGATATCCAGCAAAATGTGACACGGTCGTTCTTCGACGCACCGTGTACCGCCGCCGAGTACACATGCACACACGACGCCGATAAGCTGCCAACCCAGGCAGCCACACACAGTCTCAAGTCCGATTGATCACAACAAACACTGACAGCTGTACGCCTATGACTAAAGCCACACCAATTCGCATCATCCCTTGCGTTGGGTGGTGAAACCTCTCCGGACTAAAGCGAGCGCGCCCTACTAGACCGAGCGCAAGTTTAGAACTTATTCGCTGGAGTCAGTCGGCGCGGCGTTGTTGTGGCGCGGCGCTCAGGCCGAAAATTTGTCGAAAGTAGCTTGAAACCATTTATTGATAAAAGGGCGATAATCGAATAACCAACCGCACGCGCACTACAATCAAACCATTTACAGAGAGAGGAAGCAAACATAGCCGCCACCAACAGAGTGAGTGCGGCGGCGAGTGAGTTGTTGTTTGATCTGAGTCATGGCTGGGGGACCAGCATGTTCACACATGCTAGAGATCAGAGCTGCCCAAGACAGAAATCGACTGAACTTTGTACGAAAAGACGTCATGTTTGGCTTCCTTTGCAGCCGGAAACTGTGTCACATTGATCTAGATTCACTTGTGGTTCCCAGGGCCACCCATTCCCGACCGTAATCGACGCGATCTGAGTTTGGAGCTTCTAACAGGGGATCCCAGTGAGTCTTCAAACCCCAAATCCAGACTGTGAGTTACTGTGGCGAATACGTAACGTATTTTTTCTTCAGTCTTCCGTCTCGATCTGACCGAGAGGGTGCCCCCCTCGTCGGTGGTTCGAACGCAATCAACTGAGACCAACAAGCAACGGTTTGTTAATCATACCCGAGACGAGGAAAAAAATAGCGTCTAATCAATTATGGTGTAGTTTGTTGGAAGGTTGCGCTTCGGTTTGTTAATTTATTAAATGGAAGACCTAATTTCCTTATGGAGTGCGGTTTTCCTTTCGGTTTAGGTGCACTCTCGCCGCATGACCTTGGCCTTGACGAAACTCCGATGGGGAACTTGCTCGTGGAAATGAAACTATTCATGCAGGACAAATGAGCTGACTCACGCTGCAGCGAGTGAGTCTAGAAAATTGGTTTTCTAACAGCCAAGGCTGGGGAAATCGTACTCGAGATTAAACACTAGTTAATCTGGTTTTGTTGCTTTGTTCGCAGCAGCGTTGGCCTGTAATTAAGAGTGTGATCATGGTTGCAACTGTCCGCAGCAATAAGAGGTGCTTAACTTTTAATGTTTGCCGTGAGTTTGGGGGGTGTCCTTGTTGGTTTTGCTTTTTTAATTCTCTTGTTATTTCCAGCGTTAGATTGGAACTTCCTTTGATGTAAGAACAATGGAGCGAGAGAATGACCACAACCAAGGGGAAGTTTGTTTGAATGTGTTCTATTTGGTTGGATACAAAATGAAATGTTCGTGAATTCAGGTGTACATTGCAGCGCTACAGCCCGTACCAGACTTGAGCCTGGCTTGATAAGCAGCAAACAACTTCTTCTGGACCTGGGCCTCAACCAACAAGCCTCTCCAGCTGGCTCGATCTTGCCAGCTGTCTCCAACTGCGCACACCTAGTTGTGTGAGGTCCTTCTCCACCTGGGTACACGATCGGTTCCGTGGGCGTCCTCTATTGCTTTGTCCCACTGGTTCGGAATTCGAAGACAAAACAAACAACTTGCGGAATGATTAAGTTCTCTTATTGGCATCAAAAAAGGCTTCCCCTTGCTTGCAAGATTTTGATGCATGATGTTCGCATGATGTTATTGTCGAAAACTTGTCAGATTGTGTCCAGTCACTTTGCGACTTTTTACAGTACTGGCAGAGCAGATGGAAATTGTTGTCCTCTAATCATGCTACAAGGAACATTCATTTCTGGTAGGCACCTTGGAATTTGAACAACCTTGACGAAACTCCGATGGGGAACTTGCTCGTGGAAATGAAACTATTCATGCTGGCTTATATGGCCAGTTCGAGTCGATTTCCCTGTGTGCGGGCTTGTCCAATTTCCAATGTAGATTCCATTGTAGATTCCTTGCGCTCGAACTTGCCCGCAAAAGCCGGAAAGTGTGCGTAATTTGCTGGCTTTGCGTTTAAGGTTGACCACAACAAGATCGTTGAGGTTGATATTTCTAGAGCATTTGACAGACTTTTGGCATCAAAATCTCTTGTCTAAAATGCGTGCCTGTGGTATCGATGAATCTCTTCTTCAATGGATTAAAAATTACCTATCGAACCGTTCAAGCCAAGTTGTTTTGGATGGGTTCAAGTCTGATATCCACCAAATAAATGCTGGTGTTCCCCAAGGCTCAGGACTGTCTCCGACACTCTTTCTCATTTCTATAAAGGATCTCTTGTCCGCAACTTCTAATCGAATCCATTCCTTCGCTGATTACAGCACCCTCAGCTTTTCATATTCGTTCCAAGACTCGGTAGAATTGGAACGGCAGCGTATGTTAAGCAAGCATAATTAACTGGGGAAACAACGTTAGAGTGGAATTCAATGCTTCAAAAACTCAATGCTGTCTGCGGTCACTCAAGCGAACCCTCGATAAACAGCCATTATCCACGAATGGCGCTTGTGTCGATGAAACCCGAAAACTGTCCTTCCTTGGTATGTGAATCAACACAATACTTAGTTAGAACAATCATAGATTTATCATTTATATTACTGTACTTGTACTGTCATAAAGTTTTTAAATTTTTTCTTAATACATAGTAGTCATGTTGAAATGTTCGTTTACATAATAATGTTAGGTTAAGTCGAAAGACATAGAATAAGTGTAAGTTTAGCTTAGAGTACCCGCCAAGGGTCAGTAAGCTAGAATAAATAAGTAACTAACAATGTTCGTCCACCTAGTTTTAAGCATTTTTGTCTAGTATATACAGTGCTCAACAAAAGTTTGCGTACAGTAATGCAATTTAGATAAGAAGAGCTCTCATTCACAAAATGTAAGTTGAGAATATTTTTGAAGGGTTTATTCCAATAAAACGATGTAAAAGGCTTCAGTTTTTCACAAAATTAATAGATATTATTATCCGTTCAAAAAATACAACAAAAACCAAAAGAAGCCGCAAAATTAACACCACAAAAGTTTTCGTACAGGTGAAAATAAATGCAAGGAAAGTTACTACAAGTCGATAAATAATCTATCAATCTTACTTCTTGTTGTGCACTTATTAAGTAGGATATCCTCTTATCCTTATGACCCTCTTTAACCGGTTTTACATGGATGCTACCAATTTTGTGTTGTATGAAATTCTTATATTAGTCTCTCTCAACTCAACTCTACTCAACTTATAAAGCTTCTTTTAACATCTGGTATCTTTATTACAGATATCGTGGTTACGGATCTTTCAGTCCAGTGGTTCTGACATATGGTCAATGGGCATGAGGTTTGGGCTCTGTTGTAGGGTTCGTAAATTCATCTAATACATATTTATTAGATGAATTCCAACATTTTGAAAATATTTCATAGAGTTAATTTTTGGAGGAACGTAGAGGTTAGGCATTTTTCCGCTGTAGCTGAAAGCTCCCCAATCATCACACTGCCTCCTCCAATGTTGCGGCTCATTCTCACTTCCGGTTTATAACGCAAATTATGCCAATAGCTATGAAAACCGTCTGGTCCATCCAAATTGAACTTATTTTCGTCACTAAAAATCACGTCAACATATGAATGAAGGCGAGTTCCATTCATAAATGTTTTCGTTGTACTTCAAGCCCATGATAAAGTTTTTGAAATATCTTAAATGGTTTGCGTTTTATGTAAAAAAAAAAAAAGTTGTCAAGTCCCTACTGGAAAACCCTTTATAATAAATGTCAAACATAAATGTGTCGGGGTGCCACTACATTCCGAACTTTGCCTATCTTTTACAACAATCATTCACGGTTTGCCTGCAATTATAAAAGGCTACTTACTTCGAGTTTTATGCGAATCCGTTTGAGAGGAGAAGGGGGAACCTTGAACTGTGGAATTTGTTCACATGGTGTATCAGGTGATAATATGGCTTATATTCACTGATGGAACTTCTACAACTTTTAACATTAACTCTAAATCTACCACATTTTGCCCATTGCTCATATCCCTAGCATTGTTCTGATTATGTATTAAGATTTGAAAAAATTTGGTCTGTTAGATTCTAAAATTTAAATTTTAAAATAGCGAGATCCAAAAAGGTTGTAGCTTGAACAATGCCACGAGTTATGGGACTTATCAGATTTGTTTCCACAACACACAGTGAATTTTGAAGATCTTAATGTGTAGTGGACAAAATTTATACTCGAATGAAAAATAATAGAAACGACTGATGATGACAATGTGCCTTAATGGAATTTATTTCTAATTATTAAAGATGGTGTGGAAAGCTATCCCTACAATCTCAGCAATGTGTTGCATCAAACATGTTGCAAATTTGTTGTTTACGGTACCTTGTGCTCAGAAAAGAGTGCATGAATGTAGGAAAAATGCCGACAAAATAATAACTTGTTTTTTACTTGTACTTGTTTTTAATTTTTGGTTTGTTTCAGGTTATTTTTTATTTTGTTTTTGAAGTAATTTTGAATACACCTACAGCCATCAGAATTGCTAAACGATTATAACCAAATTATAAGCCAATGAAAAGCCCTTTCCAATCATTGAATTTAACTTACTAGTCTAATCCACAATAATACAAAAAAAGACTTGAAGGACAAAATTTCTTCGGAAGATGTAGTAGAGTAGGCAGATGTAGTCCAGAGTAGCGCCGGTCCATACCAAAAGCACAGGATAAACCATCTTAAATTCACAAACCATTTAAATTTCAAAAAGCGAAATAAATAATGGGTAGTTGAAAAAGTCTTTTCGTATTTCTAATCAAACTTCAGCTTCTTCATGTACCCGGCCTTTTTTAAATGGTTCAAAAGCGTTTGATGATGAATGTTTAGTTCCTTGGCGATGTGATGGCTGCTTATGTGGCGGTCCTGGTCAATCTTTTCCATAATTTCATCGACTTTTTCAACGATAGGTCGACCAGAGCGAGGTGCATCTTTCACATCGAAATTTTCAGAACGGAAGCGAGCGAACCATTGTTGTGCTACACGAACTGATACAGCATCGTCTCCGTAAACTTCACAAATATCATTGATGGCTTGCGTGGCATTTTTATACAAAAATTTCAAAATATAGCGAATTTCTTCATTATTTTCACTTATTTTTGTACACTTTTTTCAACTTCTCCGAATTATTATTTTTTGGTTAAATGAAGCTTAAAATGTCACATTACCAACAACATATGGTATGATACAGTGTGATTGGTAGCACTGGTGATAGACGACTCCAACGACATCTATTGACAAAATACGAAAAAACTTTTTCGATTACCCATTAGAAACGCCTTCGATAGAGCTAGACATCGATATGTGAGTCTGCATTGTGTCTCGGTGTCACTCAGAGGCGAAGAAAAAAATCGAATCTGTTCGACATCTGTCTTGCAGTTCCCGAGTGCGCTGGAATTATGTTCCGCGATAAAATGAAACACATTAAGAACGATTGAACAAAAATTAATTTATTAAATAAAACCAAACTAAATAGTTCCGGTATTTTCCAAAGGGTTTCATAGACTAACCGTTATCCATCAACTAGACGTTAGGAAAGAACGCTACTGATCTTAACACGAAAAGAAATGGAAGAATGAAGGAATAGGAAAAACACGTAATCAAAGGGAAGGTGTAGAAATCATCACCGTGAATATACACATTGTTGTCGCGGTACGTTACTATGGCACGGAAACGGGTTCATTTTCTCGTAAAACACTTCTTTATGCAACTACTCTTTAGGGATCTGAAAAGGTTCCTGAAATTCATGTATGGACCTGGCTGGCTTTAGGAATAAGGGAGCTCATCATCCTCAGGAACGCACATGTCCCACGGAAGGGGTGGCGGGGTCAATGCAGGCCCGAGATATATTCAAACAACTCGATCATCCCCCATCGAAAATTATGCCCAGGCGCAACCAACCCAGTTTATGGAATTGGTCCAACCAATCCTCATCCTGAGTCTGTCAAGAATGCCTCGGAAGTCCTGATGATGTAAACATTAGTCACAAGTGACCAAACCATCGAAGGACTTTCCTTTCGAAGAAGCAGCAGCTCATCCTTGAGCTCCTCGCACATTGGCATGCTTCTCTCGCTATCACGGTGAGTAACCGAACGAAGAAACCTCATCTCGCTGGCTTGCATTGGATAAGATCAGTCAGTTCGGTCGGTACCCAAATTACATGGTAGTTGAATAATGGCGTTACAGCCCATAGAGGGTCGTGTTGTGCGTGCTAATGCGCTCTCACGAGTGGAAGGGGCCTTTTATGGCGACTCCGAAGGGCCAAGTATAAGAAGCTTTATCTAGACAGTTAATACTCTTTGAGCATTGTCCGTGACTCGTAAGAGGTGGGACAGTGGAAATTATTTTTGGTCGTTCCAGCCGGGAAATAAACCCAGGCAGCGAGTTGGGTAGGGCTCGATGCACATAACCACAACTCCACGGCCACCAACGAATTATTTTTGATCGTTTACGGTCGGGAAATGCACCCAGGCAGCGAAGTTAAGATGTGTATGGCTTGACGACCCACAACGTCACGGCCACCAACAATTCATGATACTTGCCTACAATTTTATCATAGATGAGTATTGGAAGAAATATCAATAATTATAAAGCCCCTAACTTGGCTTTGACATCAAGCTCGGCCTTTCTGATCACAGATCTTCAAAATTGCCCCAGCTTAGCCAACCCTACAGAAAGACTACGATCATCGCACCACTGCTTTAATGAGACTCCATTTACATCTAGAGTGAATTGAATAGGCGTCCTGGAACCATAAGCTCGGATTCGTTTCGTTGAATCTGTCTCGAAACCCCGAGCGATTAAGCGTTTCAAACTGTTAGCGGACGAGACTCGAAGTAGTGCACGGCTGTTTATGGTGACGTGACACTGATGCCGGAAAGAATGCACAACGTCTCCACTTTTAAAAAAATCACTCACAACGACGTCATGAGCGACGACTGTAAGAACTACAGGGCAATCATACTCTAGTTTGTCGTGAATCCAAAAATTTGACGTCATTTTATTTTTTCCCAAAAAAAAATATCGTTGTTCTCCTCGTTGATTGTATATGCTTATCCGTGTCTTCTATCCGATTATCGTTTTGTAATCGTCTTTTATTAATACACTTCATAATTTATGGTGAATACTAATAAATAGTCGCTCAATTCCTGGTTGTAATTTATTTCCCTGCGACTCCACTTTGTACCCTAACTGTGCATGTCTTAAATGACACTTATCGCTCTCTTTCTGTGTCTTATCTCAAGTTTCATTGGAAGTACGCTGTATCCGCGTTGTCATATCAATATTTTTGGCGTAGGTTACGCGTGCGAATTAGATGACGGTATTATGCGTTAAGATTTAAAAAAATCGAGCCGACAGCACTGGCAGCTCGCGCTATCTTCAAATACTAATTTTTTAATTTACTTACGACTTAATAAAGATGTAACAATAATGATAAAAAATTTCGACTTTCCTTCACGGTATATCTAGGTATATTTCTGCTCAACGTCACCTGTCAGGTGCACTGTGTCAATGTCAGAAACAGTTTTCCACCGCAGTCAGTTATCAGTACGGCCTCCGTCGTCGTTCCCAATGAGCCGTGGTGGAAGATTTCACGGCGATTGAAGGACAAGTGAATATAAGCACAATGAATTAATCCTTAGGTAAATGAAGACCAAACAAAACAGAGACGTCAGCGTTCTGTCATCAATAAAGGGCATGTAGCATCGACATCTTGGACCGGGCGGAGGCATGGATAACGGATGAGGAAGTGCTTGGCCTCTTCGAAGTTCTGCGAGCGTTCTTTGGTCCTGTTTGCGTTGACGGTTTCTGGTTTTTCAACAACGAACTGTGCAGGATCTAAAGCAATATGACCATAGCCAGACGTGTACGGATCCAACGTCTTAGGAGCAACACAGCTCCGGCCCGAAGAGTCTTTGACTCCGACCCTGTAGATAGAGGACGTCCGCATTTAAAGTGACAATGCTGTCGAGAGAAAAAGTCTACTTCGCGACCAGTCTTGATGACTGGTAGCACCGTGGCCATGACCGTCAACGATGGAATGTAGCTGTTGCTCAGGATCAAACCCTCCATGCCCTATGTACAGGGGAATCGTGTTCAATGTCCCACATGTTCCTTTTCTTTTCCCTCGGAACTTTAGATTAGGATGTTGTGCCCCAACCGCTGTACTCACCCGACTTATTCCATTTCGTGTATTACATGTGTTAATCGATACATCAAAGCGGATTATGAGCAGAGCGCTGCCACTTTTTATAAAGGAGTGCATAATTGGGCCTGTGAATGGTTGGTCTCAAAAGATGAACTATGACGCGGAGTACAAATAGTCCACGAAAGATGCGACATAATTTTCATGATCATCATATACTGACCTGCTTGATCCACTAAAGGGGTCGCGGGATGCACGAGAGATCTCCAGGCAACTCGGTCCTCCGCAATGGACTCTAACTTATCAGGAGTTACGCCCAAGCGTAACCACGCGAGGTTTGGACTTGGTCCAACCACCTCATCTTGGGTCTTCAAAGCGGTCGCCTTCCTGATAGAATTGCATTCAAAGCCCGCCTTGAAAATCGCGATGGACGTGAAATTTGTGCCACGTTACCAAACCATTGAAGCATTGCCCTTTCCGTTCGAAAAGGCAGCTGCTCAATGTTGATTTCCTCGTGCCGTGTTTCTCATCCTATCACGGCGAGTAGTTCCCACGACAGCACGAAGGAATCTCATCTCATCACAGCAGCTTGCATTAGCGATCTTATTTGTTCGGTCATTACCCAAATTTCATGAGAGTTTTAATAAATACTGAGTTGAAAGTCACTAACTTGGCTTTGACGCCAAGCTCGCTCTACCTGATTACAGATCTTACTAGTTGTTCCAAAACGGTCCAGCTTGATCAATCCTTCAGGAAATCTCATCATTACTCCTCCCATCCCCCGTGAAATTGACCTTGAGGTTCTCCGCCTGCTTAAATGGAACTCCTAGCATGTAAAGTGCAGCATTGAACAGGCGATCTGGAAATTACCATAACCTCTGATTGAGATGGGAAAGAAGTCATTCTTAATTGATGACCAATTGAATTTACTCATACGAAGTTGTTAAAACAAATGTGTTCAAAATATTTCGTGTCATATTATTTTCAGGCAGCATTGAACCCGTCAAAGCGTCCGGAATATCTCATTGTTCAACAGAGTATCCATCATCTCATTGTGAATTCAAGAATTCATCATAAACTCCGTCTGTTCTCCTCCTATAACAATGACATCACATCGGAAACAGCGATGTGGTCATTAAGCGAAAGCATTGCATTATCTTCACATCTTAAACACGCTGCGTGACAAAGGCGAAGCAACAAAACAATGACAAGCTTAAACCAAATCATAACTATTTTCCATCAGTATGTGAAATCAACACAGCATCGGTGGTTCAGTGGTAGAATGCTCGCCTGCCACGCGGGCGGCCCGGGTTCGATTCCCGGCCGATGCAACTTACTTTTTTTTTCATTTTTTCGCTCCACACAAATCCAAAAACCACTCAACATTCCCACATCCTTGGCAAACACACTCATGTGCACACCCACGCAAGTCCCAAGGTAAACACTCATCGACCTTGAGAACGTAATTATCACCAATTACTCACCTCAATAAAATGGTTAACTGCAAATCATGACCAAGCCTTTCCAACGCCGGCACGCCCTCCACACGAAGAATATTAATTTTCTCACGTAACGACCGCGACACTGTCGACTGGCCATGACGCTCACGCAGTATTTCCAGGATATTCGGTTGTCTTAGGAATGCAATCACCTTTAAAACAAACACAAGAACACCTCCAGTTAGGCTGCCAACACACTTGACGATGATTCATGATGCCTTACCTTTTCATTGTACGCGACGGGAATCTCGGTTACATGCTCTGGCAGAGCATTGCTTCTGGGTAGCGATGACGCCGGCCTTGGTGGTGGTGTCGGTGCCACATCGCACATCATATCGTTCTGCTGCCGGTGCCTGGCCACCCGTGGACACTCGATCGGCAGTCGGGGATCCATGAAGGATGTCTTCCTGTTGCTGTGGTCAATGAAGAACTGCTTCCCAGAGTGATCCAGTTTTGTCTCCCATCCGGATGGGAGGTCCTTGCTCATCTGAACAAATGAATTGACTAGAGCCACTAAGTCTTTGTTGTACTGGTAACGTTGGAATGTGTTTGGATCGCGGCGGATGCGTATCACCATGTGCTTTAGAGCCGCATTGCGGTTGTAAATGCCAAGGGCCTCCTCGTTTGAGTGGAGGAGCGAGTAGAAATCTGGACGACAGAGCATCAGGACTGCAGGATGGGTGCCTAGGATCTGAATGCGGTCAAAGTCTGAGGCGAACGATGCTCGATTACTTGATGAACAGCTGCTGCCGCCATTCGCAGCGCATCCGTTGCTGGCCAGGTCGCGAGTCTCACTGGTTATGGTGCGGCGAATAGACTGATACCGCCTATCCAGCTGCTGTCTATGTTGCTCCCGACCACCGCCCAGAGACCCGCCATTCGAGCCGGGCCTCTGCCAGCTAGTAGTGCGTGTAGTGTGGTCAATGTAAAAGATCCTTCCATGGCTGTCCATGCGCGCTTCCCAAGCTGGCGGCAGAGGATCATCAGAATCGGAGAAGATTCCGCGTCCCCTCTCTGGGATCGAAGGAAGCCTTGTACTCGATATGTGCATCATATCATTGTCGTTGCTGTCAAAGCGAACGGCATCAGCTGCCCGACCTCCAGCCAAAGTTAGTATGTCCGCAGTCCGAATGTCGGGCGATCCATTCTCGACCGCTGCTGTCATGTCGCGTACTCGGTAGTCATGAAGCGGGATAGCGCCTGCGGTCTCTTCCTGACTGGACAAACGCTGCCGCCTTGCGTGATGAGTTGGAGTGGGAGGACAAATGAGATTGGTGCCGCCGCCTCCGATGCGAGTAAGTAGGCGAGGTTGAGGACGCAACACAGGTTTAGGTATCACTTGTGGAATAGGCGAACCCACGGGTTCCGGTGAAGACAATTCGAGTGGAGAAGCACTGCGAGTGGATGATCCCGATGGAGGGCTGCGCGGACGCGGTTGCGGGTGAATCATCCGAGGAGCTACATATGCTGAGAGATCATTGGAGCTTTCCATTTGCGAGGGAATTGGACCGGGTTTCGCCTTTCCATTCGAGAGGGTGCGTGTCAGAGGGCGATGATGGCGGATGATTTCGTTTGGCGAGGATTCTTGGCTGCCGCCATTGGACAAGGGAAAGTCGTAGGATTGGAAGTCGTTGGCTGGAACCTTCTTCGTTAGGATTGTGTTGATGTAGTTGTCAGGGCCGATTTTCTTCTTCAGCAGCGGCTTGAATTTCATCTGCTCCATGCCACTGGTGGCGGCGGAACTGGTCGATGGAAGAATTGCAGCTGCCGCTGCTCCCTCTTCCATGTCGCCGGTGAGAAGGAGAGGCGATTGAATACAACTGCTGTTGTAGCTTCTGTCTGTGAAAATCAAAAATTGATTGTGAAATTCAATGAAAGACTTATTGTGTTGCTCGGTCTTACCTGCAGGCATCACGCAATCGTCGCCAAGCCTGTAGTCATCATCGATGTCTACGATATCGAACTTGAACACATCCCCACTGAGTTTCGGATTCTTGGCTGCACCTTTTGGAGGCCAAGACCTTTCCAATGGACGATGCATTCGACTCGAGAGTGGAGTTCTTGGTGTTGACGAGTAGTCACCACAATCATCTTCGAAAACTGTCTCCGCTGGAATATTCTCGTAACACTCGCGCGCCATCCAAAGGTTAAAGGTTTCGTGTTCCGAAGACAAACGCCTTCCATTGCTCGCAGGCGATGGTGTACTGCGTATTTTCTTCTTTGCACCATTCAGTGGGGTATCCGAGTTGGCATTCAGAATTACTTTACGGCGTGTTCCCGAACAGTTGACAGAGGAACACGGCGAAATAGCATCCGGATCTGTGTTACTAGAACACGGAGATAACTGAACTGGAGACACCTCCTTCTTGATTGATGACTCTTCACCATTCACTACATCTCGAGTTGATTCTAATCGCAAGAAAATAAACAAAAATGGGTCAAATCAATTAACACCCCCGCCGAAGCCTCACGAAGCACACAAGGTAGAAGAAAATGTAAAAACAACATCACAAACCTGCTTCGTCGGAAGGCGCATTTAACTTGTCTCCGTTTAGATGATTTACCGCCACCGCCCCTTCGTCTAGCCATTTCACAGCACCTGCTCGATCGCCGAGAACAGGTTCATCATCAACGTCAATGTAATCAACACCAACATCCGCATTCAGTGTCAATGACTCTAACTTGTCATGGTCAACATTGCCGTTGTCGTTGTCGTCGTCGTCGTCGTCGCCGCCTTCAACATCGCCGTTGCCGTTGCTGTTGCTATTGCTGTTGCCGTCACCTTCATCATCAACGTCGTCGATGCCGTCGTCATTACCACCGATGCATGGTGCAGCAGCGGTCGCACCACCAACACCGCCACCGATCATTGCCTCATCTTGTTCCCCCTCCTTCGGTGATTCAGTCTTCGGTACACCTCCACCAGCTGCTTCGGAATCATCCTCATCCATTTCTACTCACAATTGACTATGATTATGCTTAAGAATTACTCTGTACCAAAATGCTTTTCATAATTAGCTAGAAACTGCGTTTTTTTCTTTTTCACTTCCATCACTGCCACTAATAGCACGGGTATACACATAATTTGTGTGCTTTGTTTTATCACAATATTGTATCATCATTCCACGTTAAATTGATGATCGCAGTTCGCCATTATTGAAATATCGATAATTTCATTGAAAAACACTTTGATGGTTTGGGATTTATGTATGAAAATTCATTTTTCTTTGCGGACTGAAATTTCCGATACGATGGCCCATCAAGTAATTTCAATTTTCTTCCAACCACTGACAGTTCATAGGCAACAACAATGTACGTGTATATCTGTCTCGCTCTATCAAGAATGTAGAATTTCTTAAGTTTGCTGTCCCAATTGACAGGTGTATTCTATGTTCTTGGTTTTGTGTGGAATGTTGCTAGAGACATGAAATGTTGCGTTGCGCGAAGGGAACTGGATCAACGAAGTGATTTGAATTCGAATTCTTGTGCAAATGACTTGGTCCCAACGAATGAGATCCAATCTGCAAGGTAATTGATGGTGTTCCAAGTGTCAACAGCAAAGCGACAGGATATCGATGCTTAATGTCGCATATAACGAGCTGTCTAAACCTCTAAGACTCAACTGATAAACCGAGTTTATCTTCTACGATGGGGGAAGAAGTCACAATAAGTCGAGCCATAGGATCAACAGAACAGAGTGGACGGCGGACCATGCTTGGTTTGTAACATTTCTAGTCAACATTTGAGTTCAATCACTCATGTTGGACCAAGATCCAATAGAACTGTGAAGACTGTTGACTTAACACCTTGTACATCTGAACCTTAACCACCTTTAGGCTTCAGTGAACACCTCTTACTCAGCTCTCTCCTTTGTCCGTTGTCGTGCACAAGTCGTTCAGATCGGAATATGAAGAAGCAAGTGGTTAAGTCTGTAAACGTTGATTCGTAAGCCAGTGTTGGAAATGAGGGAATCATGTCATTCAGGATTCGTGTAAGCGTCTACTCACCAACCTAAGTACTCCGATATTCGCTTTCGTGAGGCCGATGAACCTTTTTGGCCGAAGTAACCCAGACAACCTCTTCATAAATGTAATATCTTCAGAGTCGTGGAGAACAATTAGAGAAAAGAAGTCCATCTGATGGTCTCAGGAAACATGAGACTCTTCCTTGCCCTTCTTTGACGCCACCACGTCACCCCAATCAAAACGTTTACTCGAAAAAGGCGAGGTCCCCACGTCTAGAAAGCTTCACAAACCATAACCAAGTTCTAATACTTTTAAATAAAAAAAAACTCAATTTATTTCGACAGATATCTATAGAAAGCGCCCTCCTTGGGAGTACCCCTCCCAACGAAGCGGATTATTAAGTTCAAAAATATTTCATCGTTACAATACAATAAGAAAACAAAATACATTCAATGACTGACTGCATCCTGGCTGTCTACTTCCATAACTTCTTAATCGACATGTTCTTTTCGGAATCCTTTTGCATTACCTTGGCCACGGCCATCTCGAAGTCCTCCTGGGTAACGTGGACACGTCGCTCTCGCAACGCGTACATACCCGCCTCTGTGCAGACACCCTTCACTTCAGCTCCAGAGGCACCTGGCATAAGTTCGGCGATCTTGCGCAGGTTAATGCCTCGAGTGAGGTTCATCTTTCGCGAGTGAATTTTCAGGATATCCAAACGTGCCTCCTCGTTTGGTGGAGGGAATTCGATCTTACGGTCGATACGTCCGGGACGCAGAAGTGCCGGATCCAAGATGTCAATCCTGTTGGTTGCCATGATGACTTTGATGTTCTTGGTTGCCTCGAAACCGTCCAACTGATTCAGAAGCTCCAACATGGTTCTCTGTACTTCAGAATCTCCACCCGAGCCGGATTCAATTCGAGATGAACCAATGGAATCGATTTCGTCCATGAAAATGATGGATGGCGCGTGCTCACGTGCCATCACGAACAGTTCTCTCACCATTCTGGATCCCTCACCGATGAACTTCTGCACCAGCTCAGAGCCCGATACACGAATGAATGTGCACTCGGTGTGATGAGCGACGGCACGAGCAAGCAAAGTTTTACCAGTACCGGGTGGACCGTACAAAAGTACACCCTTTGGCTGAGCGATACCGAGTGCATCAAACAACTCTGGATGCTTTACAGGCAACTCAATGACTTCCTTGATCTCCTTAATCTGCTTGTCCAGACCTCCCACCATTTCGTAGGTCGAGTCGGGGACCTTCTCCACCATCATCAATGACACCAAAGGATCAACTTTGTTTGGTAGAATTTTGTGCAATGTGTAGCTCTCATTGCGAAGTGCAACACGGCAATTCGGAGTGACGTCATTGATGTCAATGTTCTTGTCAATGTCAACAACGAACTTTCCTTCGGGGTGTACTTTAACTAGAACCTTCTTCTTGTCCATTGGCTTGACGACCTCGCCGACATAGCTTCCCTGCTCCTGAAGTAGTTGCAATTCTTCTCGCAACATACGGACTAAGATAAAACAAAAAAATATTAAATGTTTCCTTTGTTTAAATTCTCGGGTGTACTCACCTTTAGCATTGAGCTCATTTCGTTGCGCCTGCAATCGACGTAAGTTTTGAGACTTTTCTGCAACAATGAGTTGGAGTTCTTCGATCTTTTGTATGTAGTATGACCGAAATCCCTCTCCCTTGGATGGATCTATTTCCATCTGTGGAGAACAGTTATTAGACGGAAATTATGCAAAGTATGAGTTCAAACTTACTCTATTGGAGACCGTCATGGTTTATTGTTAATTCGTGTCTATTGGAACGCAATTATTATGGGAAAATTTAGCAAATTAATCAACAATAACGTCTGCCAAGGAAAACGCGATGATTCGACTTACTCGGCAAAAATAAATTTTGATGGTTCTTTGTTTGGTTTTTTTAATGACGAGGAACGTGAAGTGTTAGGAAATACTTAAAACTTGAATGGGCTCTTAGGTACTGTTCACATTCGGGATGGGACATGTTTTATATGAAAATAAGAATATTTTAAATACATCGAAGCCATCATCTCTATGGAACTAGATTATATTTGATTTATGTCTGAGAGGGTTAACCTTTAAATATTTGATTCAACAAGGAGAACACCATCAGCAGCAAAGTCTGAAGAAATTGTTCGTTTGTAAGTGATACTGTGTAGGATTAAATTTCTTCTCCTTAAATGTTCATAAAGCATGCTTTGACAGAAGAATCGTTGTGTGTGAACGCCTTTAATGGCAACAAATAAAACCAGTATTTTCCTTATTCCACTTGGGTATGGTGTTCAATTGTCATTTATACTCACCTAAAGTGTTTAATTAAAATATTAGATATAGAAATAATAGAAAAATATGCCTCTGTTTACCTTTTTTATTTCCAACGGTGAGTTAAGCATTAATTAAAAGTAGTCAACTTAGAACAATAATTGTTTAAAATTATCTACGGGCATATCTTTATCTTATAGTGTTTTCTCAGAAAAATAAATGTCTTTCTGAACACATCCATTCACATGGCATTCACTCGCCACTCGTTACTGATGTGCAAATTTTGGCTGCACTCTACCACCGTAGCGTCATATTTTTCGCCAAAAACCAAGAGGTTTCCCCTTTTGTCACAGTTCCTTTTTCCGTGCGTGTTTTTTTTCCGCATCTCTCTAATTCTTTTAAAAGAAAAAATCAAATTGAAAAGCACTTCTCAATTGAGGTCAAATGTGGTTTTAAGTGTGCCTAACTCTTTAACAAACATTTATCGAATATATCTGCATAACAAGAGCAGATATATTCATTTGAAAGTAGATTTTTGAGACAACAGTATACAGTGCACAGTTAAAATTGTGGAAAAAAACGAGAAACCCAAGAGGAAGAAAAAAGCAGCAGGCAAAATGTCTGTGGCATATACACAGCAGCAGCAACCGCCGCCCGTGCCGCCACAAACTTCGTCTGCCCAGCAGGGCGGTCCGCCACAGCAACCGCTGCAGCCAATGCAGCGTGGTCCACCTGGTGGTGGTGGACCAGGCGGGCCGCCGAATCGTGGTGCCCCTCCACCGCCCAGCCCTGCTCATATACAAAAAATCCTCGACGAAAATTGTGGCATAATTCAGACCATACAGGATTTTCAAAACATGGGCAAGCCGCAGGAATGCATTACTTATCATGCAGCGTTACATCGAAACCTTGTCTATCTGGCGCAGTTGGCCGATCCAACAATGAATATTGCTCAAATATTGCCGGTAAGAGAGTTAGTGAGCCATTTTGTTTTGTACATATCCCGCACACGGTGGTCCGTCCCTGTTGTAGGCGTCACGCCGGGTGTTTGAGAATGTTTTGATCTTTTGTCTCGTTTCCCCATCTTCTGTTTCGCTTGCAGAAGTAGCATAGGGTCCCTTGTGTAATATGCTTATCTCCTGAACTGTGTGTTCTTATTTCCGCTTGCGAATAATCATTTCTCAAGGATGTGGAGATTAATTGTCTGTGTGTGTGCAGCCTCCTTACTGAACTGACTTATTGTTTGTTTTTCATTCAGCCGCCTCATGTTCTGGCCTCGCAGGCCCAGGGTCCTCCGCATGGCATGATGGGTGGCCCGCAAGGACCTCCGCCGCAAGGCGCTGGTCCTGGCATGCCTCCGCACGGTCACGGCCCTTCGGAACAGGGTGTACCTTCTCCGCAGAGTAACGCTCAAATGCCGTATCCAAACCCGAATCAGCAGGCGCCGACGTCGCATGCAAACCTGCCGCCGCCAAACTCGCAGCAATCACAATCACCGGCTAGCCAGCCACAGCAACAGCAGCAGCAGGCACAGGGAGGCAGCTCGATTCCGCCACCGACAAGCGCACAGCAGCAGGGAGGCAATGTTCCGTATCGTGGTGTCCCAGGGCCCGGTCAGCCTCCATCGACCCAGAACAGTAAGAACTCTTATCCCTCAGCAATGCTTGTATAACCTTGATCTCTTTAAACAGATCAGCAACCACAACGAAGTGGAGGGCAACCCCAGCCACAGCAACCGCCACCGCCGTCGCAATATCGCGGTGGTTACCAACAACACGGTCACTATGCTAGCTACCCGCCGCAAACGCAGCCGTACCAGCCGCAGTCCGGCTATCCTGGTGCTATGCCGCCTTATGGACCGCCAACTCAGGGATATCCGCCCAGCAGTCAGGGCTATCATCACGGCGGCATGCCGCCGACCTCTTCTACCGGCGGTCCGCCTCCCCCAAACCACCCCTACCCGAATACTTCGCAGCATCAAGGACCGGTGCCTGGGTCGTACCCTCCGCCACCTCCAAATCAGCAGTCCCAACCGCCTCCGCAAATGTACGGGCCTCCGGCTGGAGCTCAGGCGCCACCAGGTCAGTATCCGCCGCAGAACGCCAGCGGTCCGCCGCCACCCATGGGCTATGGGTATGGTGCCCCGAATGCCGGTCCAAACTACGGGCAAGGCGCACAGCCTCAGATCCCGCCTCCTGGACAGCCAGGCTATCAGCAAGCAGCGGGTGGAGCTCAGCCTACGTACCCGCCGCAGCCACAGCAGCCGCCGTATCAACAGGGCCCAGGTGGGTATCCGCCGACTGCTCAGCAACAGCAGCAGCAACCAACTGGAATGGGGCATCCACCCTCTTCACAGCCAAACCAAGTGGCACCGCAGCCGCCACCAACAACTGCGCCCCCAAGTGGCGGGGCTGGCAGCTCATACGGTTCCTCGCCTAGCCCAGGCCAGACTCCGCCACCAAATCAAGTGATCACGGCCAACAACGGACCAAACACTCCTTCAAACGCACCATCACAGCCTCCCGTGTCGCAACCTCCCTCATCGCATCCACCCACATCGTACGCTCCGCCACAGTCGGCAGCAAGTGGCCCGCCAACGCAGCAGCCGGCCTACTCATCGCCACCGTCTGGCGGTCCGGCCGGGCCATCCACACCATACACTCAGCATCAGCCGCCACCGCAGCAGCCTCCGCCGCCAAACTCATCGGCAAACGCGCCATCGAACGGAGTCGCCGTTCCAACTCAGTATCAGCCACCGCCTGGCGCGCAAACCTACGTCGCTCCGCCCGCTGGACAGCCGTACGCTCCTCCAGGTCCTGGTGGCTACCCTGGACACGGCTACCATCAGCAGGGCTATCCTAGCATGCCACAGGGACAGTATCCACCCTCGCAAGGATACCAGGGGTACAGGCCGGGTGCTCAAATGCCTCCACCTGGCAGTCAAATGCCCCCACCAGCTCCGCAAGGACCGCCCGGAGGTGCCTACTCCTACGGCTACCAACCGCCGCAGTGAACTAATAGTTAATTCCATGATACTTTCGCAGAATCCTGTTAACGTTGATGCGTCGTTAATGTTTCGCCCCAAACTGACTCAAGTAGAAACATCCCCCTGCCCTCCCGCCTTCCCTCATTCCCCCGTAGTCCTCCTTTACTCCTAGGATTCCAACTTTTCTTGTTTTTATAAACAATTTTAACTTAGATAAGATATAAAATGCAAATGTATTTCGAGCGAATTTTTTGTCTGTCTCTTTGTTGCGTCGCATGACAAAGACGTCGTCCCTTTCTTCCGGAATTTTAAATAAAGACAATTAAACAAAATGGCGTTTCTCTGAAGTTGTGTGTAGATGAGCGCGCCTGATCGCAGACGAAGAGACGGTGAAGCATTTCAAGGTGTTTTTCAGTTTCGTGCAGAAGGCTCTCGGAGGGCCTACCAATATCCTCGAGGAAATCAAAATCGTTGCTCGGAGACTTCAATGCAAAATTTGGTAAGGAAAACATCTTTGGCGGAGTGATCAGGAAGCATAGTTCCCACGACACGACAACTCACTGACTTTGCGAAAGCACGTAAAATGGCCATAAATAGCACGTGGTTCCCTCGCAAAAGCATTCACCCAGCAATCTGGTGATCTCGGGTCGGTGCTGTCGATTTATGCTCATTGAAACAAGGCGTGCGTCAAATATCTTGGATGTGCGAGCATTCAGGGGAACAAGCGTCGACTTTGCCCACTTCCTCGTAGGACCATGATTCAGAGCTCGACTGTTTATTTTCAAAAAGCCGCACCAGACAGAGAATGGTCAGGGCCAAAGAAGAGGAATTAAGTGAGAGCCTCTCCGATCGGACATAAACAGCAACGACATGTGGTAGCATTGTCGCTCGGCCATCGAAGAGGTAGAGTCAACATATTCAGACGAAAATAAACCCGTTCTATGATGGCGAATGTTAGCAAAAGAAACATGCAACCGACCTGTGATACCAAAAGGAGCTTCAGGAAAAAAAAGTCAGCGCAAGAGGAGTAACGGGATAAAAGATAGGACGAGAAGATCTTATTTTGTATTCGTCGTAGCCCTAAGCTCAAGGATATTCCAGATTCTAGGAACAAGCAAAAGCCTTTCATAAAGAGTCCAAAAACTGGTGACAGGGTTCAGGAATGGCGCCCAGGTCCCTCAAGTTTGTGAGAGTAATATTGTTACTGACCCCCAGAGAATAGCGCACAAGTAATTTAAGTACCACTTCCAAAAGCGAATCAGAGACTCTTGTCTTGAAGTGGAAGGAAGACCGTATCTCCGATATAAGAGCCAAGTCATAGCGGACGCGAAACAGCTTGGTATGGATGACTGGAAGCAGCGTTCCCAGGATCGTTAGTGACGAAAAGCAACGATTTTTCAGGCACGGAGACGTCGAAAAAATTTGCACTATAAGATGTTTGCACAAGATGGTGGTAGGGGCCAGTAAAGTCCATTGTATTGCCACAAGGATTTTAAATTAGAATACCAGTGGTCACGTACTACGTATGAAGCCGTTTGTCTGACGTTATCGTTTGGACGATAAGCGGTATCGACTGTAGGATACTTTTGAACCTTCTTCACGTTGGCTGAAAACCACATTTATGAACCACATGTACAGTGGCGAGCAAAACTGGATACATCATTATATTTTTTGTGGTTTTTCACCAATAAAATTGTTTCCTTAAGAAGGATATTCAGAGCTGTTTTCTTGTTTAATTACTAAAACAATATAAAGACGTCAAATAAAAATATAATTCATGAGGATCCCATGTATCCAGTTTCGCACGTTTTCATTTTCCCTTTCTTTCTTTCTGCATTCACCGTTAGGTCTAAGGTTGGCGTATCATATCATTTATGATAAATTTCGTCATTATGATCTTGGCATCATACTTATCGCTATCCATGTTTTCAACGAAACGAAACCGCGAGGTTCAGATGGACTTTTAATGAATCCTCAATAGACCGTTTCCACCGAAGTTGAAGTGGTTTCGCTCTCAATTTTCGAGTCATTCGCTCTCAATGTATAAGTGCCCGCCAAAACTAATGTCACTCACACTCAATTTTTAAATGGCCGCCACAACAGTTGTCTGTTGACAGGAAAAAATAGTGTGAGAACACGAGCAGATAGAAAGAGATAGAATCAGAAAATGATCAAAATAAACTGAAGTACACTCTGTAGGCTTGTTCTGATTGACAACCTCTCATGGACGGGTGAATTCCACGAGGCTGCAACGAGGTTTATCAGAAATATCCCGAACGAGGTGGTTGAACTGGGGGAATATGTCCAGAGAAACCCTTACAATTACAATAAGGCTCGATGGCCGCGTTTCTCCAGGGCTTTATCCACTCAACTCCGTTCGAGTGCGATCAATCCACCAACGAACAGAAACCTTACAAACGAAGTTTACGGATCCAAGAAGTCCGGAAGTCAGATTCTTGAAGTCAGAGATCAAAAGCCTCCAACAACTAATAAAAATCAATTACAATTTAACTATAAGCTTGCACTGGGGCAATAAAATCCGGGCTGTACGATCCAGCAACCCGGGTATGTTCCCGGGTTGTCACAGTTCCTTTTTCCGTGCGTGTTTTTTTTCCGCATCTCTCTAATTCTTTTAAAAGAAAAAATCAAATTGAAAAGCACTTCTCAATTGAGGTCAAATGTGGTTTTAAGTGTGCCTAACTCTTTAACAAACATTTATCGAATATATCTGCATAACAAGAGCAGATATATTCATTTGAAAGTAGATTTTTGAGACAACAGTATACAGTGCACAGTTAAAATTGTGGAAAAAAACGAGAAACCCAAGAGGAAGAAAAAAGCAGCAGGCAAAATGTCTGTGGCATATACACAGCAGCAGCAACCGCCGCCCGTGCCGCCACAAACTTCGTCTGCCCAGCAGGGCGGTCCGCCACAGCAACCGCTGCAGCCAATGCAGCGTGGTCCACCTGGTGGTGGTGGACCAGGCGGGCCGCCGAATCGTGGTGCCCCTCCACCGCCCAGCCCTGCTCATATACAAAAAATCCTCGACGAAAATTGTGGCATAATTCAGACCATACAGGATTTTCAAAACATGGGCAAGCCGCAGGAATGCATTACTTATCATGCAGCGTTACATCGAAACCTTGTCTATCTGGCGCAGTTGGCCGATCCAACAATGAATATTGCTCAAATATTGCCGGTAAGAGAGTTAGTGAGCCATTTTGTTTTGTACATATCCCGCACACGGTGGTCCGTCCCTGTTGTAGGCGTCACGCCGGGTGTTTGAGAATGTTTTGATCTTTTGTCTCGTTTCCCCATCTTCTGTTTCGCTTGCAGAAGTAGCATAGGGTCCCTTGTGTAATATGCTTATCTCCTGAACTGTGTGTTCTTATTTCCGCTTGCGAATAATCATTTCTCAAGGATGTGGAGATTAATTGTCTGTGTGTGTGTGTGTGTGTGCAGCCTCCTTACTGAACTGACTTATTGTTTGTTTTTCATTCAGCCGCCTCATGTTCTGGCCTCGCAGGCCCAGGGTCCTCCGCATGGCATGATGGGTGGCCCGCAAGGACCTCCGCCGCAAGGCGCTGGTCCTGGCATGCCTCCGCACGGTCACGGCCCTTCGGAACAGGGTGTACCTTCTCCGCAGAGTAACGCTCAAATGCCGTATCCAAACCCGAATCAGCAGGCGCCGACGTCGCATGCAAACCTGCCGCCGCCAAACTCGCAGCAATCACAATCACCGGCTAGCCAGCCACAGCAACAGCAGCAGCAGGCACAGGGAGGCAGCTCGATTCCGCCACCGACAAGCGCACAGCAGCAGGGAGGCAATGTTCCGTATCGTGGTGTCCCAGGGCCCGGTCAGCCTCCATCGACCCAGAACAGTAAGAACTCTTATCCCTCTGCAATGCTTGTATAACCTTGATCTCTTTAAACAGATCAGCAACCACAACGAAGTGGAGGGCAACCCCAGCCACAGCAACCGCCACCGCCGTCGCAATATCGCGGTGGTTACCAACAACACGGTCAGTCGTGCACAGACCTCTGAACAGTGCGGTTATAGTTCACGAGTGACGACTTAAATAAGTGACTAAAATTAAAAATTAAAAATTGTGTTCAAGTGCATAATTGACGCAGTTCACCACAAGATCCCAGTGGCCGAACGGGTAGATTCAGTACCCTTGGCTCCGCAGGTCGCAGGTTCGAGCCCTAGTGAGGGACGTAAAAGTACTTTTTTTTTTTTTTCTAATTAAGTAAGGTCAAAAAACTTGACAAGTGAGTAAGAGGGGGAAAATGGAATCCCAAGAGCGGTCCGCGCTCTTAGAAGCGGACAACGAACAACAACAACCGGTGGCAGAATCAGGCCACCAGTCAACGGTGCCACAAGAAGGCACAACGAAGAGGAGGAGAAAAAAAACAACTCCAAAAAGTGCGAAACGCCGCAACACCAAGGAGTCTCCCGAAGGGCTGCAGGGAGAAGAGACGAGTGATGCGGCGGCGACACCCCAGGCAAATGCAGCCGAAACCGAAGAGGATGAGGAGGTACACTACGTGTCCGACGGAGGAGAAGGTCTGTTTGCTATCAGCAGCAACAGCTTCGAATCGTTGGCATCGGATACAGAGGACGAAGTAGAACGAGTACTTCGCTCCAAAGAAAACGAGGTGCAGAATATGGAGGAGAAACTTAATTGTCTCCTCCAAGAAATTAGAGTGTTGCGGGAAATGACTCTCGCCAGGCAAGCATTGGACCGGCAGAAAGAGGCCCAACAACAACAAAGCAAGCAACAACAGTGTGTACAAAAAAAAAAGAAAACTGCAGGGCAGAAACAAAAACAGCCCGCAGCCCAGCAACAACAGCTGCCAGAAACCCAGCAACAACAGCTGGCAGCAGCGCAGCAACAACAACAAACTGCTACGCAGCAGCAGCCAACAGCGCAACAACAATCACCAACTCAGCAGACGCGGAAGCAGCAGCCAAGATCAGCCGTCCAACAACAGCCAGCTCTGCAACAGCATCAAAAGTCTGCAGTCCAGCAGCAGCCATCAGCTCATCAGCAACAGCAGCGGCCACAAAAAAAGGAACAGGTGCCACCCATTAACATTTACAAGGCAAATGTGGAGCAGACCGCTAAGGTATGTAAAGAGGCCATAGGTAGTGGTAATTTTATCATTAAAAAAAACAAAGGATTTGAGAAATATTCAATCCACTGTAAGACGGTGGAACAACATAATAAAATGGTAGAATATTTAAAGATTTCGAGGTTGGAGTTCTTCCACTACACCCCAAAAACAGAAAAGTGCCATACGATGCTATTAAAGCTTCCCACGCCGATTGAGGCGGAGAAGGTTTTCCAAATGCTCAAAGAGCAAGTGTGCGACGGTGTCGAGATCGTCGGGGTTAAGCCTTTCACCACAGCGAAGGCAAAGAGAGAAGGGCGGAAACTACCCTTTTATATTGTACAGGTTTCTCCCACAAGCAAACCGGGAAATCTAAAGAAAATCAAGTTCTTAGATTACCTAAATTGCATCTGGGACAGCATAATAAGGAGCGACGGCATTCTCCAATGCGCTCGCTGCCAAAGGTTCGGGCACGCCGCGTCGAACTGCCAAATGCGGCCTCGATGCGTGAAGTGCAGCAAAAACCACAAGGCGGAGGACTGCCCGCTGGGGAAAGAAGGAACAACTGACAAAAGTCAGTTAATGTGCGTACTCTGCGGGAACGCGGGGCACACCGCTAACTATCGGGGTTGCCCTAAGTTCCAAGAGCGGAAGAAACAAATGATTCTGCAGAAGCAGCCCCCAGTGAAAAATCCACTCGGGGCAGCCATAACCGTCACCCCTCAAGTGACTTACGCCCAAATGGCGTCTAGTCAGAGGAGCACGGAAAAGGAGCTACCAAAGGTAGTGCCGCCAGTCTTAGTGCCAAGAGCACACGATCCAGCGCTCGATTGGAAAACATCCATCGAAATGCGTATGGATCGGTTAGAGGAGCAGGTTGGCCAAATTCTGGCGCTCCTGCAGAATCCAGCACGTCAACAATCTTAATGGCTGCGCAAACGGGATGTGCTTATAAGATCCTTGCAGTGAATGCAAATTCATTGACAGGGATCGATCGAAAAAACGAGCTCTACAGATTGTTGGACGATCAAAGCCCAGAGCTGATGCTGATTAGCGAAACTAAGCTAACTCGGAGAGGCAAATTGGAGCACAGTAAATATAATATTATTAGAAGAGACCGGCCCAAATCCAATGGTGGAGGCGGTGTTGCGATTCTTATAAAAAATAACATTGAACACAAGGTAGTATATAGCAGTGACGTACGGAGGTTTCAGGGGTTGGAGGCCTGCATCGTATGCATTTCTCTCCGTAGTGGAAAGAAGTTGTATGCGGTGTCGGTCTACTCCTCCGGCTCTTCTCATTCCGGAACAATGATATCAGAGCTCGATTCACTCTTTCGATGTCTGAGGCTGGACTCGGAGGAAAACTACTTTATTCTGGCCGGGGACTTTAATGCCCGACATGGATATTGGGGAAACACAATTTCCAACAATAGAGGGGACCAGCTTTACAGCTGGTTTTGCTTACACAGTGTCGAGTATAGACTCGATTTGAAAGCAACTGAGATCTCGTCCTATCCCAGGAGCGGCTCTTATCTGGATCTACTGCTGTTAGACGCAAGACTGCAGCTGACAGACACAAACTCACAAACGGTAAACTGTTTGAACACTTTCGTGTATCTCAGTGACCATTGCGGACTCAGTGCCGAAATCAAGATCCCCAACGATATTGCGGTGTTAGGAGAGTTTGTTCAAACGTACCCTTACAATTACAATAAGGCTCGATGGACACGCTTCTCCAGACAAATGACAAGAGCACTCTCTTCGAATGCGCTCCACATACCGTCCAATAGAAACTTGTCAAACGAAGAGATTGACATGTATCTAATTCAATTGGACGAGACAATTAAACGAACGATGGACATTACTATACCTCGGTATACACGCACAAACAATGAAAACTTGTACCGCAATGCGACAATCGACGCACTCCACCAACGAAAAAGTAGACTCCTGTCAAGATTAAAAACCTTGTACAGACGGTTTACTGACAGACGAGACGAGGAAATTAGGACCCTGAAATCGCTCATCAAGAATGTACAAACGTTGATTGCTCAAAATTATAGAATTTCGGTTAACTTGCACTGGGACAGTAAGATTCGGGCTGTTAGATCTAACAACCCGAGCATGTTTCCACAGATAAACAAATTCTTTAGAAGTAAGAATAGCGATCTTCCGTGTCTTAAGCTCCCCATAACGACGGACAATGAACGCATACTGACTACAGCAGGTATAGATCCAGATAACGCTGTACTCGATGATAATTTCTTTGTGGTCGAAGATCCGCAAGAAAAAATGGAGGTACTTGGCGCGGTCTTTCAGGAAGTGTACAAGGTGAACGAGAGTGGGCGCCCGAATCACGACCTGGAGAACCGCATAATGGCTAGCAACTCTCAACTTCGAGAAGACATGCAACAATGGCGATCTGAGAACACTGGCTTTGTCGTGTTCAATGATGATAACATGGCAGATAATGCCATCGCCGACGAAGGGGTTCATCCCCCGTTCATATCGAAGGCAGAGCTCAAAGCGGTCTTCGAATCACTTAAGAAGAAAAAGTCTGTTGGAATCGACGAGATCTCGAACATTGTGTTAAGGCATCTCCCTCTAGGTGTGGTTAATATGTACACAATCCTGTTTAACAATGCGCTGAATAATGCATATTATCCGGAGCATTGGAAAACTGCGATTGTGCAACCCATATCCAAGCGAGGAAAAGATTCTTCGAATCCGTGCAACCTCCGGTCAATTAGTCTCCTTCCGAACATCAGCAAGGTATTCGAGAAGGTGATCAATAGAGCCTTGATCAACTGGACTGAAGACAAACATATTATTCCGGATAACCAATTCGGTTTCAAAGCGGGGCATGACACTATTCATGCCGCGTCGAAACTGGTGTCGGATATCCAATGGAACAAAAGCCAGAAACAATGTACGGGTGCCTGCTTGATTGACCTGGAGAAGGCCTTTGACACCGTATGGTTAGAAGGACTTTTCTACAAGCTCAATCGGCTAGGCATTAGCAAACCACTGCTGTACCTACTGTGTAACATGCTTACCGGTAGACGGTTCGTAGTCAAGAATGGCAACGTGACCTCGACAGGTGTATTCCAAGTTAAAAATGGTCTCCAACAGGGTGCCGTTAATTCGCCGATCTTGTTCAACATTTACTTGAGCGATCTTTTAAGTTCTCTTCCTCATGCAATTGCGTATGCCGATGACTTGATCGTGTACAGATCAGGCAAAAAGATCGAGGAAATCACTACTCTCACGCAGGGTGACTTCGATTCATTCATGAGAAGTTGCGATGACTGGAAGTTGAATATCAACTTCCAGAAGTCGGAAACCATTCTGTTCAGGACGCCGTTGTATAAGGCCTCGGCGGATACGAAAAAGAATTGGCGAAAGTTCTCAATCGTTGGAAGACACGGGGAGCCACTGGCGCAAAAGACTGCAGTCAGATACCTGGGGATCTGGCTAGATCAGTATCTATATTTTAATAAACATGTAGATGCTGCTCTGGCCAGGGCCCGAGGCGCTTTTGCCCTCACAAAGAGACTGTTTTACAACAGCCAACTCGATGCGAGGGTGAAGGTCATCTGCTACATGGCTCTCATCCGGCCAATGCTCACCTATGGCTGTCCCGTGTGGTTCAACGTTAGTGCAAGCTTGATGGAAAAGATTCGGTTGTTTGAGAGGGCTTGTCTTAGGGCTTGCCTTCGCCTTTATCGAACTCCAGAGTCCCAGTACATAAAATACTATTCCAATGAGGTCTTATACAACAGGGCAAACCTGATAAGAGTGGACAATTTCCTGTTGAAGTTGGTTCGAGGTCACACTGCTAGAGCGATGAACTCAGTCAACAATCTGATCTCTGGGGCTTACTACCCCAACCCACTATACCACGAAAGGGTACGTCACAACGGCTTCGTCCCCCCAGAAGCATTCCTCCATTTGGATAAGCACGGTCTGATACAAAATATAAATGCGGTACCGCTCATCTATCACATCGCCAGATCAACTGTGGATGGGCGACTCAACCACGACCGCTCCGTCGCACAACGAGCTGAGGAGGGTCTCCTCCGGTTCAGTACGGCGGTATCTAGGCGGGATGTGCTGGATGTTGCCTTGCAACATCGAAAGTTCTGGTGGCTGGGGAGCGAGAGAACTCCAGCTTCGAACCCTTTAGACCCCGGCTAGAAAGGGTAATTCAGACCCCCTCACGGGGAGTAGTCGGTCCACGTCTTGCAGCGGATTTTATATCAGCTGTAACCTATGGCCGACTTACATATTTTAGCGTAGTTGTAAGGTAGTGGGTAAGCTGTTTAGGTTAATTATTATAAAAAAGTAAAAAAAAAAAAAGAAAAAAAAAAAAAGAATTAAAAAAAAGGAAGAATGTATATATATATATGCATAACGATATATATATGCATTATGTATATAAGGATATATGCGTATACGCATGTGTATATAGCTATACAAATGTGTATATGTATATATACGTAGATTAGCTTAAGATAGTTTGTAAGTTTTATTTTAAGGTAGAATGTAAGTTAGCTTGTAGATTCTTTTAAAAAAAATATGTTCGGTCATTAAGTTTTTAAATTTTTTTCTTATTATTTATTTGTCATGTTAAAATTTTCTTTTTACAAAATAACGTTAGATTAAGTCGAAAGACATAGAATAAGTTTAAGTTTAGCTTAGAGTACCCGCTTAGGGTCAGTAAGTTAGAATAAGTAACTAACACTGTTCAACCAACTAGTTTTAAGCATTTTTGTCTAGTATATAAGTTGTCATGAAGTAAAAAAATAAAAATGAATTAAAATGAAAATGAAATGACCAACAACACGGTCACTATGCTAGCTACCCGCCGCAAACGCAGCCGTACCAGCCGCAGTCCGGCTATCCTGGTGCTATGCCGCCTTATGGACCGCCAACTCAGGGATATCCGCCCAGCAGTCAGGGCTATCATCACGGCGGCATGCCGCCGACCTCTTCTACCGGCGGTCCGCCTCCCCCAAACCACCCCTACCCGAATACTTCGCAGCATCAAGGACCGGTGCCTGGGTCGTACCCTCCGCCACCTCCAAATCAGCAGTCCCAACCGCCTCCGCAAATGTACGGGCCTCCGGCTGGAGCTCAGGCGCCACCAGGTCAGTATCCGCCGCAGAACGCCAGCGGTCCGCCGCCACCCATGGGCTATGGGTATGGTGCCCCGAATGCCGGTCCAAACTACGGGCAAGGCGCACAGCCTCAGATCCCGCCTCCTGGACAGCCAGGCTATCAGCAAGCAGCGGGTGGAGCTCAGCCTACGTACCCGCCGCAGCCACAGCAGCCGCCGTATCAACAGGGCCCAGGTGGGTATCCGCCGACTGCTCAGCAACAGCAGCAGCAACCAACTGGAATGGGGCATCCACCCTCTTCACAGCCAAACCAAGTGGCACCGCAGCCGCCACCAACAACTGCGCCCCCAAGTGGCGGGGCTGGCAGCTCATACGGTTCCTCGCCTAGCCCAGGCCAGACTCCGCCACCAAATCAAGTGATCACGGCCAACAACGGACCAAACACTCCTTCAAACGCACCATCACAGCCTCCCGTGTCGCAACCTCCCTCATCGCATCCACCCACATCGTACGCTCCGCCACAGTCGGCAGCAAGTGGCCCGCCAACGCAGCAGCCGGCCTACTCATCGCCACCGTCTGGCGGTCCGGCCGGGCCATCCACACCATACACTCAGCATCAGCCGCCACCGCAGCAGCCTCCGCCGCCAAACTCATCGGCAAACGCGCCATCGAACGGAGTCGCCGTTCCAACTCAGTATCAGCCACCGCCTGGCGCGCAAACCTACGTCGCTCCGCCCGCTGGACAGCCGTACGCTCCTCCAGGTCCTGGTGGCTACCCTGGACACGGCTACCATCAGCAGGGCTATCCTAGCATGCCACAGGGACAGTATCCACCCTCGCAAGGATACCAGGGGTACAGGCCGGGTGCTCAAATGCCTCCACCTGGCAGTCAAATGCCCCCACCAGCTCCGCAAGGACCGCCCGGAGGTGCCTACTCCTACGGCTACCAACCGCCGCAGTGAACTAATAGTTAATTCCATGATACTTTCGCAGAATCCTGTTAACGTTGATGCGTCGTTAATGTTTCGCCCCAAACTGACTCAAGTAGAAACATCCCCCTGCCCTCCCGCCTTCCCTCATTCCCCCGTAGTCCTCCTTTACTCCTAGGATTCCAACTTTTCTTGTTTTTATAAACAATTTTAACTTAGATAAGATATAAAATGCAAATGTATTTCGAGCGAATTTTTTGTCTGTCTCTTTGTTGCGTCGCATGACAAAGACGTCGTCCCTTTCTTCCGGAATTTTAAATAAAGACAATTAAACAAAATGGCGTTTCTCTGAAGTTGTGTGTAGATGAGCGCGCCTGATCGCAGACGAAGAGACGGTGAAGCATTTCAAGGTGTTTTTCAGTTTCGTGCAGAAGGCTCTCGGAGGGCCTACCAATATCCTCGAGGAAATCAAAATCGTTGCTCGGAGACTTCAATGCAAAATTTGGTAAGGAAAACATCTTTGGCGGAGTGATCAGGAAGCATAGTTCCCACGACACGACAACTCACTGACTTTGCGAAAGCACGTAAAATGGCCATAAATAGCACGTGGTTCCCTCGCAAAAGCATTCACCCAGCAATCTGGTGATCTCGGGTCGGTGCTGTCGATTTATGCTCATTGAAACAAGGCGTGCGTCAAATATCTTGGATGTGCGAGCATTCAGGGGAACAAGCGTCGACTTTGCCCACTTCCTCGTAGGACCATGATTCAGAGCTCGACTGTTTATTTTCAAAAAGCCGCACCAGACAGAGAATGGTCAGGGCCAAAGAAGAGGAATTAAGTGAGAGCCTCTCCGATCGGACATAAACAGCAACGACATGTGGTAGCATTGTCGCTCGGCCATCGAAGAGGTAGAGTCAACATATTCAGACGAAAATAAACCCGTTCTATGATGGCGAATGTTAGCAAAAGAAACATGCAACCGACCTGTGATACCAAAAGGAGCTTCAGGAAAAAAAAGTCAGCGCAAGAGGAGTAACGGGATAAAAGATAGGACGAGAAGATCTTATTTTGTATTCGTCGTAGCCCTAAGCTCAAGGATATTCCAGATTCTAGGAACAAGCAAAAGCCTTTCATAAAGAGTCCAAAAACTGGTGACAGGGTTCAGGAATGGCGCCCAGGTCCCTCAAGTTTGTGAGAGTAATATTGTTACTGACCCCCAGAGAATAGCGCACAAGTAATTTAAGTACCACTTCCAAAAGCGAATCAGAGACTCTTGTCTTGAAGTGGAAGGAAGACCGTATCTCCGATATAAGAGCCAAGTCATAGCGGACGCGAAACAGCTTGGTATGGATGACTGGAAGCAGCGTTCCCAGGATCGTTAGTGACGAAAAGCAACGATTTTTCAGGCACGGAGACGTCGAAAAAATTTGCACTATAAGATGTTTGCACAAGATGGTGGTAGGGGCCAGTAAAGTCCATTGTATTGCCACAAGGATTTTAAATTAGAATACCAGTGGTCACGTACTACGTATGAAGCCGTTTGTCTGACGTTATCGTTTGGACGATAAGCGGTATCGACTGTAGGATACTTTTGAACCTTCTTCACGTTGGCTGAAAACCACATTTATGAACCACATGTACAGTGGCGAGCAAAACTGGATACATCATTATATTTTTTGTGGTTTTTCACCAATAAAATTGTTTCCTTAAGAAGGATATTCAGAGCTGTTTTCTTGTTTAATTACTAAAACAATATAAAGACGTCAAATAAAAATATAATTCATGAGGATCCCATGTATCCAGTTTCGCACGTTTTCATTTTCCCTTTCTTTCTTTCTGCATTCACCGTTAGGTCTAAGGTTGGCGTATCATATCATTTATGATAAATTTCGTCATTATGATCTTGGCATCATACTTATCGCTATCCATGTTTTCAACGAAACGAAACCGCGAGGTTCAGATGGACTTTTAATGAATCCTCAATAGACCGTTTCCACCGAAGTTGAAGTGGTTTCGCTCTCAATTTTCGAGTCATTCGCTCTCAATGTATAAGTGCCCGCCAAAACTAATGTCACTCACACTCAATTTTTAAATGGCCGCCACAACAGTTGTCTGTTGACAGGAAAAAATAGTGTGAGAACACGAGCAGATAGAAAGAGATAGAATCAGAAAATGATCAAAATAAACTGAAGTACACTCTGTAGGCTTGTTCTGATTGACAACCTCTCATGGACGGGTGAATTCCACGAGGCTGCAACGAGGTTTATCAGAAATATCCCGAACGAGGTGGTTGAACTGGGGGAATATGTCCAGAGAAACCCTTACAATTACAATAAGGCTCGATGGCCGCGTTTCTCCAGGGCTTTATCCACTCAACTCCGTTCGAGTGCGATCAATCCACCAACGAACAGAAACCTTACAAACGAAGTTTACGGATCCAAGAAGTCCGGAAGTCAGATTCTTGAAGTCAGAGATCAAAAGCCTCCAACAACTAATAAAAATCAATTACAATTTAACTATAAGCTTGCACTGGGGCAATAAAATCCGGGCTGTACGATCCAGCAACCCGGGTATGTTCCCGCAAGTAAATAAAATATTCAGAAGGAAAGATCAAAATGACATTCAGATCGTTAGACTTCCCAGAACAACTGACAACGAACAACTTTTAACCTCAATCAATCTTGATCCAGATAAGGCTGTGCTAGACAAAGATTTTTTTATGGTCGAAGTTCCCCAGGAGAAGGTTAAAACAATTGGTGCTGTTTTCCAGAGAGTATATATGGTAAACGAGGTTCGTAGGCCGAACCACGACCTGGAGAACAGAGTCTTGTTAAACCACTTCAATCTTCGTAACGAGATCAGTCAATGGTGTTCCGAGAATCACGGTTTTACGAGATTCAGTGACGAAAACATGGCAAACAATGCCGTCGCCAATGATGGAAAGCAGATAGTGATTTCCCAAGAAGATCTCCAGGAGATCTTTAAATCTATGAAGAACAAGAAATCAGCTGGGATAGATGGAATCCCGAACATCGTGCTTAGTCATCTCCCTCCGGCGGCAGTCGAAATTTACACTACACTGTTCAACAACGAGCTCAGTAATGCATATTACCCGGAACGTTGGAAGACAGCTGTGGTGCAACCAATCCCTAAACAGGACAAAGATAAAAGCATCCCGTCAAACCTCCGATCGATAAGTCTTCTTCCTTGCATCAGTAAAGTCTTCGAAAAGATTGTTATACGAGCCCTGAAAACGTGGGTCGATGACAACAATATTATACCGGATAACCAGTTTGGATTTAGGGCGGGGCATGACACCACACATGCCGCGTCAAAGCTGGTATCCGACATTCAATGGAATAAAAATAAAAAACACTGTACGGGTGCCTGTCTGATCGACTTAGAGAAGGCGTTCGACACGCGCTCAGTTATTTGGTTAGAGGGCCTTTTCCTTAAGCTCGTCAGACTTGGTTTACATAAAACATTGCTATACATGATATATGATATGATAACAGGTAGAAAGTTCGTCGTAAAAAGCGGCGGCGTTACTTCTACTACAGTCTTTAATATCAATAATGGTCTACCACAGGGGGCTGTTGGTTCCCCAATATTGTTTGCTATATTCACTGCAGATCTCCTAAGGTCTATACCGCACCTAATCGCGTACGCCGATGACTTAGTCGCGTACAGATCAGGTCCTAAGGTAGAAGTTATTAATACCTTGTTGCAAGGCGACTTTGACAACACTTTGACATATTGCGATGACTGGAAGCTGCTTATCAACTTCCAGAAGTGTGAAACTGTTCTTTTCCGCACCCCGCTGGCCATGGCCTCAAGGGATACGCGCGTAAACTGGAAGAAGTTCGGCATAGTTGACCCCCGGGGTCAGCCGTTAGCCGTGAAAACTGTAGTAAGTTATCTTGGCATTTGGTTGGATCATTTTCTGTATTTTGACAAACATATAGAGAAAGCTTTGACCAATGCTAGAAAAGCCTTTGCTGTGGCAAGTAAGCTGTTTTACAGCAGCCAACTTGATACCAGATGATCAGCGTGAGTCCTTCCCAGATGGAAAAGATGAGGGTGTTCGAGAGACGGTGTCTTAGGACTTGTCTCCGGTTGTATCGAACACCCGAGTCTGAGTACAAGAAGTACTATCCTAACGAGGTCCTGTACAACAGGGCAAACGTGAAAAGGATAGACAATTTTATCATCAAATTAATAAGAAGTCACATTGCAAGAAGTATGACTTCTACCAACAGTCTGATCTTCGGGGCTTACTATCCCAATTATATTTACCATGAAAGGGTGCGCCACAACGGCTTTGTTCCACCTGAAGCGTTCCTCTATTTGGATTCGATCGGCTTGATACAGGACTCTAATCTACTACGCGATGCGCCGAGCAGTTGACAGGCGACTCCTCTACGAACCGGATGTCGTCTGCGAACACGAAGATCTTCTCCGGTTCAGTAGAGCGATCCCTGCTCGAGATAGGAGAGAGAGTGAGTGCGTCACTTCTTTTGGTGGTTACACCAGAATCAGTCTCCGCCTTCGCCGGCTCCTGCCTATATACAAATCGTTTAGTTGGTATAACGGCCCACTTATCTAGTTATAAGGTAGCTTAGTCGAAAAAAAAAAAGGTGCACCGCATATACATTGCATACAAGCCCTTGTGTACACGTCCGTAGTTTTACGGACATAGATTAAGTTAGATTAAGTTCTCTTAGGCTTTTTAATAGGTAATAGGGTTTAGGTTTAGATTTAGGTTAGGTAAAATAATAGTGTATAGAGCGCCAAGTTTTTTCTTAGTTTTCTTGGCCAGTAAGTATTAAACAATAAAGTCTGTCCTGAGGACAAAAAAAAAACAATAAATAACTTAATAATTTAGACGCCGAAAGGCAAATAGTCAGTTAGATTAGAATATTTTAGAGTACCCGCGAAGGGTCAGTAAGATAGAATTAAGAACATGAATTGTTAGATATTAAGATAGATTTATATGTCATTTTTGTCTAGTAGTAAGTTGTCCGGAAATGAAATAAAAATGAAAAAAAAAAGGTTTATCAGAAACCGCGAGGTTTGCATGGCCTGAACATGTATGGCGGAACCTGGTAGCTTCGGAGAAAATTTTTAAAACCTCGCGGTTTCGTTCGGTGGAAACATGGTATAAATTTTTAAAATTTGAATTTAAAAATCTATTTATATAAAAAAAGTAAACAAAAAATACTCAGACCTACATCTCTTTACTATCTATATATATCTACATCTCTTATCTATCTATATATGCGAACATTACGCGAGAGGACTTTTACAAGGACCCTGGGTAGAAATGGGCTGGTGTCCGCTATTAAAAATTAAAAAAAGAGCACTGTAGGCAAAATAATAAAAAATATAGAAAAAAAATATAGGCCTGATCAAATTTCTTCAAAGAAAATAAAACTGAATTGCACTATAAACGAGAACATTAAGGTTAAGGTTCCATCCGACGGAAACTGAACATTTGAATCAAATCCGTCATAAGGAAACAATTTTATAATAGATGAAAAACCACAGAAACTAAAATGATGTATCCAGCAGCGTTACCAGATTTTGCAGTTTCCTGTAATTTTAGCAGGATTTGACCACAAAAATTAAATGCAGCAGATCTTTCCATCATTTTTCAAAAATTCTGCAGTTCTTAAAAAAATTGGGTTTAGAGGAAAAGGTGTTAATGTGGTGAGGCACACTGTAGCACATAATGTAGCGAGGAACACAGTATTCATGCTTCGAATAAAGAAGGTATAAACATTTTTAATGTTTCCATACATTCTTAATTAAACTTTTTATATAATTCAAAGTCCAGATTACCCATTGACAATTTACTTATTCGAGGTATTATATTTTTAAATCCGCAAACCGTAGATCCTTAGGAAAAAATTGTTAAAATGATCATATTTGGCGATAATAAAAAAATGTACGACGAATAGCGGCAAATCTTTTGACATCGGGTTTTAAAAACAATTCGATTCAGTCAGTTGAACAAAAAATATTTTCCCATGTAATTTTGTTTGAAACTAAACCGTTATCGCTTCAGTCACGAAAATGTTGCCTCAATTTTACAAGTAGTACAAGGGACTTCTGAAAGTATTTTTATTTATTATTTGGTAACAGGAAACTGAGAGTATCCCAGTAGAGGTTAATACATAAAAAAGAGCCTAGCTGCGAGGACTATTCGCTCTGACATAAAGAATAAGTAAAAAAAATAAATATTAAATTTTAAATTTAAGATGAGATACAAAGTCGTTAACAATTTCAATATTTGTGACATTTTAGTTCATCATTTAGGAGTTTTAAGTATATCATATATATTTAAGTCTTTTTAGGTAATTTTTTGTTTGATGTTTTACAGCTATTTAATAGGTGTTCTAGATGCAGGTGGAGATGTTCATGGGTAATAGCAGTATGTCCGAGCCTTAGGTGCACAAAAGCTGCGTTTTTTTGCAAGCGTATATACACCGAAATTTCAATTTGCATGTAAAATACACTAAATGCATGTAATAATACTAAATATCCGCTTAAGCTACTCATCAGCTGCGTTTTTTTTGCAAGCGTATATACGCCTAAATTTCAATTTGCATGTAAAATCCACTAACAACAGCTGTGTTTTTTTGCAAGCGTGTATACGCTTAACTTTCAATTTGCATGTAAAATACACTAACAACGAATCCTATATCCGCTTAAGTTACTCATCATATCTCTCGCCGCTTAAGAAATAAGCGCGGATAAAAACAATGCTTCCAGTAATTATTTTCTGTGTGTTCATTCCTGAATTCATTCATTCATTGTTTAGGTTGCTGTATGTGGCTTACATCTGCAGGTTTGGTTGATGTATTAGGTCATTTGTAATTCTTTTGGCATCCATAAGTATGCAATTTTTGGTATACCCAGAGTGTCTCTGCTATAAATTCCGTTTATGTTTCGTAAACGATTTTTTTCATTTGATGAACATTTTTTTTATTTTATAATTATTAAGTGTTTTTGCTTTTAAAGTAATTGTCATGCTACACAGTCACAAAACGAAGATTGTGACCATCAAAGTTCAGCCATCACCTTCCACGACTACACCCCTGCCTGCTTAGCAAACGTCATAAATGTCGTCGGCGTTGCCAAGATTTTATGATGAATCATTAAGCGCCGATGATCGTTTTTTTGTCCATTTCAAAATTAGGCGTATATACGCTTGGAAAAAAAAACAGCTAAAATTTCTTATATTTGATTTCGCAAGAATTGGGTACTGCGGATGAGATTTGTTGCAGTTTAATTCCTTGTAGTGGTGATGGTATTGACTCTAGTCGTTTAGCTGTTCCCGCCTTAGGTGATTCGTTATAGAATTGGTCAAGTCCTGTTTAGTAAAGATCTTAAAGAAGGCTACAGGTGCTTTGTTGGTTAATTTAGCTGTCTGATCTGGTTCTTCATCCCCGCGTATGCCGGAGTGTCCTGCAACCCACATTAATTTTATTTTGTTGGAGGATTTGAAGACTTGGCTTCTTATTTCGGTTATGAGTTCAACTTTATTATTTAGATTGGCAATGGCTTTCAGCATGGAAATGCTGTCGGAACAGATTATGGTTTTCTCGCAATCTTTTGCTGCCATAATAATCGCTTGCTGCTGCTTGCTGAAAGTAAAAGCTGTTACAACTTCATTCCAACAAATCAAATGTTATCTTTAATGTATTCGATTCAGAATAATTTCAATCAACAACTATATATGAATGATTTCATATATTCATATGAATTCCTTTATAAATTAGCATCCTCTTCGACAGTAATTATTTATCACGAATAACAGATGCATAATACCTACTGTTTTATGCCCACCCCTACTGACCAACTTTTTGAAGCTTTTCCTGGACAGTTATTACTTCTTGAGCATTGTCGGTGCCTCGAAAGAGGTGGGGTGGTCCGTGGAAATTATTTTGTTCGTACCGAGAATCAGAGCCAGGCAGCTGGGTTCAGTTGCGACAAACAGACCCACAACCCCACTGTCTCCGCAAAGTATATTTATTACAACTGTGTAAATGCGCTAAAATTAAACTAAAAAATAGATATGAATTTATATCTTAAGGAGCAATCGATCGCAGCTTTTTTTAGCATTTTTTTCGTTCTTGTCTAGTCGATTTAACACATTTTAGATTTTCGTCCTAGCTTTAGCAGGTTTCAACAAAATAATCTTGTAACGCTGATATCCAGTTTTGCTCGCCACTCTAGCTGTCGATGTACCGAACAAGATCTAATAGGCGTGTCCTACAGGTGGCTTAGGCCCGTATTGCGAGTGTCGACCAGAAATTAAGTATTACAGAGATGCCCGACTTCTACCTCTCTTTCCCCTTAAGAGTTTTGACAACTGTTCAATAATGTGTTCTTAAACCAAATGGACCAATCAGAGGACGGCATTTAGCATATTTCGTGAATAACCGTCAACAATTCATGAATATCCGTCAAAAAGGAACTCAAATTCGTCGATGGACAATCAGCTGTGAAGTCGGCTATCTCTGTAATACTTCATTTCTGTTGTCGACTATTGACTGATAATCGCTCGTTGTCGCCTTTCGTCTATCGATTCTGAAGTTTGGTATTGCGAATGTCGTTCGCAGTCGATATTTGTCGACTTGACAGCAGTTTTTTAACGACTGTAAATTCTGGACGCTGGTTGTCGACTAAGGAAATTAGACTGAAAATGAAAGTATATTCTGGCAAATCGTTTGGGTTTCTGTAAAGTGAAGCGATTTTAGTTCACTGCAAGTAGCAAATAAGAAGCAACTGAAGATGTTAGTGGAAAATCCAGACATTTTAGAAAAGAAATCCAGACATCGGTATCTCCTAGAATGTAAACAAAAACACTTTTTTTTGGTTTGCAAATAACAAAGAACGTTTTGTTTTCTTTTTATATAGGATTTTCTTTTAATACAGAAAATAGAGTTGCTTGCTAAACTAACGCGAAATTCATTGTCAACACTTTTTTGGTAGTAATCTTGAGCACATAATCACAGAGTTGTCGCAAGTTTGATGATATTAGGTACATATGTGTTGATCTTCATGTATTTCATCAATGGTTCTTTTTCATCGAGAAGATCTTTGAAAGCCTGTTAAAGACAGTTAGAAAGCTGCAACGAATATATAATTAGTAAATAAACAGAATTGTTAATGAACCTACTTACAGTTTCTCAGATATTTCCAAAGGATAGAAGTACCCCTTAGCCGGCTCTTTATACGTGTAATTTCAAGGAAATCACTTGGAATTTCTTCGTCCGATTCACAACACAACTGATTCCATTAAATTTTTTGTTTTATTACTCTACATTATGCAATATTTTATTCAAATTTAATAATTAATATTCACACAAACAAAATAATATCCTTTGGAAAATGGACAAACAATTATAGTTTGCTGGAGCATCATTCACAGTAATAGAACTATCTATCGAATGAGTTCCACAATAAAAAAGTGATATCAGTCGATAAATTTGTCGACAAGCGATTCAGTCGATAGTCGACACTCGCAATAGGGGCCTCACGTAGAACAGGGCTTCACTTATCACAGCCGCGGGCTGGCGCATTTAAGTCCTTCCTCGTCTCGGCAGCTTCTGCAAAAATCATTTCAAGGTACCTCTTCCATGTCCAATCAATCAGGATGCCCATTATCTACCTTAGGCCAGCTCATTCGTGACGAAACTTTTCCATGGACAAGAGTAAAACAAAAAAATTTTCAATCTGTCAGATCATGATTTTTTTTTTTATTTTATTTTATTTGTTTTTCTCTTTTCACTTTTGTTTTCTTGTTTTTTTTTTGGGTTTTTGTATTTTTTTTTGTTGTTGTATGAAACAAAGCATTGTTTCTTTGGAGTTTGGATTCAGTTGTATTCATCATAATTATAATAGTATTAATAATAATAATAATAGTACTTTACAATTTCTTTGTTTTCATTCTCTCTTCCTTTAAATATAATTTGTATTTATTATACTTTAGTACAACATGTTTAAGTTCATTTTGTTTTGTCTAACTTTTGTCTTATCTTTGTCTTAGTCGATTGAATACAAGAGTACAAATTTAAATTTTATTCTTTTTTTTTTTTTGTTGATTTTCTGTTTCTTTTTGTTCAATTTACTACTACATTGGGTTCTCTATAATATATAATATATATTTTATTTAATTGTTTTCTTGTTCTAAGTTCTTTGTTTTCCTTTTTGTTTTTTGTTTCAGGGTGTGTGTATATATAATCATCCTCTTATTATTTGCTTTGTGTGTGTTTTTATGTTGTATTGTTCTAAGTCAGCGCCACAGCATAGTCTGTGGTTTATTCTATTTGCATCCCATGTGGGTCGGGATGCTCACTGTTAACGTCTTGTTGCTAATATCTACCTAGGTTTGGGTTTATCAATGAGCTACAACAAAGTATATATTTTTCTATTCTTTCACAGATACATAACTGACAAAACTCGAGAGAAGGACAACTGAAATTTCATGTGTCTGGTGTATATACAGTTTCCCGAAAAAGAAAACGAAGAGAACTCAAATTATTTACAATCTTGTCCATCGATAAAAATGATTCAGATTTGGCTTTAGATTTGCGCGCCCCCGCCCCCCTCTTCAACTGTTTTATATTCACATCCCAACTAATTTTAGGTGTTTTTGTTTTTTATTCATTTTTAATGAAGATCAGAACAGTGTTTCAAAATACAATCGAAAAACGTTCCCCCCTTGGTAATTTTGTGTTTTCTCTTTTCATAGACTTAAAATTATTCTAATTTTAAATGTAGTATATACGATAACCCTCCCTCAGCTCATACATATTTTACCTCGAAAAAACAAACGAAAAAATTAAGAAGATTTAAAGAAAAAACATAAAACAGACAGTTCTTTGTAAAGATTTACAATAATATGTTCACATTCTTGTTCGCTTCTTTCATACATTATTTTATACGTAAGATTGGTTTGTGTCGCATTTGGCGAAGTTAACATTTGTCAGATATTCTTCTTCTTCTTCTTAAAAACATTTATCCTTAGCATTTACAAAACAAACATAAAATCAAACAAAAGAACGCCGCATCCCGCGCGAATCTCGAGATGCGAGCAAGAATGACCAAAAAAATACTATAGAAGCTTTATTATTTTCTTTCATAAATTCTGAAATTTAACGTCAATGTACATATATATGCCATGCTTATTACAAAAAAAAAGTTCATTTGTTTGTTTTGTTTCTTTTTCATCCGAAATTAAAAATTACAAAAAAATATTATAATAATAAACAATGATCTTTTGGGTTTTTAATTTTTTTTCTTGTGTATATATGTATTATTATCCTTAGTATATAAAACAAACAAAAAAAATTCGTTTAAGTGTCACAGCACCAAATTTTCAATTTGTTAATCTGAAACGAGAAAATAAATTGTTGGTTATCACTAGTTTACAAAGTTCTTTTGATGATTTTTGAAGGGCGAGAGACGAGGGTGGTGCCTTGGCATGCACAATGATTTGTCTGTCCGTCAGAGTCATAAAATGTAAAGGTCGCTTTAAACAATTGATCTGACCTTGTGGCTTGCTAAATGGGAAAAAGGAGAGAAACAATAAAACCCAGAGCTCTCATAGCGTAACTTTTAAGACGATCGTCGTTGAAACGATTGTATTAAACGATGTCGTCAAAAGTTTGCTTCGTGTAATACTACAATCGAATCGTCCAGTTGTGTCGTCAATCGTTCAAACAGTAGGCATTTTGAGAACTACTGACACGTTAAATGACATATAGGAAACGGAATTTATGCTGTCACTTTTAAAATTCGTTGATGATTCATTTGAAATCCAAATTCGAAAACATGTAAGTATTAAATTAAATTAACTTCTGTCAATTAATTGATTTATTAATTAGTACTAGTGCGTTAAGTCAGCAACAAAATGGCAAATGGAAGGTCTTATTCATTACATGGACGAGCATCCTGAAATGGCACAAAATTACGTGCATAATATGAACTGAACTTGTGTTGTTTAAAGTTCAATTATATCAATATGGAACAAAAACAAAATGCAACCAAAATTTAATTTCATTGGAGTCCAAGGAATATATGTTGACTGCGAGCCGCTCCTTGGGTTTACCGTTTCTAGCACTAGTGCAAACGCGAAAACGTTGAATAAAACTAAAATGCAAAATAAAATTTAGCAAGTTTATTGTTTAAAAATTAAAATATTTTTTTCTTTTCGTGTAAAAGTGAACGAGGATCCGATGCATATTTAAGCGTCCTTCGCTTTCGCAATAGTCCAACAGAATTTTTCCTTTCTTCGTCCTCGAAACACAACCAGCGCATTTTTTTTCGATTTTTATTAAAAAATTCAAAAACGAAACTAAACAACTACCAACCACTAAGTATGAAACGATTGTAAAATAGCAATCGTTCAATTGTCGGTTTTGACAGAATAATGAGTTATACCTGAAATGAAGTATTACAGAGATGCACGACTTCTACCTCTCTTTCTCCTTAAGATTTTTGACAACTGTTTCTTATAACGTGTGCATAAACCAAATTGACCAATCAGATGACGGCATTTACGTTATTTCGTGAATAATCGTCAAAAATTCATGAATATCTGTCAAAAAGGCACTCAATTTCGTCTATGGACAATCAGTTGTGAAGTCGCATGCGGTACGAGACTCTGAATTAAACTATGTGTCGGAAACCAGGCCTGAGTATGAACCGGAACCTCTGAAAGGAGTGCTGGTGAATTCATAGAGGCGATGAATACAATTGGTTAGCCCATTTGAACCTTGATAGGTTAGGTTAGGTTAGATAGAGGGGGTGCTAGTGAATTCACCAGATCACTTACACCATATTGGTCCATTGTGATACCCCTAGTCAGACTACTACCACTGATTGACTACTCCAGTGATAGTGTCGTTAATTTGATCCCAACGGCAAATGGTGACTGGACCAGATTTGAAAACCAGATAAAAGCGTATTAACTTTGCTTTTGCAAGTTTATTCGATTTGGATTTCGAACCTGAGACTCCGCTAACCAGGGCCAACTGCGCCATTCGTCGCAGTCGTTGATAAAAAGCCGATCCAATTGTGACATCAATTGAGGTCTTCATCGGCAAAGGCAATCTTACAAGATTATACACGAATGACCGATGTATCCTGTCATTTGGCATATAACGTCTGAACGAGATTTGGGAACACATACATTTAAACATTTTGAAATATTGTTACTACATATAATCTCGAACGGAAGGCTGACTGGTAATACTCTTTTTAGAATAACCATTTCATGAATATTTTTATACGAGATCTTACAGGTCATGCTCAATTTAAGGAAAATACACATAAGGCTGTAATTCCGATTTCACAAGATACGTACACAACGTTCTAAAAACCACTCAAGTCAAGTTTTTGGAGCTGAGTCATAGTAACGCTTGCGTTCCATTAGCAGTAAATAGAAGACAACCGCTTGAATTCAAGATTTGATTTGATGTCATATAATACGTGATGCCGCAAAACAAACAAAAAAATTCCATAGTGATGCAATGAGTCCACCTACACCATTCAGAGATAGCTTGCGTGGACAAAAATATTTTATTTGTTGACATAACTAATCGCAGAGTCAACCTGATCTTCTTCCGTCAAAATAATTAAATGCTTCAATCCAATGTCGGGGAGAATAGATGAAGTTCCTCGACAATCTGGAGGAGATCTTTTAGAATAAAATTAATATACCGCTTCTATCAATAGACATTAGCACGAAACCGTCATGTTTTCTGCTTTGAGATTTATTCTACAAAATTATATTCTACTGCAGACAAACATTTAAGGCACTGGTTTGATGAAGTGTGGAAACAGTTATAAATTAGGCCTATGGAACTTTGTTCATGCAGGTTCATGAAATTAGCAGATATCGATTCACATGTATCTATGTGGACACCATACTCAAGTGGGGTGGGAACCCACGGAAAAGAGCACATGGTATTCCTACAAAATTGGAATATCCCTAAAGGAGAGATTAACTGACGCCTTTCATGGAAATAAAGCACACGATTTTTATCCCCACGAGTGAGGAATGGGACGAAGTTAAAGTATGTAACTCAGCTGCGTTGGAAATTAACACTGACGGATCCAAATCGGATGAAGATACAGGATCAGGTATTTATGCTACCGACCCAGTGCAGTGTATTCCAAGCGGATGTACCAGCTGTTTAAAGGGCAGCCATCCGACTATCAGTGATCCAAATAGACAAGAGATATGTTGGTTTAAACATAAATAGACAGCGGCTATTAAAGCTATGGACACACCATCGATGAATGCCAAGATAGTAAAACTCAGCCGGCTATCTCTAAGGGAGATAGCGGATAGATGCAATCTTACGCAGGAGGCAGGAGTGTATTCCGGAAAATGAAAAATCGGATGAACTAGAAGGAAAGGGTGGGGGTATGCCAATGGCACTAGATCAGCAGACGATAAGAACAACGACTGATGACAATCGCAATAAATGATGCCAATCGCAGATGGGCAGGATTGGATACATGCAGGACTTTTGAAAAGAATGTGTGAACTGCACTAACCCGAGGATAGACTAAATCCCTCCTGCAGTTAGACAGGAAGGTGATCAGTAAAATCATAGGCGTGCTAACTGGCCATTGTATAATAGGCAACAAGGCGAGAAGACTTGGGGCAACGTATAACGACTTCTGCAGAAGCTGCAGGGATAAAAAAGAGGAGGAAACAATACTCCATTACTGGTTGTGCAGATCATACAGTCGTTGCTTCAAAAATTCAGATTTAACGACAGCTGGGTGCAGACTTGCATTTCTGAAGATTTATTTTTTGGCTGCGCGGTTACGAAACGTGTTTCAATTTGCATTTTCTCGTGTAGCGTGGTCTACGTTGACTGCAAGCGTCAAGCACACAAAGTTCCGCTGCACAGGTACCTGAAATCGAGTAACAACCACACTTGGGCTCAATAGGCAATTGAGAAACAGAGCCTGACAGAGACTCTGTATAGGACCTTAACCATCCCCGTCCTTAGAGGCATGGACTATATCCAATCCAAGGCGGTGAAGAGGCTCTTTGGAGAGAACAGTTATGCGCGCGATTTTTCATCCTGTTTACTTTGATGGCATTTGGAGAAGTTTCAACCACGAACTGGACAGCGGCTTGAGTATAGCCAGGCGTTTACGGATCGAACTCCTAAGATGGTTAGGCCATGTAGAGCGTATGGACAATTTAACGCCGGTCCGAAGAATCTTAGACTCTGGGCCTTTGGGACAACGAGGACTTCTACGTAGAAGTTAGCACAAACAGTCGAAAGGGACATCTGCCGGCATGGTGTGCGAAACTATAGGCCGGGTGGAGAGGCATGTTGGGTAAGGTCACCTCGGCTGGTAGCGCCCTAAGAAGAAAAAAGATTAAACAAAAAAATACATACCTGCTACCATAAACGATGTAAATGTAAATTCCGCGAAAGTACCGATCGTACATCATTTGTAAATCTTAAAGCGTCCAAAAGTGGCAATAATGATAACAACGCAACATCCATTGGGTCCGAGAACCAACTCTTGATGGGTATTGCATTATTTGGAAAACAACGATATGCTCCTGGTGAATTATCTATGATAAATATCTGCAAAGACAAACGATGATAAACAGATGAGTTAATGTGCAAAAACCTTGGCCACTTCAAACATACACACCTTATTTAAGTCATTACAAATGGCTGACAAATCTTTGGTGTATGAACCAAAATCTGGTGTACAATGCTGACGATAGTATCGCCGGCGGAGTATATTCCGGCCATTGTCTAATTTATCAGCAACAGCGGCACCATAGATCTCCATACTTGCAGTGAATATCACTAAATCATACCACTGTGACACCTATACATAAATGGAAATCAATTAAATTTAGAAAAAAAAACACACACACTACTTACCACATCGAGAAAAAAATCCACATGCGGCCTCTTGTGTACAAAGAATCGCACCGGATGCCTGTCGATTATCACTTTCACTGTGAAATCGTGTGGTGTACCTGGCTTAACTGTATTCCTGGGCATCGCATTGTGATGAGAATGAATTAGAGTTTCGTCCAAATCGAGTACCAGCGTTTTCCTTTGCACGATATTAAGTCGATGTCGCGACACCGGCGACAATGGGAACAGTTCATATTTAACTGGTTGGTACTGTACAAACTAAAGATGCTCATATCAGATTTTTTTGTAACCAATATAGTGTAAATTAAAAATTAGGAAAACCATAAAACTATCCAGGTCAGACTGGGAATTTGTTCGGTTGCCATCGTTTGATAATCTAGACCTCGGCCGTTCACATGAAGGCTTATCGTGTGTTGGCCGGTTGAAGTCACTGCGAACATTTGAGATCAACACAAAAAGAAGGCGTAGCTTCTGAATGATTAGCGCTGTAGAACTCAGTGAACTGCTGAACAGATTGGCTATCTCAGCGTTCTCTTTATATAACAATGATTAATTTGCTTCGCAGTGAGAATAATTGTCCCTGACCTATGCTATGCTACAGTTCTTGTTTATTCATGATATCCCCCGAAGATCGGCGCTGTGATAATGTCTAATTCAAATTCACGATGTAGTAATGTGTTGGTTTCGTTTTTTGGGGCTTGTTTTCGAAGTCAATGGGCAACAGCGGTTGGAAATAATTATTCTCTGAGATTGCTTGCCTTCATGAGATCACAAGATCATCACAATTGTGATGTTAAGCTTATGATTACAGTGCAATTTCTTATGAATGTACACGTACTGCTCGGGGATGCGTTTGAGAGTAATGAAACATTCTTAGCGTTGGCCTAGATTAGCTAGCCTTTGATTCATTCAGAGTCTACCCGGGGTTGCTGCGTCATAACAGGAAGAAGAACAATGGCATTATCTTCTATCTATGGCGCGATAGTCCGAGGTGGACCAGGCCCTTAGCTTCCGCAGCAACCACTCGCGTCGTGCGTGCTATTCTTCTGTCACAAGTGGATGGAACCTACAATTTAATACAAACTGAAGTTGAGAACCTTTTTTCGAGACAGTTGTACTCTTTCAGCATTGTCAACGAGGTGGAGCCGTGAATTATGAAATATGGTAAATTCGGGGATCGAACCTGACACGCTAGTCGTAGGAGTCGACGCACCACCGCGACCCACTACTGTCCATAGTTGAATCTTTCCCAAAATTTGTTGAAACAAGCTGAAGTCAAGGTATGACCTGACAATCAGAATCAATTCATTTCGTTTAACACGGATGATCACCACGTTATGGGTCCGCCACGAGGATTAATCAATTGTTTTATCTTGTTGCGCATTGAACCATGTTACGTCAATTGCTGAAATGGGTTCAGTTTTGTCACGCAATTTTATCACTTCCACTTCAACCTCGATTTTATGAGGCAGCGATTCAAAATCGGATTTATGTCACGCAACAACTTTCGGATAGCGTTTGTAATCACCTACAGTTACGCTGATTATAATGAAGTGAGCATGTGGAAGTGTCGGAGCAAGAGCATATGATTTCCCATTTGTATAAGGGAGATGAGTAGGATTTGCGGCAGAAGCAGAATTATGGCGTATTTTCCTGATTTGGTGGTGATCGGGGAAGCAAGAAAATGCTGCTGCTGGGTGGCGTTTTAGAGAAAATGAAAATTGTCATGTTTGAATATTGTTTTCTGTTCTCTGTCATATCATAAGAGATCAAAGAGTTCTAAAGAGAACAACCATTGAGAATGCTGCTAATGGTCCCAACTCCAGGTCGGACGCGGAAGATCATTTTACGCGCCCACACACGTCGATGGGTGTGCCTACATCCGTCTGTTCTTGGTCAAGAATGCCTTTCTTTTTTTCATATTGAACGAGATGGCTTTTTCGAAGGAAGGTGAGAGCACCGCAATCACATAGCAAATGTGCAATCAATTCTTCCTCCTCCTCTTCTCTACAGCTTCTGCAGAAGTCGTTGTAAGGAAGCTACTTTTCACGAATTCCAGCGTAAAAAATCAAACGGACTTTGTTTGATGTACAGAGTGAAACAGATGACATACATATGTATCAGTGGAGCACTACGGACAAACACTCCTCAGATCTCAACAGACTCCTAAATTTCTCACCGATAGACTTAGTCGGTACAAGGACAGCAACTAGACGCTGATCAGGCTGAAATCGCTGGATATTTGCAGAGACCTTCGGTATGGACACTCAATTCCCAGCAGGTAGAAATCTATACTCACAGGCAGACCTCATAACCCAAAACCCCCGCCAAGAAGAACTTCTCAAACAGCTTCCATCCCACCCCTTACTGCGAGTATGAACACCAGATCCCTGGTGGTCCTCTGTGAATCTTCATAGAGGGATCGAAGATGTGTGCGTCTATTCTAAGGATCTAAGCATTCAGCTTTCTTTTATTTAGTGATAGTGATAACAGAATCGTGGTCGCCGTGGCGTAGTGGGGAAGTGCGTCGACTCCTACGCAGAGGGTGCCAGGTTCGATACCCGAATTTACCACCTATCATAATTCACGGCTCCACCTCTTTCGAGTTACTGACAATGCTCAAAGAGTATTCCTGTCTAGAAAAAGCTTCTCAAATTCGCCGTTCGGGGTCGGCATTAAACTGTAGGTCCCTTCCACTTGTGAAAGAACAATAGCACGCACAACACGAGTGGTTGCTGAGAAGCTAGGCCCAGATCCACCTCGGACTGTCGCGCCACCCATATTATTATTATGATAACAGAATCACTGTAGCGATCGTCAAGTCAAGCACGGCTAGGCAGCGATCAGAGCTCTGAATTCACCGAGTTCAGTCACATTCAACTCCAAGACTTACATTAATTGCCGCCTATCTCTCAACGAAAACGCCAAGTATGTGACAGTTCAGGGAATAGCGAAACGGACAAACTCGTTAGAAAGGGTAGCATCTTTCTGGATGTCGATCTACCATCCATGCCTATGGCTAACCTAAAAGTTGATCAGAATGGGTAGGCCGAATCTAAGAGCTCTCATAGGCGTTGTAACTAGACACTGCGCCATCGGCCTTCCTTACAACGACTTCTGCAGAAGCTGAAGAGACGAGGAAGAGGAAGAAATTATTGCACAGTTGATATGTGATTACGGTGCTCTCGGCTGCCGTAGAAAATGACGAAGCCTACTACTTGAATAACCTGTCTGAACACTTGTGCTATGTACTTGCATAAGATTCTGCTTCTTTTACTGCTGTCTTTCCTTTCAACAATCCCTCAACCTAACCTAACTTTCTTGCTGCATGTCAAAATGGCTTACATTTGCCATGAACTCGTTATTGAAAGAAAATCAAACGGATTTGGTCCTGTATATCGGAACCCTTGTTCGAGGCTGAGCCTACCGAACTGCAAACCTAACCTAAGACTTGCAGGCAATAGTATTTGCACAGATCTCAGATCTTTCTAAAAGCCACTAGTACTGCCAGTGATATAATCCTACTGGTAGCAGCCATTCGCTTGCGAAGCTTAAAGGTCCCCAAATCTAGTTTCAACCTAACCGTGTGGTTGACCGCTTCCTGGGGGCATCGTATTTTTCGTGGTATACATCAAACATTTGGGGCAGTTGGCAATAAATACTAACGAATCGTGGAGTCCACCACGAATGATTGCGACTTTGGGATGTGTACGGTATAATGCGACCTCAATAAAAGCGAGCGTTGCAATACGTGCAACTCCTCGATAAATGCAATACCTTAAATCTAACACCATTGTAGACTCAGTAATTGCAACTCTTCAAAAAAGGGGCCTCGATAAAAACAAATACAAAAGAAGTATGTTGGAACTTTTGGTCGGAAATCAATGGAGTGTAAATAGAAACATTTAATTTCAGGCATGCGGTACGACTCTGGGAACGACTGGATGGCGGAGTGCCTGCACCTGGTTAGCGGGGTCCCCGGTTCGAATCCCAGCGAAAGCAAAGTTAATACGCTTTTATCTGGTTATCAAATCTGGCCCAGTCACCATTTGACGTTGGGATCAAATTAAAGGCACTATTATGGGAGTAGTCAATCAGTGGTAGTAGTTTGACTAGGGGTATCACAATGGACCAATATGGTCTAAGTGTGCTGGTGAATTAACTAGCAGCCCCTCTGCCTAAGCTATCATACGTGTTGGAGAAAGTGTTTATTATATTTGTTTATAATGTGAAGCAATCTCTGGGCTAATGCAAAAGCCAAGGTGCAGTCTACGGCAATACAAAAGTTGTGAAACCCATTGTTTAACCCAAGCAATGATTCTGACGAAGATGATGCTCTACATTTGACCGCGAAATAATATCATCGATACATGATTTGTTTCAAAAGCTATTGACTGTACCGAGGACATAAACCGACGAGAAACCGAGAAACCGGCTTCCAACAATCCCGGGGCAGAAGAATTCGGACATTATGACAAAAAAATATATAGTTGAAGAATCCCCATTCTCAAAAAACCAAAACAGGGGCTGCAGTTCAAGCACTTGAAAATTTGCTACCGGCTTTTGTGAGCATCGCGAAGGAAGCGGCTTGCGGTGAATGAGGGTTTGAGTACATGCTGTCTACAAGAAAAAGTCCATCAACAACGACATCTTAGACAAAGTCTCACAATAGGCAGATACAGTTTAAACGAAGTTAAGGACATTGTCGATCATCTAGGCTTCGATGAAAACTCCTGGAATGACACCACCGGGGACATAAAACTAAGTATAGTCCTGCTGTATGGAGCAGAAGCATGGACAATATTAAATGAGGACAAGGAGATTCTTGGTTGTCGAGATGAATCGGATTGCTGGGTCATGTAGAGAGAATGTACACTAACGCTCCGGCTCCGAGACCAACCCCGACGGACAACCTGGTAGAGGCAGTCCTCGCCTGGCGATGGCGATACCAGCAGGAAAGAGATCTTCATCAGCTGTAGTAAGAAACTGTAAACGCCTGGCACCTACAATTTTTGGACTCGGTAATCACAACAAACTCAGTAAAAGCAACTGCCCAAATTTCTACGAGTAGTTTTTACATATTTCTGCGTCTTTTATTCTATTAGTCACACTATATTATAATCGAACTCTGTCTGAAGTTGGACGCAAGATAAGCAGACGGGTTAGATAACGATGAACTGACACTTGTTCGGACGTAAAGACCCCGTAGTATTACCCTCAATAGGAGGAGATAACGACAATCCAATCTAATCCACATGTATATGGGAGAGGCTTCCATCTTTAATGCGTCACATTATTTGATTCTCACAAGTGATAGATAACATGTCGATTAGTCAAGTCTATGATGTCTATGTATAAAGCGGCACTGTAAAGAAGGACAAGAGCTGCTCGCGAACTTTACGAGCAGAAGAAGAGAGACGAATACCGGCTTCTCTGAAAAGATCGCGCGATCGATAGAATTAAGGGATATTATTGCAGGAATGTGGTAAGGAAATTTTACCAAAGGGTAAAGTTAGCCAGTCAAGGCTATAAAGCCAGAACTGAAGCGTGTAATGATGATCAAGGGAACATCGTTGCAGAATCGCAGTGGATGCCGAGGATATGGAAGAACCATTTCTGCAGGCGGTATAACGGCGGTGAAGAAGTAACCGCTGTGAGGCAGAATGAACCATTCAACCCGAATGAAAGGATGAAGTCACCCGACTTGGATGTAGTGAAGATAGCCATATCCAAACTGAAATCTACAAAGCCGCTGGAACTGAGGGCCTAGCGGCTGAGCTCTTCAAAGCGGTGTGAGATGACTTGGTAAGGAGCACGCACCCACTCATCTGTAGAATATGGTCGCAGGAAAGCATGCCCGATGAATGGAACCTCAAACTTGGGACCCTCTGAATTGCACCAACTATAGAGACATTAGTCTTCTGAACATCGCCTACAAGATATTATCTGCCGTATTGTGTGAATGCCTTAAGCCTGGTCGGTCCATACCAGCGTGGCTTTAGGCCAGCAATATCCACCATCGATCAAATATTCACACTACGACAAAAAACCCAGGAGCAACAGTTTGATACCCACCACCGATTTTAAGGCCGCGTGTGACAGCATTTGTAGAGACAAGCTATACACAGCAATGTCTAGTTTTGGCATCCTTACCAAACTTGTCCGTTTATGTAGGATGGCGATGGAGAATGCACGCTGCTCCATCAAGATCAGGAAAGACTTAACCGATACCTTTGATATCAAAAAACGATATGGACAAGGCGATTCTTGAAGGAATTGTTAAAAACTCGCACGCCAACACAAGAGGAACAATCTTTCAGAAGTCCATCCAACTACTCGCATATGCCGACGATATTGACATTATCGGAAGAACTCAGCGTGATGACAATTGTACTTTTGTGAGTTTTACAATGGAGGCCGCGAAGATCGGTTTAATGGTAAATGAGGACAAGACTAAGTATATGCTGTCAACGAGGAACAGCAGACTCCCAACACCGACGCCTCGGACAGAGCGCCACGATAGACAGATATAGCTTTGGCCCCTATTGCGAGTGTCGACTGTCGACTGTCGACCAAATCGCTTGTCGACAAATTTATCGACTGATATCACTTTTGATATTGTGTAACTCAGTCGATAGATAGTTCTATTATTGTGAATGAAAAAGTTCATATTGTGAATATTTTAGAATTTGACAGCTAAAACTCCAATTATTTTTACATTTTCCAAAGGATATTCTTTTGTTTGCGAAATTATTAATTATTACATTTGAATAAAATATTGATTAGATAAAATATTAATTAAAACAAAACATTTAATGGCATCAGTTGTTTTGTGAATCGAACGAGGAAACCAAGTGATTACCTTGAAATTGCACGTAAAAGTAGCCGGCTAAGGGGTACTTCTATCCTTTGGAAATATCTGACAAACTTTAAGTAGGTTCATTAATAATTCAGTTTATTTACTAATTATATATTCGGTACAGCTTTCTGAATTACTGTCTAAATAGGCACTCAAAGACCTTCTCGATGAAAAAGACCCTTGGATGAAATGCATGCAGATCAACACATATGTACCTAATATCATCAAACGACAACTCTGTGATTGTGTGCTCAAGATTACTACCAAAAAGTGTCGGCAATGAATTTCGCGTTAGTTTAGAGCAAGCAACTGTATTTTCTGTATTAAAAGAGAATCCTATATAAAAAGAAAATAAATCGTATCTCAAAACGTTCTTTGTTATCTGCAAACAAAAAAAAAGTGAGATACGTTGTATTTGTGTTACTTTCTAGGAGACACCGATGTCTGGGTTTCTTTTCTAAAATGTCTGGATTTTTCCACTAAAATCTTCAATTGCTTCTTATTTGCTACGTGCAGTGCACTAAAATCGCTTCACATTACAGAAACCCAAACGAATTGCCGGAAAATACTTGCATTTTCAGTTTAAAATTCTTAGTCGACAATCAACGACCACATATTTGCAATCGCTCAGAAACTGCTGTCAAGTAGACAGCGAGCGATTATCAGTCGATAGTTCACACTCGCAATAGGAGCCTTTGTCTAACTAAGAACCGCTATTGATTCAGACAACGACACCAGCGCTGAAGTCAAGAATAACTCTTGCCGTTCGGTGCTTCTTCGGGCTAAGAAAGCAATTGATAAACAAAGCCCTCTCTCGAACAACCAAAGAATCCCCCCTATAAGACATTGATTGTCACAGCCCTACTATATAAAGCGCGCATGGACTTTGTCAAAAGCGGACGAAGGTGCTCTTGGCTCCTTTGAGAAGAAAATTCTTCGTGTGATTTTAGGTCCCGTCTGCATAGATCGTGAGTGGAGCCGGAAGAGTGAAGATCCGACGATTGAGATGGTCATGTAGAGCGGATGGAAAGCAGTGCTCCGACCCGGAAAGTCTTCAAATCCACCCGAGGGACGGCGCCGTAGGAAGCGATTTCTGCGATTCAGGTGGCGCACGCAAGTGGAAAGGGACCTAAACCAACTATGAGGGTGAAACTGGAGGCAGCTAGCTAAAGATCGAGCTGGCTGGAAACGCTTTTTGTTTGAGGCCCAGGTCCACCCCAGACTATAGGGCCATCTGAAGTAAGTAAGTAAGTATCATGTCTGTCATAAAGACGATACGCTTTCAGATCAAACCTACAATCAATTCCCAGAAAATTCAATTGATGTATGACGAGTTGGAACAAGGAACATCATTTGGGTAACTTTAAAGGTTTCACAAAATAAGTGAAAACCAGATATTATTTCTACTGAATGACACTCAATGACTGAGCTATTGCCTAGCATGCATTTTAACATTCCCCTTATGTGAGTGCCAGAACAATGTGTTCTAAAAAATTGCAAAGCTGATGAATTCGCTTGACTTAGTACCGACACGTCACATCTTCGAGGTGGAGAACCTATGTAACACTGTTTTAACCAACTGGAGTGCGAGTAGGGTACATGAGGCTTAATATCCCCTTGGGTTTCACAATGAGTCCAATTCAGAGGACCTGAGTGAGGCATAACTACACCATATCTACCCACTTATCTAACCTAACCTAACCCCGTTTCTCAATGCCTGACAGAATTAACTATACCAATCGTTAACAGTCTGAAGGCACAGCGGTCGGCAGTGCGAAGCAATTCTGTCCGAGCACTCAGGCTTTTTATTTACTTTATAGCGAAACACTGCAATTAGCACATCCGCCGGCAGGATAGGCTACATTTATGACGACTTTTGCAGACATTTTCATATTTATTCTGTAGCGTGCCGTGTCTGGTGGCGCTACAGCCCGTAGAGGGCCAGGGCCTAGCTACTCAGCAGCCAATCGTTCTCACGAGTGGAATGGAGACCTAGTGATCAATCATTCTGTATTGTACTCGAATTAAACAAAAAAAACTCTACTTCTTCCACAAACTAAGGGATGTTCTTATTAGCCTTTTTAAATGGGATAAAACGGTTCTCAGAGTAGTAGTCACAGGATCCGCGTGGTAGCAAAACGGTCTTACTAAGCTGACCTACGTCCGATCACTCTTTGCCATCAGCAACTTATACTTGTCATGCTCATGCTGCACATCACCTCCTCTGCTCGTGCAGTACTCTGACTAACCGCAGGAATACACTCGTAGGGGCTTACTTGGTCAATGGCCTTAGCGAACTCAACTCCATGAGCATAAGCCAGCTAAACCGCTTTATTACAAGCGTCATCCGTGTGGTATAACAATCGGCCTAAGTGTGACTGATATCTGCAGCCAGCAACTTTAACCTAACCTAACCTCATTTGCCATGCATTGTGAAATCGAATTTTGTGCATATATTCTATGGAATGCCGATTGAAATTCGTGTTCATTCATGCCCTTGCTCTTAAATGAATTTATGGAGCCAGAATAAGCGTCAAGCTACATTTTCGAACGTGAAATATAGGCACCGCCATGCGCATCAATTTGTTTAAAATTAGCACAGTATCTGCACAAAACACAAAAAAAAGATTGTATGATTATTTATTGTTTTTGCTGCATCTGAAGGAAACCACAGATGGAACTGACTCGCGATGAGTGGCGCCGTGAAGCATTCTATTATGAACTGCAACGTTTTCTTTCGCCAAATATCATATGCCTATGCATGTATGTAGGTAGGGACATAACTCAGGAACGCATGTGTATTCAATTTTGAAAGACAAATTTAGTAGTCTGTTTATAACATAACCACACAAACAGGGATTTGATCGTTGATTGTGTTTCATTTGTGTGTCGATTAGCACAAGTTACGAGTACTCCCAGTCATTAGGGAAGGATCGGAATGCGAAGAAGGAATACTTAGTGCTCATCATTTCCTGGTCTGGAATCTAACCTAGGGAATTTTTTGCATGTATCTGCAGTCGCACACCAAGATTACACGTTGTGCATTTGTGCATTCGAAATGCTTTTGCACGAAACACGTGATCACATAGCACTCACAACTCACATGCGCTGCATTCATCAAGTTCCTCACTCAACAAAACGCCTTGTGTGTGGTCTGCTAAACAGCCATCTGAGTGTTAAACATAGACCAGCATATGAGGAAGCCACTCAGTTCCTGCGTTCTTTGCTATCTACACATAACTCTAGTATTGCCCGAGCGTCGTTGTGTAGATGTTATCGTTTATTGAACATCTATAATTTATTTCAAACCCGATACATCATGTAAGAACAGGCACTGTCAAAAATTGAGAAATGAGTATTCTTAAAGCTAACTTTCAGGTCCCACCACACTACACAACCGCAGTCATAAAGTCCAAGGTCTGCCGACTGCAAGTTGCTTTGTCATTATACCCGTTATCGGGGAGCACGGCTCGCTACTTAAGAGAAATCGTGTCATATCTGGCTTAATGGCGCACAACTTTTTTTTTTATTCTTGCGAATTTATACAGTCATAATATTTACGTCTACATGTGCTTCACACACATGAATTCAATCACTATTCGAATACATCAACAAGTTAACCGAGTTCAACCACCTTATCTCCTGCTTTTCGGTTCAGAGTTCAACGGCATTCGTCGGCTAAACTAAAACCTTTGAATTGCCAATTTGTCAATTTGAAACCTATGACAAGTTACGTTGTCTGTCATGCTCCAGATATAATGCACATTACCAATACACTCCCTTGCCCCGCATTCCGCTCAAATGCAAGTGCATTCGTTTCAGAAATTCTGCTGAGACAGATGTTGCTCTTTTTTTTCTGTTCTTTTTCGTTTTTTGTTTTGCTCACTAGTTCAATTACATGAGGCACACTCCCCACTCGACGGGTGTACACCATTTGTGTGGTGTTCTAGACACATCAAACATTGCTTCCTAGTAGAGTTCTCCAATAAGAACTCTGATATTGGCATTTATCGATTACGTGAATGTCTTAACATGAACACTGGCTAAAGGGGAAACAAATAATCTAATCTCGAGTCAGCCTTTTGTCAATTTGCCTTCAGGCATTTGTGGACGATAATAGTTTTATCGCGCAACCAATAATGCCGGCCATCCCCCTACGAACGTTTTCCGAGAGCACTACTCTTTTTTTTTATTTTTATTTTTTCTCATAAAGTGGGTGTAGGATAGAAGAAAAACGGGAAAAAAATCCCGCCATTCACCAACGTCGAAGGACAGGTGCAGGTGGAGTTTCATTTTTAAGGTTGAGTCGACTATTTACACTACAAGCACGGCACATGCACAATACGTCTCGTCGGCGATGGCAATGGCAGTGGCGGCATACCATAAATCACACAACTCATTTATAAACGAAAACAAGAATTCATACTTACAGCACGGATTTGCCGATTGAACATAAAGCAGATACATGTCCATACTTTTGATATTATGACCAAGAACGCTCGGAATTTCATTTGAAGAAGTGACCACATTGGTATAGCACCAATGCCTCATATACGCGCGTCTCGCCGAAAGGTGCAAAACACGAAAATTTAGACGCGACAAGACCCTAAATGTCTGAAGAAAAAGAAATTAGAAACTCAAAAAAAAAAAAAAAAAAAACTACACAACGAAACAGCTAAATCCGAAATTTTTGAATATTCAGAGAGACACAAGAAGAGTTGAAGTGGGAAGCAATTTTCACTTTTTTTGCTGTTAGTCTTGCTGGCGGTTGGTTCTGCTTATTATTTTGTTGTTGCTTCAGTTAAATCTCTCTGATTTTGCTTGTGATTAGTTCCCCCCTTTTTTTGGATGAACGCCAAAAAGAGAAGCCGTCAGTTTTTTTTTTCCTTTCGTTTTGCTTCTTTTTTTTTATTATATATGCGAGCGAGAAGATGAAATAAGAAAAATCAACACAACACGCATTGGTAATGGGTATTCTATTGTTTTTAATACACTTCACACTCACGATTTACATTTGGTTGATGAAAACGAAATAATTGGCGGCTGGGATTTTAAGTTAAAATTTTTGTAATCGAATTGTACGGATATGTGGACTTTTCTCCCGGAATAAGTGTCTCTGGGCCTCTAAATTTATCTATCCCCGTTTTGACAGCTTTGGATACCCGACGAAAAAATTTGCTATGATGAAGTTGTCACACGAAGTTGGTTGCGGTTTGATTTGGATAAGCGTTCCTTATGGGATGCGTTCAATGTGTTCGGCTGAAGTTGATGTTTACTGTAAAACATTTGGAATTTATTTGCTGAGAGGTGAAGTAAGTGAAATATCGGTGCTAGCACTTTGGGACAAGTGAAAACCCATGAACAGTCTCCATCTTAAAAAAGGAAATTCGCAAAATGGTAGGGAGGATATTTATTGTAAAACATTTGGAATTTATTTGCTGAGAGAGGTGAAGTAAATGCAATATCGACTTTGTGACAAGTGAAAATTAACTTGGCAGATTACTGTCCTCTCCCATCAACAAACTCCAACTTTAAAATGGATATTCGCAAAATGTTATGGAGGATAAGTGCAAACGGAGCAAGAAGCTGGGGTGGAATAGTCTAAGGTGATAGTAGACCATCACAATTTTGATGGTCAACATCTCCGACTGTGATCTAACTAACTCTTCAAAACAGTTTCAGAATAGATTTCTTTTACAAACACAATTTATTTTCAAATGTCTAAAGAATACCATACAAGCGCAACTCAAAAATAACAAAAGTAATACTATGTCCTGTCGCTATTCGTATCTTCCCTCCGAATGTTCAAGATTGTTCCGATAAAGGAGCCGCAGCTTCACCTTCTGTAGCCTCCTCCTCCTCTTTTTTGGTACCATTGCCGAATATTTTCGACTTGATCTTTCCCAGCAGCGATTGCGGTTCATCCTTTTTCTCAATTACAATCTTTTTCGTTGCCACACTGTGTATCGGTCCAAAGGCCAGCGCCACACCAGTGCAGGCCAAGCAGATAACATTATAAGGCATACTAAAATCAGGTACAGGCAACGAGAGAATCAAAGTTTCAGTACGAATTTGCAGGAAATAAGACGGGCGACTAGCGTTGAACGAATGCTCAAATAAAAAGCCATCCAATGGTATTGCAGTGTAATTCCGTCCCACCGGAAGAAGCGCGGTTATTACTGCTGAACCCAAATAGTGGCCATGACTAGCATCGGGAGGGTATTCCATCCACTTGAGGAAAATGTAGTCGAAGTCGAAGGACACACGTACGGTTGATTTGGCTGGAATTTTAAATGCCACCTCAAGGTGATACGGACGTTCACGCTGCACGCCGGGAATGTAATGCACATCAATTGGTTCGATGGTAGTCTCGCCAGTTGTCAGTTTAAGTGTGTGCATATATGACGGAACGAACCATGGAATGTTTTCTTGCAGCAAAAGATCTAGTGGAGCCCAGTGATTGTTGGTTATTTCTGTAACTATCTTACCCCTCTCCTGTCCATAGCCAAGAATGTAACGATGTGCGTACAATGGTGGACGTGGGGAGATTGTCACCAGATTTCCCTTATCCTTTAGTACCCATGCGACGTTAAACAATTTGTTTGGTAATTCCTTTTGAATGTCGTACAAACCGAAACGGGTGGTAGTGCCGCCACGATTTGATGTGAAATTCTTTTCAGGTAGAGGGGTGACCGTGTACTTTTCGTTGTCAAGATCCACATACACCTTGCTGGAGCTAGCCAAAGGACATGCTCCGTTCATTCCCTGGCCAAACATGCGTCGCAGGGAGAAGTCGTTGTTCGCCAAGAGTTTCGTGTCGTAAACCATGTTCGCCGTTTGAACCAGTTCAATCACACAGCCTTGCGAATAATCCTCACAGAATGTTCGAAGCGAGATTCCCAAGGAATGATAGTTTGTATTATGGACGAATCCGGAGTTCAGCAACGACACAAAACCACTTTTGCTGTTGCACGGCAACAGCTTCTTCCATGGCGTTAAGTTCTCTGTGCAAACTATCTCTCGGGGGAGTGTAGAATATCTGCAATAAGATCCAAAATGAGTGTCTTGTGTGCGGATGATCATATCGATTTGTCACCTTATAAATTTGTTCTCCTTTGTGGCCCCAAATCTTGGTCTGAACGAGTACTTCGGCATCACACTATTTGTCTTGTCAATGAAATTCAAGGACGAACACAGAACACCCGAGAATGTGCTGGCCAAATTCTTCCACTGCACATCAACATCGTCATCTGTTAGATTCTTTCCACTAAACCATGCCCATGCTTCAGCACCAGGCGCAGCATCAACCACTGGATACCCCCACTGTTCATATCGCCAGAGTCCCTGCGTGAGACTGATGTGCAATTCCTTTACATCATAGTGTAGAAGTATCTCTGCTATTCTCAGTGGCATCAAATTTGTGTTCTGTACTGTTGGATATTGACTTAAATCAGATTGGACTAATAGTTGAATGTCAATGGGGGAAGAAAAACTTACAAGAATCACCGGTACCCAATTTCCACCGAGTTGTGAACTGAAAATATGTATTCACATGCCCGCTGGCGAGAGGTTTCACAAAAAGTTCCTCGTGGAATTCATCATTTTGTTGCAATGATGGCGAAATCAGAAAAAGAAATATGAATGATTTTATGAAAACCATTATGTTTACAAATTGAACATTTCTCGTTTACGGGGTAGGGATGGATGTGAAAAAGTGAAATAAACGTCAAAGGCACCAACAACAAGATAACGAATTACATTAAGTCATGTCACAGTTGAAGTGGGCAGCCTAAAGGTACGATTGTATTGCGCAAAGGACGTAATGGTTTTATGCAATTTTTAGAAATGACTTAAAATTGTGGTTGTGGTTTTATGGGATATTTTCTGGTGTCATTTACAGAGAGAGAATTAAAATACTGGCTCGATTTACAACTAGGTAATTCTTGGGACAGAAAGCAGGCCGTTTGTCATTTTTCGACATTAACTTGCGAAGAAGAACCTCAAGTCTGTAGTGTCTGATTTCCTTGTTTGGCGTTAGAAGTTCTAATAAGACATTACCGATTTAGAGGTCGCGACTATAAAGGGATTTCTGTCGCAATTGTAGCCACTTCAAGCTTGGAATATTAACCTCACTTATATTTAAGAACTAATCAGACGTTGCAGTTGGCGCAAATTGAGACCATGGTAGAAATTAAATATTGTATTTTCAGTTGTAGACATCCAATTTGTTCAACAACCCAACCTCACTTGAACTCAAGGCCAGGCCCAATGATGTGAACGTCCCCTCAACAAAAAGTGGACTGTGGAACTTGTCCCGGAGATGGGGGAGCACAAGAAATACTCCCCAGCATGCACTGGAATATATACATTTCATAACTTTTGCAAATATTTTTTAAGTCCTCATTCATTTGATGGTGGATAACAAATTCCAAATAAACAATCATATTCATCCCGTCGAAGAATATAATTTTCTCTCATTTGTCGTTTTTCTTTTTCGCAAAATAACCACCCCCGCAGGTGTTTTATTCTCATTCAGCTATTGTATGATTAGCATTTCTCACCAACACAATGAAATAACATTGCAATCATATGGCGTTGAACCGCACACATTCAGCTATCTACGTCCATGGCTGAATAGAAATGACGAACAATATTTTGGCGCTGTTCACATACAACGTATTTTCCAAGGAACCCAGTGGAGCTGCGGCGTTTACCCGTATTCGATCGCAGCACATTCAATCCACTCAACACATACACGACGGTACGTATCTTGTCGTTGCTGCGGTTCATCATAATAAAATAACATCGTAGTCGTTCGCCGTCGTCGCCGTTGCTGTCGCTGTTGTTCGTTCGTTCGCTCGTTCGTTCGTTTGGTTCGTTTGTACGCTCGTTCGTTCTTGTTGTCGTTGTCGTCGTCGTCTTCTCCTCCGTCGTCGTCGTCGTCGTGTGTCGTGTGTGCGGGTACAAAATGGCTGCACACCAACTGCGATTGAAGTCGTCGTAAAGGATTTTTCTCATGTGTCACACACAAGTCATAATAGCTCCGCAGAGAAAATTTTCAAAAATTTCTCTTTTATCGCATTTTCACGCGTTTTTTTTAAAACAAAAAAATCAAAATAAAATACAACAACTCAACATATAATCTATAAACAAATGCGAATGCATTATATGTAGTTATACTCTGGACCAATACATCAAATCGAATCAAAGGTGAATCAAACGTTAAATTTTTGTGAAATTCCGTTCAGTTCATTATTAGTTTTTTTTTGTCTTGTATTATTTTTCTTTCACATTTTGCTTGTCTCATTCTTTCCGATTCTGGATCGGATCGGATCGGAGTCTTGGTTTTTTTTTTTGTTTTAACTGTATTCTGTATTGTTCAGCAGAGAAGAAAAGAAAAACTGGCGATTAGTTATATATTTTTTTTGTGAGAAATGTTTTCCGTTTTTTGAATTGATGAGTAAATTCATGAGAACTTAAAAAAAGGATTTCGTTTTTTTTGTTTTTCATATCTCCTCTGCGTCCTCTGTTCTAATTTAAGTGCGTTTGAGAGTAAAGAATAACATAAACGGAAGAAATTATCAATTTCTTGATACATATCTCGTGAGAAGAATGGTGAGTGAAACAAAGTAATACAACTTATTTTTTTTTTGTGAAGAAAAAAAAATACCAAGTATTATTCGGAGGAAGTTCATAGAATTTCCCTCTCTAGAGACGAGAGACAGTCTCGCCTTCTCGCGAAATATTCCCGAAATATAGGTTGGCTGAGGAGGTGGTGGAAAACACTTTTTGGGGGGTTTTCTTTTGTGTGTTGCTCGTCGTTCGTTGATTTCGTTCTCAATTTTTTTTCTTTTTCATTTCTCGTCGATATAACTTTTCCCTTATGAGATTTTTTTTCTTCTCGGTAAGAATTGATATACTCTTCGCGTGCACGTGTGTGTGTGTGTGTGTGTGTTGTGTGTTATTGAGTGTAAGTGCGGGAAAGAGACGAATAAAGAGCAAAAAGGGGCAAAGCAATTCAGCCGTAATCGGGTGTATTTGAGCGAAAGAGTTGGCTAGAGCGGGAGTGCTTTTTTTTCGGTGTCATCACCACACCGCATGCTTTAGGCGAAGAACAAGTAGAAAAAAAAGTGCGGAAAATGTCCGACAAAAAACACTCCTCGTTCTTTCGATTCTCACTGTGTACATGTGTTTTTCTTCTCCAATTGTTTCTTTTCTCTGGGGCAGAACTCAGTGGTGGAAAGGAAAAGAGTTGATGATCTTTGGCCCTGTTCACAGGATTCTGATTCGGAATCGGAATCGGCTGCTCCTTCTCTCTATCTCAGCTCATCCTCTGATAGACAGGACAAACTATAGGTGACACACACAGCTGATTGCAAAGTTATTGTATTGTTGTTGGCGCACTACCTCCTCCTTTGGTTTTGCTTTTCTTATTATTTGTTCTCACAGCATTTGTGTGTGTTTCTTCTCGTCGTTCGTTCATTACCTTGTATAACAACAGGGTGGTGTAAATCTCAAGGCATGCGCTTTAGTCGCAAACATACACACGTCCGTACGCAGACAAGGCAGACATTAGTGCATAAACAGGGAGTGAAGCCGAAAGGAAGGAGGGAACAAAAATGAAAAGGGAATCGGGGAACCTATAAATTTTGCGTTTGAACGTGATGCTATTTAGGACAAGTGGTATGACAAAGGGGAGGCTTTCCCCTTTCTGAAGGGTGGTGTTACAAAATGTGTACTTCTTTTTCCTTGTGTGTGCAATTTTTTACAATTCAAATCAGCAAGCAAGGACTTTGCAATGGTTGCGCCAGATATTTGATTGATAGGCTAGGCGAATTGGGTGGCCGGTCTTTGGGAAGCCTCGCATCAAGCTGTCATTGAAACAACGAGTTCCTGGCGTAAATAGGTTATGTAAAAATACAAACAGCACCGGACACCAGCCAGTCTGTACCTATCACACTGAATCTTGATTGTTTCAAGAACGATAACTATGCTAATGTGTGAAATTATATTCCCACTAAAACCGTATATCATTTATATCAATGGTCATTCAATGCGTTCTAGTGCGAAACCAGCTTCCAATTTGATTACATTTGGACATGGAATGGTCCTCAGCAAGACTTAAGGACCATTGATTTTTGTATTGGATCTCAAAACAAAGCTCGAGATTTGTATTCAACAACAAAATTGATTTTATTTTTCCATCGGTTATAATAAAATGTCCTCTCATTCAAGATATTTCAAAACATTGACTTGATGTAGATAGGAAGCGTGTTGTCAGTGGCTTCATTTTATTGTGCGATGAAAATTCCTCTATGATTATGTGTGCGGATCATTAGAACCCATAACAAGGAACCAGCAGCACTTTTTAATTTGTCTAACACATGCGGGGTGCGCTTGTGCTTTTCATTTGTGATTTATTGAATATGGGGTACTTTCAGAGGGGGTATGTATACACTTCCCTCTGCCATCAAGTGATTCAGTGATAACAGCATAATCCCTTAAAGGTGAGGATTGCTGCTGACCAAAGGTGCTTAGTGTTGACTCTTTCTAAAAAGGGTGGTTTGTGAGAGATTGTGCACAAATGGATTTATGACTGGCAAGAATCTTGGAAATATCTACTACAACCGGGATTTGCTTGTACAATCGATGGAAGGGTAGGAATCATATTTGGCCTTTATAGGGCACATTCTTGTTTTCTTTTAGCAAAGCATTACCCACTCATGTCTCCAGTATTTTCTAGAAAAAAACGCACTTTGAATGTTCTAGAAGTTATGAAGACTGTGAAATACCAGATCGACCTTTATTTTGCCTACCACGAATCGCGCAGGACAGTGTGAACTGGAAACGCCTCCACATGTCGCGTTATCTAAGGTGGGCTCAAATATCGTTCAATGAGAAGGTCACCACCACCACCCCTCAGTTGGTTCACTTATCAACATTTGCTTTCAGTGGTTGGCTTTGGCATTTACATAGCTATTGGCAATTCAATGTTTGAACTTTTGTTAGTATATTTGCTTGTGATTAACCTCCTGGGATGTCGACGTCTCCTCTGGCGGTTCGGCTTTTCTCGGAGTACAATTTTGTGAACGGCTGGATTTTTTGCTTATGAATATACAGATTCTCTGTGCAAAGTCTCTCTTTGCACATAAATAAGATGAAGGAACAAAAGTAGGTGCTATCAAATGCAGTATTTTCTTGTGGGTAAAGTAGGTAAAAAGAAGGACTTTCATGTTCAAAAGCACCTACCTACTCATCTCATCAACATCATTTCTTATTATTTATTGATTCAAAACAATATTTTCATTTGATCTTTTATGCTTTTTGTTGAAAATGTTCGTAGAAAAACATAAGCACGTTGCATAGTTAATGCCTCGCTTTGAAGTTGCCTGTGTTTTGTTTTTTTCCTAAGACGATTACTCATTTTCCTATGGTTGGTCATTGTTCATTTGGAAAAAAATAATCTTAGGATGAACCATGAATGACGTCCCGTCCAATTCAATGGCATCAGTATTTATTTCAGAATCAATCACTTCACTTAAAGGAGATAGAAATATTTTTTTTAACAAGCCAGCAAATTTAATTTTACCGTCCCGGTGTTACCTGTCACTGTTGACACATGATGTTCGAAGCTAAAGCTCCCGCTGCATGCCTCAAATGTGACTACCTATTTCTCAATAAAAATACAAATGAACATTTACGTATGTGTATTATAACCAAACCACATTATTATTGTGGAGTTTCGTTCCGGGAGCGCACAACACCCAAAAAAACACATCGCAAGCAAGCAGTAGAAAAAATAAAATGAAAAAAAAAAGAAAAGAATTACTGACACTGAAAAGAGTATTGTATATCAATCATCCATAAGCACTGTACTTATGTATTTCTATTTTCCCGTTTGTTTGCCACCCCTTTGCCCCGTCTGGCTGCTTGCTCCCGTCCTCCTTGCTTGTGAGCGCACATGCTGGTGTGCGTTATTGTGGCTCATTCTCTTCGTCTTCTTTTGATTTGCTCCACAATTATTTTAATATAATTTTTTTTTTTTCGCTAATCAATTAAACTAACATTACATAGTCAGATGGGTTTTATTCGGCGAGTACAGTTGTATTTTGTTCCGTCGCTCAGCGTGTTCGTTTCTTTTGATTTTCTCTTTTTCTTTGTCTTGTCATTCTTTTTGGGATTATTATTATTTCGTATACACTTGTTTCGTCTTGGTTGTATTTTGGTGTGTATTTCTTATTGAGTTTTTATCTTGATAAAACGACACCAAAATAAGTGTGTTTGCCACCATCTCTCTGTCGGTGGGCGTTGCTCTGTAAAATAGTCCTCCGAAGCTGTCAATTATATTAGCATACACACTTTATTTTTCTACCATTTTGCACTGAAGGGGGGGTGATTGGTGGAAACCCCCATCAGGGGGAAACATGAAATTTGAAATTGACAGCAGCACGAGCATGAGAGGAAAATGAAATAAAATCAAACAATGCTATGCTGCTACCACCAGTGCAATGGGAGGGAAACAAAGCTGCTGTCAGATGTCATTGTTTCTGTCAAATTATTTCAGCCGGACTGCACCCGAAGAGACGAGTGAGTCCTATGCGCTTGAATGATGAATTTCCATTCCTCCATGGGGTTGCAAGTGACCTATTTCGTGCGGATTTTTGTGGGCAACCGTGACGCAATTGTGGGAGTCCAACACCAACACACAAGCTATTTCTCTCTCATCACATTTTCGCTTTTGTATCGTACTTTCTGTCAAAGTACTGAAGAGACCTTGTACACTCTGCTCACACAGCTCAAGTCGCACAGTAGTGTAATTAAATATTTTGTACTTCTCTCTTTCTTGTCGGTAGTGTTTTATTATACTTTTTGGATTCATTCGACTTCGTCGCTGGTGTCGTGTGTGAGTTGTTGAAGTTTGCGATCGTATGCGTGTGTGTTCTCTTGCTCGGAACACCGTGTTACGCTCATGTGAGTCGAAGCACACAGGTGAATTTTATCGGGGATAATTGACCGATCACCGCCTTGGTTTTTTGCTTTTGAACAGCCCGCGGGTTTTGTTGCTGTGTACGAATGATTTTTTTTTTTTTCGACATTTTTTTGTTTGTTTTGTAAAGCTTCTGGCAATGGAACAGTTTACTATGCCTAAAACGGCGTAAAAGGAGTGTGGAAAGATGTAAATTTGTCAAGTGACACAGATCTGTTGGTCACTTGAAGAGATCGAAGAAGCTTCGCTGTGATGAAAGTGAAAATATGTTGTGTCTTGTCTTTCTGATTATGCTGAGAGATTTCTATCTATTTGATGTGCACGGAAAGGTGTCTCGTTGGTTGTAGGCACTCACATCTGGAGGATCAACTAACCTCAAGTATCACATTATGTATTGTGCGCCTGTTTAGATTGTGGTTAGCTTTTATGCCTAGATAACGATTATCTTGGTTTTTAAATTGTATCTTTGCAAATATTTTGGTTACATTTAATGAAAGTCATTTCACAAGATTAAATACAAATCATATCCCAGCAATTTGTGACTCATCGCTCTGCCTTTGCTGGGGTCTCTTTAATGTCTCGTATTTATCGCAAGTTTGGCACGCCTCGCTTGATCGAATTAATTACGATTTGCAAGTATGATGGTGAATGAGATCTAAGTATGTCTTTTATGGATCGGCGAAGCGATCTCTGTCATGTGTCTCGTGTCATTTCTTTATCACGAAACTTTTCTCCGATTGTTGCACTCTGCTCCTTGTGTTATATTGATGTGGTCTGTGGCTACGAGACTTGGGTATTCCTTCTTTTTCTACCCGTTAGATATGTGCTCGATATCCGAAGCTTCCGTCTTACTATTTTCTTATTGGGGCGCGTGGATTGGAAGATAGTCTAGGGTGGGTGCACTTAAAATGAAATCTCCGAGATACCCGTCCTTTCTTTTGGCACTGGCTGTGGTGTGTGAGTCTACATGCTATATGGGTCCCAGAAGCAATTGAATAAACGTCCATATAAATCACAATTCAATTTTGCCCTCTCCCAAGTACTGCCTGTACTCTCATTACATGCCCCATTCTACATTACTCTACGGTTGAAGCCATAGAATAAATCATAATCGTTTGGGGGGAATCTACCGCCTATTTTTTGCTCGCGTCAATATATGACGCAATATTTTATGGTATTTGGCTGGCCCCCTAAGCTCTGTTTGGAATTGAAAAACATATTCAATCGAAGGTTCAAAGCTCTAAAGCAATGCCATCCACGTCGTTATCTGTTAAAGTTTATCCATAACGACGTCCGAAAGTGATTTCCTCAAATGATTCGCCCAAACCACATTCGCTTTTTACCTGCGTTAAGCACACCCTCCATACAAAAAAAGCTCTACCGTTAGGGAGTTATGTTCCCGTCATTAATTTAAAAATAAAGTTACATTCTTTTCGACACTTTCACATTGATGTGAACATACCATTGGCATGACACTTAACATTAACATTCATTAAGTCATAAAATGACGTCTTCCATCGCCTCTAAATGTCACTAAATCAGTGATAAGCGATTGAAAAGACGCAAAGAACGAAGCGTGAATGGAAAGAAGTAGCTAAAAATGTAGTAGGATTTTTTTACAAAATTATTATGGGATTTAAGCTGTTCTCATATCTCACAAATGAACCCCACTGCCATTGGTTGTGTTCGTATGTTGGACATTCGTACTTAACTGCATACTTCGTTCGTAATGAAAAGTAAAAGTGTGTTTCCTGTGACAGAATTATTATTATCTTGTTGGGGTATTTCTATATTTCATGAAGAAAGGAATGGCAATTCCAGTGAACTTTTGACAGGTAGTCGTCAGTTTTTTTCTTACAAATCATGTCTGAGAAGTAATAAAAAAATGTCTGCTCTTCGGCAGTCTGGCACCCGGAGCCTTTGTTATCAAAGATCACTGGAAATAATAACAACAGCTGGTATTCCAGCATAACATACACCTTCACAGCAGCACCAACACGCACAAAGCAATAGTGAATAGAATAGAAATGAAATCACAAAAGGTTACCAACCTGATAAGACCGATCTATTTGTTTGCCGGCATCTCTCTTGTAACATCCAGATTTGAAGCATATTTGAGAACATTTCTGCTTAGTCTCGTCCAGAAATGAATAAAATGCTTGCAAATAATTATGAGGCATATTGAATTGACCTAAAGGTACGAGCACATCTGTCATCTGAGTGGAGGATGAGAGTTCATCACTGAGCAGGTAAAATTAAATAACAAACCTGCGTGGAGTAATAAAAGAACTGTTAAACGTTTAACGACACATGTGTTTATGGCACAATCATGTCGATATGAATTGCTGAGGCTGTAATGCATGATATAAAAGTGCTTTTACTCTGTCGGCTTTATATATCAACTAACAGTTGAAGGAAGTAATAAATACATGGACCATTAGAGGAAGTTGGTTTTGGCATTGAATTCGAATACATAACGTTGTGCGATGCGGTCAGAGGAAGGGTGAAGAGGAGGGTGTATTTCTTATTAAAAGACAATAATGCTGAGTAGACTTTTAAGTTGTTGACCCCTTGTGAAGTTCATTGAGCAAACTTGGCAATGACAAATGGAATCAGGGGCGATTGAATGGATGGGTATTTTCTTTGAATTGGAATTTTAATTATAAATTTGGGAGGTCTACTTGCTGATAATTCTTGTCCAGCTTACTTTAAGTGAGTTTAATCTGCACCTCGTACACGAAATCCAAGTTGGCTACAATAGCGTGTTTCACCTAAAGAGGTCAGATTTTGCAGGAAATTCCATTAAGTCACTCACGTCTGAGCTTTGGTTTTGCAACCCAATGTGGGGTCTAATTCTATATACAAAGGCTTTTGAGAGGAAGAAGTTACACAACTGCGATTTGTTCAGTTCGATGACTTTATTAGTAAATTAATTTTTCATTATTCGACGGTGGGTTTGATCTCTCTCCGATTTGCTGTGTGGCTAGTGCCATACAGTCTCTGTAACAGACATTTATACCCCTGCTCCTTTTATTTGACAACTCATTCATCCTACTCTCGATCTTGGCCTCGAGAGTGAACCTTCTTCATCGACAGTATATTCCTTCGGAGGGTTCGCATTAGAGATTTTGTTCGTTGATATGGCGCTTTTCAGCTTTTGCGTATTGGGTTGTATGTGGGGAATGTCAAGCACCCTGTACTTATCTTTGGGCAGCACCTTGGTGATTATGTACGGTCAATAATTCCAGCTTCCTTGACTTACCGGTGGAAGCAAGCTCGTTTTCGATGAGCACAAGGTCTCCTGAACTTTATGACAAGCCTGGAGTCCATTCTCAGTTTATGTTGGCCTGGGTCTCCTTAATATAGGTCGTCAGCCCCCAACCGTGCCTTCTCTCTCACCTCTATCAATTGCTTGTCCCCCGAAATGCGTCTTGGCGTCAAGCCGAACCGAAGTTTCTCGTGCACTCACCTTTGAGTTGCACTTTTGCACTGTGTTCAGCCCCCATTCAACTGCTTGGAGGTGAATAGCTCAGTCCTTCCCCGAGTAGACGCATTCGAGGTATGAGAGAATGGTTCGGCTGCACCTTTGCGCGTTCACTTTGTTTGTGTTGTTCTCTTTCCACAAAGCGAACATACCCGATGTGAAGGCGGTTCCTCGGTCTCTAAATCATGTTTTTTCAGACGGTAATTCGTCGAATGAAAGATGGCTGCAAATTGAAAGCTTAAGCTAGACCTCGTTGAGCTTAACCTAGCTTTTCTACAATTATTTTCAAGAGACGGTAATTTTAGTTTTGTGAATTACGAAAATGTTTATTGTGAATTTTCATACTTTTGACAGGTGTGAACGTCACAATCAGAATTGAAGTATTACAGACATTGCCGACTTCACAGCTGATTGCTCCCTAGTCCATCGTGAGGTAGAAGTCGGGTATCTCGGTAGTACTTCATTTCTGGCACCAATCAGTGAAATACTGAATCAGTGTCCTAAGAATCGGAGGAAGATGTATCATCTGCCCTGAAGTATGTTTGAATCCACAAAGCGCATCAATGGTGTTTCGACAATTGCTTCAAGTTTGAGTTTCTCGATCGAAACAAGTTTTCTAATATAAATTCGAACAATTTCTAGAGTCAATACATGATGGGTTGCCAAAATAAACTGTCACAGAAAACAATGTTGCCAATTTAAAGTTCTCCGCCTCTAAAAAACAACACCCTTAATGTCGTCTGATCTTTCACTAGCTCTTCTGCGTTCGATTGCCCTCATTTCACGTGTACATCTGGACACAGGCAGAACTTAGCGAACAGCGATTCTGAATTTATTTCCACGCCATTGTCGTGAACAGACATCTACTCTTGTTATGCAATGCCACGTGAAACTAATAGACCATTGAAGTCTCGGCACGTGGAACTAATATACTCTTGAAGTCTATTACTTCCACGTGGCATGCGTTTTTAGCCCTCAATTTCAATAAGTGATGTGAATGCGTAGGCTCAAGTCTGCTTGACGGGGGATTGATGTGCAAAGAAAAATAGATCGCCGAAAATATATAAAATTCACGTATGATTACACTTGTCGCAGGCATGCTAAACGAAGCGTGACAGAAATAAATGAGAGAAGAAGAAAAAAACAATGGAAACTTCATAACAGATGGACACTTATCAAACAAACAAATATGGTGCAAACTGGGAAATAACCAATCGGCAAAGACGAACAAACTGCCACAGATTAACACTCCAGAATGAATGCGATTTAATTTGGCTAAAAAATTCTAACCGCATTCTAATCTTTCTAGTTCAGATGTTCGTGTTTCCTGAATAAATTCGCAGTACTTGTGTTTTTAATCGTTCATGGCAGGAACATAATGTGCTTCTCGTGATCGTCGGCAACGATCCAGTTGAATTTCTGAACTGTGAACGTGCTCAGCTTTCTGAATGAACAAGAATCATCTGTGGTGATATTTTTGTGGGATAACTTCCCCGTGCTCCTTCCTTCCTTTCTCCATTTCCTGAACAGAGTCAACCAGTTGCTGAAGGAATCCGCCGAACTGGGGAACTTCTCTGATGGCGTTTCCCCTTTAGTTTGTCTTAAATTATCACTGAATATCGTTGCTAATGTTCCAGCAAACTCATCAGCAAGGCGAGTTTCAGCTGCCGGTGAACATCGTCATAACCTCAACAAAAACCAGTTTTCTCTGCAAGCTCCACATGGGATCCAATCCGCGGGTAGTAATATTTGTAATTTTCTGAAATGAGCAATCATCATGAGAATTAAGCCTCCTTTCCTTTGAGCTTCCAAGGAGAAGACCTTCGCCAGCAGTGACAGAAAATGATTGACTTCAAATGTCACGTCTTGGAATTACTGTGAAATTCTGACGTCAGAATCGATAACATCTCATTCCCAACTTGATCACAACCATGTTTGGGTGCAACCTTGCCAACCAACCACCCGCCCGCCTTTGTTTTCGCTTTCCTTGACCCAAATCGACTAGGCGCACGATAGCACATCTCTCACGTCTGTAATATGCAAGTGTTACGTAGATACGAACTCAGAGGCGGGCGAGCACAGAGAGGAGTGTATCCTTGGTGTATGGCACACAGTGTGTTCATAATTCGTTAATCACGAAGCCCAGGTGAGTGCAATGAAGTCGTCGTGGATGAGATGTGAATTGCCGCAATAAAGCTGAGTCACTGAGAGATGTCTGCGCTGTTGTGTATCTATCTTATGGCAGTAATTACAATCCATTTTAGGCGATACCGATTCAATGTGGGTTAACAAACGATACGTCGCCAGACGAGATCGAATTTTTGAGGTAAACATGCACGGGTTGGTCCTCGGGGCATCTATCCTCTCCCGAGGCGAACAACGGCCATTGTCCTCGGGTGAATGACTCGAAGACGCTGTCATCCCTCCTCCGCCGCCGCAGACAGTCTTAAGCCAGCCATCAGAACACCGAAAATGAACACATGGTGCTTGTCTGTCCTTCTTTCGTATTTTATTCCCATTTTTCGGGACAGGTGTCTGGCGGAGCCGAAGCAACAGCAGCATCTGCTCCAGGAGCAAATCAAAGGAATCGATGTAAAAGGCAAACAGGAGATATCCTTCGTCTCGTTTCGTCACGTGTGTCTCTCATCGGTGCAACCAACGCGACTTCCGGGGGGAATTTCTACTGCCTGCACTGCCCGACCGACAGGCAGGCCGAAGAAGAAGTAAGTGACGACCGACACCTGGTAACCGTGCACAAGGAAAACGTATCCTTTTTCTTCTCTACATGGTCTCGTTTTCATTTTTCGAGGTTAGTGTTCTTTAACGATATTATCGTGTGACCTTAGACATAGAGAGCGGTTAGCCCAGAGAGTGCATACATAATTTGGACAATTTGAAGGCGAATGGCAGAGCCAGCACCGTTTTCAAGTTCCCCAAAATGTGCTGAGTACGGGTGTAGTCTGCTGTCGTCTCACGCAATAAATATCAAAGTTCATTGCCCATCCACTTTGTTTGCCATTGAGTGCGCGCTCATAGTCAGTTGTGCACTGAAACAAAGGAGAGCATGACTCAGACGTGTCCGCTTCTCTTTCTCGCACAGATGCGGCCGGGTGTTGTGCTTCAGAATATATTATTTCAATATAAAAGTTTCGTTGGTTTTCGGGGAGGAGGCAATTGTTGCCCCCTCGTGTTCGCTCTTGGGGTGTTTGGCATTTTGACCTGGAAACCTTGACACGGCCTATCCAAAGTCGAGGTGCTGATGCGGGAGGGGTTCCATATTATGGTTGATGAATGTATTTGGAGTACTCTGCTTACTTTTTGGTGGATTGTAATATAGTCTAATTAGTGTACGAGGAAGGGTTGGAGAGATTGCAGGCTCTTTTGGAGGTTAAGTTGCGTGACGGATGTCAAGCTCGCGCGAGTGGTTCTGTGTGTTTGTTGTTAAAGGAGTAAGATCTGGGTCAGGAAATTTTAGTCCTTCAGTGATGATAAATGGGGAACAGAATGGAGCTCAAGAACCCACAGTCAATGGTTTTGTATTCGCGCTACTCTGGAAGAATGTGGAAAAAGCACGCAGCCAATGTTATACGATAGGAATCTAAATGCTAAAGTTTTGTGAATTATCACGAGCATTTGTGTGTTAAATATTAGATGTAGATTGTGTAAGTGGGCCTGCGTGTCTACGCTATTGAACTTGGTTGTTTGAGTTCAATTCCCGGTTCGAACAAAATAGTTTCTTTTTTGAGTCATTGGCAATGTTCAAAGAGTACTCCTGTCTAAGTAAAAGCTTGTCAAAATTGGAAGTTCGAACAACACAAGTGGATTCCGGAGTTAGGCCCTGGCACTCTACAGGCTGGAGCAGCACCAGTAAAAACAAGTTTAAATCGACCACTGAGCTTCGATCTTAACTAAAGTAACATAGAACATAGAATGTATACTCAGGCTGTCACACTTAGGCCAGTGTAAGTCCAAGCGGTTCAAATCTATCCTCCACCGGAAACCAGGGAGCAGCTTAGACAAAGCGATGAAGATGACTGGCACTAATGTCGCCTAGTGATTATTGGATGGCGCAGTTGGTTGAGCGCCTGCGCTTGGTTCGGGGTTCGCGGGGTTCCCCAGTTCGAATCCTCGCGAAACCAAAGTTAATACGCTTTTATCTGGTCTTCAGATCTGGTCCAGTCACATTTGCCGTTGGGATCAAATTAGCGGAACTATATTTGGAGTGGTCAATCAGTGATATTAGTCTGACTGTCTAAGTGTGCTGGTGACTTTACTAGCATCCTACCTAATGTCGCCTAGTTCCGTTAGGTTATTGAGAAATTAAGCCACTACAGATTCTTGTAAATTCAGTAAAGGTGCGCAGTGGTGTCCTCTTTTTCCTCGCTGTGTCTTGCCCAATCCAAAGTCCTGAATTCCACTGTCGCTGTGTCGAGTGATAACGCCGTTAAGGCTGTGTGACCGTCCCGAATTGAGAGTGGGCTATAAGTGATTGTTTCCATAGGCAACCAAGTTTTTCAATAGTGTCGCGTATCAGGCACGTTTCGCGATAGACATTGATGGTAAATCTCCACTCACGCTGAGTTAGTTCCATTTCTTGTCGATTCACTGGGTCTCGGCACCCACATAGGGTAAATGCCCGTCAGTCTAGGGAAGTATTTGAGTTAAGTTCGACTGCATCTTGACTTGATTGGCGCGTGACTATGAGACCGACTGGCGATATCTGTCCATTATATACTATTTTTAAAGAAAATACAGCTTCTTTCGTCCCTATAGTTGCTGACTGAAATACGACACAATTGTTCGGATATCGAAATGATAATTGTACTTCTAGACCTTGAGAGTATGTGAAGAGTATTCGATTCCGAACCTGTGGTACAACGCAGTAGAGGGCGCCGGCATTTAAGGCGGCGCATCCAGGTGGAGAAGGATCTCAACCAACTTGGTGTGCGGCACTGGAGGCAGCTAGCCAGAGACTTGGGAGAGGCTTGTTGGTTGAGGGCCAGGGCTACCCCAGACTGTAGCGCCAAATAATGAAGGAGAGTAGGCGTCTGCGCCCATGGCTTCACTCAGATTGGATCCATCTTTAAACACTGGCAGAGGACCAGTCAGTCTGGTGGTCAATCGCAGAGGGCTATTCAGCATCTGGTGATGAGACTCCAATGGGATCTAGAGAGGATGCTAGTTGATATTTACGGAGAGCAGTTTTGTTAGCAGGAGAGATCGGAGTCTCCACATTCCGATCTGACTGTGCTGGATGATAGAATGCCCAGAGCGAAGGTTCTACCACATATGCGCGGGATGGACATAATGTAAACCCATTCATGCTGTGGGAAATCAGCATTATAGTTGGCGGTACGCCAGTCGTTTAACTACAAATGGCGTATTATGTTTGTGGAACGTAATTCTTGTTTGACAGTCTGAATTTAAGTGATTTTATCGGTATTCTGGTTGTCGTTGTTGTTTGGCAAAACGCTTATTTAAACGCCTATTTTTGTCGTGAAGTAATTTGATAACGCCATGGGTTAAACATCTATTTTAAATGTTACTCTTTTTAAATGTATATATATACACTTGGTTTAATTTATATGTTCTGAGGGTAATAGTAACAAATTTTAGACAAATGAAACGATTGGTAGGTTTATGATTGGTCACCAATTTCAAAGGGGGTGTTCCACAACTGAGTGGGAAGAGGTAGTTCCCATATTAAATAGCTTCGGGACCCCAGTACTTCCTCTTCATCCTCACCACTTCAAGATATGCTGTCCATATTTCCGACGAGTGCATAAGTACTCAAATCGTGAAAAATATAAATCTGTCAGTTGGGAATTTTGTCTCTGGAACTTATGTGGAACATAAGAAAAACGACACTAAAACGCCACTTAACAGCCAATACGCAAAACACGACAATAGTCGATCAACTAAAACGCCAGTTGTAGTAAGGGTGATTATCATGTGAAGTGATGCTGTGAAAAAAAAGAAGCCGCGATTTGGTCGGGGACATACAATAAATCCAACTCATGAACGCATCTGCTCCTTGGTTTGGGAAGTTCTCTAGCATGCGGAACATTATCCAAACTTGATCTCTTCTGACAGCTACCAGACCAGCAGTTCTCTCGATAGTTGAAGGCGTCTGGAAATGGCTAGATTTCAATGTTTTCCAACTCGGTGGATACAAAAGTTTGAAGACGATTCTCCCTTGACCCTTCTTCGTGCTTCGTGTCCAACTACATAAGAGGTCATTGGTCAAAACCAAGGGTTTTTACATCCGCCTCTTTAGTAAATTCCAACCTTAAGTGTTTAACTTCCTCGTTCCGAACCCAATGCGACAAGTCCATAAGAATGTCTAAAATGTAAACCATAAAACCCTCACTCGCATACATACACACGCCTATCATTTTCTTTCTCACATGTAATCGATTACTCAATCATCGTTAACGCTTCGGTGTCTAGGAATGCTGAGATAAAAGACACGTGAGGTCGCCTTTTCCACATTTGTTGTGTGTGCGTGGAAGTCGTGCACTGCAACACGTTGAGTGCACTGCACGTGGTTTTTGTTAGATTGCCGCTCTGAATATCAAATTTTGAATGCTTATTTATATTTTTATTTATCACTCACATCTCGTGAGAAATGCATGTTCTCCAAGCACTTCATTATCATGCAAATATTACGAGGGGAGAATGTGGCACCACGTTGCCAAAATTGAGGTCAACATATTTGCATTTTTTGGTAAATCCCGACTCTTTTAGGAAAGAAGTTTCCAGTGACACATCTATGATGAATAAGTACGGTTTTTTGCGTGTAATGTGTAATTGGTTGAACATGTCAAAAATAAAGTAAGCATATTTACTAGGGAAAATTAGGTACGGAACCTTAAGCAAACATCTATTGTGAATATGTCGTTTTTCTTGGAACTTGACAGGACACTGAAGTGCAATGTGTCTTCGTTCGTACAATAAGTGTTCAATTCGTTTTAATAGACAATATAGAATTTGGCTTGAATCACTGGGTAGATCAAGACACTGTGTAAAGTCCTATGTATGTATCCGCCGAGGAGGTGTTGAGTTGGGCACACATGGTGTAACAATTCATGATCCGTGAAAATAGCTAAGCCACAATGAACTTGAAAGGAGACGTATGTAGTAAACTTAACCAAACGAGTGAATGCACAGATTTCATTATAACCACTTAAGCCAGTTTCGTTAAGTTTCGTTTACTTTTGCTTACTTATAGGGGAGTGATATAAATCACTGTCAGCGCCCGTAAACAAAAGTTGTTGGCGTTGTAGGAACGTCTTCTTCAACTTCAACTTTGTTTGACAGAAAACACAAATGACATTGAATTGAAAGTGACACAGAAGCCTTAGTGGACTCGGGCCGGCACTAAAAAAAAACTCCTGTTGTGCGTCTTATTGTTAAAAATGACTCACAGTTTCATGCCTTCACCGAACGACGAAGTTTAAGAAACCTTTTCTCTGCAATTACACTCTTTGAACATTGTCAAAGGTTCGAAAAAGGTTTGTTTGCTTTAAAAAATATATTTGTCGTACTTGGGATCGAACCTAGACGCACCATAACGACCACCATAACATTATGGATACTCTAGATTTGACGATGATTCGATGAGTTCTGACAAGCATCAGTTTACTTTAGCTTAATATTATGTCCGAACAGAGAAGTTATCATCAGAATTTAACTTGAGGACCGATCTTGACTTTAGAACTTCAGAGAGATTTAAGAAAGATCAATTTTGGGGGATGAACGAGAGTCGACGAAAAAATTCTGAAATGTCGTAAAGTTGACGAAGGATTGACGCAACCTGCCTTCAAACGGAAGTAATTACATGTCTTCCTTCGTGACAATTTCAAGTGCAGTATTCTGGCAAAGTTTTCACGAAATCGCAGTTACTTGACATCGAGTGTTTGATGAACTTCATCCCTTTGCTGGTGGGAAACTCATTCTCTATCTCAGCATCCGGTTAAGCAGTTAAACTATCTCAAGCAAAACCATAATTAGTAATGCACGTCACGTCCCTTTTCCGTCTCATGATGATGACACAGTCTCACCGACAAGTCCACACGATAAAAAAAAGAAGCAGATCAGATATTTAAATATCGACAGACACTGTCATTGAAAATGTCAAGCACAAAATGAAAAGAAAAAAAAAAGACTCGAAGTTAATCTGTAAAGAGCACCCAACGAACCGCACACAAACGCGCGCTCCTGTCATATTTTCCACCACCGCCATCGGGGGGAGACCACAAAGTTCCCATGTGAAATTTATGTGAACACTGACAATAATTTTGTTATTAGGTTACACGTTTGCCAGTTTGCCGTTTGCCCGTTCTCGCCCTTCGCCGTCCGTTCATGCGTCCAACAACGCTTCGTTACTTGGCTGAGTTTTTCATTTTGTTATAAACCGTACAACCAGTTGGTGGTCTCCTCCAATAGCGGTGTTGGTGATCACGTTTATTTTCTGTCGCTTGTCTGCTGCTTGTGGCACATCATAGCTTCTCGTGTAAGCGGCTGTCATTTCATTTCGTTTCGTCGTTGTTAGTGCGCCTCCGTCGTCGTGCGACGACTGAGTAACTACAACAAGTTTTCAGTTTCAGCGTCAATACGAACGACTGACGTGTGTGCTCATAACACACGAATGCGATGAGCACATTTTGAGTCGGTTAGAAAATAATATCTAACGTCAGTGGTGTGATATGAAACTTGAATTTTCTTCTCAACCATGCCATGTGCGTCTACTGTAGCGCTGGAGATGACGGATATTTTCTGTGTGTGGTGCGTGTGACGGTGTGTGTCGTCTGCTCAGAAGGGAAGCTGTGTGGTAGCTTCTTCAAGTGACAGTTGTTGGGTGTAGATGTGCTGTGTGTCCAAGACAAAAGGTTAAGGAGGGTTCACAGGCGATGACAAGGACTTGCAGTCTCAAACCATACTCATGTGGTTCACAAAACATAATCGCCATGCTGTTTCCACCGGAAATGACGTCACCACGCAATGGAATTCACTTACAATTGAATCGAATCGAATCGAGAAGAAAAAGAAAAATTCCTGACCTAGAAACAGGTTTTCGAATGAAAACCACCACCAGGTAACGCCGCCAAAAGGGGCAACAGCGGCAAAAAAAATGCCGCAATTCGACCAAGAAATACATATTTCCCGGAGGGAATCTCGTTAAAAAATGCTGTTATCGCCTTCTTCGTCATCGTGCCGATGATGATGAGGTTGCGGCTGCTGATGGCGGTGAGTGGCAATGATGATGGCGTCTTTGGTGTGGTTTCGATGAACTTGGCGGCGGTGTTACTCATCATCATCTCCCAGTCGAAGAAGCGTCTTGGATTACAGCTTAAGTACAGCGGCCTGTACTCTCCTGTGCCTGCTCCGCATGCGAATTCATTCGGCGTGCTTCTGCGGCGTGACGCAATGCAGTTTGTTTTGGTTCCCATTGTGCCGCTTCTTGTTCTTTTGTTATTTTCACTGTCATTACACTCTATCTCTCTCTCTGCATGGAGATTCCACACCTCTGTCATCAACATTCATCCACAATCCGCGTCACAGTCAATTGGAAGTTGCCAGCCAAGACGTCGGGAGGGGGGCACCGCATTCAGAAGGTGTTTGAGAATTAATGCCCGAGATGTGATCTCCTTCGTGGTGTATGCAAAGATGTGATTAGTGAACAGTTGGGGGCTAGAGAGAGGAAGCACAAAGCCGATGGACACATGCACTTTTAATTGTGCTCAATTATCGCTGGATACACACATTTGGGAGGGCTTCGCAAGCCGTTGAATTTATGCGTGGTCAGTTTTCTCGTAGTTTCTTATGCTCGGTTTCTTGTAACTGTTGGGCAAAGGAAATGAAGGAGGAGGGAAACGAGAGAAAGTATTATATACTGTCAATGGGATTACTTAAGTGTTTGTAAGCATGAATGCGAAGTTGATGTTGAAGCAACGCGCGTACCTGTTTTTTTTTTTTTTTTTTTGTTCCATTTTTTTTTCTGCTTTTTTGTTTTGTTTTGTTTGTCTTTTGGGTGAGAAACGTCGGATGGTTGGTTTGAATGTCTCTTGAGCGAATTTCTACAACAATTAAATGGACTTTTGTTAACAACAAGAGATACCTAATGCACTTGAGTGTATATTTTTCTTATTTCGAAGACTTTGTTGCGATCTTTTAAAATTAACCTTGTTTCGTTTTGTAGATATGTACACCCACAAAAAAAAGTGTCTTTTGACTTGTTTGTCTCTTTTTGGTTTCATTCGCCATGAAAACTGTCATTTGTGTCTGACAAGTAGTGATCGGGTTGAATGATGATGTTCTACACTTCCGGGAACAGGAATTTGTTCGAAGTCAAATTTGATAAAGTTCTGTGTTCATTCTGTGTGCAAATTGAAAGAAATTTGCAAGAATGATGAACGATTGGAGCCTGAAGGAGACACGTTCAACAGTGGCCGGATTCATAAATGCAGAACTGCGACAGCACTGCAATCTCTGAGTTGCGTTCATAAATATAAATAAGCGGCAGCAGTCGACAATGTGACGGTCAAACTGCGATTAGAGTTAGCAGATGGTTTTTGTTTTATTGCAGGATTGCCGGAAACCTGAAATGTGGAATTCTAAAATGACTCCCAAAGACATCAACCGAATATTCTCTTATTAGTTTAAGGCAATTTCTGTTTTTTGGAATATCGGTCTTGACTTGCAATTCTTTTTACAGTGTGACATAATTTTTAAGGACACCCCTATATAAGGGACACCTCTCATTACGGACATTTAGTCATGATCTCGGTATGAATGTGCTATTTGTGTAATTCAATCCCTTCAGAACGGACAACTGAACAAAACGGACAATCATGTTGGTCCCGCTGCTGTCCGCTGTTATAGAAGCATCATCATTTTCCTTCGTGTTTTACTATTGTTTCTTTCATTAATATTTTCACAAGTTGGATTTATAAACAATTTTTTGTTGTAAATACCGAAAAGCTGCAATATTGCGACACCGTTTTTGTTCCTAAATGGATCGAGAAAATATTGGATCCTATCCTTAAGAATCAGACAATTCTTCAAAAGATACACTTCACTGATGTGAAAGAAAGCTGGCCTTGTTTGACTTGGACCTCTGAACATGCACATTGGAAGCCTATCGAAAAGGAGGTATGCCCTGTCTCAAAAGAGGAGTATGTACGTACTTATTGAAAAAAGTGACCTTTTTTTCAAATGTATGTCAAAAGTTTAATTTGCTTTGTATCATATCCAAAGCCAAGAAAAAATAGTTAAGTTAGGTTCAATTAGCCATTGTGATACCACTCGGAATGACTTACTCCCATATCTGGAACCAATATGCGCTTCTTATATGGCTTATGCTGCGGTCTTTCAAATCGCTCAGTTTTTTGAAAAGTAGACTCTTTGGTATGTGTTCCTACGATTAGCCAGATAGCTACGATGTTCCTACGATTAGCCAGATGATGCTTCTATGTGAGGACGTGATGTTATTCACGCAGCTTCTGCAGAAGCCCCGTTCTGTGGACTTGTGTGCCAATTGGACATTACTCTGTTCTGACTTCGATGAGGGTCCTGGGTGGATGTTTATTAAATTTAGGAAGACACAGTTGCCATTCTAGATTAAGTTCTGGTCATTATTACTTTTTTTTTAAGCACGTTATGCCCTCTAGCCATTTCCTGTTGGTTGCTTTGCATAATTAGCAGTCTATAGCAAGAGGAAAGGTTGTACGACTTCAAGCGAGTTTATCGAGTATGTCACTGTATCTGATAACCCAAATAAAAATATCCTCAGGCAGGAGGAAAGGTTGTTCAGCTTCAAGCGAGTTCATCGAATATGTCGCAGTGTCTGAATACCCAAATAAAAATATGCTCAGGCATCTCGTTAATAGACAGACGATAGCTAAGAGCAGTTTTTGAATGCAAAAATATTGTTTAGAGAAATGATTGCTGCCTGGTTGTCTGACCAGAGGCAAGACATTGCATCTTTTATCAATGGTTTCTGCTAGGAAGACGCAACAGTAGATGTTCGGGGGGATTGTGAATATTATTCCGCCGAACTTTTTTTCTTTTTGCTTTCCAATAAGAGCATATGTTCAGGGGAAAATATTTTGTGGCCTTTGTAGTAGATCTCCGTCCACTTAAATTCACAGGACGGTCGTCCAGAGTCTGATTGTCAGACTTTAATCTGGAGGGAATGCTGGTAGACGATTTTTTTCTCGAATATGGCTTGGGAGTAGGATTCGTGTCGTTGGGAGGAAAATTGAATTCGTTGAGATTAGTTCAGTGTCCAATGCTGAATGCCAACCATAGTTGGAGTGTCTTGAGTTTTATGAGTGCTTCCAAATAGGTCCTGGGTGCGAAGATGGAGTACCTTTTAACTACACAATGAACGCTGCTCGTCGACTCGATGTACACTACACCCTCAAGTCCTCCGAATTTATGGGAAACTGTGAACTTAACGGGTGTCGTTCATTCAAATTTACATTCGATTTTTATTTTACATTCCAAATGGATCGTTCACTTCCGATCTGCCAAGAGCTTTTTTCTATCAAGTCCTGCTCAGCAAGGCATTTGACTTCTTATAATTGGTTAAAGTTCCAACAATTCAATTTGTCGTTCCTTCAGATCATGGGTACCTAATTGCCCGAAATATGAAAGACCACTGTTTGGTTAAATGCACTGGAAAGTGTCAATTCGTGTTTGCGCAAAACCAAACAATTCGCACATGTCTCCAAAAACGTACCCATTCGCAGATATAAGCGATCACAATTTAATTGCAAACGTTTCCATAAATAAATCCAACTTTTTTCACTTCTAAAGAACCGTATTTTCTTTACGATAATTCCCTAAATTACGTGACCAACGTGACGCTCTGGTAAGTGAGTCCACTTCAGATCCATTTATTGCCGGATACATTTTCATTTATGAGAGCATCAGAATCTGCTCAGAATATACATATCCGCACTTGGTGTCGCCGCCGATGCCATAAAGTGATACGTGCTTCCGCACACACGACACAAATGAGTGCCAGAAAAACTAGACAATGACCTTGTATGAACTGCAGTTACCATTAGTTTATGTATATATTTTTTCCAATTTCCCATAATTGACTTGTCCCCTCAAAATATAACAATCCTTTTTTTGCGTTTAACTGTACACGTGCAATCGCATCTCATAAACAAACTAACCTTCACCCAGATCATATTTATTTTTGGGGTGTGTTCACCAGAAGCGTGGTATTGTTAAATGTAACCAAAAATAGATCGGTTTAAGGGCAAAGTGACGACTCGAAATGAAAGCATATAAACAATGTCGCAATTTATTTGTTGTTTAAAAATGCGATTTCATTTCTGTATCGCAAAACTCTCCACTGTCACAATACATTGAGAACTACAGCTCCATCTCTCTGCTAATCAGTTTCCATTCCCACAGTCTTGGCTGCACTGGAAGATATCGTTATCGTCGCTATAAACATACATATTTCTTATTGTTTTGGCTCACATGAATTTTGCATGACTAATGCACAAAGGATACAAAAGAAATCAAATAAAGCTTTAGACCTTAACTCTTGAAATTAAAATCAAATTCTTAAAGTCATCTGTGCTAGGAACCTATGCTGAATGGAATTCCAAAACGCCCTTCAGTAAAATTAGTCACTTTGTAAACAGACCCCGCGACTACACTGCCCACATGACTAAGAAGACTGTTGTGTTTTGTGTTTCATATTTTCAGAGGAAAACACAAAGCCAAGACGAAAAAAATGTCCAAGTCACTTTTTCATAAACTGTTTCTGTCATTCTTATCTGTCAATAGTTTACATAACCTCTGTGCTGATATCGAATACGATAGGCCTGTTTGCAGAAAATTTGTGTTTTGCAAAAAAAAATCCAATGAACGTTTGCCAATTGGCAGTTATGGACATTTCACAAATAGTGTGTCCGTGTGTATGGCGCAAGTCAATTTATTTTGTCATTGGTGATAAGAGGTGGCAAAGTTCAATGGGAGCAACAAGTCGTGCCGTACCAGCCGCCATGTGCTTTTCTGCTGATACTTATCAGGCAGTAGTTGTCGTCTGTACTCGTCTACACATCACACATGCGGATACGTACTTCTAATCATAAACAACAATCACAAACACTTCGATTTTAACTATCGCGAAAAGAGCTATTCTGTCATCACAAATAATTTGCATACTTTTTTTTTGTTTTTTGTTATTGTTTTGTATACAGCTGTCAACTGTCAAGCTATCAAAGTGTCAGAATGTGATGATGGGACTGGAAAATAATTATCTGTAGGAAATCTTTCAAGGTTTGGAGTTCATTTACATTCTTTTTTTAAGCAGTACTTAGATGTGCCAGGGTTCTTATAAATGTGTTCCACATAAAATTCGGGCGCTTCTAAGATTCTTGTCAGTCTATCTATCCTATGTCCGTGTTTTTTTTTTATCTGATTTAATCAAATTTCATGGAAAATAAAATATGGCTTCATAGGAAGGAATCTGAAAATAAACAAAAACCAGCCATGATATTTGTGTGTTTTTCTTTCTTAGTTTTTTGTTGCGTGTGAAAATCAACAAACATATTTTCGTGATAAAGAATTATGAATGTGTATGTGCGATCAAACAGAACTTAAATAAGCTATGTAAAATAGTCGTTTTTGTTTTTTTTTTTATGAAGGCACTACTGTGTGTTTGTGGAATGAAAGGTCATCGATCAGATTACTAATTAAGTCGATGCTTCAAAATTTGTTCGATATTGCCTACTTGGAAATCAAAACAATTATGTTATAGCTGTGGGAAATACTTACGTAAACAAGATTTTCAGTTGCGTTAGGTTAGGTTACCATTCGTCGATATGGCAGTATGCACAGAGACTGCCTATACAACGTCGCCATGTCTAACTGAGACATTCTTGTAGGTTTTCCCGACAAGAATGTCTCAGTTATACATTCGTGCCGAAACTTTTCAGGCTGTGCAGGATACCTAAGTAGAATTCTCGCTGTTCCATCAAGGTCAGAAGCGAACTCATCGAATTCAAAACAATCACCTCAAAGACAGAAAACGGTCTGTCTACTGACTTCTTGAACATGTTCGTGAGAAGATCTTGCAAAACCCACAAAGGCAGGATCTTCCAGAAGTTCGTTCAGTTATGATTGTTAGCATACGCGGGTAACATTGTTGTGGGGTTTGATAAACAAGAAGGAAATTCCTAAAATGGGTCCGGCGATGAATTTGATCACTCACCTTGGTGTGCACGTGGTGGTCGCTGACTGGGTTCGATTCGCGGTACGACAAAAAATAATATTCACGGCCCCAACTCTTTCGAGTAACTGACAATGCTCAAAAAGTAATAATTATTTAGAAAATGCTTCCGAAACTTTGTCGTTCGGAGTCGGAATAAAACTGTAGATCCCTGTCACTCGTGACGTATAACAATACAAGCTCAACACGAGTGGTTGCTGTGGAAACTTGATCCTGGCACTCTACGGGTTGTAACTTCGCCCATATTATTATATTTACTTGGTGTGGATATTTGGAAGCAACTAGCGAGATATCCCGCTTGTTGCCTTGGAGCTCATGTGAATACTTTTGAGCCTCATTTCCAAACAAATACTACAAGACCATTTTGGCTTATTGACTAGGTTCAGAATTCGAAATTACTACTTCCTTTTTTGTCTTGCCCCATCGGTTACGTGGGCTTCCTCTATTGCGTTGTTTCACTGGCTCAGAGTCGAAGAGTCTCCCGGATAGAGCATTGTGTCCCCGCGCTCTACTTATCCTATCAGCTCTTCTCTCATTTTTAACATGGCCGACTTCAGTCCAAGTTGATTTTCGATGCGGAAGTAATTCAACTCATACAGGCTGCGGTTGAGCCTGGTGTATATTGCTCTATGAAGAGAAGATAAGTAATCCGCCCTACACTGTTCATCCACCTTCGTGATGAGTTCAAAAAGCTCAACTCTTCGGCAAATTCCAGCAGTCCGAATGTAGCTTGGCAGCTGTTTGCTGGTTCGTCAATATTCTTGTACCAAAAGTTTTGTTTACAAATTATTTGTGGTGCAACGATTCTCGGGAGTCTCTCGTCTGTTAAGGTTTTAATGAAGAGGGGAGGCAGTCCTGTCTCTATAGGAATCATGTAGGTCGGGGTTGTTTTCGGCAGACGGAAACACCTTTTAATAAAAAACCTCTGAAGTTTTTCAACTGTTTCGTGTTTTTTGAAACGCCAAGCTTGAGCTTCATACAACATTATCGATTCGGCGACTGAGACAAAAACCTTGTATTTAACGCTATGATTAATTACTTTGTTTGAAAAGCATTTGTTCCATGTGGCATTTATTGCACTCTTAGCCTTCATAAGCCTATCCATTAGATGGGTTTCCATGCTTAGAGAACATGGAGAATCTCTTTTTTCCAAATGTCAAATGCAAGGGTTTCTACATCTTCTCTTGAGCCATTGTCTATGCTTTCATGCCACAGAGTAGGACCGGGATGATCGAGACTATATTGCCAGCTTAGTCTTTCGAGAGAGTGCCCTACTTCTCAATTGCTTGAACCCAAGGAAAAATATTGGCAAGAGTTATTATGCTTTAATTCTGGCAAAAAAATCATTTTGCCTTCCGCTTAACCCATTTTGGCTACCTACGATTCAATACCAGCAAACGCTTCATTGACGGCTGGCTGTGTTCGACCAATCTCAATGTCGTCAATGTCGTCAGCGCATGCTAGCAAGTGTACCGACATTTGGAACATGGACTTATCCTTCTCAGTTTCCGCAGGCAAGGTTCCTTTCTTGTGAATGCAGCCTCCGCAATGTTAATTTAAGAGAGATTCCTTGCGTTCTCCTTCGTGTTTGAAAAATTCAATAAGTTGCCTGGCTTGCAAAGAAATTGATCAAATCCTTTGTCTCATTATTATTACCTCATACTTCGAAGACTAAAACCATATCAAACCATTGCAATCTTTGTACTTTCATTACTACTTGTTGACGTTTGTACGAAATTACAGATTTTTATATAAGTTTCCGGCATTTCCATAACCATGGTTTGACAGTTCTGAAACAGACAAATCATATACCCATTTGAAAGACATCAAACCAACTGTGTCTACAGATTTCTTCTATAAAACACATTCCTTTTTTGATTGAGATTAAATTAAAATGAATCTATTTCTCACTACCTCCGCCCTTCATTTATCACAGCACAGCTAGACCTGACAACAAGATCGAAGTTGATCTTTAACTCGAAGTAAATCAATACTTGAATGAGGTTTATGTTCGATCAAGCTTGAAGCAAAATTCGAATATTTCGTAGTCCAGCGATGGCGATGGCGACACCACAATTTCTGGCCAACAAAAAACGTCTGCGACTAGAAGTTTTGCAGTACTTAACATTTTTACTGATCCACGCCGATGGAATGTGAATTAGCTGATGACTGCATTACGTTAATTTATCGTCTTTTGCTATGAACAGACGTTTTATTTTGTTATACTGTTAACGGTTTTGCCTCGATTCCGTTTTGGTTATAATTCTGTCGATTGCATAAATACAACTGAACAAAGAGTGCGAGAATTACCCTGAACAGTTTAGTCTTCTCTTCTCTCCTCACGCTGAAAGGATTTACGGGAAATAATAATTATTCCTCGCAGTGAGAGAAAAGAGTGCTGTGTGTGAGAAAGATGGGGAGATTCATCTTGATTTATTTTCACCTTCAACTTGGAACATCCCACGAACTTATGCGACAACTTGTCATATGAACTCAAATTTTGCATAAACAATTAAAAAGTCTTTCTTGAGGTAATCGGGACATAAGTTCTACCTTATTTAATCTTCAGGCTCGACCTCAAGCAGTCTTCCAATGGATTCCAACTTAGCACCAATTTTGGGCATTCTACGGAATTATGGAAATCAAACAACCACTCAACAGTTTCGAGCAATTCTACTCGTCTTTAAATTGTGGGGAATACATTAAAGTTGTTTCGGAGCTTATAGCCTGCTTCCAGCAGTCATTCTTACAAAGCTTTCCAGTTGTCTTCTGTCATTACCAGACCTTATGGAAATGTTTGGGTAGACTCGAGGTGGTTACTCGTCAATTCGAACAGCCAGCACATCCATGTTTGAATTATCCACTGCTCGGATAAGCGTGCCCTTCATTATTTGGTGTCGCCTCGCACAAGGAATTACTTATAATATGGACCATAATTTGTCGTCCAAGAGGATTGAGGTCTAGCCTTTCAGATGGCCATTCATACGTGGAAATGAAGTTTGGAGCGCTATTTCCTAGTCATGAGTTTGTTTCTATTGCCTAATGGGCAGGAGGTGTTAAGAGGCTTGACCGTTGAGTAAACTTCCTCGTAGAAATGGACTTTGGTGTCTCCATCATAAGTGACTTCCCATTAAATCACCACAGAGGCAAGCTTTAGCTGGTTCGGAAGGAGCCCCGACGCATATCGTGCTGACCTAGCAATAAATCCTATCATTGTGTTGACTCGCTCTTCAATGGTGAATATTTTCTCATCAGTAAAATGGATTTTTCTGTGCGCATTTGACTCATTCCATGTTTCCAGAAAAAATGAGGTTGGAACTTTCCATAAATGTCACTTGTCAAATAACAGTCAAGGTCTTTTGGGTGTGTTCGATTGATTCTTTTTTCAGAATCGATGAGTAAGTTTCCTTGCACTGGTGAAGGAACATGTGCTGAAGAAGGCTGACACTAATGTAGCTTAATTCGGACAAGGTGACTTAACCTTCAGGAAGAGTGGTCGCTGCAAGAGCAGAGAAAGTGAACAATCACTAGATCATTTCCCGCAACTTCTGCAGAAGTCATTACAGGGCAGATCCATCTCTAAGGGGAGTGTTCTCTTGTTGCTATGAAGAAAGTCTTGGGGGAACCACAGAAATTGGCAATGCCTCTGTTTCATTTTTTCACTTGTGAGGACCCCTCCATTGAACTGGAGGCTGATATGTTAAGGCTAAAGCAATGAGTGACGAGCAGTTGAGCCATTGAACGGAACAAAATATATAATCCCACGCCATGTAGACCTTAAACTGTGTTGCTAAGTCGATCAGTATACAGGGTTGTATTTTGGCCACGTCAATTTTGGTCACATGCGCTCTATGGCCATTGAGGGTCGTGAGAATTAGCCTGCTCAGCCTAATCGTACCCTAAGCCCCTTGCGTTGTTCTCAGACGATTAATATAATTAATCACCTCAAGCATAAGCATAAGTTTGCAGTCACGAAATGCATGAGTGACTGTTCTGCTGAAATCGAACGAATTATAAAACGGCGTTCAGACACAAAAGCTTGTAACGATTTGCTGAAGCTGAAAAGTCAAAGTGTTTTGTTTACTGCAAAACAAGTCTGCCATTTTGTTGCGATTTGTCCCATCAATCACGGTTTTCAAACAAATTGTTGAGTGTGAACGCCGCTTAAGTAAAACAGGGCTCTTGTCAGTTAAGGCCGAAACCCATAGAATCCGATGCGTACGTTGCGTTTGGAATCCACAAGGATTGTTGTTGCCGGATTGCAAAGAGGTGCCCAATGACGTAGCGTGCGCCATCCACTCTTGTATAAATCTAAGAAATTCGAAAACAAAACAATTTAAAAAATAATTTTAAAACCAAAACGTGTTCATTCATTCATGAAATATTGTAACAATCACATAAGGAGCAACCGGATGAATTTCCATGGAAACATGTGTCAAATGCACAGAAAGTTAAAAGTTGCCCAATTCCATCCGCCGTGGTGAATTTCACTTGCGAGCTGCATTTGGAGTCTCTCTCCCCCTCATAAGGCCTTATCAGTTGCCAATTTTTTAACAGGACGCAACGGATTCTATGGATTTGGGCCTTTACCACTTATTTTAAGAAAAACAGCTCAGAGATTGATTTTACTTCGATTTTCAGCACGGAAAGACATCCGCATTAGCAATATGATTCATATCGTGACAGTGCAGCTTTTAACTCGTTTTCAAGTTCATCTACTCGGAGGCATTTGTTAACCAGAAAATGATTGCTCAACATTTCTTTGATATCTCTCTTCACGTAGATGCCAACAACTTCCATATTGATTATTGATGGATTTAAAAAAAATTAATATCTATTTGACGAATTCGAAGACATTCACACGATTTGTGTTATAAATCCATTTAGGTTTGTATTTTGATCAATTAGCGGCAATTACTAATGTTAGCGCCTTCATAAAAATCAACTCCACACCTCTCTTGAAAATCTCAAAAATAGTCGAAAATAAATCGAATTGAAAAGAGCAAGCGGTGCAAAAGCAGCGTCGCCACACATGGCCAAACTGTTATACACGGCATGTGCCTTCAAATCGTAACGTACGCTACCCGTGTGTACTGTACTGTCCGTCGTCACTCGTCACCCCTTAACCAGCAAGCGAACGATGGGAGGACTTAGCCTTATAAAAATAAATCAGATAAACGTTGAATTTGTCGAAGCCTATTTAACTGCGAGCATAAATCACGCCATAGGTCAAATGTTTCTTCATCATACCCTCGACGTACTTATTTGTTTCAATTTCCCAGCTGAACACTGAACACACTCTTATTGAATGTACCGCAGCTCCATGATGATGGCATGTTTAATTCAGTTCTGACAGCTGTGACAAGCTCACTATGGTTTTGATAAGAAGGGGGGGAGGGGAGCGGTCAAAATCAGTGACTGCGTTCAGAAGATTACTAATTTTATTACACTTAGTTGGGGTGTGTTGGTTTTGTTTTGTTTTTAGAACATTCAAATGCACAGGCGACGTAAGTGTGTAACATTTCAGAAAAAAGGGGTGACACTACGCTTGGGCCAGGTTCAGGCCAACAAGAATCAATGAACTAAATTCTCCCCGCTGCGAGAAGAACGCATTGAAAACAACAAGAATATAAATGCTTGTGTCAGGAAATTGGGGTCAAGGACACGATGTTGTGTGTGAGTGTGTGTGCTGGTGGTCTATGAATGACTTTTTGTGAAGCTCTCTCACATTTAAACACGAGCAACAACGCAAATGAAATGTGAAGAACAACAAAAAACGAAACGCGATTCATTCTAGCGCTGAGAGCACAGATGCTGTGCGCCAGTGCAGTCAGGCCAGCATTGACTTTGCCAGAAGCAGAGAAGAGATCTTCACTGGTTCTCTAGTTGATCTTCCAAAAATCAATTACACTCTCGGGCGAGACTAAAACCAGAAAAAGCGTTCAGTTTCTAGAAAGATGAAGATCCACACAGCAAGCCACAGAGCAAAGCCGAGTACATAGAGCAGCGCACATATGTACACATCTGTCCAAAAATATCAAGTGAGCAGTCAAATAGAGTAAAACGAGCCACAACAAGAGGAGCATCACATGAACATAAGTCTATAAATATCACAGGGAAGGGGCCAGAAGGGGAACGAGTGAGAATTTTCATCAGAGCTTCACAGAGCTACTAGCAGCTCCTCTAGCGCACATACACATGATACCTCTAGCAGCAGGGTAGCCAGACCAGCTAGAGCGGCGGCAGCAGCAGAGCTATGCAGAGGAGAGAAATTGGCGGTGATCTCCTCTGCTGACTGCCGCTAAATAGTTAGGCAATCGTGTGTAGCAACAGCGCCGCGAGGGCAGAGTAGCAAGCGGCGTACATACATGTGTACATATAGCCACACAGTGAACACACTGCACGAGTACAACTTGCATTCGTTCTCGTTCGCGTTCGCGTTCTCATTCTGGTTCTCTAATCGTAGTTTTTTAGGAAGAATGTGCCGCCGCGCCGCCACTACCACCCTCTGCCGCCGTCGCTGTCGCCGCGCCGTTGCAAAGTGTGTTATGAAGCTTCGTTTGATAAAATAAAGAGAAGCAGTAGGCAGCATCGCCCGTCGTCTAGCTTGTTTCCTGCTTTGAATATCTTGGAAATATTCTGACACTCGTTTAATGAATTTCCCGTTTCAAAGAGTCTCATTGAGTGAATTTATATTAATTTGAAATAAACTCCCGAGACGATTTCCTTATCGCAATCGACTGAAGCGAGGGATGGAGGTTGGTTTGGTTTAGTTGAGTCACAGGACCTCATTATCTCTGGCTGAGTTCTCATCAATTGGCTCTCGATGCGCAGCGAAGACGACACGCACAATTGTCCCACTTTTTACGCCCAGCCAGCCAGACAATCTTGAAATCCACATGCGCGAGTGAATACATTTTTTTATGTATTTTTAATTGGGTTACATAATTTTTATTTATTTATTTTTTCTTCTGACTTACAAACAAAACCAGCGCGCGATTACATTAGAGACATGGAGCGAGAGAGAGCGATAGAAAAAAAAAGGGGCAGACTTGCTAAAAATAATTTCGGTTACATGTCGACCAGTCTCGGCAGAGGGTGTCAAAAGGGGGTAGCTGAACGTTAGTGATTCGCTTCTAAAACTTAGCACGTCTTCTTAAATTAATCGTTCATGATGTTGTCTTTGAGTCTCATTGGATGCGTTCTTTCGGTTTGTAGATCAAAGATGGCCGTATTACGGTACTCCTAAAAGATGAGTGATGGCCTAAGAATGTGCGCAGGTTTTTTTTTGCATTTTTTTACTCGGCAAAATCGGAATTGGAAACACAGAGGTCATTGATATCGGGTTTGTGGCTAATAATCCTCGAAATTTTGCGAAGATAGTCTTTTACTTTATTAAACCTTATTTGGTAGAGACAAATCACTAAAAAAGTAAGCTTAAGAAATCCTCGTTTAACACATTTTGTTAATGTCCCACGTTGTGTTCCTAAAGGTTAAGGTTTCTTTTCTGTCATGTAACGTCACGTTTATAAAAAAAAAAATAATACCTGAATTTATTCGTTCGGGAAATTATTAAAACTCTGATTCTCCCTTTGGTAAAGGGGAATATTAGATTGACTGGTAAAGGGGAATATTAGAAGCACTACAAATTTTTCCTAATTAGACTTGTCTGGTCGAGAGTACAAAATGCGTCTTAGGAGTTGAAGCTAAAAGGAGAAGGTTTTCATTGGACCGTAGTTGTGCAGCAAGTCTCAGAGATGGGGTAGTTCATCATTAAACTCTTTTAAGTTTGCCCTGTTCAATAATCTGTTCGACTCCCAGAATTACTAGGTGGGGTGAAAAGTAACCTCTTTGACCGCCAGTATGCGCTGCTACTGCAAAAAAAAACACCCAAAGTGCGTTGAATCACACGGGATATCGATAACCAAACATTGCTCAAATAAGACCCGGGTACTAACAGATTTCCTCTGCCCTCTCTGTTCTGAGACAGTGCCTTTGTGAGAGTGAAAGCACCCCGAACTGCTGACAAAAGCAGCTTCTCCATCTAAAGGTTGACCAAATAGCCAAATCTTGAGTTAAATTCTGCTGTCAAAGCTGAACATAACATGCAGCTGTCAAAATATTCAGCAAAGTTTACCATTTCATTACGAAAGAAAAAATAGTAGCACAGGGAGAAATTTGAGCGTAATTACACTCTTTTAGACATTCCGATTCAGCACCGACATTCCGATTTCGAGGTATTGTCGAAATAACGCCGCACATATTGGACCGGTCGCTTGAAGCACTTCCACCGAAGCCGAGACCGCCATTTTAATTGTTTGCTTTTCGAAATGGCGTTTATATTTTCCTATCGCCATCCTGGTCACTTTGTATTTACAATTAAATAAGTCATGAACTGCCATGTCAAGGAATTCTGCTAAAAATGGTTGCTTCACAATGTCCAATTCCAATGCGGCTTGCACGGTGTGTCCTCTGCATCGTTCAGTTGGAACAGTGGGTCTTCAGTTGATGCAAGAAATCGTTATTCTTGCATTCTAGAACTTCTCAGAAGCAGATGGTCTATACCAAGTTGAAATTATCAATATCAATGAATATTGATAGGATCGATGGATGTCTGAGGACAGAGCTGACAGCAATTATAGCACCCGATTCATTATATATAAGATCAAGATTGGTTAAAATGTGCGTTTTGAGGTATCTTTGACATTTGAGGAGCGTTGCGGATGGCGGCTCAGGACATAGTACATGATAAGGACAACGAAGAAGAACTAATCAGTAAACCGGATTAGGGAGAGAATGGTGTCCAAAACGTTGACCTTGGCCAATTCATTGTGCTTGTTTCTGATTCAGAACGCCTAGACGTCCAACTCAACAGTGGCGCCTGAATCAATGCCGAGGTACACGAAATGCTCCCCTCATTGTCCCTGCACTGAGAGCTGCTCAAGATCCCTGGCACGGCTTATTTCGGGCTGCAGTTTTCGGAAATGAACACCATATCGGGGGTGATCTGATGTTGGACTGGGGTCACGAGTGAGGTATAGATGGCATAGAGATGTTCCAGGCAACTGCAAACGAACTAGCTAGGGGAGGCTACAAGCACAGAATTTGGTGGTTACTGCCTTGACTGACATTTACCAATTGAAACACTAAAAATCAAAATCTTAGAATTAATTCAGACAAATTGCCACCTGCGAACATACGAGACAGACCTGATCAAAGCTTGATCTGCGCAGAGAAGATAAAACGTGGGTACTTAATCGGAGTCCTACCTTATGCCGCAAAAGTTTGATTTACTTCTCAACCAATTCTGCGGATGATGCATGTGCGCAAAGAAAAAGGAAATGCCGTCAGTAGGTGCCAGTCGACCTACTTAAGAACAAATTCTGAAAGCTTATTTCCTGGGTGAATTAGCAGTCGTAGCCAACCTAGACATCAAAAGAATTCGTATAGTCAACCAGAAATTCAAATGGTTTTAGGAGTGGCAACACAAAATGTTTTCAAGTCCTTATGATATCCACCACACTCTTCGTTGGCCGTTGACCACCTTACCGACATGCATTATTGTTAATCATTGGCCCATAGAGCAATGGTTTGATCAGTAAAAATGCGTCCGTTGGTAACTACGATTTTCAATCCTTGCTCGACAGGTAGGCGCTGATGAACTGTGCTCTGAGGTCTTTCCAGTTGTGTAGGCGTTTGCCGATTCCCCAAGACAAATGCAACCAAAGCCCTGCTAATCTTGGTTATTCATCTGTTTTGGGGTCCGTCACATCACACATTTGTGACTAGATAGCTCCCGTCATAAAGTTAACCAAGTCACTATGCGTTTTTTTTATTTTATTTATAAAAACTGTGCTCGAGTTTGCCTACAAAAAACGACGCTATTTGCAAGACATCATATCGAATCGTTAAGTTTTTCCCCGTCAAGCGAAACATGTATTTGCAATATTCCTCCCTCTCCCTCTAACTGAAAATGTCACGACGAACAGTTCTTATGTTCAATGTCACTTAGAGTCCACATTTATGCATGCTTCAGCTGGTTTGTTGTCCCGATGACGGATAGTGGATGTGTCATTCTTTAGTTCAGCTATCCGCCCAATGCCCGCGCCTTGACCATGTCCATACTTGCTGTATGATCTGTGTGTGTTTATTTAGAATTGATGTTAGCTTTGCGATTAATTGGGACAAATAGAGCCCCCATTTGTCTTAAGCTTCTGTCAATTACCAGCCAGTTTGAAAATATAAACAAAAAACTGCCCCAACCTCGTCAAATGAATCACGCGCATGTTCACGCTGAAGGCTCTTTTTTTGTACGCCAAGCATAACAGAGATATTATACTTCTCGAGCCGGGATCTTATGAGTTTAGCTGTGCGCTGCTAGCCATATGTCGCAGCCGCCGCATTGAACGAATGAGTGAATGGCAATGGCAACTAATTTCGAATGCATGTGTTCCCATGCAAAGCGCACACTCTCGACACTTGAGGCACTTAAAACCTCCCCAACGGAGCCCACTAGCCAGCCAGCTACACCAGCAACAATTGCGCATACTACCTCCGCTGCCGTATGAACTTCTGTGGGTATCTCTGGCGGCTTTCACAGAGTAGATTATGATTAGGTTAAGTCAATTAAATTGTAAATTTCCTATTTTTAAACGTGGTATCAAATGAAATGTGATACCACCTTACAGGGAGGGGAGAGGAAGTCCAACGCAATGCAAGAGACTAAAGGCTTAAGAAACTAATAACACACAATTGTACGATTTAATCAACTTAAGTGGCCCCATTTAAGAAGAAAAAAAAAGAAATAAACATCAAAGAATCGTTGTGACCGTCGTTGTCGTCGTCGTCATCACTTCCTATCATCTAAGGGTGGAGGATGAATGGTGGGTCGGGGGAGTCTCTCAACTCGGACTGACTGTATCGGGCAGTTGGTCGACAACAATTGTAGGCGGGCTGCTCTTGCTTTTCGCTGACTAACAGCAGCTGAGACTGTAATTGAAAGGAAGAGGGTGGTTGGTGGGAGCCTCGCTCTCAATGAACTCATCTTTCACACGATTTGCATATGTGACCGAGTCAGGAATTGATTCGATGTCTCCTCTTACTTGAGCTTTTAATAGGTTTTACCTTGTTCGTTATGTGAATTCTGGTGCAGTTGCATGCGGGGGCTTAGTTGGAAAATGTATGGTTACTGAATATTCCATCAAGCACAGATAGGGAAGAGGAATATGCACTGCCCCAAATGGTGTGGGCTCTGGAGCAGCGTTCTGATGTTTTAATTTCTTCCAGAAGAGCTTTCTAGATTATTGATATTCTATAGCTTAGCACGTCTTTGTGCTCTTTCGTCCTGTTTTCTTCCTTGGGCAGCGTTTAACCATTCACATACCTCTATAACCCAGGAACAGTCAGATCGTGCAACTCTGTGGGAGGTCCAGTGCGGCTTGTAGTGAGCACAGTCTGTCCGCCCTAAACACCGACTCTAGGCTGTTTCCTAAACACAAATTAACAACAAAAAGAGAGTTCGATTCCTACCTTCCACAGAGCTTCAACCGACAACTTCTAGGTTATTCCACCTGTAATCTTGTAACTATTGGCAGCAAGAAAGTGTGAAGATGGATGAAAGATGTGTCTACAAAGATTTATCTGCGATGACATTGAACTGTTAGCGTAATGGCGACATAATTTATCCAAGAAACCTTGAGTTAGAAATGCGCAGCACGGTAATTGTGTACAGTACAGTACAGTTGTACAGACAACACAGTCATTGATCACGTCTGAAGAGCTCCCAGAGGCCCAAACCTCTCTTCGTTAAGGCCCCGGCACGTAGAATCCGTTGCAAGCTTTGCGTCCTGTCGACATACTCTTAAAGGCCAATTCATATGAGCCGCGAATTGCAAACACGAACTTTCAGAAACAATCAATTTTCACTGAATATAAACAAAAAGTTATACTTCTCAGCATGCAAGACGATGGCGACTGAATTATCATTTTTTTCTATCAACTAAAATCTCAACAATAATTAGTTCAAGTATTCTTATCCTTTTTCTACACCTGAGTTCGCAATACACAAGAGAGGCAAACGCGATCCACATATTCACGACCAAAAAATTCGCGGTGTTTGCTCAAATTGCTCTCCGCATGAATGAAGTGTCAGAATTTGCGAAATTCGCGATTCGCAGTTAGCTCATATGAATGGCCCTTTATGATTCACAAGTGGAATGCATTACGATGTTTAACAGACGTTCATGTAGAAAATAATTCTGGTTTGGCTTAGTGAAATTTTATGAATACATGAAGATGTTTTATTTTGTTTGCAATGTTTCTTGAAAATTTCCCTGTAATTCATGAATGTTCGATTTATACAGAAGTGCCTTGGTTTGGACCCGTAACGAACTCATTGCGTACCCACTCTGCGTTGCGGCAAGCGAAGTCATTAGCCGTATTTTTTTCATCGCTATCGATAGTGAAGTGAAGTAAGATTCAGAAAAACGAATCGCAGTGGCTTTGATTTTTATCTGTCAAAATATATGAATATGAATTTATTTGTTCGAAATTGATGTCAAAATGTATGAAAAAAATTCGATGTCGAATATTATCGGCAGCCACTTTTCACTGCCGATATTATAGGCAGTAGGTTGTTGTATGTACTCTACGTGCAAAATGCGTCTTCACTATTTATAGATATTTGAAAAATACACGGCTATTGTAGATTGAAGACCATGTTACGGATTTTATGGACTGCGGCCAGAGGACTTCCTGCATTTCGAGTGTGGAATCAATATCCAAGCATTTTCAAGTAACCGCAATTTAGTAATACGCTTCATTGGTACGAGGTTCTTGGTTGGAATCGCCTGGCAGGTTTATCCTATCGCATGGTTGGTTTGACAGAACAAAGTTCCAAAATCATTACGTCTTCCTCACGAGGAGGTGAACTTTGAATTTGCAACTGTGATAGCTGATTTGACAGTTCTCGGTTGTTTTAAGGTTAGTTTCATTTGCCAACTCACTATGTTAAGACTTATGCCGAAGAAACGTTTACCATAATAATATAATATGGATGGTGCTGCAGCCCGTAGAGGACCTTAGCAATCACTCGTGTTGAGCTACTGTTCTTTCACGAGTGATGAGATCTACATTTTTATGTCGACTCCGAACGATCAAGTTTGATAAGCTTTTTCTAGACAGTATTACTCTTTGAGCACTGTCAGTGAAGCGAAGGAGAAGAAGCCGTGAAAATTATTTTGGTCGTACCGGGAATCGAACCTAAGCAGCGAGGATCAGTCGCGTTTCCAGGCCGTTTACCAAATATTCATTAAAACTTGTTTTGATAAACGTGGTTCAATTCGTTACGATTACATCCAGAGTTTAAGAGGAAACACTTGCTCTTTGAATCCAACAAAAGTATGTGAACGTTGGACCCCCAGATTATCTGACAGTTCTCGAAATCATGTTCAAACATTAATGCCGTAAAATAATCTGTCAAGTAAATTCAATTCAATGTTAATTTAAGGTTTTCCGTCACTATAAACAAAATCAGACTTTACATTAATTAAAGGAAAATGCTGTAAAAGCCAAAGATCAATTGCAATTGAAGGGTTGTAAGTTGAAAAGTTCTAAGTGCCTAAAAATTAAAAGTCAGCCTTTTAAGGAAAATACAATCTAAGTGCCGAGCCGATTACGAAACTCGTTAACGCCTAGTCTCGAAACGCCTCTATGATGCTGGTATTACTATTGTCGATAATGTAGTCGTTCTACTACAGCCAGCTTTTGAATGGTAGCTGTGGAATGTGTGTGGAACTAAACTCGAGTCGATATAGGTTCGAGTACCCATACTTAAACGAGACTCAAATCTCTCTTTAGCCTTTAGTCATTAAAATAAAACAACATTAGTAATCGTAATACCATCTTCATCTGCCCTTGTGATTATTCATGCCTTCGCGTCGTTTAGCAGAACTAGGATGAGCAGTGTCTTATATAAAGTCACGTCGGTCCTTCGAGGCAGGGCTCTTCTACTACTCAATTGCCTCTTGAGCCCAAGCATATATAGAGGATCCAAGAGTCTGTTTCTTTAGTTTTGTGCTTGTGTTGTGGTGACGTCTAAATTCCGACGCAGTTTCGCTGAAAAGGGATTTTGTTTTTATCCTACTAGGTGGGGTGAAAAGTAACCTCCTTGACTGCCACAATGCGCTGCTACTGCAATGAAGGTTATGGTGCCCTGAAGTCCGTTCATATTTAGGCAGGTATGCCAAATTTCAGTGCTATACTGTCTTTAGTTTTGTTTTGACAGCTGATTGTTGTTGACGTGTTTGGCATCCGAACCCTTGAACGTCACGCGTCCGCTTCGGAGCACTCGTGCCGATTTCAGGCCATTGCCGGGCACTCATTCTGGTCTCTGGTGTGAAATAGTGGATCCAGGTTCACCAACAGTTACCAATCGACGCCAAAAGTTCGCCGCTTCTGCTTCAGCAGGTACAGACACTCTTTCGAAGTGCTCTCGCCTTCGTTTTTTAACCATACATCCAAATTGATTTTTACCCGCCCAAAGTCACATTTGATCACACAGTGTCGGGATACAGTTTATTGCCCCACCCAAAGATAAGGAAAGCTCACCTGAACAGTCGATGCAGAACTCACCGCCGCCGGCATGAAGTAAATTGATTTATCCCAGTCCACCATGATAACACTTCCGATGTAACGTCATTTGATTTGCCGCATAACTCTTTCCGGCCTGTTAAACACATCCTCCAGACAGTTGAGAGCACTTCGATCCTGGTTGTTCGGGAGGAACCATTTGTCACAGCGGCAAACTTCATTACACAACCGGCCGCTTAAAGAAATCATCCCCATGTCACCGAGTGTATATTAGCGTCATATTTTTCATTTACCGCAGTAAAATCCTTTTCAATTTAATTTTAAACCACGCAATTTCGCTGCAAGCACGTTTCACACTGACAAGGTAAATGTGTCGGTTTGAATGTGTACACTTTCAAAATGACGCGAAAACGCAATACACACACAGAACGAAGCTAAATACGCGCGACCAGCTATGATTGTATGTGTGCAAATTCATGAAGTTGTTCTGAACAAAAACAAAATTCTGCGATTCTTTTAAGCTGTAGCGCCAGAACAAAACACAAAGGAAGATAGTAGCAGTCAACATTTAAGTTGAATGCTCGTTCTAACAAGAAAAAAAAAATACAAAAAAGCTACTCGTTTTAGAAATACACCTATGCATGCATATACAGTGGTGGTCGTTAAAATTGTGGCAGCGTCAATAATTGTTTTCAAAATTCAACAAACAACAACATGACCTTTCGTGTGTTTTGTGCATTTTGGAGAGGAATTCTCCACATTGCCTCACTCCTAAGCCTGAAGTGACTATGAATGAATTGCTATATGTACATAGCTACTTATTTAAGGTGGCAAACAAAAGCGATATTTTACCAAAATTTAAAGTAAAGATCATTTTAAGATGTATTCTCCCAATAGGCGTGTTTTATTGAGAATCTGAGTAGCTACTTTGCACTGAGTTGCAACAACAAAGCAAGAGTGACTTATTACTGAGTAAAAATAACTCAGTCATTACACACCGTCTCCATAGGACATATTTCTGTCCAGCATCACATCAACAACCTGAACAGTCATCCGCGATGTATTTTTCGTTGGCAAGTTATGCCATGTCGCTTCACTTTAACGTTGACTGCCAGAAGGTCAACATCAAGAAGCGACCAACTAACCACCAATCCAGAACCAGATCTTACTAAAATGAGTGCCAAAATAAATACGTTATTTTCCTGTGGAGACTACGTGTTAAAACGGAGTTTGGAGAATCTCAATCACAGGTGGCGCTTCAGATACCAGCACTGAATGACAGATGCCTTTGATTATCGGCATTCGTGTTCTAAATATCGACATAGGATAACGTATCTCAGTTTGTAATCCATCCTCTGTTCATAATCACGTGATTCAAGTGAATAAATTCATATTTGTACAAACGCATTTGTTTCATTGGCAACCAACTGCCAAAACTATTTGTATTTTGACTTCTAGTGCCATGACAGTAAAGTCACGAATCAACTTTTGACACACAAAAATAAAGTGAGTATAATGCGAGTAAGGCGCGTTTTATTGAGAATCAAAACCAGAAATGAAAAATGCATTAATATCTGTCAAAAAGGTACTCAAATTCGTCGATGGACTAGGGGATAATCAGCTGTGAAGTCGGCCATCTCTGTCATCTGCCATCCCATCTGGTAGATTCTCAATAAAAATACGCCTAGTGTCATGGTGTAAGGGAAATAAGGTGTGCTCGATAGAGGCCCATGCGAGACATTCTCGCGGGGATTCGTATATCAATCGAAACTTAACTTACCAACGAAAACGGATTACTTTTCAATATTTTCTTACTCATATAACACTGCATTATGTGCAGTATAATGGCATTTTTGTTTGTAATACCATTAATAAATAAATTAAATTCTTTGAAGTTATATGAATTTACAGTTCATTTCGTGTTTTCCATGTTTCCTTTTTTTATATAAGAGTTTGAATTGTGATGTAAACTTAAGCAACACATCTATCCAATGCCATAAAGGGTATGACAAGCGGTACGAGTGGATATGACAAGCTGTACAGCATACCTTATTATCCTTCCACCGTGGCCTAGTGTTATAAGGCACAATTGACATACACGTGAATTTTATATTGTTGTACTGAGGAAAGATGTCAGTTTTTTGTGTATTGAACTAACTTAAAAGCGCCTGAATTCTGTTCGTCAACTTAAGAATAGTCTCTCTTGTCTCTCCCTCTCCCTACTCTTATTATCTACAATTCCACCTGTCATTGCCTTGAAAGTGTCAAAATCCATATCCTTCCTTACAAATTCATGTTCATCAATCACTTAGCTTAGAATTTCCGAAATTAAGCACTAAAAGCACCACTACCGTTTCTTAGTCAGGATATAAGAGTGAGTAGTGTATCTTCAAATCAGTTGCTTTAGTTTTTTTTCTCCAATATTGGCAGCTGCTCTTGTTCTTAAAATTGGAAAGTAAAGTAAACGGCAATCGATGCAGACAAGATATAATATTGATATTTAACTAAAAGTGCTGCACGTATTAATGTCGGCGTATGCGACCTGCGAACTGCGATTTATTTTACAAAAGCTGCTTTTCGCTTTTATACATTCACATTTCAACAGATTCCAACGACTGGGAAGTATGTGGGCAAGGGTGCAGAAATCCTATCAGTCTTCTAGTGAGTTTTCGACATTTTCTCCTTTTTTTTGTGTTTTCTTTCTCACAGTATGCATCATGCGATCATTATCTTTTGAATAAACGACAACGTATGTGTGTGGAAAAGAGAGAGAGAGAGAATAGTAAAAATCGAGAGCTATCGAAATTTCATAGCTTGACAGTGTGAAAGAATGGAACGATTACTTTCGTTAAACGGTGGTCTTTGACGCGAAAAAATTTGACCGTATAAAAGCCAGCAAGCATTGACACTTAATTCATATGGAATATTCGTTGGCTTTGTTGGAATAAAACACTCACACATTAATCTTGGGAAGGGATCGCGTTTATTAGCCTTGAATTTGTGAAAATCAGATCTTTCCAATAATTCGAGGTCGCACGTTTCAGTACACGCATTTGCACGATAGTGGAGTGGAATCTGCAACAAATTTAAGCTCTTTTATATTTTCTCAAACATCAGATGTCATTTGCATAGAGAAAAGTCGTTTAATCTTCAATAGTTAGATTTGAGATTGAGATATCTTTCTACTTAACAATATTAATGGTTATATGAAAGGAACTTAGAATGATTACGTAAAAATGGCACAACATAAGTTATTAGAGGCAATCCTCTGCTATTGATATAGATGTGTTCACTCAACTAAAATACTGTCTTCAATAGTTAATAGTAAATACTTTAACGGTTGAGTAACGTCACAATGGTTCTGTGGTGGCATTTTGTTTTTGGAATTATAATCAGTCACCTTACGTGATGTAAGGGGAGAATACGATTAAAAACGTAAGGAATAAATAAACAAAGCAAAAAGTAAAAAACAAATCAAGTTAATGCAAGAGGTTCACCGATAATTGTGTGGAATCGTCAATTGATAGAGCTTCACAGGAAATGGCGCGAACGTTGTACATTTGATCAGATGATGACACCTACTGTCATTATTATTCAGTCGAGAATTAAAGATGAATAGAATCTAAAAAAAAGTATGTTGAAATAACATCAATATGGATAAATTTGATAGATGACACTATTTTATTGACCACCACTGTACGTATAATTCCCCATGTATAAACAAGAACATACGTTTGACAATAATAACTTATTCTCTATTCTCGTCTTATCGTCATAAATCGTGCTCATCTTTAATGAGCAACAACAAACTATAGCCTGCGTGCATACATATTCATTGGAATGAATATTATTTTAAAAATACATAAATTTACTTGTGTACGAATTGTTTTCTTATTTTTTTTCATCCAAATACACATCTTGATAGCTTAATTTGCGTTCGTCATAGTCGTTGGTGGTAAGGGAGGAGGGGCGGGGCTTATTAAGTGTCACCTGCAGCTGTGCAAAATGTATCTTGGTGCTTTACGGCCGTGATTGTGGCTCTCCTCTCGTCGTGTACACAGTGACATCATAATTCAGGTGTATAGTAAACCGTGAAAAGCAAATATTTTAAATTGACTCATGTTTGTAATTGCTAAATAAATAAATATGGTATTGCGGTGACCGGTGATTCGGTCAGAATTTCCTCAGTTCAGAGTGATTGTGGTTTCTCTTGTTTGAGCAGCAAGGTCTTCCGATGAACCAGTTAGGCGTGCACATTTTTGAAATATTCAAAATCTCAACGCTGTCTTTTGTACAGATATATTCAAAAGAATCTTAATCATCGTGACACAGTGACTGAGTTCGTCGACTCCTACGCACAACGCCCCTGGGCAATTAGAAACTGTCAAATCTGAGGGTGTAGTTGCCATGGAAAGATCTGCAAACAGTCCCGTCGAAGAGGGATTCACTGAAACACCGAGATAATTGTTTTGTGCTTTGCCTAGATTCTCTCTGTCAGACATTCAGCGTGGCCAGTTCTTCTCATCCGTCATGATTGAGTAATTGCGTCGCTGGCACCTTTGGCAGTAGTTCCTGACATCTATTGGAGCTAATGTCAATGACCTTTAATCCTGTTTCCTTTGAAAGCGTCTGGGAGGAGAAGAGTAGCAAGACACCATCGATACCTTAACCATTTTTATTCTGAATGCAGTCAGTGAACTTGCATCAATAATGTTGTGCTTATTTGCTGAAATTGTCAACTGTTAATACATTTCTAGCGCAAAGGCACAATATTTTTTTTATTTAAAATTCGTTTCTCTTTCTTAATAATTCTATTTTATATTTTATATGTGGGTCGCCGTGGCGTAGTGGGTAAGTGCGTCGACTCCTACGCAGAGGGTGCCAAGTTCGATCCCCGAATTTACCACCTTTGATAACTCACGGCTCCACCTCTTTCGAGTCGGCACAAAAATGTAGGTCCCTTCCACTCGTGAAAAGAACAATAGCACGCACAACACGAGTGGTTGCTGAGAAGCTAGGCCCATGTCCGCCTCGGGCTATCGCGCCACCCATATTATTATTATTGTTATTATTATATTTTATATATTCAGAATTATGTACTTATACGTCAGATTACTGTGACGCTTGCCAAAAAAATGGCGTCTATTTCATTTCATCTTTCGTTTTGTTTTTCTTATGAAAGAACGGTACATTTCGATATTAGTAAAATTGTAGGCATTGCCAGACTATCATGACATTTACATCGTTCAGACAGAAATGAATTATTACGGTGATACCTGACTTCTACCTCTCTAGTCCTTTAAAATTTTTGACAACCAAATTCAAAAATCAGAAGACGGCATTTACGTTATTTCGTGAATAGCCGTCAAAAATTCATGAATATCTGTCAGAAAGGCACTCGATGGATTAGGGGGCAATCAGCTATGAAGTCGACTATCTCTGTAAAACTTCATTTCTGGTTCAGGTCACTTTAGACACAAATTAATTGCAAATTTTGACACCCATTTTTATGCATTAGTAATAGTTGCAATATCTTGCCATTTATATTATGAAATTGTTTAAATTGTATTCATGAGTTTTTCAGAATTCATGAATTAAGCGTATACAGCGGACCTAATTTTTTTGAGTTAATTTGTCAGGCATGGTCTATGAATATGGTGTATATATACTCAAGAATTAATTTGAGGTCAAATTGTTCCAGTATAATGGGCATTGCAATACATTTTATTCACGAAAGTTCATATAGTAACAAGGTAAGAAAATTTTCTTAAAAATACGAGTCAACTTTTGAACACCCTGATTTGTTCATTGTGCAAATTCAGAAATCTGACGCATTTTTTTTTCCCACTAAATTCCCGAATCTGCAGCCATTTTCCACAAAAATCCATGAATCAGCCACGATTCCTAGGTGGATCCACGGTTTTTTTTGCATTTTTTCCGGTGTGGACCAGGGTATCTCTATTATCTCTTATCTCTGATTCAGGTCAGGGACACACAAGTGATGAAACCCGTCAATAGACAATGTGTGTTCGCATTTAAAATCATGTTGCATTACAGACAAAGCTCCTATTACGGACAATCCCCTTGAGCGGACAATTTCGCACGACCGTGGATCTTGAATTGAAGTTACATATATTCCCATGGACGGACAACTCTGACAATGTTCTGGGTGTAGAACCCTACTTTCTTCCTACCTCTGCGCCATGGAGGAGTTAAGGCTACCCGCCTTAATAATTTGTATAAAGTCAGCTTGTTTCTCCGAAGATGATTTGTATTACTCAATTGCATTTTGAGAAGGATACGTTTGGGCAATCATTCCAGCAAAGCTTTTCAGAGAATGTAACAAAATTCGTTACCAAAATAGACAACTGCGTAATTCTTTCGCGTAATTTGGGACTTCCCAAAGAGTTGCGTGCTTATTCGGTCATCTGAATCGCGTTTATTTGTTTGTTTGTTTGTTATTTTCTGCAACCTGATAAGTTCTTATCTCCTTCTGCACACACATATACACAAATGCACGTGTAGACTCAAGGAAAACCGCAGACGTTTAGTCATCGTCCACTGATTTCTCGTGTTTGGTCCCTTACTGGATACACAATGTTATGCAGTTGACGAATTTGCAAGATAAGAAAAACGAACAACTGCGCATGTAAATAGTTCCTGGAAATGTGAACAAGTTGAATTTGGAAACACAACGCAGAGAGGGGATATTTATAGAAATTCTCGCGTCTATTCAGATGCGCTTATAAGTAACCGCAGGAATTTCCTTTGCCATTGCACTGATACCTTTTATTTATAAAATCAAGGTCGGACTTTTGAGGAGAGTGTATAAACCCATGCTCTCATCGTATGAATGCAATTATTTTTCAAATGTGAATGTACGTTTGCTTATTTCTGTGTTACCTTGTGGAAAATTGTGGGTTGATCATATATGCATCACATTAAAGGGTTATCTTCCCCTTCCATCTTGTTCCATTCAGAAAATCAAGCTTCGTTTGCAGTTGCGTGCCCAAACGACACGGTCGAATGTGTCGAAAGTGTTTTCGGACGATTCGGTGTAACCTGCTGATAATGGAAATTAGAAAAAAAGCCTTTAAACCTCAAGTACAACATCCAATTAAACGAGGAAGGTTCTTCTCTTATTTAGTTGTCAACACATGGTTTAGCTGTGAGGTCAGTTCTGTTGTCTCTTGCTGAATCATTGAGCCACACCCACAACTACATTGGAAGCAGATAAACATAAAACGAAATAATGATAACATCGGGACTAGATATCTGAGAATGAAAGTGTCATTCTCGCGCAAGATTCATCATTCGTTGCAGAAAATTTGAAGCAGATGAAAAATAGACCTCTAAAGAGAGAAGAGGTGAAATTCATTAAAGCAACGTCGTGAGTCAGACGTCATGAATGGAAATGAGTGGGATGAGTGAAGAGTCATTGGTTGACTTGTGTGGACTGTGATCAGGTTGTGTAGACTGAGATATTTCGAAAAATCATTTTGCAGCAACTAGTTCCCCCTGGATGGGATGCTCATAGCTTGTGTGTTCTAAACTCTATATTTGAAAATGCGTTTGTATTTCTACTGTTATTAAACAGAATTGCTCTGATGTTTCTCCTCCTGTTATTCGAAACTCAGTCGCAAGCCCATGGGTTTGCACCTATGGATGCTACTTCTGAAAAATACTTGCTTCCAAAATAGAAGAAAAAAGTATCAAACAAAGTCCAAAAAACTATAGACTGTAAATGGGCTCCAGTTGTGTGTGATTTATTCAGTAGGCAGGCCCGCTTCCAGCACGTCGATTAGGACTGACAACTGAACATACCATCCTTGCCAAATTCGGACCCTTACCAGGAAACACCGAGCTTACGCTACTTAAACTCATCTTCATAAAGAATTTCTCAACCAGCATTGCCTACTGGACGGTCCTCTGCGAATCTTCACAGATGGTTAGAAAATGGAAGTCCTACTCTAAGGACCTGAATTTCCAACTGTTATCCCGGCTGCCGCTGTAGAGTTTCTCAGGAAGAAACTTTAGTAATAAAGGATTATCTTTCGTATCTAAAAAACATTGTTATATAAGGCCCAGAACATGTGGGTGTCGACACACTGTAACATTTCAGAAAGCTGCGAAGCAGACGAACTCGCTAGAAAGGGTACCATCTCAACACTCTTTCCGGATAGAGTCCTGCCGTCCATGTCTATCTCTACTGCGATGCATCTACTAAACCTCGAAACGCTTACTCATAGCAAACTTAGGTGGTTTACTCGCCTCATCACAAAACAATTATGGTCTACTCTCGATCCAAAACGCTCACGCGACCTGATCTTAATCCGCCGACATCGGTTCTCACGCCTCCAGGTTGGATATCATCTAGAATGACTTCTTTAGAAGTTCGAAGAGTTCAATTACCTGTTAAAACAATTTCGAAAATTTAAATTCGGTAATTTTTTAATTCCGGCGAGCTGCTTTTTTCCTCTTCCTCAATTTTTCCCTCGGAGTCAAAGTCTTTTCCGGCGGGAGACAAGCCGTTCCTTAGTCGAACCTTAGGCGATGGATCCTACTTCAATCTTCGCTACCAAATTTCGTCAACTTAAGATGGAATCAAGATCCGTCGCAGAACTCTTGTTTCTAGGAGAAAACTTCTTCATCTGCTTTTGAAATTATCTACGCCTCTACGTCTTGAGCATTAATGGGTTGATCGGTGTCTTGTATAAAGTTCAGTTGGTTCTTCGATAGAAGGCTCTAATATTCAATTGCATCCCGAACCCAAAGGAATAGCCAGAACTAACAGCATCTTATCTGATTTTTACTGATGTTGCTTATCCTATTTGGTTAATATTTGAGGTAGACTAAGCCGATATTGTGACCGTTTATCCAAGAAGTCAACGTTGGTGTCCTTTGTTGAGAGGGGCATATGGCAACTTGAGGTTTTCCTTCCAGATTGATTCAAAATGATAAACAGAACATCCGTAATTAGGAGAGTCTTCCAAGAAATCACATCTACAGGAGTTGCAAAATTGCTGAAGGTAGCACATTAAATCTAGACCAAAGAAGGGGACACAATAGATCATTATGGTTGCAGTACTGTTCTCTGTTATGACTCACCGCAAGTTCAATCAGCGCCAGTTCTTTCCTCGTTCAGACCAATTTTTTGAGGACTCATGACAATGAAAGCAAACGCCTCATTGACACATCTTTCCTCTAGTGCTGGCCCTTGCCGTTAACTCATCCCTTGGGTGCAATAAACTTCATTAAACCGTCATACGTCTACGCTGAGTTTCAAAAGTCAAATTTTGCACACAAGAAACTTTCTTAATTTACGACCGTCTAGTCACTGACAATGCTGAGAGAAAAAACTTCCTAATCTTCGCCGTTCGCCTCCTCAACTGTGGTTCCTATCGCCGTGTTGCTCACCCTATCCCGGTGAGTTATTCCCACAAGCACGAAGAAATCTCATCTCAGCAGCTTGCATTCGCGATCTTATTCTTTCGGTCATTACCAAATTTTATAAGCATTGTGAAGAGTTGGAACTAATGTTGTGTTGAAACCTTGCTTTGACACCAAGGTCGTCCTTCTTGATTTCAGATCGTCCAAGCTGTATCGAAACCAGCTTCGCCAATCCTGCTTGTACTCCTCCCATCACTCGTAAAAAAGACCCCAAGATACTTGAACTTCTCCACCTATTTCTTGGGACTCGACAAACACGTTAAGTGCATTGCACAGGCGTTCTGGAATTTAACATAACCTCTGATTTGTCCACGTTAATCTTCATCGCAGCAATTATGGATAAACAGAAATCGCATCAATCAGTCCTTAGATTCTCACTCAGTTTTCAACATCCATCAAAACTCTCTCAGTTCCGAAAAATGTCAAAACTTCGCACATCCCTGATTCCTTTTGTTCCCTCGTGCACTTATTTGCATATCGAGGTGGCCACCAAATATGGTTCTCAAGGAAGGAATGCCATCAAAAGTATGTGAACACTGGAGTGAATAGACGATGGAACGTGATTTTTGGGGGTCATTACAAGTGTTTTTTCCGAGAAAATAGTTCTTTCAAAGAAATGAAAAAAATTTAAATGTGTACACCGACTAAGAAATCGATTATATAAATACTGTCTCCGTCTTGATTTCACTTTTAGTAAGTGAGCACTTTTCGAAAGCATATCATTTCGTTGAAAGAGCTTCTATCAAGCGGAACCTTACCCGCCAATGTTTTAGAATATAAAAAATAATATTTTCTTGTTTTTAAGATAAACTAACCTATTTCTTCGTCTTTTTTTACAGACTGTGTTTCGGAACAAAACAATATAAAATTACTTTCAAAACATCAATAATGCGGTATTGGAATGAATAATCACTTGATGAAGAAAAAAACTTACAAAGAACTTACAAAGAAGAAGCAGAAGAAGTACACAGCGCCTTTGTTTTGAAGAGAGAATCCAAATCTAAGAAGCATTCAATTAATCGTCGAAAGTTTGTTAAAGAAAAATCCGTGTAGCACTTAAAGGGAGGAGAAGAAGGAAGGAGGATATATCTAAATCGAAATATCAGAAGATATTTGCATATCACAGAGAGCGTGGGACACACAAGACACCCGACAGACAGGACAGAGTATCCCTGTGTGTGAATCAAACGCATAGAGAATAAGTCTCTAAAACTATAGCGGTCTAGTGGTAAGTGGAGGGATTTATAAGTCAACAGCAGTAGAGAGCAAAGAAGTTATCAAAGGGACAACAAAGAGAACAAAGAAAACATTTTTAATGTATATTAGTAACAATAGTGGCATGGCTACCTTGTTACAACAAAAGAATTGCATGAAAACTCTCACAAATGGCGGTGTCTCGAGCGCAACCAATAGTAACGCATCATCAACTGGCGCATCGTCAGCCGCAACAGCTGGAGCTGGTACAGGAATCAATGCAAACGGTGGCAATACCATAGTAACACATCATATCCATCATCATCATTCAGGGGGAGGGGTTGGCACACAACAAGGTCGTATGTTGAAGCCTCATGAAATGGTCAGCATACCAATTGGTAGCATAGTTTCCACCGTTGGCGGCGGTGGCAATGGTAACAGTGGAACACAGGGTGCTTTTCTCGTAACTGGATATCCAACAACGTCTCATCATAATCATCATAGTCAACAATTGACTGATTCGAATGCATTCAGTAGTAGTCATCATCATAGCAATACAATGTTTAGCCATAATAATCAACAGCAGCAGCATTATAATGCTACTGTAACAGCAGCAGCAGCGACAACAACTGCATCAGGAACAACACCAACTAGATATTTCTCACAATTTAGCAATAATCATCAACCAGATTTGAATAACTTTTTCTATTCGTCATCATCAACGACGTCCTCTGGCACGAACACCATCAATAGGATCGTCTCAACAAGTCATCAAACGTCATCACCCGCCGCAAATAGCAACTCAAATATTCTAAACCGTTCAAATGATCACATTATTGTTAAGCAAGAGCCCCAACCACCGAACTCCAGCGCAAACAATCAACTTCATCACCTGCAAACGAACCATCGTCCCATCAAAACAGAGCCAAACGCCGATGATAAGGTCAATGGGGATAAGTCGCAAACACTCTTACAGAATGGTACTTCAACTCCACCACCAAATGGGTCTGCTTCAGAGGCTGCTGCAGCGGCTCAAGAGCAAGAACCAGAACCGGAGATCGATATAGTTATAAACAATGTTGTATGCTCTTTTAGTGTTAGATGTCATTTGAATTTACGCGAAATTGCCTTGCATGGTTTCAATGTGGAGTTTCGTCGTGAAAACGGTATGGTTACTATGAAACTGCGGCGTCCGTACACAACAGCTTCCATCTGGTCATCGGGACGCATAACATGCACTGGTGCTACATCCGAAGATCAGGTTAGTTATTGGAAATTCTTGAATTCAAGTAACGGTTTTGATTTTACTGATTGATGATCTGATTTTTCTTTAGGCTAAAATAGCGGCACGCCGTTACGCACGTTGCCTTCAGAAATTAGGATTTAGAGTACGCTTCCATAATTTTCGTGTTGTAAATGTATTGGGCACGTGTAGCATGCCATGGGCTATCAAAATTGTCAACTTTTCCGAGAGATACAAAAAGGAAGCCAGTTACGAGCCGGAACTTCATCCTGGTGTTACATACAAGCTGCGATATCCCAAAGCCACACTGAAAATCTTCTCAACTGGAAGCATTACTGTCACTGGTGAGTATTCAATGTACTGTTAGAATGTGGTCATCACCAGTCTAATGAATTAAATCCATATTTAGTAATTTTTCAATCAACATGCTTGCTTTGCTGGCTTGCTTGCGCCCATGAGATAAGAAACAAATTAATAATGATAATTGATTAGTTCAAGGAATGGCGTGGTTCAGTTTTTAGCACTATGAGAGCGGTATAATCGTTTGTTATTCGCATGGCATTTTAAGCCATCTAACGTTGTCTATTAAGAAGTTTAATTGATTTTCTTCACAATACATTTACATACGCATGTATGGATGTGTACATGTGTGACATCATAGGCAGGAGAAAATGTTTGGATGTTTGCTGATAGGACGCATAAAAAAATTTGAACAAGTTGAGGAATGTTTGTATTTTTCTTTCAGCACACACATTGAGGCTGATCTTTGTTGCAGAACTTCATCTGAATCGGGGAGAGCAAGCAATAAAAAGAGAAAGCTCACCATTTTTGTGTTCGAATAACTTTAGATTTATGGCAGGCATTACATAAATTTCCTAAGTTGATGGATGCTTTGCGAAAGGCTGTGAAAGAAGACACTGTTTTCGTGGACCTGGATACAATTTTCGCACATTCTCCTTCCTGGGGTGCGACTTCAGTCTTAGGAGAAGCTGAAGCTACCTCTGCACCAGCGGTCTCTACCTTTGATGTTCCCGTAAACCAAACGCCGACTTTTTTTGCGTTGTTGTACATTCTTTAAGGCAAAACCTCCACTGGCCAGAAGTTGCAACCCCCTATATTTACTAGGCAGTGAGCTAGATGTCAGATTTAGACCGAATTTGTTCAAAGGATAATCCGAATTGCTAGGTTAGGTTAGACAACTTAGACCATGTTGGTCCATTGTTATACCCACAATCAGACTACAACCACCGATTAACCATCTAGTGATAGTGCCATTAATTTTATCCCAATGGCAAATGGTGACTGGACCAGATTTGAAAACCAGATAAAAGCGTATTAACTTTGTTTTCACTGAGATTCGAACCGGCGAACCAGAGGCAGGCACTCTACCAACTACGACATCAAGTCGTTTCCGAATGCTAAAGGGGTTCTTTTTGTTCGGTTAGGGAATTAGTTTAACTTCTCGGTGGCAGAATAAAAGGAGAGGGGTGTATTCCAAACTGTGGAATGGACAGGAACCTTAAGAAGAGGACGAATGATTTTGAATAAAGTAGGAATGAACACTGTTTGATGCGTAATCTGTACTTTATTTGTCATTAATAGTGCAGTACTAAGTTTAAGAGCCATGTATCAAATTGGCATGGAGTAAGACTTAGTTTGAAGCCCAACAAGTTGGATAAATGAGTCAATGCTAGTCGCAGTCATTGTTGTATGTCTTCCTGCTGCTTTCTGACACTGACTTCAAAGAACTCCGTGGTGTGGCGCCAATGTATCCAGATCACAACAAATACTAGAGACTAAAAGAAGAGGAAGAAGAATGTATGCCCCTACCACCTCTTTACTGATACAGACATCCCATGTGACAAGCGCAAGCTGTTTAAAAGGCACATACAACTAAACAGACCCAATGTATAATTATTATTATTGTTCAGGGTATGTTGCACTGTAACAAAGGACGCCCGCGTTTAGGGTGGCACATCCGGGTGGAGAAGGACCTCAACCAACTTGTCGTGTGACACTAGAGACAGCTAGCCAGAGACCGTACTAACTGGAGAGGCTTGTTGGTTGAGGCCCAGGTCCACCCTGAACTGTAGCGCACAGTGCATGTACTGGAATTTCATTACATTCTTGACAGAATCCGCAGAGACATTTATCTAGTTTCCTTTGGTGCTTCCAGAGCCTGCAGTGGGCTGTTAGGATACGCATGTTTTTCTTTCTCATTTTGATACATGCCTCCAAACTTCTTTCTTCCCAAGAATTTCTTCGCTTGCTTCACTCCATGAGCGTTGTTCCCGGATCTCTTTATCAGGCACTGTCTGGTAGGAGGGCATAATGGGATGAAGATTAATTTGGTTCCTCATACCTTTTCACCAAGAGAACCACGTTCTGTCAAATGTCTCCAAATCAATAACAATTTGGTTATGTTTCGTATTGAAGTTATTTTATTAGCAGAAAATGCTTGCACATGAAATATTTTCTCTTTATTACAATCATCATGTGTTTAAAACCAAAGTGGACCCATAGGTGTACTGGGCTCCCGTCATGTATTTTTTTAGACTCCTATCATCCATCGTGAGTCGCCGTCGCCGTGATGCTTTGACTCTACCAACTTGCATAATTCACTGCTCAACCTCTTTCGAGTCGCGGACAATGCTCAGAGTATTGGTGTCTAAAAAAGATTTCTCCAACTTGACCGTGGAGTCGGCATACATTTTCCCACTTGTAATATAACAATAGCACAAACAACACGAATGGGTGCTGCTAGGCCCAAGTCCACCTCGGACTGTCGCGCCACTCATATTATGTTATCATCCAGTCGATTGACTGCAATTATATTGTCGATGAATTATTTCATGTAAGCCAGCTTCTTTTTTCTCAACTGTTTAAACCCAAAGTGCTCCAGTCGCTTCACGGCTCGCTCTTCTGACTCTACCCGCTCGTGTTGTCTTTGTTTTCCTGCGAAATGATCACCTCAATTCTTGTCTCCCTGCAATCTGATGTTGAAACATTACTATTTATTAAATATTATTGACTTCCAATGTGCGTTAAATAACTGTTTCCTTTAATTTTCTACAGCTGCCAGCGTGGCAAACGTACAAGCTGCCATAGAACACATCTTTCCACTGGTTTATGAGTTCCGTAAGAAGCGTACACCAGAAGAATTGGAAATACTTCGACTTAAACAGCAACAGCAGCATCATGTTGAAGTTCCCGATCTCGAAGAAACAGTTGCACATTCCCCGCGATCAGCAAAAAGGAAACGAAGAAAACTGAATGGCGATGGCGAGGAAGAGGATGTCGACGATCCCGATATGACTGATGCAGTTATCGCCACTGATGATATTATAATGGTCTCAGAATTCGATGATCCAGATGATTTAATCGAAGGTCCAGATGATGAGGATGACGATGATTTGTAAGCGCGCTGTATTAACTCTGTTATAGAGAGGCTTGCACATACATCTCTATCTCCATTCATCATCACCACAATCATCATTAACAACAACAACAATAACAACCTCCTTACACACTATTTATATACAAAACAAAAGCAATTACATACCAAAAGACATAAGAAAGGGAAATGCAACAACTGAACTTGAAAGAGAGTCCAATTCTTATGAGAAAATCTATATTGTTTGTCACAAGAACGTATTTGCAACAATGGAACTTCGTAGGGAATCAACAACTATTTTTAATTATGAGATATGTACATAAGCAACTGATAAAACTCTAGAAAGGATATAAATATGATTTTAGCAAGAACACGATTTAAAAAGCGTACATAACCTACATATGGGTCTTCGTGCGTATGCATAAATACATATATCTCCTGCTATTTGCCAAAAACAAAACAAAAAATAATTAAACAAAGAAGAAAAAATAATCATACACACAATAATGGATGATGATAGCATTTCATCGATGATATCACAACAAAGCAACAACTATTTTTAACATTAAGGTAAGTTCAGTTGTTCTGTTGTACTATGTTTGCCAATCGAGTTTTATTAATTAACTGTGTGTCTGGGTATTGCCAATGTGAATAATGATTCGTTAGAAATAGTGGAGGATATTCTTGAAGGGACATGGTAGGAGCAGTCTAGAGCTGTGCTAAGCAGTTCCGATGACGGAAATGACACGGAGCGATTCTTCTCGCAGTCGGAACTGAGCACGTCCACGGACCTACGTAGCTTCATGCGTTGAACATGTAAGCAGAACTATGTAGGTTCATGAATATGTCTGCGGAACTATGTATTTGCATTCATGCATGTATCTCCGTTAAAGGAAAGGATAGGTTATTAGTTAAGTTGGTGTGGACATGTATGCACATATGATACATGTCTAGGTACACACATATTTCCGAGTCAGGTGCGCACAAACAAGAATCTTATGTTTAAATTGTGGACATATTGGGTGGTAGTTTAGGTTAAGTAGAGGGCCTGCTAGTGAATTCACCAGCACACTTAGACCATGCTGCTCCATTGTGATACTCACAGTCAGACCACTGATTGACCACTCCAGTGACAGGGCCGTTAATTTGATCCCAACGGCAAATGGTGACTGGACCAGATTTGAAAACCAGATAAAAGTGCTTTCACTGGGATTCGAAACGGGGACCCCGCTAACCAGGGGCAGGGAATTGCGGCATCCAGTCGTTTTTTGTTGGATTGACATTGACATGGAGATTATGTTTCCGACAGATGACATAGGAGTTAGGATTGTCCGGAACGACACAACTCTAGTCTGCACGAGTATACTCCTTGGAATGGAAATTAGTAAATTAAAAGCATGTGTTGTGTGTACCTCAGTAGTACATCCATTACCCTGCGCCTTTCTTTAGTAATCTTTACGTTACTCTTGCCGTGGCGTAGTGTCTGTGTTGCCTAAGCTAGATACTTCCTGAACTACGACCCATGGAGGGTCCCATAATGAGAAATCGTTGACGGTCCATGATACGCTGCTTCAAGTTACCAACACAAAACTGTGTTGAGTCAGCGATGACTTGGTTTCTTGACCTCCTTTTCTAGATGCCTAGGTTCAATTGTCAAAGTCATGACACCAACTTTCATAATTAATTAATCAGATTCCACGTCTAGCTCGAGACTGACTTTACTCAGAGAGTATATATGTATCCAGGAAAAAATGCAACTGCAGAACTCCTCTAACTTCATTATTAAGACTCCTGTACTTTCCTTTCATTCGTGAGATAACAATAGCACGCTCAACACTCGTGGTTTGTACAGAAGCACGACCCAGTTAAACAACCCAGAAAATTATGCCAGAGATATCTTCCTGCTGTTTAACACCGGATGCCATGCACAAAAGCACATGTTTGTCATCAACAATCGCACTCCGTTCTGATAAAATTGACAGGTATCGTTGACACATTTCCATAACCTGTAACTTGCTAAATTTTTGATCGCATCGCAGATATTTGTTGTTTTTATCGTAATTTTCGCTTATCTGCAATGTATCATGTCTTTGATTGTTTCCGACAGCGCCTATTTATTGATCGATCACAGACATCGAAACAAGATACACTTTCTGCATTTCGTGGTGATCATTCCCGTTGATCCGGTCGTCCACGACGATGTACTTTATTATCTGCAAGTCCTCTTATCTTTGTAGAACAGAATTACTCATGCGATTTAGACTTTTGTTGCGTACTTTAAGTGCGTCGTTTCCGTGTGGCAGGTGTGGCGGCTTTTGTGCTGCAAAGTTGACGGCAGTCACTGACAAATGAGGAGAGTTAGATATTTGGGACAATGAATGGCCACAAAATCTTGTAAAAATAAAACCTCAACCCCTGACATTGCGGCATGTCAGCCAATGAATTGGCGAATATTCCTGAATTTTCGGATTGTGTGCATAAACACGATTTTTTGCATAATCGTCCAATCGAATGATGACAAATCACACGATCTTCACATTCCTCCTCAAGACATTCCACCTTTAGACAGACGAATCGACCAAAGGATCATAGTACAACTTAGAGAGATTGGTACAACTTTTGTTTAATCAACCGAGAAGTGGAGTAATACTTGAGATCATTCCGATGTTAGTCATTTCGAATGAGTTAGTAGTCATTCGAATGATTTTGGTATTCCAGAAGTTCCCGAGATGCGCCCACCACTAGTTGATAGCTCAAATGAAAAGTGTGGAAATTTACTAAAGAAGTATCCGGGTGGAGACCCACCATCCACGCCTATCGCTACTATAAAATATCTGCTCCGCTTGCTCAAACAAACCGCGGATGGATACCTGGCACAGGATGCCTCATTACCAAACAAGTATGGCCTATGATCGATCCCAAACGATAGCTGAGCTTGATCAGATTAAGCAGGCCAAACCCCTGGTCTCTTATTGGCGTTTTAACAGGACATTGTGCCAACGGAACTCACGCATCTAGACTAGGCCTTCCCTATAATGATTTCTGTAGAAGCTGTGTGAACGAGGATGAGGAAGAAACCATTGAACACTTGCTATGTAGCTGCATTGCTCTCTCATCCCGTAGATTCAGAATTCTGGGGGCCCTTTTCTTTGTTAATCTGGCTGAACTGAGCAGCATCAGAATCAGACCTCTTCGCTTTATCAAAAGCAGTAGCCTAAGATCCGCGTGGTAACACAATGGGCCTTCGCTTGGCCGAAGTGTGTCTGCCGTCCGTATGCGCCGCAGTCAGCCACCTCAACCTAACCTAACCTACTAATGACTATTGTTGTCACCTCAAAATTCGATGATGCATCGCTATCCCCTCTAAGTCTTCGAAATCCACCTGTGTGAGAGTAATAGAAATTCAGTACAATATGCTTATAGCCTCTAAGATTCAGGCTGTGCGTTGGTTGTCAATGAGTCTAGCGTATTATTGAATTATTATTCGAATTCCTCCAAAACATCAACGTAAACTCTGAAGTTCAAAAAATGTAGTTTGGACCATCTGGGCCAAGTCTCTCTTTTGACCTAAATAGCCATTTGGTGGCCTTGAGATGGTGTAGAATGTCCATTAGATCGATGGTAGACAGATCTTCGAGGAAGCTGAAGCAGGAATTGTCCAGCAGTTTTCAAGTCTCCCTTTCGGCAGTGGTCACATTTTATGACTTTGTCTTCAACTGGCCAGGTCTGATCGAACGACATTACGAATGGTTTCCTAATCTTCAACACTCTATATCAAAGCCTTAAATTGTTAAAGAGGCTTCAATAAAGCCTCCCGAATCATGTAATGCCCACCGTTGACCAATCTCAACAGGCATGTTATCAATTCATATGTTCCCCTTAGATGACAGTGATCAGGAGTTTGGTCTCCACTTCATCGAGCTGTCCTATACACGACCAATCAATGCCATTGATAATTCAAAAATTTTCCGTTGATTCTTGTCATCGACATTCTCATACATATGTATGTACGTGCTTCAAATACGAAAAAACAAAAAACACCTAAGTTGCATATCGTTATGGAGAATTTTAATTATTTACTCATGCGTGTCACGTTGATTAGCCCAAATCTGGTGCGCAAAGTTGCAATCAATGTAAAAAGTTTTTCACCTCCAAACTGCACGTCATCGAAAATCAAACACAAAACTTGAATGTGTGAAAAACACGCTCAAATTGATTCATGCTCAACCAATCAGCCGTGGGTATTGATTGGTTAATTAAACTATGTACGTACTTGCTCCCGAAATGGAACTAGTTTTTGTCGTTTTGTATTTTCTTCCTACCTGTTGTAATGAAACATAAAGTTGTTTTCACTCTGCGCGACTTTTTGATTGAGTTACGTGCCCGACGTCAATAGAATTACATTTAAGCGTGTAAGTCTTGGTTAAGCATTGATTTTGTTTAAGTTCATATCCACTTATGTGGTATCATTGAGCTTTACGGCTTAAATATTTCAAGAATTTATGTAACAGCTGGTTTTAGTTAGTGCAGTGCAATTTGTCGAATTCCTTCAGTCAACAATACATGATGCCTTATTTGGAAGCTGGAAGGAATTGATTATATGCGCTGTTCGACGACGCACGTTGATTGTGTGCAGGTCAAATTTGGTTGTACTATTCAAGCACTAATCGATTAACTCAATGAAGCAAAAAGTTGAGAAATGCGATGAAATTCATGAGGACTGAAGTGCTTTAACATTTAAATTTCAGATGTTTCTGTGAAAGGAGACTTTAGCGTGTTGTGAACCGCTCAAACAGCTTGTATCTGTGTATTTTCATGCGGGGTCTTAATTCCGCCGTTGCGTAGTGGGCTTGTGCGTCGATTCCTACGCAGCGGGTGCCAGGTTCGACACCCGAATTTACCACCTTTCATAATTCACGGCTCTACCTCTTTAGAGCCACTGACAATGCTCAAAGAGTATTCCTTTCTAGAAAAAGCTTCTTAAATTCGCCGTTCGGAGTCGGCATTAAACTGCAAGTCCCATCCGCTCGTGTAAGAACAGTGTGTAGAAGCTGGGCCCATTATTATTATTATTAATTCCGCTTCTAGACTGGGACAAATGGGAAATGCCGGAAGCTTACTAAGCTGTCTAATTATTAGCCCGAAATGTCCCAATTAATCGATATCCACTGTATAACACATTCATGGCTTCGATTTCTATAAAGTTTGCGTCCTTGGTTTAATCCGCGAATCGAGTCAATACACAGTGTCACCTTTTTCACGTCACTGATAATGCTCAAAGAAGACTTCTATCTATAAAAAGCTTCTCAAACTTCGCTACTCCGAGTTAGCATAAAACTCTCGGTCCCAACCACTGGTGTCGGAACAATAGCACGGACAATACAATAGTGCTACAGAAGCTAGGCCCTAGGAAACAACGAACACATCATTCAAATGTCTGCCACGAGTTCATGCTCGGCCTTAACTTGCCGAATATTCGTTACCAAGGCATCCAGTGTCTACGGATTGTATAGATAAACACGACCTTTTGAAAACGATCCATATGAAGAACCTCAAATCACGTGGTGTTGTGTGGCATGAAACTGTTTTTGACACTAACGTGTCGTCTACAATCTTGGTTTTGACCGATGCCAAAAAATTTCAGACCACTGACACAAGACCAAATGCCAAATCATAGTTATTTTTTTGTGGATGCAATGGTCTTTCGGCGGTTATATGCGGATTTTTGGTTTGTTAATGTATCCACCGAGTAAGCCTCTTCGCTGAGGGAATTGTATGTGCGAATTTAGTCATTCAAACGCTGGTGAAACTTGCCCTATCGACGTGTATAATCTACATTTCGTTGTCTTCTTCGTTGAACTCTATAGGGATGTAGACGCAAACCCGAATTAAGTATACGCCATAATGCACCGCGGAAGAATTGTTCTTGGCTTGTTGTGTTTTTGCCGGGAAATCCCTAGATTTCGATTTTTTCCAACACCTCCACCAAGGACGGCTTAATTTCCTGCACATCTTGTATATCAATGTCGAATATGCGTATCTGTTACAGAGTTCAGACTCTTCGATGTTGTATACTCTTTTACCTAAAGTACGCCCAGATGGTCAATTAGTCAATCATAATCTTCTTATCTTGTGCGAAACTTACTAGCTGCTACAGAATCCCTTGTTTTGTAGTAATTTTAGACAATTTGAATGAGTTCACAAAAAGCTAAACGTTTCAAATTAAAATTGCAACTTTTCAACTAAACAAATAAAATCTCGGATGATATTTACTTCCCTTCTAAGGCCTGGGATCAATGGAGCAAGAGCTGCCATCCATTGATGATTGCCGTAAGCACGCTGCTTCAAAGGTGTCTTTCGTCAGCGATAACTTGATCAGTATACTGGTCTTCCTCTCCTTTAACCGGGAGGCTTGTATTCGAAGACTTATAGACTACGTTCCAGCAAAGAGAGCGTTGTTTTCCATGCGCTCAATGTGGCCGAGTTAGTGCAGTCTGTCGAAATCGGATAGTGTTCCTCCAGTCCACCTTTCACGAGGAAGGGACCATATACTCGACGTAGAAGGCTCCAAGATTCACCTCTCCTGTTTTGCTTAGCGTCCAACTGTCGGCTTCAGTCTCGGATGATGGTTCGGTCAAATTCAAATCCAAATCCAAAACAATTTCAAATCCACGTCATGAATTAGATGGTCTTACTTGCAGTGAGTCTTGAACAGATAATCCCAAATGCTTGTCTTTCAAATGTCCCCCAATTTATTACTTTTATATACACTTCTCAGACCCGATTTGTGTGTCCCCTTATAATACAATACACATCTATGTTGCAGCCTTTGAAATCATATCTCCAACTGTGTTCTCTATTATCTTTTCAGATTTCGGCGCGCTTTGCTTTTATATCAACAAATTAGAAAGAGAAAAAGGAAAAGGGAGAACGAGAATAAAAACCACCGTCAGAGTAAATAGTTTACCTAAATTATTTACAAGCTTATATAAGTTTATTAGTTTTTTTTTTTTTCATTTAATGTTATTATTATCATTAATTTACTTCTACTCTTATCTGGTCACGTATGATTAACCAATTATTTCAATTGCTGTCTGAACAAAATTACTCTTTTGTTGCCTTTTTTTAAATATATTTTCAAACAAATAGAAAACTTATAAACAAAAATAAAAATATAATAATTAATTAATAAATGTAATTCATTCATTCAAGATGTACACAACCATGCTTTTCTCTGTAATTCTGAAATAAAAGACAATGCAAAACCATCCTAATAAAAACGAAAGCGTATAACTATTTATGTTAATTGTTCCTCATTGTTATATAGAGAATAAAAAATACAAACAAAAAAATAGGGACTAACAATTTGGAAAGAAAAAGATGAGAAACAACAAACCTATGATTTTATCAAGCAAATTTAGAAGATGAAAAAAAAAGAAACAGATAACAGACAAACAAACAAAAGAAAAAAATGGAAAAATCTCGAATCAAAAAATTATTTCACACTGTAAATATCCAATAGAAATAAATTTAAAAAAAACACACATTTTAATTAGTTATACAAATACATGCATATATGTACACGTAGTTGAGAGATTTGAAAATAAATCTGAAACGTTTACGAAGCAAAGAAGCAAACAAAACAAAAATCGATTTATTTATTATTAGTTCATATATTATTTTTCTTTTTGTTCTTAAACTTATTTCTTAATTTAACTGTAAAAATAAATGAAATACATCAATAGTTTCTTAGACAACAAAAACAAAAGAGAAAAACAACAAAACATAATATATATATATACATTATACTATGATACAATGTTAGTTTGTAACTAAACAACACAACTATATATTAAAACATGTATGGTAAGCATCAAAAATAAATAGTGTAAGAAGAAGTTGAAGAAGATAATGAAAAGAAAAATACATACGTTAAAATGAACTCCTCCTTAAGGCTAAGTAAGTTAAAGTACATCATCCTAATCGTCATGCTGCTTCAGCGCAGTGATCAGAGAAAAAAAAATATGTATGATCAAGCTGATTCACAACCATCAACCACCACTACACACTACACATGTAACTAGTAGAATGAAAGAAAATAAAGTTAAATCATTTTAATATGAGGTAAATATATTAATATATAATTATTATTATTATTTAATAGCCTAAAATGAATAAACTAAAAACAAAGAATTATGATGAACATATGAAGAGAACGGAAGAAAGAAGAAAAAGTAAACAGAAATAAGATTATTAATAAATATTAATGTAACATCAGTCAGTCAATTATTCTAATTAATATAAATTATTTTTACACTTGCAATTAATGTTTTAATTTAATTCATTTGTTTTTAATTAATTTTCCTTTTGCCGCAAAGACTGCATTATACCAACAACATAAACATTTACTGAGAGAAAAACAAAACATAGGTCTATATATATGTATATTATATATTGCTTTAAAAAAAAAATAAAATACAAAAAAAAAAGAATCCAAAACACATACATACACATACACACAAAATGTGTTCAAAAAAATGAAAAAACAAAAAAACAACTGATTTAAGAAAGAAAACAAAAAAGGAATACTGAATTACACTGAAAAGGCAAAAAGCAAAAATGTTTCTTTGTCTACCGCCACACGACAGACCACATTTAGAAGCAAAAAATCGAAAAAGTTCAACCCAAAGAGTTACATATACATAGAAGAGAAATCTTAATAAATAACAAAAAAAATAAATATTTTGTAATTTGCAGAATATATGAACTTTTAATAGATTTTCCATTTTCACACATTTAACCATATATGTGAATCTACAGAATTAGCATTTTTTCTACCAATAGAACAAAAGGAAATAGTAAACTAATTGCAAAATACACAGAAATCAGGTTTCGTAAAAACAAACAAACATTCTCCACATAGTTTATTTGGTTTAATTCAAAATATCATACATATAAAAGAAAAACAAAACAAAAACAATTTAAATACTACAAAAAGAGAAAATAAAAAATTATAAAAGAAAATACAATTACGATTAGTGCCTTGCTAAAGAATAAAAAACAATTCTAACCAAAAAAAAACAAATGGAAAATTCTCTCATAAAACCATACAACTCTGTCTCTCTCTCTCTCCTCTCTTTTGTTTCGAAGTCTTGTATAATTTCGATTGTTTGAAAATATTGTGTTCTTGTTTCAGTATTTTTGTTTCTTTTTTTGTTTGTAAATTAGGAAAAAAGAATTGTATTCAATCCAAAGATTATAAAAAAGAAAAAAACGAAAAAAAACATTAAAAAAAGAGAAAAAACAAAATGCCTTAATAAAAAAGAAATTGCACTTATGTGTGTATTATACTATTTTATACCTGACGATATTTTTTTTTCCTTCTTTATTCTTTATTATTTTTTTTTGTTTGTTTTTCTCGTTTTATTAGCATACTTTTGAAGGCAGGGTGTCGAAAAGTCCTGGTTCTTGTTGAGTTTGTTGACACTTTTTGAGGCATAAACCATTGATGTCGGTAAGGGAGTGTTAGTTGGTAAAATCGAGAGCCTCTAGAACTTTCACATGAACTTTGTTTACGTGGGTCTAGGAAAATAGAGAGCTTGTGACAAAGGTGTGCTACACACTTGAGAAATGAAACTATTTCCTTGATTCCTTCCTACTTTTCTGTATCCTTGTCCAGTCAACCGTCCCAGTTTGAGTACCTTTGAATAATCTCACTCATTTGAAAGTCTCTCAGGACTCGTTATGCTGTGTTCAATAGTACTCGAGAGTACCAAATTCAAAGTCATCCCTCTGATTGAATATTACCAATCACTCGTATAGATGACGGCAGTCACACTTTTGGCTAGAGTAATCTGAAAAGACTTGTTAATAATCATTGAAAATATCCCTTTCTGCATGTCCTTTTGTGCATATTCAATGATAGCACTGTATTATCATGACTAGAATATACGTTATCAAGTGAATTTGTTTTTCATATGCAACGGAATGAACTGATGAAATATTTGTCTTTAACTTGCTATCCATCCTGTCCTTCGTACTCTCTCGCACCCACTGAACTACAATCATGAGCTTATTCACCAACTACAGACGTTATCGTTAGGGCTTCTATTTTGTCCCTGTTCGAATGTCCATGAGACCTATCCTGGAAATAAAATATTCTGTTTTGTGTTGGGATATCCGAGTACAGAAAATTAAATGCGAAGTCGTCCCAACAAAGGTAATGGAAACATGCACATTAGCACGCGTGCCAAATAGGCGTTTCAATAGTAAAGGAAGCATTTTGCGTGCTTTCTATACATCTACCATCACCAGTTATATGGCACACTTCTGATAATTTTCCTCCAAACTCACATTGATTTTAGACTTAAACAGACCTATTATTTAATTTAACAATAAGTTGTTGGAAATTGTGTTTCTGCGAGGCAATTAGAAATCGAGCTAAGAGTTTGATTGTTTCAGTACAGTCCAACCTGGCATCGAACCTTTACCGTGTCAAAATTCGCGTTCAATTAGGATCAAGGAATTTGTCCACGTTTTTAAACTTGACACAGACAAGAATAGTTTCGAGTTGCTTTGCATATGTAAGGAGTAAGCGTAGACTTCTTATAGAAGCTGTCCCAGGTTTACTACGGCCCTTAGCGCCAGCCATTCTATATTATTGTTAAGGAATAAACAATAAATATGACCTGACTTTTGATGCAGCAAATTGCAATAGGAAATCGACATGAGTATCAAGCAGATGGTTCTTATCATTTTCATGTCTTCCATGTTTAATTAAATGAGGTTGGGTTTTGTCAGCTTCGAAGCATGTTTCTTTATTTGATGGCCTGGATAAAGAGTTGATGAACGGTGTCGGCATCCAAACATCCTCTTGTCGAAGTCGTCTAGATGGTGTGACAATCAATAGATAGACATGCACGCATTATTAATTCACTTGTCTTCACCTTCTTCCACTTTCTCGACACACTGTCCTTCAAAGACAATGGACGATGGAAACATCGCAATTTGTTTTCGTAAGTTCATATTTTTTGCAAATGCATATGCATCATTTCAAGAGAACTTCAATCACTTAATTCTAAAAGAATAGGAAATAAAATTTAACAGAGCATTACTTGGATAGAAATAAACTTAATCTAATTTTTGTAAGAGAAAAATAAATAAATAACAACATAATATCGATGTTTTTTCATTCTAATTGTGTAAAATTTATAAAAAAAAAATCAAACGAAAGATGAACTTTTTCAAAGAGAAATACTCGTGTTATCGATTGTTTTCCGAATATGTGTAGAACTTAAAATAAAATGCATTAAATTTACCACTTAAGTCTCGCAAATTAACATTGTGTAGTTTGCAAGAATTACAAAAGAAAAATCATAAAATAATATAAATGTCGAACACCAATGAATGTAACAATCATTGTGTTCAGAGAAATGGAAAAAAAAACGAAAACCAAACTTAAAAAGAAATGTACTGAATTCTAATGTCAATATTTTTATTCATCGATGTTGAATATACATATATAAAATGTTATCTTGAATTGTAACATTGCAATATGGAGAAGAAACCAACAATGAAATGAAATGAAAAAAAAAAGAGAAAACGATTTAAAACATAAAAGAAACCAAAGACTTGAAGAAATATTATTAATTAACAGAACAAAAGAAATGAAAACACTTGTGCACTAATTAATTGATAATATTTGTTAACTAAAAAGAAAAAGAAGATTTAAATAAAATAAAATGAATTACAAATAAATTCATTTTTGGTTAAAAAAAAAAGAAATAAACAAATATGTTTTTTTGTTTTTCTTTTCTTTTTGAATTTTCTAAGAAAATTTTCAATTTAATATGTAAATTTAGATTTAAAAGCTGACAAGCAAACATAAAATTAAAAATAAAACTGAATATTATAAGGAAATGAACAAAGGAAATGTATATCAATTTTCAGATTTTCATTTTTCAAAACTAGTGGAATAAATAATTCATCTAAATAACACTAAAGAGGAATATATTCATGTGTGAGTAAAAACAAAAATGAAAATGAGAAAAATTCTTTCTACATTATTATTTTTTTTTTTAATTTTACGATTATGTAATATTTTCAGTCTTGTTATTCCGTCAAACTGCATACGCATACATATATGATTTCATATTTTCTGTTTTGAATAATGTTTGACTTTATTTCATAAATAAACCGATTTACATATTTAATTTAGAAATTAACCTCCTTATTTTAATTCTTAGATATTTTATTTCAACTAATTTTTATTTATTAAGTGATGTTTATAAAAAAAAATCATAGTGAATTCAGTAAAAGATACAAACATAATTGCTTTTTGTTTTTATTTTATTTATTCTGTACTCCTTGGTCTGTGATCGACGATTATTTGGTGCAATGTGAACTCATTGCATTAATCAACAAGTCGTTCGGCTGAGGTGTGTTTTCTCTAATTTTTTGTTTTTTGTCTAGTAAGTCTACCACTTCATTAACTCGAGGTTACTGACAACGTACAGGGAGGCACTGCCTAGAAAATCTACTCAAACTTGGTTTAATCTGGTCGTTCGAAGTCAACATGCGATTGTAAATCTTTCCACTCTCCTCCACACTCTACTGGCGAGTTCAGAAACGCGTCGATGGCGATCACCTTTTCACGTCCATGAACACAAATTTGGGTGTCACTGCAAACGTTACGCATTCATTTTCGTCAGTCACGTCAATCATCGTCAAATTCCCTGATGCGCTGTTGATAGAGAATGTGGAAATTGCAAATAATTTTTCCAAACATTCTAAAATAATTTTGGAAGACATCATCTGTATATTTTTCAGTTGTGAGTAAATAGTCCTGAATTTTCGGAATTTCTCTTCTGTGAATTTAATGATAATGATATCATTGCGGCCATCCGCCTTAAGTGTTTTCGTCTTGTTTCATACATGTTTAACAATAAACGAATTAATATTGCCCACAAGATTGTCCATATTTGCGACAAAATGTTTGACATAAACAGTTCTGAAACGTCAACGAGAAGTTCAACCAACATGGCATCAGCATCAAAAAAAGCAGTGACTGCGGATCACTGCGTAAATGTTTGACATTTCTGTACTCAGCCCACACTTGTTAACCATATGTAGGTGGGTGGGAGCGGTTGCTAGTGAAGTCACCAGTTCACTTAGAACATATTGGTCCATTGTGATACCCACAACCAATTGACCACTCCAATCATAGTGCCGTTAGTTTGAGCCCAACGGCAAATGGTAACTGGACCAGATTTGAAAACCAGATTAGCTTTGCTCTCACTTTGATTGGAACAAGGGACCCCACTAACCAAGGACACCAACTGCGCCGTACACCGTTAACCGTTGTCCGCGTACTTTTTGACACTGGTACTACCGAGCTTGTTGGAAAATATGGTCGCCATCGAATAAATTAAACAAGAATGTCTCCCTGGAGTCTGGTAGTCATGAAGACTGAATTCTAAGTATTCACTTAAAGACGACTGTCTTCATAAGTTAATCAACACTACCTTAGTCCATACAACTAATGTTTGCCCAAGCGCGGTTATCAGTCACTCGCACCCAACAGGCGGCTAATTGCTGAATAGTTGCGACCTTTGTGGACAAACCATTTCGAGCTACAGCGATCAATTTTCATAGAAACACGGAGTTTAGTAGGAATTGACTTGTGCAAGAAGGAATAACCGAGATAAATGACTCTTCTAATGATTGTCGTCTCCCTGGTCGACTTATCTGAGATTTCTGATGCAGCATACGCACCCAAGCTACGGTTTTCAAAATGTCTTGAATACTAATCTTGAAGGAGCAACATCTTTCAGAAGACATAACTGGAGCTCTGTTAGTGAAATCTAATCCCATACATAGGGATGCTAGACTTACGAAGTAGAGCAGGATTACTCTACACCAAGATGATTGAGGCGCCTACGCTTCACGTAGACATCAAATTAAAGGCGTCCCTGTAAGAATAATTTCACCTGATACTGCTCTTTTCAAAAGTCACACTTTACTATGTCGTGTTCTTCTAGTGCTCTTTTCCTTCTCTTTTTGTGTTGGCTGGACTTTCTTTATACTGCTCTTCTATTCTTCTTGCTTGCCTAAAAGTCTGTTACTAAGACAATAGTTAACCAATTGTTGTCAAGTTAGATGTCATGTTGCATTAAATGAATTCTGGAGTAAATCTGATTTGATTAGTTCCTTCTTTGTTCTCAGAAATGAAGTATCACAGAGGTGCCCGACTTCTACCTCTCTTTCCCCTTAAGATTTTGGATAACTGTTTTTTATAGTTTTCTCGAACCAAATTGACCAATCAGAGAACAGCATTTACGTTATTTCGTGAATAACCGTCAAAAATTCATGAATACCCGTCAAAAAGGCACTCAAACTCGTCGATGGACTAACGGGCAATCAGCTGCGAAGTCTACTATCTCTGTAATACTTCATTTCTGCTTTGTTGTGTGGCTAAAGGCAGAATCGCAAAGGTGCGTTCGAGCGGTCGGTCTTTGATAGGCGTTGCTACGCGTTTTATCGAGCTGACGAGAATATTGTGTCAGAAAGTGGTAGCCTCAGTTTTCCATATTGAAAAAGATACGCGCGTTTACCCTGCTCAAATGATTTGAAATATAATTTTCAAGAAAAATATGAAATTACTGTAAAAAAATGCGTAGAAAAAATGAATTACTTGCGGAAATATTCGTCTCAGTTTGCCAAACATTCAAATTGAGAAAGCCTGAGTGACTGGATAGGAGCTCCACATAGAAATGCATGCTCGCGCTTACGATATAACGATCTGTGAAAATTTAACGCGCGACCACGACTAACACATGTGATTTACATGTATCCTACTGAAAATGGTATCGGTATAATTGAACACAAGATTGCAACAGTGACACGTGACAAGAGTGGGATTAGGGTGTCTCCTAATGTGATGGATAAGATATCTTTGACCTGTCCTCCCAGATAGAAGGATGTACTAGGTACTTTCGATGTCTGTGATAACATTATGTTTGAGCACCAAACCCAACGATTCTCAAATCGTTCGAATTGAATAAGTAATATTTCTTGTGAAATATGAATATTATTTGTTTCCTTCACACCTGTGTACTGGTTGGGGATTATCTTATTCCAAATCCAAATCAAACATTTATACTAACCACAGGAACAGTATTTTGATGGATTGAGGCAAATCAAATGCAATTAAATTTGTATCCCTTTCGTTTTATTCCGTTTACGAGTTTTGTACTGAGCCAAAATCAGAAAATCAGTATATTAGTATATTTTTTTTTTTTAAATTTGAACACATTTAACTTTTTCTCGGAAAGAAAGTGAAAAGTTTCTTTTCCAGAAAAAGATAAACTAAAACATGCCCTTTGCAAGAGAAATCAAATAGAAGTGGCTGATTGCAGGCCACAGCACCAGAATTCAACTATTTGAGTGACATCCGACTTCACGGCAACGATGAGTCTTTAGAGACTTTTTGACAGGTACTCACGAAATCATGGTAAACTGCATTCTCTGATTGGTCCGTCTGGCCTGAAAAAACATTATAAAATAGTCTGCACACAGAAATGAAGTATTACAGCGAAGCCCGACATTTACCTCTCTTGTCTCTTAAAATTTTTGACAACTGTTTTTTATAACGTTTTCTTAAACCAAATTGACCAATCAGAGGACAGCTCAGTTATTTCGTGAACAACCGTCAAAAATTCATGAATATCTGTCAAAAAAGTATTCAAATTTGTCGATGGACTAGGGGCAATCAGCTGTGAAGTTGGCTATATCTGTAATACTTCATTTCTGGTCTGCAAACAGTTGTCCTTCAAATCTGAATCTGCAGAGAAGGCGGCTATTTTACTATTTTAATTCATGAAAATCCCCTGTGATTGTGTCAATAATTGTCTAGAGATTGTCTAGGACCTTGATTATTGTTTTTGGGGGGTCTATTGCATAGCAACCTCTAGATCTATTTTGTCCCCTTTTGATAGCTTAACTCTCTTAAGAGCTCTCCTCAGCCGCAGTTCTTTTCAGAGTTGTATTGATGATCATTGATTATAGGTGGAACAGAGTGTTCTCTTTAAGCCAGTTTTCTTTTGGAATATGAGAATAAGGAATGTTTTTTGTGACTTCAATTCTTTCTTCGATAGTAGGAGCTTGTCCAGATACTTTTGTGAGCAAGTGGCTTCCAGACAACCACAGTAGGTGTTCTGGAATTTCACTAGATTCTCCACAGAATCTGCAGAGACCTTCTGCTGAAATGCCAGCTAGCAGCTCCTACAGTACCCTGTTAGGTTACGCCAGTTATTATAACTCATCTTGGTGCATGTCTCAAACTTCTTACGGTTATACAACCATAAGACTGGCCTGCTTCATCCCATGCATTTTGTTCCAGGTTTCTGTTCGGTTTCTCTTCTCTAGTTTCTTGAATTCTTCTCTGAGGACATAGTCGTCTACAGCGCAGTCGGTTCGGGGCAAGAGAAAATCTTTCGATGCTCAAGAGATGCCATTTAATTGCCTTTTACCCCTTTAAGGCCAGGTATCCAGCAGAGTTTTACTCTGTTTCTCCTGCTCAACTCTTTAAGCTTCTGTAGGCATTCCTACACGAGCTTGAATTTGATGATGAATGAGTCTAGTGGGAAGATAGCGCATGGAATGTTCGACATTATTGCCATGTCGCAGTTGGTATGGTTCCTGTCAAGATTGATTTGAAGGCATCTGTCTATGGCATAGATTTCCTCTTGAATGAAGTTAATACGTTTGCTCATGATTTCGAAGTACATGGTCCAAATACTCCTGCCACAGTTCCTTCTTCAGTTCTCGAAGTTCGACAATGGATTCATTTTTGGTGCTGAGCTTATTGGTAGACCTCCAAAATGGACCCTTAATTAAAACATTTGAAAGCGTTTCTTCCTTAAAATCGTATGCGTATGCATGTAAGTCCGTGATTATTGTTTATGTTCTTTCTTTTTTTTACATTCCCGTGCCAAAAACAAAACCGCAATAAAAGCCCTACCAAATAAGCACTCGAATGGCTTAGAGACAAGCAAGTCCACAGAGTGCCCAATTAAAATTCAAGTAGTTCTAAGTTTGTAAAACGATTGCTACCAAAATTTGCCTTCATTTTGTTTTTTATAGCGATTTATATTGGATTCTTGTAAAATTTAAGATTTTAAATTGGACCCAAGGAGTAAGGACTTTAAAGAGTCACATAATAAAACATAAACGAAATTTATATTATAAATCATAATATGTATGACCAATTGTTTAAATGTTTCGTGTGTCGTTTCCAAGCACACGCGCACACTTAATCAACTTTTCAAGAGAATAACTGTAACTTTAAAACTATATTTTTAAATATGATAAAGTAGAAAACAGTGGCATTTCCAAGGAACTAGCAATAATTATGACAAGAAATAAAAAAGTAAATATACTAAGCAATAAGCAAACTGCAAAAACTTCACAAACATGATTTGTTTTTGTTTTTGAAACAAGCAACAAATTGTTTGTAAGCATTTCTCTTCTTCTGGATTGTTTCGTTTTTTCGTTCCTCTTGTTCTAGTTTATAAGAATGTCTTAAATGGAAAAAAAAAATAAAATACAACAAATAAAACATAAATGTGGACAATATTGAAAAGAAAAACAATAGAAAAGAATAAAAGGAAATATTCAATGAACATATTTACATTATAAATGAATAATTATGTTAATCTAAGAAATTATGTATGTATGTACATGTGTCATTTACAGGGACACATCCCACACCTAAATAAAGAGACGACAAGAAAAATAAATAAATAAATTATAAGAGCCTTTAACAAAACATAGAAACATAGAAAAGAAAAGCAAAATCAAAACAAATATTTTCTATGATGATTCAAATTAATTAAGATGAAGTTAGAAGTGAAATTTTGTTTCAGAAAAACAAAACAGAAGAAGAAGAAGAATAATAATAAATGAACAAAAACAAGAGAATAATAACAATTTAAATGGAACAACATAAATAGCTGTTAAGAAAATAACAAAATTGACAACAAAAGATTGACAAAATTAGTTTGTATTTTGAAAAGAGTGATATAGGAAATGACGTTGGCGAAGCTGAAGGTGGCAAGTGCATAAAACTGAAATAAAAATTAAACACATAAGATGTTGTTTTATTTGTTTGGATCGAGATTATCAGTGCATTTGTTTCTACTGAGTAACGTCATAAGAGACTTTGTTGTATAGGAATAATCACCCTTATTATGACTGGCGTTGAACGAGTAGTCGAAAAATGACTGTGCGTAATCAGCATTAAGTGCCATTCATATGAGCCGCGAACTGCGAACTTTCAGAAACAAGCAATTTCCACAGAATATATATTTAATTAAATGCACTGTAATTGGCGTACTTTTTGGATGGGTCTGATCACAGCAGTGAAAAGCCAGTGTGTCGTATGATGTTGAAGTCCCAATTGATGGCCGATGGCTTTTCTTGCTCCGTCAGCTGTATTAAGCTTCTACTTTAGTAGTATAAGACTAGAGTAAGGTATTTTGCCTTATTTGAGAATTGTAAACTTGTCTCATTAAGGGTGATATGGGGTATTTTATATTTCCTAGTGAAAAGGAAGATCTCGGTTTATTCAACTCAGGTCATTCTCAGACGCCCAGCTTTTGCAATTTCTTGTAAGTCTGCCAGTACATCACCCGCATAGTACTCCTCCCTGAGGTGTAACTCTTCTGCTATAGCTTTTCGAGGAAGCCTTACCTAGATTGGCATTAATTAATCTGCCTGGAAGTAGTTGGTTTATAAGTGCCACTAGTCCCGCCTCAACGTCTGTGATTACCTGTGTATAGATACTGTTGAAGGCGTGTGCGTGATCGAACACTCATGAGAAAAAAGTGAAGTGCGATTGTACTTGTGCAGCCTTGAAGAGCTCTGTTGGCGAACCATCTACATTCACTATTCCCTGCAAGTCTTTTACAAGATTATTCACACAATACCGAAGAGCTTGGGTACCTTTGCTGAATGTAAGGGCAGGACATTCGGTTTAAAAAAAAAAGCGATACAGTAACAACTCGATACGCAATTTTTTCTATAGAACCAGACAACCAGATTTTGGGCTTCAGTCAACAAGTCTCTCCAACTAGCGCTATCACTGGCTGCATCCAATGTCGCACGCCAAATTGATTGAGGTCCTTAACGCGGACGTCCTCTGTTGCGCTGTCCCACAGGTTCGGAGTCCGAAGACTCTTTGGGCCAGGGTTGAGATGTCCAATGTCCATAAACTGGATCCGCAGACAATGTAAAGCTGTACAGTGCGTGGTCGAATCTTCTCCTTCAAATGCCTTTTCCCTCTCCAAGACCCGAAGGATTTCCTTGTCCACTTTTGAGATTATCCATGCCTCCGCGCAACAGAGCAGAACTGGGATGGGTCTTATATAAAGTCAGCTTGGTCCTTCGAGAGAGGGCTTTTTACTCAATTGCCTCTTGAGCCGTAGAAATAGCGGTTGGCAAGAGTTCTCTGCGTTTGATCTCGGTACTGATGTTTTGTTTCACAGGATCAATTTTGACGTTCACACCAAATTGACTGATTTTTTCAGTGTCCATTGGGTTAACAAAATTTTTTTCTGAAGAATCCAATACAACTTGAGACTCTCGCTCAGTTGCTCATCGTGTCGGCCTGACAATATCTCAATGTTGGTATGCTCATGCTCCGAATGATAAAAGTGGTCTTTGTTGGCTGGTGCTACTTTCTGACTTTGGACAGTCGAACCCTGAATAGTGCTGTTAATAAATAGTGCTGTTATAAAATGAATAGTGCTGTTAATAAAATAACCACCGTGGGCATTAAGTAGATAAAAGGATAATAACAAAAAGTTATACTTCTCAGCATGCAAGAAGATGGGGACTGAATTATCGAGTTTTTCTATCGACTAAAATATGAACAATAATTATTTTAAGTGTCCATATCCTTTTTAACCACGAATCAATCATTCCCTTTGGGAACTGTCAACCTGAGTTCGCAATACACAAGACAGGCAAAGGCGATCCACACATTCACATTCACGACATTCAAATTCAACAATGAAGTATTACAGAGATATCCGAATTCACAGCTGATTGCCCCCTATATTCCATCGACGAATTTGAGTGCCTTTTTGACAAATATTCATGAATTTTTGACGGTTAGTCACGAAATAACGTGAATGCAGTTCTCTGATTGGTCAATTCGGTCAAGGGTCAAGAGAGGTAGAAGTCTGTCGTCTCTGTAATACTTCATTTCTGCTCAAATTGTATCCATTACTCTCTGCGAATGAGAAAACTTCATATGAGTGAAGTGTCAGAGTTTGCAAAGTTCGCGATGGTTCGCGATTCGTAGTGATCAAAAAGAGAAAAATACAAATCAGTCAGTTGTAAATTTTTGCTGTGGAATGTATGTGGAACATAAGAGGAACGACATTAATGCGTTTCGCTACGGTAATACCGACACTAAAACGCCACTTAACCGCCAGGACTCAAAAAACGACAATAGTCGATTAACTATAACGACATTCGTAATAAGGGTAATTGTTGCACTTCGGTATGTACGCTCACTTAGACCAAAGTGTTGAGTCTCTTGCGTCCTTGCCAGGGACTGGGGTACTACCGCGAGACCTACGTTCAGTCTTAAAACCATCCAGAGAGAAAACGAAAACCTAGAGAGACTGGATTCTTATGTGGGACTCTGCTTCTCGTGACCGAAGCACGACGCAAATTGGCTATCAGTCTTGGAAAGAGTTCAGAGAAGAAGTGGAAAGCTACGAATAGATCTGCGAGGAATCTGAATCTGACATTCGCCGATTCGGAGAAAGGAATTTCACATCATCGAAATAGTCAAATCCAATATGGTGTGTTGCATTCCAATGTGGTGGACATTTTGCGCTGATGGAGCGAGCACTTTTCGGAACTGCTCAATCCTGAACGCAGACCCATAGTCTTGAGTGGGGCTGAGAATAGTCGAACGGCGAAGGAAGTTATTTCGACTAAAAGTTGGCAAATAGGCTGGTGTAGATCAAATCCGGGTAGAAATGATTAAGACAAAGGGTAGAGAGTTATTAAGGTGCTGTGAGGTACCTGACGATTGCCAAACTGTGATGATTGTTCATCTTTTCTAGAAAGTTGACAAATGTGTCTGCTCCATCGTCTTCATCTTTATTTGGCGCTACAGTCCGTCGTGGACCTGGGCCTCAACCAACAAGCCTCACTAACTAGCACGGTCTCTGGCTAGCTGCCTCCAGTGTCGCACTTCAAGTTGGTCCTTCTCCACCTGAGTGCGCCACCTTTATCGCGGGCATCCTCTGTTACGTTGTATCACGGGATCGGAGTCGAAGACTTTTCGAGGCGGACCTGAGTTGTTCATGCATTTTATATGGCCTAGCCATCTTAGGCGATCTTCTTCATCTATAAGGGCACATCTTATTTAAGTCTCCCCTGGAACGTCTACGCTAAGGTTTTGGAAGCGCGTTCTAGAGCTATGGTCGAGCCCAGGCTGAGGAATGAACAGTGCACCTTTCGTGCCAGCAGATGTACAACCGACCAACTTTTCACTCTAAGAATGGTACTTGAGAAGTCTTGGGAGTTTGCTTCTCCCCAGGTAGGTAGCTTATAAGTGGCTTTAAAAAGGGTGTGCACTTTGGCCATAGCAGCCTAAATGTGTCTACCCATCAACGGATCGAATTCCTCGAGGTAAGCTCTGGAGCTGCAGGAGTATGAGATTGGTGGTCCCGTTTTGAGGGTCATTCAGCCTCTATACATAAACTGTATCAACACCTTTTACAGTAAGCTTTGGACTTTCGCCAAGTACGCATCTTGTCACGTCTTCTTTTCATTGCATGTATGGACTGGATGTTCAAGTCCAGCCGAGGCGAGGAATGTTTTAAATTGGGATCGCTGAGGATAAGTCATCTTCTTTTTGCAAATGACAGTTATTCTCACACCTTCCCAGACGGAAATCCAATGCGCACTTGATAGGTTTGTGGCCGTAAGTGTGCAGATGCTGGGATGAAGGTTAACGTGGACAAATCGGAAGATGTAGTAATTTCCAGAACGCCTACTCAGCACTCTACATTTGAGTGGAGTCCTCAAGAGTGATGGGAAGGTTGGGAAGGATTTCCTGTAGGATTGGCCAAGATGGATCAGTTTTGAAAAAGCTTGGAAGTTCTGTAATCAAGAAAGGCCGAGCTTGGTGTGAAAGCCAAGTTAGCGCTTTTCAACTCAGTATTTATTCCAACTCTCAACTATGGTCATGAAATTTGGGTAATGACTGAAAGAATAAGATCGCAAATGAAAGCTTCAGTTAAGGGAATTGCTCGCCGGAATATAGTAAGAAACACGGCAGTACGCGAGACGCTTAAACTGTAAAGCGTTCCACCAGACTAGGACGCCATACATCTGCGCAAGGAACTCAATTTAAGTAGTTGCTTCTTAGAACGGAAAGAGCTATGCTTTGATAGTTTGTTCACGTGGATCGAATGTCCCCAACAACACTACTTCCGAGGCGGGTGTTGAATGGGATTCTACAGGTAGGTGGTCGCTTGGCAGATCCAGGATGAGGTGGTTGGACCAAGCCTAAAGCTCGCCTGGTTACTCTTGGGCTGATGACTTAGAGTCGGATAAGAGATCTCTCGTGCGTTCATGCGGGTAAGAAAATGATGATGATAGTACGTTTTTCAGTTTAACACTGCAACTAACAACAAAGCTATCCAGCTTTCATAGGAACCGTCTCTTAAGCAAGGCAAATGTTGGATAAAATATGTTTCTTCCTCAATTCTGCAACTTCTGCAAAATTTGTTCAGATGCATTGAATGTCTACCTAAAGGACTATACGCGGTAAGGAATCTTATTAGATATGTTTTTGCAGTGCTGCTGCTCATTGATAACTGAACGAGCCCGCGAGCTGCACAAGCAAGTGTTACAATTCTAGATCTCTTGAGTCCAGAAAGCAATTTAAGAAACAGGAAAGCCCGAACAGAGGTAATTCACCGTTATACCACGTTTCCACCGAACAAAATCGCGAGTTCATTTTCAGGGTCTGCAAACCTCGCGGTTTCTGTAGCCCCGTTGAATTCAACCGTCTATGAGAGGTTGTCAAACCAAACAAGCCTACAGAGTGAACTTTTTTGGTGATCATTTTTTGATTCTATCTCTTTCTATCTGCTGTTGTCCGTACACAATTATTTCCTGTCAACAGACACCTGTTCTGGCATTTGTTCTGGCGGGCACTGAGAATTGAGATTGAAACCATTTCAACCTCTGTGGAAACGGCATATTTAGATTTCAATATAAAATTCATACGAACCTCGCGGTTTCGGTTCGGTGGAAAGGTGGTATTATGCAGTCTGTAACCGTTTTTTTCCAAATGTCTTCATGATCATAATTGGCCTGTGCGCCACCACTGTCTTGAACGTATGTACATACTCGAATGTCGACTTCATTTCTAGTTTAACAAGGATGCAAGCAATATATCACAAATTCCCATCAGCCGGTAATTAAAAATCATTGACAGAATATGGCTAGTGTTGTATCGGATTAAGTTTAATAATGCAGGGTGGATCTACGCCTCAATCAAAAACACTCCAAGAAACGCGATGTCTGCCTTGCTGCATTCAATAGGGTACACCGTGTATTCTTGTAGTGCGGCTGAACAACGAGTCTCTCAATTTAACTGTGCGTCCGAAAGTAGGATTAAGGGTAAACCGATAAGCATTCTTGGTGAGAAGTTTATAGCGGGTTAATTTATGGATTTTGCTAAAATACGGACAAAGAGACGTACCGTCTGATTTTGGAGCGAGTCCAATGACTCGGCGATATATTCAGTTATCAATGTCTATAAGTTTTATCGTTCGCTTTTGGATTCTTGTAGGTGCAGGGTGGTCTTGGGGGCACGAGACCAGATTTGAGCCACGGAACAGACGGTTGATCAATGATGTTTGAGAAAACATCCATCCTAACTTTTCGATTCGATGCCTCGACGCCTACACGCCATCATAGATGTTAAATGGAGAAACGCCAAATATTAAATAAAACCAGTGCAGTTCTTACCGTTATTTTTTGTTTTTGCGTAGACGGTAGGTACGTCCCAGTCGTTTCGAAGAGATTAATAAATTGCAATGAATAAATTGTTGCTGAAAAAAATTTATTGGGTCATATGAAATGTATAAGAACAGCTACAACGATATCCAATAAAAAATTGATTCGTCTCGGCTCCTTTGATGACAAGCGAATTGGTAAGTAGATTCTCTTCATATAACATAGAATGGTGATGAAGAAGTGATTTTCATACACATTGATTAAAATTAACTGATACAAACATTTTGAGAGGCGAGTAGGGTAATTTTGCCATTTCCTGTAATTATGTACAGGGATTACGCTAAGAAGACCCACAAGAAGTTTCATTGATTTTTAGAAAATGAAAGGAAACAAAAGATTCCAAATAGACTGCAATTAATTCTGGTGCGGTGGTTTTTGCCTCATTCGATAGCATCTTGAAGGGTTTAGCACAAGACTTTAGGAAATAATTAAAGCCCTAATAAGAACACACTGCCGGCCTTTATTTTACCTAAGGGATATAAAAGTAGATAGTAAAATAGAGTATATACCAACGATTCCGGATTACCGAAAGCGGGGCATCTTTGCCATCATGGCATCTTTTGGCTTGTAAATTTTCGATACAAAATTTTCTTCGGCAACTACGAGGTTAGGACATCTCTTTGGTCCTTTTTATTGATGTCATTTGGAGAAGATTTAACCACGAACTGCAAAAGGATGTACAGCGATATGAGTCCAGCCGGACGATTGCGGATTCAATTAAGATGTCTAGGTTATGTAGAGCGCATGAATAACCCACGATACCGACTGGGAGCATAAGTGAAGAGCGACCTCAGTCAACTTAGGGCACGTGGTGGGAGGCATCTAGCTAAAGACCGTGGCAGCTGGACTTTATTTTTGTGTTAGTTCAAGTCCATTGTGGACTGTAGCGCCATTAGGAGAAGCAGAGGAAAGCTCTCGGAAGGGGGCATAGCCAGGAGCTGTTCAATAACATGGGCTTGCCACCGAAGGAAAATACATATTATGTATATCATCGGATACACTAGTTTGGCTTTATCTATATTATAAAAAACTAGGTTAATATTTTGTATGCCTACGTATAACTCACGTCATTTTCAACCAATTTCCTTGGAAAATAATGAGAAGGACATAGACCCCCTTTTCATTTAAGAAAATGCAAAATGTATATCTACAGACACATGTAATTCAAAACGAATGGCATAAATTCTTTTAACAAAACATCGAAATACAAAACATGCGACGTTAAGTGGTGTATTGCATTCATTATTTATTTACAGTTTACAGTGAATTGCTTTTCATGCAACATGTGTACATTCAAAATACAGTCAAACTTCGATAACTTGAACGAAATTGGTTGCCAAGACTGAAATTTACATGCAATTTGACTTCGATAACTCCACTTACTCGAATGTCTTGATAACTCGAACAGTTTATTTGACGTCACTTTCGATAAGTCGAATTCTGAAGAGAAATTCCGGAAGTCTGCGTATTCTACAAGTTTGTTTTTATAAGGAATCGCTTTCGGCGCACTGCGTTTGTATGTTCCTCTTACTTAGTATAAACGAAACCGTGCGTTTGCTGAATATACTGAGTGGGAGGATGAAAGTTGGAGCACCAATCATCATGCTCCAAACCGTACAAGGCTTGCGGTTAAGAATCTGATGGCCAATAGACCATTTAAAATTGAGAAATTAAATGTGAAGACGATTTAATTCCACATATACCGACGATACCATGCCATTCGATTTCAAACGTTCAAACGCCAGTGCTACTGGCTGCTGTAATGATCATCAACAAAGCGAAGGGTCTTTCGGGACTTTTCTCACATCGAGAATTGAATGTAGCCAGCTCACGTATAGGAAAACCTGCTGATTTGTTTGTGTTCATATGACGGAAAACAACATTCAGAAGAATAAAAAATCACGCGGTACCATTCTTGTACAACACAATGTAGAACCGCTGCATCTGAAGTACAGTCCGTTTGCCATTTGTTTTAGAAAGAGCCAACCATTTAATCAGATGAAAGACCCGAAGTCTCCACATAGCATAGCATAAATACACTGATCGTAACAGTGAGTGCGGGCACTAAACGGAATGTGAATAAACAAAATTGTCCTTCTGCATACAGTGGTGTTTTAATTATTTGCCGATAATTTTCTCCCTACAATCTCAGAAGTGGGATTACCGTAACTGATTCGAATAATGTTCCGGAAATCTCGGTGTTGGAATTATTGTACAGTGCGAATGTACATTTGTCGTTTTTTCATAATTCTAAATTTAATTAATTAATTTGGTGTGTTTTTGACACTGTCAAAAGAGTGGGATTATTTCTTGAAGTCTGTCACAGTTCCGAGACTCAGGAGTATACTTAGACTCTTAAAATGTCAAACAACAGTCACTAAAGCAGAATTAAAAATCCGGGCGGAAGAAGCGGTTGTGGACCAGCCAGACGAAGACTAATGCAAGATTATGCAAGAACTCTCATCGACGAGCAAGAGCATATGTGTGATTGATTCGGTTCTCCCGCGAGATCGTGCATCAGGTATTGCACCCAGTAGCGAAGATGAAGAGTGAAGTACTGAAGCTGCAAAGAATTTGTAAGGAGGAAATAAGAAAATTGAAGCAACAACTTACAATAAAAATAGTGTTTATTACAGAACCTTGCATCAATTCATTGCAAAGAGAATATATTTTTTTTTTCTAATTTAGCAATCAAGTAAAGGAAACATCTAGCGAAGCGGACGGAGTCACGCTAGTAGAGTATATGAAAACCATGTCGATCTCGAACAGCCTGTTTGAAGAGTTGTGTACTTCTACATAGCCTTCTGTACTGAAAGCCAAATGCTCCGCAGAGAATGGAAAGCATCTTCTACTCAGATCATCCAAGGCTGACGGGAATAAAACAAACATAAGTTTTATCGATTTCAAATAAATTTTATTAGTCGCTATTAATTCTAATCCTTTGTTTCATTTGTCTATATATTAATAATATACAGTCGCATACGGTTACTTTATTTTATTTCTTTTTTTATCGCTGATATTCTACAATGTATTCAAAAATATCCATTTTTCAAATGTGTTTGTTTTGTTTGCTTGTGTTTCCTCACAAATACTCATCCAATCAGATGAACTATTAACTCTAATAAATATATATATATGCATGTATTTATGTAAAATACGCTTAGAAATAACGAACAAACTGTCTGTCGGGACTGGGGCATCGTAATCTCTAAAATGAATATTTCCAATGTTTGCAGAAACTAGGTTTTGTATTTTGCAAAGCATTCCTACAATTAATCTAACGAAGGATGTGGGTGTGTGTGTGTACCTGGGTTTTGTCAAGTTGTCTTATCTAACTTAAAAAAATAACTAAAACCTATGAAAACAATGCAAAGACAGGTTGATATTGCAATATTCATATAAAAAAAAACGAAGAAAATAAATCACTACAATGACAGTTTGTTTTTACAAGAATGGTATCTCTTTGAATTCGGGATCATTCTGTGGTCTCACGTACACTCCGCCGTATTTGGCCATGTATTTCTTGATGAATTCGCGGGATTTGTTCTTTACCGACTCGGTGACGACGAGGGTCTGGCCAATTGATTCACAATACTTTAGTTCCTTGACCATAACAAAGTGGGTAAGCTATAGAGGCGACGAAAGATGGGGAAGTTAAAACAGATAGTCTTTTTTTGTTTTGAATTGACTTACTTTTCTTGCTAAGTGGTTGAAATCATCATCAGTGAGAATCCTTCCTGATAAGCAAGTCTCCTTGCGATATGGTCTCAAGTGGTGAACAATAATGCCCGCAATTTCACAGCGGAACTTCTCTCGGATCTTTCGATATTTACTGCTACTGCTGCCCTCACCATCCTTGCTACGCTTTGTACTGGAATATCAAGAGAGGTCAGCTTTAGTTTATTGGGCGGCTGTGAAACACGTGAACTCACCTCTTAGTTGACTCTTTGCTTTTATCCACCTTACGTTTCTTGTGTTCGTACTTCTCTCGAATAGGCAGTGCTCGCTTCAGAGGTCGTTTACACTGTAAAGCATCCAATTCATCGACTATTTTATCGCCTTGGACGATTTTATCAATCAACGGACTGTTGTTGCAGTCTTCTTTGAGTTTGTCTTCTTCGTCCGAGGAGAGAAGATAGTCTTGAATAGGAATGGCATCCACAGCGACCTCATCACTGTCGGCTGTTGACTCTTGTTGGTTTAATTCAATTGACGTCGTCAGCTTAGCCAATGTGTCTCGTCGTCGCCGAATCTCTTCTTTTCTCTTGCGTATCTTCTCTTTGTTCTCCTTGTACTTTCTAACTTCCATTTGGTTATAAATGCGGTCTTCCTCTTTACGGGGCTGAAAGACAACATAGGTAATGTACGATGCAAAGATTGTTAAAGACAAAGATCACTTACACTTATGGGCTTTTCTTCGACCAGTCTGGTGTATCGCTGCAATCGCCTATCCTCGATTCTCTTCTCGATATATGCTTGCAACTTAACAGGATCAAGACCTAGAATAAGGGAGACCATAAATATTTTGACTCAAATCCTCCATGCGGCGGTGTGAAGCTTACCCTTGATGATGTCAATGTCGTCGTCGGAACTATCGACACACTCAGCGTTGGAGGAATCACTCTCGGAAGCTTTCACATGTGTGTTCTTTTGTCCGGCCAGCGGTAATATCTTGATGGGTGGCTCCCACTGCGGTATTCGTATTTTCACGTGATAATAGTAGACTTTTCCTTTGGGACTGATGGCAAACTTCCACAGTGGTGGCAGGTCCATTAGCGGAATCTGATAATCTGCGGGATTCGTGGATTTTGGTTTCACCGGCACTTGAACGTGCGCATAGCTTGGGGGTGTAGATATCGGCTTCTTATCGGTGGAATACCATTGGCCAGTTGAGGGGTTAACACAAAATGGCATGTTCTCTGGTCGCAGACGCTTCGGATCGAGGCCGAAGAAACGACATTTGATGTCGAATTCTCGGCGCTCTTCAGCAAGTCGCTTTTCAGCTTCATCACGGGCAACCTAGATGGAGTGTGATGTCTGTTAATTCTTGGAAGAAGGTATTCGAAAGTGCTTTGTTCCCATGAATTAATTTACCATTTCCAGTCCTTGGACTCAGTAGTAGATTTGTTATAAGAAGTGTGTCACTTGTGATCTACGAAAAGCAAATGTCTCGAAAAAAGCTGAGAGTCTATTTGCCTGGGTTTCAAAAATAGCACTCGACACGAACTGGGCGAAGTAACAATTACGACTATGGACAATAAAGGGTTTGTGGCATTTTTTTTATCTCAATTCCAGGTCAAAGATGAAGTCAATGACCCTCCTGTCATAAATTTCCCTGCTGTGAAGATGTTGATTGGTCATTAGTAAACAATTCCGGGAACGTAACGATAATTATGCCGTCACGTCAATAAAAATTATTGGAACAAGGGAATAAACAAAAATGACACCGATGCGATTTGCAACGGAGACGATTTGCTACGGCATTTTACATGAGCAAGATAGCTATTGGACACAAAAAAACAAACTTATATGACACACTCGCTTTTTACAGCTGTAATCAGAACCATCGTCTTATGCGGGGTAGAAGTGCGGTCAACGTCGGTACCCGCCTTAATAAATTAAGGAAGACACAGAGACAAGCCTGCATCAGAACTACTCCCACTGATGCGCTGGAAATTTTCTAGAAACTTATGGTTGTGGTTTGTCGTTCTTCCTTGGCAGGTTCTTTGCTGATGTTGCCTTCACCAGGCACTTTTCCACCGAATCAATAAAACTCGAGTCCAGTTGGCGACACGGAGCTGGCTTTGTATTGGATTTGGTCACCTCGGACTTAAGAGCATCATTCGATTCTGCAGTACCTTGTTCATTGTTGACTGCTGCGTCGAGAGGCTCTTTAGATATTTATGAGGGCAGCGAAAGAGTCGATGAATTAGCAAAAAGGGGTGTGAGTCTACCACTGGTACAAAATCAGGAGACACCTCACCAATGAAAGCATTAAAATTAATGCTGATTGCCGACGACATAAATAAAACTTACTGTGGAATGGCGAAACTGGACACATGTAGCTCATCGAAAGCAATGTGGCATACATTAGATCTATCAAGAACTAAAGCTCTCTTAGAATTTGACAGGAAGACTATTAGTAAAGCAGGAGGCGTAATTACCGGCCATTGCCTAATTAGTAATCAGGACAGGAAGCTTGGAGTACCCTACAATGACTTCTGCAGAAACTGCATGCACGAGAAGATGAAGCTGTGTTACACTACCTCGGAACCTGCCGCGCCCTTGCAGAATTAAGAAGAAAATACATGGGCAGCTATTTCCTCAACAGTCTTGAAAAAATAGCGAACATAAAGGACATCCTTAAGTTTCTAAAATCCACTAACTGGTTATAGGTATCAAGTACACACATCGAAGTGGCGGGAAAAGCCGATGTAGTGACAGCACAATGGGCCTTAAAGGGCTAAGTGGGGAAAATCCCTGGAGGATTTTCGCCAGTCACACCTACCTACCTGCCACCAAAAGCGCAGTTTGTCTAAAGGCATGCTCTCAATGGCGTGACTACACCTATGGACCCACGAAAATTCAACACGAACAAAGCCTTACCTCAATTCACTTAGACTACAGTTCACCACGACACTTCCCAGAGAACAACTTCGAAGCTCTGGTTACGGACAGAGACATGTGGTACGGCCGCACCATACCCATTGGAAAGACGGAAGTTTGAGTAGGTTGTTGCGTTTTCTCGGAAGTTCTAAGCCTGAACAAAACTGTTCGTCTTCACAATCACTGCAGCATATTCAAAGGGGAAGTAATGGCGAAAAGCGAAGTTCTGTCCTGAAACATATACCCGCCGGCGATATCTGTATATTTACGAATAGCAAAGCAGCAATTAGATCTCTGGCACCGTCTATGGCCTATAAACTCTTAAATAGCAATCGACTGCCGCGCATGTCTTAACGAGATCCAAACAGTTCAACATTCCCCTGGGCTGGAAGCCAGGCCATACAGCATCCCAGGGAACTGATGACCTCGCTAAACGCGCCACTAGACCGCCAGTCGATGGAATCTCTTGTACTACATGTACCCCAGCCTATATTCAAGTTAGGTATAGGTTAGGTTATTTTAAACTTCAAGTCTTTTTTTCCCTCTGCCGTGTAGACACCGCGATCAGGATAAATGTATTGTATCGAAGTTTTGGAGTTAAGACAAAAGACAACCACTTCCCTCATGAAAGATAGTAAGTTGTAGTGGAATTTTTTAACTCCACTGAAGTGAGATCTCCATATGGAAGATACGTTTCCTTAAACAGATTATTATCGGACATTCTTACATGATATGCTCGGGAGTATCATCCTCTTCGCGGAAAAGCCGACAAACCGTGTATTGACACAAGTTACAGCTCAATAACTTCTACGCACGAATGATCAATACAAATCTGGCCTCATCCCAAAAGTTCAAGTAGCCTGATCATCCTAAAGAGATCTAAAAGTAGTACTTCTTTTTTCTTCTTTGGGTGTAGTACAGTCCGGAGTGGACCTGGGACTCAGAACACACTCAGAACACTCCATCTCGCAGTCTTGGGCTAGTTGCTTCCAGCCACGCACATTCAGCTGATTGAGGATGCACCACAGGAAACGTGGTCTTCATTTACCGCGTTGTCCTCGGTGTTGGAGTCGAAGACTTTTTTTGGGCTTTCCTACATGACCTAGCCATCTGAGAAGAGAGACTCGAACTCGTTTGACCGGATCGATGTCGCTGTACAGCCCCTACAGTTCGTTGTACAGTCTCCTCCTCCAACACAAAGATAATACCAGGGACTATCTTCTCGAAGCGACCAAAAAACTGTGTGTCCATGCTCCTACGCCATTTAGCAGAATTGGGACTATCAAGGTCTTCTATTGGGATGTCTAGACCCTTCGAGAGGGGGCTTTATTCCCCAATTACTCTCCAAGCTCAAAACCACATCGATTAGTAAGCCTAATCCGTCGTCCTATCTCCGCGGTGGTGTCATTGTTCGCCTTAAATTCGGAGCCTAGGTAGACAAAGTCTTTCACTACTTCGAAGTTATAGCCGTCTATAGTAACGTTTTGTCCAAGACGTCAGTGTTGAGTGCACCTTTTTCGTAGACAGCATATGCTTTGTATTTCTTCATTGACCGCAAGATCCATCGCGGCCGCATCTTGGTCCTTCTAGATTCTCACAAACGCCCCACTGCCCGTTGGAAAATTAGTACTGCAGTGGGAATATTAACCGGACACTTACTATTAAGCCTTCATAAGACAAGGCCTCTTCTCGAACGACTTCTGTAGAAGCTGCGTAGTGAATAATGAGGAGGAGAGCACCCAACGCCTTCTCTACAACTGTCCTGCTCTCGCCTCAAGTACAAAAGCCACTATAGGCTCCTACTTCTATGAAAGTCTAAACGGACCCAGTAAAATACCAGTCAACGCACTCGTAAGGTTTGTTGACAAAACTAATTGGCTTTCTTAATCACGGCAACCCTCTCTTCAATTTGAAACACCCACTTGGCGGTGGAATTGACATTTTTTGGCCAAAGTGCATTATCTAAGATGAATGTGCTGAACATAATCTGAAGTAACTGTCTCAGTCTTGAATGGTTGTTGAGACTTGGAGTTGTGGTGTTCAGACTGTTGAGGCTTTTAGTGAACAGATTCTCTACAACTTGTGTACAAAAAGGAGTACAATTGATTGGCAAGGAAACAATACTTCTTTGTTGTGGAACTCCTTGTGCTGTTTCATAATAATCAGTTCTCTGTAGCAATAAAATCAATTGCAAGCAACAGCATGGTGTACCCTGCTCACACAAATGTCCTACGCCCTCGACAGATTAAAGCAACAGCGTGTACCACAAAAGATAGTAGCCACAAATCTCAAGAAAGTAAAAACGATTCAAATAAAAAATGCACTCACCTTAGCAGCAAACAACTCCCTTCGTTGCTCCTTCGACAAGTGGGAATCGGCCAGGTTTTGTGCCTTATTATCTGCGCCGTCTTTTCCCGGTCCATTGTTCACAACGTATCTCCTTCTATCACCCATTCGCTGCTCTCGTTCTTTTTCCTTGTCCGCCCGAGACCATTTGAATCTCGAACTGTTCGGTCCGTTTCTTATGAATCTGTCCCGGTTGCGACGATCTTCTGAACCAGACACTTCCTCGGCTAATCCCTTATACTGTCGATCTGCTTCACGTTCGTGCTCCTTCATTTGTTCTATTCGTTCGCGTTTCGGGATACGGAATACCTCGGGCAAATTGTCCCACGTGCTGACTAATTTGGCGGCCAACTTCTGAAGCTCTGTTGATGAATCTTCAGGTGTCACTGGCGATGAGGATGTTACAGAAGGTGTAGTGCTGTCCTTAGGGGACTCATCGCTTGGCGAATGTGACTCCTTGTTGTTCGACCAGTCGCGAACTGTTTGATAGACTTTACTGTCGGTCAACATAGTTTTGTTCGAGATGGGCAGACATTCGAGTACGCTGAGAAGGGCCATTCGAATCTCCATACTTTTCTCGGTGTCTCGGGTGTCAATCACCTCGCTCATCCAGCCATGCAGCAGTCGTAATCCGTGGTAATCGAGAAACAGCCTGCGACATGCCAGCTCTCCGGCACGGAGGATTTGCAGCAAATTGAGCCGTGTTCCAAGCAGTTTCGCTCGCACAATGAGTCGGGAGAGGCGAAGGGTGTCGGCTTGATTTCTGAGGCCACATTTAACCAGGAAACGCACTTCATCCTCGATGTCTGGGTCTTCGAGGAATTGCTTGGTTTCCCTGCGCTTGATTTTCTCCTCCTTACGGTCGAGTTGACGTCTCTTCTCCTTCTTCTTCTTGGCCTGTGTTTCCTTTGGTGGTTTAGCTTCTTCAACCGTAACTGGCGTCAAAACTGGAACCGATTCAGCTGTCTCCTCATCCTTGCCAACAACTGGAACTTCAGAAACCACTTGCTCGCCGCCCTCAGCAGTAATTGGAGGACTGATAACTGGTATCGTCGGCATGGGAACCGTTTCGTGCTCTTCCTCCTCTTCTTCGGATTCGGTTTCACCTTCCTCCTCGTCGATTTCCTCCTCCTCCTCTTCTTCATCAGAGCTTGGCTCTTCGCCGATCCACCCGCGGCAGTTAGATGACTCGCAATAACATTTCTGCGCCTCCTTGCCATAACGCTGATATTGATAATCAAAGGTTATTTCCTCGCCCGGCATAATGTTCTTCCTACTAAAGAAACCGATCCTCAACTCACCGTTCACTGTCCATTTTTGGGTTTCAGCATTTGGATCGCACGAGTGGTTGATGAAGCGGGAAACATTCCCCTTGGCGGTGGCGTCAATAATCGCGTCACTCCGGAGCGCCATGAAGTAATAGTGCTTGTTCTTGTCCTGTGAGTACACATTCCTTCGTCGCTCGAACTCGTCGCCGTCTATCACCTCACCCACATACTCCATGATAAACTCGCCGGGCAGTATCTCTATGTCGGCCATGATGCCGAAGCCCTTCTTCTCGGTTCGGAAGACCCGGCATGGCGAGTATAGGAACTTTGTGAAACGCCGGTTTGTACAACGCTCCTTGACCGTGCAATCGGAGCCGCACTCAATCATCAGCAAACGGTTGAGGCAGTCCTCGCCGCATCCCAACTCGCCCCGCTCCTCCTCCTCAGCAGTCAGGAAACAGTCACACAACATCCGCTTGGCCTCCTTGCTGATGACTCTTTCGCATTTGTATTCGTTCTCTCGAATCACTCGGAAGTTGCTTAGCCGCTCCTCCATGTCCTTCAAAAACTTTGAATTCTTCGCCTCCACCTCCGCCAAGTCCATCTTCTGGTCATCGATGGAATAGACGGTCTTCTCGTCGTCTTTCATCGAAAAGCGCTCTCGATCACGGACCAAACCGCGTCCGACTAGGCATTTCGCGCTCTTCGAGTTGTTCTTGATGCGATGCGATCGACGTATCCCGTTCGGCGTTTCTACATCACTGCTCGGGGTGGACGTTAACAGTGAATGCTCTGAATTTGAGTTGGAACTGTCATCTTCCGGATGTGCCTGCTTTTTATCCTCGGTGTTCTCGTCAAGTTTGCATTTCTTAGGCGTCGTACTGTCATCTGGCTTGCCGGCTTCATTGTTCCCTGCGCCCTCCTCGGTCTCATCCAGTTTGTAGCCCCGCTTTAGCAGATTCACTCCGTCCTCAATGAATTTCTCAATATCCTTCAGCGGATCGGGCACCAAATCCGGTGACTTTTCCTTTGGAACACCATCAAGAGAGCATGCCTCTGAGGTAGCGCTCAGTTTTTCTTCTTTCAGATGTTCGTCGGGATAGAATTTTGTTTCGCCTTTGCTTTTCATTGGTTTCGGCGGACTTGCTGTGACTTCTTTGGGCTGTTGTCCCTCGACCTCGGGTGCAGTGTTTTCGGTGATCATTGGTTGCGGAACCTCGGCTACTTTGCTTTCAGGAACTTCCATTTTTGAGTCGCTGGCTTCATGTGGTTTGGGCGCGTCTACACTCTTGTTTTTCGTCACACTTTTCCTCTTGGCTGCGGCTTCTGTGTCTACCTTTTTCTCGGGCTTCGCAAGATCTTTTTGTTTCTTCTTCGACTTTGGGCTTGCAGCGGATTCGACTGCCTTTTGGTCGTCCAGTTGTGTCTTTTTGAATTTCTTTGTATCGTCTTTATCTTTCGGAGTCGCTGGTGATGCTTGTGGTTTGTCCTTCTTCTTTGGCAGCTTCTTTGCTGATGTTGGCTTCACCAGGGACTTTTCCACCGAATCAATAAAACTCGAGTCCAGTTGGCGACAAGGAGCTGGCTTTGTATCGGCTTTGGCCACATCGGACTTAAGAGCATCATTCGATTCAGGAGTAGCTTGTTCATTGTTGACTGCTGCGTCGGGAGGCTCTTGCTTGTTTTTCTTCTGGTCATCTTCTGCTGATTTTGGTGGCTCTTGTTGCGCGGTTTTCTTATTGTTACGAGATGAAAGTTGGGTTTTATTTTGCGTAACGTCCGTATTCTGGGGCGTTTGAGTCTCATTACTATTCTCCGATTTTTCCTTTCTGAAACTGACGTCGTTCAGCGACAGATTTGAATCGTTGACATTATTTGGTGAACTAGTGTCCAAATTCGGTTCTGGAAATGAAGCCTGGCCCGCTTGCAATGTAGACACAGGAGTTGAGTCTGACGCCATGACTAGCATTTCTTTTTCTTGGCAGATTTGTACGTTTTCTGTAGACATTGTGAGTGCGTTTTGTTTTGAGCAGTCGTTGGTCGGCTCTTGATTACCAGCACCAGAACTGGGAGTTGATTCTTTCTCTGCAATGTTTAGCTGAACTTCTGTGGACATGAAAGGCGGGGTTTGTATATTCAACTGCTTTTCCACTTCTGTTGCAGAAGCAGGTGTCTCAGCATTTTCTTCCGACACTTTTGCTATCTCGTCTAATTTGATCATGGTATCCAGTTTCGAAACGGAGTCGGCATTATGTGTTCTTCCTTCTCTTTTGCCTGATTTACTGTTACTGCTTGTTGGCACGTCATTATTGATCGGCTCTTTTACTTCCGTACTAACAATCTTTGCCACTGCTGTCCTTGGTGCCATAGGTCCTTTTTCTTCCGCATTAACAATTTTTCCTGATTGTACAGCTGGTTTGCTTGTTGGCATGTCTTTATTGATTGGTCCTGTTCCTATCGCACTGGCAATCTTTGCCGATGCCGCCGTTGGTTGGCTTGTTGGCACGTCCTTACTGATGGGCCCTGTTCCTTCCACATTGGCAATCTTTACCGATGCCGCCGTTGATTTGCTTTTTGGTACGTCCTTATTGATTGGTCCTGTTCCTTCGGCACTAACAATATTTGCTGATGCCGCCGTTGATTTGCTTGTTTGGACGTCCTTACTGATGGGCCCTGTTCCTTCCACATTGGCAATCTTTACCGATGCCGCCGTTGATTTGCTTGTTGGTACGTCCATATTGATTGATCCAATTCCTTCCACACTGACAATCTTTGCCGATTGTGCCGCTGGTTTGCTTGTTGGCACGTCCTTACTGATTGGTCCTGTTCCTTCCACACTGGCAGTCTTGGCCGATCCCACCGTTGGTTTGCTCGAACGCAAATCGTTTGTCATCTGTTCCTTTTCTTCGGAACAATCTGCATTGACAACAGTTTTGTTGTCTTCCAAGTTCGGTTTAGCACTCGTCGAATATACAACCTTTGCTTCACTTTCCTTCGTTTCCAGGGCCTCGGCTTCGTTCACTTTAGGTCCACGTACCAACTTTAAGGTCTCCCTGTCGATGCTTTTCACTGCAACTTTGCATTTAGGACTACCCAATGCAAATGCAGTCTTGATGTACTTTCTTGAATCAGTTTCTGTGCCGTCAGTGTCGGGCGTCTTCGACTCCACTTGTTTGCTCTCTGGCGAAGATTGATCTTGGGATGTGCCTGCGTCTTTATCATTTACCTCACATTTCTCAATTTCGAGTGGTTTCACGTCAGAAGCTTTCGTCTTATGCTCGTCTTGTACAACTGTATGCGTTTCCCTCGAATTTCGTTTCGTTTCTTCCAGCGGATCTGATCTACTACTCTTCACTTGCTTTTTCTGTTCAGCATCCCGGGATACTCTGCGATCCACCATTTCCTCCAGTTCCGATGCACTTGATATAGTTTTCCGCCGCGCCCTTGTTTCGCGCATTGTGCCATAACTGCATGAACTGTCTTTGAGTGGCACAAATCTTCCTGGTTTCTTTTTTGATCGACTCGTTTGGTCCTCTGAAACTCTGAGTCCGTCTTTTTCGACATTTTCCACAGATTTCTGCTCCTTTGGTGAGATGGAACTCTCTTTCGACTCAGTGGGAAGTACCGCTTTAAATGAACTATCTACGACAGCCGCTTTTGAACCCCTCACATACTCCACTGATCGAGATGTCTTTTTCACTTGCAATGCAACCTCCGATCTTACTTTGGATCTTGCAGTTCTGGTCATTCGAGTCGCGGGAGATGTCTCTGAGCTTTCGCTGCTAGTTTCATTGGATTCTTCATCCTGAAATAATCGGTTGGTTCTCATGCTTCGCCGTCTCTGCAAGAGTTTAGCACGTTCTTTCGGTGAAGTGACAGATGCTGTCCTCACTTTGTCTCGGCTCCGAGAATGTTCTGCCTTTTCACTATCTGGTCCAGTGGATTGTTCAGCATTTGCCACAGCCTTTTCTAGGCCCGCATCAGAATCTACTAGTAATTGGTGCGATCTCCTGGAGCGGGTGGCGCGACCGTGCACATCACTTAAGGATGACGATGAGGTTGACGATGTATATGACATTGACACGGTTGAGGATGGTGACGAATTTGAAGTCGAGGATGATTTCGAAGTTGCCGTTGCTGAAGTAGACGATGACGTGCATGATGATGATTCCATCGACGAGCTTTCGGAACAAATACTGCTTGTGTCTTCCTTGGACTTGTCCACGTCATCTGCAGTTTTCTTGTTGTTACTCTTCGGAGACTCGGATCGCTCCGAAGATGAACTGCTTTGATCTGTGGACGTAACTCTAGCAAGGTGTTTTGAGGCTTTCTTATTTTTTCTAGTCACCGGAGGTGAACCATTTTTAGGAATTTCCTCAACCTTCTCCTGTTGAGCCGAATAAGGAGGACCTCCCCGGCTTGTGTTAGTTTGTTGTGTTGGACTAGATTTCGACTCAGTGGAGTCTTTGTCGCCTGTTTCGACGTCCACGGGTTTTAGTTTGACATTCACTTTGCCTTTGACTTCTTCTTCAGCTAACGTGAGTCCTGTTTCTACTGTCAGACACGATATTTGGCATTTACTTGCTTTGTTGCTTTGTGTGGGCATAATCGCCGCAGAGATTGTGCAATTGGTGTCCGCTCTGCTCGCATTACTCTGAACTGTTTGCGAATCCGCCTTGTCTCCACTTTCGGGTGTTTCTTGTTTCAATAAGCTTTCTGTTGCAGCCACAACTGAACTTGATACTCCTGGTCCCTCATCCTTGTCATTACATGCATGCTCCGCATCTGCCTGTTTTCGTGACGATGCGGAATCTGTCTCCTTTTGGTCACCAGCATCCTTGCGCCTTCTGAGTGATATGCTGCGAGTTGCTGGGGTTTTCCGGGACGTCTCTTCACCACCAACGATTTCTATGGAGGCTTCTTTCTGGCTACGAGTTCGTGGGGATAGTGAGCATACCGCACTGGTTGTAGACGCATTATTTTCGTCCGTCTCCCGACCGTCGGCGGTTTTTATTTCTGCAAGCTTTTCTTTCTGAATGTCAGCTTCATGCCCTTGCGTTTGAGTTTGCAAGTAAGGAACTTCTCGTAGCTGCTTCTGAACACTTTTTTTGGTCTGCTGTGGGGATGATTTCGCCAGAATGGTGCTAACATTTGATTCGACGTCTGGGAGGAGATTAGACTGATTGCCGACTGGTTCCTGAACATCCTTCTGGTCCGTATCATCAGTACTTCCAATAGGCATACACTGCACTGTTTCCTCTTCCACGAAGGGCTCTTTGGCTTGTCGCCTGCAGTTTCTTAATCTCCTCGTTGGGGTGATTCGTAACTGGGGAGATGCCGTTTCCGTCCTGATGGCCAAAAGCTCTTTGACGGGCGTCGCTGCTGAATCGCTTGAAATCTCTACTATACTGCCTATGGTCGTGGAATTAGAATTTTCCCCATCCACCACAAACACAGTCTTGCCAAGTAGCCTTTTGCTGCTCCCTCGAGTTTGTATAGTTTCGGAACTGTCTCTTCCCGATTTCGCGCTTTTGCTAGCCTCCTTCGGACCCAGCAAGCTATCATCGTCATTAGAGGAGAGGACTTCAATCACCTCTGGCGCCGGTTTGGTGGTGCCTTTCAACATTAGGTCTACGTGCTCTCTTATTGCCGATGGCAAGTTGACTCGCTTCACAGAGACTCGAATCTTCTTTCGCCGATGCTCACTGTCGTCGGAGCTATTGGTCTCGGTGCTGTCGCTTCTGCCGAAAAGCGAAATTTCATCGTTACCCTTTTCCGGGACAGGACTCTGAAGGTATGACGTCGATTCATCTGAACTGAGATCTTGAGTGAACACTTCCTCTTCCGCCCCCACAAACATGAGCTCACTTGGTGACATAGTGACAGCGCTTGGATCTGTTTTCTCCCTCAAGTCGATGGCCTTTGTAGAACTAGCAGGGGATACACTTATCTCCCGACGGAGGAGCTCACTATCAGTATCTAGTTTTGTTTCTCTGTCGGGGCTTTCACCGCCTGATTTCTCCGTAATGTCGATGACCTTCGCCGAACTGGCAGGCGATACACTTATCTGCCCAAGGAGGAGCTCACTATCAATATCTAATTTTGCTTCTTCATCGAGACTTGCACGGCCGATGATGGGACTTGTTATTATGGCAATTTCGGATATATCGGAACTGTCGTTGGACGACTCCGCCGTTGATTCCGACAATCCAGTTGTTGTTTGGTTCTTCCTCGGCCTTCCGCGCCGTTTTGACTGTGCATGCGGTGGTGAGTTCTCCAATGTGGTCACCTTTTGGCGGCCGCCCTTTCTAGTCGCAGTTGGAGTCGATGTTGTTGCATTCTCGAGCTTAGTGACAATCAGGCTGCTCACCTGCTTGGGTTTCATCATGCTCGCCGTGAGGATTTCTTGAGTTCTACTCAGACGCCTGGCTATTGGCGATATGACCGCCATGTCAATGTCTCTATCAAGAGGCAGCTGTTCCAACTCGCCCACGCACTGTTGAATTGTCTTTATGAGCGCCGCTGGTGGTGGGGGACGTGGAGGCGGCTTGTTTTCCGAAAGTGAATACCGCCGGAATATAGCAGATTTTTCGATGAACGTCTTCTGTTTGCTGTCCAGCTCCTCCTTGCTCGCCGGTCCTGCGCCAGTTTTCGGCGCATTTGAATCTATTCTCGCCTCAATTTGAATCTTATGACTCTTCCTGTTCTTATTCAGCAAATCGCGAACATCAAATTTGATTGTTTTCTTCCGCGAACTCCGCCGGCACTCGGAACTGGCCGCGTTCACGACACCCGCCGAAGCACCCACACTCACATTTCCGCCATCATTGCATGAATCCATATCCGTGGGAGACAGTGAAGCCTCCGATTCTGGTGTGTGGACTTTTGTTGTTCGACCCATGCGTCGCCTACCACCAGGAGGATCCATTTGCATGGTGTTTATCTACAAGTAAATGAAAATAAACACAACTGTTATACGCGCACATGAGCAAGGCAAAAAATAAAAATTTCATAAAATCAACAAATTCACACTCAAAACGAGGGCAATTGCTTAAAAATACACAAATTGTTAATAATTTTAAAAAATATTCATTTTTAGTATTGTTTCGAGGAGAAAGAAAGTTACGCTGTCAACTGTTATACACGACTCGCCGTACGGTTAGCCTGCAATATCAATGCGAGAAGAATAAAAAAAAATAAAAACATCGCCACTCATTGATAAACGCAAACAACTTCGGAAATACTTCACACAATTTCGAAAGTCGTGCGGTGTTATACGGACTGGCTGGGCAGCACACATTGTCCCACCCAAACTCCCAAACTTTCAAGCATTCTATGCGCTCACCTTTGCTGCATCGGATTTATTTTGCTTCGAATTCTTAATGAAAGTGTTCATCTTGAGTGATGAGTTTTCCGTAATATGTTCTTTAGATTTACCGCGCGGAGGTGCGGAGGAATGCATAGGGGGCTTCGAGCGACCCATTTTTTTCGTTTTTTTTTTTGTGTAGTTTCTTTTTCTTCCTCTATCGCACACACAATACCTTCGGTGTTTATCTTTTTCTATTCTCCTCTGTTTTCTGTTATATTTCCATTCTATACACTATACATGAAACCTAATGGTGGAGAAAAAATTTTAATTTTTCATCGAAATTTAATGAAAATTGCCTTGAAACATGATCCGGAATGACAATTGATGTTGGACACTGAAATGAATGCATATTGAAATTACCTTTTTATGAGTTAAAGGGCATTTAATCCACTTCGGAAAGGTCGTATTTGGTGAAAATCTAGATGGCGATGAGTAGCTGCCTGGAAACGATAACTATGATGACAGAGGGCAGCGCGCACCACTTCGATTTGGTTAAATCTCTGTGGACTGTAGGCATTAGCGAGCTAATTTGTATTGCAACACTTTTGATCGAATATAGAATGGATTGTTTATTCTAGGAACTCACTTAATTGTATAACCTTTTTCCTAAGGCGAGGTGTTGAATATTTTTATTTAAATGTAGAACACATCACCCTCAGCCAATTGTATAGTCCAATGCAGTTTCTTTTGTGATGGGAGAAAACGATAGATATAATTTTTTTTGACAGTTATTTTACAGGATGTGTTCGTAAGGTGGATTGTTAAAATTTCCGTGATAAGGAATTCCATGCGAGTTACATGTTCTTCTGGCTTTTAATTCCGAGTTGTGTTTTTGATCTTTTATTTTCGTATTTCAATTTAAATTAAAACTTTCTTCTTAAGTGAGAGCATTGCATAATTTTGGATGAACTATTGTGTTTTCTGAATTTAGTTTTGATAAGCGAAGAGATAAATGGTTATGAAGTGATTTATCGTGAGAATTTGCTAAAGCTGAAAAGTCGAAATACTTTGTCTATAGCGGCATCTTGCCGCCGTGTTTGATGAGCCAAAACATCAATATCAACGCTCGTTACAACAAAACAGCAAAATTGTTTTGAGGTAGACAGGCTTCAGCAAACCGTCACATCGCCGCTAAAGGCAAACATCCAAGCTGATGTGTTCGAGTCTACCTCGAGCCAACACCAGTAGCGAGATCAAACGCAGAATAATTATTACGAAGCACTGTTTCTTTGGACTCTAAGTAATGGAATCCTCCGTCGAAGGATCAGGCTTTTTGGGTCCCTTCATCACCCTGTCCTGCTCAATGGCACAGAGTCATGGGCAGTTTCAACGGCTCAGCAAGAGGTCCCTGGTTCTACATTGTACGCGTGATCATTTGTCCTGTTTGGGATGATGGCATCCGTAGGAAATAATTCAATCACGAAACTGTACAGACTATCCCACACCTGAGGTGACTAGAATCGCATACTTACTACACGTCGGTGAGACATCGCAACAGAGGACACCCAGGTCTATGGTGGCGCACGAAAGAAGGTAAACCTCCAACACTCAGGTACACAAAGGTACGTGTTTCTCGTTTCCGGCACAAAATTGAGTGTTTGATTGTTACTCGTAAATGGGGTTTACCCCTTTATACAGAATTACAAAACATATCACAGCCCAGTGTTTATTTCAAGATGGGACTTCTTGCGTCATTCTTTTGTCTTATCTTGCCATCGATGTTTACCAGAATTCCAGTCAAAGATACACTTTCAATTCAGGTAACCAGACTTGAACTGTGGAAGAAGAGGAAGGTTGACTACCCATCTAATTTGTTGAGGCCCATCTCCACCAAAACAAAATTGACACCAAATTATCTTCGACATACCTCTGCATCACTATATATTTTAAAACAATTCGGCAGTTCAATTAAATATCATGTTTTATTGTGGCAGTTTGCCATAATTCATCTTTTATGTGGTTACACCGTTAAGCATGTAGAAAGGTTACAAATAAAATATATTACTTATTTTCAGCTGGTGCTGCTTCAGCTTGGTTCTTATTTGGTTCATCGGGTTTCATGGCTGGGAACAGCAAGACCTCCTGCAAGATAAAACGATTCAGTTAATCAAATTCCAACCAAAAACAACAACAAACAAAGAAATTTACCTTGATGTTATTAGAATCCGTGAGGAACATTGTAAACCGATCGATTCCCATTCCCCATCCCCCAGTTGGTGGCAGACCGTACTCCAAGGCAGTGCAGAAATTTTCATCCACCAATTGTGCCTCATCATCACCAGCAGCCTTGTCACCGGCTTGCTGTTCGAATCGTTCGCGTTGCACCACCGGATCGTTCAGCTCAGTGTACGCATTGCAAATTTCCTTCTTCATCACGAACAATTCGAAACGTTCCGTCAAACCTATTTCCTTGCGATGATACTTGGCCAAGGGACTCATAACCTGTGGATGGTCGCAGATGAACGTTGGATTGATGCAAGTTTCCTCAATGAATTCGCCAACAAGTTTGTCCAGCAAACGTGCAGCGGTTCTTGGAGCTGGGCACTCGACCTGATGCTTGATACACAGTTTGCTTAGGAAATCAGCCGTCTCTTTGGTGTTAAAGGTCGTTGGACATGGGAATTTGACATTCAACATCTCCTCCAATGTCTTAATCATGGACACACGCCTAAACGGCGGTGTAAAATCGATCTCCTTCTCTTCGCCATCTGGACCGTCTGGGTGGTATTTTATTTTGTAGGTTCCATGGATCGCTTTGACCATTCCCGAAAGCATCTTTTCCGTAATTTCAATAAGATCGCTGTAATCAGCGTACGCCATATAGAACTCACATGTAGTGAACTCGGGATTGTGAGTTAGATCGATGCCTTCGTTGCGGAATTGACGACCGATTTCGTATACACGGTCCAAGCCGCCTACCACCAATATCTTGTGATACAACTCTGGAGCAATTCGCATAAACAGATCCATGTTCAGTTCGTTGTGGTGCGTGACGAATGGCTTGGCTGTCGCACCACCAGCAATCATGTTCATCATTGGAGTTTCAACTTCTAGGAATCCCATTTGATCAAGGAATTGACGAATGTACGCGATGATCTGGAAAATAATAAAATTTTATCATTTCGACTGCTTTTAAATGGAAGAACCGCTTTGTTGCTGCAGTAGCTCAACACAAACGGAAACATCAAACCACAGACACAGGCTTACTTAACCTAACTTATGTAAAATTGTCACCCGTGTTTGTCTTCTCACTTCTGTTTGTGGTGCCCTGCAACTTTATGGTGATCATTATCGAAGTCGGGTTGTGGACAAATTGTTAGTGTCGTCATTTGAAAATGTGCCACAACTTGAGGAAACATGTTCATGGTAGTACTTCAAATTGTAGTGCTTGGATTATCAAACACACTTCTCGTCGACGGACAGAGTACAAATGAAAATTCCAATGTCACTTAATTGATTCCACCTCAACGCATCTGCGGTAGAAGAAAGTTCGAGGTGAACACAACGAACATGATGAATCCATGTTGGTATTGGCCGTGAATATACATTTCACGATCAACTTTGCGAGAACGCTTTGTTTCTTTCTCATAAACAGAAAACCTACTATGTAGTCGGATTATCTCATTCCACCACTGATGAATCAGAGCCTCTCGAATGGGAATCCATTTTACACCATTCACAGCAATTCAAACGAATGCATTTCCACACACAAACAACCTGCCGGCAAGCTTTCTGTCAATCTATTTCCTTCTATCTCTCTCCCTCTTAGCTTTGCTTCCCTTGTTAACTTGCAACAATGCATACATTGATCATGTGTAAGTTTGCACTTCTTATCACGTAGTTATTGCGAAATTATTGTTTCTCAGAAAAACCGGACACTTGACTAAATTCCTTAGTTTGATATACACTTAAATGAGAAAACTGCAATGCAAAAGAAAATATTCACCTTGGCTCTGATTTGGAAAGTCTCCCGAACTTTGTTGTTTAGAATAAGATCCAAGTACCTCTGACGGAAGCGAGTTTCTTTGTCCTTGAGACCAAAATGCAAATGCGGCAGCATGTGCAAACACGGTGAAAGCAATTTTATCTGTGAATTAATACATTTATTTAAGAGATCCGATGCAAATTCCATACAATTTGAAATACGTACCGTCCTTGGAATAACCGACAACTCTCCCTTTTTGGTTTTTCCTGGATAGCCATTGATTCCAATTATATCCCCACGACGCAATTTGCCAGTATCAGCTTCAAAAGCTGCGGGATTTGAGTACAAATTTGCATTGGCCATCACTTGCAACTTAACACCTTCGCCACGCAAGTCATAGAATATCAGCTTGGCTCCAGACTCTCGAATTGCATGTACACGTCCGGCAACACTATTTCACAAATTTCCCGTTAAACAGAATGTCCCGCTAGTGATAATATCTGGATGGATCTTACCTTAAGTTTTCATTCTCGAGCATTTCACCATCCTTCAAGTTCGAGTACTTTTTGAGGAAATCTTCCAGGGAAATGCTGACATGGAACTTGTGTGGGTACGGATGTGTTTCTTCGCTTTTCTTAAGCTGCTCCACAGCGGCAGAACGCAATTTGAAATATTCGTTTGGTGAAATTTCTTCTTCCTTCATTTTGATTTCTTTTTTTCCTTCCGGTTTCGGTGCTACGACTTTTTCGGCTTTTTCCTTGGCTTTCTGCTCGGCTTTCAAGCGACGTTTGAGTTCACTGAGGAGAAAATGTAGAATGTTGAATGAAAAGATGCTCCCTGAATATATAGCAATGGTGTATTTGTTTATTTTTCAATTCAAAGCACAACCCACATACGCTTTGGAAGCACTACTGGCATAACCACAATTGCTGCCCTGATTCATCCTTCTTTCTATTGGGAAAGCTCTATTGCACTCATTCTGATTGGATATTAGGGCTGCCAGTAGTCGAGGCTGATGCAATCGTAGAGTTCTCTTGCATGAATGCATATCTCCAGCAAATTTTAAAATTGCATCAAAGATATGACGTTGAGACGAGAACTAGAGGCTCCCCTATTAGATGATCGTGCACGTGCAAAGAAAAAATTCACACTGCCAAATGACAGCTGTGACTTGTCAGTGTATGCACCCAGGAAACCTAACCAAAGAATTCTAAAGCGATAGCTTTTCCATTCGATATGTTGTTGATTTCGTTTATTTCTCTATTACTTACTTTTTGGATAGTTCACCAGTTGGTTGCTCCATGTTTATTGTAAATAAATAAAGCCGTGCACTTGAATTCTTTTATCTACGTTTTGTGTGGGGGTAACAATTTTGTCGCCGATGCACAAACGCGTTTTTGAATAGAAAGGGAAGATGTGATGACAACTCAGATGTGACACGCGTGCTAAATGCCAAATTTTAGTACTTGCCATATTTTTATGATGCGTTCAGTGTGACAAAAGTTTGCGCATATGCTCAAAATTTGTTTATAATTTTTTTTTCCAATGATGTAAATATAAAAATAAAACATAGTGAGTGCATCTAAGATCCCCCGTCATCCGCACAATGTTATTTATTATCAATCATTTTTTTGATGTAAACATGGGTAGATAAAAATAACAACTGCACCTATCAGCTTATCAAGTTATTTGTGTGCACATGTGCACTTGGAAGTAAGTATCAATTTGTTGCTCTTTTTGGAAAACTGGGTGGGTTGGTCTATTCTATATACTTTGCGTTTTTAATGGAAGCTTTCGGTAATTTCGCCACAAACAAACATTTTCAGTTCTGTGGCGTAATGTATTTATTTCAATTAGACCTTCCCCTTAAGTGCGTTTTATTGTCTTGTCTGCTTGCAATTCGGGGATTCCCGTTTAGCGGTATATTTGCCAATTTCTGTTTGCAATTGAGTTATATTTAGCTCTTTATAATCGATAGTCTTATGTACACACATTTTACCTACTGAATCATTTTACATGGTTCATGATACAGGAGATCTGTGAATACCCTCAGTTAGTTACAGACTTAAGTATAAACTCCCGTTCCATATAGTGCGCAGAACTGTTGCAACGCAATGCGGGTGGTGGGAACACATAATGTACATAGCTGATTCATTTTAGTCATCCATACTCATGGTTGCATTCCTCCTCGTTTTCTTTTATTCCAAAACAAGTATGATGTCTTTATAGATTCAATAAAATAGTAAACACGTTCTTGTATGGCAAAAGCAGTTTTTATTTGACGCTACCATGAAACAGTGTAATGATTGCAATTTTCATGTAACGTACTGCATTTGTCTTTCAACAAGATGTTGACCTAAATGTAAAAGCATATCATTCATGTCAACTGTCCGGATGTCCCTTAATTCCCGGGTAAACCCAGTTTAAGCACCCACCTCATATTTGAAAATTTTTTGTCGCGTTTTTGGAATTATCACTGGCGATCTTCGCAAGGAAGACCAAAACGCTTGTTGTTGTGTTCTCCACAAGCGTCGCAGACATTTCAGAGAAGACTTGCTTTCTTGAACTATTCTGGAAGTGGTTAAAGGGCTGAGCAAGGCTGAGCATTTAAGTTAAAATCTGTTACTTGCTGTTAATAAAGGACTTTATTTATCATAAAATATTGATGTTTTTATTTATCCCCGGTAAAAATCCCGGTGTTTTTTCCCCATTTTTGTGATGTGTTCATTCTATAGGTGCAACAAATGCCACCACGTGATGGAATATCTTTGAGATCATTTTGATCGTCCAATAAGAAAACATGAAATGAAGACTAGAGGTGATGTAGCCTTTCTTATTGGACGATCTAAATGATCTGGACATCAACAGAAATGTCAGCGATTTCATTAAAGTGGTATTCATATGAGACACGAAACGAGCTGCGAACGTGAACATTCAGAAATAAGGCTGCTTTCACACAGGAAACTTTTAACGGCGATTTTTCCATCTTGTTGGCAAGGGGGGTGAGACGTGCTTTTGGATTTTCCGTGTTCGCTTTTATCTCTCTTCGTTATTTCTTCGAGTTGCTTTATTCGTATGTTCTCAATGTTGGGTGTTGGAAGCTTGCTATACATGTGTGAGAAAAGATGGGAAACAAAAAAAGTTCAGAATTGAGATCTCAATTGCAGAGACTGAAGGATATTCTGTGTAAAAGTGGCTTGAGATCACAAGAGGGAATTTGAAAAAATCGCGAATTTTAGCGAGTGTGAAAGCGGCCTAACCATTTTCACCAAATATAAACAAGAAGTTATACTTTTGTATGCAAAAAGATACGGATTAATAAATCGGGTTTTTTTACCAGTACTTCAGTGCTAATTACTCCCTGCGGAGATGCAGTCAGCAATTTGCTGGTCCATTCCATTATATTATCCATATCTCCTCTAGGAAGTGAAGTACTTTTTGAAGCCTCGACCTTAAGATTTTTCTCCTTCTTCTTCGTTTTTTTTTTTGTGGCCTTGGGTCTCAACGGATGGAGCTTTTTCTCGCTAGCTGTCTGCTATGTTGGACGCCCAGTTGTTGAGTTAGGTACTTCCCCAACTGGGTGCGCCACTTTAAAGGTGCATTCTCTGTTGCGTTGTCCCGCAGGTTTGGAGTGGAAGACTCTTCGGAGCAGAGCTGAGTTGTCCATACTCTCTACACGGTCAAGAACTGGATCCGTAGATGCCTGTTTATCGATAGCCTGTTTATACCTCATCCGATTTTGAAACTCTATATGTCATCGCGCTCTTTATTACCACTTAGCCTAAGTATCGTATGCCTGCAACTCTGGATCAACCGAGTCATCATCCATTGTTTCGCTACGACGATATTCTCCTCCTTCTCGCTCAGAGCTTTTTCTAAATTGGTTTTTTGAAGTTCTCCGATGCCGACTTGAGTATCCCATTCGTTCCTAGGCTCAGTAATTCACACAGCAAAAGAATGACGGTTTACTGTTTTTTTCAAACTTGTAGGAATGTCATCATCATCATCATCTTCTGACCCGCATGGTCCACTAAAGGGGTCGTGGGGGTAAGCTACGCACGAGAGATCTCCAGGCAACTTGATCCTCCGCCATCGACTCTAACTCATCAGGGGTTATGCCCAAGCGTAACCAGGCGAGCTTTTGATCTTGGTCCAACCATCTCATCTTTGGTTCGCCAAGTGGTTGCCTACCTGATGGAATCGCATTCGTGATGGTGAGGACATATGTGTGTGCTACGTGACCAAACCAACTAAGCATGGCTCTTTCCGTTCGAAGAAGCAGCTGCACAATGTTGAGTTCCTCGCGCACTGTCGTGTTTCTTTCCCTATCTCGGCGAGTAATTCCCCCAATCGCACGAAGAAATCTCATCTCAGCAGCTTGTATTCGCGATCTTATTCTTTCGCTCATTACCCAAATCTCGTGACCATAGGCGAGAGTTGGAACGAATACTGAGTTAAAAACTGTTAACTTGGCTTTCACTCTAAGCTCGGCCTTCCTGATTACAGATCTCCCAAGCTGTGTCAAAATTGACCCAGCTTAACCAATCTTGTATTAAAATTTCGTTCGAAAATTCATTTCAAATTGGACTTTTGGCGTATGTACATTCTTCACCAATCTCCTCCATCTTCAACTAATCTGAAACTATTTGATCTTGCCCCTTTAGTTCTATGCATATACTCAGGGTCTACATAGGTAGGTCTTTAAGTGCCCGATCTATACGAACTTCGTCTCATATCTCGTTGTGCTCTTATATTTCACATAAAATGTACTAATTGTCTATATTAATCAAACTAAAGAGCATTTTTTGAGTTATAGGGTCTTCCCCTCTTGGGTCAGGTCCACTCTGGAGAGTACCGCCACACACAAGAGAAGAATACGAAGGGGTTTCCCCTGTAACTGCATACAGCACAATAAGAAAAACAGCACAAAATTCGTCACAGGTAGGTAAGACATATTGCTTAAGAAGTTGACATTCAGACGGCGCGGAAAACGTTTGCGTGAAAAGTTACGTTCCACATGTGGCGGCTTCTAAGATCTTACAATAGATGTCGCAGCTTTTATTTTGCAAGATATTCTTCACAAGTTGGACAAAAAGTTGAATTCTAGAAGTAATTTATTATTTTTATTTCTCCTTTCGCTATCCATGTTGAGTGTGTCGAGAAACTTGGGGAATTATTGTGTTTTTTCTTTGATCGGTGACAGAAATGGTTTCCAACTGAAAGTAGTCATGACCACAACCTTTTAATGAAAAGTGTGTCGCACTGCTTTATTGAAAGTGGCTTGTTCTACACTTGTGATTAAAAAACGTACACCACTACTATGTACGAAATGATTGGTACGATTAGCAGTTAAACGAATGAAATTGCTGTTCGTAAAACTCGAAGGGCATACATGGTCGCATGCTGTAAGGAGAACAAGGTATAAAATCCATCATCTCTTCTACAGCTTTTTCTTTTGTGCCGTCCCTTGGGATCTGTTTTTCACACTGGATAGATGGTAGGTACCTTGATTTTTCAATTTAAATGAGCTAGATGCAAGATCAAACGCGGAATCAATGATATCCATCCCTATTTCTTCAGGCGCGATGTGGAAATGAGCACCCTTACTCGAGAGACCAAGATTTCAGTCAATATTAAGATTGGAACGGAAAGAAATTTTTAACCCTGTAGGCTTATACGAACATACCTATATACATATATAGTGGACTCTTCCTAAGTCGGATTGTCACGGTATACCATAATTTGTTCGAGTTAAAGGGAGTTTCACTCAAAGAGAGGTTCTTGTACGGAATATAGAGGCAAATGTATGTAAAATATGGCAAAACAAATCGACTTAAAGAGAAATTCGACTTAGGGAGAAGCCACTGTTGGATATTTAAGATATACAGTGGTAAATGTTTATTATACATTCCGTGAAGTAACCGATACTTGTATAAACATCCGCGATCCAATCGACGATAGGTTAATCCCGACTGTAAGCAATGTTCATATTTCCCATCTCCTCTTTACGCTTCTATAGAACCGCTTATTTAGCATTATGATACTGGTATAGGAATATATCAATATATGTATGTATTAGCTGTACTCGCTTATAGAAAAAGTTACACTTTTCAATTTGCAGCGACACGACGTTGCGATAGTCTATGAACACAGTACTTAAGGGGAAAAGGTTTTCCACAGACGAGAACACTTTCGCGGAAACTATCTTCCTCTCCGAGTATGTAAGACAACGAATAAGAGGTCCGTTTACATAAAGGTACGTGCAAACGTTGCTGTAACCGAATTGAGGAGAGAATCTTGAGACAATCTGCATTTCCATTCCCTGCCAATCTGATTCGAAAAAAAATTCTATGCCGGATATAAGGTCCCGTATGCGAGGAAGGTGAATGAAGAGAAGACACAATTGCGAACTATGGCGAAAAATGGCGTTTTCAAATCTTGGGAAATCGTAGAATACCCTTGGAAGCAGCATCTATAAGACCTTCAACGAAGGAAATCAGATATATCTCAGTAAACTCGACTCGAAAATCTCGAGTTAACTCAAATAAAATTAATGGCAACCCTGGCGGATTCGGATATTCAAAAAACGCTGACCAAATTCACTCAGAGGTCGTTCACCTTTTCCAAACGTTTCTTTGTTTCACCTTCAATCTAAACGATGAACCTTGGAGCCATTGACGATCATTAATTTATTCAAATCAGTGTCAGCCTCGTCCTCGGGGTATTGATTAAAACGCATTTAATTATACTTCAGTCGAGATATTTTATTTTGGTTGTACATATAATTTTATTTAAACTCAGCAATTTTGCCCGAAACAAAACATTTGAATGAGCCGTTATATTCTACCAATCCCGCCCAAATTCAATGGACATAGAACCTAGAGACAACTTCTCATCCCACAGAACAAGTTCTCCTTAATTTTAACCAACCGAAATGATAGAACAGGAAAAATAAATCCTAAGTTACATTAACATCTATGCGAATGTGTATAATCAGTAGAAATCGTGTAAATAAATGTAATTTTCACCCCTGCCAGCAAATCGGTACGATCCTAGTGCAAAACATACAAGTGTGCCCCCGGAGGGGATTGTTTCACTCCGAACACGAATGTATTGAATAATCAGCACGCCCTGCGCGTGTGTCAGCAATGTTTTTTTTAGTAAATGCTCAAGCCTGAGGTAGATTTCAGGTGATAGAGTTTTCTTTTGTCTTTATTGCTGCTTTTGTTGTTGCCTGGTCTGGTGGTCTGGTTATGGATTCGCTGGGTTACTTATATCTAGAGCTCTGATATATTCGCACTTAAAATTTAAGAGATTTTGCAATCAACGCTGCCGTGGCTTGGGTCTTGTTGCCATTTTGTTTGCGTAACTCGGTGACGACATCTTCTCGCTTGAATCCCAATTTGACGATGTCATTGACATCCGCCTCGGTGAATTTCTCCTCTGACTTTTTAGCTTGAACGACACTGGATGTTGTGGGCGATGCTAAGGGGAAGGATATATTCTTCGTTAGGCATGAGGATTTTGTTTTATTCGTCATGTACTTACATGTGTCCATTTTGCTTTCTTCAATTGCCTTGCGGATAGCGTCGTCTTCTGCAGCTTTCTTCGACTCTTCCATCACTGACATCTCCATGTCGGGGTCCGGATTTCCCGAAAGACGAGCGCAGTCTGGTAGCTCGCTTTCGGGGAGGAATCGTGTCTCTGTACCTGTTGTTCCGATGCGCAGGACATTCTTCTGAAGATCAATATTCATCTGGAATGAACAAAAATGTAAATTAAACTGCACAACTCGTGGCTAGATGTGCTAAAGGAAGCGACAGACAGGAGACATTCAAGCAAGATTCAATGAATATAGAACCGTCTTTGGAAGCACGCCACAGGGCATGGGCGTTGTGTACTCCGGGTTGCCTAGCTTCTTGAGCAACCATTCGTACTGTGCGCGCTTCGTCGCACGAAGAGACCCACAGTGGTTTCGTTTTCGCAACCAAAGCATGCAAGTGTAATTCTTCAAACAAAAAAAAATAAATAAAACAGAGTGTTTATGTCCCATCAATGGACAAATTATATCACCGCTTTGTGACAAACGTAAATTCTTCACTGATGAAGACAATGCAAGGTTTGCGCCCAGTTGAACATGTGCCAAATTTGGGTGGCGGCACATGACTGGACAAAGAACTAAAGGAACAAATGAACAAATGCGTCAGAGGAAAATAAAAATATAAACAACATCTTTCGAAATCTAAACGGGAAATGCTTATTGAAGCCTGCACTTATTAACGCACCTTAATAAATGCAGATGCCCTTCGATTGTATGCTGGTCCGTATTTCTGAGAAACCTGGTATACTGGACGTAGTGTGGTATTTCCTCATAATTTTCTCTTCAGCTGCCTCTTAGCTTTAGGTCTGACCGAAAGACGTTCAAAAATTGGCAGCTGGCTTTCCGATAAAAATTTCGCTACTGTTCCTGTTGTACCGATAATGAGGATATTCTTCTTCAGATCAATGCACATCTGAAACGGAATTCACGTTAAAAAGAGCAAGACTTGAGCACTTGTGTAAGCTTGTCTAGTCTAATGTGTTGAGTTTTCGTGTCATTTGTGTGATTAATAAATCAATTGAAATCCTATCTCTCTCCCTGATCATGTCCCCGTACTGTCAATGTCCGTTAATGTCTACTTATTTACCTGATGTCTCTTAAGCATGTCCAAGCCCAGCAACATATCCATTGGCTGTTGTTCCAGCACAGAAAAGCTTGTTGTCAAATGATCGTTCTCAATTTGCATCTGCACCATGTGAATGCGTCCGATGATTTTCTGTACGCCCACACCTTTGGCAATGCCATTCCATCTAAAAAAAAAAAACACACACACATGCGCAACGCAACGATTATTACACAAACGTTCGAGGCAACTGAACTCCTTCCATTGGCCACCTCACCTTGTATCAATTAATCGATTAATGTGACATTTCTCTGCGCACTTTGCACTCATGATTGTTGTTTGTGCCCCAGAATCAATGAACGCCTTTACTGGAATTCCGTTCACTTTGCAGTTGATGTACCTGCAAGTAAAATCCGTGGTCATCACCAAATATGGATCGGTGCACTATTCGGTTTGCATATTAAGCAAGCAAATAACTTACAACATGGTGACTGTGCCAAAAATCTCCGGATTGAATTCGATTGCAGCGGCCATATTTTCTTGGATATTTTTCTGCTTGATTTCCTCTGCGATCATTCGTTGGGCCTCGCTGTCGAAGGGGTCAGCTTGGAGCATGCGAATGCGCTGTAGTTCTCGTTGTTTTTTCTCTTCGATTTGTTCGCGCAAAACTCTTGCGAAGATTTCTGGATTACCGGAGAGCAATGCGTCGGCCAAACTCGGATTGTTTTGCTTCAGAAGTGATAAATGCTCCGGATTCGAAAGGAACATTTTGCGTACGGCATCTGGGTTATCATCGCTGCTGACATAGACGTCACCGCTTTGACGAGATGACGTCGATGCTCCTGGGACTTGGATGCCGCTGAAATCGAGTGAGCCCAGCGAGGACTGTGAACTTGCACCGGGAAATAGATTTTGTGCCAGTGATGATTCTGCTCCTGTACCTGGAAATGGGAATTTGTTATGCATAAGAAAATAACATTCACTTAAGCCTGTGGGTGAGTGCATCTTGCCCTAACCTATGAATTGAGGATTTAGCTACATCGCGTTGCGTTGCAAGCAACCGAAGGAAAGGGCAATGGCTTACCATGTTCAATATCTCCACGACCGCGTGCAATTTGTTCTGCAAAAGGTGCTTTTGAGGTGGGACAGTAAAAGTCTTAAATAAAGACAACTAAGTTATTCGTGAGACTTGTGCTGTTCCGAGGACGTCAGAGCGGAAGAATGCTCCTGACAGTGACAGTGATTAGATACACATGAACGCTACACGTCATTGAGGATCCCACTGTGACTTCTACGGAACACAAAGACATCATTGTCTCTCGGGAACAATTTCTTTTTTTATCTCAACCTTGTGCCTCTTACGTATGTTTCAGTCAAAACTTCGGATGGCTAAATCACACACTAGACTGTGTTTTATGTTTGATAAGCGAAGACATTGCAGACGTCGCTAAATCGAGAATTGCTTTCGTGTATTGGTTAATCAAGAAAAACAAAATGCACGCACATTATGTGCTGTTCTAATAAGAAAAAAATATACTTGGACAACTCACCCAAAACTCTTCCCACACCACCTCCGCGTCCAGCTGAAGCAGCATTATTCGGACTCATTCGTTGAATTACAACACAATCCCCATCGCTGAACCCGTACTCTTTCAATGGTTTCTTGTCATCCATCAACGGCTGTCCATTGAATATCACCGCAATTTGGGATCCAGGGACCCCAGACTCAACTTCACACAATGCCTTGAAGTTCTCCAGTTCTAAATCTTCCGACACCTCAAGGACAAAAATTTCGTCCGTTAATGTGGTGACCGTAACTTTCATGATGAAACCGAATCAGAACTTTAAACAAATAACCAAATAAACCCGAAACTCTGAACTAAACTGTTGCACTTTGAACTGTAGTCCGCGAGCGAAAACGAAAGCGTGTTGCTCTGACAACGATTGGGTAGACTTTGTGGGCAAAGCAACGCGAGGTGTCTATGCAAAGTGCTGTTCTTTGTTCTTGCAACGAATGTGTGGCTGCGTTGTGGTCAACTCCTGAGTTCCGTGCAATATGCGCAAAATACGTTTTATGAAACAAATATGTGTATATTTTGTTTGTTCTCTGTTATTTATTTTTTTTTTGTTATCCAAAAATAGCTCTGCAGTCTGAACTTATTTTTTATGGTAATTTGAATTTTGGTGTGTTGTATTTCAAATGAACAGAGCCTGGCGCGAGAGATGATGACTGAATAAACAAAGAACGCAAAGCACGGCGAAATTTTAGTCTCGATTTCATTAAATTCAAGGATGATGCTGCTGATGATGATCGGTGGTGTTGTGGTTGGAAATGACTCTTGTCAAATGATTTCACAACATTTGAGAAGCCAAATTCAGGAAATGATGACGAAGTTTTGATTAGGAGGATTTGTATTTGTAATTTTTTTATAAAAGATTTTTCTAGAATAAACAAATTGCGCGAAATTGACAGCGAACTTAAGTAATTCACTGTGTGTAATGTATCAGACTGATTAGAAATTTTCGAGTGAGTTTTGTTAAGTGCAGATTGTGAATTGGTCTGTGGAGTGCGTATTTGGTGGAATGAATTATGTAGTAGATTAACAGACACTCCGGTGGGGAAGTTCCTTTTAAAAAATGGTTTGCTCGTTGTTTTTGTTTACTAAAACCTAAATTAATTTATTTAATATGTAGAATTCAGTAGTGTGGCTGGCTTAATTTATATAGCAGTTATGTACACAATCTTCTTCGAATAATTTTAAATTCATCAAACCTATATGAGAGGAAATGTCAGCATTATGTAAATCCAATTCAGGACGTTCTGTACTTGTACATAACATTTAACCAGAAATGAAATATTACAATGTAATACTTCATTTCTGACATTAAAAACACAAAATGTCGAAAGTACATCTCTCATAAATTTGCATCTCATACAAATTAAATAACTATGGGATAACAGCAAAATATTATCAACCCCTCATGCATAAATTATCATATCACTACCTTACCCACAAGTATAGTTTGTTCTACTACATTATTTTACAGATGAAAAACCAAGATGGCTTCCTGCAAAAATTGAATAGTTTCGCGTATAACTTTAAGAAGTTTTCTTTGCAAAAAATAATTATCTTCGTGCTCCGCGATTTGAATAACTCAAAACATTGTGAAACTATATCCCAACGCAACGGGAACAAAAAATAACACAACAACTTAGGTACTCGTTATAAGTGCATTTATCTAGGAAAACTAAACAAAAAAAAAACTCATACTCAAAGTCATATCTGTGTCTGGTGCAAGTGGTATAAGACATTTAAAGACGTAATTTCAGTCCGTGAGTCGCGTTGAGCAAAAGAAAACGAAGAAGGAAAAAAATCAGTTTTGTCTCGTACACTTTCTAAAAAATCCGTCAAAATATATCCGCAAAATAGCTACAACTATCCTAAGTTAACTATGAGTAATCATCCAAGTCCAGCGAGCCTTAATCCACAGGCTGAAACGGAAAAGGTTTGTATTCGATTGTGAGCCTCCGTGCGAGATTGCCTATGCATAATGGCTTGAATCTGTTTTTTTTTTTGGGCGATAAATCTTGAAAAATATGGATATTTTCATGAAATTAAAGCTCGGTCAGGAGGCCATTTGCAGCAAAAAAAAAAGTACATTTCCCGAAATAAGAACGAAAAAAAAAACATTTACAGTTACCGTGGGGAAGCAGCAAATTTTCTTTTGTCAGGGTTAGCCTTGAGAAATCTCACATTTCTGATGCGTTGTCAAGTGTTTTTTTCTTTTTCAATTTTTTGTTCGTGTTTTTGTTTTGAAAGAGTTTTTTTTTCTTTCGTCTCTTGCTTCATTTTAATGTTTTTCATTTCGAGATTTAGATACGCCGAAAGGAAGATGAGGAAAAAAACCTCTTGTTTTGTTGTTGTTGAGGCGGTGACTTTTTTTTTTTGGTGTTGGAACATAATGCCGGTGCTGCTTGGTGTGTGGAGAGAAAGTTCTTAAGCTGCTTTGGGAACGGGTCATATGGGTGCGCAGATGTGCACACGTACATATGCTTCGGTTTATAAATATGCAACGAGGTGTTGGCATCGAAGAGCAGATGAAATTAATTATACGCCTATGTGCCGGCGGATAGAAAGCTTCGCACTTGGAGGCGTTTCATTCGCCTTAAATCGTGCATTCGGTGGGCATCCTTTCGTATAGATTTCTTGTCACGAGTGTTGCATCGTGATCTTCTTTGCATTTGAAGACAAATTCGTTCTCGCATAGGAGAGAAGTGTGCTTCAAGTGTATGTGGTTCAAAGATCATAAACGAAGCTCCCTTTCTATCAAGGGAATTATGCTCACATCTTGGTGGACTGTATGCCAAACATGAACATTTCTTTGGACACGGTGGAGCTTGTTCACAATTTCATGCTTAAGTTTATTCGAAGATAAGTACACCAAGCTGCGGGCTCTATAGGTTGGAAAACCATGGGACGTGTAGTTCAGTATAATCAGTAAAATCCCATGTGGGTTAAGAGAATTAATCGGCTTCATCGTCACGTGCTCAGATTCTGAAAACAGTCTTCACGTTGCGTTAACTGTACACGAAAGTACTTCTTCCCTGTTAAACTGTACTTCATACCTTATCTTCAAGAGCGACCAATTACTTGCGCACATGTTCTTCACCCACGGAGAGGTGAAAATATGTCACATCGGAGAAAGTAACATTTCCGAATAAAATGTGTGCCATCTGTATCCCCAATACCTGCTTTCCTTACGTTAACCATGAAGAGCTGGATAACAATCTTCCAAGGACTAAGTGCATCGCAGATTTGTATTTCTAAAGAAAGGTACTTACGCCTCCCTTGTGCGATTCTATTCGTCGATTCCTTGCAATTTATTCCTCATCTTCAGTGGTTTCGCTCTAATTGCTATACAGATGATTTGTATGAATGGCTTTCCGTAAAGGACTCATCAGAGATTGTGAAATGATTTCTGTGAAATCTGCGCAAAGAGAGAAATGCCTGTTTATTATTTTTATGAATTCACTTGGTTGATGTGGTTTACTTTAGTCTCACAACGAAACCACATTTTGCAAAGAGATGCGATAATTGTTGTCGGGTGCAATGGGTGATCACATGTTTATGCATTTTTTGGAAATTCAGCATTTTCTTATGAATGTCGATAAGAAGTAGGGTAGCGCTTCAGACTGGAAATTCTGATATCTAAACAACAACAGTGTTTCAGATTTCATGAATACGGACCCATATCTGACTACTCACTGCGCGGTATGTGAATGCGATGGTCAGAGTCTTCCTAAGAAACTCAATATTTTTTGTGGAGGCCTTGGAAGTTATGGTCTCGAGCTCTGATTCATTTTAGGAAACCGATATTCAACCGCAATGAATATTGTGCTGTGAGGAATTTTTAGCGCTTATCTGCTCTCATTTCCAGAATGTATTGTGGGGACAAAGAAGCGGGTTTAAAATGAAATAACTGAAGTCACTTGTCAGCACAAGATGCTACGCTTACTTGTTTACCTCTCCACCATCACATCTACCTAACCTAAGATCATAACATCTTTATGTTAATTTCTAAAACTCGAAGCAGTGTCGTCCATGTACCTAGGCACCTTAGGCGTTGAATCCGTAGACGTCTGGCTAGCTTCTGGCTAATCTTCTCCAAATGCCATCTCCCAACGCAAACAGGACTAACGATCGCGCGCAAATCTTTTCTCTCGAAAGGATCAAGAGTATCTTCATCCGCTTTGGATATACATAGTCCATTCCTATGCGCCGTTGAGCAGTACGGGCATGATCAAGGTCTTATGCAGAGTCAACTTAGTCTTCCGAGAGAGGGTTCTGTTACTCAATTGCCTCTTGATCCCAAAGACACAGCGATTGGCAAGAGTTCAGTCTCGGTGCTAATGTCGTTCGTACTGTTTACTTGAGAGGCAAGGAAGACGTAGTCGCCATAGGTCGAGTCATCGGTGTTTCTCAGTACCACTAAACCAATTTTGGCCGCCTCTATTTTAATACCAGAAGTCTGCTGGTTGATTGACTAGACTTTTTATCCTATTCTGCGAAACACATTGTGTCCGACTAATTTACAGTATTTTGCCAAACAGAATATGCTTTTAACGCTCCTGTAGCCCAGAAACTATGCTACATCCGGTAGAGTGACTCAAAATCTTATGCGAACAGAAGCGCCACATGGCGATTTGTAACATTAGCAAGCGTCACTTAAACTGATGTCATTTACTACTATTTGGTGGCATAATACTATTTGGTGGAAACACATAAAAACTGTTGTTATGGCTATAGAAAGAAAGATGTGGTTATACAACGCTCTGCGTGGAAAGCATGTTAAATTTTATTATCCAGAGGTGTCTTGGTATGAGCTGGATTAGAATATCATCCACTTTGTGAGACCTAAAGTAAATTTAAATAAAAAACATTTATGATTTAGATTCCGATCGCATTCGAATTTGAATATATTCCTTGGATCTTGCCAAATTTAATCGATTGTACATAATTCAAATTTTCTCCAGGGAAATTCTCGCAAGACATTATTCCTCTATGTAGTTTAAAGCCGAACCCAATCGTATTGTGTGAGACGTGGTATCTGCTTTTTGAAACCATATGTTTGCCACGTAGCTAATAATGGGGTGGACTTGAACCCAGCTTTTACAGCAACAACTTGTGTTGATCATTTTCTGCGAGCAAATGCGAACATTAGTTTGCTACCAAGATTGCGAATTCGAACGCCGAAGTTTGAGAAGCACATTTTTCAGAAAAGTAGGTATTCCCTCTCAACTTGCAAGTCAATCGAAAGATGTGGAGACGTGAATTTGGAAGGTGCATAGTATCGGGGATGAAACCAAGACAGTGTAACAGTGACTCTTAGTACTTACCCAATACGCCACGGTCGACACATTTCCAAAAAAGCAAATTCTTCTTAATTTCCACGTCAAAATTGAACATATAAAAACTAAAAAAATAAAAAAATAGTTAATATGCTTTCTACCCGACACCAATTAAGTGGTGGCTGTAGAAGAGAACAGCAGTCACATTCCCCATATGCGACAATGTCTGTTAATGTATCCACTTAGTAAAGAATGAACCTTATCGCTCATGCTGTCTGAAAATTGGTCACTTAAAGGGTGGTGTTCATGCATCAACTCATACGCACTTGAACTTAAGGTTCAATTCCCGGTACGACAATAAAAAAATGTCTACAAGGCGACACCTTTCTAGTCACTGACAAGGCTTAAAAAGTATAACTGACTAGAAAAATCTTCTCAAACTTGGCCGTTCGCAGTCGAAATAAAATTAGGTCCCATCCACTCGTGAGAGAACAACAGCACGCAACACGAGTAATGCGACCACGCTTGGTTGTGTAGAAGCTAGCTAGCTCTGGCACGCACATGCGACACAAGAGCAAATATGTAAATCTTACTGTATACCATCCCAAACCATACCTAACCAAGGATTCTTTTTTTCTTTCTGCCTGTGGACAATGGAAAAACGCTAATGCGCACGAATAACAGACTCGTTCTGTTCCTAGTAGTGTGGGAATCACAGCCTAACTAAAAACTCGGCTGGACCCCTATTCTTCTTGCTTTCGCATTACTTCACAGTGGTGTCGTGCTCATTTAGGGTATTAAATCTTCTGCCTTCCTCTTCTTAGTCCTTAGTACAGTTCCAACAAAAGCGCAGATCTTATCCCAATTATTGGCATTCGCCGTCTTCTTATGGACAACATTGTCTGTGGAAAGTGTACCTGGTTCTGGTTCTAGCATGGCCCTCTGCACAGCCCTCTTGCTGCAAATCAAGAAGGTATGGTAGGCGTCGTCTTTCTGTCTTTCTCATTCTACAGAGATACCTATTAAAACATCCATGTCCGGTTAACAATTGGGTGATGTTGTAATTTACTTCACCAATGTCCTCGATCAACCTCTCGGTCAATCTTCCTCTTGTCTCGTTGTTCCACCTCATTTGCCAACTTTCCCTAGTGCGCTCCTTACCTGCCGCCACTGCCACCTATTTCCGTCTTGTTGTCGTGTGCGTACTATCATTCTGCTGCTAGATCTATGGGGTCACTCCCGCGACAACGAGTACAGCTGGCTCGGACATTGTGCGGTAAAAGATAACGCCAAGAAGCGCTCCTCTTCTCTGTAATGCGTCCATTTGCATCCTGTACTTCTCCACGTTGAGTGCCTCTGCCCAAATTTCACAGCCATACAGGAGAATGGAGTGAGTGATGTAACCTCTGCTTACTCATGACTGGCCGTCGATATTCGCCATAATTCTGCTAAGGTTCTGCCTTACCTTCGCCGCGCGTTCTGATACGAATTTAATATGGTTCCAGTAGGTGATCTTGCGTTCTAGGGTCAAACCCAGATAGCTTATTGCGCTTTTGCTGGTGATCCTCTGTGTCTACTTGGAACTCGACGTGGATCGGAATTCGTATCCTGGCAAGCAAAACTATCTCGGTTTTCTCTGCTGCAAGTTTTTGATCATGGTCAGTCATCCACTCTTACCGAGGATATAGCTATACGATCGTAGTTCACACAAAAATTCTAAATACGCTCTTCGCATTCAAGACACACAACACGGAAAGGGTTTCCCATCAAACCATATCGATGCATGATATGGCATAATACATCAACAACAGTAGAGACAATGTACACCAGAAGAGACGAGAAGAAAGTGAACTCACCGATGTCGGCTGTCGATAGCACACGTAGGCAAAAAAGGTAACGATATCTTAATAGTAACGATATACATTGAGGAGTATCGTTTCGTTATAACACAGTCCGAGGCGGACCTGGGCCTAGCTTTTCAGCAACCACTCGTGTTGGGCGTCCTATTGTTCTCTCACGCGTGGAAGGGACCTACAGTTTAATGCCGACTCCGAACGGCCAAGTTTGAGAAGCTTTTTCTAGACAGGAAATACTCTTTGAGCAGCATTGTCAGTGACTCGAAAGAGGTGGGAGCCGTGAATTATCAAAGGTGGTAAATTCTGGTGTCGACTTGGCACCCTCTGCGTAGGAGTTGCCGACACTTACCCACTACGCCACGGCGACACGGTACTTTATTGAATACTCGTTAATCAGAAAGTACGACTGTTCGCTTGACATTTCCGAAGTGTACATTTTTCGTCACCAGGGCCATCAGATTAGAAAATGGATTAATGTTGTTGCGATTCAGCAGTGAGTGGTAGATGATAATTCGGCCCACGAGGTTCTCTGGCTTTCAAGACGTTAAGTGTCTGAAACCGGGGTTGACGTGAAGCTTAGAATCTCTCAATTAATGGGGGATAAGTACTTTGCTTAACCACACATTGATTAGCTAAAGAGATCCCCAATTCATTGACGTTACTTATCTTTGTAGACTTCCACGTCTTTCATGGTCTTTTATTATACTCACATCTCTTGCTGTTTTTTTTTTTTTTGGCACAAAGTGTTTTCCCGATCCCTCTCAACATAATGCACGACTCCGTCTCCGCGAAATATTGCGAACAAAAAGTTCCTTCGCACTCAGGCCTGGCAAGTTATTAGACATTTCCTTAGTTGTTTAAAGGAAAACTTACATCCACCTCTTTGGAAAGTTTTTTTGAATTTATACACGAATTATTTTTACACGCCCAACTTGTGGGATGACGATGCAATTTCGAGGTTCCCTGGTCTGCTCTCCTTTCCATACATGTTCTCAAAGTATCGCACCCATTTTGGGCAAACTTCCAACTTCGCTAATATGTTTTTCCTACTTTCCGGAGTTTTCTCGTTAATACCCTCGACCTTTGGTTCTTATCCGTTGAACAGATAATTTCTGCCATCATTTCTGTAGATGGAGTAAACTTCCTTGAAGAAGTGAGTAACGATGTGCTCATGAGCGCGATGAGTGTTGCAAATGTGAATGGTAACTAGCCAAAGTTGGCTGGGGTCTTTTGTTTGCATTGCTTGAAGTCAAAATTATTCGTTCATTCGTCCTTGAATGTTGTTTTTTTCGCCCATGGATGGTATTTGTGCAATCCAGAGAGGAATTGGGCAAAGTCAAATACTGCTTGTGAGTTTTTTATGCGTTTGCAGGTACAGCGTTGATGGGGGAATATGTTAGGTTAGGTTATAGGGACTAACTTCCAGCTTAGCCACTCGATTGTTATTTTCCACTATTCCTTCCAACGATGTTGTTTGTTGTTTCCCTTTTGATGTGTGTTCAGTGCTATAGCAACTTATCCATTTCCATGTCAGAGATTTTTTTATGAAGAATAAGTGTCCTTCATTCTGGAACCTATCTCAAATAATGAACGAATTGCTGTATTGTTCATTCTTGGCGTGGAGATTAAACAGAACGAATTGGTTTATGTGGAAACTTCGTCGGCCGTAGTGTACTGAGTAGGTTAGGTTGAAGTGGCTGACTGCTGTTCAGAAGGACAGCAGCAACACTTAGGCGGCGTTACCACGCGGAGCTCAGGCTACTCCGCAGACCAAATAGAGTTTTTAATAAAGCGAAGAAGATGGCTGATTCTAATGCTGCTCAGTTCGGCCAGGTTATCGATGCAGGGGGCTCCAGATGTCTAAATCTGCTGCATAACAAGTGTTCAATAGTTTCTTCCTCAACCTCATCTCTGTACCTTCTGCAGAAATCATTTAAGGAAGGCCTAGTCTAGAGGCGTGCGTTCCGATGGCACAGTGCCCTGCTAAGAGGCCAATGAGAGACCTGAGGTCCGGCCTGCTTAATCTGATCAAGCTAAGCGATCGCTTAGGAACTTTCATGGGCCACGGTTTTTTGGTGATAAAGCATCATGTGCCTGATGTCCGTCTGCGGTTTGTTTGAGCAAAAGTTTCAAGCTTTAGCAGATGCTTTAAAGTGGCGATAGGTATGGCGGATGGGACTGGGAAAGAGTACAGGGTTTTTGCACTTTCTAGCTGTACTGAGTGCATCGAGTCTTAACTTCAATTCCCGGCATGGGCAGCGTTCATAATTCACGACTCCAGGACTCTCGAGTCGCTGAAAATTCTCAGGGAGTCTATCTGTTTAGAAAAAGCGTCTCAAGCTTCAGGAGAATAAAACCGTAGCTAATGTCCACTCATAAAAAAACAATCACCACGAGTATTTGCAGTGGAAGCTAGTCCCTAGGTCCATCTCGAAGGTTAAATATCTCAAGCATTGTTCCCATCAAGGGGGAATATGAACATCGCCAAATCCCAGTTGTCACTGTCCCTCGTAAGTGTTGAACTAATGCCACAAAATAGATGTGCACTTTAGTCCCTATTGTCAGTCGAAAGCCATAATCATCATTCATCACTTTTAAAGTAGCCCAAACTCAGATTACATTTCGAGCAAAACACACACGAGAATGCGTAGAATCTATTGACATCACGAATCTTGAAAACGACAATGGATTAGGGATGATTGTGATGCAATAGAAACGGTGAACCTAGTCCTTTTCCAGAATGCCAAGGGCAATCTTCACATCGGTAACATGCGGAGATAACTATTGACGAACAGCATGAATACCCGTCATCGCCCTCCGCTAGAACCTCTAGTGTCTAGGGTTTCACCACTCTACCTGAAAATCTACAAAATCCATTCCCATCCGGTTTTGGCTCCTTTTTGATTGAGTCGAGGTTAGAGAATCCCCTTGGTGCGCGGATCGCAATCATTTGCCCTCAGCTGACACCACACGTCAGCTGATGATTTAATGCCAACACAGAATACAGACAAATCTATTCATAGCACTCGCCCTATCGGTTTTGTTTACGTCTACATCTTATCGTACGTTTTTTGTTTTATTTTCATCACTTGCACAATCATCGTGACATGATTCGATTACATTTCACTACAAAATTGCCACAAATACAAATACCACCTCCTCCAGTACGTAGAGTGGTAGAGTAGATACGTAAGCTGTGCGGCGATAAGACATTTTGTCTGCGTATGCAAGCGAAGTGTGAGAGGATGCAAACCTCTTCTCTCTGTTGTGAGTGGTGGAGATTGAAAACGTTGTAATGTGATGACCGGATGATGAACTCACTCTTGCCATCGGTTGACCTTGCAAATGCGATCTGAAGTGATTTTTGCAAGTTTGATATTTGCTGCAAGGTTATCGATTGCTTTGTGGGGGTATTTGCGTAACAAATTGGAATTGATTAAAACGGAAACTTGAACAAAAAACAACCAACGTATATGTAGTAGGTACGTTCTGCTTGGATAGAAGTTGTTGTTCAGAAGCTATGCAAAGTGGAGAACTAGTTTCTTTGAATTCATGATTAATTTGGGCTTCGGTATGCGCGAATGTGAAATGTAATTCCTGATAAAGTCGTATTTGGAACGAATCGAGTGTGAGTCACGAGTGGGATTGCATCATTTTGCCAAATGTGTGCGATATCGCGTTGCTCGCCTTGGAATCAGTGAATCCTGATAGTGAAAGGCATGAAATTGAAAGGGGTTTCGTGATGAATGTGACGCAATTTATTTATGCCGCCAGTGAAGAAATGGACGAATTCCTTGTTTGAGTCACGAAGTGAAGCGAAGAGTGGTTGCGGAAGGATTGTTTTCGATTTGCTTTGAAGTCTGAGGAGAGGAAGAATGAGATAGGGGGCGGAGTTATTAACCAATAAAACTAAATCTTAGGTAAACAAAACCAACACGGAACTTGTGAGAATTTGTGTTCTCAGCCAAGATAGTCGCAAATAGAGGCATATAATAGAGATTATTAGCGGGTAGGAGTGGTTGTTGTTTTTGTTTGTTTAATGATGCGGCGCAATACTGTTTTGTACTCTGATTAAGTTCCAAGGTTTCCGAGCGTAATTAAGTGTATTTTGCGAATGAAGAACACTTGTTGACATTTCACATCACATTTTTCGCATCAAAGTGTCAGAATTGTGTAGTTGTAGCTGTGAAGGGTGATTAAAGCTGTGATTACTTGTCGGTTACGGGCCTGTATGTTATCTTTAATGTCACCTGCAAGATCATGCCCTGTGATTTGCTTGATTCAGCACGCAAATTGACACATTTCCGGTCCAGCAAATCGGATTTTATATCACGCTTTGGCTAGGGACCTCCAGGTCCATGCCTACCATTTCAAAGCATTTATATGAGCTTCAAGGAGCAAAGGTTGGGAATAATGATGCACAGTTCAATGATGTTGTGGGACTTCTGAACTCATTTCAAATTGTCATCAGACGACGTGGGGGTGTACATGTCCGACGGGAGGTTATCGTGAATGGTTGAGATCTACTGGCTTACATATTCGCCGACCCTTGATTCTGTGTACAAAAAAACCAGTTTACGGGAATCAAGCAAGACAATGATCAATGACAAAATTATCCTTAATTGTCGCCAAGTCTTTCCCTACTACATCACTGCCGCTGTCATCTGTTCTGTCGAACAGAGAAGATTCGGATTCACATTTAAATATTTCGACAGTATCTTCGCCTGCTGAAAATCATCATACGTAACACCTTGTATATTTGTGGTCCGTTTGTAGCTTCAAATTCCATCTGGAGCTCATTTCTTTCATTTGGGCGTCCAGTTCTGACAATCAAAGGAATTTCATCCTCTTTCTCCACTCAGAAAATTAACCAAAACCACGATTTTGTTTATACTAGGTCAAAGAGACATACAAACGGTTCCCCAAAACCCATTCCTTAAAAAACGAACTTGTCGAATACGCAGAATTTGGGAATTTCTGTTCCCAAATCTTTTTCAGAATTCGGCTTATCAAAGGTGACGCCAAATAATCTCTTCGAGTTATCAAGACATTCGAGCAATCGAAGTTCGAGTTATCGAAGTCAAATTACATGTAAATTTCAGTCTTGCCGCCATTGCCAACCAATATCTTTCGAGTTATCGAAGTTCGACTGTGTATACTTGCGTAGAATGGGAAGGTAAAACTTGAATAATCTAATCAAGGTCCAATGATAGGCCACAGATCTACAGCGCCAAGGTTAAGTTCAATATGAGTGAATACTACGAGGAATTGCCCGGCACTCATTCCTGTAAAACAATGCAGTATTTGTGCTACCATCGAGGAACGTTTAACTTGCGACACAAGCAGTATAATGGGCAGACTTAGTACTGCATTGAATTGCATTTCTTTTGAGGACATCAAGATCCTGAGAATTTGGTCTAGGGTTGATTCGTAAATCATTTTTGACTAATTCCGCACCTAACCCATTCAGAAGAACCCTACTTCAGTTTAGACACCCTCGTCGCTATCGCCTTGGTCGGCTGGTTGATGTGCTACTGGGAGGCCTTGGTCACCTGCGACGCTTAAGAAAGATCCAGGTCGCAATTTGGCGAAGCAGCTCGAAAGAGTGCAGCGGGTGGCATGCGTTTGAATCAGCGGAGTATGGCGAACTACCCCGTTCATAGCTTTAAACACACTCCTCAACCATCCGCCGATAGATCTTTTTGGCAGGCAGTTCGTTGCCAGTTTTGATTGAAATCGCAGTGTATGTGGAAGGACACTCCACCATCCTCGATCAATTTGAATCCCCCTCAGGAAACGGCCCTGTCACTGCACTGGTCAATCAGTGGCAGCAGTCTGGCTGTGGGTATCACCCCCTACATTACCTAACCTACCCCCTGATCTTACTGGACCAGACGCTGGACGGTCCTCTCTTAACAAATGGTTCGAATATGGGCAAACTAGTGAGTGTGGGATTCTACTCTGAGGATCAGGATTTTCAACTGTTATTCCGACTACCTTCTCATTGTAGCTTCTTTCAGGCAGACACTACAGTGGTTAAAGAAGCTCTGTTTTGGCTAAAACGCCAAGTAATATTATTGTCATCTGATTCGGACAGCCACGCAAATCTCTGAGTGCAACCACATTTAACTCCAATGAGTCCCTCAATTGCCTCTTGACGAGATGGCCAAGTTTTTCACCATCCAACTTATGTGGGCGCCGAGACACAGTGATATCCCAGAGAATTGCGAATCGGACGACCTCGCAAGATAGGGCACCACCTCAACACGCTTTCCGGATGGGGAACTGCCGTCCATGCCTATCGCTACTACAAAACATCTAAAGCTTGAAATGCTTACACCAAACGTAGATGGTTTCCTGGCATTGGGTGCCTCATCACAAAGCACTCATGGCCTACTATCGATCCAAAACGCTCACACAATCTGATAAGAATGAGTAGCCCAAAGCTTAGAACTCGCACCGGTGTCGTAACCGAGCACTGTCCTATTGGAATTCAAGCCTCAAGACGAAGTATTCCTTATAATGATTCCTGTAGAAGTTGCAGATATGAAGTAAGAAAAAGAAACCATTTCACACTTTCTTTGTAATTACTGTGCCCTCTCATTTCGCAAACTTAGTCACTTAGGCGCCAACGACTTGACGGAACTAAGTAGTATTAGCATCAGTCAACTTTATCGCTTTATTAAATGCTCCAGATAGTTTGCGGATTGGGATCTATTAGATCTGTGTGGTCACGAAACGGACCAACTTTCAGCCTAAGTGGGGTTACCTTTAAGGTAGTTAGCCACTCTAACCTAATCTAACCTAACCTAATTGGCGAAGCAGATCGATCATGATATCACAAGTTCCTGACAAGACTTATCAGGTTGGTGCTTCCCAGCGGTGTGCTTCCGTCTGGGTAATACTGCAGCAGAAATTGCGTAAGCTTACGCAAGAAAACAAATTCTTCACCTGCTTCTAATGGTAATAAATTGCGGGATGAATATGGGTCTCAGCCAACAAGCCTCTCTAGCTATAACCATTTTTAACTAGCTGCCACAATTACGTACGCTAAGTTGGCAAAGGCTCTTATTCATTTGTGTGCGATATTGGTTTCATGCCATCTGTTGCGGGCCGGAGGTAAATTCTCGATGCGCTGAATCCAATCTTCTCCAAATGGCATCAACACAAAAAGGACCAATGATTGAATGCAGAACAGAATAAGAATTTTGTAAGTTTATGTCCTCACTCTTTGCGTAGTCCGCGGCACTTACATATGTACCCACTGATCCGTAGAGCATTAGAGAAGAGAGAGATTTTTCCCACTGTGGGGCAAGTAATTGCTTTGTATTATCGTTCTTCGTGTGGCGCTACAGTCCGGGGAAGACCGGCCCTATACCATCAAGCCTCATTTAGAGAGGAGTGCGATCTATGCCTTGTTGAATCCAGTCGTTGAGATCCTTCTTCATCTGGCTGGACCACTTTACGCTTCATTTGCTTCGTTGTACCACAGGTTCGGAGTCGAAGACCCTTCGCTGCCGGATTAAAGTATTCCATGTGCTTTACATGGCTGTTTACATGTACTGTTGGCACTTTTTCACAACCACTGTGTGGCTTATCCATGTGGCACTTTCTAGCTTCCTCCCCAGTTTCATCATAAAAGAGGTCTAAAGTCAGTCCGAAAAAATGGGATAGCAGAAAATGTTTACTGGTTCGCGGTACGAACACGAATTGTGTGAAATCATGACTCGTTAAATTTGATTTTGGTTATATCAGACATTAAATATATTTGTAAGCTTCATCAGCTGTCACTCACGGTCACTCTTGCATTTTGATATCTTAATTGATTATGTCTAGTTCTAATTAACAGACATGTTATCATATCCGCACTGTTAACAAGTCACCATTAAAATAACACATTGTTTTATATATTCCTTCTCTTTCATCATTAGGTTTTTCAATGGATAAACGAGCTTGCCCACCCAGACACACGTGAAACTGCATTGCTAGAATTAAGTAAGAAACGCGAAACAGTAGCAAATCTAGCACCAATGCTATGGCATAGTTTTGGTACAACAGCTGCCCTCCTACAAGAGATCATCAATATCTATCCATCAATAAATCCTGCCACATTAACAGCACACCAATCGAATAGAGTGTGTAATGCATTAGCCTTGTTACAATGTGTCGCATCGCATCCGGACACAAGAACTGTATTTCTGCAGGCCCAGATCCCATTGTTCCTGTATCCGTTCCTGCATACAACATCAAAGACGCGACCATTTGAATATCTACGATTAACAAGCTTGGGTGTTATTGGGGCTCTTGTTAAGGTAAGTTGTTCTTTCAAGATTCCATAAGAAGACGAACTTCATTTCTGACCTTTCAACACTCGCTCGCATTTAGACTGATGAACAAGAAGTGATAACTTTTCTATTAACCACTGAAATCATTCCTCTCTGTTTGCGAATAATGGAGTCCGGCTCAGAGCTGAGTAAAACTGTTGCCACATTTATTTTACAAAAGATTCTCCTCGACGAAAGCGGCCTGTCATATATTTGCCAAACCTATGAAAGGTTTTCTCATGTTGCAATCATCTTGGTAAGCATACTCTCATGTAAACACATTAATTCATTTATTAACATGATCTTTCTTTTCTTTTGTAGGGCAAAATGGTTATTCAACTTGCCAAAGAACCATCCGCACGCCTGCTAAAACACGTTGTTCGGTGTTACTTGAGACTCTCAGATAATCCAAGGTGAGCATGATGTTTTGAATTTGTTCAGTCATAATTAGTTTGTTAAACAGAAGTTGATAAACAAGCACAAATTTGTGTATACAAGGCGGCTTGGCAGCCGTTTGATTGCTTTCAAGCTGGGCTGACAGCTGCTAGCGACGCAGATCACCTTGCTACGCACAATCGTGCTGAACTTGGACGCCGAAGTCGTAATTCCATCGATTAGTCCTCTCTTAACCAATGTAGCCATCGTTTTTTAGGGGATGCACGCAATGAAACTATTCAAACGCATTCAATCAATGGGCATGTTGCATATTTATTTCCTTCCTTCAGCGTTGTGTTATTGTTTTCGACATCAAAGGGGTTGTAGTTGAGGGTATTTATAAACTTCAGTGTTCTGCTAAATACACAAATGACCAGAATATGCCGTTCGCAGGCTTCAGCGTGGGCGAAAGCAATTATTTCGTAACACATTCGCCATTCAAGTGTGATTCATTTGTTTTGATGGCTCTTTGGCTTCCATGGCGGGAGCGTAATGAGCTGTATATCACCTCAGTTCAGTATAACAGAACTCCAACAGTGATTTAGACGCACGGTTGTTTCCATGCCTATGTATGTACAGACTTGTTTTTGTTTACGATTCTCTTTGAAAAGCTCTAGTTCCATAGAACAGCGACCGGGTAATGGCCATGAATTAAAACCACTTCTAATTTTATGACTAATAAAAAAAGGGTAATTTCGCACGTTATAGCCTTGAAAGGATAATGATAATAACGTCATCTTTGACGCGAGTGTCCTCTGTTGCGTTGTCCCACAGACTCGGAGTCAAGTGGGACGGTGCCTCACCCAATACGGTGTGAGCAACTCATGGCAATTGAGGCCAAGCTCCATTTGTGAATATACCGCCACTCAAAGAAGAACGAGAGTGATAATAAAGACTTCTTGAAGAAAGTAGCAGACTGTTCTGGTCCTCGCATGCAAGATTTGTTATATACGTTGCTAGAGTCTTACATTCACGCGACCAGAATCTCGGAGAGTTTATTTATTTATTTACAAGAATACTCTATTACGGTAAGGCATTTGAGCAACTAATGCCATGTAATACCATTAATAGCAAATTGTACATGTACATTTATATTTACTAAAATATAATAATAATAATAATATGGGTGGCGCTACAGACCGTAGAGGGCCAGGGCCTAGCTTCTCAGCAAGTAGGAGTCGACGCACTAACCCACTTCGCCACGGCGACCCATATTTACTTAAATACATCCTTTGAAATAATACAATAAAACAGTAGATCCCCCAAAGTCGAATTGTCACGGGATACCACATTTTTGTTCGAGTTAGAGAGAGTTTCGACTGAGGGAGAGTCCATTTTAGCTTAATAATTCATATTTCCTGTAACAACAAAATGATGTTGAAGTTTTAATATAATTTATTGCAGATTTAGTGTAATTTATTGCTTCTTTCTTTGCCGGAATCTTCTTCTCCAATAACCATCAACGCAGACAGGACCAAGGATTGAACGCAGAACTTTTCTCCCCAAGTACTTCTTCATCCGCTTTTGAGATTGTCCATGCCTCCGCAACATAAAGCACGACAGGGATGATCAAGGTGTTATATAATGTTAACTTGGTCCTTCGAGAGAGGACTCAATTGCCTCTTGAGCCCAAAGAAACAGCGATTGGCAAGAGTAATTCTGCGTTTAATCTCGGTACTGGTGTTGTTCGTATTGTTTACTTGCGAGCCGAGGTAGACGAAGTCCTTCACTACCTCGAAGTTATAGCTGTCTGGTGACGTTTTGGCCAAGTCGTCGATGTTGTGCGTCCTTTCTTGATGACAGCATATACTTCGTTTAGCCCTCATTCAACGCTTTTGGCCGCGTAAGTGTCTTACTGTAGGGAATTCGTTCATGATGTGACCTGATTAATCATGTACTCCTTCTCACTGATTCACTAACTTTCTCATTTTGAGATGCGGCACACAGGTTCTGTGTAAGTTGGTAGATATAGGGCGTTTCTAATATGAGAGGGAAATTTGAGACAACTCTTGCTGCTTAATTTTCCTGGAATCCCGTGTGCTCTTTGACCTAGGATAGAATTATATGCATCGTCACAATCTTGTTCCTGACCGATTCTAATGATGGGTATTTGTCAGTTGCGTTTCTTATTCCTTTGAGGATTCCAAGGTTGTCGACCCATAGTATTTTTTCGGACAAATTTTGAGCTGCTAGCTGAATTCCTGCTAATTCGGCGATGTGTAGCTTTCTGCTGGACGTGACAGTTGTCGCTATTGATTAACTGCCGAGCAAGAATGCTGCTTTTGACGATGCTGTTTCCTGGGCTCCTTTAAAGTCTCTCTCTGCTGTTTGTAGATGCTTTTGAAGAGGCTACATCTCGGGTTTCTTTAAAACCTCGACTCTTTGTATATGCTTTTTAAGAGGCAGCCTCTCGGGCTTCCTAAAGCTTCATCCTTTTGTAGGTGTATCTGCATAGCAGTTGTATTTGAGTATATGTTATTACCACAGTTTGCGAATCTACCTCGTCATGTGCGACACGAGATTTTCAGTTGTTGTCCTAACTATGTCCTCTCTGAAGCGTTTGTATTAAATAAACATTCAGTTCTCAGTCCTATCTTAAGATATAGGGGGTATACATATAACCTGACCGCCTTACTGCGGCGGCGTGTTTAGACCAACCAGTTGCGTCCACTGTGTCCTTTGCACTGTCCCCCTTCATTTAAATCTGAGGAAGAGAATGAGTTCCTTTTCATATCTCTCTGGACGTATTTTGTTAAGGCATTGAATGAAATAGGGTTATTGCAGCTTGTCCTAATTTCTTAAATCATAAGCCGGTGGCACTTTTACCCGAACTATTATTTTTTGTAAAAGCTCATTGCGTTTTCACATTCACATGGATGACGCTTCATTTCCAGTAATATCCAGTTCCAAAACTCTTGAGCTATGCAGCTTTAGCGGGTGTACGATAAGAAGGAACTTTACTAATCCAGAATATATATTGAAGTTTTGCTTACATTTTCACTGCCCAAACTAGGACAGTACTTGTGTCACAAAAGTTGGACACTCATGCTACTGGAAAATGGACAATTTACTCTGACGATCTATGTAACCCTTGCCATTGTCTAATTTTCAGGTGTGTACACATCAGAGGAGGAGCGTAGGATTTCCCATTACTTCAAGGCAAATCAGAGCGACAACCCCGAAATTCCCTCTACAGTCGATGTCTTTTGAACTAATCTTAAATCTGATACGATGCTGATCAGCCTCCGTCTCACAAAATAACTCAAACATCAAATGACATCAATTCCAAAAATAATGGCTCACTGGTTTTTATCAGATCGGTGAAATTTATGTTACTATCCACACTTGTGGTTAAAAAGTAATTCCGGTACAAAATCACATAGACATAATAACAAACAAAATAAGAAACCTACGTTCTTTATACACCCATCCGCTTACTCTTGGAGCACACATCAATGCCTGCTGAAGAAAGAAACACCAGCATCCTGCCATAAATGTAATGAGGTTCTACTTCCTTGGGCAGTGCTTTATATCTCTCACGGAAACCAAGCAATGCTAAAAATATTGATCAAACTTACAAATAGAATGCACTTCTTATCAAATTATAAACTCAGAACTATAGCCAGTATAACAGAATTATCAAACAGCATCACCTCCAGATTTTACTAAATGTGTCTGACTACCCGATGCAGGGTGTTCATCTGAAAATCTTCGCAATTGCATCGAAAATGGGGGGAAGGCGTGGGACCATGAGTCTACTCCGAAAATATAAATATCCAATTATTTTGATTTCCAAATAACAGTCACACAGAAAGTTAAAGACGTCTAACGGGCAGGCGGCGATTACATCGTTGGAAGCAGTCGTTTAATTCGAAGTCTTCCCTGACCTACCGTCGATCTCAAGAGAAATGTCACTAGCTCATCGCACCATCGGCGATGCGTAATCCCATCCATGCCTTTCTCTACTGCAAAACAACAAAAATAGTCAGAGAGGGCACATGTGCCTCATTACGAAACATAATGGTAATTTACTCCGACTTGGATTAGGTTAGGTAGTGGGTCTGCTAGTGTATTCACCAGGCCACTTAGACCATATTGGTCTATTGTGATACCCATAGTCAGAATACTACAACTGATTGACTACTCCAGCGACAGTGCCGTTGATTTGATCCCAGCGGAAAATGGTGACTGGACCAGATTTGAAAACTAGACAAAAGCGTAATAACTTTTCTTTTGCTGGGATTTGAACCGGGGACTCCGCTAACCAGGGGCAAGCACTCCACCAACTGCGCCATCCAGTCGTTTTTTACTCCGACTTAAGTGTGTCTGATCTAGGTTTGAATCTAACCTAGCCGACTTGACGCAGTGGGCTGGTGCGTCGACTCCTAGATGGTGCCAGATTCGATCCACGAAATTACTAACTTTCATAATTCACGGCACCACCTACAGTATTCCTGTTTATAAAAAGCTGCAGTCGGCATCAAAGCAGCTTCAAAAACTTCGCCGTCTAAAGTCGGCATCAAGCTGGAGTTTCCAAAACTTCGCCGTTTAGAGTCGGCATCAAGCTGCAAACTTCGCCGGGTAAAGTCGACATCAAGCTGGAGTTTCTAAGCTACAATAGCACGCACAGGACTCAGGTCTGCCTCAAACTGTCGCGCCACACATATTGTTATTTTTAACTAGTAGAGTCTTTAGTTTTCATGCTGCATGTGCCTTCATCATTTTGTTAGTAATGGATGCAAAACTATTATCGTCGTTAATAAATTATATGTGTAAATATACAAATTACGTAATATCGCACTGGTTGGAGATGATTCCTCTGTATCTCGTTTGGCGAAATTACATTTGAGGGAGAGTATTTTGTATGACCCACAGTTAACAACGCTCACAGCGTTTATTAAAAAAAAAAGACCCACAGTTTGCAACGCTCACAGCGTTCTGCAGCGATTGGTTATTACACCACACCACAGTAAAATCACGACAGAACATTGTAGATTCCCTTAAGTCGTTAGGAATGCTCTACAGATAAGAAACAACGTAAATAAATCTATATGAGCTGATGTGTTAAAAAGTGGTTCTAAAGTTCACCATGTGCACTTGGACCCATGCATCAAATGTGTTCAAAGACATAAATTATCAGAGTGTTGTGTGCACATTATGGGGGTCACTTCTGTGGAAGACATTCAGCTTCATCCTAAATTTGTTGTTGCAGTCATCACGTTGCAAGATTGCACTTTTAACCTCTAAGTGGGATTGACGTCTGCAGAAAAGAGTTTTATGTCTTGACACTTTGAAATAATAATACAATTGCAGAGGATTGATGACGAATTCATTTGGTGTACATCATTCATTTGGTATTATTATGCTCGTAAAAGAGACATTGTCTGACTTGAAATTGTTTACACTTTTGTAACCTACTATCAACCTGTTCCCCTTTCTCCAAAAGCCATTAGTTTATTAGTGTTTTTCCAAATGGGAACTTGACGTTAAGATTCAGTGAATGTCTGCAGTGGCAAACTGCGTGACCTTTACGAAAGAAGAAGAAAAAAATAACACAATTAACATTTTTATTTTTCGATTTAATTTCAGAGCCAGAGAGGCCTTGCGACAGTGTCTTCCCGATCAACTGCGTGATGGAACATTCTCAGCTTGTTTACAAGATGACATATCAACCAAAAAATGGCTGCAGGCGCTTATTAAAAATTTAGAACTCGGTTCAGTAGCACCTACTGATCCACGACAAATTGGATTGTCCCCATTGACTTCATAAGTTTTCAATATGAAGATATGACACGGCAAAACCAAAACTCATCTTTTAAATTTTATACACATAAACCTCCAATTCTTTAATAACAAAAAAAAAAATACAAAAAAACACATAAAAAAATATAAAATAAATCATTAATCTTAACATTTAGAGAATGGAAACCTCGTGATAATTAAACAAAAAAGAAAAAAGAAATATTATTAAAAAACAAAACAGAGGAGACTGTCAATATGATTATAATTAAAATTAAATCACACAAAAAGGTACCTTAATCAAAAGCATAAGAAAAAGAAAAAGAAAAAAAAACACAAAAACAAAAACAAGAAAAAAAGAGAAAAACAACTTATTAAAAAACACACATTGACATAAATAATTTATTTTCGAAAGTAAACAAAGGAGTAAGTGAAGCAACTGAGATATAACACTTTTATCATCCCTATGGAACACAATTTATATATATATATGAATATATATTTATGATTAACTGATGTAAACTATGTATGTATAAAAAAACAACGTTAATGCAACGCCAAGTATCCAAACTTAAGCTACACGGATCACGGACGTGGGTGTGTAATTACTTAGTTAAGCTGCCAAGAGCCACCAACAGATCTGAATAAAAAAAAATAAATAAATAAATAAAAACGTCGATATAAGTAAACGAGAGAGAAAGATAGAAAGTTATTCATAAAAAACAAAAAACAATAAAACCGAAGCTGAAGCAGAAGCAGAAGAATGTTATGTTATGAGATATACATAATTATTATCTATTATCTAATTATAACGATTAAAACAATTTATAAATATATATATATAGAATATATATTATCACTATGCAAATATTGTACTAATAGTTAATTTTAAAGAGCGTATATTGTAAATGTATACATGTAAATGTGTAAAGCAAACAAAAGCAAAGTCAAACTTTGAAACAAAACAAAAATGACAAAGAAATTTGATAATAACTTCAAGAGAAACCCAAAAAATTTGTAAAAAAAAACCAAAAAACAAAAAAAAAGAAAGAAAGAAACACTACATACTTTTGTTATTTTTGTACGAACAAATAAGAAACTAAACAAATTGTATACCAATCATTCGCACACACACACAGCAAACACAGAGAGAATGAAAAGAAGCAAACAATAACCAATAGCGAAACTCATACGAATGCAAATTAATTCAGTAGTGTGTAGGAATTTCTTTTGTTTTTATTTTTTATTTTATAACATTCTCGTAAATCGTGAGCTTGTAATAGTCACATTTTTTTTCGTCTAGTAGTTTATCAAACCTTTTTTTTATCGTGTGGTATACGATATTGAATATAGGTAAAGTCTTGCTTTAGATCTTAAAGATTTGTTACTAAAAATAATCAAACTCAAATCTCACCAGTTTAAAGATCAGTCATGAGTTTGCTTGCGAGAGAAATGTTCACGTTTTGTTGCCACTTGACTTGAGATTATCTGAAAATACTTCAAAATTTATGTTTGTCTTTTTTTTTTTTGATGTGTCAGGATGTTGCTTGAGGCGTTATTTTGATCGCATTGTATGTGATCATTGCAGTTGGTTAGCTATTTTGCGGGAACAAAGAATGGGAAACAACACGCCGAAACTATTTTTGCATTACGAGAAAACTTCTTAGTTCATTTTCCAATTTCCCCCCATCCCATGTACGAGACAATCTAAGCGACAAGACCCCTGAACCACCTCTGTTACTGGCCAGTAACAGCATATCAGTGTTGACACCGATGGCGTAAGCCTGTGGGCGCCTATTGAAAGAATGTGTTGAAGGTCGGTTCAAGCGGTTTCGGTAACATTTTCGACTTCAAGCAACATACATCTATTAGTCCTTGATTATTTGTGTTATAATTTGACTTTCTATCTAAGTTTGTTTTTTCTTGACTAGTGTCACATTTTAATGAATTCCACTTCATTTCCTTCCTTTACTGTTCTCCTCGATCTCTTTGACTTTCATTAAGTGGATTTTGATTTTAGTTTGAAAAGTCGTTTTAAGCCATGCGAAGGAAGCCAGCTTTGCCACTTTTTGTTTTACTTAATTGGACATCCTGATGAGTGCTTTCCTTTGAGTTTTTATTGGAGCAGTAAATGAATTCAGATCTGTACTTGAACTTATTAATTTTATTTAATTTACCCATCTCATTGTTTCACTTACCTTTTCCATATCTCTAGTTTGCCTCTGTTTAGCGTTCTGCTTCCATGTAGGCACTTAAGCTTCTTAGAGTGAATACTCTTATTCATTTCAGCTCAACCAACACTCAGTCGCATGGTCTGAAGGATTTTCTTTGGTGTTCAACCAATCGATCTCCTTTACATGTCATTGACCATATTTTTTCCGCATTGCTCATGAAATTGCGATTTAATGGCACACTCTTTTTGCCAACATTTCTAAAGTCTCGACATGTTGGTTGAGATCTTTTCATTTTGCATCATTGCCTGCTTCTAGCTTTTATTTTAGACACGACCCTTCTGGACGTGTTGCTACCAATTTGTAAGACCAAATATTCTTCAACAAACTCAGCCTGTTCCCAAGATGATCTAATTAGCCGTTCGTCTAGAGATGGTTGCGTTTTGGATTGACTTTAATTGAGCAGTATTGTGAGGAAGGCAGGTTTGTGTTTTTAATTAGACGATCGCAACAGAGTCTAGTCAAATGACCTCCTGACTTTGTCTGTTCCCTGATACCTGCTTTTGTTTTAACAGAATTGTCTGTATACAAGTGATCTGAATAGATTGCAGTCAGGGGACTTCCTTACAAGGCTCGCCCACTGATAGCTGCTGTTTTTTAGCAGTCTGGTGGCTTCCTTACTTGGATCCTCCTTAGACATGTGTTTATTAATTTATAACACATAAATTATAACATGTGGGTGATCTGTTGGCTTTCTATCGCGATCGGATTTTGTTTTTCAACTTTCTCTCTTTGGACTATCTCTCAATTTAGAATTCTGGGGACGTTTTTCTGATGGCTACTTTTATTCTCAGAGCATTATATGTGATCCCAAAAGAGCGAGACGATTTCCTCCGATAGCTGCCAGAATTATTGCACACAAAGATCCTCTTCCCTCCCTTTCCGGACAAAGATCTTTCCACAAAAACGTTGAATCACCTGATTGGGACTCATTCTTACATAAAAAATGGCGCGAACAGTTGCATCAATGTCTCATCTGTCTTTGTCTGCAGGTGTTAAACGCCACTAATCTCTGACATAACGTGATTCTGATTCGAAAATAGTCAAGTTGCCTAAGAGTGAGTCGCAGCCTACAGGAATCTAGTCAATTCCGCATCTCATGACCATGTTCGAAAAAAACAAATTCAACATTCATCTTGTGCAACTGTTTAGCTTTGTTAGTCAACATCTAATCCTCCGTCAGTCACTGCCAACTAAACACTGTGATATTGCCTTGTCAAGCTCATGATTGACGCGATTAAGAACTGACGACCACACTTAATCTAGCTCCGTCGCGAAGTTGAAAAAGAAAACTGCCATGACGTTTACCAGCTCACACTCCTTAAACTCGATTTTTCTTTTTTGTAAAATAAATTCAAAACATATATTTTCCCTCACATCCACAAAGAATGTTATAATTAGGTTCTAGTTTAATTTTGTTTCCTTGATAATGCTTCTTTTTTTTCGAACTCATTTCTACTTTGATAACTGCGCTTAGCCTGAATACGTTCGTTTATCGTTTTCTTTTCCTTTTGTTTGTTCAATTTACTCGTAGATAAATATCTTTAAGTTATATTTTATGCATAAAACTCCCTCTTAAACACTGTTTTAAAACGTTTGTATAAAAAAAAAGAGAAAACCTATCTAGAATTAGTTTGTTTGTTTATTTTTTTATATTAATTCATTTTGTTCTCCTTAAGATATGCGTTTATGGTAAACTTTAATTATTTTGTATAACTATTTATTATTAACTAAATTACGTGCGTGCGTGCGTGCGTACGTACACTTAAGAGTACGATTTTGTTTTTTGTAATGAATGAAAAAAGAAAAAGAAAAATAATTATATGCGCTTTTAGTTTGATTCTGATTGCGTTGGAACTACCAAATCTCAAATTGAGTGATTGTATTTTAGTTAACTTTTATTCCTTAATTTTGGTCACATGAGTTTTCATATACAATGTACTTGTATATGAATGAATTTATTAATACGTATAAATATATATATATATATATATTTTTTAAAATTAGTAAACGAATTGCAAATTTAAACCTATTGACTATAACAAGTGGTTAGTAAAACTAATTAAAGATGAATATATCTGTAATCGTAAGAATATATGAAATTGATACTGATGATGATAGTGACGATGACGATGAAGACAGCAACAATTTTTATCCAGTGTGTAAACATTACAATGAACTAATTATAAAATACAAAAAAACAAAAAAAAAATAAATGTAAATCATTATATTGCAAATTATGAAAGAATGTATTTCATTTCCTGATTCCGATATGGATCATGATAACGATTGCTTGTTACAATCTTTGGATGACTTGGGTAACTCCTTCTCTGTTCGTAGAGCTCTCATCGTCAGCTGTCGTGGTTCGACACGGCGTATTTTTTCAGGCTTCTAACTTCGGATCTCTTCCCAATGTTTTTGTTTTGAGGTCTCACCGCCAGTTGTCCTGGATCAATCCAGCACTGCGTTGTAGGTATCGCGAAGTGGAGAAAAGCAGCTCAATCATCAATGTATATCCATTTCTGGACAACTTCGCTACGCCATAGGAGTAAGTGAAGACGCCAAGCCTATCCTACTCTATCACACACCTGATAATCATGGATGCGCACTGCATATATAAACACCACAATCAAGAGACGGTGATAAATTAACTGCGCCAAATATATTTTATCAGCCGGTTAAGAGTCAGGCTGAACTGCATCAGGCGATCGTCCATAACCACGCATTATGGCACACCTGCCCGCGGCCAGGCTCGGATCCTTCCTTTTTCTTTCACTGGAAAATTCTGTCCGATTAGTGTAAAAGTCGGTTGGTGAAGGGCTTACATGCCTCACCACGACAGCAACCCAAATCGAAATTGAACACTCTCGTTACCACTACTACAAATTGTAAGTTTATTCCCCCGTGCGATTTACGTCGGACGTTCACACCGAAGATGTACTTCTGCTGTGTCAACATTTGAAGTTCAATTGCTTCGCAATACAGTCTTCGTTATCTTTCACTTTTACCCATTTTGCAAGAGCTATTGAACCTCAAATGCTGACAGTTAGGAAATTAGTTTGTAAGGTAGAATAAGAATTTGCACATAATACAAATTCAGTCTTAAGACCACGGCAAAACACATCAGTGTTTCTTTCTTTGTAACTTTCGCGCCCCGCAGGAAAAGATTGGTAAGCTCAATGAAATTCACGCTGTATGCTATAACACCAACTTCCAATTAGCTGCTAAGAAGTATGTTGATCAAGGCGGAAGGAACTCGAGATCATTAACTTACATACGCTTAGACGAGGAAAATCAAGAGGTAATTACAACAAACTATTTTTTGTTAGGCTTATCTAGCGGATTGAAACCGGTGGCAGTACGGATTGAGTAGGGTGGCTCGACGATCGAGCTATAACACAAAAACGAAATTGGCTGGGTTCACTGCGATTTGCGAACCTCTTCTGGATGCTGGGTGGCGGAGTACCTACCTATTCTCCTCCAACGCACAAAGTGAGTCCTTCCAACGAAACCCATCGAGGATAGTCGATTCGAATAATCCGAGAAATTGCTGGCCAAAGGGGCGAGTAACTCAATTAAGAAGATTCAAGAACGGGCAAGTTCGAAGTGCTGGGATCTACCATACACAAGTTTATAACGGGAGTCTACTGTAATATTAGAGGAAGAATTGCAGTCACTAGGACCATAGCTTATTGACCGATTTCTAAATGAAGCTGGCTTGGAGAGGATACTCTAAAATAAACCTCTTCCACAATTGCGCAACATTAGTCCATAACCCTCAACACAAATCTGAAAAGAACTGTGTGTGAGGGGAACTCGTATGAGAGCAGAAGTATGAAAAGGGGGCACAACAGATCTAACGATCGCGGTGCAATAGTATACCCTCAATAATATTAATAAGGTTTGCCAATTAGGTTAGGTTAGGTTAGTGAGTGGACATCGTGTGGCCATGCCTCACTCAGACCCTCTGGGGTATTAAGCCTCCTGTACCCTACTCACACTCCAGTTGGTGTTGTCTACCGCTGCAGCCGAGATCATACCACTTTTCCTCATGTGTAGGTGAGATATTCAATCCAGCCATCTCGTAATCCTGACGAACCTGCAAATAGATTGTTCACTTCCGTTCCCAGTACGTCAGCATCAAATTGCATGGCACCTGACATTGAATGTGATACAAGCAAGCAGTTGAACTGAGTTCACCCCAATGCAAGACAACTCCTCAATTTGGCTCTACTTTTTCTTCATGTATCGCACTTGAAATAAATTGTGCAATGTAAGCACTCTGCATTCCCGTTTATTTTGATTTTATGTAATAACTAGATTTCGTACCCGGCTTTGCCCGGGTTTGTTTCTTCAACCGGTACTTTACCTGTAGTGAAGATATAGTTTTTTCAAAATATCCAAAAAATATGAAGAAATGTGTTTAACACTAGGTCTACCAAGCGGTCAAAGTGACCGCTTGCATGAATACACCACAATATTTTTTAAATAAAAAAATTTGTTTTTTCTAAATGTATTATGTATTTTACTAAATTTATGTAATCTTTAATATAACAAATTGCTAGATCCGTGCGCTCTTATTTTACAGAGATAAGTATGTGGTATGGCGGTCATTTTGACCGATATATAAAAACATTAGCAAAGTTCGCGATTGCTTGTGTAAATGCCAAACTTTATTATAATGTTGCTAGAGTATATTGCAAACTGTGGCAGCATTATAGCATATCCTAAACAGTGTGGACCAGCTTTTTTTGCAAAAACTATTTCCAGAAACGATTTCACAGATATTTTACGTTTTGTACGCTTCGATAAAAAAATGAAGCAAGTGAACGATTGAAGAATGACAAATTTACAATGTTTGGGATTCATTTATCAAAAACAGCTAGAATTGCTATGTACCAGGTCAGAACATTAGAATTGACGAGCAATTATTTCCAACGAAAGCAAGATGCAAATACACTCAATACATGCCAAGCAAACCTAATAAGTTTGGAATAAAATTTTGGTTGGCATCTGATGTAAATAGTAAATATATTGTAAATGGGTTCCCTTATTAAAGGACGAAACAAAGCCATCAACAATTCCTCTGAGTGAATTTTTCGTCCTCAAATTGATTGAACCGTTTACCTTTTCTTGGAGAAATGTAACGACTGACAATTTTTGTACTAGCTTATCACTAGCATTAAAGTTATTGCAGAAACATACTACATTGGTGGGAACTATCCGTGCAAACATGAGGGAATTACCTAAATCTGCTACACAAAAAAAGATATCTTACCTCTATATTCATCTGTAATTTATAGATCAAGTAATGCTACATTGTCCGTTTATAAAAGTAAGCCAACGAAAAAGGTGCTGGTGCTGAATACGAAACATAATTCGGTCAAAACTGAAGGGGACAAAAATAAGCCTGAAACTATAATATTTTATAACAAAACTAAATTTGGAGTAGATATTACCGATTAAATGGCCAGAAATTACGCTGTGAAGTCCTGTTCTCGAAGATGGCATCTGTAAATATTTTTCAATATTCTCGACTTGGCAGCAATAAATGCATGGGTTTTGTATAATGAAACATGTGGAGAAAATATATCAAGAAAATATTTCCTGTTTCAATTAGCGGAAGAACTTTCATCAACATATGAAGATTCATTTGAACTAGAAAACTTCACCAATCTTTTGACAAACTATCAAAGTTCTAATATACGAAAATCTTGCCAAATAGGTTTATGCAATAAAAATAAAACCACCAATATCTGTGGTGGTTGTTAAAAATATGTTTGTGGTGTATGTACTTTGAAAAAAATCTCTATTTGCAAAAAATGCCATAGTCAAAATATAACCTAAAAAAATGTATAATATTTCTTCTGTTTATATAAATATATATGCCATGTACTTTTAATTTTTTACTGAAATATATTTTTATTTAGTTAAAAACAACTTAATCTTATAAAATTTTTCTCAAATTTTAATATTTTTCAAACGAAACATCAAAGCGGTCATTTTTACCGCTTGGTAGAAATAGGTATACAACAAATGCTGGTAGACCTAGTGTTAAAATAGTAAAACGCCAATAAATTTAATAATTGTTGACTACATTTTTTGTTTCAGAAACAGCATCAGCGACAATGTATAACTGCCCTGGATCCTTTGCCTCGACATTGCAACGTACGAATTTGAATTATCTTTTGTCATTGATGCCTATCCCAATCTCTCATTCACATTCCTACTCATAAGGAGTACAATTCGTTAACTGCAGTGTGTGTGCTGCAGGAAAACGGACGGAAATTACGGTTTTTTCTCAACCATTTACACACAACGTGGAGGGATATCAAGCGATCTGCATGCGATGTTCACTTGTTGTGCAACTTGAAGTCAAACTTCATGAACCATGAACAAAATTAGCTTATCTTGTAACACATTATGTAATTAGTCTAGCTCTGAAATTTTATCTAAATCGGCTAATCCGTCCAGAAGTTCAATATTCACAATTTCAGCAAAATTGAATGATTTGTGTGTAGCTGTGTATATGTACATGCATAGATAGTTTGGGTATGACAAAATAAGAAAAGTGCGAAAATGTTTATTGTTTGCTTTTCGTTTGGTGACTCAGGCAGTCGTTCCTATATGTTCGATTGACGGTTGCACCAAAGCAAAATGTGAAAAATGTGTGTGTATATATGGAAGTTACAACACACTGGGGGATGGTTGATATCCACGACTACGCAACTTGAAATTGTTTCATACCGGATTGATGCAACCACCCTTGTTTTGAGAATTTTATTCCCGTTTAAAAAGTGCTCGTAACTTCCGAACTGTATGTCGCACCGACTTAAAAATTGTCACATTCAGCATCTAAATTTTAGAATGTTTTTTGTTGAAAATTTCAGAGCTCTGCGACGTGTAGTTTCGGAGCCTTTGTCGGTCAGGCACACAAACTTTCTGCTTTATAGTTAAGATAATCGCAAGAACTTTTTTTGTTGTATTTATTGTAATTTGTTCGAATAAACATCTTTTCTGTGTAATTATCGCCCAATAAAGTTTGAACAGTCCAGATATAATTCAACTAAGAAAGGCTATTATTTTTAAATTCCAAGAGAGTCTGCTCGGAAGGCTGACACAATATACAGTAAAAACATTGTATTAATAGATGTTAGTGGAATATCTGCAAGTTCTTGGAGGTCTGGAGGTCTGAAGATCCCCCAGCTTCTTTGCCTCAATATGAATAGGCTGGGTCATTGGCAAAGATAGTGGGGGATATCGATTAACTACTCTTCGTCCCCACAGCCCCTGCATTTTGCTCCTATGATATCTCAAATGATCATGACAGTTTAGCGTGCCATAATCAGCATTCCTTTGCTGTATAGACGGATTCTATTGGACTTTGCGCTGTTGAGCCTCGGCCATAGCATTCGGGTTGCCTCGCAAATGGAGTTCCCCCTTTCATTGGCTAGCTCCATGATTATATCATCCACTTTCTTCTTGATGTTTTCCAGGGATTGATAAATGCATGGGATTGCCTGGTACGTTCCCTTTCTTGGCAATTTCATCTGCTACCACGTTGGGGACCCACCATAGAGTAATCGAATGCTGCGTACCAAGAACCTTGAGCTCTTCGAGGCAGCTTGCCGAAATGCTTTAATGGACACTTGACTGCCGATTAGAATGGGTTCAGGCGGTTTTATTTCCAACAACGATATCACTTTGGCCGTTTCTTTGACCGCCAGGACCTCCGCTTGGAAAACACTGCAGTGATCAGGTAGTCTGATAAAGAGAAAATGCCCGCGCCTGTGCCCATACCCATCTTTGATCCATCCGTGTATACATGAATGCAGGTCGAGTTGTTCATGGGTTCATTGGAGTTCCATTCCCCTCTAGTTGGGAAATGCCACCTAAAGGGTCATTCGGAGTCTAGGGAGGGAAGGGAGTAGTCGTTCTCAATTTGTTCTATCTGAAGTCTATTGAGTATGCACGAGTGGCCTTGGGGCTGGGACAGTAGACTTTAGATTGGGAAATCCTGATGACGCTCATAGCCGCAGTTTTCTGCAGGTAGAGGTCGAGTGGGAGAAGACCCAGTAGAACCTCTAAGCCAGCCGTTGGAGTTGTCGAGATTGCTCCTGTTAGGTTGGCAGCTTTAAGGCAGGCCTGCCACCATACTAAAACTAAACAATCGATGTGTACAACCACAGGATTATTTTGGAGTTTAGACCCCATCTTTTGCCGAATATCCTGCTGCTCAGGTTTATGACACAGGCCGTCTTTTTTACTCTTCCATTAACATTTAAGTTCCAGTTAAGTTTCCTGTCCAGGATAATACCGAGATGTTTCGCACTTTCCTTCAGCGTTAGGGTTGTGCCCTCAATAGTTGGAACGAAAGGCGGGATGGTCTTCTGATTGGTGAAGAGGACCAGCTCAGTCTTCTGCGGGTTGATTCCTAGACCGGCATTTCCTAGACCGAGTTTATTGCGCATTCGACTAGCTGACTGATTTGCTGGGACAATGTCATGGGCATAGGCAATTGCCTTAGTTCCAGAGAGTCTAAGTTGTTCTTAAATATCATTAATGACTAGTACCCATAGAAGTGGAGATATGACCTCACCTTGTGGTGTACCTCTTGAGGCCACCACTTTGATAAACGAGTTAACTAGGGTTGCGTTAACGTGTTTTTTACTGAGCAGACATTACTGATATAAGCGACTACCCAACATTGACCTTTTCGAGGGCAGTTTATACATTATTGAAGGCCCTTTCGATGTCAAGGAATGCATTCTTTAACATTATTAGTGACCTTTCAACGACACTACCTACTTAATGGAGTGCTGTCTCAAGGCCTTTGCCTTTCATATACGCATGCTGTGCACTGGAGATGGTGTCGTGCTTGAAGTTGCTACGTCTTTAAAACGAACGAGGTAAGGCTTATTGGTTTATAATCTTTAGCAATACAGTGACGTTCCTGCCTTAAGAATGAAGATCACTTTGACTTCCCTCCAGATGTTCGGTATATAGCCTAAGACTAGACTGCTTGTAAAGAGGTCTATTAGAATAGGGACAAAAAAAGTCTTTAGGTTCTTGCAGCATGACGAGAATAATGCCATCCACTCCTGGGAATTTGTACTGCTCGAAGAAGTCAATGGCCAGTCTGGACCTTGCACTCATCGGAGATTCCCGTCGGAATGTCAAGTGCAGGGTATGGTGTCGTAACCGTCGTCCGAGTATTGCACTGCACACACTCTGGGAAATAAGTGTCCATGAAGAAACCAATAAAAAGTGTCTCGCCTGTCGACTGATTCCAATTTCCATTTGAGTCCTTGATGGGACCAGGAATGGTGGGACTTTTGGAAAGGAGTTTCCTCAGTCTTGGAGTTTCCGACGTTGTCATGATCTCACTACAGAGAAATCTCCTCGCTCCACGAGCTCTCTCTCTAAGACTGTCTTTGTAGGGAACCTAGTCTTCTGCTAGCCTGGATGCCTTGGCCACATTGGAAAGAACTCACGATCTCTTCCTCAAAGGAGGCCCTTACTCCACCATGAGGGGTGGGATTTCTTGTTTGTTGTTGCCTTTTCAAAGGATTTTTGGAAGGAGATGGGTAGTTCGTTGGCGGTTTTCTCTAGGTCACTAACATTCGTTATTTTTCTAGAGGCGAGTTTCCTTGTGTGTCTTTTGACCTCGTTAACGAATTTCGTCTAATTCATCGACTAGTTCTGTTCCTTTCGCTGCTGACCGTGTCTGCCATTATAGCTTGCATTATTTCACGCTTCCTAAGCTTACGGCACAGTTGTAAATACGCAACGTCCTGCGGTGGGTCATTATCATGGCTTCAGTGTTCAGAAAAACCCATTGCACCGTGGAATAGTGTGAACATGGGTACACTTTGGATCTTAAGCCACCAACCTGACAAAAACAAAGTAGTGAGTTCGCTAATTGGGCACCGGAAATGTTGGCCAGGGACTCGGATTTTAGGCAATAAATCATCTTCTTGAATGAAGCCCATTTCTGTGTCAGGATCATCGCATCAAGTATAGAGCGATGTAGATAGATGGTACCCTGACCACCACTTAGACCAACGTGTTCGTGTTAAACTACAGTGATACCTTCTGTAGTTCTAAAACCAGTCTCTTCAACACCACTTAAGTCGTTCAGCTCTAGAAAAAAGTGCTTTCCTAGAAACTGCCTTCCTTTTCCTTACTAAGCCTGGGCACTCGCATAGCAGATGTTGGATAAATTCCGTTTCTTCCTAATCTCTGCAGCTGCTACTCATGGCACAGTGCCAGGTAACGACTCCTATTAGCGTTAGCACATCTTTGTGTAAAGCCGATGAATGATGTTGATCTCTTCTTCTGACTAATCATCGGTCATAGGGGCCCTGGGCTGGCTTCAATACTCGGGCCAAGTCAGCGAATACTGACTCTATCGATCTATCGAGAGCTTATTCTTCTGTTTTTTTTTCTTTATGAAGCTGAGAGGCTGAGGCCGCTTGTCCATCTGAAAAGATGGTAATCGATTCGCCGGTTACGTTTTGGCGACTCCGACTTAAACAACACTGTAGTCGTACCTTAATGCCACGGATTTTTTGAAGAAGTCACAGACCGCTGCCTCTGTACCCGCTTTCGTCTTTGAGTCAATCTTCCTCTGCTATTGCGGCTGCCATGTCCCCGGTCCGGAGAACTGTGATAAAAACTCTACTCTGGGGCTAGAGTTGTTGGTAGGAAGTCAGTTTTCATGTGTTCTGCGCTGTGTCCATATGGTTCTACGATGTCGAGAAGAGGGAGAAAAGGGATGGCCTCACCTGTTGGCATAGGTGTTGTTCTGAGACAACCGGTTAAGCCTAGGCAGACCGATCTTTGTATCTTAGTTAGCTGTGTGAGAATATATTTTTTCATTTCTTCCCACCATACCCGAAAACCGTAGTTTAAGATGGGTCTCACTATCATGGCTTATAGCCAGCTAGCTGTGGTTTGAGATCCAACTTTTCAGCAAAGGCCCTTGCACACATGAAGACCGCTACGTACGCCTTCAGTATGCGGTCTTCTGTGTTTTCCTTCCACGTGAGTTTGAAATCGAGTATAAAGTCCAGGTATTAAATCTGTCTCTGAAAGTTTTAGTTCAATTCCATTTATGGTTTGACAAATGAACTCAGGAATTCTCCTCTTTCTGGCAAAGAGCTTTGGCCCCAACAAAACGGCGCTACATGACATACAAGCGAGAAATATCTGGACATCTCCAAGCCACAAGTTGTGGAAGAGAAGCTTGGCGACTGGATCATCTCACAGCTAGCGTTCACCTGTTGGCCGCCTCGATCTTGCTAATAATCAGTCGATTCTTTTCTCTGGAACTACGTCAAGCCCTCAGTTACTAACAAGCCAACCATTTTTGACAAGCTCGAGGCCAAAATTCGAGACGCTATGGCACTATATTGAACACCGTCGCATTTTTCGGACCGAGTCATCCAAAAACCAACAGCTTGTCGCAGTGCCAGCGAAGCTGAGGAAACCATTTACATTATGTGTTATTCCATACATCCATAGGGCCATGGATCACTCTGTTGTCTTATTTAGATTTCTTTTTATACAGTTCTTTTATGGCCACCCTACACCAGAGTCTAAGATTGAATTAAGTCGTTGAAAACATAGGAAACTTTTTCAACCAAGCTTCTGATCTATATAGAGACCACCCGTGTTATAGGTGAGCGATTGCTATGCAACGCAAGTGTCGACGAATCAATCCAATACGCCGCTGCGTCCAGATATAAGCATCTCTTGTCTGAGATTATTAACTATAATATGTATGAACGCCTTCTTCAACAAATGTTTTTCGTTTTTCAGGTACGCCTTGTTGGCCAACACTAACGTAGCCTCGTTGTCGAATGCTTGTTTTCTCATCAACATTCAATTTGTCTTCATCGTTGGCCTTACGTGATCATAGAATCGCTTCTAAAGGCCTACACCCCTAAAATTCGTTGCGTGCGTTGCATCCTGTCAAAAAATTGGAAACTCTTTGGGCCTTATGAGATGGAGAGACTGCAAATGCAGCTCACAAGTGGAATTCTAACGACGGATGAAATTGATGAACAGATGTTTTCATGGAAATTCATTCGTGTGATCCTTATGTGATTGTCGAGCAGTCGCTGAACAACACAACTTCACAATAACAAACAAATATCAACTCCAATTCGTTCGTGTCTATTCAATGAACGTGTTCTCTTTAATTGAAAGAATAAACCCCACAAATTTCCGGCTTAATTATTACGAAAAATCAACAAATTGTCTACTTGGGTTCAAAAGTGTAGTGAACCTTTCCATCCCCTGGATACTGCTTTGGTACAACTGGTCGGAACATTTTCTTATCCTCCAGCCAGTAGTAGAGTGCCAAGCAAAAGGCCATCACTCCCAGGAAACTGGACCAATATTGCCAATTCTGCAATCTGAGTTTTTCCGGTTGACTCCAACGATCTTCGCTGTACAAATCGATTTCGGCGTGAATCTACAAAGAAAAATCTCGTAACACACTTTGCAACAATTTAATTTAAATTTACCGGCTCATGGAAATTCCTCTTGTGCTCAGGATAATCGTATGGATAGAAAGGATCCTTCGCTTCGATACCTAGATTGTTGGGGCCAGCCGGCAAATCAGGGTAGTCGCCATAGTAGAGGCCTTCATCTGCGTATGGGCGATATTCCTCTGGCAGGAGGTTGTATTTCTTTGCGGCAGCTTCACGCTCGGCTTGGGTTCTTGGAAAATTGCCCGGTTTGAAGTCCTTGTTCCAGTCTAGACGAATGAAAAGAAAAATTGTATATTCAATTGCACAGGGGTTTTTAGTTGTATGGTGAGTGAGTGACAGTTGCACAGGGGATCGAGATTACGTAAACAAGAAACTTCAATTGTAGTCTAGCACAGTGAAAATTTCTTGAGTACACCCTTCACTTACGGCTTGCATTCCTGGAGGCAGTGAATACAATTGCAGGATTAACCTTTGTTAATTGCTTAGCAATTTGCAAACTCTTAATTAAACCAGCCATCTCCGAGAGTTATCTTGACGGCCAACTTATGGGAAAATATCTACAAATGTCAGGTTCATTGTGACAGCTGTGGGAAATGTCAATTGGTATTTTTTCGTGTTTTCATGTTGCCTGCCTTGTGAATTAGGGCGGTTGTGCATGGAAGAAAATAAGAAAGACATTTTTTTTGTGGGAATTTGATTACTGTACGTTAGCATTTATTTTTTATGAAAATAAGCCGAAATTACGCTAGTGATTGTTAAAAAAATGTTCTTGTGCTTTATTAGACTTAGGATGTCTCGGCTTTGAGGGAGAATGCTAAAAATAATGAAGAAAATTCTTAATTATGGCTTCAAAATATAATCTCCCAACCGCGTGTCCGACCTACAAGAAAAGTGACCATTTCACCTCCGCCTACTATAGAGGGATAAGTCTACTTAATATCATACAAAATTTCCTATAGTCAACAATGAGTCTGACTTCGGGTCAACGAAGTAGATCTGAAGTAAAGATTTAGTGAAATGGATCAGGTCTGTAGTTCTGACCACAAATGAAGTATTACAAAGATGCCCGACTTCTACCTCTCTTGCCCCTTAAGATTTTTGACAACTGTTTTTTATAACGTGTTCATAAACCAAATTGACCAGTCAGATTTGTGATTCAAGCAGATGTATTTACGTTATTTCGTGAATAACCGTCAAAAATTCATGAATATCTGTTAAAAATGTACTCAAATTCGTCGATGGACTAGGGGGCAATCAAATGTGAAGTCGGCTATCCCTGTACTACTTAATTTGTGGTCCTGACATTCCTTCCAAACTCTTAAGATTCTTGAATTCTTGATCCTTCCAAAAAACTGTACTTATTTTTTAAGCAAATATAATGTTACACATTTTCTGAAATTAGGTATTTTGGAAGCTGCACTTATATTTGTTTTAAAGGGCATACATTTGGCTTTCAAACTGCATCATCAAATTTTCCATATTTCTTACCATTTTTTTTAAACCATCTTTTAAAAAAGCCACCTTTAGAGGGGGCATTTCAATATTTGATGGGCTGTAACAAAACTGCGGCGCTAAAAATACTACGTGACTACGGCCAGTGCTTCTCTGGATTCCCTTCCTTCCAAGTGTCCTCTGACGCCACTAATGCTTCGCAACTTGAGTGCAACCACCTTCGAGGGTTCTCCATTCAGTCCGATTCCCAGCCCAACTCCATCCAAGCCTTTAGGTAGCTTTCCAACCTCGCTCTTGTCAAGTAACCAAACCAAACGAACGGCCATTCTACGATCAAGCATCTATGTCAACATCTGACAATCCAACATTGAGACGGCCTGGATAACTTCGACTTGAGCACCGCGCTCAATGAATGCAAAATCACGACTGATGCTCACTTCATCGACGGACAAGTCAATGCTCTGACCCTTCCCGGCCGCTTTCAGTTTCTTCGATTTGACTTTGTTGTCCAAGTTTTCCACCAGAACTTTATTATCCAAAGGTCCATTAATTCCCAAACTCACCAAAAGTGAAGTAGACCATACGAACTGTAATACACTTTAGCTAAATCGTTAGACATCCTCTTACCATTTTCACCATTGCAGCTGCCAGTGATGGATACGCATTTGTGCGTTTTGTTTCGTTGGTCTAGTAGCTTTCGTCCCGGCACTATAAGGACCTCGCACTGTGACCGGAGTTGATCTACTGCAAGTGGGTAGAGCGTACAATGAAGTACACTCTACCCACTGTCTGGCAGCCCCTCCTTTGAATCCGCTCAATCGCCTTCGATCGGCGGCATACCTAATACCGCCTTCCTCTGCACTCGAGCGGCACAAGTTGGCACAGTCAATTCCCTGGTCAATCAATGCGGTGACCTGATACCCGTTGACCGTTGTGTCCTTGACGTATTCCGTCTTGCGTATTCCTTCACCTGCAGCTGAGTGGGCCTTCCTGTCGTGTCCCCCATTTCCTTTGATAATGTCCGATTTCATGGCACCCGAAGAATTGCACCTCCATTTCCTTAGATCCGCTTCCCTCTTCATTCAGCTTTGCGCTGCCCATCTCCCTTCGTCGTAGCCTAGTCCATCGATGTCTGCTACTTCTCCGGCTCCGGCCTTCTATCCACGCTGAAGACTTCCTGGCAGTTCCCATCCGTTGTCTGGATGATATTTTATCGGGTTCTTTGGGCTATGAGCACCAACCTTTCATCCAGTTTGTAGATCCATTGTATGTCCCGGACCTTTTTCCTCCAACACTCGGAGGAAAGTCCATCGTATGCTTTGGAGCAGAATAGATGCTGAGGGATTACCCGCTGGGTTCTCCACACGCACGATGACTGATGTCGACTGATGCACTCGGTGCAATCGCACAGACGCAAGCATAGGAATTTGTTGCTTTTTGCGTTGTTGCTGCGTGAGTTACTTACCGCAACACTTCCCACACCTCTGCAACGTACTATTCGTTACATGTTGTAATTGTTTATGAGTCTGTGCAAAAAAGGAAGTATTGCAGAGATAGCCGTCTTGACAGCTGACTGCCCTCTAGTCCATCGACAAATTCGAATGCCTTTTGGATGGATTTTATTCACGAAATAACTCGAATGCCGTCCTCTGATTGGTCTATTTGGTTTGAGAAAACAATATCGTCATCACCTGATGGAATCGCAATCAAGGCCCACCTCGGAAGTCGTGATGGTGGGGACATTAGTACGACGTAACCAAACCAACGAAGCATAGCTTTTTCCCTTCGAAGAAGCAGCTGCTCAAAGTTGAGTTCCTCGCGGACTGTCGTGTTCCTCACCCTATCTCGGCGAGTAATTCCCCACAACAGCACCAAGAAATCTCATCTCAGCAGCTTGTATTCGCGATCTTATTCTTTCGGTTATTACCCAAATTTCGTGCCCATAGGTGAGAGTTGGAACGAATATTGAGTTGAAAACTGCTAACTTGGCTTTGACTCTAAGCTCGTCCTTCCTGATTACAGATCTCCCAAGCTGTGTCAAAACTGACCCAGGTTGACTATTCCTACATGAAAGTCCAGCATTATTCCCTCCCATGACTCGTGAAGAAGACCCCGAGATACTTATACTTCTCCACCTGCTTCAATGGAACTTCACTAGCATGTAGAGTCCATTGAACAGGCGTTTTGGAAATTACCATAACCTCAGATTTGTCCACGTTAGACTTCATCCTAGAATCAGCACATACGGCAACAAACCTATCGAGTAGGTGCGGGAGTTCCATCTGGGAAGATGTGAGGATAACTAAGCCATCCGCAAAAAGAAGATGACTTACTCTCAACTCTATCAATGTGAAACATTCCTCGCCTCGGCTGCACTGCAACATCCAGTCCATATAAACAAAGAAAAGGAGATGTGACAAGACGCACTCTTGACAAAGTCCAACGCCCACGGTGAAAGGTGTTGATTTAGCACGGTTAACCCGAACACAGCTGCTACAGTTTGTGTATAGAGACTGAATTGCCCTCAAAAGAGGACCATCACTCCCAAACTCTTGCAGAACACTCCAGAGTTTACCTCGAGGTACTCGGTCATGTGCCTTTTCAAAATCTACAAAACGGATGGGTTGGGCATACTCCCAAGCCTTCTCAAGTACCATTCTTAGAGTGAAAAGCTGGCCGGTTGTACTTCTGCCGGGACGTAAGCCGCACTGTTCATCCCCCATCCTGGGCCCGGTTATAGCTCAAGAACGCGTTTCCAGCTTTAGAGTAAACTTTTCCGGGGAGACTTAAGAGGAATATGTTCCTGTAGCTGGAGCAGTATTTTTTGTCCCCCTTCTTAAATAGATGGACAATCACCCCAGTTTGCCAATCGTCAGGTGTCTTACCGCGTTCTCAGGCCACCTTAGTAACACGAGACAGCCATAAACTCCCTTTTTACCCATTGTCTTGAGTATTTCTGGCCGGATTTCATCCACACCCGTGGATTTGCCAACTTTTAGCGAATCTATCGCCAGAATAACTTCCAACACCGTTGGACTATTCTCCGCCCCACTTAAGACTTCGAGTCTATCATCCTCAGTGCCCTGTTCGAGAGCAGCTCCCAAAAGTGCTCGCCCCAACTGCGCAAGATGTCCCCCTCATTGGAAAACACCACACCATCCTTGGATTTGATTCCTTCGATGATGTTGAATTTCCTTCCTCTGAGTCGGCGAATGGTTGCCAGAACATCTTTCTCCCAGATCTATGGTCACTTTCCAACTTGACTGTCCTTTAGCTGTTCATACAGCTAATTTGCAAGTTCTTCGCGCATCGGTTTACCGTTCATGAGAAGCAGAGGCCCCCAAGGGAATCCAGTCTTTGTAAGCCTTCTTCTTCTCTCCGATGGCTTCTTGAACTCCGGGTGTTTTAAACCACGCAGTTCTTTTCTCACCACCAGCCGCCACTCCAAGCCGCTTCACTCCACAAACACTCGGTGCATAGGCAATGGGTGGTGTGAATAAAAACTGAGAAAACACTCCTGAGTCGTTAAAATGTTCGTTAAAGAAAATACTCAAGTTGGTGTGAATAAAAAATTGCCTCAAGGTAGGTACTCTCCCTTCAGTTGACGTTTGAAAACTAGGGTCAGAAATGAAGCATTAAAGAAATGCACGACTTCTACCGCTCTTGCCCCTTAAAATGTTTGACAACTGGTTTTTATAACGTTTTCTTAAAACAAATTGAACAAAAATTAATGAATATCTGTCAAAAAGGTACTCAAATTCGTCGATGGACTAGGGGGCAATTAGCTTTGAAGTCGGTCATCTCTGTAATACTTCATTTCTGGTAGGGTTTTGGCGCTTAAGGGTGAGTGCAAAGTTGGGTTAAGCTGTGTGTAAAGCATATGCAATAATATTTTTAAACATATAAACGCGAAAAACAAAGATACTCATGTCCTTTCGGGGACACGGGATAGTTTCAAAAACGTGTATAGAGTCGAGTTTGATAACATGGAATGGTTAAGTACTCATTTCCTTTCCGATAATCCTGAAGAAACCCGTGGTGGTGCCATGGATGAAGATCGCCTGTCTTTTTCTTATCGCCGTTTTATTTCACAGGGCCTTCATGTTATCAATTTTTTCTTTATTTGCGAGATGTTCAAGTTAAACCCATTGATTTATTTTTTCTTCCATAGCTTTCAACTCAGATTGCTTTTTACTTTTAACGTCTGGAGCTTTGCTTTTTTCAAGCAAGCACGGATAAAATTGCAAACACTTGATGAAATCGTCATCGTCCATTCCAGATTTCCTCTAATTTTTTAGGATTAAGTTTTATGCCTGAAACGCAAAAGTGCGCTACGCCAGCCGACTTCATGTTATGATGACGCACTGCGTTGAAATAAATACTCAATTTATTACTCAATTTATCAGCTGTTCCCTCTCTCATCTACTAGATGAAAAATATTGCCGCCTTTCTGCATACACTCGTTTGAAATGACTTTTGTCGTTAAATTATTTTTAATCAGCTGTTTTCATTTCTCAAATAACAGTTGACAATACTCTCAATTTGGAAGAAAACTCTCGAAAAGCGCACCCCTCTGTCAAAAAATATCCAACATGTTGAATAATGACGTGCGATGGTCTTACGTTTTACGTCTTATTACAATCCTCTCATCTCTCTCAGTATTCACTGACGCAGGTCGACGCTGTATTTTGTGCTTGGCCATTGAATTGTGTGCGTTGAAAGCCAACGCCAGTGCAAAAGCACTATTGTGTATCAGCCATTAATTCTCTTTCCGACGAAGTATTTTCCATTATTTTAAATTGTTTTCATTTTTTTTCTCTCTTGAAGTCATCTCCTATGCATACTCAACTTCTACAAGCGATATCTGAGCATATTCCATCTTTATTCATACCAAAACGGAGGAAAGACTCAGCTATAAAAATATGTGAGCGGAGAGGATTCGTTAAACTTAACGAAATAAATGTTTATTCACACCAGATGGGGCATTTACTCCAAAATGCTGGGGAAATGTTCACACTCAGTTTTTGTTCGCACCACCCATTGTGATATAATTGCATACATATGTATGAATGAGTAAATTTTCAGCAGATTGCACTGCACTGAATATGTTTAAATTAATTTGTTTCACAAACTATGACGAAATAACACTTAATATTGTTCACCATTCAGTGCATATTGTCTTGAAGAATGATAAAACAACAACAATTCCATGTCAAACTGGTGCTTTGTTTGCATTTTTCAAAGCAGCATTCCTCAAAAACTGTCACAAATAAACACTTGACAACAGCTTAAATCAAAACTACATTTTAACTCGGCATTAAAACATTTATTGGAATACAAAATAATTATTTTATATTTTTTCTAAATTTTTTAATATCCCACTACATTTCGCTATTTGTACGTAAATTCCTATAACAGTTCCGACACCTCGGCATCCATCACGTATATGTAGTACCAAAATTATCCTCAAGAGGTATAGGTCGATCGGTCAATGACAGCTGTTGAAAAATGGCGACTGTCATTCTGGAACAGTTGGAATTCGCTCAAAAACAAAAAGCAGTTGTCAAAAAAAGAGAGGTAGAAGTCGGTCATCTCTGTAATACTTCATTTCTGAGTCTGTGATCAGTAGTGTCCTTTCCTAATTTCATGTATTTGTTTAGGCCGCTTTCACACAGAAAAATTTCGTCTGCGATTTTTCCATCTTGTGGGCAAGGGAGGTGAGACGTGATAGGGATAGCCCGCGTCTCGTGTGCTCGGGGTATGCCTTTGGATTTTCTATTCTCTTTTATCTCTCTTTGTTTTTTCTTTGAATTGCTTTATTCTTATGTTCTCAATGTTGGGTATTTGATGCATGCTGTACATGTGTGAGAAAGAGATGAAGCATGTGTGAGAGGGGGTAGGAAATAGAAAAAGTTTTCAGTTTGAGACTGAAAGATTTCCTGTGTGAAAGTGACTTGCGATCACAAAAGGGAATTTGAAAGAATCGGCGACGAATCTTAGCGAGTGTGAAAACAGCCTACTTCTTGTGACCATTTGAACAACTGTACAGTCACCACTATCATAGAATACGCCGTATCCGAGATTAACTTGAACTTTCAGTCACGCCATATGGATCGTAGAATACGCCAAGACATGAGACAACCAGAAAATAGTGAAACTTACCCCGTAAATCTGATGTCTCCGTAGTCTACTTGAATATTCCAAACAGAATTCGCCCACCACCTCGAAAAATGACACAGACATCTTTGTCAAAAGGAATCTTTGATGAACCTGTTACCGCGGGCATCCTAATTACTTCCATGTTTTCACAGCACATTCCTCCACACCTAACTGAAGACACTTCCCATTTTGGTCATCATCCAATCCTCCTCCACTATACTTCCGTCGTCATATGTTCATACATGTGTTCACTGCATTTAGACGAGACGAGACAACTTTTCTATCATTAGGCGACTCTCCAATGAAACAGAAAGAACGAAAAAGAATAATAATCAATTGAATGGCCAGGCGGGCGAGGTCAAGAAGTCCTCGACAAGAGGAGACTTCTTAAAGAGAATATATTACATTTCACATTTGAATGGGAATGGGAATGAGGCGACAAGCAAGTGAGTTATTTTTAAAGTTCTTCAAGTCACCCGTGCGATTTGACGTGTTCTTTGAAATTCAAGTGGAAGGCTACTTTAGCAGACGGGAAGCACTTGCTTTGAAGGATGAGAATACAAAGCGCAATGTATGATTGATTTTTACGAGTATCGATACGTGCATAAAAAGACCTTGAGTTATTTTTAGTTGCCTACAGGTGAACCTTTTGCCGGGGGGCTCGCGAGGGAATTGCGAGTAGTTGTGTCCTTGACGCGAATGTGATTCTGGCATTCAATTTCAGTATCGTTTGGAGGCACTTACCGGTTCGAGGAAAATGTTCCCATTTGCATGGAAGATTTTCTTTGTGTGAGTTTCTTTGTGAATGTCTAAGTCGAATGGCAGACAACGGAGCAGGTCTCGGTTGCAATTGGAATTGTTCACTTAGGCCGCTTTCACACACGCTACATTCGTCGCCGACTTTTCAATTTTGTTGGCAAGGAAGGAGGGACATGGTAGACCGTGTCTCGTGTTCTCTTTTATCTCACATAGTTTTTTCTCCGAATTGCCTTATTCATATATTCATTTATGAGAAACAGACAAAATCTTGACAAATCTCCTGTTTGAAGCAGAAAAAAAAGTATTACAGAGATAGCCGAATTCACAGCTGATTGCCCCCTAGTCCATCGACGAATTTGAGTGCGTTTTTGATAGATATTCATGAATGTTTGACGGTTTTTCACGAAATGACGTAAATGCCGTTCTCTGATTGGTCAATTTGGTCAAAACGTTAAAAACAGTTGTCAACTATTTTAAGGGTCAAGAGAGGTAGAAGTCAGGCATCTCTGTAATACTTCATTTCTGATATGAAAGTGGCTTGGGATCATAAAAGGGAATTTAAAAAAAAGTCGGCGACGAATTTAGCCAGTTTGAAAGCGGCCTTAATGCGACATACAACTAAATGAGATAGGATGGGAGAAAGATGTAGTCGCGCAATCACGGTTGCCACCTGGGTTGTAAGCTGGGGCGATCTATCGTCTTAAAATTTCCAAATTTAAATTTTATTTGGCGACACAAAATCGGTATACCGCCATACCCTAAAAAGGTATTTTTTTAGCTACTGGCTTTTTTTTGCATTTCCTTTGGTACCGAACTCTTAAAATAACATTTTACTATCTCATTCTAAATAGAACTTCACATATTTCGTATTCCTAGTAGAAGCATAAAGAATTAATAACTGTGTTTTTTTTTCAAGCGCATATACGCATAATTTATAAGTGCACAAAAACTTGGCACCACTGACGACATTAATGACATTTGTATCAGTCAACGGTGGATTCGCAAGGTGATAGTTGATCGTTTATGGTCACAATCTTCGGTTTGCGATTGTGTAGCATGACCATACCTAATTATTATCAATTTAAACACATTTTGAAAAAAAGCAAGGAATCGGGTGTACGGGTAATGTTGGGTATACCAAACGTTACATACTTATGGATGCAAACCATTTCAAAATTATTTAATACATCAACCACCCCTTCAAAAGTTCAAAAATACAGGACAAATTGCTTTTAGGCGCATAATATTGTGAATAATGTATTCAACCCAATGAATGAATGAATAAATTCAGGAATGAATTATCGATAACACGCAGAAAATAATGATTGGAACCCATGATACACAGAATAGAATAGCTGTGTTTTTTTGCAAGCGTATATACGCTTAATTTTGAAGTGCACAAAAAACGATCATCGGCATGTATGACATTTGCTAAGCAGGGGTAAGGTCAGGGGTGTAGTCGTGGAAGGTGATGGTTGATCTTTGATGGTCACAATCTTCGTTTTGTCACTGTGTAGCGTGACCATCAATTTAAAAGCAAAAACACTTCATAATTATAAAATAAAAAACAAAATTTCGTGAAATGCAAAGAATCGTTTAAGAGGCCAAAACGGAATGTATAGCAGAGACACTCTGAGTATACCAAAATTTGCATACTTATGGATGCCAACAAAATTAAGAATTATCTAATACATCAACCAAACCTGCAGATGTAAGCCACATACAGCAACCTAAACAATGAATGGATGAATTCAGGAATGAACACGCAGAAATTAATGATTGGAAGCATTGTTTTTATCCGCGCTTATTTCTAGTAACTTTAGCGGATATAGGATTTGTTGTTAGTGTATTTTACATGCAAATTGAAAATTAAGCGTATATACGTTTGCAAAAAAACACGGCTGTATATACGCTTATTTTTGAAGTCCACAAAAAATCGATCATCGGCGCTTAATGGTTCTTGCGCTATATTTGCTTGCAATACCAATAATAAGAAGAAAGAAAATACAGTCAGTGAAGTGAGACATTTTCGTTTCCCAAAAGATCCAACAGCGGCAAATATTTGGATGCACAAATGTAGACGAAAAGACAAAGTGAATGTGAGATATGGTCGGAGGAAAGCAAGCCCGATGAGTGGAATCTCAGTATCGTTTGCCCGATCCAAAAGAAAGGATACCCTTTTGACTGCTCCAACTATAGAGGGATAAGTCTCCTGATCATCGCTTACAAGATCTTCTCTGCCGTTTTGTGTACTCTCCTGAAGCAGTTTATAAATAACCTGGTCCATATCAGTGTGGCTTCAGGCCAGGGAAGTCCACCATCGACCAGATTTTTACACTACGGCAGATCCTGGAAAAGACCCAAGAAATGCAAATGGACCACCTTTTTGTCGATTTCACGGCCGCATATGACAGCGTGCATAGGAACGAGCTATACAACGCCATGTCTAGTCTTGACATTCCTGCCAAACTCGTCAAGTTGTGCAGGATGACGATGGACAATTCTCGCTGCACCATCAAGGTCGGTAACGAACTCACCGAGACCTGCAATGTCAATAAAGGTTTTAGGCAAGGCGACGCGCTGTCATGTGACTTCTTTAACTTCATCCTCGGCACGATCTTCCAGAAGTCCGTACAACTGTTAGCATACGCGTACGACATTGACATGATTGGCAGAACACAGCGAGCCGTCAAAGCGGCTAAAATGGGTCTAGCGGTGAATGAGGGCAAAACGAAGTATATGCTTTCATCAAGAAAGGACACACAACATCGACGTCTTGGACAGAGCATCACAATGGGCAGCTATAACTTTGAGGTAGGCAAGGACTTCGTCTACCTCGGCTCCGCAGTAAACAGTACAAACAACTTCAGTACCGGGATCAAACGCAGAGTAACTCTTGCCAACCGCTGTTTCTATGAGCTCAAGAGCCAATTGAGTAGTGGAGCCATCTCTCGAAGGACCAAGCTGACTTTATACAGGACCTTGATCATCCCAGTCCTGCTGTACGGCGCAGAAGCATGGACAATCTCGAAAGGAAGTCCTTGGTATCTTCGAGAGAAAAGCTCTGCGTGCGATCTTTGGTCCTATTTGCGTTGACGGTTTCTGAAGGAGAAGATTCAACTACGAACTGTAAAGGCTGTACAGCGACATGAGGCTAGTCAGCGTTTTCGGATCCAACGCCTAAGATGGCTAGTCCATGTAGAGCGTATGGACAACTCAGCTCCGACCCGAAGAGTCTTCGACTCCGAACCCGTGGGATAATGTTACAACTTGGCGTCCGGCACTCGAGACAGCTAGCCGGAGACCGTGTCAGTTGGAGTGGCTTGTTGGTTGAGGCCCGGTCCACCCCGGACTGTAGCGCCAAATAAAGAAGAAGTCAGGGTACATAATATTAAGGGGGTTGCTCAGAGATATGCTTGATAAAATGGTACCCCACTTATTAGCCGATAGCAAAAACGATCTAATATTACCTAAATATTATTTTTTCTTATAATTAATTTTCTAATATCATTTTTAAAGTTTAAACCTCTGGACCATTTACTGTAGGTTCACAGCTCCTGCAAAAGGACACCTCTACAGTTTGGCCTCACCATATCCGATTAATCTCACTATTGTTAATGGTACTCTGTGCATTGAAAGGTTCGGGAAAAACGAACCTTTGTGGAAGTCTCCCTCGGTGGCATTGGACCGCGCTTGGAATTCATGACATTATTATTTACTCGTAGAAAGTGTGTTTGATGTCCTTTCCCTACGAATCCTGTTAAAGTCAAATCCCTTGCTGGAGGATTACATAAGACAACTCCGGCTCACCCCCTCCGCAAGTTAACAAACGCTCCGTCAGGGAATTCTTCACCAAACGACTTCCAATTCAAACAAAAACTTCATGAATTCAAACTCCAAACAACCCTCGCAACAAAAGAGCGAAATAAAGATTTCTCCAAGGGACCATCGCAAATAGACATTTCTTTCACCGATTCCATGCAAAATCCCTCTTATTCCTAGAAAAAGGAGTGCCGTCCGTTGATAGTGAATCCCTCCCACGAGGAGTCAGCTCTCAAGGGAAGCGATTTTCGATCCAAAATTAACTCAATATCTCTCAGATGTGTTCAGATGTGCACAGATGAACAGATGAACAGATGAACAGATGAACCCCTCCCAGACGAATTGCCCTTGGATTCTTCAAACAAACAGTTCCGCGTGCGCTCGTAGGTAATCTCTCACGTATGCCGTGTGGGAGTTGAGCCTCTGAGGGTACCGACATGGATTTCCGTCTCCGTCGGATTAGGTTTTCGGTTCCCACATCAAAGTGACGGCTGGTCAACAACAACAGCAGCTAGGGCAGGGACACGCCAGCAGTTCCCCTCCATCGGCACATTGTGTGCATGTGCCCGTGGAGACACCTGATTTCCATGTTTATTACGATTGCTGCAACCTGATTCCCTTCAGCCCGCATTCAATCTTGTTCACCTCACCACCAAGATGGGACCACAACTCGGCACCTCCCGAGACGCGCGGCAGGGTGAGATAAGACGGGAAGCATTCACGTTTACTTAGGATTCATGAAAGCAAAGACTCCCCTCGAAGTTTGTGGTTTACCTCGACGCCATGTCGCCGCCACCCGCGCACGGCTAGGAGTCCTTTCGCTTTTTCCCAATCGCTCTGTTGCTGTTGTTGTTTTTTTGCCCAAATGGAACGAATGTTTGCATATTTCTGGCATAAATTTGTCCTCCTCGTCGGTGGTGAGGGCGACAGCAACGGCGGGAGTGCGGGGGACGTGCAGATGGCGTGTGCAGTGGGCGGCACACATCGCTACAATTGGAAATGATGTCGTTTGGCATTTTCACACGAAGGGTCTTCCGTTCCGCGTGAAGCTGGCGGGGTCGCGACAAGGAGCATAGTTCTCGAACGAAGCACTTGAACGGAGGATAACTTGGTTACGTATCGATGATGCGAAGATATTCAAATGATTCCGCCTGATGTGCTGGGAAATCTTATCAAGGCGGCTGCCGCCCTCTGACGCTGCCGCCCGGTAAGCCTGTCCCGTACATCGCACAGCACACGCACGTTCATTTGGTTCGTTTCGCTGGCTTCTGCTGTGAACTTTGAGCGAAGGGCGCGAGTATACTGAGCTGGTTAAGAGGCATTGCTGTCACCGACGACGACAAGTATCATCGTCGGTGCTCTGATAGGCCCTTTAGTGTGCATACCTTCTTTGCCTGTCTGCTGATGTTTATCCAGCAGATATTGTGTCATTTGTCGGGCGGGTGAATGTCTGCGGCGCGGCGTGGCGTGGCGTGGGAGGGACGCGCACAGAGTGGGGGTGTATCTGTAGATGTAAATACGAATTCAATTGACTTGATTGATAGCAGAGCAATCCGATGTGGTGTTCATTTGTCGTGAAATAAGATGTTTGCTGAGGACGCACCGGAGACGCTGACGCTGACGCGATGGGGGCACACGAGGTGCGCCACCGAACTTCTTTGAGAATCATTATGAATATTTGATGTGCACGGTATTACGTCCTGGAGGTAGCGAAGTGGAAGCGCATTCGATGTTAATGATGATATTTTGGGAATATTTTAATATTTTAATGAAACAGGAATGTGGCTCCTGCCAGGGCGGGGGAAATGAGTCTGGCGGTAGATTGGAGATGATTGGTTGGAAATTGTTATTGCCTGCGATGGGACCCAAGGCGAGGGATTGGGAAGTCGCTGTGATTACAGAATCGGGGTAGCAACGCAATTACTCACTCCTCAAGGAGGTGAGTTTGAATATAAGCGAGATAATGCGTGACTGTCGTCAAAGGTAATGTTTAAGGAATTCGAAAGAACTCTATTTAGATGTTTAAGGAAGAAGGAGTCCTCAAAGAAAGGCTTCCAAAACCCATAGAATCGGTTGCGTTCGTTGCGTCCTGTCAAAAAAATTGACAACTTATAAGGCCTTATAAGAGGGAGAGAGACAGCAAATGCAGCCCACAAGTGAAATTCACCACGACGGATGGAATTGAGCAACTTTTAAGGCCCACACCCAAAAAGCGACCATGGATCTGAATTGAAGTTATTTCATTCCACTAGACGGGCAAATCTCTTAGCCGGACCAAAGTGCTGCGACAGTCGCTATCTGCCAAGTGAGCTTTCACTGTACACGATCTTTTGCATAGTCCCAACGAAATAGATACACGGGAAAATATGGCACAATCTTGGCGGAGAGTTCACATCACGAAAAGATGAAGTAATTAACTCATTCACAACCATAACTGGACCATAATTGACTTTAATCAACTTAAGCTTATGTCAGAACTGAACGAAGAGAAGCCATACCCATCATCAAATTTCAAAGGGCCCAGATTGGCTCCTGGGAACTTATCCAAAGTCAAATTTTAAGAAAGTGAACGCAACTGAACGCTGTAGTTCTTATGGGAATCGATAGGTATTCTTCTTCTTCTGGTGGCGCTACAGTCCGAGGTGGACTTGGGCCTCAACCAGTAAGCCTCTCCAGTCGGCACGATCTTTAGCCAGCTGTCTCCAACTGCGCACCGCAAGTCGATTGAGGTCCTTGTTCACCAGGGTGCGCCATCGTTCCGTGGGCGTCCTCTATTTCGGTGTCCCGCTGGTTCAGAGTCGAAGGCTCTTCGGGCTGGAACAATGGTGTCCATGCGCTCCACATGGCCCAGCCATCTTAGGCGTTGAATCCGTAGACGCCTGGCTAGGCTCATGTCGCTGTACAGCCCGTACAGTTCTTGGTTGGACCTTCTCCTCCAAAAACCATCAACGCAGACATGACCAAAGATCGAACGCAGAACTTTTCTCTCGAAAAGACCAAGTGCTTCTTCATCCGCTTTTGAGATTGTCAATGCCTCCGCGCCGTACAGCAAGACTGGGATGATCAAGGTCCTGTATAAAGTCAGCTTGGTCCTTCGAGAGATGGCTCTACTACTTAATTGCCTCTTGATCCTATAGAAACAGCGGTTGGCAAGAGTTACTCTGCGTTTGATCTCGATACTGATGTTGTTTGTACTGTTTACTGCGGAGCCGAGGTAGACGAAGTCCTTGACTACCTCGAAGTTATAGCTGCCCATTGTGACGTCGATGTTGTGTGTCCTTTCTTGATAACAGCATATACTTCGTTTTTCCCTCATTCACCGCTAGACCCATTTTGGCCGCTTCCGCCTCAATGCCAGCAAACGCATCATTGACGGCTAGCTGTGTTCTGCCAATCATGTCAATGTCGTACGCGTATGCTAACAGATCGTGCCGAGGATGAAGTTAAAGAAGTCACATGACAGCACGTCGCCTTGTCTAAAACCTTTTTTGACTTTGCAGGTCTCGGTGAGTTCGTTACCGACCTTGATGGAGCAGCGAGAATTCTCCATCGTCATCCTGCACAACCTGACGAGTTTGGCAGGAATGTCAAAACTAGTCATGGCGTTTGGCAGGAATGTCAAAACTAGACATGGCGTTGTATAGCTCGTTCCTATGCACGCTGTCATATGCGGCCGTGAAATCGACAAAAAGGTGGTCGATTTGCATTTGTTGGGTCTTTACCAGGATCTGTCGTAGTATAAAAATCTGGTCGATGGTGGACTTCCCTGGCCTGAAGCCACACTGATATGGACCAGGTTATTTATAAACTGCTTCAGGCGAGTACACAAAACTGCAGAGAAGATCTTGAAAGCGATGTTCAGGAGACTTATCCCTCTATAGTTGGCAAAGTGAAAGGGGTCTCCTTTCTTGTGGATACGATACTGAGATACTAGAACCACACACACCATGTCTATAGTCGCTACTGCTGGTTGATTGTTGCCGATGGTCCGTAATGATGGACATTTTTAAGCGATAATTAGTTGCATTCTTATGAGCATTGCTCAGTTTTAGGACAGTGCAAAAGGATGGTTGATAGGTCAAATGGATAAGGGATAAATTAAGTAAAAAAGATTTTTTTTAGTTTTTCAATCCGATGAGCCATTAATGAGCCAGGACTGTGTGAAGATGAAAAAATGCGGGTTTTGCCCCATTTCCCCCTTAGACCCGGAATAAGTAGACTAAGTACATTACCAAAATCAAACCTATCTCCCTACCAAATTTCGTTACCTACAGCTTAATGCCGTTCGGAGTCGGCATTAAACTGTGGGTCCCGTCCACGCGTGAGAGAACAATAGCTCGCGCAACACGAGTGGTTGCTGAGAAGCTGAGCCCTGGCCCTCTACGGACTGTAGCGCCCCATATATCGTTACTTTTTGGCTCTTGCTTGACACTTCGGCACTTCGATGTCGGAAAGCGATATTATTTTACGAAATTTTCTTTTTATATTTTCAGGATGTAAGGGTATGCCGGAGGAGGAGGGACATCGAGGGACGGTTGTTGGACGTGCACGTCTTAATAAATTTCTCTTTACAGATAATCTCAATGTGAATGCTGCCTCAACATCACTTAAGACTGCTTAACTCATTTATGGTTGCGCCCTTAGTCAAGAAAACGGGTCTAAACACACTAGCACCAGGACCACAATCGAAAAACCATGGGCAAAGTGGTGACCGGTGAGGAAAACAAGAATGAATAATAATAGAATTGCGTTCTTAACGGTTGATTGCCGGAAGGCACCTATTCCTGAAATATATCAAGAATTAGGCTCAGATGTATTCCCTATTCCTACAATCCCCGATCAGATGACATTCTAAATAAAAAAAATTGGCTACATTTCACAGCCATTCAATTAATTGTAAACAGTTATAATTGCTAATGTTTTAATTGTCTGATTTAATATATTTTTTTCAAAATTAGCTTTAAATGTATTCAATTGATTAATGTTTTTAAGTTCGGTCGGTAAATTATTGTATAGTTTTAGAACCTGGTCGCCGTGGCTTAGTGGGTAAGTGCGTCGACTCCTACGCAGAGGGTGCCAGATTCGATACCCGAATTAACCACCTTTGATAATTCACGGCTCCGCCTCTTTCGAGTCACTGACAATGCTCAAAGAGTATTCCTGTCTAGAAAAAGCTTTTCAACTTCGCCGTTCGGAGTCGGCATTAAACTGTAGGTCCCTTCCACACGTGAAAGAACAATAGCACGCACAACACAAGTGGTTGCTGAGAAGCTAGGTCCAGGTCGCCTCGGACTGTCGCGCCACCCATATTATATTATTATTATTATAATCCGTTAAACATTATTGTATTTTGCGCAAAAGACCATGTTCTAAAGTTTAGCCGAAAGTTTTGACCGTTTCTAATGTTGTACGGTTGTTCGTCACTAATGTATCTTAGTTTATTACTAAGATAACTTGGCAATAGCGCATATTTTTTTTTAACCAACTCAATTGTTCTAGCATTCATGTTATGGGTGTTAATATATTACTTTTTAAGATTGTTCGGATTACTTTATTTTGAAGTCGTTGTATTTCTACTTCATTTGAAAGAAAAAGATTTGTTGAAAAATAAACGAAGTGAGGTCTTATAATTGCATTATATATATAACCCGGCATCAATGTTGAAACTTTTGGTCTCATTCTGTTTAACAACTACACTTTTTATGACACTTTTTTATACACATAATCGATGTTGGCTTTTAAGTTAAATTTTTTGTCTATCAAAACACCAAGATATTTAATTTGCCAACCCTACTGAGGAAAACCGGAAGAAGTTTAAACGGGCCAGAAATGACTGCAATGCAACTATCAGACATGTGAAATTCTCTTATGAGCAAAAGTTGAGGCAAAAAGTGGTACAATGTCCCAAGGGTAGCAAAAACTTTTGGTCATTTGTAAAAAACATAAAGAATTCCGCCTCGTCTTCAATTCCCACGCTCATTTACAATGACATTCTTTAGACAAAGCTTATCTGTTTGCGGCTCATTTTGCAGCTAGCTCAACACTGCCAGATTCCAATTTGTCTCCACCTGTACTTGAGAGCGTTGATTTCACCATGGGACAAATCCACTTCCGCACTCGTACAGTTGCAAGAGTACTGAAAGATCTCGACCTGCACAAATCCGCTGGCCCGGATGGTATTCCCCCTATACTTCTGAAGAGGTGTTCTTCTGCGCTGGCAAAATCACTGCGTAGGCTTTTTCATCTATCCTACTCTTTAGGTTTCTTTCCGAGCAGATGGAAAACAGCATTTGTCCATCCCGTCCCTAAAAAGTGCGAATCTTCGTCACCCACCTCGTACCGACCCATAGCACTTACGTGTCCCTTCTTTCTATGGCCATGGAAACGCTGACAAATCGTCAGCTTATGAAATATCTTGAATCGCGGAAGCTTCTTAATGACCGACAATATGGTTTCTGCAGCGACAGGTCCACTGGTGATCTGATAGCTTATCTCACCGAAAAGTGGAACCAGTCCTTGCACAATGCAGACGAAAGCAAGATCGTTGCGCTTGATATTTCTAAAGCATTTGACGGAGTTTGGCATCAAGCTCTCTTGTCGAAAATGCATGCCTATGATACCGATGAATCTCTTATTCTATGGATTAGAGACTACCTTTCGAACCGTTCAATTCAAGTTGTGTTGGATGGGTTCAAGTCTGATATCCACTAAATAAATGCTGGTGTTCCCCAAGGCTCAGTTCTGTCTCCGATACTCTTTCTCATTTTTATAAATGATCTCTTGTCTGCTACTTCTAATCCAATCCATTCCTTCGCTGATGACAGCACCCTCAGCTTTTCATATTCGTTCTAAGACTCTCGACCCCTCCCTTCGGCCGTAGAATTGAAGCGGCAGCGTATGTTAAGCACATTGAATTGCGATCCTGACAGCATAATTAACTGGGGAAAAAAAAATAGAGTGGGATTCAATGCTTCAAAAACTCAATGCTGTCTGCTGGCACTCAAGCGAACCCTTGATAATCAGCCATTGTCCATGAATAGCAGCTGTGTCGATGATACCGGAAAAATGTCCATCCTTGGTATGTGTATCAACACAACACTTAGTTGGAACGAACGCATATTTGAGGTCGCCAAAAATGCTGGGAAATGTTTAGGTTTCCTTAATCGATGCAAGAAATATTTCACCCCCTCCGATTTGGTTTTAATTTATGAGGCGTGTATCCGCACCAAGTTTCAGTACAACGCTCATATCTGGTCTGGTACTTGATGGAATCCAAAAGCGAGCGATAAAACTTATAGGAGACAACAATATCGCAGAATCATTAGACTCGCTCGAACATCGATGTACCGTCTCTTCTTTGTCCGTGTTTTATCGTTATTTCAACAAACGATACTCAAGTGAGCTAGCCAACTGCATTCCTCCTCTCCATGAATTCACCCGCAATACCCGTCTCGCCGGGAACGCCCATCAGTATACCCTTAAGCCTACTTTCGGACGCACAGTTAAATTCAGAGACTCGTTCTTCAGCCGCACTGCACGAATATGGAATGCTCTTCCCAAACTAATATTTCCCACAGACTACAACCCGCAGATATTTAAGACCAATGTGCACAGGTACCTCCTCTCCCTTTCTCCCTCTATACCTTCGGCCTGTGCTGTGTCTTGACCCCTGACACATAAGGGTATTAGCAATCCCTTGAGCACGCGCAAATTATAAAAAAAAAAAATTGCTCAACACTCTTTATCCGTTGGCCATTAATTACCACATTTATTGTTTCACTTCTATTTAAACACATAGCTTTTGTTTTCACAACATTCAACATTAACTTATTTATTTTGAGCCATCTATAAATTAGCTCTAGGTCTTCATTTATACTTCTCATGCGACTTTCAAAACTATCACCACTAATAAATAATAGGGCACCATCCGCAAACATACATAATTAACAATTCTTTGGTGCTGCGTGAATATCATTAATATATAATAAGAATAGGAATTCACCCAGTACAGAACCCTGGGGCACACCTACTTTTACTTCGTTTGCCTGCGAAATTTTATTGTTCACTATTGTCCGCTGGGTACGATTATTTAAATAAGGTTTAAACAACTTTAGTTCCATATATTTAACTCCATATTTGAATAGTTTTTTTTAATAATATTTCACGATCTACAGTTTCGAACGCTCTTTTGAAATCCAGAAACACCGCAATAATAATTTTCCGTTGACTAATTTGGCTCTTCCATGTTTCCATAATACAGTTCAGTGCAGTTTCACAAGAGTATCCTTTTCTAAATCCTGATTGCTGTTCCATGATATACCCTTCAGATTTTATATAATAACGAATTTATTTTTCAGCCAATTTTTCTAAAATTGTTTAATATAGTGGTAACACATTCACTGGTCTAAACTCTGCACTACGGATTGTTTTAGTAATTTTCGGTATAGGTCTCATCATCGACTCTTTACAGCCACTGGGAAATTCTCCAGTGTTCATAGATTTGTTATATAGTTCTCTCAAAATGGGACCAATAATCTCTATGCCATCTATGAACATGTTCGTGCTTAACATTAAATGGTCTCTCTTGTTTGGTAGAGTTTTCAGCATTAATACAATGTCCTTTGGACTCACATTTTCAAATTTAAATTCAGTGCTCTTTTGATCTATATTATCGTGATAGGCTACTTTGGGAATGCCATCAACTATTTGTTCCATGCTCTTCACGAAAAATTTGTTAAACTCATTCGCAATTCTTTCATTGTCAAGTATGATGTTCCCGTCAAAAGATACTCTATAAATACTATCTTAATTTTTATTGAACATGCATTTTTTTATATTTCTCCAGTTTGTTGATTTCCTGATTTTCAATCTTCTTTTTTTATATATTTGTCCTTCAGTTCTCTAAGTTCATTCTTATATATGTTTCGAGCTTGTTAATAGGTGTCCCACTCCGTATTATCATTGCTAAGTTTAGCGCGTTCATATAATTTAATCTTGCTTCCTTTTAGTCGGGATAGTTTTTGGTTAAACCATGGGTATTCATTAACTCGTACCGATTTTTCTAGTAATATCACTGAAAGGAAATAGTTGCCATTGCACAATGCTTGAACTTCCTTACCTGCACCTTTACCACAAATGTCTGTTACATTTACACTGGGCGTCATCCACCAACCATAATTTCCATTTACATACTCCGTAACAGTTTTCATTTGATTTCGCAAATAAACACGATAATTTAAGTCAGCAACACTATTACTCTATCCATTACCAACAACTGACAGCTGCAAATGATCGTCAAATTCAAATGCACACGACACCGGGCTGCGTTCACAAGCTCGAGCACATTTGATATGTCACAACTGTAATCGAATTACCATATCAAATGTAACGTCAATCAAATTCACAAGTGTGAACACAACACATTCACTCCGCCGCCACCCTGTCAGTGCAACAGTTCACCTCTGGAATAATACATCAGTGAGGTGGCCAACTAACGCCCCATTCCATATCGTCGTCGTCGACTGGACAGCAGGAAATAATTTATTCCAACCGTAACCAGGCGTTCGACGACACTCCCCACCCCAGTGTGCGGACAGTGCCACAAAAACTAATCATACAGGTCTGTCATAAGTCGTGTCAGCCACTTTTGGCGGGATGAGAAAGAGATGGTGGGCAGGATAAAAGTGCAGAACAAGGACAGCATTGATTTGCGAAATTCTGTTAGGCCTTGTCCTCGCTTGCAGAATGGACGCTTCGTTCACGTGTATGCTTCTGGTGGCATCTGGGTGGCAAGTGGGGGGATAGACTGAGACTGAGACCGACACCGTTATAATGTGATTTAGTGCGAGAACGACGACGCATTTCCGTCTCAACTGGGGAAAGTGTTGAATCAGGCAGGAAGCATCTGCCGACTGGGTGATGCTCCGTGGACTCATATTTGCCTTCTGAATGACATGTGATTATTGTTTATGGATTCAACGACGAACCTACTGCTGCTGCTGCTGCTGACGCCATCCACTGGCTATGGTGGGTCATGGTGGCTCTGGCGGAATTGATTGGCATGACATTGAATGAATGACATCTTCGATTGAATTGAATTTGCGATGGAATTACTCAATTGTAAGCGAGAAATGTGTTTGAATCTAGTCAAGTGTGCATGCGTGTGTGAACTTGTGTACATCTTCCTTCGGCTGGGGGTGCGTTTTGTTTGTGAATTCGAGTTGCATTTGATTAATTGTGACAGATTTAAGATTGCCGAGGTATCAGGTAAGATGTACATTTCTTGGGGTTTTGAGAGTTTTTTTTTTGACATTGGATGCCTTCAACTAGGCGAAATGTGCTAAAGAAAAGAAATAAATAGATGGACGGATGGTTATACAATCGTCTATTATTCATTTCCCCATCCTCATTAACGGAATTATCTTAAAGGGATTCTTTAGGTACTTAGCCGGATAATGTCATGCTCTTTGCAAGTGCCCATCACACGTACAGTGATACCAAATCAATTGAATTGCGTTCAAAATTGATGTCTTACCAATGCATTTGAAAAATTATTGGATAATTAATATTTTTTTATATTATATGTTTATTAATATTTTTTTATATTATTGTGGCATGAATTTTACAAAATAATACAATTTGTCAATCAATTTACAAATTTTATAGTTTCTATGATGATTTGAAGGAAAAGCCGCTAAAAACCTTCATTAAACAAAAAATAGATAAAATAATATAAAATACGGTAGAAATAGTGCAAAATATATAGTTCGTCGGGGGAAGAGAGAAGAGTTGACATGAATTGATTTCCAAGTTCGTAATGACTGCGTTCGAGAGAAACATAATAAATAACAAGAAATAAGCAATTTAATAAATTGTTAGTAAATAACGGAACAAATATAAATAAATAAATAAATAAGTGAATAAATATAAAAATAAAAAATAAGTAAATAAATAAATAAATAAATGTATAAATTAATAAAAAAATAAGTAAGTAAGTAAACATATTAATAACTGAATACAGGTATGAACTTTCAATTCAAGACTTTATCAAAGGTATATAATGAATAAATTAACACTCTCGTTATGAGGCTGGTTTGAAATCAATTCATTGTCCGATGACAAGCAAGAATTCACAAAACGTTGGTAAAGTCGTTAATTTCTTGTTGTAATCATTTCTATATTGGCCATTCTATGAAGTTCCTTTGTGGAGAAAAACCAATGCAAATTTGGGATCATTTGAAGTAATTTATTTTGAGCAGTTTTGTAGTTTGCGTTGATGGCAGTTCGTGCACTTGCTCCAGACTGGTGATCCATAAAATATTATGGATTGAAAAATTGATTTAAGAATTAAGAGTTTATTCTCGTCACTTAGTTTTGATTTCCTACATATACAGGATTCTAATAGTGATATTAACTTTTTTTTTTTATAATTTCCTGGACATGAAGATTGAATGTTAATTTTTTATCTAAATATATACCAAGATATTTTGCGTTTGATTTACATTCAACTAGAGAACCGTTAAGAGAAAGCTTGTTGCTTGGATGTAAGGAAGCTTTTCTTTTACGAGTAAAAAAGATAGCTTGAGTCTTTGAAGCATTAATATTATTTTTCCAATTGCCACAATACAATAATAGGTCATTTAATCCCAATTGAAGATTAGTTTCAATATTGAAACCAATTGAATCTGAGCAATGAATGCAAATAGGGCAATATTACAATATGTCAAGTTGGTTAAATCAGAGCAATAAGGGATCCTTGAGGAACTCCAGCTTTGATCTGTTGGCTGTTAGAGAAGCTTTGATTACTAGATACCTTGAAGGTTCGGGACATAAGGAACGATTGCATAATTTTGACTAGATATAAGGGAAATTTGAAATTTACTAACTTGCGTATCAGACCTTCATGCCAAACAGTATCGAATGCTTTTTCTATGTCTAAAATTACCATTCCAGTGCTTTTGCCTATTGTGAATTATTTTTTCATATCTCTTGTAATACGATGGACTTGATGTGTGGTGCTATGAAAAGCTCTAAATCCAAATTGTTGCGTTGGAAAGATACCATTGTTATCAATAAAGGAGACGAGTCTCTTCTTAATAATTTTTTCAAAGCACTTGCTGAGACAACTTAGTAGGCCTATAGCTAGAGGGCGAATCAGGAGCTTTGCCAGGTTTAAGGATAGGTATAATCTTGGCAACTTTCCATTCATTGGGGAAGTATCCCCGTCTAAGGCAGTTGTTGAAGATTTCCGCCAGTTTCTTTAAGGCATTTCTTATCTTATCAGGTCCAGTTGATTTCCTTGATTCAAGACTGCAAATGCTGATGATGGGTTTTTTTCCATGATCTGCCGTAATGTGAAGATTTGGTCGATGGTGGACTTCCCCGGACTGATAAGGACCTATCAGGTTGTTGACGAATGGTTTCAGGCGTCCACACAAAACGGCAGAGAGGATCTTATAGGCGATGTTAAGGAGACTTATCCCTCTATAGTTGGTGCAGTCAAAGGGGTCTCCTTTCTTGTGGATCGGGCAAACGATACTGAGGTTCCACTCGTCGGGCATGCTTTCCTCCGACCATATCTTACAGATGAATTGGTGCATGTATTTTACCAGCTCATCTCCAGCTGCCTTAAACAGTTGCGCAGACAGTCTGCTGTGTTGACTTCGTCTAGGTCGGGGGCACGGAATTCTCGTCGATCATCGTCAATTGTGTGGAGTGGAACACTTGCAGCCACTTGCAGGGTTACTCCCTGAACAGAGTTCTCGTGTTCAGTCTCTTGAGCGTAGTTATTAAAAGACAAGACATTCACAAGCAATTCACGGGCTAAAATGAAATCTATGCAGACGCTCTCGACAGCATCCTGTGAGTGTCAAGTGATAAAATATACAGCAATAATTGCAGTTTATTGGGCTTCGCTTAGGGAGCTGCGAACTATTACTCGCCCGAAGGACCTTAACCGGAGCACCGGACATCTGCTTCGGTGCAAGCCCATCGATGGAGGGGCATTAAAAATTGATGGGGAAAGGCGACTAAGGCGGTAATTGAAAATTCACTATTAAGTCATCGACTGGACATTATTAAGTGCATTCTCGTAGACTCAAGACATGAGGCGACGCGACGCTAAAAGAAGTTGAATGGTAAGATAATTAATATTTAAACATCTAAAATTTGTTTGTTTGTTTCCCTTTTTTCCCTGGAACTAGCAGACCGATTTGAAAAATTCCTTTTGCGTCAGATAATTCGTTTACTGAGGAAAATTTAACGAATTTATTATGCGTTTATAATTAAACCATGTCACCATATTTTACAAGATGTACAAGATTTTTTCGTATCGTGTAATTTGCCATGAGCTCCTTCAAAATGTAAGGTTTTACGCACCGGAAAGAATTCTTCGAACCCGAAAATTCTTATTACAACCAAGCCACTTGTATAATTAATGAAATGGCTTTAGTGAAACGCTAAGCAAATGTATAAGTCAATTTAATTCTGTTTGTGTAGAAATATAACTATGTGATGAAAGACAAACATTTAAACAGTCTATTCCAAAATCTCTGAACAATTCCAATTAATTAATTTAATTTACTGTCTATAATAATTTATTATAAAATATATTTATTCAATTTAATGAACTGTTCATATACTTATTTATTACTAAAACTATTTATTCATATATTTATTTAATACTTTGTTGTCCTATATTTATTTACTTATGGTTATCAAAATGATTCTATCATGTACAAGAATATTATCATATGGGTCTGAAATCTGTAAGACTTAAACTCGGTAGATGGAATAAATAAATAAATAAATAAATAAATAAATAGTAAACATTTCTATTTTAATTAAATTAAATCCAGGAGTGGCAAAGGATTGCTGCGATCAAAACATTTAAAAATATGACAGAGTAATTGCAAGAGAGAAACAGAGTTCTTGGTCGCTTTACTATTTAATTTACTTTTATTTACGCTCTTTTAATTTTTACTCTCTCGCTCTCTATTGCAGAAAACTATTTTATGTATGCGAGCGCGAGGCATTACGCCGCGCGACTCATTGTCATTTGATTATATGCGAATATTCCTCAGAAGACGTACGAAATTGATCAAGAACTATTCGTACGTCGAAACTTGTGCCGCATCCGTGAACGGATCGTTCATTATACATACAGAAACTACGTTACTCGTCATACGAACGAACGTATTGGGATCAAGTCATACGAATGCTGAGGAAACGTAATTATTCTGTGTAGGAAATATTGTAATAGAATGGAGCGTTGTAAATGTAATAGTTAAACGTCAAATATGTGCCATTTGTGAAATAATTTATGTAAATGTAACTTTTGAAACGACCACTGGATGGCGCAGTTGGTAGAGTGCCTGCTTCGGAGAGCAGCAAAAGAGGCTGCACAAAAACAGCAGCAGCTACAAAAGCAGCAGCAGCAACAACAACAGCAGCAGCAACAACAACAACAGCAGCAGCCAAAGCAGCAGCAGCAACAACAACAGCAGCAGCCAAAGCAGCAACAACAGATGCAGACCAAGGGGAAGCAACCGCAGCATCAGCAGAAACAGCAACAACCCGGAATGTCCCAACCGCTGCCAAAGGGACAGCGTCAGAAATCAGCAGAAAAGCAGCAACAACAACAACATCAGCAGAAGACAACACAGCAGAAGCAGCAACCAACCAACAAAGAGAGATGCCCGCCAATAAACGTCTTCGGACTGGAGACGAAGGACGTTGACATTCTATGTAAGTTGGTCACAAAAAATTCTTACTTTATTAAGTATAAGGGTCCACTACGTGTCTCTGTCCATTGCTTATCAATGGCAGACTATCACGTAGTCAAAGAAAGGTTAGCGGTGTCGGAGGCCGAGTTTTTTTCGTACACTCCGAAAGGGGAAAAGGTGCAGACCATGCTCCTTAAGGACGTGGATCCCGACACTGATCCCGATGAGATCCTCGCTATTCTGCGCCAAGCGCAGAGCGACGATGTCCAGGTCGTAGGGGTTAAGCCCTTCATCACTGCGGCATCGAGAAGGGAGAATAGGAAACTTCCTTTCTTCCTGGTTCAGGTCACCCCAGACAGCAAACTAGAGAGCCTAAAAAAAATTACCCATTTAGGCACTCTGTCTGTTACATGGGAAACAATAAAAAAGACAAAGAACACACTCCAGTGTGTTCGTTGTCAGAGGTTTGGGCATGCCGCGGCGAACTGCAATATGCAGTCTCGCTGTGTCAAATGCGCAGGAAACCACAATCGCGGGGAATGTCCTTTAGGGACCGATAAAGTCGAGGACAGGAGCAAACTGACGTGCGTGCTCTGTAAGACCAGCGGACACCCTGCAAACTATCGGGGATGTCCTAAGGTCCAAGAGATCAGAAAAATAATAGAGGCCAAACGTAAAGGAAAAATGGTAGAAGCGAGGCCAGTGCCCCGCGCTCCAGCTACCACTGTTACACCGGCAGTCTCCTATGCCCAAGTGGCATCGGCTGGGCGACCGGTTCAACAGACAGTGCCGAAAGTTACCCAGGTCCCTGTGGCCAGGCAACCAGAAGCAAATTTGGATGTGCAGACGATCCTGCTCTCTATCCAGAGGCAGATCGCTCAACTCCAAACCCAATTCCAGAACCAGTTACAAGAACAAGCAGCGCGAATAGACCTCATCTATTCGACGCTGTTTGGAGAGCCAAACGCAACATCGGTATAATGGCTGCGCAGGCAGCCTGCAACCTGAAAATTCTAGCAGTGAATGTGAATTCACTGATCCGCCCTGAACGTAAATTAAATTTCGGTAACTTGTTGCAGACCCATAATCCTGATGTGTTGATGGTTTGCGAAACTAAGCTAAGCCAGACGCACCCACTCAGGTACAAAAATTACAATATTATTCGAAGAGATCGAAGCTACCTAGCTGGTGGAGTCGCGCTCTTAATAAAAAAAGGCCTTTGTCATAAGGTCGTGTATAGCGGTGAAGTGCGGAGATTCCAGGCCATAGAAACGTGTATCGCACGCATCCCCCTTCGGGGTGGTAAGCGGCTATATGTGATCGCTATCTATGCAACTGACAAGTCTCGCATCAACCAATATTTCATTTCAGAGCTCGATACTCTTTTCACTAGCCTTCGACTGAGCTCGGAGGAGAACTACTATATCGTAGCCGGGGACTTGAACTCTAGGCATATAGAGTGGGGCAATGTGGTGCATAACACCAGGGGGACCTCATTGTATAACTGGTTGGTAGAACACAATGTTGAGTTCAAGCTAGATTTGCTAGCAACCGATAGGCCATCGTATCCCAGAAGCGGGTCCTATCTGGATCTGATGCTGATAGACAAACGACTGACTATACTAGACGTGGAAAGACGCACACGGAACTGTCTAACTGCTGTTGAGTACGAGAGTGATCACTGCGGGCTCTTCGCAGTTATTCAGCTCCCGAACGAGGTGGAAGGACTGGAAGAGTATGTCCAGAGGCACCCTTATAATTATGATAAGGCCCGCTGGCCACGCTTCTCCAGGACTTTATCCACAGAACTACGTTCGAGTGGGATCAATCCGCCGACAAACAGAAACCTGACGAACGAAGAGGTTGACAGGTACCTCATACAAATGGACGACGTAATCAAACGTACGATGGACAAAACAATTCCGAAGGTAGTTCAAATCGACAACAGCGATGTTTATCGAAATGCTACCATCGACGCACTTCACGTGCACAAAAGTAGGCTGCTGTCAAGACTCAAACTCTTGCACAGGCGTTTTACAGATCCGCAAAACGCGGAAGTCAGAGCATTGAAGTCGGAGATCAAGAACCTCCAACAGTTAATTCGAATAAACTATAGCTTGGCTATAAGCTTGCACTGGGGCAACAAAATCCGGGCTGTACGATCCAACAACCCGGGTATGTTCCCGCAAGTAAATAAAATATTTCGGAGGAAAGATCAAAACGACATTCAAATCGTAAGACTTCCCAGGACGACAGACAACGAACACTTACTGACTTCAGTTGGCATCGATCCAGATGAGGCAGTGCTAGACAATGACTTCTTTGCGGTGGAAGATCCTCAGGAGAAGGTTACAGCCATTGGTGCAGTGTTCCAGAGAGTGTATACGGTCAACGAGGTTAGTAGGCCGAATCACGATCTGGAGAACAGAGCCCTGCTAAACCATTTCTATCTCCGCAATGAGATAAGTCAATGGCGATCAGAGAATCCATGTTTCACCAGGTTCAATGACGAGAACATGGCACATAGTGCCGTCGCCAATGATGGGAATCACATCTTGATTTCTCAAGACGATCTCCAGGGTATCTTCCACTCGCTGAAGAAGAAAAAGTCAGTGGGAATCGATGGAATACCGAACATTGTGCTTCGCCATCTTCCCCCCGAAGCGGTCCAAATATACACAACCTTGTTTAACAATGCGCTGAGTAATGCACATTACCCCACGCACTGGAAAACAGCTGTTGTTCAACCGATCCCTAAACGGGACAAAGATAAGTCCATTCCGACAAATCTTCGGTCGATCAGTCTTCTTCCCTGCATAAGCAAGGTTTTTGAAAAGATAGTCATTCGAGTTCTGAAGCAATGGGCTGATGAAAAGAAAATCATACCGGACAACCAGTTCGGATTCCGAGCGGGGCATGATACCATTAATGCCGCGTCAAAACTGGTGTCCGACATACAATGGAATAAAAACAAAAATCAGTGCACGGGTGCCTGCCTGATTGACTTAGAGAAGGCGTTCGACACCGTTTGGTTAGAGGGCCTCTTCCTCAAGTTGGTCAGGCTTGGCATAAGTAAACCATTGCTATACATGATCTATGACATGATAACAGGTAGAAAGTTCGTTGTGAAAAATGGTGACGTAACTTCCACTACGGTCTTTAACATTAAAAACGGTCTGCAACAGGGGGCCATTGGTTCCCCGATCCTGTTTTCCATATTCACTGCAGATCTTATAGGTTCCATGCCGCACTTAATTGCGTACGCCGACGACCTAGTTGCGTACAGATCAGGTCCGAAGGTCGAGGTAATAAACATCTTGTTGCAGCGTGACTTCGAGAAAATCCAGCAATTTTGCGACGACTGGAAGTTGCTTATCAACTTCCAGAAATGCGAAACTAGTCTTTTCCGAACCCCGTTGGACAGGGCATCGCGGGATACGCGCCAAAACTGGCGTAAGTTCGGCATAGTTGACCCGCATGGTCGGCCGTTAGCTGTAAAAAGTGTAGTTAGATACCTAGGCATTTGGCTGGATCAATATCTGTATTTTGACAAACATATAGATATTGCTCTGACGAAAGCCAGAAAAGCCTTTGCTGCGGCAAGAAGGTTGTTTTTCAGCAGCCAACTTGATACCAGAGTGAAGGTAATCTGCTACATGGCCCTAGTACGGCCTATTATGGTGTACGGTTGTCCATTGTGGTTCAACGTGAGTCCTTCCCAGATGGAAAAGATGAGGGTGTTCGAGAGGCAGTGTCTTAGGAGCTGTCTCCGTCTGTATCGCACACCCGAGTCTGAGTACAAGAAGTACTACCCTAACGAGGTCCTGTACAACGAGGCAAACGTGAATAGGGTAGATAATTTTATAATTAAACTAATCAGAAGGCACACTGCACGAGCTATGACCTCTTCCAACAGTCTGATCTTTGGGGCTTACTACCCCAATAGTATGTACCATGAAAGGGTGCGCCTTAACGGCTTTATTCCTCCCGAAGCATTCCTCTATCTAGACACAATTGGCCTAATACAGGATCCACAAGGATGTCCTATCATCTTCCATGTCGTACGCCGAACAGTGGATAGGCGACTTCAATACGAACCGGATGTCGTTCGCACCCACGAGGATCTCCTCCGGTTCAGTAGAGCGATCCCTGCTCGAGATAGGAAAGAGTCTGCCAAAGAACGGCAATTTTACTGGTGGTTACACCAAAACCAGTCTCCGCCACCGCTAGCTTTTCCACAGGATCAGGTAGTTGACCATAGTGGCCAGCTTACATAGTGTTTAAGGTAGATGTAAGAAAAAAAAAAAAAAAAAAAAAAAAAAAAAAAAAAATAATAAAACATTAAATCCAAAAAAAAAATATATATATAGGAAATAATAACAAAAAAAAGGTGCATCACGGCGTATAAATTATATATGTTATGCATATACACAACATATACGCCCTGGTGCACGTGTCCGTACTGTTACGGACATAGTTAAGATAGTATTAAGTTTTATGTTAGGTTAAGTTAGTAATAAATAGTAATTAAGTTAGAATAAGGTAGTTTAAGTAGTTAAGTTTAGCCAAGTTTTTACAAGTTTTCTTGGCAAATGAAAAATAAAAGATTGTCTTAATGACTAAAAAAAAAAAAAAAACGTAGATTAAGCCGAAAGGCACATTTATTACATGGATCAGATTAGCTTAGAGTACCCGCATAGGGTCAGTAGGTTAGTATTAAGAACAATTGTAATTCTTAAGTTAGTTAAGCTAGTTTTAAGTAATTTTGTCTAGCAAGTAAGAAATATAAAATTGAATTAAATAAAATTGCGTTAAAAAAAAAAAAAAAAAAAAGAGTGCCTGCTTCTGGTTAGCGGGGTCCCCGGTTCGAATCCCAGTGACAACAAAGTTAATACGCTTTCATCTGGTTTTCAAATCTGGTCCAGTCACCATTTGTCGTTGGGATCTAATTAATTATATTAATTAAAGGCACTATCACTGGAGTAGTCGATCAGTGGTTGTAATCTGACTATGGGTATCACATCGGACCAACATGGTCTAAGTGTGCTGGTGAATGCACTAGCAGCCGCCTACCTAACCTAACTTTTGATGGATTCTATTTTGCAATTTTACCCGATTTCCTCTGATTCCAAAAATATTATTATTATAGGAAGATTGATCAGAATGCAGTTAACAGAACAGGAAGTAACCCTATGGAACATCAAATCGTGAGTATGAATTGAAACACAATACGAATATATTAGACTCTTTTTTTCAAATTCATTAAACGTTTTCGCTTGAATAGGGATGAAATAAAACACGTTCTCTCTATGTTTGAACAATACCCACATTTTCTACTCCTGTGATAAAATTAGTATCGATACTTTCGCTGTCGACTATTTAATTGGTGGGTGGCTCTTTTTGCAAGGGATTTATTTTGTTACAGTTTGTCCCAAAAAATGTAGTCATTGGATTTCATGTATGTACTTACTAAATTTTAGATGTTACTCATATGATTTATTAATTTAATAATTCGTAATTTACTATTCAAATCGATACGTTCACTGTCTACTGATAGAATGACGTTTCGATTAGTTCAATACGTTCACGTCCGCTGTAACGTGTTGTATGATCCCAAATTAAGTTAGCATTTATACGTTCACGTGTCCTGTAATTCCAAATGCACGATTTTCGATAGCGATTCACTCGTTCACGGATGCGGTGATTCGACTCCTGAATTGAATCGTGACGAGGACGCCTGTTTGTGCCCATGTTGCATTAATTAATGATCTCATGCAAGTTGGAGATGGGTGGGTGAGATCTCATACTTGTGGTGACAGGGTTAAAAAATGTGCCCTATACCCACCCGTCCACAACCACCAACAGCTTGGGCTCTCTTTCCCACCTGGGGCCACCTAAAATAGCCCGTGCCCGTGCGACCATTTAATGTAGTTTTTATTTTTTATATTTTTACCATTTTGCACATTTTGTGGTAGTTTTCAAACAGTTTTATGCTGATTGCAAGGGGATCGAATTGAAAAGGGTCCCTGATGGTCGTGTGAATCCTGTTGTGAGTTTTTGGAATGGATTTGGAGAAGATCACGTGAAGATGACGATCAGTTCACTGCTTCTTGTACAATTCCTTTGTTTATTTTCTTTGTATTTTTATTTCGATGCTATAACTGGGTTCCTCAGAGGGTGCCAGGTTCAATACCCGAATTTACCACCTTTCACATTTCACGGCTCCACCTCTTTCAAGTCACTGACAATGCTCAAAGAGTAGTTCCCGTCTAGAAAAAGCTTCTCAACATCGCCGTTCGGAGTCGGCATTAAACTGTAGGTCCCTTCCACGCGTGAGAGAACAATAGCACGCACAACACGAGTGGTTGCTGAGAAGCTAGGCCCTGGCCCTCTACGGGCTGTAGCGCAACCCATATTATTATTATTATAACTGGGTTCCTGGATTCCTCACATGAAATTTTACTTGATACTGTGATGTTACATCCGAAGGTGCTGATAAGACCTTTAAAACCATGAGACGTCTCGACGTTCTTTGTACAGTCCTTAGGCATTTCCTCGACTATCGATTGGATCGATGGTCGACAAATCTATCGGTTGAAATCAATTTTGGTATTGCGTAACTCAATCGACTAAAAATTGTATTATTGTGAATTAAAAACGTGCATGTGACGTCTGACAGTTGAGGATGTCAAATTTATTACTTTCTTGTCTACACAGACGTGAGACGTTATCGTTATCAAACCAGGGCTCCCATCGCGTAATTCTTAAGACGATCGTCGTTCAAACGATTGTATTAAGCGACCTCGTCAAAAGTTTGCTTCGTGTAACACTACAATCGAATCGTCCAGTCGTGTCTGGGTTTAAATAGAAGGCAGTTTGAGAACTACGTTAACTGTCGTATAGAAAATGGAATTTATGCTTATTGTTATGCACTTGCCTTCGCCTATTCATCTGAAATCCAAATTCGAAAACATGTAAGTATTAAATAACTTTTTGTAAATTAACTGATTTATTAATTAACACACTAGGTCAGCAATGCAAAGGCAAATGGAAGTTCTCATTCATTACATGGACGAGCATCCTGAAATGGGAAAAAATGACATGCCAAGAACCACACAAGGCAGGCATTCTATTAACAAGATGTGGGCAGATTTTGCTGAAAAACTGAATACCATTGGGCTGCTGAATAAGTCTGAACCCGCTTGTAGGAAAGTAAGTGCATAATATGAACATTACAAGTGCAAGTTCAAAGTTCAATTAATTTGTTTTAGGTATTGATCGATTTAAAATATCGAGCAAAAAAGAAATGCAGCCAAAATTTGATTTCATTAAAAAAAACAGCGGGTGGGTCATCTGATAAATTTTAATATGCGAGCTGGAGGAAAGAGCAATTCAGATGGCTTTCCCTCGTAGTGCTGTGACAGGTAGCAGTTGAAATTGCTATGGTGCGGTCGAAGCGCACGGAGAGCCGAACAGAGCGACAGAGCAAACGCCTCTTTTGATAAGCGAACAAATTAAATAAAATTAAAATCCAAAACACGATTTGGAAAGTTTATTGCTTAAAAATAATAATTATTTTTCCCTTGCGTGGAAAGTGAAAGAGGATCCGATGCATCTCTAAGCGTCCTTCGCTTTCTTCGTCATCGAAAAACAGTACGTTGTAATGCCGACGCAAAAATTCAAAAACGAAACTTAACAGCAACCAACCACGAAGTGTGAAACGATTGTAAAATAGCAAAAAAAATAGCATAGCGTTCAATCACAATCCTTTATCGTCGGCTTTTGACAGTTCAATGAGTTATACGAAGCAATAGTGAATCGTTAAAAACGTCGTCGACTAGACGATTCAATAATTTTAGCGTTACACGAAGTGATACAATCGTCGAAACGACATCGTCAGACGATCGTCGTCTTACACGATGAGAACCCAGGGGGCTTTTTTTTTGGGCGGCGTTTTAAAACCCAGCACATTAGGCAGCTGATGGCGTTTTGACAACAGTTCCATTGTTCGTCGATTGCTTCGCCTGGCACGGTTGGACTCTCTGAGAGCTTCTATTAGAGCCTCGATCATCAAAGTTGCTAGCGGTCAATTGCGATTGTAGCTTTCCGACGTCAAACTGTTTTGGTCTTACCCTACGTCATTGACCTATCGATATCCGTGTTCTTACATTGGCTACAACAAGGAAATGGTCCGAGTCGACAATGGCTCCTCGGAACGTTCGGACAATGCTGGATGAGTGTCTTGCGTCGATTGCAATGTGATCAATCTGGTTGATCAGGAGACCCTCAGGTGGATGTTGAGTTGAGGGAACCGCGTACTGGCTACAAAGAGGTTTCGGTCCGTTACGAAGACCACCAACCTGAGTCCGTTCTCGGACGTGTTGTCGTGCAGGCTGTGCTTCCCGATGACTCTAGCAGAAATGTCTTCCTTGCCCAGCTTTGCGTTGAAATCTCCTAGAACGATCTTGTTGTCGTAGCTGAGGCATTGATCGTATGTCCTTTCTAGGAGGTCATAACAGTCATCCTTGCTGTCGTCATCTTTATCCTCCGTTGGGGCGTGGGCGCAGATCAGACTGATGTTGCTGAATGTAGCCTCTTGATGCAGATTGTTATGAGGCACTCGCTTATGTATTTAAAGCTTAAGACTTCTTGCTAAGTCTGCCTCGAACAACAAACCCGCATCCGAAGAAGCGCTGCCATCGCTCTTTGTAGCAATCGCCGAAGTAAATATCGCAGTTTTTTATCCTCTTTTTGCCCGGCCCATCCCACTGGACGTTATAAGTTTCGAGGGCTTTCGCAAGTTCATCGGATGCACGTGGTCTGTTCAGGAACCTCACATTCCACGTGCACAATCGAAAATCGTTGTCCTTATTTCGTTGTCCATGGTCGTCAGCAGTAGGGTCATCCGTATCCGAGCCTTGTCGTCTTTTCTGAACTCTTTCTTTTTTTTACACGGTGGGGAAGTTAATTACACGCGTAACCCCCGAACCTGGAGGACCGGGTCCTGGTTTAAACCCCTGGACAAGGGGGCCGCTGTATACATGCCGCTGTGGTTCACCTCTAAGCGGTTGCTGTAAAGGCTATCCAGAGAGTCCATATGTTTCACGAAAAAGTTGCTAATCACGTTTATTCACCGCACACCGTTGACAAACTATTTGATAGCCAAAATTTTTGTAGAAAATCGGATCAATTGTTCCACCGGCCTGCCCATAAAACGCAGGGAATTGGTGGCTTTTTCTGGGATTTTGCTGTAGTTTGAGTTTCTCGAATATAACCATCTTTTCAAAATGCATCTGAACAGTTTGTAAACGTTGTCCGGAGTGAACCTATTCACGATGAATTGCTAAATCAAACCGACCGCACGACAACCCAGAACTGTCAAATCAGCTGTCACAAAAAACAATGCCGAAAATGCAATGCTCCGTCTCTAAGAAAAAACCAAAGTGTTTCTAGATGTTTTTCTCGACGCAAACATCTAGAGTGACCAGCATGTTCCATAAAAAAGGTAGCGGGGGTAAAGCACACAATAGATCGACTGTAACTCATCAGGAGTTGATCCAATCTGGGACTGCCAAGCGGGCGCCTAGCTGATGGAATCGCATTCATAGCACGCCTTGGCAGTGGACTCGTGAACCGTTACGGGGGTTAGAATGTAAGCCTATGTACTAACTAATGCGTGTGGGAAGGGTGAGGGGGATGTTAAGGCATCCCAGTGCCTTATGAACTAAGTGGGTCCACATTACCAATGATCGTCAAAACATCTCGTTAACATTCATATCCACTACCTTCAAATTGACTTTTGTATGAGCCAATCTGGTTCCTGGACTTTCCTCGAAAAATTCCCAAATTAAAGACCTCCATTCTCCATTACTCCCGAAAGATCTCCTCCGCTTATTCATTGTGAAATTCTTATCAAATGATGCTCAGCAATCCCCGCCGTCCTCCTCCGAAACAACTGTCATATCAATTTCAAATAGATGTCGGGAAACCTTTTAAATTACCCCATCCCCTGTCCACGGGATAAACCGGATAAGCCAAGGCAGATAACACTGCATCATAACTTTTCGAAACTTAACTCCTGTCCACCACAGGGGAACCGCAATTCCAGGGATTATCCAGTGTAATCGCATTGCACTATCAAACTTTTACAACTCGAAATCCAGCGGGTGTATGTATCCCTTGCAAGGAAACGCCACTGCGCCCCCGTTCCCGCAGCAACATGATCCGCCAGCAGCGGCACCACGCACAGCTAATGTTACCTTGAAGCTTGAGATCTCCGAATGGCAGGGAGAGGAAGTCATCCATTTTACGTGGTCGTTCCTGCTGTTGGGGGCCAGAAAAAGAGGATGAACAAGAAATGCCAAAGCGAGGGATTTATGCTGCTGTTGTCCTTTTTTTTTTGCGGTTCGAGGCGATATGCCGGAGGAAGCAGCCGCCTGCCTGACTGCCAGTCGCATTGTTCCTGCCCTGGCTTGCTGGCTTGCGAAGGGTGGCCACACACACAAAGAGGCAATGTGAATTACAAAACAATGGATGTGGAGGATTTGCTTCACTGTGGAATTCCCATTTCCATTGACATCCACGTGCGAGGAGCGGGCGAATGTGACCACGTTTAGGATGCCTCGGGCGGGCTGCGGTGTGTGGCAACGGGGTGAAATTATTCAGAAATAATCGATTGCATCTGAGTGCTGGTTTCTTGAGGTTTTCGGGGGGGCCGCTCTGGTTGAGTGGAGGTGTGGACGGGTGGCCGTGGACGTGGGAAGCATCTTGGGATACGTTGCTCTGTGATTTTTGGAGATTTTGTTAACATAGCGCTTCTCACGTGGCTGTTCATTCATGATAAGAGTTGTGTCATGCGCTCGGCGAGTTTCACTCAATGTGTCGACGCAACATTGTCTCTCTAAAAATATGTTGAGGGACATGTTGTGGGACATATTGACAATTTATGTTTTCGTCCTATTAGTGGGTTCACATGATTGTCTCCCAATCGAAACTGTAGTCTGGCAAACACTAGAGGCAATCGGGCAAGGTCTCTGACTGTTACATATCTCAGAGCCAACTTTCCAAACCGATAGGACCGTTTTTGGGTTACTCCAGCCGGGCCATGCAAGACAACTCTTAAGAGTGCCTCTCTCGGCCGATGGAAAATGTTACTTATACGCCACCGTGGCCCTGCGAGACAACTCTTAACAGTGTTTCCTCAGCCCGTCGCTAGATGTTACGTATATGCCACGGTGGCCCTGCGGGAAAACTCTTAAGACTTCATCCTCGGGTGATGAAAAATGTTACGTATACGCCACCAAGGGCATACGACACAACTCTTAAGACTGCCTCCTTGACCCGACGTTAAATGGCGTTATAAATACGCCACCGTGGCCATTCAAGACAACTCTTAAGACTGCCTCCTAGCCCGATGAAAAATGAGTCTTATACGCCACTGTGGTCCGAGCCACCTCCGATAGGATCATGCTTGGGTTAATCCAGCCAGGGCTCACCGGTGGGTGTGTCTCGACCCGGAAGTTAGCGGTGAGAGTGAAGCAGCTTTCACTTCAAGCCCACCAATGATCATGTAAACCTGTTTTTGTTCGTTCCTGGGAGAAAGCGTGGTCCCGCAAATGAGAGTACTACCAATTTAAGCTTCGTTTGGACAGTTCTACTTCGTCAAGCTTCACCAGTGATTCGGTCCCGATCTGGATCTGGATCGAATAACGATTTCTCGACCTGTAGGTTTCTTAGTCAAAAAGTCGCCTAAATAAAGCAAAATACACATAGTTATTGTTTAAAAGTATCAAAACATGAATTTAAAAATTGCATTAAAGCTTTTGTCCCCAGCCTCGCTCTCCGAAAATTAAAATCAGTTGAACACGCTCCTTCTGTTGAACACTGTAATTATTTATATTTAATTAAAATTAAATCTAATTTGATGTACAAATGCAATAAATAATGTTTAAAGTATGCACTTATATTTTGAAAGTGCGGCCACTACTTTTTTTTTAGAGAAAAGACGCACTTAACTGCACTCTTCAAGTTTGATGTTATATATGTTCAACGGATGAGTATGTTCGATTTTATACATGCAAATTTATTTGGCGCTACAGTCCACGGTGGACCTGGGCCTCTTCAGCTAGCACGGTCTCAGGCTAGCTGTCTCCAGTGTCGCACGCCAAGTTCGTTGAGGTCCTTCTCCACCTGGGTGCGCCACCTTAAACGCGGGCGTCCTCTGTTGCGTTGTCCCACTGGTTCGGAGTCGAAGACTCTCCGGGCCGGAGCTGAGTTGTCCATACGCTCTACATGGACTAGCCGTCCTAGGCGTTGGATCCGAAGACGCCTGACTATACTCATGTCGCTGTACAGCCCGTACAGTTCGTGGTTGAATCTTCTCCTCCAGAAACCGTCAAAGCAAACAGGACCAAAGATTGAATGCAGAGCTTTTCGCTCTAAGAGACCAAGGCCTTTTGAGATTACCCATGCCCCCGCGCCGTACAGCAAGACTGGGATGATCAAGGTCCTGTATAAAGTTAGCTTGGTCCTTCGAGAGATGGCTCTACTACTCAATTCCCTCTTGAGCCCATAGAAACAGCGGTTGGCAAGAGTTACTCTGCGTTTGATCTCGGTACTGATGTTGTTTGTACTGTTTACTGCGGAGCCGAGTTAGACGAAGTCCTTGCCTACCTCGAAGTTATAGCTGCCCATTGTGACGCTCTGTCCAAGACGTCGATGTTGTGCGTCCTTTCTTGATGACAGCATATCCTTCGTTTTGCCCTCATTCACTGCTAGACCCATTCTAGCCGCTTCCGCCTCAATGCCAGCAAACGTCTCATTGACGGCTAGCTGTGTTCTGCCAATCATGTCAATGTCGTACGCGTATGCTAACAGTTGTACGGACTTCTGGAAGATCGTGCCGAGGATGAAGTTAAAGAAGTCACATGACAGCGCGTCGCCTTGCCTAAGACCTTTATTGACATTGCAGGTCTCGGTGAGTTCGTTACCGACCTTGATGGAGCAGCGAGAATTCTCCATCGTCATCCTGCACAACTTGACGAGTTTGGCAGGAATGTCAAAACTAGACATGGCGTTGTATAGCTCGTCCCTATGCACGCTGTCATATGCGGCCTTGAAATCGACAAAAAGGTGGTGGGTGTCGATCTGCATCTCTTGGGCGTTTTCCAGGATCTGCCGTTGTGTGAAAATCTGGTCGATGGTGGACTTCTTCGGCTTGAAGCCACACTGATATGGACCAGGTTATTTTGGCGAGGCTTCAGGCGAGTACACAAAACGGCAGAGAAGATCTTTTATGCGATGTTCAGATCCCTCGTTAGTTGGCGCAGTCAAAGGGGTCCCCTTTCTTGTGGATCGGGCAAACGATACTGAGGTTCCACTCGTCGGGCATGATTTCCTCCGACCATATCTTACAGATGAGCTGGTGCATGCACCCAACCAGATCATCCCCAGCTGCCTTAAAGATTTCAGCGGATTTTCCGCACCGGCAGCTTTGTTAGACTTCAGTCTTGATATTGCGATTTATCGTTGAGTGGAGCATTCTGCCTGACAGCGGTCTTGCTGTCATCAGCGCCGTTTACCAGTCTGCAGAAATGTTTCTTCTAAATTGCAAGTATCGACTGTGACTCTACTACTAGTTCTCCATTTTCGTCCCGGCAGGCTTCTGTCCGAACCTAATATCCACTGGATAACTGTTTCATCCTCTGGTCAAACTTTCGGACATCGTTCCTGCCGTAGCGCCTCTTCATCACCTCTATAACGCGCTTCTCGTTCCTTCGTCTCTGTTCGTAGAACTAACGAATAGCTCTCGTTGTTCTTTGCGGCGTTGCCTTGTAGGCTTCTAGCTTCGCTGCATGCGCCAGCCTGCACTCGTTGTCAAACCATGGGTTTTTTCTGGGTGGTGCCGTAAAACCCAGCACATCAGTGGCAGCATCTTTGATGGCTTCAATTCCACTTGATTGTTTGCGTAGGTGGCGACGAACTTAGAGAGAGATTGCGGGAGACTCGATCGGCAAGGATCCTAGCAGTCCGTTGGGATTGTAGCTTTCCGACGCCAAACCGTGGTCTCGACTCCTTTGATCTCTTGATATCGGAGTTCTTAGCTTGGGTAGAACAAGGAAATGGTCCTAGTCGATGTTGGCTCCTCTGAACGTTCGGACATCAAAAATGCTGGAGGAGTGCCTGACGTCGATCGCAACATGATCAATCTGGTTGATGGTTGATGAACCTGCCGCCGCGTATCGCTGAAAAATCTTAATCACTGTTCTCTAGCCATGTTTTTTTGAGACAGACCTACTTATTGTTTGTACGGTACGCTGCGGTCTTCGCAGGCACAATAAAGTTTATATTGTTCTTTATATTTATATTCGTTTTGTATGTTATTTATTCTTGCGTGTATAATGATGCTTATTTCGGAAACCAGTTATCTCATGTTTTGGGAAACTTCTTCTTCTGGTGGCGCTACAGTCCGGGGTGGACCTGGGCCTCAACCAGTAAGCCTCTCCAGCCGCCACGATCTTTAGCCAGCTGTCTCCAACTGCGTACACCAAGTTGATTCGAAGTCGAAGCCTCTTCGGGCTGGAGGAGTGTTGTCCATGCGCTCTACATGGTCCCGCCATCTTAGGCGTTGAATTCGTAGACGCCTGGCTAGGCTCATGCAATACTTGCGTATTTTTCACACTAAAACTTGAAAATTCTCTTATTATTTGACAATAAACGACAAAATGTCCAGATAGTAACCAAGAAAGACCTAACAAAGAATTGATAAGAAGTGAGAATAAAATATGGGTCTCAAAACAGAACCTTGTGGCTTGTCAAACAAGAAATGCGTTCCAATCAATTGCAACGACAAAGTAAAACCTTACATCTTAATTTATGTGAGCAGCTTAACAGATACATCGCCTCTTCGGACCCTCCTCAACCAACGGCATGAATCGGCATCATTCTCAAACTCATTTCAACTCACTCCATTTTCTCCGAAAGAAAAACATCAACATTTTGAGTGACGTTCGAAGTGCGCACGCCCGTCGCCTTATCATGAATGGATTACCACGTGAGAACCGCCACTGGCAACATTCCTCCCTTTCTCCCAACTCATCATCATCGTCCTCATCATCATCATCTGGATCCATTTCGAAAAGGATACATAAATTCCACGCCCATTGCGCCCCCGAATGGAACCCATGCCGCCGCTTTATGTCGTTGTTGCTGCTCTGCCACATCCAACAAAACAACAAGAGCACACAATCGATTATTACTGAATAAACAGTTGCCGGCTGCCGCACTCGTCGTTGCCGCGACCCAAGGCCTCTCCAAAGTCCGCACTTGGGCCAGCAGGGAGTCTCCTTTAAGAGCGGGTCTCTCCCCCCGCATCGCACCGATGCCAATGAAAATAGAAATCAAACACAAATAAACGAAACAAAACCGTTATTGTTTGTACATTGTAGGGCTGTCCTGTGAGGATTCCCTTCACAAAAACACGCCGACGAGATTGATTAGGAGGGGAAGGAGAGATCCAGCAGCTCTTTAAGACGGTACCGTGAAACAGGTTTGTGCTTGCGGCTACAAATTGAAAGCATTTCCAGATCTCCGCTCCTATGCCTGCTCGAAAGAAAGAGGACGAACACGTCGCATGGATGGATGTCCTTTCGTCTGTTTTTCGGGCGACATCGGTGTAGAGCCGATGGCTTACTGTGTCTCAAATGGATTTGAGAAAATTGAATGCCACGCGAAGGACAAGACGTGCCACAACTGATGTTTGCGTCATCTGCAAAACTTACAATAATTCATTTCACAAATGGATTAGTATCCATTAGGTAAACGCTGTTGTTAGGCACTGATTTCTCATGGGAAGGTGGTGCACTACTGCGAATGCAGTTCTCGAAGTTCAGCCGATCTGACGTGATGGCCGAGGTCTTTCGGGAGCTGAATGGAGGGAGAGAATGGAAGTTGATTCCTCGAGGACTAGGGCTAAGACTATACATCATTTGAAAGTAATTACTGGGGAAGTGGAAGCTATTAGCTTAAGTAATGCCGAGGGATTGTCCATTGCCCATTGTGAATGATCGATCTTACGGGGAAGGGTTTGAATGCCAAGTCACTTGAGAGGGACTTGATTTAGAGAGATGTTCGTACTTTCCTACTGATGATGATGAGATGCAAACTTCAAAATACTTGCAGGCAATATTCGGAAGAAATTGCTTTTCCGAGTGAACAATGAAGAAGAAACTGCGAAGACTGTTTGGAGAAACTTCTGAGAACTGGACCAAGATTCAGATCATTCAGCTGATCAAGCAGAAGACCTGAGATCTCTTCTTTGTGGCACTCCCAAGGGGAATGATTTGGGGAACTCTACTTCTTTATTTTTGCTACTTGCAGTTCAGCGACGCACTTATTCAGGCTCAGACTCTGAGATCCTGAGTAATAGCTACGTCGTTAGGCGTGTTTTTTTTTAGATACTCAAAAAACTGAATAGGAAAATTACAACTCAAAGTAACAGCAAAAGTGGAGTAGAAGATAATTCTGCCTGCAGTCTCTACTCAAGGTTGCGCGTTAAATAACCCTAAACACAGATGGCGTTTCATATACCAGAACTGAATCACAGATGCCGCTGACAAAAATTCTTGAAGATGCAGCAGAATTTTTGACATTGGTGTCTTAAACCTCGACATTGGATATCGTATTCCAGTTTGTAATCCATCCTTTGTTTAATATACAAACGCTTCTAGCGAATAAAACCACATTTGTACAAACATCGGCAACCAACTGGCAAAACTATTTGAATTTTTGGAGTCTAGTCAAATTGTCACGAAAGTAAAGCAAGGCTAGGAACCATAATAAGGGTTAGTGTGAATAAAAACTGAGAAAACACTCCGAGTAAGAGCACATGAGCCGTGTATGTTCGTTGAAGGAAATACTCAATTTGGTGTGAATAAAAAATTGCATCAAAGTAGGCACCCTCCCTTCAGTTGACGTTTGAAAACTAGAGTTCTTGGCGTTTTAGAGTGAGTGCAAAGTTGAATAAAGGTGGGTGCAAGGCATATGTAATTTTTACTCATGTCCTTTCGGGAACACAGTGGATCATTTCAAAAATGTGTATAGATTCGAGTTTGATAACATGGAATGGTTAAGTACTCATTTGGTGGTATATACCGTGGTGGTGCCGTACCTTTGATTGTTTTTGGTCTCTTAATGTAATGAGAAGAAGCGAGACTTTTTCTTATCCTCTTTTGATTTGACGCGGGCCTGCATGTTATCATTTTTTTCCTTATTTCACGTCTGGAGTTTGGCTTTTTTTCCAGCAAGCACGGATTAAATTGCAAACACTTGATGAAATCGTCATCGTCCATTGTAGATTTCCATTTATTTTTGAGGATTAAGTTTTAATCCGTCGAGGAAGAGGAATACTTCCGAAGCATTTTTTCCATTATTTTAAATTGGTTTCACTTTTTTCTCTCTTGAAGTCACCTCCTATATTATTATTATTAATATTATTATTATATAAATATTATATAAAATCAATTAGCATGCCGTCTGCCAGATAGACAATTATCACGTTACTAAACATTGCATCTAATTTCTTTAATTAAGGTATATATAATTTAAGTGTATTACTATATCAATTTATAAAACTATAATAATATACTATGGGTGGCGCTACAGTCCTAGGGGGACCTGGGCCTAGCTTCTAAGCAACCACTCGTGTTGTGCGTGCTATTGTTCTCTCACGCGTGGACGGTTACCTACAGTTTAATGCCGACTCCGAACGGCCAAGTTTGAGAAGATTTTTTTAGACGGGAAATACTCTTTGAGCATTGTCAGCGACTCGAAAGTGGTGGAGCCGTGAAATATGAAAGGTGGTAAATTCGGGTATTGAACCTGGCACCCTTTGCGTAGGAGTCGACGCACTAACCCACTACACCACGGCGACCCACTCTATCAATTTAGCAATTTTAAAAAGATTCTGTTAATATACTTTCCCTATATTTTAAAGCAATTTCACAGTATTTAAATAGCTTTATTAGATGCATTTCATTGAGCAGTGATACTCTTTCCATTTCAGATAAGTAGTCGTTCTTAAAAACACTTGTTCTAGTCTCATTCAAAATTGGACACCTGCCTATGAAGTGCATGACATCTTCTCTTTCATTTAGATTACACATGCCGCATAGTATCGGTAGGTCCTCCCTGTGGGGAATAAAATTAAGTTCGATATTTCGCGGATACTATTCGAATCTTTGAAATAATTTCTACTCCCCAAGTTGTAATTGAGCGGGTTGTACATACTGCTATGCATTGAAGATGCTGCTTTCTCCAGAAATTTCTTTCTCGCTTCCTGATCGACTTGTTTTATTAATAGGTGCAGTGAATCTTTCCAGTCCAGGCTTTCTGCGTTCAACTGTATACCACATGTATACGGTAATTCCAACCATTCTTGATACCACGCTATTTTTCTCCAAATTTTTTGCAAAGCCACTACTTTCGTCGGTTATTTGACATTTTCATTACCCGCAGTATGTAATTGACTTGCATCTTGAGTGTTTTTACAAATAGAAACGTTGCAACCTCTCCACTTCCTCATAGGCTTTATGTCCTCACACTTGCGCCGCGTATAACATTACCGCCTCCGAAACCGCTTTAAATACCTTGAATTTGCTGCTAATGTTGATGTTGGGTTTATTGAAGCACCTCTTCCACGCCATATTTACAACAGTCCTTGATTTGTTGAGCTTTTCCTGGAGATGTCTCTTCATATTAAGATTACTAGTTAATAAAATTCCAAGATATTTATACTCTTTGACAACTTCTATATTTATTCAATTAAAATGCCATTTCTAATTACGTGCTGTTCTACCGCCTATACACCTCCTATACACACTCAACTTCTACAAGCGATATCAGAGCATATTCCATCTCTATTCACACCAAAACGGAGGAAAGACTCAGCTGTCAAAATATGTGAGCGGAGAGGATTCTTGTTGTTTATTTCATATTTAAATTAATAATAAATTTTAATTTTAATTAAAAAATGCTAAGGAAATGCTCACACTCAGTTTTTATTCACACCACCCAAGGTATGCTGGACAGTTCTATTGAAGCGCTGCATGACGTCATTGCGGGAATCGTGTGTCAATAGAAACGTAAATGTAGAAGCAAATATACAATTTCCACACACTAAAAAACAACATTTTCAATATCTTCATATGTAACTGACGGGGACTAACAAACAACAACTTTTAAAATATTTGTATATTTATTTTGCTGAATATTATAAGTTTATTTAAATTTGCATTTTATTCTTATTCGTTGCTTTTGCTCTATTTTGGTTTTGTTTCTTGATTGTGTTGTGCTCCATTCCTCTCGACTGATGAAATTCAATTGCCGTCCATACGCTACACCTCTTTATCGATTCTAAAGCCACAAACGACAGCATTCATCGTAAGGAGTTATTTAGTGCTATGGCCGAATTAGGGATCCCGGCACTACGCCAACAAACACGCGATGAACCGTGCAGTTCGGCTTGAGGACTTCCGAGCCGTTTGAAACCTGCACCGGATTTCGGAAAGGAGATGCGCTGTCGTGTGATTTCTTCAATTTGGTACTGGAGAAGATAGTGCGGCGGGCAGCTGTAAACAAGGAAGGCACTATCTTCTACAAGTCCGTCCAACTGTTGGGATATGCTGACGACATCTACATCGTCGCTCGTTCCCAATGTGCCGTAGTGGAAGCATTTACGGCCATTGAAGAAAAGGCGAAGCGAGCTGGTCTTAAGGTCAACGAAGATAAAGCTAAGTATGGTGTCGACCAAAAAACGATCCGTCACACACCACAAAATATTACAATCGACAAGTTGCACTGGCACTGCACTGGACTGCACTGGCTCGGCCACATTGAGCGCAAGGACAACAACGCTCCAGCTAAGAGGGTCTTCGAATCCGAGCCTCCTGGTTCGAGAAGGAGAGGAAGACCGAATCGCCGGTATAAAGACCAAGTAATCGCGGATGAAAGACAGCTTGGTCTTGATGACTGGAAGCACCGTGCCCAGGACCGTCAGGAATGGAAAGCAACTATCGCTCGGCTCGGACCCAGCATGGGTCGTCAGCCTGATAAGTAAGTAAGTAAGTTGGTTGAAGGTAACTATTTGAAAATTCTTTCAATAAAGACCGCCAATAATGAATGGAGGTTTCATGTCCGTAATTTAGCAGAGAAAAGTTGTATTTGTCGTTAGAGGTGCCCAGTCTTCAAAAGCTGCGAAGGCTTATTCAATCACACACTAGGACAAGCCATCGTCTAAATAACAAAGTATTCAACGAACTCGAAAACACTGCCACAAGCATTCTAAACATAATATAATAATATGGACGGCGCGACAGTCCGAGACTGACCTGGGCCTAGCTTCTACAGCAACCACTCGTGTTGTGCGAATGGATGGGACCCACAGTTTAATGCCCAGTCCGAACGGCGAAGTTTAGACGCTTTTTCTAGACAGGAATACTCTTTGACCATTATCAGTGACTCGAAAGAGGTGGAGTCGTGAATCATCAAAGGTGGTAAGTTCGGGTATCGAGCCTGGCACCCTCTGCGTAGGAGTCGACACACCAACCCACTACGCCACGGCGATCCACATATTCCATTCTAAACATAGCTTTCTTAATATTTCATGAATTTCAACACAACTGAAGAACTAAATCTATTTGATAAACATCTTGTTATTGTTTTGTTTTAAGTTCAACTGCCAACTTCGTAAAAAAGCCATCTCTTTGCATTCCAACCCTGTTCAAAAGCAAGTTATTCACACTCTTACTCCTTGCTCTTACTTGACAATGACTTTTGATGCTCTACACTGAAACATGAATACTTTGTGCAAACACACAACCGGACACTCTGGCGTATACGGAACATTTCATCGCACTCAAAGCGTAACAACATGTATCCACTCACAGCAACAGTTGAAAATTGAGTACAAACTCAATTCCGATCCCCACCCCATCCCTCAGTGGAGACTTCAGCTCAAAACGTCTCAACCGCCGAAAGGACATCCGCTTTCGCGAACGAAAACTCTCCACAGTTGCTCTCGCATCAACCTTATAGGCAATTTGCATCGCAGAGCGAACTCAGTTTTCGTCGATGTGGCAACAAGTTCGGTTGTTTCGCTGATGCTCTACGAATGTGCTTACCGCTAGCAATTCACTTCTTTACGGTGTTCCTCGAACGGTCGTGTGCTCGTGTGCGTGTGGGGGTGTGTACAATTTAAAGCGGAAAACAGGAAAACACCTCGGTCCCGTAGTGTTTTCTTTTCCCGCATGAGCTTGTGCTTTAAAGACTCTCACTCGTCGAAGTGATGCGAATGTGAAAAATAAGAACACCTGTGCTCGCTTGAAAAATACAGAAAAAAGAGTGAAAAAGAAAAAATCGAAATAAAATATAAGAAGAATTGCCTGAGGTGTGTGTGCACCGTTATCTTTGGGGAAAATAAATATTTTCCAGTCGGGGTTTGTTTGTTTCGCGAGAAAAATAGAAAATAAGAAAATAATATCAATTATTTGCGGGAATTTCGCAGTGCGTCGTGCAGCGTGCGTGATCAGTGAATGATAGTGAGTGTGTAAGGATTTACGGTAGATGTACAAGGATTTAGATTGATTCGTTCCCGCTGTTCGTGGAGAAATCTGTTCTGCGGCGCCACATTCATCTTGCAAAGGTGAGTGCTTGTAGATGACATCCCCCTTTGCGTGCTGGTGACAGCAAATCATTTTTGGAAAGAAGAAAACATGATTTGGTGCTCAGCAAGCCTCCCATTCCTGGTGCTTTGTAGTAGCAGATGGGGAGGCCTGTTTTAACGGGGTCGAGGTGCATTTCATATGATTTCTTTTCTCGAGCCTGCAGTCACGTTGCTCTCCTTGGAATCTGTCAAACACAGATCTTTTCGAATTTCTCGCTTCGTTATAAGCTGTCGATTGCATAAGTTTCAGGTAAATAGCTGATGGCGTCGATTGCCAAATTTAGAAGTAAGGGAGGCGTGGCTGGGTACTTGAATTGCAAACCATGGCTCTGTGAAACCTTGACGAGAGCCTGTCCATGATGTAATCAGTTCTAAGCCGGAACAACAGTATCAAGTGACAACGTGAGACATACTAAAAATATAAAACAGTGTCGTGACACAAATCCCGCCTTATCTATCCTTACTAATATTATAAATGCGAAGGTAACTCTGTCTGTCTGTTACCCTTTCACGTCTAAACCAATAAACCGATTTTGATGAAATTTGGTAGAGAGATAGATTTGATCTTGGAGATGGACTTTAGCCTACTTATTCTGGGTCTAAGGGTGAAATGGGGGCAAAAACGCATTTTTACACAGTTCTCACTGAATAATGGTTTGTTCTTTTTGGGTGCTCCCGGAGGCACTGGGAAAAACTTTCTTTTTAATTTACTATTAGCACGTCAGGAAATATATAAAAAAAATTGCTGTTGCAGTAGCTTGAAAAATTAGGAGCGGAGAACTATGTATCCATCTTCAAGATGCTGCAGCAAATGACGCAAATGTTAGCCGTAACAATTTAGGTTATATGGTTATCTTAGCGTCTTAATTTGTTAATAGCTCGCTCAGGATGCTTTTGCTTAAGTGCATACATATGGTCGCCCTGATTTATTTATTACTTTCACATGTAATCCATGTTGGTCTGAAATTGTTTACGAATTGCTGCCGGGACAAAGTGCGATAGTTAGACACGATGTAGTTGCATGAGTTTTTAGATCAAAAGTTAAAAAGCTAATCACTTTTATTACCAAAAGAAAAATATTTGGAGAAGTATTGTGCTTCATGTACTCAATAGAATGACAAAAGCGCGTCCTACACACATGTGCATATTTTAGTGTTATATAAGTTGAGATCTGATCAAATAGACAAAATCATCAGCGCTGAAATACCGGATCCAAACAGTAAGACAAGACAGTCCATGAATTTATTGTAAAAAATATGATTCATGGTCCATGTGGTCCTGAAAATCCTCAATGCCATTGCATATAGGATGGGAAATGCACAAAAAAATGTGCTCGCAAGCTTATCAAAGAGACTGTCGACAACGACAACGGATATCCGCTGTATCGTAGAAGAATGGCAGCAGACGGAGGCCAAACGGCATCTGTAAAGCTCCGAAATGGCAGTTACTTTACTTTCGGTGGTCCCTGGTTCACCAAATTTGCTAAAAATGCTTAACGCCTATATATATGTCGAGGCTAGCAGCTCAGTACGCGCTATCGAATATATCTGCAAATACATCAAGAAGGGTAGCGACCAAGCTATTTTCAATTTTTGAAACACAGAGCTCGCTAATCCTGTAAATGATTTTCAAAACCAATCAGTCTGGTCGTTATGTCAGCAGTAACGAAACCGTATGGCGGCTGTGGAGGTGTTCGTTGCACGAAAGGCACCCCACCGTCACACACCTCAGTGTGCATCTAGAAAATGGTGCACGTGTCTATTTTACTGAAAATAATTTTCAAGAGGTTATGTGCGCGTAGTGGGTTAGTGTGTCGACTGCTACGCAGAGGGTGCCTGCTTCGATACCCGAATTTAACACCTTTGATAATTAATCTCTTTCGAGTCACTAACAATGCTCAAAGAGTGTTTCCTGTCTAGAAAAAGCTTCATAAACTTGGACGTTCGGACTCGGCATTAAACTGTAGGTCCCATCCATTCGTGAAAGAACAATAGCACGCACAACACGAAGGGTTGCTGAGAAGCTAGGCCCTGGCGCTCTACGGGCTGTACCGCCACCCATATTGTTATTATTATTATTAATTTTCAAGAGGGACTATCTTCTCCTCCAAAAACGACACTCACCGCTTTTTTTTATCTTTCCACAAGAGATGAATTTGCAAGAACTATTCTGTATGTTGAGGTGCCGACGTATTACACATGGAACACATCAAGAAGAAAATGGAGACGTGGAATTCAAGGAGTTCCTGTTCAGAATTGGCAAAATCTGGAGATGCCTTAATTCGAGTTTATACGGTCCATGTTAGTAATATGGAATGTTTTTGCTTAAGAATGCTTTTACACCATGTGCGTGGACCAAATTCCTTCAAAGATTTGAGAATTTTCAACATTTCAAGAGACATGTGAGGAAAGAGGGTTGTTGGAGAATGACAATCATTAGGATGTTACTCTGGAAGAGGCTACACAATGTAGATCAGCGACAAAGACGAGAGACGAGAGAGAGAGACTTTCATACCCGCAACAATTGTGGGAAAAGTACAAAAATGATATGACATGATTTTTACACAGATTAAAAGAACATATTCCAAATGCTTCCTTTAAAAAATTTAATTTACAATGATGCCTTAACAATGGCTATTACCGGAAAAAATTTATCTGATTTCGCGATGAGCAGACCACAACAAATTGGGGAACTAAGTAGTGGTTTAATACGAGAATTAGATTACGATACTGATACTTTAAAACGCTAAATAATGGATGCCGTTCCACTTTTCAGCACAGGACAAAGTTTAATCTGTGATAAAGTTATTCAAAAAATTTAAATTGGCGAAGGTTTGTTTCTTTTTGGATGCACAACGAGGCACTGGAAAAACCTTTTGTAAACCTTTTGTACACATGTTTTATTAATTCACACTTTATTATAAAATAACTTAATACACTACAATATATATTTCTATGGTCTGTGTGTACATCACAACCAGAGATAATGGATGATAGAGATATCCAACTTCGGTCATTTTTTCCCCTAGCCCACAACGAAGATGTAGTGGTAATCCCTTGTATTTCACTTATACATTTACAACGCTCGTCAATTCACCACAATATGGAAGCCGATTCGTGAATTTTGTGGGAAAAAAGCGGCAGATTCATGAATTTAGTGGGAAAAAAGTTGACTAGTATTTCTAAGGGAATTTTCTTACATTGTTATATGGACTTTCGTGAGCAACAATGTATTGCAATGTCCATTTAACTGGAACTATTTGACCTAAAATTTAATTCTTAAGTGTATATATAGCCTATACATAAACCATACCTGACAAATTACCTCAAAAAATGAAGTTCCCTTTGTACGCTTAATTCATGAATTCTGAAAAACTCATGAATTCAATTTAAACAATTTGATAAGAACAGTGGCAAGATATTGCACCTTTTACTAATGCATAAAAATGGTTGTCAAAACATCTTATTTGTGATTCACGCTTCAATAATATTTTTATTATTGGTTAATTGAACGTGTGAATGTATTATTAATGTTTATTCATACGAACAAATTCACACTATGTTGTGCATTCATTAATTATGTCCAAGTATTTCAGATTGTAAATTGCTGAAAGTCTTAATCAATCGACTTCATGAACATAAGCTTTGTTCGTTCGTTTACCCCTCCATTCTGTGTTGAAAATTCAACACCGAAATTTGAAAAAAACGTTCAAATAACGAGTGAATTTTCAAATAAGAACTCTAATTCACCCCAGGTGGGGAAGGGTATCAGCTGTTCTACAGCTGTTCTCAACAGCTCACACGTATTCACAGACAGGGAACAAAAAGCGTATAAAAAAACGCTGTCAGATGAAATCAAGGGGCAAGGGAGGTAGAAGTTGGATATCTCTATTGTAGGTAATCTCTGATCACAACGGCAACCGACTGACTGACTTGTGTGCTTTTTTCCTATATATATATATGTCATCGAATTTGACAGTTGCAAGACCATGACGGATGGTAATCAGGGATGTCATTCAGTACACAACACTCCTTAACGCCCAGTATAGAACTCCGGGGAACGTCTAGTCCTCTCAGATCGACGGAGTATTGGTTGGCTAGTAGAAGACTCATCATCTGGTGCACTCACTGTCGTCGTTGTTGATATTAATTGGTCGGCTTCTGGAGTTGACAGCTCACTCTCGCCAGCAAGCGGATCAACTGGGCTGCTCTGCTTGATTGATGTTTCGACCTGTGGTATTGTTGCTACAGATCGTCTACGCAGTTGATCGGAATGTCTTTTGATGATTCTTGAATCTTTTAGTTTAATGGAATATGATACTGGGCCAGTCTGTGATTCAATCACCGCTTCCACCCACTTTGGACCGGTGGAGTAGTTCCTAGCCCAGACTTGCTCCTAATCTGGCGGTAATAGGCTGCTACATTGTGACTGATAACTCATGAGGATGAATCTTGTCAAAGTAGGACTTAAGTTGACGGTGGAACAACAGTTCAGCAGGGGAACGTCCAGTTGTTGCATATGCTGTTATATGCTGATGAAAAAAAAATCGGCTCAGCTTCAAGTCCACGTCCAACTTCTCCGGCATTTTTTTTAAAAACTCTTTGGTGGTTTGAACCATACGCTCTGCTTGGCCATTTGAAGAAGGGTGGAAAGGCGCGCATCTGATGTGACGAATTAAGTTGTTCTGTAAAAAGACTTTAAATTCTTCCGACGTGAATGCCTTACCATTGTCCGATACAATCGCATCCGGTAACCCATGGATGGCAAACACGACTCGAAGTGGTTTAATTGCAGAAATGGATAGAGGGGACCTCACCACGAAAACTTCGAGTCACTTAGAATACGAGTCCGCAATTATAAAAAGTATCTGCCTTGAAACGGCCCAGCGAAATCGATATGCAGGCGGGACCATTGAGATTTCGTTTCTTCCCAATGATGAATTGCTGCACATGGGCATTCATGTCTGGATTCCTGACACGGCGAACAATGCTAGACGACATTTTCTATGTCCGAGTCCATGCCAGGCCATCATACATAGCTCCTCGCTAATGCCTTCATTTTGACTATACCCGGATGTGCGGTATGCGGACTACTTAGGGGGATAAAGGTTCGGTTTCCCCATAAGAGACAACCCTTCAGCGTTGTTATTTCTGTTCGTTTTGAAAAAAAAGCGGATATAGGTTATTCGAGCGATTGAGACTGTCTGGCCATCCTCTTAACGCCCAGCTGAGTACTTTGGAAAGTTCAGGATCCTTTGCAGTCTGTACAGCAAGTTGTTGCGCAGAGACGATCGAGTGATCAACCAACTCTATCATAAGGATATCCTCCTTCTGGCAATCTGCTGTCTCTACACCTGCGATGGGACATCGATCGTAAGCGTTTAAGAAAATCCGTCGACGAAGCATTTGATTTGAGATAACCGCTGGCGTTGGTTTCGATGTGTTAAATATTCCCAAAAGCGGTCGATGGTCCGTGACGAGTTCAAATTTCCTCCCATAAAGATAATCGTGAATTTTTTTACTCCTGCGACCAGTGCAACAGCTTCTCGCTCAATATGGGAATAATTTCGTTCGGCTTTCGTCAGGGTTCTTGAGTAAAATGCAAGTGGCTTTTAAATTTACTATTAGCACAAGTCAGGAAGGAAAAAATTGCTGTTGCAGTCGCTTGCTCTGAAATAGCTGTTACGCTGCTCAACAATGGGGGCCGAACGGCGCACTCAGTTCTTAAATTGCCTTTGAACTTAGCTCATGAGAAAATGCCAGTTTGTAACATAAGCAAAAACAGTGAGCGTGGCAAATGTTGCAAGAGTGTAGACTGTTGGTTTGGGATGAATGTACGTCGAAGCACTAGATCGCACTATGAAAGGCATTAGGAGCAACCAGAGTGAGTGAGTAGGTGACTTTAGACAGACCCTGCCAGTGATTACTAGGGGCACACCATCAGATGAAATAAATGCCTGTTTGAAAGCGTCTATATTATGGCTACACGTCAAAAAGTTCCGTTTGACTATTAATATGCGAGTTCAACTGCACAATGATGCACAATCAGGACAATATGAGACTGCTCTTCTAAAAATCGGAGAAGATCGTATGGCCACAGACAGTAACGGCATGATTACACAGAGCCCTAAATTCTGTCAAATTGTCGATAATTTAGATGATTTGAAAAATAATGTCTATCCCGATTTCCAAGTAAATATGGGCAATCGAGAACGGTTGTGTGAAAGGGTAATTTTAGCGCCGACCAAAGAGAGTGTGGCAGATAAACGAACAAATTATGTCATACGTGGAGGGGGATGTTGTCGAGTATCTCTCGGTAGACTATGTTATGAATTCTTCCTCGATAGTGACGTGGATGCCGCTGCTGGTATGATCACAAATATTCTTCTGCTGGGCATGAGAACCTTCATTCCTCACAGAGTGAAGAGTATCAAGCCCAAAGCAAACGCATGGTATGACTCGAGCTGTAAAGAGGCTATTGGGATGAGAGAGTTGAATTTCCGGACATAGATAGCCAACTATACTGAGGAAAATCGGAAATGATTCTTTATTTAAATTGAAGGTGTCTCAGGATTACAATTTTGTTGTTTTAATTTGTCGACCGAACAGCTTCAGCGTATTCAAGGAAATGAGAACTGCGAGATTCAGGATCTGCCTGAAGTTGATTTAATTTCATTTTTTTCAAGGATTAGTACGAAGTTGGCTGCTATCCCTGTTCGTCCAGTTCAGTCGACGGAGTGAGACACAGAGGGCGCTCACCCGGGTGCGTTCGGTTAATCTATATGTTGAAAAATTGAGCAAATGTTTGTCGCGGGTTGAAGATTTACTGCATTTTGCAATTTCAACCAAACTTTCACACATTTTTGGCCTATATATGGCTTGAGTGAAGTTTGGCTAAGATCGGTAAACGTATGTGAGTGTTGTGCGCGCATGAAAAAACACCTGAACTCAAGTAAATTTTGGGTTTATTTCCACACATTAGCCGTAATTTTTGCGTCGGTATAATGGGTATTCTAAAAAGTCTTTTCGTATTTCTAATCAAACTTTTTTCACAGACAATTCATGTGGTACCCAAAAATCGAGCTTCTTTTTGTAGCCTTTTTGAATGTTGAGTTCCTTGGCGATGTCATGGCTGCTTATGTGACGGCCCTGGTCAAGCTTTTCCATAATTTCATCGACTTTTTCAACGATAGGTCGACCAGAGCGAGGTGCATCTTTCACATCGAAATTTCCAGAACGGAAGCGAGCCAACCATTGTTGGGCTACACGAACTGATACCGCATCGTCTCCGTAAACTTCACAAATTTCATTAGTGGCTTGCGTGGCATTCTTCCCTTTTTTATACAAAAATTTCAAAGTACAGCGAATTTCTTCATTATTTTCACTCATTTTTGAACAGCTGTAACTTTTTTTCAACTTCTCCGTATTTAATTTTTTTGGATAAATGAAGCTTAAAATGTCACCTTTCTAACACCATACGGTATGACACAATGTGATTGGTATCACTGAAGATAGACGACTCCAAAGAAATCTATTGACAAAGTACGAAAAGACTCTTTCGATTACCCATTATTTCGCATTTGCTTTGATTTATAACGAGATTACCGCCTAATCGTTTACAATTAAAGGTTGCATCATTATACTTATTGGGAATAAAAATCAGCTTCGATTGTGCAACGGAACAAAATTAGCAGTCAATAAGATCATTATTGAAGCAACGATTTTAAAAGGAAAATTTAAAGGGTATGTGTATTGAGCCCGCGTATTCCTATGACTCCATCGAAATTTGAGTTTTGATTTTAAGCGTCTTCAATTTCCAATTCGTCTTACTTTTGCCATTACTATAAATGAAGCGCAAGGTCTTCTTCTTTATTTGGTGCTACAGTCCGGGCTGAACCTGGGCCTCAACCAACCTCTGGCTAGCTGTCTCCAGTGTCGCACGCCAAGTTGGTAGAGGTCCTTCTCCACCTGGGTGCACCACCTTAAACGCGGGCGTCCTCTGTTGCGTTGTCCCACTGGTTCGGAGTCGAAGACTCTTCGGGCTGGAGCAGTGTTGCCCATACGTTCTACATGGCCCAGCCATCTTAGGCGTTGAATCCGTAGACGCCTGACTAGGCTCATGCCGCTGTACAGCCCGTACAGTTCGTGGTAGAATCTTCTCCTCCAGAAACCGTCAACGCAAACGGGACCAAAGATCGCACGCAGAGCTTTTATCTCGAGGAGATCAAGGACTTCCTCATCCGCTTTTGAGATTACCCATGCCTCCGCGCCGTACAGCAGGACTGGGATGATCAACGTCTTGTATAAAGTCAGCTTGGTCCTTCGAGATATGGCTCTACTACTTAATTGCCTCTTGATCCTATAGAAACAGCGGTCGGCAAGAGTTACTCTGCGTTTGATGTCGGTACTGATGTTGTTTGTACTATTTACTGTGCAGCCGAAGCAGACGAAGTTCTTGACTACCTCAAAGTTATAGCTGCCCATTGTGACGTCGATGTTGTGTGTCCTTTCTTGATGACAGCATATACTTCATTTTGCCCTCATTCACCGCTAGACGCATTTTAGCCCCTTCCGCCTCAATGCCAGCAAACGCTTCATTGACGGCTCGCTGTGTTCAGCCAATCAGGTGCATGTCATCCGCGTATGCTAGCAGGTGTACGGACTTCTGGAAGATCGTGCCTCTAGTGTTGGCATGTGTCACATGTCACATGACAGCGCGTCGCCTTGTCTAAAACCTTTTTTGACATTAAAGGTCTCGGTGACTTCGTTACCGATGGAGCAGCGAGAGTTCTCCATCGTCATCCTGCACAACCTGACGAGTTTGGCAGGAATGTCAAAACTAGACATGGCGTTGTATAGCTCGTCCCTATGCACGCTGTCTGTCATATAGATCTCTGATACCAGGCACAGAGTCTGCTAGTCAATTATAAAACACTTAAAGCGTTGGAATTTTCCAACTCAGCTGTCTGAGTATCTCAAGCTTTAAACAAACTATTCCTTTTATGTATTTAAAATCGAAAATACTGTCTTACTGTCGCCAGACGCTTCCATTATAGCTTTAAGTCTTTTCAGGAGTGACGTGGCTGTTGACTAGAATGAAATTGCTTCTGTTGATGGTGATGGGGTAATGTTGATGTGACAAGGTAGATAGCACTGCCACAGTTTCAGAAAATAAACTTCTTCGTAAAAAGAATCCCAGGTCTGTATGCCAAGATCCCTTCAAAATCATTCCCTTGTGACACTTATATGCCACGTGACATTTAATAGATTTGTTTGTCATTGTAATGTTCACCATTGCCCTGCACTTCTTTCCATTAGCGGGGTGTGTTCGTAAAGATCTATTCGATTCACTGTCAACAACTATCATCGAATTAGGCAATAAATGCATTCGAGCATTCGGTTGGAAGTTACTTTAACTGTGAGTTTTATCGTAGCGCGCGGAACGATTTCCCAGTCGTTTTGCAGAAACTCAATTTGACAGAGTTGTAAAAGTTTTACTGTGCTATTCCAATTCGTGTTGTCAATGTCACACTTCAAAGCTCTGATGATGTTTTTTGGTACACGCTTCGGCTGTTAATCAGTTTCGAAGGTTGCGACATTCAAACGGTTCTGTCAAGGGCTTCGAATTATCCTGCAAAACCCTTATGCTTGACTTTGAAAATGGTTGGATGTGGGATCTGACACACTGAGTGGATTTGATTTGTCGCCAGGAGACGTCAAAATTTCGGGAGCAATCGTGCTTAATTGTCACAATCAGCAATGAGTCAACTCTCTGACACAACTTAATCGTTGCAAACTTCACGCCGTTTTTATGGTTCACGCCTTGAGATAAATGGAATTCCCCATCCACATTAATTCCAACCGAATTACGCGGCATTTGTTAATCACTGAGTCGAGGGATGTTCTCCAATTCATCGCCAACACCTTGCAGCACCCCAGGGGTTGATAATGAAAATCTATTCATCGTTCCCCTAAGTGCTCAGAATGGAAGTCAAAAATTAAAACCTTGCCCTCAAATTCAATCGATAACTACCGTCCACACCCAGACCCCAGGGACTGCGCGTCTCCCATCACCTGATCAACAACCCACCGCGACAGGAGCGCGTGTCCCGAATCGAATTAGAACCGAAAAATAAGGCAAACTCCTTAAAATTTGTCCACACAAATGGCGGCAGGTTAATCAACTTAATTTCTATTCTCTCCTTAAGTTGCGACTAAGTATATCCATCGTCGACAAGCCACCGCCTCCTTAGACGGATGGTGCTTCATTCGATTTACCGAAAATCACAAGCCACGCACGCCATGCCGTCCTCTAACGTCACACTCGCTGCGCACAAAGTACAGTCAGAGCAATAATTTCCGGACGCGGGATGTGTTCATCAGTCCTGCGGGGCTATGCGTGCCATCCATGCGCGACACACAAACAAAATGAGATCACATGCATGCTCTTATTTCTCATTCCACGAGCAGTGCCCATCCCTCCTTACAGACGATGATGATTATAAAAAATTTAGATACGACCCATGAGGATCTAGCACGTGTGCGCAATGGAATTCAATCGTTTGCCGTTGAAGGTAAACCAATTTAAATACTTGATTGCCTGACATTTTCAGGTGAGTATGAGGCGCCGAGCGTGGGTACCTCATCTAGGCAGCGTTCGGAGCTGGATACAAAATTTAACAGGTCTGTTATGACGTTTTTGTTTTTGTTTGGATGGACTTTAAAATGCACGCTGGGGAGGTTGGGGCGGATGCTTTTGTGAAATCTGAATCTGAATGAACGCCCGGAGGGCTGTGTTTGATTTAATGAAAGAAAAAAAAAACGAGATTGCGTACAGCACGTGAGGGCGGGTGGTACGTTCATAAAATAAAGGAGCTGACATAGATGACAGAGGGGACGGGAAATGGGTGTGACGTGTTGTCAAAAACGATTTCTCTCGTGAGACAAACAATGGATGCCCTGCATTTATCGACAATGCTTTGAATGCGAGGAATGGTCATATTTTGTATTCTTTAACTATTCAGTTTTGCTGTCAACAAAACGGCTTTGGATTGGTGCTTCATCTTTGATGCGCAACCATAATGGACGAAAAGAGATTGAAGTCAACTTCAGGAGACGTGATACACTGTCACCAAAAAACACTTCGGTCAGCTTGGTTAAGTTGAAGTCAACTCATGTAATCTGTAGAAATGATGCACTGTATCTCCAAAAACACTTCGGTAAGCTTTGTTGAGTTTCGTTAAGTTTTGTTAAGTTTCGTTGAGTTGAAGTTAACTAATGCAATCGTTAGACATAGTGGACTGTAACTCCAAAAAACCTTTGGTCAGCTTCTTTAAGTTTCGTTAAGTTTTGTTAAGTTTCGTTAAGTTGAAGTCAACTTATGCAATCGTTCGAAATGCTACACTGTAACACCAAAAACACGCTTCGGTCAGCTTCGTTAAGTTTTCGTTGAAGTAAATGTATGCAATCGATAGAAATGATACACTGTAACCCCAAGAACACTTCGGTCAGCTTCGTTAAGTTTTTTTAAGTTAAAGCCAACTTATGCAAGCAGTAGAAATGATACACTGTAACCCCAAAAACACGTCGGTCATCTTAGTTAGATTTCGTTAAGTTTTGTTCAGTTTCGTTAAGTTGAAGTCAAATAATACAATCGTTAGAAATAATACACTACAACCCCAAAAACCACTTCGCCTATCTTCGTAAAATATTATTAAGTTTCGTTCACTTCTACGTACTTATGCAGAAGCGAAATAAATCGCTCCCCTACGATTTTTGTAAAGGGCAACTATATCCGGTGTGAAATTTGACTATAGTTCTCCTTAGTTTACGTTAGGTTCTGACATAAGCTTTCATTCAAGTCAATTATTGTTGGACTTTTGGTTGTATCTACTTTCTAAGAAGAAACGAACTGAAACTGCATCCAGATTCTTTTATTATGGCTCTGTTGTTTGATAGTCTTCTAGCCTTACAACTAGCTGGATGATAGTTTATCGACTTTTTTTCTTGTCTTTCATGAATACATTACTTCTCAGACAAGCGACCTGTGGGGAGTCTTAGTCTGAGTCAAGGCTGATTTTGATCCTTTGGAGTCTCAATCACGAGCTTCCGAACTAAATTCATTAAAAACAAACTCCGCATATTCTCGGTTATCAAAGCTCAAACAATATCAGTAGGCATCTTGTCTTGGGCAATTGTCAAGTGCCAAGTGTGTCCAAGTCTTTTTCGGGTAGTAATAGTGTTCCGCCAAAGATGGGTAAGAAATAAGGATATTTTGATTAGGCCCACAAAAAAACATCCATCGGCGAAAAATCTCATGTCTTAATCTTGGAATAACTCCTTTAGGTAAGTTACTTTCTGTAGAGCGTTTCGATGATGGATAGGGCTCAAGACGTCTTTAACATAGCCAGTATTTCATGTCCATATAATTTTGCACAAAGGAAAGCAAAAGCATCATTCACCTTGGAACCGATTTCATGCAAACACCCGTCAACATGAAGTCTTACATCTTTCCCCGTACCATCATCAAAACCATTCAATTATAACCGTCAACTGCAAGAGCCCTTAAAGGACTTTTTCGCAGGAATCCAGGCCAGACAGACCTAATGATCCCATTTCACACCTCACTCCTGTCCTTTGGCTCGCCTTGAATTCGTAGAAAACACACACAAAAAGATTAATTCCACCCACATACCGACATCCGTCAGTTTAGTCATTTCGTAATAAAGACAAACACTCACAGCCCCCTGGGCTACGTTCTGAATGAGTCTTCGCACTTAAGTCACCAGGCGTTCATATTTGAGTCGTCTCTTGCATTCGCAAGCAGTAGACCTGGACACTTCAAGATTTCTCTTACTTCAGTCAGTGCACGCTTTTTAATTGCAACGACCTTTTCACATGCACTTCTGTCGTGGGTGGGAAAGAAGAAGAGCGGGAGAGGGGGCAGAAAGAGCTAGCATCAGAGGCTTGGCAATGGGCTACAAGGTTACTGAAGTAATCATAAGCAAACTCGCTTCCCTGCACGGCCATGTGTTAAATGCTGTTGAACTGCCATTCATGAGTCTCGTCATGAATCTGTAATTTTTGCACTTCTTTCAAATAGCTGCATGGATGGGGTGAGGAATGGTGAATGGTGAAGGCTGGTGTGGCGGAGAGATTAAGAAAAGTGTTTGTTAAACGGGTGTAAGGACGTACATCTCTTTAACAATTGAATTTGGCTGTGAACTGTGCAGCCTTTCAAATCGTCAAGAGGTTTCATGCTTTGATGCTTTTCCCACGTTTCCACCGAACGAAACTGCGAGGTTTCACCAATTTTCTCCTAACCTAGCAGGTTCTGCCATACATCTTCAGGGTCTGCAAACCTCACAGATTCTGATTAACCTAGTTGCAGCCCCCTTGAATATATCCGTTCACGAGAGGCCGTGAAACCGAACAAGCCTACAGAGTGAACTTCAGTTTATTTTGGTGATCATTTTCTCATTCTATCTCTTTTCATCTGCGGTCGGTGTTCTCACACTATTATTTCCTGTCAACAGACAGCTGTCTGGCGACCATTTTAAAATTGAGACCGAGTGAAATTTGTTATGGCGGGCACTTTTACATTGAGAGGGAATGACTCGAAAATTGAGAGCGAAACCACTTCAGCCTCGCTGGGAACGGCCTACTGAGGTTTCACTAAATGTTCATCCGAACATCGCGCTTTCGGTTCGGGGGAAACGTGGTATAAATCGTGAAATGTCAAAACTGCTCTTTCATGCTGCCTGAAGATACAACGCCCTGAATTCGAATTGGACGATTGGAACCTTGACCGAATTTTGGCCAGCTAGGTTAACCGACTTTCTTCGTCGGTCATATATATTCGATAACGTCATATATATATCCGAGCTGAAAGTGGTTCCAGTCTGAAGTGTGAAGAAAATGTGAGGCGACTATGCCATCTCACGGTGCTCAGTGGTCCGCTTTGTACGGGAGCGCGAAATTAGCCTGACACATCTCAACGAGTGTACCGATTTTATTGAAATTGAAACATGTCCTTGTTTCATGACCCAAAAATTGTGGAGGTAGCTTTAAAATTAAGATAAAAAACCTGTAAAATGTAACTTTTGAATAAAACAATAAACAATTGTAACGCTTACATTTGGCGAGACTTGGCAGCACTAAGAAGAACTCCATAAAGTGTTGTAGGGAAAGGAGAGAAGATGACATTCATTGTTGAACGTTCAGAGTTATGAGTAGTTGTGAATATACACGCCATAAATACGAAATATAAAGTGGCCTTGAGTTTTCTAAATAATTAATAATCGTTAAGTAAGTTAATAAGTTAAATAAGTCATCGTTAAACAATATTTGTTTTAATGCGAAAGATTTATTTTTAATCTCATCTATGCCCTTTTCTGCCGTTGTCTTGCAATTGACAAATATATATACACTCGAATTTCGAGACCTCGAATATTTTATAACTCGAATGAAATTGGTTGGCAATAGCGCCAAGACTGAAATTTTTCCTGTAATTTGACTTTAAAAACTCGAACTTCGATTAATCAAATGTTTTGCTAACTCGAACAGAATATTTGACCTCACCTTCGAAAAGTCGAATTCTGAAGGGAGATTTCCAAACTAGTATTCTACGAGTTTCGTTTTATTAGAAATCGCTTTCGGAACACTGCTTTTGTATGTTCCTTTTACTTAGTAGTAGCTGTGCCCGCGACGCGTGGACATTCGAATTCCCTGACGCGATGCCTGGTAAGATTACGTTCATGTTTATGAGTCCAGCAGGCATTTTGTCAGCTGTCCAATGCCGTTTTAAACAGTCAGCAATCCGTTATGCTGATGAATATAAACTTGCAAGTCAGCAATTATTTCTCGAGGATGGTGCGCGTTTAATCAATTTCGTCATTGCAATTCCCACGAAAATATATTTAAAAAACGGGTGGACAATTCAATGCCGACAATCTAACTCGATGAAGTGATGATCCATTTGGCTTTTTCTTTTTTTGCGCGAGGGTAGGTGAAAATCTTCAAGAGATACTATTAGGACCGTTCCCACATAACGAAAGGGATTTTTACACAGCAAAAACAGGTGAACCTTTTGCCGGGGGGCTCGCGAGGGAGTTGCGAGTAGTTGTGTCCTTGACGCGAATTTGATTCTGGGATTCAATTTCAGTATCGTTTGGAGGCACTTACCGGTTCGTGGAAAATGTTCCCATTTGCATGGAAGATTTCCTTTGTGTGAGTTTCTTTGTGAATGTCTAAGTCGAATGGCAGACAACGGAGCAGGTCTCGGTTGCAATTGGAATGGTTCACTTAGGCCACTTCCACACACGCTATATTCGTCGCCGACTTTTCAATTTTGTTGGCAAGGAAGGGGGGACATGGTACACCGTGTCTCTTGTTCTCTTTTATCTCACATAGTTTTTTCTTCGAATTGCCTTATTCATATATTCATGTATGAGAAACAGACAAAATCTTGACAAATCTCCTGTTTGAAGCAGAAATAAAGTATTACAGAGATAGCCGAATTCACAGCTGATTGCCTCCTAGTCCATCGACGAATTTGAGTGCGTTTTTGATAGATATTCATGAATGTTTGACGGTTTTTCACGAAATAACGTAAATGCCGTTCTCTGATTGGTCAATTTGGTCAAAACGTTCCTTCAAATAAAGTATTGACATTGAGAACATTTTTAGGAAGTACAAACATAAACAGTTAGTGTGCAGATTTTCATTAGAATTAGCCTTGAACGGATTTAAGTAAAAGGGAAACATATGTACATGTGCATACAACCATTTTTTTTAAATAAATAATTAATATATGCAAATTTTCCTGCTTATTTACTCGTGAGCAGGCTACGTATAGTTGTCCATGTGAAAAGCATTCATTGCTCAAATCAATACCGGTAAATTTAACTGTTTGACCTTGAGCCTCATTGATAGTCATAGCAAAACATAACTTAATTGGAAACTGCAGCCTTTTAAAAAGAAATGGGTAGTCCGAAGGTATCATCGGTATTCGTGGAATAAATACATTCTCATCTGTGACTGGTCCTGTTATAATAATCGCTTCAATTACATTAGGTCTTAAAGCTGTTACCAGTAACCTTGTTCCATTGCACAGCTTTGGAGGACACAAATTTCAAAGTAAAATTATTGGAACTCTAACTTTTAAGAAAATGATGTGCCCTGGTAGTCCTGCTGGATTCGTAGAATTTAAGAATTCTGTTGGAAAATGTATGTAATCATCCGTATTTACAACGGTGTCAATGGATCGATAAATTTGTACGTCACCGTTGATCTTGCTTAAAATGAATTCATTGATTCTGAACGCTGAATCATTTCTTGGAGCCAGAATAGCTCTTTCTCTGAACCAAGAAGGGGTCTTGCTACTTATATATTGAACAGAGGGATATATCCAATCCACCAATTCATTAATATCTCTTACCTGCTTCCCAACGGAAAGAGTAGCATTACCATTTTCTTCTTGTACCGTACCATTTCCAATTTGCAGAAGCATATTCGCAAATCATCGATATCATTATGCAAATGAACTCGCATATTCTTTGAAAGAGTAATTTTTTCAACAGTGGGCACAAATAAATTTAGTCTGTAGTGTCCCGATTAAGCGGACTGTCCCAAATCGCGGAGTCCCCTGTATATTTGGAGTCATACTACTCACTATGCCACTGGCAATAAAAATACTAATGTTGGCAGCTTTCTTTACCATTGAAACCAATACTTTACGTTACTGCAAAGTAATGCATTCTTCCCATCTCTGGTTGTACGTATGTGGAGCAAAATAAAACCATGAAACGCAAATCCAAACGGCATTTAGCATTATGAATTTCTCGCAAATGTGTATTGTTGCGCATAGTAGTGCAAATGCGCCTTTAACAAATGTACGTAGATGCGACCCCCTGCATTCCAGCACTGGAAAGTTTATTATTGTCCTCTTTTTTCCACCATCTTTATTTATCCCATTTGAGTCGGCCATATTTATTAATATTTACTCCACTTGAGTCGGCCATATTTAATATTTATTCCATTTGAGTCGGCCATATTTGCATATTTCGACTAAGTAGCAAACCGCGCATTTTGTTGCATGTTTCTTTTTCTCGTTGGCATTGGGATTCGCACAAGCGCGACTTCATACATTTTCAACTTAAAAAATTTGATAAATTTAAATACTCCCGAGATAGTACGTAGCATAAAGTATCATAAGGACATTGTAATAATTTGTATCTTTACTAAAGGAAATTTGAAATTTCACCCAAATTCGGTGTTATTTTCTGAATGATCTCGCGCCGCCAATTGCGCGGCTTTCGGTAGTTGCAGCCAATACATAGCGGCAACATGTATGTAAAATATAAAAAATAAATTGGATCAGTTTCTTGAAAAAAGTTAAGAATGCACAAAAGTTAAGCATCCCGAAAACAAACTGCTTAACTTTTCGGGTCTCTGCTGTATACACTCGCCGATAATATACATACCTCCAATAACCACATTCAGATTTATGTATATACCTTGTGTTAAATACCACTTTTTTATTATTTATTAATTCTTTTTATCAATATTTTTATTTTCACAACGTGTTCACTACTGTGGTGTAAGGCATCAAAAATAACAATATCATATGTAGCTCAAGTAGTATGAATACACATACATACATTTCTCAGAATGAACACACACAACAACGAACGCTTGGGCACCGATACTGGCAATGGTCCGAAGTATGAATACACTCGTGAATGATATTGGCAATAGTCTCCACTCATCTTATTCGCAAAACAATGCAAATAATATATGTTTTATGTTGTAACTTTTCTCTTAGACAACGTACAGAGATAACATATATACCAATGGATTCGTTAATGAAAGTACTACACAGATATTTAAATTAAGTTAAGTTCTGTTCGGTGAGAGTCAAGAGAAGATGAACCACCGAAAAATGGGAAAAAATCAAATTTATTGCTTAACATGTTTATTTAAAGGGTTTTTGTTGAAAAAAAAACTTAATATGTGTTATAGAATAAACTCCGCAGAAGAATTATGAAGCTATAGGAGAAAACTGCGCTCGAATCCGTTGGGTAGATTCGGAGATTTTGTGTCAGATATATATATACATCAAATCTTAACTTCCTTTTATAAAAGTAAGTGATGAACAAAATCGTGGTTTTGGTAAATACTCTGAGTGGAGGGAATAATGAAATTCCTTTAATTTTCAGAACTGAAAATTATGCAAATGGAATTTGAATTTGCCTTAAAAAATACCAGAAATATATTTATAAGGTGTTACTTATGATGCAGGTGGATGGCGATATTGTTACTGTGGAGTTTCCCACAGGTGAAGATATTGTCCACATCTACAGATGTCAATCCGAATCTTCGACTATAATGATGACGGAGACAGGGATGTACTATTGAAAGACTAAGCGTTAATTGAGGATGACTTGATTCAACCACCTTCAAACGAGTTGGTTGCAAATTCATTAATCACTTTGAGTTTGTATTTTAATATGCATGAAACAAGAAACAATTCTGTGTACCTACCAGAGATAATGGATGATAGAGATATCCAACTTCGGCCATTTTTTCCCCTAGCCCACAACGAAGATGTAGTGGTAATCCCTTGTATTTCACTTATACATTTACAACGCTCGTCAATTCACCACAATATGGAAGCCGATTCGTGAATTTTGTGGGAAAAAAGCGGCAGATTCATGAATTTAGTGGGAATCCATGTACTTTCCATGTAACGTACATGGGTATGTTGTTCGGAGGGTGTTCAAAAGTCGACTAGTATTTTTAAGGGAATTTTCTTACATTGTTATATGGACTTTTGTGAGCAACAATGTTTTGCAATGTCCATTTAACTGGAACTATTTGACCTAAAATTAATTCTTAAGTGTATATATAGCCTATTCATAAACCATACCTGACAAATTAACTCAAAAATGAATTCTGAAAACTCAAGAATTCAATTTAAATAATTTGATAAGAACAATGGCAAGATATTGCAACTTTTACTAATGCTAAAAAATGGTTGTCAAAACATCTTATTTGTGATTCACGCTTCAATAATATTTTTATTATTGGTTAATTGAACGTGTGAATGTATTATTAATTTTTATTCATACGAACAAATTCACACTATGTTGTGCATTCATTCATTATGTCCAAGTATTTCAGATTGTAAATTGCTCAAAGTCTTAATGAATCGACTTCATGAACATAAGCTTTGTTCGTTCGTTTACCCCTCCATTCTGTGTTGAAAATTGAACACCGAAATTTGAAAAAACGTTCAAATAACGAGCGAATTTTGAAATAAGAACCCTAATTCACCCCATTACTAAGGGGGGGAAGGGTATCAGCTGTCTCCACAGCTGTTCTCAAGAGCTCACACGTATTCACAGACAGGGGACAAAAAGAGTATAAAAAACGCTGTCAGATGAAATCAAGGGGCAAGGAAAGTAGAAGTTGGATATCTCTATTATAGGTTATCTCTGGTACCTACAATGGGTTAGATTCCATTGAAGTTTTTTACATACAGTTGGATGCAAGAGATTATGTGTATTTTGTCTTTTACTTGATAACTAGATTTCGTACCCGGCTTTGTTTCTCAACCGGTACTTTACCTTCATTATTACTGCACTTTTTAATTTAAAACAATAATAGAAACAATAAACTCAGAGAACAATTTGAATTTTCGTTTGTCATTGATGCCTATCCCAATCTCTCATTCACATCCCAACTCATAATGAGTACAATTCGTTGACTGTGTGCATACATGCTGAAGTTTGAATTATCAACGTGTGCTGCAGCAAAACGGGCGGAAATTATGGTTTTTTCTCAACCATTTACACACAACGTGGAGGGATATCAACACAACATAACATGGGTGGCGCGACAGTCTGAAGCGGACCTGGGCCTAGCATCTCAGCAACCACTCGTGTTGTGCGTGCCATTGTTCTTTCACGCGTGGACGGGACGTACAGTTTAATGCCGACTCCGAACGGCGAATTTGAGAAGTTTTTTCGATACAGGAATACTCTTTGAGCACTGTCAGTGACTCGAAAGAGGTAGAGCCGGGAAGGGATATCAAGATAGGGTGGCCTGATTATTTGTCATTGGCATACAAACCTCTGTTCTACCTAGCTTGTCGGCCCTTTCCTTGTTTGCTTGCCGGGGACTTAGTTCCCTACACCGAGAAGTGGGGTAGTAAGAGATCTGCATGCTCCTATCAATGTGACTGAAATTGGCTGTTGTTCTTCTTCATTTTCTACCTAGTTTTAATATAGAGTGGTCAAGTTTAACAGATCAGCATCGGTGGTCTCTGAAGTCATCGTCAACATGAGGCTCATACTCAAAAGTTAACCCTCTGAACTTACTCATATGTCTTTCATACAAACAATCGACAAGTCGGTACATGTATGTAAACTAATTACAGGCCTGTACATGGAAACACTTGAAATTATAGAGACTAGGGGAAGCCCGTGGAGTTGTGGGTATGTGCGTCGACCACTCAAGTCCCGGCCGGTACAACCAGAAACAATTTTCACGGTCCCACCTCTCTCGAGTCATTGACAAGGCTTAAAGAGTAATAACTGTTTAAAAACAGCTTCTCAAACTTGTCCGCTTGGAGCTGGCATAGAGTATATTTATTTTTATCCTCTTTTGAACCACTGTGCGGCGAAAGGCGAGTTCATCAGTATTCTGCGCGATCATGCGACTTGATACGACTCGATTATTTTCCTGAGGCTAAGTCGAGCCCTTAGTCTACGCTACCAAGCCAACTTGGCTTCCTTCGGTTTTAGCGACTCCTTGGATTCCATTTAGTTTTTTTTTGCTTCGCTTTGTGAAGTTCATTCCCCTATCGAAGAAAAAGAAAAACAATTCCGATATTCTCTGTATAACATCATTTTAGAATCAACTGGGTTTCATCCTCAGTTCAACATGAATGTTCTTCAAACAACTTGTGCAAAATCTGAGTCCGGACTTTGCGACTAAGGCATACAGTAATGCCGCGAACAGAAGCCCTATCACTTCAGACCTTTGAAACTTGAATCTGCAAACAAGATGCCGAGACAAGCACTCCTAAACCTCTTCGCCACTTATCGCCACGTATCCCCAATCTCTCATCATCTCCCAGTCTAACAATGAACACAAACAACAAAGTCTCTGCCTGTCAGCATTTATCTCCTCAGCCGCACCTTCGCACAACTTCGTGCGCTTCTCGAAGGGAAGATAAAGTGAACAGCGAATCTAAGAGAATCCTCATTATCCCTTCATCCAACAAGATGAACTTCATAGGAAATCACTCTCCTGCCTGAAGAGCCTCTCAAATCCCCCACATCATCGAGGCACAAATCTCGCAGGTGATTGCGAGTCTCAAGCGACTCCCATTCGGGACTTAACAACGAGTCATCGGCTTAGCAAAGGTGTCCTAATCATCTCAAATGAGCAGGCAACCCTCGGGGGCGCGTGATAAGCGACGCCGTCATGACACTAATGTCACCCCTTCGCCCTTGAAATCCACCTCCTGGCAGCGCAAATCTGTTCCCTTTCGCACGTGATTCATATTCACATCCGTCTCGTCGTCCCATCATCTAAATCCGTCCGTCATTTCGATGATGGAATACAAGGAGCGAGGCATCGGAAATAGATACGGGCCCCGGGAGAAGGTGCCGGAAGTGCCAACAACAAGGAGCATCACTCCACGCCGCCATTGGGGAACCCTTCCCTGGCAACGCATGGGACAGGAAGCGGCAGCACTCAAGGCCTGAGGGGTGATAAATTTAAAATTGAATTCAATTTGGATTATTGCGTGAACTCGCTTCGATCCCGCTCGCTGTCATCCGGTGATGAGTAATGCCGGGTGCTCTGCCGGAGCATAGTCTCTCCGATGACCTCTGAGGCTCCATGGCACGCCTGCAACCTTGGCTGCGTTGAGTAATTGACTGTAAAACGTAGACTGACAGTGTAAACAGGACCTTAACTGAAATCAAGGATTACATCGATGAGGCCTATCAATCGGAACGAGATGGAGGAACACTCGCACTCTCACTCCCACTCGCACACATCATCCGGGGGCGGCCTTCGACTTGCCGCTGCGGAACATCGTGCCGTGAACTGTTGTCACGTTGCTGCTCCAAATTTATTTTATCGTCTCCCGAAATGGGTGCGTTTGTATCGGGTTTTTGGGGACCGAAGAGAGATGTGTCCTTCTTGATGGAAAATTGAATTTCACAAGCGTGGTTGATACGCTCTCGCTCGCTTGCCAGCGACCGAAAAGATTTCAATAAATTTTCTTAAAGCCTCCACTTGAAGCTGAATCGAAGGACAGTCACGTAGACAACCTCTTAACGATGCAGGTTGGTCACGCTAGTGGCGGTAATTCAATTGGGACTACTCCCAGACAGTTGCGTGATGTTTTCAAATAGAGGAAGACGGCAAGTGAAATGACGTAACTTTTGTTTGTCGGACAGTTGAAAATTTAATATTTTTTCACTCAAATTCCGTCCTTCAAGCGTTGTCATGAACGATGACTTTAAGAAAAAAGAACAAGAATAGGTACTAGCACCGAACCTTCACGTATGCCATCTTAAGTTGCCTCAAATGTAAGCAGAAGTCGATGGAAGACTTTCAAATCACGACGAACAACGAAACTCAATGGCTCAGGTAAATCCTTCCAAGCCACCGCCTCTGTTCCCATTCAACTCCATCACAAGAAACGACTTCGCGAACAACTTTCGAGGGCGTCAATTGCCGTTTAGCCTTATGATCCCCTCCCGATGTGTGTTGCACAGCCTCCCACGCACACAAATCACGCGTTCCTTTTCCCCAGATGCAGCACCAGCATACGAGGACTTCTCCTTTCCGCCTTGTCGTCAGACAAGCCAGGAACGAGCTCCCCCCGCCCCCTTCTCACACTGTTGCTGCTGGCAACCACTTTAGCTTCTGTTTATGAGCTGAAGAAGCAATATTTTTGTTTGTCCTTAACTTCTTCGGCATAATGCCGCTCGCTCGACTAATGGACATATCCTCGGCAAACAGGCGCAACAAAGTTCGCCGCCAAAAGTGTTTGCTCGGCACATCCTCCTCGTTTCCGCTTGCGCTTCATTCAGCCAAAGCAACCGGCAGCCAGTTAGTCCTGTGAAATAATATTTTCTTCGACATTTGCCACCGGATACCCCGCCCGTCCGCCGACCACAGGCACATAGAAACTGCAACGCAAATCCTCGCCGCATACACAGAGACGAAAGGATTTGCGCTCGTACTCTGCTTCCAAGGATACCCTCGCCCTTGGTTCGATGACGATGGCCTGCCGGGTGGCAGTGCCTCGGTGTGCGCGGGATGAAATTGGGAAAGCTTCGTGGATCCAACTCGTAACATGATCTGTTTGTTATTCCCCCCAGAGGCGAGGTTATGACGAGGGTAGCGAAAGGAGGAGAGGGAGAGTGCCACCGCCGTCACCAATCTGTGCTCTCGGTGGCGGCGGCAAGGAGTGAAATTGAAATAAATGGTTTCGTATGGCTGTCAAGGATACTCACGTTAGCGCGAGTAAACCGAAAATAGTTTGGGCTTGTTTATTTGAGCATCGTCACAGTGGCGGGGGTGTGCAAACTGCTGCAAGACGCTGTCGTGATGACAAATTATGAGCACGACGGAGAGTCGTCTTCCTTGTGGATGGTGGATATTCGTTCGCTTCACTTCGGGGGCATTGCGGCTGCGATGGCGGATGTGTGGGCAGGATGCCTTTGGATAAGGGCGAACAAATGGACTTCGGTTATTCATCGTGATGGCAGCCATTACCTAGAGCGATGGCCATTCAAGATTTGTGCATATATTCCTTGGGAGCGAGAGATTTCCATTTCAGACTGCAGTGGATACACTACATGTGATAAATTTGAAGACTGCCATAAGTCTGATGCGGTGGAATATGATGTCTGCGAAGATAATGACTGTGGGAATGCTCACTGGGAGGGGAGTGATGATGTGATGCTTTAAGCTAGTATCTTGCACGGGAAATGATACGATTTTCAAACGTCATCTTAAGTTCATCTGGAATTAAGTGTTCCTTAATTCGTAAAGTCCATTAACTCGCTCAGTGGAACGTTTTAGAATCTCCTTGAACCTTGAGTCTTTCACTGAAGACACCCCTTCGATAGATAATAAATACTTTGGCCATAGCTAATCATAATATTAACTCATAGATGAATTGAGGGGTTCAACATATGACTTACTTATTGCTGTAGTACTCCTCAATGAGAGAGAGAGTGAGAGAGAGAGAAAGAGAGAGAGAGAGAGAGAGGGAGAGAGAGAGAGAGAGAGAGAGAGAGAGAGAGAGAGAGAGAGAGAGAGAGAGAGAGAGAGCGAGTGTGATAGATACGATTTTGTACGTCTTTCCTGGATCTTGAAAGGTGGGTGATGGTGCTCAATCTGCCAACGTTTCAAACTTCCCCACCTTAATTCAATTCTCTACATTGTGAATATCATTTTAGGCATTGAATCGTTACGATCGCCAATTCCCAATAATACTCTCAACACCCTTCAAATTAAATGTCCAAAATACCTTGAAAAACACCCCATGACTGGCAGACTTCCTTGCAGCCACACCAGGATTCCACAGCAATCATCAATACAGCACAAGCTCTCCACTCCACAATGAGAGATGTAGAGAGAGAGAGAGAGAGAGTATGATTGATACGCAGGGCTGGCCTGAGCCAAATGCCCAGTTCAAATCTTACGTTTGGCGCCCCTTTTTAATTTTTTTAAGCAAAACTCGTTTTCAGATTATCCAAGAGGTACTGTCTATCATCTGAAAATAATAATTTCATTTCTATGTCTGTACGAATTGTACATGCAACCATTCTGCAGTATCCACAAGTTTGCCATAATTGCCTACCTTTCAATTTCTCGCTGACACCATGCGCCGATGAGTCATTCTCATAATTGCAATATTGTCTCCCATGCGCCGGGTCAGCATTATTTTGTAATCAAGGATCGTATAAAAAGAGGAAGCAAATAAAATATGAGCGAGTTCGAACAACTAACTCACGAAAGAAAGACGTGTTTAACTTAAATTGGTCTTGTTCTACTGCTGTCCCCCACGAGAGGTAAGGTGGTAAAAGTTCAAGCCTAACAGTGTCCATATGGAATCATTTGAGCGAAACGCGCAGAATTTATTTTTCAATTGATAATTGAGGGTATTGTTTAGAGATTTTTTTCCTGCAAGTGTGCAAGAAATAATCCTGTACAGCCTTTTTTTTATTTTTGGCTTCTTTCCAACTATTTTTTTTTTTGAAAATCTTAAAAGAGTCTGAAGAATCTGAAAGAGTGAAAATCTTCAACAGGACACTATGTGACCCGTGTCCACATAAGTTTCCTTATCAAGTAGTTTACTTTTAAAGATGTTTTCGCGTGGGGCAGGTAGACCTTCGGTAAAATCACCTCCCAAAACCATCGTTAGGTTGGGTTAGGTTGAGGTGGCTGACTGCGGCGCGTACGGACAGCAGACACACTTAGGCCAAGCATAGACATATTGTGTTCCCACGCGGATCTAAGGCTACCTATTCCGCGGACCAATTTGTGGTTTTGATAGAGCGAAGAAAAGGGCTGATTCTGATGATGCTCAGTTCAGCCAGATTAATAAAGAAATGGGCCCCCAGAAGTGTGAATCTACGGAGAGCACTGCAATTACATAGCAAGTGTTCGATGGCTTCGTGGTCGCCGTGGCGTAGTCGGAAAATGCGTCGACTCGTACGCAGAGGGTGCCAGGTTCGATACCCGAATTTACCACCTTTGATAATTCACGGCTCCGCCTCCTTCGAGTCACTAACAATGCTCAAAGAGTAGTTCCTGTCTAGAAAAAGCTTCTCAACTTCGCCGTTCGGAGTCGGCATTAAAGTGTAGGTCCCTTCCACGCGTGAGAGAATAATAGCACGCACACCACGAGTGCTGAGAAGCTGGGCCCAGGTCCGCCTCGGACTGTCGCGCCACCCATATTATTATTATTGTTCGATGGTTTCAACCTCATACTCGTCCAAGCAGCTTCTTCAGAAATCATTACAGGGAAGGCCTAGCCTATCATTATAGGCACAATGCCCTGTTAAAACGCCAATAAGAGATCTGAGGTTTGGCCTGCTTAATCTGATCAAGCTAAGCGATCGCTTGGGATCGATCATAGCCCAGAGTTGTTTAGTAATGAGGCACCCTGTGCTAGACGTCCATCCGCGGTTTGTTAGAGCAAGCGTTTCAAGCTTTAGCAGATGTCTTATAGTAGCGATAGGAGTGGAGGGTGTGTCTCCACCCGGAAAGAGTACAGAATTTGTGCCCTTTCTAGTGAGTTCTTCCGCTTCGGACGCTGGAATCGTCACAGTGTCCCGGCACCCACATAAGTTGGATGTTAAAATACTTGGCCATCTCATTAGGAGATAGGCGACAATTAAGGGAAGTCTTGGAGTTAAAAGTGACTGAATTCAGTGGAATTCTTCTCCAAGAGAAGTTTAGGTGTAGTGAGGTCTGTATCTATGGGTATAGAGGCATATGTTTGCGTAGGATCATTGAAAGTCCAGACTGCAGTTATTTCCAGCTGCTCAGCTCTTAATCTATTCGCCGTGCTAGCTGATGTCTTTCTGCCAGTTAGTTCTATCGGTGGCAGGTTGAGGAGTATGTTTCCAGCTTGGGAGGAGGTAGTCTGTAGCGCTCCGCTAATTCACACGCAAGCCGTCCTCTGCACTCTAGCGAGTTTGGTGATGTTGATTTTCTTATCGAGTGCGGTCCACCAAATTGCGACATCTTACAGCATTATGGGTCTGACTACTGATGTAAATAGCCAGTGAACCATTCGGGGTTGCAGTCCCCATTTGCTCCCAATGGCCCTTTTACAGCAGTAGAGAGCGGTGAAGGACTTCTTGAGACGTTCCTGGATATTTAGCTTCCAGCTTAACTTCGTGTCTAGTATAAGACCTAAAAATTTAGCGCTAAAGGGGTCCCGCATAGTGTGGGAGGCTCAAATTTAGGGATTTTATACTTCCTAGTAAATAGGACTATATTCGTTTTTTGCGGATTGACACCTAGGCCGCATTCGCTAGTTCGTTTCACTAGCTTGGATAGGGCTAATTGCATAATATCACTGATCGTGGATAAATATTTCCCAGATACTGCGATGGCAATATCATCTGCATAGGCAATGACCTTACACCCAGTCCCATCTAGTCTCACAAGTAGTTCGATGACCACTATGTTCCACAGTAGAGGGGAGAGTACACCACCCTGCGGTGAGCTTCTGTTCACAGATTTGCGGATCGTGGTATCACCAAACTTCGAGCTTATCACTCTGTACTTTTAGCCGATGGATAAAAGTCTCAATAGGATTTTCGATCGCAAGTCTGTTGAGTTCTGACGGTATTGAGTGAGATTCTATGTTATTAAAGGCTCCCTCGATATCGACAAAGGCGGTGAGAGTAAATTCCTTGAAATCGAGGGATCTTTCTGTAGTGCCAACAAGTGAGTGCAGGGCTGATTCCACAGATTTGCCCCTATTGTAGGCAAATTGTCTGTGACTAAGTGTCGGATGAATACAACAATCAATTCAGGTGGTAACAGACCTCTGTGTAGGAAGGGTCTTTATTCGGTGAGATCTGCAGAAGCTGTAAGCATGATGTTCTCACGTTTTCGATCTTGTTATAGCTTTTTCTTAGTTCTCAGAGGTCATTGTAGAAGGATCCCATATGCCTCGCAAGTCTATTATAATGCCCACGACTTTGTATGTCTCCCCTGGATCTTGAAAGGAGGGTTATGGTGCTCAATCTGCCAACGTTTCAAACTTCCCCAAATTTTAATTCAAATTTATAAGTTCCTGTGCTCTACATTGTAAATATCATTTTAGGCATTGAATCTTTACGATCGCCAATTGCCAATAATACTCTTAACACCCTTCAAATTAAATGTCCAAAATACCTTGAAAAACACCCCATGACTGGCAGACTACCTTGCAGCCACACCAGGATTCCACAGCAATCATCAATACAGCACAAGCTCTGTTCATCCAAAATTACAGATCCCATGATGAATTTGCCTCGCAAATCATAGTTTCACACCCCCAAAAATAGATCCTTACCAAGCATAGTTTCGAAAACGTACGATCAGTTGAAACATTTATGCGTTCATCTAAACAAACATGCGTTTACGACCGCAGCAAGATGCCGCACGGATTCGGACAGAGAGCGATTCTCTCGGTGGCCTGGTTCGGGAACGGTCTTCATAAATACGTTTGATTGCGAGATATCACTCATGCCCGCCGATAGGTGTGCGCCATAAACACCAATTCAATGGACACTCGAGTGCCGGTGCGAAATCGAATTTAATGGATACGTGTGTTAACTTAACCCAGCATCTGTGTAATTGTATCCGAAAATAGACATCCACTGGTGGTGGATGTGGGCGGCGCGGTGGCCAGGTTGTGAGAGTCATAATTTAATTAAATCCAAATTACGTGCGTCCTTCGATTGTTACTTCAAGAGTGGGCCGTGCACTGCACTGAGGGCGGAAATCAATTCAAGTCGGGTTTCAATTTGATTAATTTCAACTGCCTGGGCGATGCAGCGAAACCTGAACATGCAGTGGCGTCTAGAGGGATGTGTTCAGCAATTCAATTGACTGCATCATAAAGGGCGTGTGTGACACAATGTACTTGTGGTTGGTCGAGAGAGGGAATCAATCACAAGGAAATGAGCAGAAAGTACTGAATCAAGTTGCTTTTAGAAGCTTTGTGACATGAAGGCTAGCAGACGGGCTTTTTATGAACTATTCGCTGAATGTCATCGTCAGTGGCCGCTTTCCTTCAATAAATCCCAAATAAATCCCGACGGCCAATTCCCTTCGAATTTAATTTCATTTCGTACACACAACATCACCACTTGGCCAGTCTGTCCTGACTTCGAAAACGTCGGCGATGACACGCCAATCATTGCCTACGCCTCCGACGTTTAACGCTTCATATTGCCTTACGTGACTGTGTCACATTTTTGTGACTGTCACATTTTTCATCAGCGGTTACGAGCAATTTCCGAAATGACACGATTTTATTACATACGTTCCCCCAACATTGCAGATGCTAACTAATTTCACGAGGAACGCAGTCTCTTTTGTATTCCAACTCGTCCGTCTGTCTCGCTTGAGGAAATTTTTCACTGCGATTATCTGCCTCGCTTGATTTTTTAACTGGAAATAAAATTCGATCGAATATTTTTCCAAATGAACGACAAGAACGTGACTTTCGTTGACATAAAAGTGACGGAATAAAATTCCCTTCAAAGGATACCTTCATTTTACACAAATTCATGGAACATTTTTGCCAAAAATTTAATTAAGTCTAAAATGAGGTATTCGATTTAAGAAAGGATATATATATTAAATAAGATATATTTTTTAAAGTAACCACTATAATAAATGACGCCGCAAGCTGCCATCTACCTGCCCTTGGAGCCATAGGAGAGAGCTGGAACAGCATGTTGAACACATAATAGGCGTGGATATTGTGTCAATGTTTGAACGAGAAGCAACCAATACTTCGTTTTGCTTATCCTTAAGCTGTCCACTCCTTTTGGCAGGGTACTGGTATACCGACGTAGCAGCGGTTCCCAAGGGTGACTTAGTAATTTTATTTTTATTTGTATCAAAAACATTGTTTACTTGATGGTTAAGACTAATGCAAATATACATAACTATGACATTTCTTACCTTTCTCATAAAAAATATTAATGACTCACGCCTCACCGTCTGAAAACGTTCTACATACGGCCCAGAGCCTGAAAATATTCCGCATACGCCCTAGAGTATGAAAATGTTCCGCATACGCCCTAGAGTATGAAAATGTACCACATACGCCCCAGAGGCTCAACATGTACCACATGCGCTCTAAAGTCTACAAATGTTCAACATACGCCCCAGAGCCGGAACATTTTGCACATACGCCCCAGAGTCTGAAAATGTTCCACGTATGCCCCAGAGCCTGAAAAGGTTCTACATACGCCTCAGAGTATGAAAATGTTCCTCATACGCCCCAGAGCCGGAAAATGTTCCACAAACGCCCCGGAGCCGGAAAATGTTCCACATACGCCCCAGAGTCTGAAAATGGTCCACATGCGCTCTAAAGTCTACAAATGTTCCACATACGCCCCAGAGCCGGAAAATGTTCCACATACGCCCCAGAGTCTGAAAATGTTCCACATACGCCCCAGAGCCGGAAAATGTTCCACATACGCCCCAGAGCCGGAAAATGTTCCACATACGCCCCAGAGTCTGAAAATGTTCCACATACGCTCGAGAGCCTTTAAATGTTCCAAATACGCCCCAGAGCCTGAATGTATTCCACAAACGCCCCAGAGCCTAAAAATGTTCCACAAACGCCCCAGAGCCGGAAAATGTTCCACAAACGCCCCGGAGCCGGAAAATGTTCCACATACGCCCCAGAGTCTGAAAATGGTCCACATGCGCTCTAAAGTCTACAAATGTTCCACATACGCCTCAGAGCCGGAAAATGTTCCACATACGCCCCAGAGTCTGAAAATGTTCCACATACGCTCGAGAGCCTTTAAATGTTCCAAATACGCCCCAGAGCCTGAACATTTTCCACATACGCCCCAGAGTTTGAAAATGGTCCACATACGCCCCAGAGCCTGAAGATATTCCACATACGGCCCAGAGCCGGAAAATGTTCCACATACGCCCCAGAGTCTGAAAATATTCCACATGCGCTCTAAAGTCTGAAAATGTTCCACATACGCTCTAGAGCCTTTAAATATTCCAAATACGCCCCAGAGCCTGAACAACTTCCACATACGCCCCAGAGTTTGAAAATGTTCCACATACGCCCCAGAGTCTGAAAATGTTCCACATACGCCCCAAAGCCTGAAAATGTTGCACATATGCCCTGGAACCTGCAAATGTTCCAAATACGCCCCAGAGCCTGAACATTTTCCACATTCGCCCCAGAGTTTGAAAATGGTCCACATACGCCCCAGAGCCTGAAGGTATTGCACATACGCCCCAGAGCCTAAAAATGTTCCACATACGCCCCAGACCCCGAAAATATCCCACATACGCCTCAGAGTCTGAAAATAACACCCACTTCTCGATAAGTAGGTTGGGATCGATTGTGATGGCATCGGTTGGGATTTATAGATCATTTTTTTTCTATCGGCCCTTGTACCACTGTCCGAAGTTGCTGAGTGTTATATTTGTTCAGTAAATCCTTTAATGCAGGAGGAGGTCTAGAGTGGACATGTACGTTTAAGGAAAGTAGTCTTCTTTTAACGTGGCTGCTATACATGGCTCCCAATACGCTTTTATCTGGTTTTCAAATTTGGTCCAGTCACCATTTGCCGTTGGGATCAAACTATCACTGCAGTGGATAATCAGTGGTGGTAGTCTGATTGTGGATATCACAATGGACCAACATGGTCTAAGTGTGCTGGTGAACTCACTAGCAGCCCCGCCTACCTTCCTACCTACATAGATGCTATTAGGAGTCGCAAATTCGCGCATTCACGCACAACATCTTTGTTCTCCTATAAAGTGACACTCCAATTCGAGAGGATCATGGGCCTCAACAAGCAATCTTCTACAAGTAACTCAATTACCTCTAAATTGTCTCGTGTCAACTGAATGACTCTTTGGAAGCTAGGCTCCGGTCCTTAGGCTCCAGGTCCCCATATATCTGTGGCTACACTCACACTGCCACTAAAGAGACGCGAACAGTCCGAGGGTGACTCTTCAAAATGCTTCCTCTTCATCCACTTATAGAGGGAGAGAGAGATCCATATTCTTGCGATAGCAGTAAGTCAAGGTCTGGTACAGATTCACCTTACTCAATTGGTTCATCGACAACCTCAGGTCACGAGAGGATTGCAAGCATTTCTCAATGGACACAATGCTTTTGTTCGATTATTCAAGGCTCCTTCTGACCACAAAGTCATCAGAGCGGATAAACGTCTCACTGAAAGTCTTCTTCTGGTTCTCTGACACAAGCAACCTATGGAGAGTCTGGGCCGGAACAATAGCTAACTTCCATTACCTATATAATAAATTATAGTTAACTTAGCCACTCCAGAAACATATTAGGAGACGCTTTGTTTCAATTTCATTTATCTTTTTAAGAATAAAACTCTTAAGCGTAAAACTAAAAAACGAATTATTCTGAGATAATTAATTCAAAAACTAGTAGAAAATACTTACAAGCTTATCATGCCAACGACCCTTAGAGAGTCAGAGAGTGAGCCAAGGCTGCCATCCCTCGTTGACGGTCCAGTCGTCAAGACCTAGCTGCCTTGCATCTGCGATTACTTGGTCTTTATACCGGCGATTCGATCGTCCTCTCCTTCTCGAACTAGGAGGCTCGGATTCGAAGATCCTCTTAGCTGGCGCATTGTTGGCCATGTGCTCGATGTGGCCGAGCCAGTGCAATTGACGGATCTTTGCCTTCCGGACTACATCTACATCCTGGTACAGCTCGTAGAGTTCGCGTTTTTGTCTTCTCCCCCATTCGCCTTCTTCGCAGACGGGACCATATATCCGACGTAGGATTTTTTTTCGAAGGCACCAAGAATCAGCTCCGCAGTTTTGCTTAGCGTCCAGCTTTGAGCTGGACCTGCTGTATGGAGCAGGACAGGCAAAATAAGAGTTTTGCTTGTTTTGACAGAGCGATGTAACATCGATTGAAAAGGGTGATTCTACGTCGGGTCTCCAAAGATGTCGTTTGTGGAGTTCACGTTTGCCCCGAGGTAGACAAATATAATATGGGTGTAATATAATATGGGTAATAATATAATATGGGTGGCACTACAGTCCGACGGACCTGGGCCTAGCTTCTCAGCAACCACTCGTGGTGTGCGTGCTATTATTCTCTCACGCGTGGAAGGGACCTACAGTTTAATGCTGACTTCGAACGGCAAAGACAGTAAATACTCTTTGAGCGTTGTCAGTGACTCGAAAGAAGTAGAGCCGTGAAATATGAAAGATAGTAAATTCGGGTAACGAACCTGGCACTCTCTGCGTAGGAGTCGACCCACTAACCCACTACGCCACGGCGACGCACATCGACAAACTCCTTTACTACCTCGAAATTGTAGCTGTCGATTGTAATGTCCTGTCCTAGGTGGTGTGTTGCGGATCTTCGTTGTATCCTCGTCGACCTTAAGATCAGCTCGTTTCGCCTCAATTGCCGTGAAAGCTTACACGATGTTGATGTCATCTGCGTACCCCAACAGTTGGACTGACTTGTGGAAGATAGTGCCTTCCGTGCTTACAGCTGCCCGCCGCACTATCTTTTCCAGTACCAAACTGAAGAAATCACACAACAGCGCATCCCCTTGCCGAAGTCCGGCGCAGGTTTCAAATGGCTCGGAAGTCCTTAAGCCTAACTGCACGGTGCATCGCGTATTTGTAAGCGTGGTGCGAGACAACCCGATCAATTTTCCCGGGATCCCCAATTCGGCCATCGCTTCGAATGGTCCCTTGTGATTAATGCTGATGCAGAGGTGGCGTGTATCGATCTGAAAACGATCGATCCACGAGACTTCTCGTAGATCTGTCCTAGTGTGAAAATTTGGTCTATAGTCGATTTGCCGGACCAGAAACAGCAGTGGTACGTGCCGATTACAGAATGCTTTAAACGTCCACACAGTACACTGGACAGGTTCTCTTAGGATACGTTGAGCTGGTATATAAAAGGTTTTCCAATAATGACTTGACAATTTTTTTTTGTCAGTTGTGCTGAAGCAAAGAGGATTTCCAACAAAGTTTTGTTTAGTTGTAAATTTGACATTTCCAACATTTTTCGTGAAGGTCAGCGTGTCTTATCAGTTTTCCCATTCAGTTCAAAATAAAATGTCAAATACAGTGGACTCTCCCTAAGTAGAGCTCTCTCTAAGTCGAAACTCTCCCTTACTCGAACTTTTTCGTCATATTTTACACACATTTCCCTCAACTTTCCATACAAAAACCTCTCTCTAAGTCAAACTCTCTCTAACTCGAACAAATTATGGTATCCCGTGACAATTCGACTTATGGGGAGTCCACTGTAAATGAAAAGATCTCAAGGGAAACTCGATTAATTTCGACGATAATAATTCCAAAATCATCGATTGATTGTCGAAAATCGACATTCGTAATTGGGGCCTGAATCTTTTTTTTTTTTGACAAATTTTTTAGAAAAGAGAAGTCGTGCACCGCCTCGCTGTCATCAGGACAAAAACGGAAAGTCCGTACTCGAAAAAATAAACCGTCCCTTGAAACAAAGCACTCAGCCAGAATTCTTTAACAAATTTAAAAAAAAAAATTTCCTGACCATTGCGGTGTGAAAATTTGTACGTGGACTTTGTCAAGAATTACGAAACTGTGATGCTTAGTAGTTCTCGAGACGCTTGTTGTTCCCTGACTAAGTCCAGTACCCCTCTCGAGTTCACGGCTACGAACTTCTCAAAAACGTCCAGAAAAATAAAGCGTTTAATTGGTTTTCTGTGTATCTAACCTCGTCCAGCACTTCGCTTTCGTTCCTCAAATATTCAGGCAACATCCTTTCCATTCCATCGAATCGTTCGTGCATACGTTCATGCGTCAATCCTCAGAAAGCTCAGCTCAATAATTGAACGAATAAATAAAAGTCCTTCCCCCGAAAAGGAACACAACGATTCTCATAAAGTCCTCCTCGAGTCATCCTCATCCCCTTGTTATGAGATACAGTGCCGAAGTAAGGCAGAAGTTAGAGAGTTTCGCCCGCCCCGCCCACTTGATTTCAATTAGCATCTAATTTGAAGGGATATCCAAATTCGTACTGTTGCTACTCTCCAAGGATACACGACAATTAGGACACAGCATCATCGTTAAAGATTCATCCGCGCATGACGGAGCACTGTTGTGTTGGGCGCAAATAAAAAGAACAAAACAGAATTTGTTTCCGAATAAAGTGAACGAATCAATTATCCTTGATGAATTGTGTTATTAATTATTCGATTTGATTATGATTCCACTTGAGCATATCCATTATTCAGCTGAATGGTTTGATTGATTCGTGTTTTGCTGTCGAGTGGCGAACGACGATGATGATGATGACGACGACGGTTACGCTGATGGTGATGAGGGCCGCTTTCGCTTTTCTTTCGAATGACTTGTGTGTGTGGCCCGAGAGTGCTTAGTCCGGATAATTAACGGATAAGAACTTGATTCACGTCATCACAAGTTGCTGCGCTACGACAAGATGATGTCGAGATGATGTTTTGTAGGAGGCGGCGCGCGGCTCTCATGCCGCTGTTGCCATGAATCCTTCTCGAGGATAAGCCCTGCAGTTCGTGGAAATGATGAAGTACGACACCTGGTTCTATTCCATCATCAATCTTGTCGTTGGGCTGGTGGAAGCAGCTCGTTTTGGCAAAGCTCTCGGCTCGGCGTCATTAGACGCGGGGGTTTTGTAAGTGGTTTTGTAATTGGGTGAAGACCGTCGGCAATTTCCCAAAATCTCTAAGAGAGGGAGGGAGGGAAGGAGAGGATGAAGCCCTTGAGGCATGTTTACACATACATTCAATCATGACGGTGGAAGACGATTCATCGACTTTAGCGGCTAATTATCTAGGCACCCTCGTCGATATGACTTCGGTTTTGTTCGTCTTCACAAACAGCTGCTCTGTTTTCGGGAGGGATATGCTGGAAAGGTCCTTGAATCGCAAACAGCATCAGCCGATATTTCGTGGGGGCTTTGCTTGTAGAATCGATTTGGTTTTACGTCAGTTGGCCATGGAGTTGGAATGAACATGGAATTTTGAGTTGAATTTCTTAAAAATCACAACGAATTCTAACATTTGCTATCCAACACAAGTTTCATTGCACTTGATTTGTACAGTAAAAATGCGATGGATAACTGGACACGTCCTTTGATTGTGGCACGATTAAGAATGCTAATTCAATGGTTGGGTTGAATCTGTGAAAATAATTAAGTTTATTTTCCCGAAAAATTATTTTCGCAGCCAAAGAATCGCGCAAATCTGATGTACGCTACTTGTGACCACTGGATATGAGTTATTGAACACATCCATCATGTTGACGTTCATTTAATTTGTCATATGCAATGACGGTCGTTAATAGGTTAATAACAGTCGATGTTGAATATTAAGAGACGATGTAGTCTTAATTGCCAACGTTTTGAGTCGCTCTATAATGGAACTCATGTCCAGGGAGCTATGACCCATTACTCTATTATACTGGATATATAGACTGCGTTTTGAATTTACTACTCACGATGTAACATATGCCTTAAAAATCACTTAATTACAGCTCTTAGACAGATGGGGTTCCGTGTTTGGGTTTAATTTAAAAAAAAAAAAGTTTTTCGTCCAATTGACATTATATTCAATCAGTCGCCAATAAAGAGTGCATTTTTAAATTAATGGAACTATACCCTTCTACAGCCTATATACATAAGCAGTTTAGCACAAAAAGTAGGGCCTGAATTTCTGGTTGGCAGATCATGGACTACTAACTTAACATTACTTTTGGGGTCGCGGGGGTAAATCACGCACGAGATCTCCGCCAACCCCTCTAACTCATGAGAGGTTATGCGTAAGCGTTACCAGGCGAGATTATGGACTTGGTAAAACTATCTCATCCTGGGTCTGCTAAGTGGTCGACTACCTGATGGACTCGCATTCAAGGCCCGCCTCGGCAGTCGTGATGGTGGGGACATACGTGCTACGTGACCAAACAAACAAGGCATAGTTCTTTCCGTCAGAAGAAGCAGCTGCTCAACGTTGAGTTCCTCACGCACTATCGTGTTTCTAACCCTCTCCCTGCGAGTAATTCCCACAGCAGTACGAAGAAATATCATCTTAGCAGCTTGTATTCGCAATCTTATTCTTTCGGATATGATCCAAATTTCGTGACCATAGGTGAGAGTTGGAACAAATACTGAGTTGAAAACTGCTAACTTGGCTTTCACTCTAAGCTCGTCCTTCCTGATTACAGATCTCCCAAGCTGTGTCAAAACTGACCCAGCTTGACCACTCCTACAGGTATAACTCCTCCCATCACTCGTGAAGAAGACCCCGAGACTTAAACTTCTCCACCTGCTTTAATGGGACTCCACTAACATGTAAAGTGCATTGAACAGGCGTTCTGGAAATTACCATAACCTCTGATTTGTCCACGTTAACTTTCATCTCTGAATCAGTACATACGACCACAAACCTATCGAGTGGGCGCTGGAGTTTCGTCTGGGAAGATGTGAGGATAACTAAGTCATCCGCAAAAAGAAAATTACTTACCCTCAACTTTCCCAATGTGAAACATTCCTCGCCTCGGCTGCACTGCAACATCCAGTCCATATAAACTATGAAAAGGAGAGGTGACAAGACGCACCCTTGGCGAAGTCCATCGCCCATAGTGAAAGGTGTTGATTTAGCACCGTTAACTCGAACACAGCTGCTACAGTTTGTGTATAGAGATTGAATGGCCCTCAAAAGAGGACCATTAATTCCATACTCCTGCAGAACACTCCAGAGTTTACCTCGAGAAACTTGGTCATATGCCTTTTCCAAATATACAAAACAGCTGTAGATGGGTTGGGCATACTCCCAAGCCTTCTCAAGTACCATTCTTAGAGTGTAAACTGGTCGGTTGTACTCCTGCCGGGACGAAAGCTGCACTGTTCATGCACGAATTATACTTAAGAAAATTAGGAAAATAGTTTGTATATTAACGTACTTTCAACTTTGCTCTTAAACATTAAGACTTTGGTATTCCACTAATCAATGTTAGCAGGAAACAATGGGAGGGAACGATAGCTTAACATCTCGGGTAATAAATGTTACATCGGGTGTGCCATAAGGTATCCATGTAGGGACTTTACTATTTCTTTTGTTCATTAACGATGTTCATGGAATTTTCAAATACTATACAATTTTAACATTCGCATACGACTTTAAATTGTAGAGGGAGCCTTAAATCAATCTATTCTTCGTTAGTCACACCATATGTAGAATACTCTACCACTCTACCATAGGTAGTATCCTTACTAGAACTCAGATTCGAAAGAGTGCAAAATAATTCCAGGATGTATGTTGTCCGTTAATTCGAAGAACTCCCTTAATATGACGATGGATGTAAGATAATATACCTGTAAGCCTTAAGTTTCAGACAAAAGGCAGAGTCAGCCATGTTCAACGGCGATGTTATTAATAACCCTGTTAATTCACCAGAGTTATTTTTGTCTGTCAACCAAACTCTTTTTGGTCCCTGATGGAAGACGGTCGAAGTCTCCTCAAAGACGTCAATCACTGTAGCGTTTTGCTGAAAGAAACTATTGCGATAAAAAAGGCAACGTTCTGGCTGAGAAATAATGTAATATCGAAAAAGATATCTGTTCGAAGAGTCAGGCCGCAATTAAATCCATGAACGTAATATAATGATGGATAATATTGGTAGCGCTACAGTCCGAGGAGGACCTGGGCCTAGCTTCTCAGAAACTACTCGCGCTGTGCATGCTATTGTTCTTTCACGAGTGGAAGGGACCTACAATTTTATGCCGACTCCGAACGGCAAAGTTGAGAAGCTTTTTTTTTAGACAGGAATACTCTTTGAGCATTGTCGGTGACTCAAAAGAGGTGGCAGCCGTGAATTTTGAAAGTTGGTAGATTTGGGATTCAAACCTGGCACCCTCTCTACGTCACGGCTACGGTTCAGTTCTTGAACTTGTCTCTTAACGAGATGGGTGACTATTTCAATATAACTACTCCTCATGTAGACGACGGAAATACCAAGCAATTGCAAAGAACTTCTTAGGTTTGGTAAAACCTTTTCGCCAACATCAGAAGGAGTACAGTCGATCGCCATAGGCTACCATCTCCTTCAGAAACACACAATCAAAACGCACCACCTTCCTTAAAGCAAAAGAAATCCGGCAAGTACTGAATCTCAAATGGTCACTTTGTCTGCTTAAATGAAGTAGACCTTCACTCAGGATGCTCATCGGTGTTCTAACCGAAGGATGGGTGTCCCATACAACCGCAACCACAGGGATGAAGAGGAGGTGGAAGCCCCAAATCACCTCCTCTGATTGCGTATCTGGCAATGTGTAGGTTAAACAGCGTTAGTGTTGGCCAATCCACTTTGTCATTAGCACCAACACAAAATTAGTAGTAGTCCATAAACTAATGCAAAAACAGCAAATTGTCAAGAGAATAAAGAGAAAACGTTGCCCTCATTCTGCGAATTGTAATGAATTCGGTCTTCAAAAGCGCGTCAATTAAACAGAAGCGGTAATTGTCTTCAACTTCGTCTTCCACTCAATTAGACGAAACAATGTAAATTCAGTACAAAAGATAAATTTAAAGGTTTTTTGGTATGTAGCTCTGTCGGAAAGTGTTTCTCTTCCAAATTCAGAACAAAAACTCCACTAGCGAGTTCGATGGAGCTGTCGCTCGTGGCGAAGGTTTTGCTGAAGAAGTTTTTCTTGATAAATTGTTTCCTAGTTTGTATGCTCCCGCAGAATGACCATGCATTTGGATGAAGCCGAGTGTTGGGAAAATGGTAACACCGCTTCAGGATACCTTTCGACGCATTCGATGTTACGCACTACGTCGCGGAATGACTCACAATGCCGCTCGATTTTTCGGGACTCCAAAGGAGCTTTTGTTTTTTTTTTGATTTTGAATTGTGTTGCGAAATGAGAAGAGTGATCCTCAAACTAGCTACCGTACCAACAAGTGCGTTGACGCTAACGTTGGAAGTTCGACGTTCAATCCACGAAGGTAGCAACGTTCATAATTCGCGGTATTACTCCATATCGAGTTACTGACAAAGCTCAAAGAGTATTCCTGTGTAGACAGATCATCTCAAACTTCAGCGAAATGGCATGTCTCATTCACTCGTGGTCGAACAATAGCACGCACAGTGGTTGCTGCAGAAGCTAGGCCCCAGTCTCCCAGTCACCAGCTTGGATAATCGTCATAAATTTAGTGTGCAGGCAATTCCTCGCCTCACTTCCCAAAGGTTCAATGAGGTAGTAAACCGAAGCCTTTCAGACAGGAAGATGCTCAAAGGATGCGTACCACAAAGGTCCATTCTTGGTCAAGTTGTATTAATTATAATGTATAAAGCAGTAGAGTAGAGTAGTGGGTCGCCGTGGTGTAGTGGGTTAGTGCGTCGACTCCTACGCAGAGGGTGCCAGGTTCGATACCCGAATTTAACACCAATCATAATTCACGACTCCACCTCTTTCGAGTCACTGACAATGCTCAAAGAGTATTCCTGTCTAGAAAAAGCCTCTCAACTTCGCCGTTCGGAGTCGGCATTAAACTGTAGGTCCCTTCCACGCGTGAGAGAACAATAGCACGCACAACACGAGTGGTTGCTGAGAAGCTAGGCCCTGGCCCTCTACGGGCTATAGCGCCACCCATATTATTATTATTAAAGCAGTAGTTTGTTTGTTTCCCTTTCTCTCAAGAAGTAGCAGCCCGATTTGAAAAATTCTTCTTGCGTTAGATAGTTTGTTTATTCAGGAAAATTCAACGAATTTATTGCGCGCTTGAAATTATAATTTCTATTTTAACTAAATTAATTCCTACAGAAGAACAAGAAAAGAAGCTTCGCGATCAGAACGCTTAAGAACTCGACACAAAGCTGACATTTTGTTCAGCTTCAGAATTAGATCGATGGAGGAGGTTAGGTTAAGTTAGGTGGAAGTGGCTGACTGCCGCGCATACGGACACCAGACACACTTAGGCCAAGCATAGGCCCAATGTGTTACCACGAGGATCTTAGGCTACCTATTCCGCAAACCAATGAGAGAAAACTGCAGCTACATAGCAAGTCTTGGATGGTTTCTTCCTCACCCTCGTCCATGCAGCTTCTACGGAAATCCTAGACCAAAGGCGTGAGTTTCGATGGCAAAACGCCCTGTTAAGACGCCAATAAGATATCTGAGGTTTTTTTGGTAATGAGGCATCCTGTGCCTGATATCCATCCGCGGTTTGTTTGAGCAAGTGTTTCAGAGATTTAGCAGATGTTTTATAGGATGTTGGTGGGTCTCCACCCGGAAAGAGTACAGAATTTGTGCTCACAGTGCCCGGCACCCACATAAGTTGGAGGTTTAAATACTTGGCCATCTCGTTAAGAGATAGGTGACAATTAAGGGAAGTCTTGGAGTTAAAAGTGACTGAATTCAGAAATTTAATCGCTGCCTGGCTATCGGAACAGATGACGATATCTGTGCGCGATATTACATTGTTTGTAGCCAGGATAGGGCTTCCTTAATCGCTATAGTTTGAGCCTGAAAGAAACTACAGTGAATAGGTAGCCGGAAAGATAGCTGGATATTTAGATCCTTGGAATAGACACAAGCACCTGCATCCATCTGTGAAGATTTGCAGTAGACCTTCCAGCGTCTGGTGTTCAGACTCCCAATAAGATCTGGACTGTATGCTTAGGCTTAGGTAAAGTGAGGTCTGTTTCTAAGGGTCTAGAGGCATACCTGCATGGCATCGTTGAATGTTCAGACTGCAGTTCTTTCCAGCTGCTCAGCGATTTTAATCTAATCGCCGTGCTAGCTGATGTCTGTCTGCCAGTTAGTTCTATCGGTGGCAGGTTGAGGAGTATGTTTACAGCTGGGGAGGAGGTAGTCTGTAGCGCTCCGCTAATTCACACGCAAGCCGTCCTCTGCACTCTAGCGAGTTTGTTGATGTTGATTTTCTTATCGAGTGCGGTCCACCAAATTGCGACATCTTACAGCATTATGGGTCTGACTACTGATGTAAATAGCCAGTGAACCATTCGGGGTTGCAGTCCCCATTTGCTCCCAATGGCCCTTTTACAGCAGTAGAGAGCGGTGAAGGCCTTCTTGAGACGTTCCTGGATATTTAGCTTCCAGCTTAACTTCTGGGCTAGTATAAGGCCTAGGCATTTAGCGTTGTCGCTTAGCACCAAGGGGGTCTCGCATGGTCCCGCATCAAAGTTAGGGATTTTATACTTCCTAGTAAAGAGGACTAGATCCATTTTTTGCGGATTGACACCTTGTCCGCATTCGCTATTCCACTAGCTGGGATAGGGCAAATTGCATAATATCCCTGATCGTGGATAAATATTTCCCAGATACTGCGATGGCAATATCATCTGCATACACAATGACCTTACACCTAGTCCCATCTAGTTTCGCAAGTAGTTCGTTGACCACTATGTTCCAAAGTAGAGGGGAGAATACACCACCCTGCGGTGTGCCTCTGGTCACAGATTTACCGGTGGAGCAGAGATGTTCAAACAGGGTGGGGGTACAGCTTGACAAGTTATAGCGTCCATTGGATTCGACCGCTGTGGACAAAAACTCCCCCCGTTTTGTAGACAACCATGGAATTTTTTTCGTGTAAATTTCAACTTATTTTGAAGCGAAAAAATAACCACCACTCGCCTCATTAATTAAATTCAGGATTTAAATTTCTTTCCGCCACTTGTCTTGTCACCGGCAGGTTCTTCATGCAGACGTCTGTCAGCACTTATGGTTCCCAAGCCGTCATCGCTCCCCCAGAAAACATAATCCCTCGTAATACCTTCGTTTTCGGTTACAAATGCGTACACTTACCTCACGCCCTCGCCCTCGGCGCTAATCAAAAGCAGTTGATGTTCACATATCAAATATTCCAAATATGCGCTGCCTGCGGCTTGATTAAAAACAAAATTAAATGCGATTCGGATGTGTAAACCGGCGTTTGATTTAGACAGCCCTCTCGTGTAATTACTCATGGAAACTCATAAATGTCGTCCGTCGTTCCCGGGGCGTCATGGTGATGGGGGCACCATCGCTATGCGGGCCATAACAACACTGAAGGAGTCTACACCAAGCCAACCAGGACAAGAGCTCGCGTCGAGGGACGAAGCACAGTCGAGATTCACGAACGGGAAAAGGAAACAAGTCCTTGTGTTGAATTATTAATAAAGAATTTCATCACATTAAAACAGATCCGAGAGCTTGAAGGGGAATCGGATGCGGAGAGCGGGCGCTGTGTTTGTTGTTCGCTGTGTGTCCCCGCGCCCTGACGCCCACTCGTTGGCTTGTCAACCGAAAAAGTTTCAAGTTGCACTTCTCGGCGCGTCGTCGTCGTCGTCATCATCCATCCTCAGTCCCTTGCTCTCCGCATCCTTTCAGGGTATTGTTGGGATGGGTATCCCGCCATCAGCCGTGTCATAATTATTCGCTCCACTCGCATTTTCTGCCGCCAGACTGCGGGCGGCTGTTGTTGTTCACCGTCAAGGGTGTGCTCGCATATTCAATTTGAGGAATTTTTTAACTGAATTACAAGAACGAAGAAAAACAAAATTGAATGGAAAAACGCTCCAGCAGCGGGGCCAGGGGTACCCGGTTAAAAATAAACACACATGAACGTTCGCGTGGCGACGACGACGACGTCGGCTTAACTTAGTGTGTGAAATCACTTGAGTGTGATGTGTTAGCGATGAGGGCTGCAGGATTGAATATTTGCGGTTTTTCTCCTTGCGTCGGCTTCTGTTGAAAAGTCAAACAAGGATAACAAGTTGATTTCAATGAATACAATGGCGCGCTGTGAAATTGAGCGCAAAGTTATGAGTGCTTGTTGATTTCGAGTGCAGCAGGTTTTTCATTTCGATGCACACGAGGGCGGTTGAGTGTGTACGGCGGACGGGGCAAAGACATGAGTTTTCGGTGGAATTTTGGCCTAAATTGCATATTCGGTGAATTGATTGTTGTGCAATCAACAACTTCAAAAGAAATTTGATTAAGAGCAGCTTCGAGTGAATACAGTGGAAGCATTTGTTCAATCGTCCTTAATTTGGGAAAGTGTCATGACGTGGCAATGGACTAGTGCCGAGGGGGTGCTCAGCCAAAGGGTTTCCGAGAAATGACGGTCGTTGGAGACGTTTTTGCTTTCAAGTCAGAGAATGTGGGCACATCAGGGACGAGTTAATAAGCAGATAGTTGATGAGCTTGACATCGCCATACGAGCACATACACAGTTCTGAGGGCGACAAAGCGACAAAGAATTCCAAGTGGAGATGAATTTTCGTTAATGTCCCAACCCAACAAGACATAAAAAGTGTAGGTCTTAGCACGGATACTCGCTTGGTTTCATTTTAGGAACAGAATTTCGTACTTTTCATCGGAAAAAAGGACTTCGAAACAATGTTAACCACGATTTGCTGAATTGGTGGAAATGCTTAAGTGTCTTTTCAACATCTGAGTGTTGATCATGGGAGCAGTGAGTGGTGGGGATATTTTGCCAATCAAATAAAAATGTAGACACAACTGATGAAGGTGAGATTAGTGAAATTGAACCGCTGAATATTCATTCTCCTGTCTTCTTGTTCTTAGTGCAATACAGTCCGAGGTGGATCTGGGCCTCACTAAACACGCCTCTCTAGTCGGCCAGATCTCTCGTCAGCTGCTCCCAGCGCACACCAAGCCAGCTGAGGTCCCCCTGGACTTGTGCGCGCCACCTTGTACGCGGACGTCCTCTGTTGTGTTGTCCAAAAGGATCAGAGTGGGAGATTCTTCGGGCCGCAACTATGTTGCCCATACGTTCTATATGGCGTAACTATCTTAGGCGATAGGTCTGTAGACGCCTGGCTAGACTCATGTCGCTTTACAGCCCAGACAGTTCGTGGTTGGGCCTTCTTCTCAAAATGCCATCAACGAGAACAGCACCGAAGACTGCGTGCAAAACTTTTCTCCCGAAAAGACTAAGAGCCTCCTCACCCCCTTTGGATATCGTGCATGCCTCTGCGCTGTAGAGCAGGATGGGGATGATCAAGGTTATACACAGAGTCCACAGTGAGAGAGAGAGGCTTTACGTTTGAGTACCCTTTGGTCGTAAATTGACTAGAACTGCATATTGGATTCAATTGTGTGAATGCTGATCTTGTGATCGTCCTCGTCCGTATCGCTTGTGCTGTTACCACACTACACAGATACAGTGGACTCTCCTTAAGTCCAACTCTCCTTAAGTCGAAACTCTCCCTTACTCGAACTTTTTCGTCATATTTTACATACATTTCCCTCAACATTCCATACAAAAACCTCTCTCTAAGTCAAACTCTCTCTTACTCAAACAAATTTTGGTATCCCGTGACAATTCGACTTAGGGGGAGTCCACTGTAATATATAATGGATCGAACACATTCCACTCTTTGGATCCATAGCGTTGTTCCAAATCACACCTTAAAACCGCAGCATGTACACTAACCCATTTGCGTCCGAATAAAACTCCGAGGTGGAAATAACTAAATTTCTTTATTAATTGGTAAAAACTAAAAATAAAATAAGAAAAAAACAGGAAAAATGTACTCTTCATTGGAAAATAAAGCCGTCCTCAAATGGGGACACTGGGCTAAAGCAGTATGAAAAATTTCAACGCATAAAGTTTGCACACACGGTACTTCTTTGAGCTTTGCCAGTAACTCGATATGGGGTAATATCGCGAATTATGAACGTTGCACACTGCATCAGTAACAGAAAATCAAACAAAATTAATATATATATATTCTCAGATAGCCAAGCGGTCCTTAAGGCACTAAAGAGTTACACATTTAAATCTAAGGCTATCTGGAAATGTCGGAATAAACTGAACACACTGGCAGAAAATAATAGACTCAAGCTAATTTGGGTGCCAGGACATGAAGACTGCCATACAAGCCAACTCAGGTGCACCTACCTACCTTGGGCCCTCCCCTCTTTATGGGTTCAACATACGAACACAAATCATCACACACACAAATGGAACACTGAGCAAATTATCCATGTTAAATATGGCAAAGGCGCAGGAATTCATACATGTTCTAGTTATCTTCAAAATTCCTTCAGACACCAGTTCACTCTTCTATGTAGGTAGATAGGTGTAAGGTAGGATAATCCCGTGGTAGGTTTAGCATCAACTTAAGGACCTTGTTCTGGGCTACTTGTAACTTATTGATGTGGCAACGAGCGGACTTTCCCCATACTGGGCAACCATAATGGCGAATAGCTTGAAATATTACTTTGAATATAATAATTTTGTTTGATAGTGACAGTAATGATTTTCTGTTGATAAATGGGTAAAGAATTTTAGTTGCAATTTAAACTTTGTTGAGATATTTATTTTTTTATAATTTGCGCGTGCTCAAGGGTTTGCTAATACCCTTATGTGTCCGGGGTCAAGACACAGCACGGGCCGAAGGTATAGAGGGAGAAAGGGAGAGGAGGTACCTCCTGCACATTGGTCTTAAATATCTGCGGGTTGTAGTCTGTGGGAAATATTAGTTTGGGAAGAGCATTCCATATTCGTGTAGTGCGGCTGAAGAACGAGTCTCTGAATTCAACTGTCCGTCCGAAGGCTTAAGGATATGCTGCTGGGAATTCCTGGCGAGAAGGGAATTTCGGGGGAATTCATGGAGAAAAGGAATGCGGTTGGCTATCTCACTTGATCATCGTTTGTTGAAATAGCGATAAGACAACGGACAAAGAAGAGACGGTACGTCTATGTTCGAGCGAGTCTACTGACTGCCATATTATTGTCTCCCATTAATTTTATAGCTCGCTTTTGGATTCTATCTAGTAGGTGTAGTGTGGTCTTGGGGGCACCACACCAGTTATAAGCGTTGTACTGAAACTTGGTGCGGATACACGTCTCATAAATTAAAACCAAATCGGAGGGGGTGAAATATTTCTTGTATCGATTAAGGAAACCTTAACATTTCGCAGCATTTTTGGCGACCTCAATGATGCGATCGTTCCAACTAAGTGTTGTGTTGATACACATACCAAGGATGGAAAGTTTTTCGGTTTCATCGATACAAGCGCCGTTCATGGATGATGGGTCATTATAAAGGATTCGCTTGAGTGACAGCAGAGCATTGAGATTTTGAAGCATTGAATTCCACTCTATTGTTTTTTCCCCATTTAATTATGCTGTCAGGATCGGAATTCAATGTGTTTAACATACGCTGCCGCTTCAATTCTACGGCCGAAGGGAGGGGTCGAGAGTCTTGGAACGAATATGAAAAGCTGAGGGTGCTGTCATCAGCGAAGGAATGGATTGGATTAGAAGTAGCAGACAAGAGATCATTTATAAAAATGAGAAAGAGTATCGGAGACAGAACTGAGCCTTGGGGAACACCAGCATTAGTTTGGTGTATATCAGACTTGAACCCATCCAAAACAACTTGAATTGAACGGTTCGAAAGGTAATTTCTAATCCATCTAATCCAGATATGTTGTTGAAATGTTAATTTGGAGTCAAGGTATATACCCAAGTACTATTTGCTCCATTCACCTGTAATGTAGAAGAAGGCAGAAAGCAAGCTTTTCGAGAAAAAAAAGATAGCTTGCAATTTGTCCTTGTTTAGCTGAATTTTCCACTTTTAAAATAAGCTTCTAATATTTCCAATGCAAATTTAAGATTGAGAGCAAATTCATGCGATGAAAATATGGCAGTGTCCGCGGCAAATATAGCTAAACTACACGGAGGTAGGTCTGGAAGGCCCGAGGTATATAGATTGTAGAGAATAGGGCCAAGTACAGAGCCCTGAGGTACTCCAGACTGTAAGTTTGCTCGACTAGATACACCACAATTGACATGCACTTCAAAACAACGATCAGACAAAAAACTTAGAACTATATTCCACGGATAAGTTGGGAAGTTTAGATTAATCATTTTATAAATCAAACCATTATGCCAAACACAGTCAAATGCGTTTTATAAATTAAGTAGAACCATGCCAGTCGATTTTCCTATTGACCGATTACGTCCAACATGATTACAAATCCTTTGTACTTGATGGGAAGTGTTGTGGTAGCGCCTAAGACCAAATTGTTCATCAGGGAAGACCAAAAGAACAAATGTCTGTCTGGCACTCTCCTAAATCTTTAAGAAAACCCTTTCAATTTGCGCGGACGATGCTGGTATGTTCAAAGCTAAAGAAGACAGTTGAGGGTGATAGACATCCGATTGACATCGAAGACTGATCTTGGCGTCAACTCTTTAAAACAACAATATACAAAATTAGTCGAATGTTACTCTACTTAATCGTACTGGCTTCCTCAGCAGCTTCATTTTGGACGACAAGCCTTTTGCATCTTTTTCAGTTTGGAGTATGAATGGATGATTAAATAATCCAATAGATTACCTTACATAAAGACCGATGCCGTAATTGCGACTGTGCTGTGAAAAATGCATGAATATCTGTCAAAAGGCACTCAAATTCATCGATGGACTAGGGGGCAATCAGCTGTGTAGGCGGCTATGTCTGTAATACTTCATTTTTGGTAAAAACTAAAGAATAAAAGATGCTGAGATAAGACTTCTTTGTGCTGTTGTGGGAAACACGGCAGTGTGCGAGGAACTCAAAGTTGAGCACTTGCTTCTTCGAATGGAAGGAGTTATGCTTCAATGGTTCCATCACGTAGCACGAATATCCACACCATCAGGACTTCTGAAGCTTTGAATGCAACCACATAATCTCGCTTGGTTACTCTTGGGCATAACACCAGATGAGTTAGAGTCGATGGCTTAGGATCGAGTTGCCTGCAGATCATTGCGGGTCAGAAGATGATGATGATGATAAGATTTTAACACATTAACGTATAAATATTATTTTTAAAGCTTACATTGAAAGTCTGGAGGTGCTTCTTATGATTCACATGTATGGGGTATAAGTGCACAGGTGTGACAAATTTAGAACCCAAGAGCCAACAGGTTTTGTGTTACTAGACATCGAAAAAGCGTTTGACACAGTGTGGCACGACGCGCTAGTTCACAAGCTCTATAAGCTAATCTTCCCACTACATATCACCAAATTGATTCAAAGCTTCCTCACTGACAGAAACTTTGTAGTAAAAATTGGAAATAATGAATCAGACATCAAACAAATTAAACATGGAGTGCCCCAGGGATCTGTACTTGCACCTACTCTGTTTAATATCTATGTATCAGACTTACCTTCGTTCGATAGCAATGTCAATATAGCAATGTTTTCGGATGACATTGCCTTCTATGCTTCTGGTACATTATTCCTAGATGTTAACAAGACACTACATGCTGTGCTGAACAATACTGCTTCAAATGGAAGACTAAGCCAAACCCTCATAAGTCACAGGCTATCTGGTTCACTAGGCGTAGAAAAGAGTGTTTCCTTCCGAACAACCTTAAGCTGCGATTGTGTTCTATGGAGATAGACTGGGTAGGAAAATGTAGATATCTCGGTGTGACTATAGACCAAAAGCTCACTTTTCAGGCACGTATTTCAACCACAAATGATATAGCAAATAAACTTAAAACAATACTGTACCCATTGATCTGCAGACATTCAAAGCTTAGCGTCGAAAATAAACTATTCTTAACTATAAACCAGAAAGTTTGTGTGTCTGACCGACAAAGGCTCCGAAACTGCACGTCGCAGAGTTCTCAAATTTTCAACCAAAATCATTGTAAAATTTAGTTGCTGAATGTGACAATTTTTAAGTCGGTACGATATACGGTTCGGAAGTGAGGAGTACTTTTTAAACGGGAATAAGATTCTCAAAATAAGGGTGGTTGCATCAATCCGGTATGAAACCATTTCAAGTTGCAACCCCCATATTTTGCTTTGGTGCAACCAAACGTCTCAATCGAACATACACGAACGACTGCCTGAGTCACCAAACGAAAAGGAAACAATAAACATTTTCGCACTTTTCTTATTTTGTCATACCCAACCTATCTATGCATGTACATATACACAGCTACACACAAATCATTCAATTTTGCTGAAATTGTGAATATTGAACTTCTGGACGGATTAGCCGACTTAGATAAAATTTCAGAGCTAGACTAATTACATAAAGTGTTACAAGATAGGCTAATTTTGTTCATGGATCATGAAGTATGACTTCAATTTGCACAACAAGTGAACATAGCGTGCAGGTACATACATAGATGTGATTTCCAAGAACTTTTTTTTTATGAATCGCTTGATATCCCTCCACGTTGTGTGTAAATGGTTGAGAAAAAACCGTAATTTCCGTCCGTTTTGCTGCAGCACTCATTGATAATTCGAACTGCAACATGTATGCACACAGTCAACGAATTGTACTCATTATGAGTTGGGATGTGAATGAGAGATTGGGATAGGCATCAATGGCAAAAGAAAATTCAAATTCTTCTCTGAGTTCTGGTTCAAGCAGTCTTATTGCATCTAGTGCATCTATAACCGAACATTTTTGTCCACATTTTTCTTAATAATTACATTATCGCAAAAATGCCGAGGAAAAGAAAAGCTGTTTGATCCTCAGCACGCATGTGTGAAAAGACGGCGACTTCTTAGATCTGCACAATCTCAAGAAGTAAGAGTCCAAGTTCATGAAAATAATAACATCGCACAGGCTGCCAGAAGAAGTAATGAAACACAGTATGAAAGAGAAAAACAGTATGAAATAAAAAATAATAGAAAGTTTAATTTTCTGGGCGTTTTACTATTTTAAACACATTTCTTCAGGATATTTTGAAAAAACTATATTTTCACTACAGGTAAAGTATCGGTTGAAGAAACAAACCCGGTCAAAGCCGGGTACGAAATCTAGTTAATATAAAAACCAATTTTTCAAGCCATTCTTTTGTATGGAGCTCCCGCGTGGGGCGACTGTGAGAAAACTGAAATTTCAAAGATGTCAAAACAAGCTTTTAAAACTGATGCTCAACCTGCCTTGGCATTTTTCCACAAGAAGACTTAGCGATAAAGCCAACGTCAACTTCATTGATTATCTTATTTATAAATCAAAAATAAGTTTCTATGAAAATTGCTCTTAACTGATAATGAACTCCTAAATCAACTCTCACCACATTAGCACATATTGATAAGACTATAACGAAAATAAAATTCTTGGAAGACCGACGGGCGAATGCAATACTGTGTTAAGTATCACATAAGGCTTTTTGTTTGTAGTTTTCGCTTATTTAATCTTATACATATAATACAGAACTAATGGCTTATTGTAGCTGTAAAGGATCTATGTTTCCTAAATCTCTAATATAAGTCTTAACGTACAATTGTAAAAATTCCATCTACTTGAAATAAATAAATAAGTAAATAAAGATCTGTCAAAAAGGCACTCAAATTCGTCGATGGACTAGGGGGCAATCAGCCGTGAAGTCGGCTATCTCTGTAATACTTCAATTCTGCTACGTACTTTATTCAACGGTTTACTTTGAACTGAAACAAAGATTGCAAAATTCACTTTATTTATTTAGATTTTGACAGATATAGCAATGCCTCTCTCCTCTCTTTTTTTTCCCTTTTTTCTCAGTAATTTACTTAATTTACATCTTCTTTATCTTTTTTCCGTTTTGGCGCTATTTTTACGTCGCTTACACTTATTTACACGTTTTTTTACCTAAGAATGTAAAAAATAGTTTTTTACACAGATTTAAACATCTACCTCACTGCGACGACTTTATGGTGGTCAAAGACTTAAAGTTATTTTAATTTTATTCAATTTCAGGTACGTTCACTGATTGTACAAGATCACTTTTAACAGGTCACGGTTTGGTAAGTCTATATCTGCTAGCATTTTTAAAGATTTCGATTGATTGATTTCCGAAAATTTCGCCACAAGGTACATTAGCGTTTTCCAAGTAGTGCATTTTCAGTACCGTCTGAAAAGTTCAATCATAGTTTTCCAACTCACTAACGTTCCTCCCCACAAGCAATTAACCACGGTGACGGCCGACAGTCATCAGATTGATCTGCCTCTGCCCTCTGTCAGAAATCACAATGCCAAACAAAACAACTCCTCCCTTGAGTCTCCAGTCCAAACAGCGTAATTCGATTTTCGTTCATTAAACGGGAAAATTCAGCAATTCGCAAAACCGATTTCCACAACAAACCACAGCATCCACTGGAAACCATGAACTCCGGGAAACGCAGGAGCCCTGTTGCCAGATGAAAGGCATAAAACCGAACGCTTCCCATTGTGCATCGATGGCATACCATCAATTGCCTTACACGGTGGTTGCTCATACGCCCCGTGGCCGTGGCAATAATCGATCCGCGGACTCCCCGACCACCGCGCATATGGAGCCAATATCACTCGCACTTTCCGCGGTGGTTACTTGTTTACACGGACCAGCGAAGCGTCCATTCGAAGTGCGATTTACATTCTCCGGTGCGTCCCTGATCTTCGACGAAAGGTGCTGGCGGCTAAAAATATCTCTGAGTCGCTTTGGCCACCCCTCTAAGACGGGAGGTGCGCACTGCGGGATGACTTATGGCGGCCATGTGCGTCTGTGTTGAATGGCAATCAAATTGTTCATAAATCAGTCGAGACTGCTGGCCAGCGCTGGCCGGCTGCACTTAAACAGCTGGAGGTGCGATTGGTAAACAGATGTCGGGTGACGATGGACGTGTAGTTTCTGATGCAATACGCGCACACAACTGCGTATCAGCCACATGGTCAGAGCGTGGTGTGTGCTGTGCGTCCAGGTGCCCCAGATCCTTGACGGGAAAGCTGCGGTCGACTACTTTACTCGGTGTAATCCGATTATCTGCCCCGCTCAGTGTGGGTTAATGGCTCCGGCCGACATCAGTTGACGACAAGCACCACGATGCAGTGAACCGTGGCCGTGGGAGGGATGAGTGCTGTCGGTTTTGGGGGGCTAATCTGCCTAAATGGTATTTAAACCATGAGACGCATTTACTTGCTGGCTTGCTTGAATGAGCTTGAAATGGGATACAGTTTATCCGCTTGTGGATAGGCTGCTACGCTTGGTTGACGCTTTTGGTCACCGTTGGCCTAATCTCATCGTCAGGAATCTGTTTGCCTATAAGTAGGCAAGGATACTTCAGATTGTACCTCATCTCCTTTGAAGTGAATGGATTGTCTTAGGAGTGGCAGAGAGTGGTAGAAGATTTGGTAAATGGGGCTAACAAATCCTCTTCAGCTGGATTTGCTGATCTCCTCACAGTCCCTTGGAGACTCCACGCAAGTGGAGTGAGATTTAGTGAAATAATGTTGCATGCTTACAGGAGTTGCACGACCACAAATAGCATGCTCCTCCATGTTGACAATCAATTTCCCACAAGTTGCTGACATTAATTTGGAACCGCACACATTTTGGTCGATTCAGCTTACCCCCGAGAGCACGTGCGGTGCTAGTGGGTGCCACACCAGAGAGCATCCTGTCGACACATTTTAAAATTCATTGCCTAGCCGAGGGAACAAAAGCCGCCGCACGGAGGCAGCCATGAATAAACGCTGACTTCGCCGCACGTTTTCCAATTCCAAGTCTGCCGGGCAACCAGCACATCCTTTGTCCAAACAATGAATACCTAACACGACTTCTTTTGAATTTCCCATCGTCATGCTCAAAGCACCGCTCCTCCCCGCCGACGGGGGCGAATCGAAATCTATTGATCCCCGCACATGACCGCATTCACCCCCGCCCGCCCTCCCCTTCGAGCAAGCATGCACGAGATATTAATGCAGAACTTTCAGAGAAATGGAGACCCATTAAGCAGCAAAGGGATGCCATCAAAGGATACAATGGCTTCGCCAGAGAAGGAGAGATCTGTGCACACTACTTGACCATGCATGCGAGCAAAGCAATGAATACGTATCCACGCGCCGAGAACGATGCCATAAATCGTTGTGCCGTCCACCAGTGGATGCATCCACGCCCACGGTGGTGTAGGGGACCCAGTTTTCAGTTTCAATTGGATCCTTGAACCCTTTGTTTCTCGTTTATTAACTCTGGACAAGTCTTGCCTCGGCAAATACCTCACCAATGGTAGTTGCACGCCCGGACACGACTGCTCTGGTTGTTGGTAATGTAATCGCTCCTGCTAATGGAACTCCTGACCAAGCTCAAGAGGGGCGGGTGCTCCGTGCTGAAACTAATCGGCTCTGTTGTGCAAAAAAAAAGCGCTCTACAGAGGTAATCGGATACATGTTCGATGGTCTATAGCTCTGTGGAGCTCGCACACATAGGCGCTTCTCGTGTGCACAAGGAGAAGACGCAGTTCCTTAAGTTTCCAACTCAATCTCGATATCGCTGAGAGGGCATGCAGCCTCAAGCTGAATTCTCGTGATTTTGCGAAGTTTGTTGTTTTGGAATTCGAATGCGATGTGCACGAGTCACGAGGGTTTTGTTGGCCTGGCTACAAGCGAGCGTGGATACATCGGGGATGGGAACGATGAAGAGCTCATTATCTGCACCGTGGCCCATGAATTCCTGAGTTACGACCATCGATGCGAATTGGGATCGTTGAAGATTGTATTTCTTCAAATTGCTTCATTCCGAGCATCGATGCGGAGGATCATAAGGTCTTGCGATATGAGGCTCTAAATTTTTATTACAGACATGGGAAACGAATGGATTCGTAATCGTGGCGTGCCTTTGAACTCGTTTAGGGGGGCTTAGCGTACATAAAGGGTTGTGCAATTCGTGGTCTGGATTTGACATATGTTGACGAGTGTTTCATATTCGTCCAACCGAATTATCATCCGAGACTGTGGACTGTATGTGACTGTGTGGCTCCCTAAACAATCACGCACTCAAGAAATAAGTACATTTCGCACATGGCCCATCTGAATACCGATGAATGGTCGACCAATAAATTAATCCTTCTTGTTGCTTAGTACGTTCGGGTTCATGAACTTGATACGTTATAGGAGGTAGCGTAGACGTTAGGAGTTCATCATCCCCACAGCAAATATGAAAGTGGATCAATCTCTGCTCCACAATGAATATGAAATGATTGGATTCCTTGATCTAGAGGGCGTCCTATTGACTTATTGACATAATTACAGTCTGGGATGGAGCCGCACCTTGAATATGATCTTATTCAGTTTTACAAATGGGCAAGCGACTATCACGCCGCGAACAGACGAGCAGACAAAACCCACAAAAACACGCGAATGAACCAAACCAACCGTGTCCCTTGTTCCTTTTCCTTTAAAGAGCCTAGCACGGCATATAGCAGCAGTTACGGAAGAAATGATTTCTGAAAGTTCTACCAGCGGGTAAAACAACTACCCCATGGAATCAACATTCGGACAGAAGCCTGTTGTGACGCAGAGGAACATCTTGTAGTAGACTCGCAGTCGATACTGAGAATCTGGAAAGAACATTTCTATAGACTGTTAAACGGCGAGGAAGAATCCAATACCGTTGTCAGGTAGAATGTTCCACTCCACACAATTGACGATGATCGACGAGAATTTCTTCCCCCGACCTAGACGAAGTCAAGATAGCCATATCGAGACTAAAGTCGATTAAAGCTGCTGGTGCAGACGGACTGTCTGCAGAGCTGTTTAAGGCAGCTGGAGATGAGCTGCTAAGGTACGTGCACCAACTCATCTGGAAGATATGGTCGGAGGAAAGCATGACCGACGAGTGGAACCTCAGTATCGTTTGCCCGATCCACAAGAAACTTCAACTGCTCCAACTACCGAGGGATGAGTCTCCTCTCTGCCGTCTTGTGTGAGCGCCTTAAAACATTCGTCAACAACCTAATAGGTCCTTATCGATGCGGTTTCAGGACGGGGAAGTCCACTATCGACCAAATCTTCACACTACGGCAGATCGTGGAAAAAACCCAAAAAATGCAGATCGACACCCACCACTTATTCGTCGATTTCAAGGCCGCGTATGCCAGCGTGCATAGGGACGCGCTATACAACGCCATGTCTAGTTTTGACATTCCTGCCAAACTCGTCAGGTTGTGCAGGATGACGATGGAGAATTCTCGCTGCTCCATCAAGGTCGGTAAAGAACTCACCGAGACCTTCAATGTCAAGATTTAGACAAGGCGACGCGCTGTCATGTGATTTCTTTAACATCATCCTGGAGAAGATCGTGCAAGACTCACACGCCAACACTAGAGGCACGATCTTCCAGAAGTCCGTACAATTGCTAGCATACGTGGATGACATTGACGTGATTTGCAGAACATTGAAGCGGAAGAGGCTAAAATGGGTCTAGCGGTGAATGAGGGCAAAATGAAGTATATGCTGTCATCAAGAAAGGACACACAACATCGACGTCTTGGACAGAGCGTCACAATGGGCAGCTATAACCTTGAGGTAGTGAAGGACTTTGTCTAGCTCGGCTCCGCAGTAAATAGTACAAGCAACATCAGTACCGACATCAAACGCAGAGTAACTCTTGCCAACCGCTGTTTCTATGGGCTCAAGAGGCAATCGAGTAGTAGAGCCATCTCTCGAAGGACCAAGCTGACTTTATACAAGACCTTGATCATCCCAGTCCTGCTGTACGGCGCGGGGGAATGGGTAATCTCAAAAGCGGATGAGAAAGTCCTTGGTCTCTTCGAGAGAAAAGCTCTGCGTGCGATCTTTGGTCCCGTTTGCGTTGACGGTTTCTGGAGGAGAAGATTCTACCACGAACTGTACGGGCTGTACAGCGGCAAGAGCCTAGTCAGGCGTCTACGGATTCAACGCCTAAGATGGCTGGGCCATGTAGAACGCACGGACAACACTGCTTCAGCCCGAAGAGTCTTCGACTCCGAACCAGTGGGACAAAGCAATAGGCCCACGGAACCGATGGAGCACCCAGGTCGAGAAGGACCTCAATCAACCTGAAGGAGGACGGGTGGAGAGGCTTACTGGTTGAGGCGCACGTCCACCGCAGGCTGTAGCGCCACCAGAAGAAGAAGAAGAAGAAGAAGCGGCCGCGACTGGTCGACCTAATTAAATTATGTTGTAACCTCTTAACGTATAACTGATTGGGTCTATTATTCGGGCTGATTGTCAATCAAATTCCCCCCGAACCTTTTCTCTTTTCGCCTTTCCACAAGACAATAAGTTCGGGTGGAATTTTATCCATTATTGGCATGATTATAAAATGATAAATAATAAATGTACACTGAGCATAGAGCAGAATCTAGGTGGATAGTGGAAAAATAACTACGCGCCGGTCAGGGTTTTGGGAAAAACTTTCGTTACCAGAGGACAAGTTACCGAACCAGAATTTGGCTGCCATTCAACCATCAAGGTTTCGGTCTGCATTCGTCATCGAGTCCGTGGAGTCATTTGGTTGAACAGTCCGTAGAAGGAATAGGATTTTTTTGTAATTTTTTTTTTAGTGTGGAAGCATTTTCCACTCGATGTGGAGTAAAATTATGTTACGTATACGCCACCAAACCTCGGAAATCAGTTCTGAAATGGTGATGTATTTTTTTTTTTTGAAAACATTGTTCCACACTCGCACCGAGTCCTGAAATGCCTCTTGTATTTTTTTCCAAATTGAATATTTCAACAATTTTACCGTGAATTTGCTCACGGTTGACTGAGCTAGATGGTGTTTCAGTGAAAAAATGCGTGAGCCGTGATTTTCACACACGACATTCATCATTTTTCTTATCGCATACGCAACGAGATTCCATAACACCCCTGCTCTGGAATCCGTACCAGAACATCGCTAAATATTGCTGATTTAATGAAATTCCAGATCGAATTCTGAGAAATGTCCGCATTTCGATTAACTCGCCGCTTCAAGGCATTTAACGCCACCGGTTTCGCAGAAACAGTGCTCACATGAATCGCTTGCATAATTACATTCCGGTCTATTGCGTTGGCGATTAAATCGTTAATTTCCCTCCCCCCACAAGTTATTGCATACCGCCCAGCACCAATTTCACTACGCGAAGGCGTTGAAGCGCATTCATCTTTGAGCAGTTGGACGGTCTATCAATGAGGGTGGTTGCGATTGCTGTGAAAAATTAAGGTAAATTGTAAATTGCTGTTCTCAAAGGATGAATGATTCTTTCCGTGTTTACTTCTGTAGATTGATTCGAAAAATAGAAAAAGAAGTCTTGTGGTGCTCCCAGGGCTATATATCTTGACTTACATTTGAAATTGGAGGAGCTCAGAAAAACATAGGTTTTATTAATATGAATTAAGAATAGTCTACCATCAGTCCTTTATGTTTATGGTGAGGTTTAAACCGCTGTTTCTGTCCAATAGACAAGACTGGGGCTATCAAGGTCTTATGTAGACATAGCTTGGTCCTTTGAGATAGGTTTCTAGTCATCAATTGCAGCTTATGTCCGAAGTCAGAGCATCCTTCGTTTTGTGTGCTATAACTTGACCTTATAAGTTGAAGAATGGAGAATCTCAAGACCAGATAAAGAAGCCTGCACTAAAGATCGTGCCAGCTGGAAAGGCTTGTAGTTTGGGGTCCAGGTCCTCACGAACATTAGCGCCAGTAGAAGAAAAAGAAAACAGACATAGTCCTTCACTACCTCAAAATTATTACTGTCTGTATTGTATTGACAAGACTAGGGTAGAGTAACGAGAGTGGGAGGTACTCTTATATATGTCATAATACTCATGACGTGCATCTTAGCCCTTATCATTGTTGTCTTGTGTGCATGTTCTATCTCGTCCCAGGACAGTTGTGATCTGACCGACGGCAAGTGCAGTCGTAGTGGTGAGTCGATACTACACAGTCTATTGTGATATTTTGTCCAAGATATCAGTCCTTTGTTGTAGGTAATATGCACTTTCAAGCCTTAGGTGGTGACAGCCTTTGTTACTTTGTTACTATAGACTGCTTTAGCCTGAAGGCACTAAGAATCAACTAAGTACAAAATTTGTCGTTCTGCATAAAAATCACTATTAAATCAGATACTCTGCTTGCAACACTTTTAAAATCACTCCTTTTGTTGATTTTCAATTGAATTCAATTTCAATTCAATTTAATTTCAATTCAATTTCAATTCAATTGAATTTATTTTTCTCGTGATTTCATGTAAAATTTTAAATTAAGTAGGGAATAAGAAATTAATAATGCTTAATTCTTTATACATGAAAATAAAAGTAAAGTATGGTGACATTCTGTATCTTCTAACAGCAGTAATAAAAATAGAGGTGAATGCCAATTCAATGGGTTTAAAAAATAATTATTAAAACAAAAACTAAAAAAAATTGGCGTGGGGTAAGCCAATAAAATAAGAAAGCAATATGGCTAATTATATAAAAATATTTTATCTCAATACATTTAAAAAATAACATTGAAAGCAATATAATTAAATATACTCATCAAAATATTAGAAAGAAGAGATTCTAAGTAATAGTAATTAATACTGAAATGACAATGGGCCGGCGACATTAACCAGCAACACTCCAAGATAAAAGCACTCAGCCTGCCCTGGAACTTGACTGTAAATACTCGCCTCAAGGTGTAGACCGGGACATGCATCAACCGGTGTGCCATGCTTGCGGGGCATCCAGTTTTTTGTTGCAGTCCATGAATAGTCCTTATGAATATAAAAAATAGATAAAAACCTATTCTCAAGCCTAGCGAATGTATATACGAAATTTCATTCAAATAAGTTCAGCCGTTTTGGAGGAGTTCGACCACAAACACCTGCCTGATTTTGTATTAACATCTCTGGTTTCTGTCTATCAATTTCTGACTTAAGGCCATCATAAGATGCGACATCGGGCATCATTCTTGCTGGTAAAAATACTACAAGGGTTCGGTGATACCGCTGCGTAATTGCATGTTTCAGTTCGTTGATTGTTATTGAGCAGTGCACAGGAACATGCGTCATTTTGCCGTTAATCCAGCCACCATGGACGGCAAAATAAAATATTAATTTTGCCAGCCGGTGATCAGCAGACGGATGTGCCACTAGAAGATCGAGTCAATAAACGAGTTATTCTCTAGTAAAACACAGTAAAATTCAAAAAAGTTAATATGGTTCGCTTTATTATTCGATCAACCATAAATGCAAACATTTATTCTGCTTAGAAAAAGTTAAAACTAGAAAACAGGGATGAGGATGACAAGAGTCTACGTACACTTAAAGGTTATAACGGGAGTTAAAAAAATGGAATGGTTGTTAATAAGGCGTTGAATTTCCTTTTGAGGATATGACAGCTATCATCCTTTTCGGCATTGATTTGACCAATTTTTTGGTAACTGAGATCAATTTTGTCTCATTCATAATCAAGAGCCTTCTTTAAGCTTCGCCTGTCTGTGGTGGTTCTTTTCTTTAGGCTCCGCTTTAATTCATCCCATAAATACTCTATAGGGTTCATATCAGGAGATTGTGGAGGTGTTTTCAATTGTTTGGTGTGGTATACAAGCCATTCCTGTACGAGACGAGAGGTATGTTTGGAGTCGTTGTCTTGTTGAAAGACAAACGACTCCCTCAATCCTAGTTTTTCAGCATTCTGGTTTAGGTTATTTTTATGAATATTCAAGTACACAAATTTATCCATTGTGGAGTCAATAAAAACCAGGTTTCCAATCCTCGGCTCTGACATACAACACCACACGAGAACGCTTCCACCTCCATGCTTCACTGTACCAACGGTGTTTGATTTCTCCAGCGCGGTATTGGCCTTACGCCATACTCTCACTTTACCGTCATTGTTGTAAATATTAAATTTACACTCATCGCTAAATGTAACCTTTCGCCAGAACTCATTTGCATGATTTTAGTGGAATTTAGCGAGGTCTAACCTATTTTTTTCTATTCACGTCGCTAATTAAGGGTTTTTGTTTTCTGGACTCTCTACTCCGAAAGCCTTTTCTTTTGAGAACTCTTGGAACAGTATTTGCATCGCAGGATATCCGTTATTTTAGGATTTTTGCACACTTTACTTACTATAAGACTATCTTCACGATTGATAAATATTTTCGGGCCTCCAGATCGGCGTTTAAGATTAAATGATCCGGTCGTCCTATAAATATTTACTATTAGTAGAGGTCAGTCTTCCTATAAGTTTTGCAATCTCCCGTAATAATCTTCCTTCCGAACTATGTTTTAATATCAGTTTCCGCAGTTCAGTGGAAACTTCCCTGCGTTTCGAGTTCATTTTGTACACAACTCAGTAAATATTTATTCAAAAAAACTCACAGTTCCACACTGACATCTTAGAAGAACACAACTGAATAAAATGCAAACAAAAGAAAAATAATTGCAGAACTTTCCCACAAAAAAAGAAAACAGCTGTAGCTGGTGTACGTAGACTTTTGTCACTAAGTGTATGCTTAGCGTTCCCTTTGAATTTTAGTCAACGCCTCAAGTGCCATCAGAATGAACATAAGGAGATTCCTGATTAAACGACACAACTTGTGGATATTGGGTGGTGTGAATAAAAACTGAGTGTGAGCATTTCCTTAGCATTTTGGAGTAAAAGCTCCATCTGGTGTGAGTAAAAATTTATTTCGTTAAGTTTAACGAATCCTCTCTGTTAAGTCTTTTTGACAGCTGAGTCTTTCCTACGTTTTGGAGTGAATAAAGTTGGAATGAATGGAGAGCTCACTTGTGGAAGTTGAGCGCGCATAGGAGGAGACTTCAAGACAGAAAAACGTGAAAACAATTTAAGATAATGGAAAATACTTCGTCGGAAAGGGAATACTTTGACGGATTAATGCCTGAAACACAATAGTGCGTTTGCGCTGGTGTTGGCTTGCAACACACACAATTCAGTGGCCAAGCACAAAATACAGCGTCGACCTCAGTGAAACCTGCGTCAGTGAAAATTGAGAGAGATGAGAGAATCGTAAGAAAACGTAAAACGTAAGATCATGACAGACATGTTGGATAATTTTCGACAGAAGGGTGCGCTGTGCGAGAGATTTTCTCCCAGATTGAGAGTATTTTGTGTCCACTGTCATTTAAGAAATGAAAACAGCCGATTAAAAACAATTTAACGCCAGAAGTCATTTCAAATGTGTGTATGCAGAAAGGAAAAAATAAAAATAAAATCAATGCGTTTAACTTGAACATCTCGCAAATAAAGAAAACAAATTGAAAACACGAAGGCCTGCGTCGAATCAAAAGGCGATAAGAAAAAGACGGGCAATCTTCCCATTTCATTAAAAAAAAAAAAAAAACAATCAAAGGTTATCAAACTCGAATCCATACACGTTCTTCAAATTGTCCCCTGTGTCCCCGAAAGGACATGAGTTATAATAATTTTTGTTTTTCGCGTTTGTATGTTTAAAAACCTTATTGCATATGTTTTGCACCCATCGACCCGATCCTTAAAAGCCAAGAACCCTAGTTTTCAAACGTCAACTGAAGGGAGGGTACCTACTTTGACGCAATTTTTTATTCACACCAACTTGAGTATTTCCTTTAACGAACATTCACAACTCATGTGTTCTTACTCTGAGTCTTTCTCAGTTTTCATTCACACCACCCATTATGACTTTATCCCATTTTCAACATTATCACAGCTTCGTTGAGTTTCGTTCAGTTCCTTACTTTAATACGGAAGAGAGAGCTGCATGAATCGTTCTCTACGTTCAACGGCTACGTAAATGAGTACAGAAATGCGAATTTGAGTAAGTTCAATAATTACGTTTGAGACTTTTGTCGTCCTGTATTGAAGAGATGTTCAGATCAGTGTCGTCCAAGTTTTGAGTTTTGCTAGTCATCCTCGATGTCAGATTTGTAGATGGGTGACCCGCCCAGAAGGTTATTTACAAAAGAAACCATTTGCTGTTATTCCTAGATCATTGCTCCCGCTGCCGCACATCCAGTTAAGTCCGCGAATTCAATACAAATTATTTTTTATACAAGAAAGGAGATCCAAATGTTTCAGCAAATTATAGAGGAATGTCTTGTCACAAAGTGGGTTGAGGAAAACTAAAAGTTAAGTGAGTTTCAAGCAGGCTTCAGAGAAGGTGTCTCTACAGTGGACCAAATATTCAATCCTATCAACATCGCACAAGGCTACTTAAATAGAAGCAAGAAACCATATGTTTTTTTCATCGAAATTGTCAACCGAAACTGTCTGTGTTACAAGCTATCGCAAGTAGGTGACTCATCAAAGTTTTTAAATGTTCTTAGCAAGGCTTACAGCGCTAATAAGTCAGCGGTATGGATTGGTTACGAGCTTTCAGAATGGTTTGGTGTAGAAATCGGAGTAAAGCAGAGGATATCTTTGATATTGTCGTTATTCTTAGATGACATTTCAGAATACCTTCCAGCTGGACTTGCAGTCGAATGCATACGAACCAGAGCACTACTGTATCGGAAGTTATAGTGATCTTAGCAGAATCGACAAGCTCTCTTCAGCTTATGATCAACGAGGTGGGAAGCTAATATAAACCCAATTGCCTGCATATCAACACAGCAAAATCGAGGGAACGGGTCGCATAGCGAGAGCGGAAAGATGGAAGTAGGATGGAGTTGACCTGGACCACCATAAGCCATGACCTTTCATTGAAAAAAAAAAATTTTAAACTAAAACTTACTATTAATAATATTGGTGGCGCGAAAGTCCGAGGCGGACCTGCGCCTAGCTTCTCAGCAACCACCCGTGTTGTGCGTGCCATTGTTCTTTCACGAGTGGAAGGGACCTACAGTTTTATGCCGACCCCAAACGGCAAATTTGAGAAGCTTTTTCTAGACAGGAATACTCTTTAAGCATTGTCAGTGACTCGAAAGGGGTGGAAGCCGTGAATTTTGAAAGTTGGTAGATTGGGGATTCGAACCTGGCAACCTTTGCGTAGAAGTCGACGCGCTAACCCACGGCAACTCACTAAAACTTGCCGAATCGAAAAAGGCTCTAAACTTGGAGACTTGGAGAAACCTAATGTCGAATTCGAAGGTTGGAGTTCCATAGAGGTATTTGAAGCTGTCATGCGGTCAGTAATGTGCTATGGTGCACAAGTATGGGGAGAGAAACATTTGGAGGATGTAGAAAATCGCTTGCGTTCCTTTTTAAAAAGGTTGCTTAGACTTCCAACAACACACACAAGTAACTACCTCATACAAATTGAGAGTGGAATGTCACCCCTCTTCATCTACACCCTTAAATTAAGAATGAAATACGTGAGTAAAATATTAAACGAAGAGGGGAATAGATTGACTCTTGTCAAAAAAGCACAGAGAACGCGAACTCTTTTTTTTCAAAGATTGGGAGAATATGTTTATCAGATATAACATTGCGCTTGATCAAAGCGAAGTGGTGGAGTGCCATTATTCGGAATTTTGTACAGGATGTGGAACAGGCAATCAAAGTAGAGAGCGTTGTGCGAGCGGAAAACTTCGGCAACATGTTTGATGTACAAACAACTCAATCATCAAATGATAGACTACTTAAATACTGACCTTAGTACTGCCCGCATTTCAATGGTTATTCGAGTGAGAGGAGAACTATTAAAGTTAAATTATATGCCCCTCCGCGAAGACGTTCCATTACGATGCAGATTGTGTAATACTGGTGAGAATGAAGACGAAGCACATCCTTGGTACCTGTCCTATCCTGAAGGAAATTAGACGAAAGGACTATAGATGACCAAATGATGATGGATGATGTGATATATGTACTTACCGACGCTGAAAATTGGAGTTCACTAGCGTCCTACAGCCAAATTGACATTATGTGTAGGAAAGGGCAATTTTTAAATGTGGTTAATTTTTTTACTTTTCTTATTTGTTCGATTACTTGACTTTTATATCTTTTCTATACAATGCTTACTCAATATTGTCAAAAATAGTTGTGTCATCTCGACATGCTTAAACGTACATTTGTATAATTTTTTTTTAAATATTTTGAGTGAAATAATAAAGTACCTTACAATAAAAAAAAAATACGTCGCCTCCCATCAACTCTGCCACACCAGGTAACTTCTGGTTCGCCGTTCCCTTTTAAAGAGGCGATTTTTCATTCTGACAGAAGCGTCATCTTCAGAAACAACAGTCCAGAGGGTCACCATCAAAGCCTTAACATGACTTAAACACCCCGTTCCTCCGCTCTGCCATGTCACACGACCACTTTGTAAAATTGATTCTGATCGGTTCGACGGAGAGAGCATCTCAAGACTTGATCAGATTAAATCCGCTTCGCAGCGCCATTGGAGAGTAATTGCTTCTGACATTTCACTCTCTCCCTCTCTCCGCTATGCAGTCACCAAGCAACCGACCGAATCCAACTAAAACCATAATTGCACTCAACAGCAAGGACAATGGCAGAGAAAAAAACAAGACTAATGACACTCGCCGCCCGACTCCTACGTCGGGGGTGCGCCAAAGGACGTACGCTCATAAATATTGTTTTGATTCAGTGCGATGAAACAAAGTCCAGGAAGCCGCTCGCCGGCGGGCCGCTGGAGGGCGCGGTGAGCTTGGAGTTTAGCAACATGTCGAAGTTTACGTCGCCGCGCGTCGCAAGTCAGATTGGTTGCACCATTAATTTTAATTGTGCAGTGAAATTAAAACACAGACTCTCGCATCCTTAATTGAATTGTGCACCGTGGCATCCCGCCGCGGCAACTCGGGCTGGTTCCCGATGACTCCGGGTGGCATTCTTCGCAGCTGGAGATGGTCCTGACAGGGGATCGTTGCGCCAAGGCACTTTGTCTTCGTGGCGTTTCACCGAAAAGTTGCACACTGCAGATCTAATTAATTTCAGTTCAGCAGCAGAGTCGTTGCGGCAGCAGCGGTGCGTGCCCTCGGCTGTGGACGCTGGATGATGTTGTTGCTGAGGTCCTGATGAATGTTCCCCGGTCTCTCGCGTTGATTTTGGGTTAACTGCTGCAGCAGAAGTCAGCTCGGGCAGGTTACCTGTTGTGTGTGACTGCAAATGGGCAGCTCCTGTTGTGGATGGTATGGTTCGAGGGAAATTGACGTTTTCACTAGTCACGCAGGGGCGATGGAATGCAATTATAAAGCAAACGTTGCTACTTGAAATCTTGTGGCGTTGAGTGGCTGTCGAGGGGATGGTTAACTGGAATTTGTTGTGGATTGTTGATTGATGCACCACGAAGTTCTGACAAGTCCCCTCAAAGTAAGCGGCTTTGCCCTCGTGTCCATGGACGAGTTTCCCTCTCGTTGCCTTCAAAGTACTGATTTTTCTTCGAAAAGCTTTCCGCACAATTTATTAGTCCCTCTTAACGACTGTTCCTTCACTTTGCCACGTCGTCGTCGCCTCGTGCACTCGTCCTTTGACTCCAGGCAAGCTCCTGCTCACCTTGTTCCTGTGAAAACTTCCTCAATCATCCGTGTGAACCGTTAGCGGGATACGCCTGGCCATTCGATTTTCACGAGAACCACTCGTCCTGCAGGGATGTGAAGATGAAAAAAATAAATGCATAATTCAATCGAGTCAGCAGCAACTCGGTTTGGCTGCACATGTGTGTCACGGAACGGGGAAGCGGAAAAATTGCAACTACAGCCAGCATCAGCGATTGCGATTGCGAAACAATTTCAATTTACAGGCGAAATCGAATGGAATACCGATTGCTGTGCGGTGGTGGTGGTGCCAGGTGATGGCAGGTGGTGGCTGGCGCACAGAGTGCTGAGCATCCTCGTGCTTCGTGAAGTATTCAAAGTAGACGTCAACATTGTTCACCAGCAATCGAGTGCATGCATTCGCAGACGCATGCATTCAGGTGATGTGCTCGTGCAGGCATAAAGTGGATTGAATGCATTTTTCATCTCGGTGCCTGAGGATTAGATAAACTGTTGCCAGCTGAGGAACGATGCCACGATGCCACTGCAGATGGCTCCTCCATTGTGTGGCTGCTCTTCAAATTTGAGAGTTGTGACAGATACTAGGTTGCTGCTGAATTTTCACTGTGTTCGGGAGGAGACAGACCCTTCGATGACACTTCAGGCCAGGAGTTCGTCGTCAATGTTGCCTCTTTTGCGGCCAAACGGGGAAGTGGTTGCTGTGATCCTTCGAAGTGCCAACGGGCACTGTGTTGCAGTGATGTCGACCGAAGCTCTTGGAGAAATGTTGACGTTGTGTGTATGTTCGAAATTGCCTGCGTTTCATGCAATTTGTTGGCCTCGTTGCTTCGTAGATAAACGTTGTAATTTGTTGGTAACCAAGTTGATTGGGTACTTGTGCGAGGCAATTGCCTTTAACAGGATGGATGGGGGACAACTCTAGTCACTGACCAAATTTACACAAAATGTCGTCAGAATTGGAGAAAATAGGAGATACAGACTAAAGGAGGTCTCGGGGGCAACATTTTTAAATGACGTTGAAAACTGATTAGGACAATGGTAGCCATTAACAGTCTCAGACCGACCAACATCTTGGGATGACTTGTGCTTGATGAACTGGGTCGCATTTGTCTCCACGACTAGACCAGAATTTTTTTTTGCGCTTCGTCTACCGAGAACTTTTTGTCTAACGGGCATCATAATTTTGTTGCGTTACGCCACCATGACCGGAATCTGCTGTGGAGACGCCTTTTACCGGCGGTTTCATGGGATCGAGGACAAGGTCTGCCGCCTGTAATTGGATTTAATGGTATATTTAATGCTATGATTCGCAGGACAATCTTAAATTAAAATGCGTCTAAATATTTATAGAGTTGTATGTGAATTCTAATATAAATGTATATATGGAATAGTACGATTAATAGGTGACTCCCTGCATAGCTCTAAACGGCAGCTGGCTCCGCTGTTACGGCTGACTGCAAATCTCCCACGTGGATGCACTATGCAAAAATCAGTTACGAACAGGAACCCTGCCTCAAGCACTCGTGAAAATCGACAACTTGGTATTAAGTATAATGCGGGTTACGGTTTACCCAACTGTATGCAGTACATTTTCGATTAATTCAACTCTCGATTCAGGCAACTCCTCGATTTTCTCAACAGATTAATTTAATTTTTGATCATTATTGACGCAGTAATCGCAACTTTTCACGTAGATCTATAATTGCAACTATCTCAGCTTCTATTACTTGCAATAATCGGGAATGTACGGGAATGATCTTTACTTCGGTTTTTTTTTTCTTTGATTTCATATTTTCGGTCACCAGTTATCGATTGGTTTTTAATTTTTATTATTTAGTAATGTTATTTATTAATATACTGATCTTTGTATTTATATTTTTCTTTCCTCCCGTATAAATTGGAATTTCGTTTTTTTTTGTGCGTTTTTCTTTACGCTCCGAATTTTTGAACCATGCTCCAACCGTCCAACCCGTGATCTCGCTCTCCCAAGACTGACTACCGCCATGCATCTCTATTTTTCTTTCACCCGCAATCCTGGACAGTTGAGGATAGTCCCAGTATTTCCTTTCATTCTCCAACTAAACCTTCACTTTCAGTTTACCTATTCCTGCCTGTTCCCCACGAAGCCTGGCTCAAGTCGGATTTGAACCATCAGACGTTAGAGTGAATTGCTGCAACCCTACTGTAACGCCCAAATTTAGAATGGGAGGAGTTACCCGTAAGTCGATATCTTTCCACAATAGATATGCCTATAACACGCCCTCAAGTCCGGACCAGATGAAAAGAATATTTCGGCAAAGAAGGGTTTGATTTCTCAGCATAGGTAGCATTTAGTTGGAGTGGGCAAAACGATGTGCATGTTGTCTTCAGTCGACGACGTCCCCATAGGCAGTTACACTGTTGAGGTAGTCATGGACCTAGCATACCTCGGCCCTTAAATAAACTATACGAACACTATCAGTACGTTAGTTAAACGCAGAAGAGTTTATTGAATAATAATGATTGCTTTCGAAGGGCCAAGCTGACATTAACCCTGTCGTGCTTCCGCTGCAGAAGCTCTTGGCATTTTTGAGGAGAAAAGTTCTACAGTTAATCTTTGCTCGAACTGTTTACGCTGTATATCGATCATGTCAATGTCCACGTATAAGCACGATCAACAATGTATATCTTCGCAGCGGGGAAAACCCAATAGAACACACCCACACCCAACGATAGCGCAAACAAGTGGAGAAAAACTTCAGCCAAAGTGGCGTACCCGCTAAATAAACCCATGTGTAACGCAGACTGTAGCGCTAAGACTCAAGACTAAACACTTATTTATCCGTGCATTTGCTTAATGATACAGCACTTTGTTCTTCTCCATTTTCGCTAATATCTACTTCAAAGATTGGAGAAACCAACTGATTTCTTCTTCTTTCTTGCTCCTTTGAAGTTGTAAGCGGATAGTTATTTCTCGTCAGGTATTCATACATCTTTTCGTTGATCGATTAATATCATACCGATACACAAAGTCAATGATTCCTGGCATAACAACCTCCGTTGGGTGACCTGAACGACCACCGTCACTTCTGATGGCAGGGCCAAAACGGATCTCTGTAAACCACTTCTTAACCATTAATGATGTATAGTCTGAATAGGCACAAACTTTTCCTTGGAATCGGGAATGCTTTTGTGGTATGTATAAGGTCCACAAGGTCAATCAATCAAAATCAATTTAAATAAAAATGCTTTGGTTTACACCCCTATTCTGGTTGTGATGTGGGCACAACGCACGGATGTCAACTATTCGGTATTTTGACGAAAACCTCACAAGAAAACACACAATAATAGTCACCATGGTGAGGTGAATTCGTTGCCATGTCAAAAATTGATTTTTTTTGACAATTATTATATTCGCGCTTTTTTTTCTTACTAAGCGTATCTACAAAATAATGACAGAACGTAGCGAACAAGGTAATATTGTGTATATTAATGAAATATGTATAAGTATTTATTAATAATGAATATTTTGCAGCAACAAGAAAATATCAGCGTACATCCTAGGAGCAGTTGGACCATTATACGAATTTCTTGCAAGTTAATCCTGATTTTCTTCTGGGCGAAAGTGATCCAACTGACCCGAATAGGATGCAGAATTATTGGGCCGCATTCGTAGATGAGCTAAACACCAAAATAAAATCAACATCTGTTTATTTTTCCTTGTTGTGTTGTGTGACAGTTCTTTTGTTGTTTTTTTTCCTTGTGATGTGCTCATGAGAACATCACAATTTTGACGGCTCTTGTGATGCTCACAAGCTGCGAGGTTTTGCTCAGAATACGAAAACCTCACAATTTGTGACTCACCATGCTCTTGTGAGGTAGTTGTGACTTAAAAACATCACTGAGGTTTGCCAGAATAGGGATGTTATTTTCAATCCAAAATTTGCTTGGCAACGATGCTACCTGACTCCGTTGCTAAGCGCTGAACAAAGATTTATTTTTGCTATAATATATTGCGCTATGTGTCACATAAAAGATTACAAATATAACAAAACAAGATAATCAAAATGATGCTCAATCTTCCTTGCCATCACTCTACGCGTAATTTACACAATGAAGCTAATGCTGTATTGATCTCTGTTTGGATAAATTCGCTTACCGAAAGATGTATTGGTAGATGTGACTTATCAAATAATCCACTAGTTAACGAGCCTAATGATAGCTATAATCGACAAGATTGACGTTTTCTTCTTTTATTTTTAATTATTAATTAATTAATTTATATATATATATATTTATCTATTTATTAATTAAGTTATTTAATTATTTATTTATATATATTTATTTATTCATTTACGTATTTATTTATTTATTTATTTATATATTTATCAATTTTCATTACTTATTTACTTTTATTTATTTATTTTTTTTTTTCAATAAAGGGTTTTTGTTGTTCTTTTCCTTTGCTAAGAATATCTATTTAAAATTACAGTTGTTTTCTGAGATGTATTTCAGTAGAAAGATAAAATACATTCCATAATATATCAAATCCCTGAATTGTAACTTGTGCGGTGGCTTGTAAACTTGTGAATGAAATAAACATGATTGATTGATTATTATTGCTTATAACTTATTTCAATTTATGGCCCTTTACATAATAATATAATATTGGTGGCGCTACAATCCCAGGCGGACCAGGGCCTAGCTTCGCAGCTACCACTCATGTTGTGCGTGCTATTGTTCTCTCACGAGTGGAAGGGACCTACAGTTTAATGCCGACTCCGAACGGCGTAGTTGAGAAGCTTTTCCTAGACAGGAATTACTCTTTGAGCATTGTCAGTGACTTGAAAGAGGTGGAGGCGTGAATTATGATAGGCGGTTAGTTCGGGTATCGAACCTGGCACCCTCTGCGTCGGAGTCGACGCACTAACCCACTATGCCATGGGCCTTTACATACGAATTATACTGCAGCTTTCAATTTGAACTAAATCAATTGAAACTAAAATTTATTGAAAACTGCAAATTTTCAATAAAATATTTCATATTACTTCTTCTGAGAGACATCAAACAAGTCAAATTTTATTGAATAGTTTCCAAAATAATTGCTCTCATTTTTCGAATATTTAACACATTAATTAAAAACCTGAATGTAAGAAATCCCAGAAAAATTGCTAATAAAGTTGCCAAATATGTAATATTTAACGCGGCCACATTTAGGTACATGCAGTTGAAGCTCAACTGAACCTTATACTTAGCCAGAATGGAAAATATTTCATAGGCTTACTTTACTATTTTTCTTATAAAATTCCGAAAAACATGGGTAGTTGGGAATCTTCGACAACTCTCTATGGCGAACGTTCGCCCATAGAAGTGTGAGATTTTTACTCATTAAAACCATCTCCCTGAATTTTTTTAAAATTTCAACCAAGTGAAGCACTTGACCAGTAGCTTGCATTTTATGACTTAGGTACTGATCGGCAGGTTACTCTCCAATGAAAGTTCCTGCTAACACCACAACCATGCGCGGGTGTAGACTGTCGCACGAGATCAAGGGGTCGAATTTTTTTTTTTTTTTCATTTTTTTCATTTATTTATTATTTTTTTATTATATGTTCTTTTACTAGTACAGGAACATTATAATATAAAATATTATTTTGTGTGACATGATTGAGATTAGTGATTTCAAGTTACTTCAATTATAATTTAAGAGTGTAGATTTCTGATTTTAAAATTTAATGTTATTATAATACATATGTGTAGAGAAAGAGTTAAGACTGAAGTTACTAGGAATTATTTCAGTTCGAGCTCGAGAAATATGAGAAACAAGCGTTACAAAATTGTCTGTACTTGGTCTTAGACCGTATACACATGTAACATATTCAATTGCGGTCGAGTTCAGTTCTATTAGCGAGAAATTTGACCAGGAGGGCGGTTGTTTTGTATAGCCCAGTTTGCAATAGAGCCCAAATCCTCGTTTATTTTAGCTACTGAGTCTTCAACCATACCAAGGAAACTTAGGTAGATTTGGACATCGTCTGCATAGATATGGAATTTACAATAGCATAAAACTAGTGGAAGGTCATTGATAAACATTGAAAATAATAAAGGACCGAGAATGGAACCTTGAGGAACACCATAGCGTACGTCACAAAAGGATGACAGTTTAGAGTTATGAAAAACTGCTTGAACTCGGTTAGTAAGATACGAGAGAATTAATTTATTAGGAGGATTACAGAAATTGAATTGGGTGGACAGTTTATAACAAAGTATTGTTGGGTCTACGCAGTCCAATGCTTTCGAGAAGTCGAGTAAGGTTAGTATGGTCGTTTTGTCTTCGTCGATAGCTCTTCGAATATCGTCTGTTACTTTTAATAAGGCTGTGACACAGCTATGTCCTCTGGGTTTAGAAGCTTGTTTCGCTCAATGTAATCTTTGATGTTTCGGCTAATAATAGATTCAAACACTTTTGCAAGAAACGGAAGGATTGCAATTGGTCGGAATTCAGGTGGATTAGTTTTCTTTGGTACTGGGATTATCTTGGCCTTCTTCCACAGTGTTGGGTAGCGGGACGTCATGATTATTGTGTTAATAATGTGCGTGATATGATGAAGTATCACTGGAAGCAATATTTTAATGAAGTCAGGGTGGATACAATCGAGGCCAACGGATTTTGACTTGATGGCAAATACTGTACAACCGACTGTGTAGGAATCGACTCTTGCGAGTTCAAAGGCATTTGCTCGAGTGTTGTTTAGAAGTATTGGAGGCATTCTTTCGGAGACTGCGGGACCAGTAGAAGCGAATCGACTATTTAAGATATCAGGGTTAATGTTATCGTCGTTTATCCTTTTCTTTGCTTTTCTCAGTCCAATGTCGCGAACCTGTTTCCATAGGAAAGTGGAAGATCGATCGTTTCTGAATTTCATTTTGTAGTACCTGAGCTTAGCCGATCTTATCAACAATGTGACATCGTTCCTACATTCTTTATATGCATTATGCATTTCCGGGCAACGAAATCTTCTCCATCGTCGAATAATTTCAAGTCGGCGCAAGACATTAGTTTTCACAAGGATCGGGTAAACTGCAGAGTTTGTGTCCTCTTCTAGGCCTCACTTATGTTTATAAGCAAAGTTCTGAACTTCATCTTGGAGTGGTAATACTCCAAGATATCTATAGATATCGTTTCTGATATACCATGGTGAATTAACGATGGTTCTAAGCACCTTATTTTGAAAAGTCGGTATTATGCTTATGATGATCGACGAGAATTCCGTCCCCCCGACTTAGACGAGGTCAAGATAGCAATATCAAGACTGAAGTCTAACAAAGCTGCCGGTGCAGACGGACTGTCCGCTGAAATCTTGAAGGCAGCTGGAGATGATCTGGTTGGGCGTATGCACCAGCTCATCTGTAAGATATGGTCGGAGGAGAGCATGCCCGATGAGTGGAATCTCAGTATCGTTTGCCCGATCCATAAGAAAGGAGACCCCTTCGACTGCGCCAACTATACAGGGATACGTCTCCTGAACATCGCCTACAAGATCTTCTCTGCCGTTTTGTGTACTCGCCTGAAGCCGTTTATAAATAACCTGATAGGTCCTTATCAGTGTGGCTTCAGGCCAGGGAAGTCCACTATCGACCAGATTTTCACACTACGGCAAATCCTGGAAAAGACCCAAGAAATGCAAATCGTCACCCACGACCTTTTTGTCAATTTCAAGACCGCATATGACAGCGTGCATAGGGAGAGCTATATAACGCCATGTCTAGTTTTGACATTCCTGCCAAACTCGTCAGGTTGTGCAGAATGACGATGGAGAATTCTCGCTGCTCCATCAAGGTCGGTAACGAACTCACCGAGACCTTCAATGTCAAAAAAGGTTTTAGACAAGACAATGACAAGCTGCCATGTGCCTTCTTTAACATAATCCTGAAGAAGATCGTTCAAGACTCACACGCCAACACTAGAGGCACGATCTTCCAGAAATCCGCACAACTGCTAGCATACGCGGATGACATGCACCTGATTGGCTGAACACAGCGAGCTGTCAATGAAGCGTTTGCTGGCATTGAGACGGAAGAGGCTAAAATGGGTCTAGCGGTGAATGAGGGCAAAATGAAGTATATGCTGTCATCAAGAAAGGACACACAACATCGACGTCTTGGACAGAGCGTCACAATGGGCAGCTATAACTTCGAGGTAGTCAAGGACTTCGTCTACCTCGGCTCCGCAGTAAACAGTACAAACAACATCAGTACCGAGATCAAACGCAGAGTAACTCTTGCCAACCGCTGTTTCTATGGGCTCAAGAGGCAATTGAGTAGTAGAGCCATCTCTCGAAGGACCAAGCTGACCTTATACAAGACCTTGATCATCCCAGTCCTGCTGTACGGTGCGGAGGCATGGGTAATCTCAAAAGCGGATGAAGAAGTCCTCGTTCTCTTCGAGAGGAAAGCTCTGCGTACGATCTTTGGTCCTGCTTGCGTTGACGGTTTCTGGAGGAGAAGATTCAACCACGAACTGTACGGGCTGTACAGCGACATGAGTCTAGTCAGGCGTCTTCGGAGAGTCTCGACTCCGAACCCGTGGGACAACGCAACAGAGGACGCCCGCGTTTAAGGTGGCGCATCCAGATGGAGAAGGACCTCAACCAACTTGGCGTGCGACACTGGAGACAGCTAGCCAGAGACCGTGCTAGCTGGAGAGGCTTGGTGGTTGAGGCCCACCCCAAGTCCACCCCGGACTGTAGCGCCAAATAAAGAAGAAGTATTATGCTCACATTACTTGCTTTAGTAAAACCACAATGCTTGGGTTAGGTAGAGGGGCTGCTAGTGAATTCACCAGCACACTTAGATCATGTTGGTCCATTGTGATACCCACAGTCAGGCTACAACCACTGATTGAACAATCCAGTGACAGTGCCATTAATTTGATCGCAACGGCGAATGGTGACTTGACCAGATTTGAAAACCAGATAAATGCGTATTAACTTTGCTTTCACTGGGATTCGAACCGGGGATCTCGCTAACCAGGGGCAGGCTCGCTAACCAGGGGCAGGCACTCAACCAACTGCGCAATCCAGTCGTTGGTATCACCCCAAGGTTGTACGCCCTATGTCCAAACTGGTTTTAGGATTTGCTTGTATACAAGCAGTTTGTTGTCAATACGCAGCTTGGATTGTTTGCCAATAAGTCAGTACAGATCTCTTAACGTGTTCCTTCCACTTGAGTTTTACGTCAAGAGTCATCCCGAGGTATTTTGCTTCATTGGCAAAAGGTATGTGAACACGATTTAGTCAAACTGGCAAGTTTTAAATTAAGTGAAGTTAATATGGACTGACTGCTTTCATTAGGGACAATTCGCCATGAGTTCATCCATTCGTGTATCTGATCTAGTGAACGTTGAAATTTTTCTGTAGACTCTTCAACCGTTTTGGCTGTTACCAAAATGACAGTGACGTCAGCAAATGTGCCTAGAACAGTGTGTTCTTCTTGTGGTAAATCATTAGTATACTGTAGGTAAAGCAGAGGGCCAAGAACACTCCCTTGCGGTACACCAGCATTTATATTTTTAAAAGCAGAGTATTCATTTCCATGCTTCACACGGAAGATCCTTCCAGAGATATAGTTCAATAAACTAATATACAGTTTCCCCGGTAGAGATCGGCATAGTTTATATTTCAGGCCTTCATGACATTTTATTGTCACAATTAAAATTCAAAAAATAGGACTAAGCTTAACATAATAAATTCATCAGTCCAACATTAAATATAGCAATTTTTACAACAATAAAGATGCTATCGATGAGGTCACCAGTTTGAAAGTAAGATAGATGTGAAAATGCACTTCGTTCATTAACTTTGAATACGTCGTTTTCCCGAAATAACAGATCTAAATTTTTTCTACTATGTGTGTACATGTGGTGTTGTTAACACTTGCTGACAGGATATGTAAGTGGTCGGCACAATTCTTCGACTTACTCGGTCTTAGCACATATGTATTCTAAACGTTAATGATGAGTCGGGAAGGTTAGCATCGTCATGTAATTCAGTAAAAAAAAACTCTCCTAGCAGTCGTAAGTCGTGTCAGGCCTTACAGTGAAATCGATTCCGGTTCAATTCTCTTATTCTTCTATGAGGGTCGGCTCATTATCGCGGTGAACTCCTTTACCGACGACGGTTGCTTCAAATGGACCGTACGTAGAACTATTTCTAAAAGCGTATCTCTCACGTAGACCACGGCATTCTTCATTCGCTTTTGATGCTGCCTAGAATTTGTATCCGCCACTCCTTCAGAACAAGTGGCCTAATCACCTATTGACATCACAAAAATCAAATCAAACGACCAAACAGGCGATCAGCTTTGTCGAAAATGTCTTTAAGTGAAAATTAGTTATCGCACAAAAATATCTGACAAACAGGAGCTCCAAACCAAATGCCTTCTCAAGCATCAAGACTCAACTGTCCATAATTCGTTAACAGCTTAAAACCATCGAAATCCACACCCCCTGCCAGGCTCCCCAGAATCCCCACCCAGCCCCCCAGAAATCCCTCGCCGTCTTCTTCCCCACCATCACTCCGCCCAAAATTTCCTGACTGAGCATCCTCTGGAAACACAAAACAAGTTTCAACTCGCAAACAACTTGCAACGACTTTGATTCTTCTCATTAAGCGGATTGTTCGTGAATACCCTGGCCGGCCTGAAATCCGCTCGTCTTTACGCGCACACCATCTGTGCTCGGAGAACTACTTTGAATAAGTATCCTTCCCCCCAACCCTTCCGTGTGAAGACAATTTTTCGCCTTGTAAACGTCCCTCGAACGGCAGACACAATCGCCTTTTCCCGATGTTTTCACAATTCGCCCACTGATCCGGCGCTCATTTACAGAAGAACGAGCATACAAAATGCAGCAGCCGCCGTTCCCAAGACCATAAACCCTCGCGCTGTCCATTAGCGAATCTTCTACCGGCCGTCCGCACAATGGGAACTCGTTAATTCAGCTGCCTCAACCCAAATATTTGCGCACAAACAGAAGCCCGGCACAACACTGAAAGACGGGCCTTTGTGTGCAGACGTCCCTCCGATTCGGGTAGTGTCCTTCTTTGGCGAATTTTTCACCATCCGCATGGTCCTTCTTTTGTGTCTCCTTCCCGTTCCGTTTGAGGACATTCGATGACGTGCTTAATGAATACCTTTTGCCAATGGGACACCGCTAACGTCGGGGCGAGAACAACGAAGGACACCGATGACGACGATGACAACGATGACGATGAAGGCGGTATTGAATGAAGAAATCTAATTAAAATCTACCCTTTAGCAGCACCGCCATCTGGTGCTTCCGGTGTCCATCTTCGGCATTGCCGCCGTCGCTTTAGCCGCACCTTCTGCACGACTCTGGCGCCGCGTCGCGTGCTCTGTTCAGGAAATTAACTGACTGGAATAATTAAGGTTATGGAACTTGTTAAGCTGATTCATATTTCTTTCTCTGCAGCATCCTTCGCTCGTCCTTAGCCCGTCCTCGGCTCAGTCGGTTTCGCAGAACCTTGAGGCACTACCGGCCCCGGTGGCGCGTCGATACGCTGTGGATGGTTTTATTTCGAAAGTAAAACATCTTGAGCTGTTCTAGTGAAGGAAATGACTTGTAGTTGGAAATTCCTCGGAGGATATTAAATTTAAGGCTTCCCGAGAATTCCCAGCGGACACGGCACGGTGAGTGCAGGGGGCTGTCGATCCGGCTTTGTTCAGCGAGATGTTTGTGGATTGGAAGCGTCTAATTAAGGATGCTGTTGATTCAAGACGAATTGTGTGCGCGCCATGACTTGTGAGTGGGTGTCCTTGACCCTGGCAACATCTTCACGCAACAGCGGAACCGACGTATGCAAATAGGCACGAGAGTGGATGGCTGTTGGTTTAGGCTCGGAGGACAATGGATGGCAGGTGGCTGGTACCTCTGCTGGAGATGTTCTCAAATTTGCAGAGTCCTCCAATTTACATATCAAACGAGGGACCTTTAGGTGTGACTACAGCCGTAAGCCGAAAGAGGGTCAGCCGAAAGAGGGTCCTGTTGTTCGCTGAAGTCGCCTTTTGATCTCTTGCCTGAACCTTCCAGAAATCCCTTTCATTTGGCGAGCAATTCAAATGCTGCCACCGTGTCAAATCGAAGAAATTGCCCAGCACGCAGAACACACACGCCGCCCTTAAATCCCATTACGGATGATCTATCCGTTCCCTCGAATTGTATTTGTCCTTCCAAATCGACTCCGCTCCGTATCGGAAAGTGTGATTAAACATTCTGCCAGTTCGCAGTAGTTTCGTTCTGTTTGCCACTCATTTGTATTCGCGTGCTGTGCCCTGTTGCCTACGCTCACTCCCTTTGGTCCTTTGTGCATGCCTGGCTAAAGACTCTGTGCACATGTGTCGAACCCAGATGGACACGCCGCGACGAGAATACACATTCCGGGCCAATTAAGTTGTTTCCCCGGTGCCCGGTGCCCGAGTCTCGCACAGCTCCACGCATTCGACACACGGGAAAACAAGGCAGAGCGTGTGGCGTGTAGGAAGGAACGACAAGGAACACCACTGTAATGTAATCATGATTGTGTTAACTAGGGAAAGTTTGTGTTCATCAATAAATGAGTGGAGCTACTGCTGTCGGGAGGACCAGTTCGAAGGAACGGGCATTGTTATCGATTTGGCCTGTCTACGAGCTTGTCCTTGAATTAACGACGAAAGTGAAACACAGCGAAACACTTTACTTCGAATCGTTTATGAGATCCCGTTTCAGAAAAAGCAAAAGTTTCTGGGACCATAACTCAATGCTTAACGATTCGAATACTTCTTGGGAAACTGCGTGCTACAGTGTTGCAGCCCTGTGGGGCGTATCAAATATTCCCACTTACCAAAAGGAGAACCTAATTTTCACTTATCCTGATAAACCGTCGGAAGAAATTTGCAGAATTTTCGTGATTTATGAGTTGAAACTTCTACACTTCTTCTGTTGATGGCGATACAGCCTGTAGTGTCCTTAACCCTCAACCGACGGGACTCCGCTCGTCCAGGTGGAACGTAAACGTGGAGTATAATTTTTTGTTATGAGTTGGCGCTTTAATACAGAATGTAGATGGCACCACAATCAGTGTGGTGTTCTCTGAACTACGACAAGCTTAAAGTGATCTCGTAGGCATATCTAATAATTAGCTAAGTTTATGATTGAACTACATAGATGGCGCCACAATCGGCGATGTCTATTGCGTTACCCGAGATGCATGTGATTAAATATAGAGAATCCTCTTACTGTATGCTTTGATCCCTCCGGTTGACCCGATCTCGTGTTAGTTGCTTCCCATATCTCACGACAAGTCCGATGCAAGAGTGATTTGTTGATTGATGTTTTCATTGAGTAGTGTCAGACCGCAGGGTAGTGAACAAAGGTATCGTAATTTTATGGAACAGTTCAGCTAAACCTTAGTTCTCGAAAAAATTAACTCCGTGAATATTTGTCTGACGTGATGTTATTTTACACAATTCAATAATTTTTTTTTATAGATGGCGCCACAGCCTACAATTGGCATGAGCATCACGCGATCGACATGTGCACCTAAAGATTCTCTCCCTTAGCAATTCGGAACATCCTCCGTTTCGTTATATACACTCATGCTCATTCAATTAAGCCACATACGCGATAAGGAAGTACTTGCCGCAACACTGTTGCTATTGTTGCAATGAATTAACCTAACATATGTTAAAGCTGCTAATGAGCAAAAAAATAGCTACAATAGTAGACAGTATTACTTATAATCATCCAAAAAAAAGAATATAAAGCGGAACAGTGGAAGTAGATGTTAGATAACAGGTGCTTCATTATCGCATATGTGGCTTAATTATATAAGCTTGAGTGTAAATGTCTTCACAGCCTGTAGTGTATTTGGCCCTCGAACAATGACTCTAGACAGTTGTGTCCAGTGTCTCACTATAACAGTCCTTGGAATAGAGAATCAAGACAGCATATTTTTGCTGCCGTGTAGTCATACGTCTTTGCTGCTCAGGGAAATGAAATTTGGAGACAATGTACAACTTCTTCTCCAGAGATGGCGCCACAATAAACACTCGATTTCAGCCTAAAACTATGACACGATATTTATATAGTTGCCTCCAAAGCGTCACTAAAGTCTCTCAACCGCAGGGTAGACTATTAAGAACGCACTTTTTTAAGCGGTATGCACAGAACTTACTTTGTTGTCAGGTTTCAAATACCGAAATCGAACGATCGAGCGACGATTTAATTGCAAGATTGAAAAAAGTATCTAAATCGAAAAAAAAAAAACAAAAAAATGTTAAACAAATGAAAATCGAGTTTTCTTTCTATTTCTCAGGAATATAAGTTAAATAAAACGATTCGCTTCTTTTTTCGATCCAGTCTATGGCTGATTTTATTTTTCATCATTCAACTTAAACTGACCTATCTTAACAATTCTTATAATATGATTAGTAAGGGAAATGTTCTGTACAGTGGATGAATGGCCAACAAGTGCTGATTGTGTATCGTGTGACGGATGTGTGTGGCGGAAGTGTAATGTAAGTTGTAAAGGGAGTGTAGAGGGGAAGGCATTGTGAGTTGCTGCCGTTATACACAGCTCTAAAAAAAGATAAAAAAAATTAATATTAATATTGTCAGTCAAGATCAACTTACAATTCTAATTAATAAAGAAATTTCTCCTAATAAATTTTAAGTTGGAGGAGCAGCTATCTTAGCTGAACATAATAAAAATCATCATAGTGTTATAGATGGTATAAAATTTAATAATCCCTTATTAATTAATAATCTTCGTCTACCTAAACGTTCATAACTAGTATTAGCCAAACAAAATAAACCTGAAGAACACAATCCATGAGCAATTATTAACGTATAAGAACCAGAAATACCTCAATAGGTTATAGTTAATCAACCTCTTAATACAATTCTTATATGAGCAACTGATGAATAAGCAATTAAAGATTTTTAATCTGTTTGACGTAAACAAATTAATCTGACTAAAACTCCTCCAACTAAACTAAGAATTAATATTTTTAAAGCAATGTATTGTTTTGTGCAGAATTAAGACAATTAGGATCGCCCATCGTAGAGATTCGATGACCATCAGGAGTAATACAACCAAAAAATTTGGCAGGGGTTGCGTAAAATTGTAAAAATGTTGTAAAATAACCCAAGTTTTTACATGTGTCTACCACGGTTCTATTCAACCGTTTGGCAAAAGAGCTACGCGAAATTCCCTCTCCAATGGTATAAGCATCATGCCATTCGATTGAGTAGAATACTGTACAAGCGTACTACAAAAATGGGCAGCACGTAGATATTTATATATTGGTAATCGAAATATTGTATTTTATCAATAGATGTCGTTGGAGTCGTCTATCTCCAGTGCTACCAATCACATTGTATCACACCTTATGATATTGGAAAGGTGATATTTTTAAGGTTCATTTAAACAAAAAAAAAAAAATTCGGACAAGTTGAAGTAAAGTTACAGCAGTTCAAAAATGAGTGAAAATAATGAAGAAATTCGCAATATTTTGAAATTTTTGTATAAAGAAGGGAAGAATGCTACCCAAGTCACCAATGAAATTTGTGAAGTTTAGGGAAACGATACGGTATCAGTTCGTGTAGCACAACAATGGTTCGCTTGCTTCCGTTCTGGAAATTTCGATGTGAAAGATGCACCTCGCTCTGGTCGATCTATCGTTGAAAAAGTCGATGATATTATGGAAAAGCTTGACCAGGACCATGACATCGCCAAGGAACTAAACATTCATCATCAAACGGCTTTGAACCATTTAAAAAAAGGCTGGCTACATAAAGAAGCTCGATGTTTGGGTACCACATGAATTGGCTGTGAAAGATTTAATGGACCAAACATCTGCTATTCTTTACTGTAACGAAATTAAATCGAACCATTTCTGAAGCGAATGATAACAGGAGACGAAAAGTGCATCAAATACGACAATAATGCGCGAAAAATATCATTGTGCAAGCGTGGTGGAACTCAACAAATGGTCGCAAAGCCAGGATTGACGTCTCGAAAGGTTATGCTGAGTGTTTGGTGGGATTGGAAAGGAACCATCCACTATGAGATGCTCCAGCCTGGTCGAACGATTGATTCTACACTTTACAGCCAAAAATTAATGAGATTGAAGCAAGCAATCGAAAAAAAAACGGCCAGAACTGATCAACAGAAAGGGCTTAGTTTTGCATCAGGACAACGCTAGACTACACACATCTTTAATGAATCGGTAAAAACTGGGTGAGCTTGGCTGGGAAGTTTTGATGCATCCACCATATAGCCCTGACCTTGCACCATCGGACTACCATTTGTCTCGGTCAATGCGGAATTCCCTTAATGGAGTAAGGTTGGCTTCAAGAGAAGCCTGTGAAAATTACTTGTCGCAGTTATTCGCCGAGAAACCACAAAAGTTTTACACTGATGGAATAATGTCTCCAGCGGAAAAAATGGCAAAATGTGGTCGACCAAAATGGTAAATATTTGGTTCAATAAAGTTCATTATAAAAAAAATTATAAAAAAAAAAAATTAGTTGAAGTTTGATCAGAAATACGAAAAGACTTTTTCTACTACCCTATATAACATGAACGTACACAATTCTTCCTTATGTTATCTATTAGACCAGGTGCAGGGGTGTTAGTGTATCTGCTTCCAATTGCTTGCACAAAATTAGAGGAGGTCCTGCACCACGTGGATGTGGCAACTCAGACAAGGCGCCCCAGTTACGATGTACCACAGGTTCTGGCTCGAAGACTCTTCGTAGCGGACCTGAGTTGTTCATGCGCTCTGATCCAGCCACATTTGACGTGGGATCCACTTGCTCAATCTCATCTTGTTGTATAGCCCGTACAGTTAGTGGTTGAGTCTTATCCCTCAGGCCGCATGACATTGGCTATGTCAAGTCACGGACAATGTTCAAAGAGTAATGAATATCTAGAAAAAGCTTCTCAAAATTGGCCATTCGGAGTCACCATAAAACTGTAGGTCCCTTCCACTAGTGAGAGAACAATAGCACGCCCAACACGAGTGGTTGTTGTAGAATCTAGGCCCTTGTCCTCTACGGACTGTATCGCCTCCCATATGATATTATAACTTTGTTGAAGTCAGGGTGATTCAGGGTGATGTTGAAGAACTCCCATGGCAGCGCCCCGCCTTGTCTAAATATTCTTTTGACAGGGAAGGTTTCAGTGATTACTTTACTGACATATGGGTGGCGCGACAGTCTGATTCGGACCTGGGGCTAGTTTCTCAGCAACCTTAGAAGACCTTTAGAAGACTTATTCAAATATAATTGACACGTTAAAAAAGGGCGAATTTCTTGTGGTGACGATACTCGGATTTCACTCATTGGCCATGCTTTCCTCGAGTAGCGCAACCACACTTAAGATTCTCGGGGGAACGAATAGTGCTAATTTCTTTGCTAGAAACCGCCTTCTTTTTCAAGATGCCGCCATAATTTGTTCTGTCTCGTGTTGACACTGAAAGCATAGGGCATCAAGCTCTTGTACTTAGTTGCCTCCCATTTACACAATAATTACGTCTAAGTAAATGGTTAACCGCAGGGATCTGCTTGAAGACCGCTGTTATTATACTGTGTGCAGATCGTACTAAACATGCACTCAGGATGTATTCTTCTGCAGAAGATGGATAGATGAAGAGGATCAGGCAACTATTGCACATCTTCATTGGCCTGTGGTTCAAATAAGGAGCCTATTTCTTCAACAACTCTTGTAAGCTAAGGAATACTCAATTAGCCATCTTACACATCACCAACCATAAGCACCAGCTGGCTTTCAGGGCGGAAGTAATCTTATTCGCGTGGTAGCACAGATTACTTGTGCTGCATTTAGGCCAGCACTGCTCCTTGCCGTGAGGACCCTTGACTCACACAGCTGCTCAGGATCTTTGATGGTCGGATTATTTGATGACCACTCCAAAATATATTACGTTTACCAAGTCTCTCTTGTCCTCTTGTTTATTAATTTTCAAAACTTAATTTCAAAATCAACTAGATAACTCCAACCACCCACGCGGATACGTATTCACAACAGTGCTCCCAATCTTACTGAGAAGCTAAGCCCTAGCCCTCTACGGGCTATAGCGCCACCCATATATTTATATCGCTCCCTCAAACTCGATTTTCAGATCAAGTCCTTTGATGCCAAGTCAGGCTCCGAGAGAACACAAAAATTGCCTTCAGTTGCGCAACTCTCCCCAGTTTCCACGACCACTGAACAAGAAATCTCATATAAATTTTGCAATAAGAAAAACTTTCCATGTCCTTACATCGCCCTCTCCAGGTACTGCAGTTGCTGCTCGTAAAACTTCACGGAAAAACTTTAAGGGACTAAAGTTCGGTTCACTGTTTCTGTTTCTTTTCTTGTTTGTTATTCGCCAAGGAAGTTTTAAGTTGCACATGAGGTCTCGTTTGGGCTGTCGTTTAAAATGAAACGCCTTTGAAAAGTTTTATCCACCTCACCATCGTCCTTGAGGGGAATTTTATGTGTGTCATGTGTGAGTGGGAAGCACTTTGTCTGATCCGGGTGCGCGCTTGATGGCTTTCTTTGCTGTGAACTATGGGAACTATGTTTTGCTGGACGAAGGCAGATTGAGGGCGAATTTTTGTTATGATGTCTTCACAATTCAGCGGAGTTAACGTGGGTTGAATGGTTGGAAAGCATAATCAGGCATCCATCGTTGAACATCGGGTAGGAAGGTATGCTTTCATAGGAAAATTGTATAAGCATCGGACAGACTCACGTTTCTTAATTAATTCTGTTCCGGAGTTAAGACACTGCGCCGGCATAGAGGGAGAAGGGAGGTACCTGTGTAAAGTGGTCCTAAATACCTGCGGATAATAGTCTGTGTGATATATTGACCTGAGCATACCTTATTCATGTGAGGAAGGAGTCTCTAAATTTAACTGCGAATCCGAAAGAAGACTTAAGGGTGAACTGATGGGCCTACCCGGCGAGACAAGTACTGTGTTTGAAGTAATGGAGGGGAGGATTGCAATTGCCCAGTCACCTTTTGTAAAAATACCGATAAAACAGAGATAGAGGAGACACTGTACGTCCGCGTTCAAGCGAGTCCAATGACTCTGCGAAATTTTTGTCCCCTACCAGTTTGATCGCTCACTTTTGGATTCTATCTAGTAGGTACAGGGTGGTCATCATGTGGGAATCAGATCAGATGTGAGCGTTGTTTTCAAGCTTCGGACGGAAGACGATTTACAAAATTAAGAAAACTGAGCAGGAAGTGGAATAATTTAAAAAATATGACGGATATTTACAACAGAGCGTACACATTGAAGACACAGATCCATCGATCCCTGATCTTAATCCCATCGTATTCTTATGGGAAATTTTGGGTGGACGAACATAAAAACAACAAAGCCTTTACCACAAGAATAGCTTTAAACGAACAGAAAATACATTATTATATTATTTTCAGGTCGTTTGGATTCTATTAACGCCTGATGGCAACTATTCCTATAAACCGAATACTTCTTTCCATTAGTTGGTAGAATTCCTGCCCCTGGTTAGCGGGGTCCCCGGTTCGAATCCCAGTGAAAGCAAAGTTAATACGTTTTATCATGTTTTCAAATCTAGTCCAGTCCGCATTTGCCGTTCGGATCAAATTAACGGCACTATCACTGGGTATCACAATGGACCAATATATATAGGACTAGCAGCCGGCCTACCTAACCTAACCTAGGTATCTAGAATCTAACAGCAAACTATATGTATGTATTTAAAAATCGATAATTTCAGAAATTGTTTATTTTAACCTTGTGCGTTTGATGAATGTGAATTTAGCCAACAGCTTATTTTTGTAAAACAAAATGTCAATGAATTTTTAAAAAATTGACAGCTGTCTGCTGCGTCGACACTCATTGCGCTTGAAAGTTCGCGCGAAAATCGAAAGCTACAATTTCGAGGTAGTAAAGGAGTTTGTCTACCTCGGGGCAAACGTGAACTCCACGAACATCTTTGGGATATCCGACGTAGAACCGCCTTTGGCAACTGGTGTTACTTCGGTTTGTCAAAACAACTGGCGTCAAAACTCTTGACTCGAAGGACTAAAGTCATGCTCTTCAAAACCGTTATTCTGCCAGTCCTGCTATATGGAGGCGAAAGCTGGACGATAAGCAAAACTGCGGAGCTGATTCTTGGTGCCTTCGAAAGAAGAATTTTACGTCGAATATATGGTGCAGCTAAGAGGGTCTTCGAATCCGAGCCTTCTGGTTCGAGAAGGAGAGGAAGACCGAATCGACGGTATAAAGACCAAGTATTCGCCTATGCAAAACAGCTTGGTCGTGACGATTGGAAGCAGCGTCAGGAATGAAAAGCAGCTATCACTCAGGCACGGACCCTGCATGGGTCGTCAGCCTGATAAGTAAATAAGTTACGGTTGGGCATTCGATGTTGGATAGATTCAATTTCTTCTTAATCTCCTGTTAGCGTTCTCACTTCCTGATGACTAAAGCTGATCCGTGCAGTCGATTTCTGTTTGCTTTGCGTCTGTCATAGAGCTCTTTCTATATCTAGAATTTCCAGACTGAGTCAACGTGGACTGGCTGTATTCAAGGCTTCGTCTGCCAGTTTTCTTTTTAGTGGGCTAAGTGGTGTGAGCGCGTTTGCCCAAGATACATCCAGTTCAGAGGCATACTTTTTCCTTTTCTTTAATGCTAGTGTGCCCTGGTGCCCAGCATAAGTTCACCATGTTTGTGAAGGATATTTCGCTGACGCACTGTCTGCATGACCTGACTAGTTTCGACGTCAAGATATCCGATGATATAACTTTTATTGAGACTTGTCTGTTCGAAAGTTGTAAGTTGGAAAACGGTCTTTTGGTTAATTTGAGTTCCTCCAGTGCTAGTGCTCTCAATCGTCTTCGATAGTCTGCGTCACTAATCCCGCCCTCCTCGGCACATGACCGGCTCAACGCGACACAGTCAATTCCAGGGTCGATGGAGTCGGTGTAATGGAATCTATTCACCGTAGGGTCTTTGACGTGTTCCGTCCTGCTCTCCTTCATCAGAAGCTGTTTGGGCCTTTCATTTGCTAATGCGCGTCGATCCGCCAACTGCTTGAAACTATTTAATAGAATATAGCAAGTAGTTTTGTCTTTCCAAATATAATTAACAAACAGGATAACATTTATAAAAATGAGAAAAAGTATCGGAGACAGAATTGAGCCTTGAGGAACACCATCTATTTGGTTGATATCAGACTTGAACCAATGGCTCTGGTTCAAACGGTGAAAGTTATCTTCATCAGTTTAAGCTTTGATTCAAATTCTGAGACGATTTTTTAAAGAAACAAGAACCGAACCTCATCCATGCCTAGCACGCCTCTTGTTCGAAATTTGGTTAATTTGAGCAAACTCATGTGCAAACTCCGGCATGGTTGAGTCATTTGCCTCAGGGAGCACTGTCACACATCCCCCCGTAGAAATACACCTCCTCAATTTAAAAATCTTCCTTTCGCACCAAAGGCAGTTTAAACACATCCCGACTAGACCAAGCGTTGACATTTAATAGACACCAAGGGATGTGGGTGAGTGTGACAGGCACCACAGGCACTGAGACCTTTTCCCACTCCTCCTTCCATCTGATTGAGTTCCAATGCCGTCCGTTCCACAGTCACATCCCTCGCATGTCAGAGCCCTCCTCCACACGTCAATATCTATGTGCAAACTAACAGCAGATGGCACGGCGCAAACCTAATCCCCACACACATCCTTTTGGACAAACTCACTTCGATGCAGAGGCCCAATGGACTTCACAGTCACATGAGCACGCACCAGAAGGTCATGTTTGCTGGCCCGTCCAGCCGGACTGTAGCAGAACTCCAGCCGGGCCCACGTCAATCCATCCGTCTCGGCTGAGTAAACCTGCTCCCGTCAGCAGTTAACCGGATTAATCTCGCCAAATGGCCTGCCGGACGTATCCACTTATTTGCATTCGATCTGGCAGCTGTAGTCTTTTGCCAAACCGACACAAGCGGAAAACGGAACCCGGCCATGGGCCACGTCTGAGGCTCACTTATCCCGGCTTTGAATAATTGCACCCTTTGATGGGTGCCGTGGGTAATCGATTTCATGCTCTCATCTAATCTCGAGCGTTTCGATTCAATTTATTCGCTCTCAAGCCGTCGCGTCGCTCGTCGACAGTGCGCAGTGCTCGCAAGGCGCCCTGAAGTTGAACTAATTAGGCAATTAGACCGGCCCGCCGCGGCCCGGAGAGCGCCCAGCGTCTCTTCAAAGGACCCATTTCCAGTAATTAATTACGAATTACCGGCGCACGAAATAATGACTGTATATGATGACGTCCGATGTATCCTTGACGTCCAGATGGGTCTCCACCACCAGCCGAGCCGAGCATGTCGGCGGAGCGTTGCGCTTTGATGTCGAGCGTGAGCAGGCGGCCCAATTCAAAACCGACGAGGGATGATGTTATGACGCTAATTACAGGCCAATATCGCCGAATGGGACACTGGAATGGAAGCCATTTTAATTAGTGATTATGAGGTCCTTACGATTCTCGAAGGTGGCGGCTTTTTTTCAAAGGCGAAACTATGCTCCGTTTTTTGGAACCGCCAGCGAGGGCTTTATATTTCCGGGCTGGCGTTGTGCTTGTGTGGCTCGTGGGTTGGCAGCGGCGGCAACTTTAATTAAATTAGCGGAACAGTGGGTGGCGGTGATTATGCGCCATTAATTGGAAGGATAAAGTTTTTCGTCCCCGAACAACTCGCACTCGCGTCGTCGTGCGGCTGGGCATGGCATAAATTCGAATCTCCTCCCCCCACTGGCGGGGCCGTGCAAATATTTGACTTTAGCGGATTAATTTTCGATTATGCGAACGGTTGTCGGGATTTGTTTCACTCACTCGGGATGTGAGTTGGTATGGGGTGAGGGACGGCCACTTTACTCTCTTGCGAGGGGGTGGCAAATTCTTGAGAGGTTTGAGAAAGTTTAGAAGAAGTTTGGAGGGTTGTCCGGAATGAAGGGGATTTCTTAAATTTTGATGGAGTGGGTCAATTCGTTGGAACCGTATTCGAGGTCCAACTTGGGGTTTGAAGCGGGAACGAGGTGCATGTAGAGAGGGAGAAGATTGATGGAAGTGAGTGGCGGTTGAGTTCAGCTTGAACCCAAATAAAAGCCTTCGAATCATTCATCCGATTAGAAGGCAATTCCAGGCGGTGTTCTTGGTTTGTTCCTTGTTTTTCTCAAGTTACAGCACAGGGTGTACATGCAGGGCGATTTGAAATGAAATTTAAATAAAACAGAAATGGTGTGAGTTAATTGGTGGTTCCCACTTTGCATCTAGTTTCTGTTATTTCCGGCGTACCACAAGGGAGCCACTTAGGACCGTTTCTTTTCCTGATTTTTATCAATGACTTGCCCGATGTCTTACTTACACATTTTCCCTTCTGTTTGCAGATGACTTAAAACTCCGAAGAGGCTTTAAATCCGTGGATGATTGCCTTGTCTTTCAAGACCATCTTAAAAGTTTCAGAGAATGGTGTGAGTCCAATTTTCTTTGAAATGCCAGCAAATCTTTCTTCTTCTTTGGCTAGCGCTACAGTCCGCGGTGGACCTGGGACTCAGTCAACATGTCTCTCCATCAAGCACGGTCGTGTGCTAGTTGCTTTCAGCCACGTACGTTCAGCTGATTCCTGTCCTTTCCCAGCTGCGTGCGCCACCGGAGGCGTGGTCTTCCTTTTCCGCGTTGTCCCTCGGGGTTTGAGTCGAAGACTTTCCGGGCCGGAGCATTGGTGGCCATTCGCTTGACAAGGCCTAGCGATCTGAGAGGAGAGACTCGAACTCGTTTGACTAGATCGATGGGGCTGTACGCAGTTCATCATTCTGTACATACGGGACCTAAGATAATAAGAAGGACTTCTCTCACGAAGCGACCAAAAATCACCTCGTCCGTTTTGGTTAGTGTCCATGGTTCAGCGGGATACAGACGGACTGGGACTATCAATGTCGTATATAGGCATATCTTGGTTCTTCGAGAGTGGGCTTTGTTCCTCACTTGCTTTCTTAGCCCAAAAACACAGCGATTGGCAAGACTGATCCTTAGTTTTATCTCTGCTGTGGTGTCGAGAGTGATCCTTAGTAGGCTCTAAGACAGCTGGTTTGAAACGGGATAGGTGGACATACACAGCGAAGAGATTCGCTCTAAGCCCACGCACATTGCTCACATGAACCCTAAAACTTCCCATAAAGGACAAAACGCAGATATGAAAGAACCAACTCCGACTGCAAGTGGTGAAGCAGAAATGAGAAGTGCAAATTCAAAATTAGCTTCCCAACAACAATCGATGTAGGTGTTATGCCCATACATCGATTCGAGTTGGTCCACCAACAAATTCACACTTCTAAGATCCGCTATGTCAGATGCTACGCACTCTCAGTCATTGCATCAGCCCGCCTGATGGAATCAAACGGGAGTTGGGACCGAGAATGCGCAACAGTGGCTTGTGAAGGAAAGGGGCGAGAGGGAGCGGACCGGACGCACTCGACACCGAAACACTTCTAACTAGCACTTTTTTTTTCCGGGCACTCGCGGAGCTTTTGATGGTGGAGGGACCGCGGGGTTTATTATTTTTTTTTTTTGCTGTTTCACGGTTATGCACGGACGGAGACAAGTGCACGCGTCGGAGGATGGCACAGAACTTGTAGGCTTCTTTCACTTTCTAGCTTTTCCTCTAATTTTATACTTCTCATTAGCTAGCTACAAGCACGATATGAGAACCATCCGTCCAACGAGCTTAGCCGTGCATCCACGATCGTGCCGCCGTCCTCCTCCTCGACACTGAAACTACCCGATTAGCCTTCTGCAACAAACTTTCTAGGTTCGACAAAGAAACTGTCAGGTTTTTCGCGATTGATCTAAATGTTGAAATGTTTGTCTAGGTAAACTCCTCGTCATTGAAGACTCGAAAAGTTGACGACTGGAGTGCCAGGTAGAGTGCCAGTTCCTGGGTAGCGGGGTCCCCGGTTCGAATCCCAGTGAAAGCAAAGTTAATACGCTTTTATCTGGTTTTCAGATCTGTTCCAGTCACCATTTGCCGTTGGGATCAAATTAACTGCGGTAGTCACATCAGTCTGACTAGGGGTATCACAATGGACCAATATGGGCTAAGTGTGCTGGTGAATTCACTAGCAGCCCCGCCTACCTACCTACCTACTCGCAAAGTTGATTTCTATCATCATGACCGACTAAAAGGCTCGCGGGGGTAAACCTAGCACAAGGATCTCTAGGCAACTCGATCCTCCGCCATCGACTCTAACTCATCAGGGGTTATGCCTAAGCGTAGCCAGGCGAGCTTATGGACCACCTCATCCTGGGTCGGCCAATTGGACGCCAACCTGATGGAATCGTATTCCAAGCCCGCCTCGGAAGTCGTGACGCTACGTGACCAAACCAACGAAGGATAAGTGATTTCTATTCTGCAGAATATTGCCAATGGACGCGTAAAATGAAGGCTACTTCAGGCTGGCTCCTTGGTCTACAGCTGAAGAGTTACAACTTTTGACGCGGCCGAGTCGCTTCTGCTTCTTGTGGCAACTTCCGAAGTGCACACCACAGAATGTCGCTCATGAGATGTTGTCCAACCATTTTATCGTGAGCCTAAAGCTAACCCAAGCGACTCCAGGTGTCCTAAGCGAATACGCTTAAGGCTGAAACCCGCAAAAAGCATTCACCGTGTTGAGGCGCAAGCATCTTCTCCACGATGTCCTTGACATTTGTGATGCATTCCCTGCATACACACTCGATTCCGCTCCGCTTGCGTGCCCAGAAATGAATGAATCCTTTCGAGGGTTGATTTCAGAATTCGAATAAGAACTCAAAAAGTGATGCGGCGGCTGCGGCGTCGTTGACAGAGAACAGATGAAAGGTCACGAATTAATCGCTTAGACATCGAATCATTTTCTTGCGAATTTAATGGCCGCCCGCCGGGTGTCCCGTGTACTTTACTACATGGAACACCATTTTAAGCGTTAATCCTTCGCCTCAGGCAAGTTGTTATCTCGCTCGCACGCAGTGGGGGTGGGTTGCTTGGGTTTTGTTTCTCAGCCATTCTGTGACGTCTTTGGAACACGTCCTTGATGCGAGGATGTGTTCATCGGGTGTTGGCCTCGCCAAGGCGTTAAGTTTTCCGACCATCAGCGAGAACTTTTCAATTAAAATTATTTCGTGACTAATTATGAAATTGTATCTTTCTCTCTTTTCAGGTAAGGCACCGAACTGAACAGTGACGACGAAGAAAGCGCGGATACCTGATCCAGCAAATTGTAAGTCTTGCAAGCGCGGGCGTTGCTGTAAGAGGTGGGTGAACGAAGGGATTCTGAACTTTTGTTCGCGGTGTTTGTCTAGGATTGATTATGCAGCAGTTTGAAGCTGAGAATTTATGCACGACAACAATCTCGCGAGCGATGTAAAGTCCTTGAGACGAGGTGGATGGTGTAAGCCAACCCCTTGGTTTGTGATCATTGCGCATTCTATCGACTGTTTTCTTTTGAGTTTCGTTGTCGAAGAGACGAAGTGTGTTTGGATTTTGTTGAAGGATGGCCGGGTGTACTAATTAACAGGTCGACGGATTAGTTTCGCTCTGGCAATTTAAATATTTTACGTGAAATCCAGCTTGATTTTCCCCCAATAATTTTCTATTGATTCTATTTTTGTGCAACTTCTTCTGAAATGAGAGACGTCTCTCTCCTTGAGAAGGTTTAGTTGCCCGGTTCAGGTCAGTGCATCTATCACGGTTATTGGCTCGACGGTCGATGTCGTTCACAAGCTGTCTCGTTGTCAATCGAAGTCAGCTGCTTTTATGTCGATATGCAGCAGTTGAATATAAATCCGAAAACAGAAAAAAAAAATTGTAACAATTTCGCAAGCCTTAATTTGTTCATATTTAAATTGCAAGTGAATAGAGCTATAAAGGAAAATATAGAGGCCAATCATATCTCACTTGTGGGTAGCCGTGTTGAACTAAGTTGGTGCGTCGACTCCTGTGCAGATCGTGTGAGGTTTTTTTTATCACCGAATGTACCAACTTCCACTGACACAGAGGGTAATCCCCAATCTACCAACTTTCATAATTCACAGTTCCACCTTTTTCGAGTCACTGCCAATGTTCAAGGAATATTCCGCGTCGGACAATCGCGAGACCCATATTTTTATATTATAATCATCAATCTCCGTGGTTTACCGCCGCGACCCCTTTAGTGGATCATGCGGGTCAGAAGATGTTGATGATGATGATGAATCATATGTGTCTTAACTCAACTCAACCATACGGGGTGACCAGATCCATAAGCACAAAAAAGAGGACACGATCAAAAATCTCAATATTTATTCTTTATACTTGTTTTGGTGAAAATATTCAACAAGAAACTATGTGACCGGTGTGTCAGATTTTTACTGACGCCCTTCCATTTTGGTTTTTCTGTATTACAACTGAGTTTCATTATCCAGGCTACCTGGAATTCTACACAGATGGCTCAAAAACGGCTCAAAAACGAGGGCACCGGATTAAGAGTATTCGCGATATCGTTGGACATATCCTTTTCCCTATATCTTCGGCTGCCTTGACTGCATTGAAGTGTATTCTAGGCAGACGTTAAAGCTATCCAAGAAGCTGCTCGCTTACTGTCGATGATCCTGACAGACGGGCTATCTATCACCATCTACATAGATAGTTAGGCGGCCATTAACGCTCTGGATAAAATATAAATTAAATCGAAGATGGTAACACTATACCGTCTATCTCAGGGGTAAGAGATGCAACCTAACCCAATGCTGGGCCCCTGGGCATAGTGATTTTCCAGGCAACGAAAGGGCCAACGAGTTAGCAAGAATAGGGGTAGGACTGCCACTGGCAAATAATCAGACACCCCATATCCCTCATTCCAAGTAATAAATACCATGTTACTTACAGATGCCTTCGAGTCCGCTAATAAGAGATAGATACATGTAGGACTTCGAGGCTTATTTAAGACTCACTAAATCCATCGCCGTGGCGAGGGTGCCAGGTTCGAGACCCGAATTTACCACCTTTTATAATTCACGGCTCCACCTCTTTCGAGTCACTGACATTGCTCAAAGAGTATTCCTGTCTAGACAAAGCTTCTCAACTTCGCCGTTCTGAGTCGGAATTAGACTGTAGGTCCCTTCCACTCGTGGGAGAACAATATCACGCACAACAAGAGTGGGTGTTGAAAAGCTAGGCCCAGGTCCGCCTGGGACTGTAGCGCCACCCACATTATTATTATTAATCCAAATAAAACAAATACACTCCTAAAACTAAACAGGAATGTAATAAGGAACGTAGTGGGCATTATCACCGGCCACTGCTTTCTCGGTATCCATGCCAGAAGAATGGGAGCGCCCCACAAGGACTACTGCAGAAGCTGTAGAGAAGAGGAAGAAGAAGAAAATGCCCTTCATCTCCTCGGTACTTGTCCAGCCCTTGCAAAAACTAGAAGAGATATACTAGGCAACTACTTTTTCAGTAACCTAGATGAAATGTCACATTTAAAGATACAAGACAAGTTGAGCCAAGTTTATCAGGAAGACTAATTGGCTGTAAATCCGCACAGGAGTGGACTTGTCAGAGTAGGCCACTAGATTACCATTAGGCAGTCTCTAGGTTTATTTTCTCTCTCTCTCTTTCATTCTCGTTAGTGTAGTCCTTTCTTAAAACGAGCCGGTGAAAAGCACCTGGTGGCGATAGTACAAGGGATCCAACCAGGATCTAGGTGGACCACAACTGCTACAGTGGTGGCAATCGCCCGAACCTAACCCAACCTAAGTTGCATTATTTAGTAGTTTACTTTTAAAGATATTTCCGCGTGTTGCAGGTAGACCTTCGGTAAAATCACCTGCCTTAACCATCGTTAGGTTGGCTTATCACTATTGTGCCAAATCGATCGGCCTCGTCCGCTGAACTGGCCTACTAAACGTTTCATGTCCGAAGTTTGGAAGATGTCATTGTTACAATGACCACGAAGTCTGATACTTAGCTTTCGAGCGGAGTTAGTTATTTCTTCGTCGACGGTAGTTATCCATAGGTTCCTTTGTATATCACAATTTCTGAGATACCAGGGAGCTTTCTCAATAGCCCGGAAAATTTTAATTTCAAACGACTGAATAAATTCTCGGTTACTTGCTTCAGTGCAACCCCATAGTTGTATGTCCTAAATCCATATAGGCTTCAGTACTTGCATGTATAATAGCAGTTTGTTGTATATAACTTAGAGTGGAACCAGTACATTTCTCTGTACCAGCGCTCGAGCTCATCCCGTTTCTTTTGCATGTGGGCCTTCCATCGAGTTTCGCATCGAGAGTCATACCAAGATATTTTGCTTCATTAGCATACGGTATTTGTACAGAGTTATTAAAAATGTTAGATTTTCCATTTTTCTGTAGGTAAAATTTTTATGCGTGGATTTGGTCTCACTGCGAGCCCATTCGTTTATTTTGTCTATAGCTCGTTGGAGTTTTTCACTTGAGGACTCCACTGTTGCTTGCTGTTGCCAGAATCGTTGTGTCATCCTCGTTTACTTCTCTAGTATACAAAAGGTATAAAAATCTAAAAAAAAAACAATGAAGAACAGAAACGCCCCAGATTCTGAAAATGCTCCACATACGCACAGAGTCTGAAAATGTTCCACATACGCCCCAGAGCCTGAAAATGTTCCACATACGCCCTAAAGTCTGAAAATGTTTCACATACGCCATAGAGTCTGAAAATGTTTCACATACGCCCCAAAGCCTGAAAATGTTCCACATACGTCCAGAGTCGGAAAATGTTCCACATACGTCCAGAGTCGGAAAATGTTCCACATACGCCCAGAGTCTGAAAATGATCCACATACGCCCAGAGTCTGAAAATGTTCCACATGCGCCCCAGAGCCTGAGAATGCTCCACATACGCCCAGAGTCTGAAAATGTTTCACATACGTCCCAAAGCCTGAAAATGTTCCACATACGCCCAGAGTCTGAAAATGATCCACATACGCCCAGAGTCTGAAAATGTTCCACATGCGCCCCAGAGCCTGAGAATGCTCCACATACGCCCAGAGTCTGAAAATGTTTCACATACGTCCCAAAGCCTGAAAATGTTCCACATACGCCCAGAGTCTGAAAATGATCCACATACGCCCAGAGTCTGAAAATGTTCCACATGCGCCCCAGAGCCTGAGAATGCTCCACATACGCCCAGAGTCTGAAAATGTTTCACATACGTCCCAAAGCCTGAAAATGTTCCACATACGTCCAGACTCGGAAAATGTTCCACATACGCCCAGAGTCTGAAAATGTTTTACATATGCCCCAGAGTCTGAAAATGTTCCACATACGTCCCAGAGCCTGAAATTTTTCCACATACGCCACAGAGCCTGAAAATGTTCCACATACGCCCCAGAGTCTGAAAATGTTCCACATACGCCCCAGAGTCTGAAAATGTTTCACATACGCCACGGAGTCTGAAAATGTTCCACATACGTCCCAGAGTCTGAAAATGTTTCACATACGCCCAGAGTCTGAAAATGCTCCACATACGCCCCAGAGGCTGAAAATGTTCCACATACGCCCCAGAGTCTGAAAATGTTTCACATACGCCCAGAGCCTGAAAATGTTCCACATACGCCCAGAGTCTGAAAATGTTTCACATACGCCCAGAGCCTGAAAATGTTCCACATACGCCCAGAGTCTGAAAATGTTTCACATACGCCCCAAAGCCTGAAAATGTTCCACATACGTCCAGAGCCTGAAATTTTTCCACATACGCCACAGAGCCTGAAAATGTTCCACATACGCCCCAGAGTCTGAAAATGTTCCACATACGCCACACACACACCCCATTTCATTCGAATCTGCCGCACTTCAAACTAAAGGGTGTGTTTCAAACGATGGTGGTGGCTTGGCAAAGTATCAGCTGAGGTGTGTCTATGACTACATGTTGCGCTTGAAATTGTGAAAAGATAGCAGTTGCGAACTTAATGACAGTTTGGGACATGTTCACTGTTTGGACAGTATTCACGGTTTCTAACGTAATCACACTTGAAATCACAGTCGATCACAGACAGTGAAAATGTAGGAGTTAACGATTTCTTGCTCAAGACAAGTAGCCCCATTTCATTAACTTTGACGTCAAGTCAAGAAATTGAGTTAGTGTTTAGATTGGTTGGACTCAATTTTCTCTCTCAAAAGTCGTTCGTTATTGAAGACTTACACTACTACAACTGCTCCAATCGTAATGTGGCCTTTAGAATAAGTCAGAAAAGTGCATTGGCTTTTAATTATTCGTCTTAACTTTCTGCCTTTCACTTTGTGAGTAAAGATCTTATTGCCTAACGTCAAAGAATTATTCTGCACTTTTATCGTAATCGCAAGTTGTACAATCTCGAAGCCATCATTATCGATGGGAGAGTTCTCAGCATGCGTCAAAATGAGACCACATTTATGCTGTGGTTGCGTTTATTTCTGAAGTTTGGCTTTGAAATGGTTTCCGTGTACCATCTAATGAAATATCACCTTCAGGCAGCTTGAACTGTCACTTCTACGTCAGGCACCTGTAAAAATACAAAAGGTCAATCCTCTGCCAAAACCCAAACTTGGAAACGTCAAACAAACCGAACAACACAACATTACAACTATTCAACGGATTAACTGGAATTTGTGACCAACTTCTGTACGAGAAAGTCCTTGGCAACCATGTCCACATACGTCATTCAAACTTTCTTTTCTTGTGGTTGCCAGAGATCGAAAGTTTGAGATTAAGAAATGAATAAACTTTTGTATACGTTTCTCGTTCGGTGCCATTTCGATTTCAGTTTTCCATTTTATGGGTCGTGTGACACTCGAGCAAGCGACTGGAATTCGCTGGTAAAGAAGAAGCAATAAACTTCTGCTCCACTGAATAAAGATGGACTCTAAATGAACTGGACAGACTGATGGTCAGTGCGTGAATCGTATGCTTACAGCTATTTGAGGGACAATGGCACCGACTAAACGGGCAAATTCGGTGATTGATGCGACAAATGACGTGTACGTTCTTGGGTATGAATAAAAAAGCCGTAAAATAAAACAATCGAAACCCCAAGAGGTTTAGCCCCCTGTCAAAAGACTTTAGACAGTTGCTTCATTCAGCACCCAGCTGAAAAAATATCAGGAGTCTCATGCCCCGTGACAGCACAGATTTATGAGCACCCTGCACAAACAAAGTATCTGAAAATTAATGATACGTCGAGACTGGAAAAAAGTTCACTTCACATGTGTGCCCGATGAAACGGAGAAGACAATACAACAAAAACAAAAAAGAATGTTCAATTCAACGACAAAGGACATCTCCGAGTGACTTGAAGTGGCCATAAAAATAGAATATCCTCCATGCCTCATGTCACATTACACTTGTAACAAAGCAAAAACAAAGACTCTCTCTCATTCTCGCTCTCGACTGGTGCTCATAAATCGTCAACACACCGCCCGGCCCGCTCTTACACACAAGAGAGGCGAATGTGATGAAATCCTTGAGGCGTGTAGGCAAAATGTCACGCAGTGGTGCACGTCATATCAGACGCAGTCCGTGTGCAGGCGGTTGCACCTGGGCGTAGAAATGATCTAAGAGAAGCAAGGACGTGCACATACCATGCGAATGGAGCGGTGCAGTGTGACGCCGCTCAGTGGTCCGCTTTGTATGGGAGCGCGGAAAAACATCTGAAAAATCTTAACAATGGAACGTAGAGCAATGATTGCTACTTTAGTGATCTCTGCAGCCATATCTGGGCTTTCAAAAAGTCTTCGTGAAGTATTGCAGTCATTCGTTCTGCAAGTTCCTTGTTTTATCACGTCAACTTGTCTTTCAACCTTTAATATGAATTCCACTTGAATTCGCATGTGGAGCCTAGTTCTCCATGCTATCTCCATTAATCGAATCTCTGCAAGAAGTGTTAACATTTCTTGTGCAATATAGCTTATTCATTCAGGATTTGTGATTCATTTCTGAAGGTTTAGCTCCACAAATAAGGCACTTGCTCGCTGAACTAATATTTGCTTGCGCTACCATCCACCCATCTATCATCGTAACTTGGTAATTACAACACACTTGCCATTTGTATAGAGACAACGTATTGTGGCACCTAAACGGCTCTTGCGGCCGATGATTTTAATATTCCACATACGCCGTAGAGTCTGAAAATGTTCCACATACGCCCGAGACTCTGAAATGTGCCACATACGCCCCAGAGTCTGAAAATGATCCACATACGCCCGAGACTCTGAAATGTGCCACATATGCCCCAGAGTCTGAAAATGTTCCACATAATCCCTAGTGTTGGAATCTTGTTGCTGTGGAGCCTCTGAATTGAATTGTCAGCTTAAGCATGACCAAATTTAAACACTCTCTTATGATAAACGGATGAAACTATATCAGCTTTCTGTGCAGAGATGAGAGATGTTGAATGGATATCACCTGCATCCTGATATGGAATCACTTCAATTACGCTATTCTCTGTCTCTGCGGCACCAGTTCTGAGTGCTGCAGTTATTGAGGTTTTCTTGGAGAGCTCAGAAGTATCGGCTGAGTCTTATGGATTTTTTTCTCCATCGCCTCCTGTGCCACTGTACGAAGCTGCCGAGTGTTACATTTCTTCGTTAAATCTCTAAGGCATACTTGGAAGGTCTAGACTACACATTTTTGTCCCTTAATAAATTGTCACTTCAATTCGAGGGGCCTCAACCAGCAGTCTTCTACAAGTAGCCTAATTGGCTCTAACTGTGCAGACTACGCCACTTAAGAGTCCACTCGAATTGCTTGCTTTTCAACTGAACTGAATGACTCTTTGGAAGTTAAGTTACATGAGTCCTTAGGCTGTGGATTTCCATATCCCTGGCTAGTCGCCAATAGAGACGAGAACAGTTCGCCATAGAAACAGTTCGAGGTTAATTCTTGTCCACGAAATGTCATCAAAATGTCACCTCTTCACCCACTTTCGATTTTGTTCATATTGATGTGTGAGAAGGAGTAAGTCAAGATCTGGCACGTACTCAGGCTCGCGAATTATCTAATCCCTTAATCTTCCTTTAGGTTTTAGTTTGGGATAAGGAAATATTCCATAATTGTATATCATAACCTTAATTTTGTACAACAAAAGGTTTAGTCTGACCTGTACACCGAATAAGCTGAATTTAATTGAACTGAATTATCAAAGTCGAAACAAACCGACTAACTTTTTGTACACTGATCCGTCAAGAGACGAATCAGGGGAGACACCATTCTTTTTAGAATAGTTAGCTGAATTTTGGAGCCTTGGCTTAGGTTAGATTAGAGTGGCTGACTATTTAAAACGTAGCCCAACTTCGGCGAAAGGTAGGCCGGTTGTGCTACCACAATGATCTAGTTCATCCTAATCCGCGAACCATCTGGAGCTTCTGACAAAGCGATGAAGCTGACTGATGCTAATCTTACTGAGTTCTGTCAGATCATGGAAATATAAGCCGTCCGAATGACTTAAGTCTGAGAGATGAAATGGCATTGCAGTTACAAAGAATGTGTGAAATGATTTCTTCTTCCTTCTCATCTCTGCGGCTTCTACAGAAATCATTAAAGGGGATACATTGTCTTGAGGCGTGAATTCCAATGGGACAGTGCCCGGGTAAGACGCCGATGAAAGTTCTGAGGTGAGGTCTACTTATTCCCAATGCGGGAGGATCATCTAAATTGTGTGTGTAAGCGTTTCAAGCTTTTGTAGATATTTTGTAGTATCTTCAGGCATGGACGGCGTTCCCCCGTCTGGAAAGAGTGTTGAGGTCGTGGTGCTCTTTCAAGCGAGTTCGTCTGCTTCGCAATTCTCTGGGATGTCGCTGTGTTCCCGCATCCACATGAGTTGAATGCTGAAATAATTGGCGATATAGTTAAGAGAGCAACAATTGAGGCATGCCTTGAAGTTAAATGTGACCGCACTGACAGCTTTAATCGCTGCCTGGCTGTCCGAACAGATGACAATATCTGTACCTAATACTAAAGTCTTTTAGTCAGGACAGGGCTTGTTTTATCGCTATAGTCTCTGCCTGAAAGACGCTACAGTGATGTTAGTCATTGACATTCCAGTTGAAAGCTCAGATCCATATAATAGACTCTCACACCCACACCTACGTCCATCTTCGGAATGTACAGCGAAATTAGCCTAGCCATTCGACTACGTATTCAACGCCTAAGATGGTTAGGCCATGTAGAGGAGATGGATAAGACTGCCCCAGCCCGAAGAGTCTAAGACGCCGAACTAGTGGGACAATGCAATAGAGGACGCCCACTGACCCGATGACACACCCAAGTGGAGAAGGACCTCAATCAACTTGGTGTGCTTAGTTGGAAATAGGTGGCTAAAGAACGTACCCGCTGGAGAGTCTTGTTGGTTGAGGCACAGGTTCACCCCGGACTGTAGCTCCACCAGAAGAAGAAGAAGAAAATTGAAGTGTACATTGAATGAATGATGTAGGCTTTCAAGCCTCATCTCTTTTTTAGATCCAACTAGGATATAAGTGGGCGACAACCGCTACAGTGATGGCAAATACCCTAACTTAACCTAATCCCCATCTTTTGCCGAAGGTCCTTTAAGAAGCATAAAAAGCATTAAGTCCTTCCTCCACGTTCCTCTTCCAGAAGAGTTTGAAATCAAGAATGATGTCTAGATAATTAGCCTCCGTTGTGAGTTTGAGTCTAACTTGGGAAGCTTAAATAACATAGTGATACTAAATTAGTTAAAATAATAGAAATAAAAAATGCTGCTAAAAAATGCACTTTTCACTCATTTAATTTATCAACCGAATAAACTAGTAAACTACACGTGTATTATGCGTGTAATTTATTTTTATTAACTACTGTTATTGGTGTCGCCTTCTTTAATACTATTCTTCGCATCGCATAGAACGATCGTGTGTGCATATCGCGTGATGCATTACCCGTTCGACACGTAATGCAGATGGAATATCACGTGTTTTTTTTAAATTAATGGATCTAATTATACCAAAGAATCATTGCAAGAAAATACATGGATTTCAAAAGCAAAACAAGGGGTAAGCTTAGAAGTCTGTATCTCGCATATCCCTTGACAAACTTGTCCAAATTTTGGGAAAAAAAACGTTGGGCAGTCAATAAAAAAATACATGCAATACTCTCCAAATTTATTTTTTTTTGCATTTTTTCCACTTTTGAACCACTGTGCGCCATTGCCTGTGCGAATTAACCACGGAATTACCCAAAAAAGACTTTAACATAACTTCTCGCCCAAATTTTGGAAAAAAAAACCTAGGGCAGTCAATAATAAAAATAAATGCAATACTCTCCAAATTAATTTTTTTTTGTGCATTTATTCCACTTTTCAACCAATGTGCGCCGTCCCCTGTGCGAATTAACCACGGAATTACCCAAAAAAAAGTTGGCGAACTACTCTGACAGTGACAAACGCACGAGTGGGTGGAGTTGGAGGTCGGTGGTGAGGCCACATTGTCGAAAGTTTTTCAAGGTTTTCTTCGAAAATTGTTTAAATCGATGTGGGACCTGTGCAGAGGGAGTGTGTAGCCGCAGGCATTGGATGTGCTTTTTTTTTTTTGGGCGAACCACCGAAATGAGAATCACTAATTGCTTGTTCACCGAAACTCTGTTGACTGAGGAACAATGCGAATTTTCTTTAGAATGAGTTACTTTGTCTAATTAAAGTCAACGTTAGTCTTGTTTGCTTGCGGTTTCCTTTGCACATTTCCTAGCGGTTTTCGGCAATGTGCAGCGTGACGGAAGATGTGGTGCGAGTGGCATTTGTTTGTCGAGATTCGTGACGAATTTGACAAATGCGTGCTTGCGTCTTCAGTTTGTTGCAGCAATCAGCATCCAATTAAGATCTCATTTCGTGTTGAGTGGCATTATTCGAATCCTACCATGTTCTCTTCCTCCGTTCAAACTAAAGCCTCTTGCATACATTTTCTTGATAGTTTGCTAAGCCCAGAAGATACAATGTTGACAAGGGAGATTTTGTTGACAAACCCGTGTTTTTTTTTCCACCCTCCGGATAAAGGACTTTCGTCCTGACAAACTCCCAACAAACTTGAAACTCAGATTGTCATGCCATCATGCTACACTTTGCACATGTGTACATTTGTAATTGAAGAAAAGTTTATCTGCAGGATTGCAATTAGCTGCAGAAGCTCCTTATGCCCGCCCAGTCTGATTTGCCTGCGGGACGACGCTAACTTGTTCCACATCAAAGTTAACAGCAGTTTCAAGTGGAAATGGTCGCTGGAACTGCTAAACTGCTAAACTGCTGCTGGCTGGCAAGCAACTTGCTAAGCACATCTCGTCGATTTTAATTAAACGAGTCTTGAGCCAGTGGCTGACAGTGTGTCAGATCCCATGAACTGCCTTCACTCACGGCGTGTGTTTGTGGGGAGGGATAATTAACAGCGACATCTGCTGAGTTGCCGTGAAAACGAGTCGATGGAGGGAGAAAAAAATAAAAAAATAGCACACTGGCGCCACTCCAGTCAGTGCGCCTCCAATCGGTCCATTATCCTTCGCAGACGGTTGACTGGGCAGCTCCGGGAAGGGAGGACGTAAAAAGTTTACTTTTCAACCGAAATTACCCACCCACAGGGATAGAAGTGAAAATTTAATCAATCGGATATTCGGAAGATTGGCTCACCCGCCCCGCCGAAGTGGACACCTACATCCCAGCAGATCTCGGTGCTGGAGCCACCCGTCTCATTGTGGAGTCAAGAAACGAACCCTGATTGGAATCACAGGACGGGCCAGGAGAGCGGGAGACGCCACCACCGCGGCTCTTTGCCAATTAAATGGTCTAGTGCAGAGCCTTTAGTTTTTCGGATTTAATTTGTAGTCGTGGCAATTGTCGTCGTTGTGGGTAGACTTGGGAACAGACGCATTTGAATTTCAATCGGATTCGGTGGTCATTGTGGGCGAGGGCCAGAGCGTTGGCCGCTGAGGTCTGGATTATGGGTCATTGCCAAGCGAACCTTGAATCTCTTTGGATCAGCATATTTGATCCGAGTTTGTGTGTGCGTGTGTGTGTGCGGCGGGAGATTACTCCTGTCTTAGGTGGACGAATGCCGAACCCTTGTCCGTCTGTGTGGCACAAGGACAAATGAATTGGATTGCAGGTGAAATTCGAGATTTTTTCGGTCTTGCCGCAGAAATGAAAGCCCGCCTTGGCGGGGTGAATGCAATGAAGCGCCCGAAGAACGAAGAGTAATGATACTTTTGAGGCATCTCTGTGGGTTTGCCAATTAAACTGAGAGCTACTTGAACATTCTTGAGACAACCACTTGATTGGGGGAGACGGTGTCTCATTGTCCGCATCGCTCTGTTGGCCATCAAAAGGGTCAGTGTCCAAGTATCGGTTTGGGTTGGTCGTCTTCGGGGATGTGCTCCCCTGAACCTCGGCTATCCCTTGTTTTCAGACATAATTAGAGCATGGTTTTGAATGGCGCCAGCTGTCATTTTGACAATGAGGGCAGTCAGAATGTATCATTTTCTGGTTCTCTGGGTTACTGGAACCAGTCGACAAAAGTTCGAGGTGGACGGAGGTTGACAACCACCCGTGTTCTTTCATGAGTAAGACCAGATGATGGACATTGTTTAATTCAATATTTATCAATCAAAACATCGGGTTGTTTGGATCGGCGCGTGTGTTCATGTTGGTCCTTTTGGGATGGGGTGTTCGTGTGTAGCTGATTTACCCTTCTTTATGACCGCCTCTAGGCTCTAGGTTCGCAAGTGTTATGGAGAACGGAGCGAATTTCAACTGTTCCATCGCATGTAGAGGAAGAATGGCCACTGCTGCCATTGCCTCTGCACGGGATGTTTGTGGAGTGGCGGTGGCTGGTGGTGAGAAAAGAACTGCGTGGTTTAAAACATCCAGAGTTCAAGAAGCCATCAGAGAGAAAAAGAAGACCTACAGAGACTGGATTCTCTTGGAAGACTCTGCTTCTCGTGACCGGTACAGAACTAGCAAATTGGCCGTGCTAACAGCTAAAGAGCAGTCTTGGAAGGATAGTCCTGCGAAAAATGTGTTCTTTTCTGGCAAACTATTCACTGACTCAGAGGAAGGAAATTCAACATCATCGAAGGAATCAAATCCAAAGATGGTGCGGTGCTTTCCAATGAGGAGGTCATCTTGCGCAATTAGAGCGAGCACTTTTCGGAGCTGCTCAATCCCGAACAGGGCACTGATGATGACAGACCCGAAGTCTTAAGTGGGGCGGAGAATAGTCCAACGGTGGAGGAAGTCATTCTGGAGATGGATTCGCTAAAAGTCCGCAAATGAAATCCAGCCAGTTATCCTTATGACAATGGGTAAGGAGGGAGTTTTATGGCTCTTCCGTGTTACGCGGAAAGACACCTGGAGATTGGCAAACTGGGGTGATTGTCCCTCTTTTTAAAAAGGGGAAACAAAAGAGCCTCCCCGGAAAAGTCTACGCTAAGGTTTTGGAAGCGCGTTCTAGAGCTATGGTCGAGCCAAGGTTTGGGGGATGAACAGTGCGTCTTTCGTCCCGGCAGAAGAGCAACATCTTTTCACTCTAAGAATGGTACTTGAGAAGGTTTGGGAGTATGGCAAACGCATCTACAGCTGTTTTGTAGATTTCGAAAAAACATATGACCGAGTTCCTCTAGGTAAGCTCTGGAGTGTACTGCAGGAGTATGGGATTGAGGATCCCCCTTTGAGGGCCAACAAACTGTAGCAGCTGTGTTCGGGTTAACGGTGCTTAATCAACCCCTTTCACTGTGCGCGTTGGACTTCACCAAGGGTGCGTCTTGTCACCTCTCCTTTTCATTGTTTGTATGGATTGGATGTTGCAGCGAGGCGAGGAATGTTCCACGTTGGGAAAGTTGATGTAAAGTCATCTTCTTTTTGCGGATGACTTAGTTATCGTCACATCTGCCCAGACGGAACTAGAGCGCGCACTCGATAGGTTTGTGGCCGTATGTGCTGAATCTGGGATGAAGGAAATCAGAGGTTATGGTAATTTCCAGAACGCCTGTTCAGTGCACTCTACATGTTAGTGGAGTCCCATTAGTCGAGTCTTCTTCACGAGTGATGGGAGGAGTAATACCTGTAGGAGTGGTCAAGGTGGGTCAGTTTTGACACAGCTTGGGAGATCTGTAATCAGGAAGGGCGTGTGTGAAAGCAAAGTTGTGTTCCAACTCTCACCTATGGTCATGAAATTTGGGTAATGACCGAAAGAATAAGATCGCGAATACAAGCTGCTGAGATGGGATTTCTTCGGGCTGTTGTGTTAATTACTCGCCGGATAGGGTGAGAAACACGATAGTGCACGAGGAACTCAGCGTTAAGCAGTTGCTGCTTCGAACGGAAAAAGCTATTTTTTAGACACATGGCACGAATGTCCCCAACATTACTAGTTCCGAGGCCGGTCTTGCATGCAATTCCAGCAGGTAGGCGACCACTTGGCAGACCCAGGATGAGATGGTTGGACCAAGTGCATAAGCTAGTCTGGTTACGCTTGTGCATATCCCCTCATGAGTTAGAGTCGATGGCGGAGGATCGAGTCTCGCGTGCGAGTTACAGTAAAAGTATGATGTGTTTTGTGGTCGCGGTGTCGTCAGCAAATGTCCTTAGAACAGTGCTTTCTTCTTGTGGTAAGTCATTAGTATATAGTGGGTAAAGCAGAGCACCAAGAACACTGCCTTGCGGTACACCAGCATTTATATTTTTAAAAGCAGACCATTTATTTCCATGCTTCACACGGAAGATCCTATCAGAGATTCGATATCGCTAAAATACAATACAGTTTCTTCGGTAGAGATCGGCATAGTTTATATTTCAGGCCTTCATGCCAAACTTTGTCAAAGGCTTGAGAAACATCGAGAAATGTGGCTGAACAAACGAGCTTTTGTTCAAATGCATTTTCTATTAAATCAGTTATACGATGTTCTTGGTCAATAGTTGAGTGTTTACTTCTGAAACAAAATTCTATCTTAATCTTCCACAATTAGACTTAAACGTCGACGCAGAATGTGTTCAAATACTTTAGACATTAACGGGAGTAGTGAGATCTATCTCACTACTATAGGACTTTTTATCCGTTGGTGGCTTAGCAGTTTTTGGTACCATTTTAACTTCTGCCACTTTCCATTGACTAGGGACATGGTCAAGTCTAAGCGCGGCATTAATTATGTAGATTAACTTAAGAATGGCTTTCTTAGGTAACTCTTTAAGAATTTCTCCTGTAATTAAATTGTAAGCATGAGCTTTTTTCGTTCTTCCTTGACCTCTGCCAAGGTATTACTTCTCAGAACATAATTTTTGTGGTATACGTATGGCTTTAACGTTTCTTCCAAGTAGTCTGCCAAGAGATTAGCTTTGTCTTTATCTTCTTTAGCCCACTCGTCTCCAATTCTTTCGCATTGGCGCGTCATGTGATTCAGGTTTCTTAATCCTTTCACCGCCTTCCAGAGTGAGTAGTTACTTTCTTTTTTTTGCAGATAAGTATTTAAATTGGTTTTGAATGCTTTGATTTTCGCCTTCAACAGATTACACAGTTGGTTAAGATGAGAGAGATGGGTTGGAAGTCTGCCATCTCTACAATACTTGATTTCTGCAATTAACACTCTTTTATATATTTATTTCATCGCTGAGCGACGTCGATTTTCCTGTTTGTGCACTTCCATTTCTACGTTCATTCCTTCCTCTCCTGATGGATATAGTCCGGGATGGACAAGGTCGTCAATCAAAAAGCCTCTCCAGCTGCCACGATTCAATTACGCACGAAAGTTGGCTTACGTCGCTCTCGAATCAACCGTTTGGCACTCGATGACACGTCATTCAATATCCCGATACTAACTAGGTCGTCTCAAATTCAGTCGTCGCTCACTAATACTACCGCTCGTCGCTCTACCACTCGTCGCTCTACCGCTCGTTGCTCTACCGCTCGTCGCTCTACCGCTCGTCGCTCTACCGCTCGTCGCTCAACCGCTCGTCGCTCTACCACTCGTCGCTCTACCGCTCGTCGCTCTACCGCTCGTCGCTCAACCGCTCGTCGCTCAACCGCTCGTCGCTCAACCGCTCGTCGCTCTACCGCTCGTCGCTCTACTGCTCGTCGCTCTACCGCTCGTCGCTCTACTGCTCGTCGCTCTACCACTCGTCGCTCAACCGCTCGTCGCTCTACCGCTGGTCGCTCTACCGCTCGTCGCTCAACCGCTCGTCGCTCAACCGCTCGTCGCTCTACCGCTCGTCGCTCTACTGCTCGTCGCTCTACCGCTCGTCGCTCCACTGCTCGTCGCTCTACCGCCCGCATCAACAGCTTCGTCATCTCCTACTGACCAGGTCTATGCCTTTAGTTCCTTGATTTATCGCTGGCGACAATTCTCGCCGATAGCCCTACCCTAGGTGTACCCAGAACTTGACTGCCTTTATAGCTGACTATGTTAATAATTCGTACTGTTCGTCGACGGTATGTAGGTAGTAAGTGGCTTACACGCATTTGGCCAAAGTAAGCCTGTTGTACTGCCGCGTGGGTTTGCCTAAGAAGAGAGGGGTAGGGTCGACGTGGATCTGTCAATGAAGTCTAATAGCGATTTGCTTGATGTCTCTCTCAGTTCGCATAGATTATCGAAGAAGTAGGAACCTAGAGTAGCTTTCCTAGCTGAGGCAAGTGCAGGGCAGGGTTGCAGAGAAGGTGTTGTACACTTACCTCTTCTTCCTCGTCTCAGCAACTTCTGCAGGATTCGTTACAAGAGAGGCAGTGTCCGGTGATTATTCCCACTGCCGTGCTAACTTTAGGTTTTCTCGTCGAGGGCAAGAAAAACACGTTTATATGTAAATTTCGCCTGCCTTCCATTTGGAAATAGGCCCAATTTTCGGGCTCGTGTTCCACTAGACCTTTCAGAAACGTCCGTTTACATACCACGAGTTTGTGAAGAGTTATGCTACGAGAGAGATTTGCTTACATTTGAAGCTCCCGGTTAAAGTGCCTTGACTTGCCCTTATCCAGCACCGAGAGTTCTCCACTACCGCCTTAGACCATCACCGAGAAACAAAGCATCAATGTCAAAACTGGACATGGCGTCACCCAGCCTGTCCCTCCAGCCGCCGAAACCCGTCTCAAATGTCTGCGAGGAAGGCGTATTATTTAAATTATGACCTCTATTGCTGATGAATGTCTGCCAAGGACCATAGCCACTCTCAACGACACCCTCTCCAAGGGACACCCTTTGTCACGCGATATCGCTGTCATCGCCATAAGAAGATAAATGGCACCTCAATCGGAAGCGAAGCAGACGCAACATCATCAATATCGAGTGTTTTCTGCCCGACCGACGTCCATCCATCTCAAAGGCCATTCAAGAACAATGAACCATTCTGTTGATGAATTCAGAGCAACACATCGTCTGTGCCGTAGATTGAGGGCCATTTGAGCCGCACTCACCTCCCATCTCCTGCAGTGGTGGCACGACATTTGACCGATGTCCCTCTTCATTCACAGGCGAGCCGAGAAGGAGCCCAGAATCTGCCGAGCCCAGCAGTAAGGCATCATCTCCATAAACGCACAAGCTGATTTATAACGATTTGCTTGCGCCTAATTGCTCCCATTAAAGCGGCTCGGAGGGCGACCTTTGACAAGGATACATTTCCATGTCGTCCGGTCTGTGGATGGAGATGGAGAGCCCTCATCGAGGGTGATGCCAGTCCAAATCATTTGAGTACTTGTGAGCGCCCTCTTAAGCCCGAGTCATAAACAAGTTCAGCACACGCTAGGCGATGAGGATTGAGTCCCAGAAGCGTGCCTGAAGCATTCACCACCCTTCGTCCGCACTTGACTCACGAGATGTGGTATTAAATGAAGACCCAGAGGCACGCGGCCAAGAATCGTCGTCGCCGCGAATCGCGGGGATTCCTAGTCGGTCCTCCACCGCACCCTCAACTGATTGCAATTAGCTGCTCACCCGCCCATTCGCTCGAGATGTAAATAACGAAATGAATGAAAAACAAGTGCACGTCGGGAGTGACCACGGGGAGGCGCCAAGAAAGGGGATCCAACTCGAATCGCACAATAGCCAAGTGAGTTATTTCAAGGATCATCCGCATGGCTGACTGTTTACACTCGATGGCATCCAGAGGCTGGCCTGCTGCGAGAGGGAAGTGCTCCTTTGTAGTTCGGTTCGATTGGATATTTGTAGTTCTGTTTGTTTAGGATTGAGGAATGCTGTTGCCCCGGGTCGAGGGTGCGAAAATATCCTTGAACTGAAAGACTCACATAATTTACATCGATTACACGCTGAAGTGGATCACGTTGCGTATAAATTTAGATTCCATCGTTATTTCTTGTGTTATTTTCATTTGTTTTCCGTTTTCGTTCCCCGTCGCTGAGGCAATGTAATGGAAGTGATTTGAGAGGATATGAGGAAGGATGTGGGCGGCTGTGGGGATATGAATTGAGATGGCACTTAATTAGACGCAATGTTAAGTTGGGTGCGGTGACAGGTGTGGGTGTGACGACAGGCATTTTTGCTGATGTGACAGAAAGGGGGACATTTTTTTAAGGGATATTCGATATTCGATGTGCCTATCAAATTGAGATTTAGGTAAAATTCTACACTTTCCTCCGATCTTGCTCGTAAATCTGATGGGTTCCATGTCGCATCCACCGATCGCCTAGCGAGCACGCATGACAGATCTCCAGGCCACTCGAACATGTCATGTCCAAGCGAATCAATGCGAGTTTTGGATGTATGTTATAGATCACTAGTTTCAGGAAACATAATACAGTAGAATCTCGATAGTGTGAATCCCTGGAACTGGAACTGGAAAATTAAGGCATAACCTAGTTTAAAATGTGAACTGGTGACGACTTTTCCACGCTATTCGCAAATGTGAATATTCTGTCATTTCATCTTATTTCCTTGTCTAACGGTTTTTGTGGCAGCAAAAAGTGAATATGGCGCCATCCCAGAGCAGAATCATTGTCGGTTAGCTATTTGAGCACGTGTTCAATTCTGTTAGTTTTTCTGGTGTTAAGGTTTAAATTTGTAACTTTCCTTTATGCCTTGCCGTGTCGAGTTCCTGCAAAAAAAAAAAGATTTTAAGAAAATCGGAAAAAAAACTTCTGCTGATTAGGCAATCATAGAAGTACGAGGTTAAAAAATCCACAGCCAATATGATTTAGTCACTGTAGTTACTATTTTCTTATGTTTGTTCTATTTATGTACTTGTGAATATAAATCGAATGTTAGTATTCTATCATCTCTAAATTTCAATTGAGAACTTAGCAACGTTATTTTTACTGTAATTTATAATTATTCCTTCTTCAACCGCTCAGCTGCTAAGACATTGCAGCAAGAAGAATGAAATTATCACTTTAATTGACTTAATCTTTCAATAGGGGGAAAATTGACTGCTAACCTTCTTTTGGTATTTGGCTTGACCTGGGCCTCAGCCAACATGCCCCTCCATCTAGCATGGTCTTGGTCTAGTTGCCTCCAGCCACGTGAGTACAGCTGACTGAGGTCCTTTTCCAGTTGCGTGAATTATATAATTAAATTTATATTCAAATTGATGTAGTATCCAAAATACAAATAAAACCAAATGGAGAGAAGCTTAATGAAAGAACCAACTTGTAACAATATTAAAAACATTAATTTTAAAAAAGGAAAATAATCATAAACACTAGGGAGAACTTGACACATTCCCGCCGAACTGGAGACTACCACGATAGTTCTCTCAATCTCCATCGCGTCCCTTTCATGATTGGTCGTTATCGGACTGTGATCATCATCAAGTGGTTAGTCGCTTTTACAATCGCATACTATCCCATCGGACCTCAAGTAAATTTCCTATTTAACGATCGTTAGATTCAGCGATCGTATGACCACATGGTCATTTGGGACTTTGACATCCTTATCTGCTGGGGTATGAGTATGAGTAACCCATGGACCTGTCATATTCGAGATTGCTGGCGTTGACATGTAACTGACTCCCCCACCATCCGTCCGAAAGGGCAAGAGGCGGTTCATCCCTGTTTATACGCGACAATAGGCGTGTTTTTTTGCAAGCGTATATACGCTTAATTTATAATTGCACAAAAACACGATCATCGGCGCTTAATGATTCATCATAAAATCTTGGCAGCATCGACGACATTTATGACATTTCCTAAGCAGTCAGGGGTGTAGTCGTGGAAGGTGATGGTTGATCTTTGATGGTCACAATTTTCGTTTTTGGACTGTGTAGCGTGATCGTCAGCAAAAAAACTTAATAATTATAAAATAAAAAAAAATGTTTATCAAATGAAAAGAATCGATTACGAAACTTAAAGGGAATGTATAGCAGAGAAACTCTGAGTATACCAAAAATTGCATACTTATGGATGCCAAAATAATTGAAAATGATCTAATACATCAACCACACCTGCAGATGTAAGCCACATACAGCAACCTAAGAAATGCATGCAAAAATTCAGGAATGAACACACAGAAAATAATGTTTGGAAGCATTGTTTTTATCCGCGCTGATTCCTTAAGCGGCGATAGATATGATGAGTAACTTAAGATGATATAGGACTTGTTGTTAGTATATTTTACATGCAAATTGAAAATTAAGCGTGTATACGCTTGCAAAAAAACACGGCTAATATAGATCATTTAGTAGGAATAGGTATATAGAATCTGATTATATAAAGAGCAATGATCTAGCCCAGGATAGGGGATGAACAGTGCGGCTTTCGTTCCGGCAGAAGTACAACCCACCAGCTTTTCACTCTAAGAATGGTACTTGAGAAGTTTTGGGAGTATTCCCAACCCATCTACAGCTGTTTTGTAGACTTCGAAAGGAGTGTTCTGCATTTCAATATTCTGACATGCCATCTCTAAATACAAACTGTAGCAGCTGTATTCAGGTTAACGGAGCTAAATCAACACCTTTCACCGTGGGCGTTGGACTTCACGAAGAGTGCGTCTTGTCACCTCTCATTTTCATTGTTTGTATGGATTGGATGTTGCAGAGCAGCCGGGACGAGGAATGTTTCACATTGGGAGAGTTGAAGTAAAGTCATCTTCTTTTTGCGGATGACTTAGTTATCGTCCCATCTGCCCAGACGGAACTAGAGTGCGCACTCGATAGGTTTGTGGCCGTATGTGCTGATTCTTGGATGAAGCTTAACGTGGACAAATCAGAGGTTATGGTAATTTCCAGAACGCCTGTTCGGTGCAGTCTGCATGTTAGTGGAGTCCCTTTGATGCAGGTGGAGAAGTTTAAGTATCTCAAGTCTTCTTTACGAGCGATGGGAGGATTAATACCAAACTTTCCTGTAGGTGTGGTCAAGCTGGGTGAGTTTTGACACAGCTTGGGGATCTGTAATCAGGAAGGCCGAGCTTTGTGTGGAAGCCAAGTTAGCAGTTTTCAACTCAGTATTTGTTCCAACTCTCACGTATGGTCACCAACTTTGGGTCATATCCGGAAGAATAAGATCGCGAATACAAGCTGCTAAGGTGATATTTTTTCGTGCTGTTGTGGGAATTATTCGCCGGGGTAGGGTGAGAAACAAGATAGTGCACGAGGAACTCAACGTTGAGCAGCTGCTTTTTCGAACGGAAAGAGCTATGCCTCGTCGGTTTGGTCACATAACACGAATGTCCCCAAAATCACGACTTCCGTGGCGGGCCTTGCATCCGATTCCATCAGGCAGGCGACCACTTGGCAGACCCAGGATGAGGTGGTTGAACCAAGTCCATAAGCTAGCCTGGTTACGCTTGGGCATAACCCCTGATGAGTGAGAGTCGATGGTGAAGGATCTAGTTGCCAGGAGATCTCTCGTGAGTGGCCGTTTAGTGGATCATGCGGGTCAGAAGATGATGATGATGATGACACACTTTTTGGGGATCATGATTAATCTCACAAAAAGGCAGAAGTTTATACAGAGCTGGGATGCAACTAAACTGTGATTTTTACTCGACAGGAAAACCAACCTACTGGCCGCCGGATGTTACAAGAACCCCTGAGGTTGTTGATTTCTTTGTCATATAAGGTGTTTCTCGAAACTACTTGCGAATTGCTGAAGGCTTTGATCTTAGTTCATATCATGTACTTTGTATAAATGATATCCTTGTAAAAAGGGAAGTTCCACCTCCGGTAACTACCCGTTTGGTAGTTCGAATTAGCAAGCATCTGGGAGTCAATTACAAGACAATATCGTACTAAGAGTACAGCTGAGAGCACCATACGTTCTGGAAATAGAACTCGATAAATTTATAAAGGTAATACAGGGCGCTGCGTGGATTAATACACCTCTCGCTAGAGAAAAGACGATAAAACATGTATTGCGATATCCACCGGAAAGACGACAATTAGTAAGAGAAAAACTTAAAGCTCGTAAGAAATGGCAGCAGACCCGCCGCAGCATAAAACACGCCTCAACCAACTGTCTAACCTTCTGAAGGCGAAAATTAAGTCGTTTAAAAATAATAATCTAAATGCCTATTTTTCTGGCGTATTCATCCGACACATAGTCACAGGCAAACTTTCGATCTTTCAGCATGCCTACAACAAGGGCAAATATGTGGAAACAGCTCTCGCTTGTTGGCACCATAGAAAACTTCCCTCGATTTCAAAGAGCTTACTACCACTGCCTTTGCCGATATCGAGGGAGCCTTCAATAACATAGAACCTCATGCAATTACCTCAGCACTCAACAGACTTGGGATCGAAAAGCCTATAGTGACTTTTATCCACCGACTTCTCAATAACAGAGTGATAAGCTTGAAGCTTGGTGATACCACGATCCCCAAATCTGTGAAGAGAGACACACGGCAGGATGGTGTACTCTCCCCTCCACTGTGGAACATAGTGGCCAACGAACTGCTTGTGATACTTGAGGAGACTAGGTGTAAGGTCATTGCCTGTGCAGATGATATTGCCATAGCAGTATCTGGGATATATATCCACGATCAGGAATATTATGCAATCTGCCCTATCCAAGCTAGTGAAGTGGACTAGCGAAAGCGGACTAGGTGTCAATCAGGAAAAAACTGATTAAGTCCTCTTTACTAGGAAGTATAAGATCCCTCACTTTGACCCTCCCATACTATGCGGCACCCCTTTAGTGCTAAGTGACAGCGCTAAATTCTTAGATCTTATACCAGTCACGAAGTTAAGCTGGAAGCTAAATATCCAGGAACGTGGCAAGAAGGCCTCCACGGCTCTTTGAGCCATTGGGTGCAAATGCGGACTGTAGCCCCGAATGGTTCCCAGGCTTTTTAAAACAGTAGTCAGACCTGTATGGCGTAGCAATTTGGTGGACCACACTCGATAAAAAAATCAACATCACCCCACTGGCCAGAGTGCAGAGGATGGCACTCTACCTCCTCCCAAGCACTAAACATACTCGTCAACCTGCCACCGATAGAACTAATTGGCAGACAGACAGCAGCTACCACGGCGATTAGATTAAGATCGCTGAGCAGCTGGAAGGAACTGCAGTCCGGACATAAAACGATCCTACGCAGGTATGCCTCTATACATATAGATACAGACTTCACTATACTTAAGCTCCTCTTCGAGAAGAATTTCTCAACCAGCATACCAGATCTTATTGGGAGTCTGAACACCAGACGCTAGAAAGTCCTGTCCTGGCTAAAAACAATGAAATATCACGCACAGATATTGTCATCTGTTCCGATAGACAGGAAGCGATCAAATCTCTGAATTCAATCACTTCTAACTCCAAGGCTTCCCTTAATGGCCGCCTACCTCTTAACGAGATGGCCAAGTATTTTAGCATTCAACTTATTACTTATTACGATTCCATCGTCCGAAGGGGAAGAACTCGCTAGAAAGGGCACAACTTCTGTACTCTTTCCGGGTGGAGACCTACCCTCCACGCCAAACGCTTCTATAAAACATCTGCTAAGGCTTTAAACGCTATAAGTTCAGAAAGTCGGCCATCGCCTCCCCTTCCGTCATACCTAGTATCTAGGATATATATTATTTCGTTTCTTTTTTTTGCTTTAATGAAGGTTTTTCGGTAGCTTTTCCTTCTAAAATCTTTTTTTTTCTTGCAATTTATAATAAGTTTTCAGTAGTAAGGTAGTGTATACCGTATCTCTGTAAATTGTGCAATGTAGTTTTAAGATAAATGTACTTTTTAGCTACAATAAAGAATCAATCAATCAACTTATATGGGTGCCGGGACACAATGACATTCCAGAGAATTACAAAGCGGACGAGCTCGCTAGAAAGGGCACCAACTCCGTGCTCTTTCCGGGTGGAGACCCACCCTCCGCGCCTATCGCTACTATAAAACATCTGCTTAAGCTTGAAACGCTTGCTCAAACAAACCGCGGATGGATATCTGACACAGGATGCCTCATTATCAAACAATTCTGGCCTAAGATCGATTCCAAACGAACGCTTAACTTGATCAGATTAAGCAGGCCAAATCTCAGATCTCTTATTGGCGTTCTAACAGGGCACTGTGCCATCGGAACTCACGCCTCTAGACTAGGCCTGCCCTATAATGATTTCTGTAGAAGCTGCATGGACGAGGATGAGGAAGAAACCATTGAACACTTGCTATGTATCTGTATTGCTCTCTCATCCCGTATATTCAGACTTCTGGGCGCCCAGAATCATATGAGCAGCATCAGAATCAGCCATCTTCTTCGCTTTATCAACAGCACAAATTGGTTTGCGGAATAGGTAGCCTAAGATCCGCGTGGTAACATAATGGGCCTATGCTTGGCCTAAGTGTGTCTGCTGTCCATATGAGCGGCAGTCAACCGCCCCAACCTAACCTAACCTACCATATTTAACAGGCTTGTCAGCGAAAAAAGATACCAACTACTCACTCTGGAAAGCAGCCAACGGTTCAAGAAAACCCCAACCAAATGCGTCTCCAATTCGGAAAACCAACACGAGTAGGTCAAAGAAGATAATGAGAAACCAGATCTCTTCGCAGATCATTTGGAAGCAACGTTTAAATCACGCGATGGACAAACAAACAGCTCCTGTATACTCCTACGGTTCAGACTCAAATAATGACAATCTCTCTATAAGAAATCCTACTTTGACATAACTTAAGGAAGAATTGAAAAAAACTCAAATTTAAGAAAGCTTCTGGTTATGATTTAACCATAGGAGAAGTTCTGAAAGAATTGCCTCAGAAGGCGCTTGGTATGTTTCTCCACATTATTAACGCCGCCTTTAGATTAAATGGTGTCTCTAGTCAGTGGAAAGTAGTGGAAATAATAATGGTGCCGATAACCGGTTTTTCAAACCCCCAACAAACAAAAAGTCTTCACTTCTTCCGACAATGTCTAAAGTGTTCGAACGAATATTACTTAGACGTTTAAGCCCGGTTGTAGAAGGAAGACGACTTATTCCTAACCACCAGTTCGGCTTTAGAAGCAAGCATTCAACTATTAACCCAGTACATCGCATAACTGATGTTATAGAAAAATCGTTTGAACAAAAGCAAGTCTGCTCAGCTGTACTTCTCGATGTTTCGCAAGCCTTTGGCAAGGTTTGGCAAGGTTTGGCACGACGGCTTGAAACATAGCATGGCCAGAATCATTAACTCACTTCCTTTTCTCCTGTCCAGCTCTTGTCAGGATACGCCAACGGACTCTAGGCAACCCCTTCCTTGAATCTCTCGATAGATATCCAGAATGAACTTAACAGTATTGATCTTGTTTCTCCTCGGCTGCAGTTCAACACCCAGTCCATGTATATAATGAAAAGCAAAGGTGACACGTCTCACACTTGGCGGTACCCAACGGCCACGCCTACTACAGTTTCTGTATACAGACTGAACAGCCAACTCTAGATACAATTGTGTAAGCTGGCTTGCAGCTGCTCCTTGACAGGAATGTTTTACCGAGAGATAGTAAACCTCAACGTTCGCATTGAGGTTGAATTTCGACTTAGATCGTATTTGTTTGTCTTTCGCAATTAATGGTAACTCTGTCCCTCTCAACTTGTCTTGTGGGGCATCATATATCATCAAATCACATTTCCACCCCGCTGCAGGACTCTTAAGTGTCCTAGCCAAGCAAATATAAGGAAATGCGTTGACAAAAGCCACAATCATTTATCACCATTCAACGGCCCGCATCGCACACCAGATTACATCCGAAATGAGTGATATATCCAACGGCCTACATGTCTGCAAACACCGCCCAACTCCTCTCCCAAATCAGACAATTTGTCTAGATTGCATCGCCGCGATTAGCCGAAACAGACCCAGTTCCCCCTAATTCTGCTGCAATAACTCATCACCACCCTCCATGTGGGCACGGAAATTAATCAATCCCACCACCACCGCTGCCGCCGCATATCCGCCTTCACCACACCCATGCAACCAGCAGCCGTTTTGAAATTAGCTTGCGGACAGATAGAACCGCTTTCATCCCGGTCAGTCGGCCAACCGCCGCCGCCGCCGTCATGGCAAACAGTTTTGCGTTGTGTCAAAATTAATAACGGTACCCGATATTGATTTCTGTCAAAATGACTGCACCCAAACCACACGTTTCGTCCGCACAACAGCTGCATCAGGAGCAGCGCATTGGCATTGCTGAAAATTTAATAAAATCGTCGAAGCGGATGATGCACATACCTAGTCGCGGTGTTTGTGTATCACTTCGAAGGTCGAACCGGAGTATAAATAATTATCAATCAGGCGCCCGTGGGAGGTGAGGTATGCCAGCACGTGTGCGGTAGCCCGAATTGTTACGCGCACAGAAAGCTGCACACACAATTGTCGGTGCCTGTGTGCATCCAGTGTTCCGGAAATGGGGTTGTGTTAATTTAATTCAAGACCAACGAATGAGAAGTTATTGTTTTCTTTGAACGAACGACTATAACGACTACAGAGAAAGCAGGACCAGACCGCAAATGGATGACAGTCGATATTGGCTGCTCTGGCATTGTTTCGAATTCTATTTGCTTGCCGGAAGCTCGTAATCATTTTGAATTGAAAATAATGGTGCTTTTCGAATTGGGATTTGCTTTTTCGGGGGGTTTTTCAGACACTCGTCTGTGCTGTGTGGGGTGTTAGTCAGTAACTTCTTGGCCAGGGTATGGCCCATCTGCTTCGGTCGTTGAATTTAATTAGCATTGCTCCTAGAAGTATGCACTTAACATGGAATAAATGGAGAGGGTTTCAGAGTTTCGAAATTCGAATTAAGAGCAGAATATATGGCATTGTCATGTAGTCAACGAATTTTTTTTGCAAGGAATCCGAATACATTTCGTTGCTGTAGCAAAGAAAATTGTGAACAACGTAGTTATCTGAAAACGTTGAATCGTTGCTTCTGTTTTTATCTGAAGAATATTATTCAACCACAAACTGCATGGACTACACACGCATGCCGCGTTCGGGAAAGCGTCTAAGGATTCAACAACTAATGCTATGGACAACACTGCTCCAGTACGAATAATCTTCGACTACACCCAAGTGTGGCAATGCAATAGAGGACGCACACAAGTGGAAAAAAAACTCACTCTTGTCCGATCCGGCCAGCTGGACAGGCTTGTTGGTTGAGAGGGACTGTACCACCTTCAGATGGAAAACAAACAAAAGCTGCTTCTTTGATTAAAGCAGAACAATCTGAAAGGCTTGAGCGAATTCAAACTGTTCCATCGCATCTAGAGGCAATGTTTTCAATAGCGTTCTGCACGAGATGATTCTGGAGTGGCTACTGGTGGTGAAACCTACAAGGGCTGGATTCCTTTGGAGAGCTCTAACGGTCGTGGCTGTTAAACTGAGGTACGAAGAAGTTGAAAATTGGCTGTGTGCCGCCAGACTAAGAGCAGTCCTGGAAGGAGCTCGGCGAGAAGCTTGAAAGTGACCATAGATCTGACCATTCGACGGCTCATAATAATATGGGTGGTGTGACAGTCCGAGGTGGACCTGGGCCTAGCTTCTTGCCAACAACTCGTGTTGCGTGTGCTTATTCTCTCACGAGTGTAAGTTATGAACATGAGCACTGCTTAACAGATCCACAGGGACTACAATCAGCTTCCTTCAACCTTGAGGAAATATAAAAATATAAATATAATTGTAAAATAAAAATATAAATGGTTGGGCTGAATTATCTCTAAAATTGTAGGAGCAGCAACAGAAAGTGATACCGTTTGTCACATTCTCCCCTGAAACGTCGTGACCATCAATGATTTCAGTCATAATCAAATTTCTGTGACCCGATGGCGCTCATACGACGATATACAGCGCTCGAATAGGATCAGTCTGCCCCCGAATAGGAAAAATTCTTATTTAGTGAAGTTTGGATATCCAATCGAGGAAATGAATTCGAATGAGAAAGGGATCACAAAAACAACTATCACTGTTCCCTCTTGGTATTCATTCACTCAGTCGAATGATTAAGTTACAATTGGCTACGTGCCCCATTTATCCACCCCCATTCAAGGGGAATTCGTGTATAATATTTAGACACATAGCCCAAGAGGTGACGGACATAAGTATGTAGGTAGGTAGGTAGTAGGTGGCTTAGATACACTTAGGTCAAAGAAGGCCCAGTGTACTGCCACGTGGGTTTGTCCGAAAAGAAAATAGAGGAGGGGGAAGGGGGGGGGGGATGGGCCGGAGTGGTTACTTCGACAGCCAGCCAGATTTGTCGATGAAGTCTATTAGCGATTTCATTGATGCCTCTCTCAGTTCGCTTAGACTATCGAAGAAGTAGGCGCCTAGAGAAGCTAGCTGAGGCAAGTGCCTGGCAGTTGCATATAAGGTGTTGTACACTTTCCTGTTCTTCCTCGTCTCGGCAACTTCTGCAGAAATCGTTAGAAAATAGTCTTAGTCTTTTCGCGGCGTGTAATCCCAAAAGGCCGTGTCTGGTGATTATACCCACTGCCGCGCAAACATTCTTCTTCTTCTTCTTCATTTGGCGCTACAGTCCGGGGTGGACCTGGGCCTCAACCAACAAGCCTCTCCAGCTAGCACGGTCTCTGGCTAGCTGTCTCCAGTGTCGCACGCCAAGTTGGTTGAGGTCCTTCTCCACCTGGGTGCGCCACCTTAAACGCGAGCGTCCTCTGTTGCGTTGTCCCACGGGTTCAGAGTCGAAGACTCTCCGGGCCGGAGCTGAGTTGTCCATTCGCTCTACATGGCCTAGCCATCTTAGGCGTTGGATCCGAAGACGCCTGACTAGACTCATGTCGCTGTACCGCCCGTACAGTTCGTGGTTGAATCTTCTCCTCCAGAAACCGTCAACGCAAACAGGACCAAAAATCGCACGCAGAGCTTTTCTCTCGAAAATACCAAGGACTTCCTCATCCGCTTTTGAGATTGTCCATGCCTCCGCGCCGTACAGCAGGACTGGGATGATCAAGGTCTTGTATGTTGTCAGCTTGGTCCTTCGAGAGATGGCTCTACTACTCAATTGCCTCTTGAGCCCATAGAAACAGCGGTTGGCAAGAGTTACTCTGCGTTTGATGTCGGTACTGATGTTGTTTGTACTGTTTACTGCGGAGCCGAGGTAGACGAAATCCTTGACTACCTCGAAGCTATAGCTGCCCATTGTGACGCTCTGTCCAAGACGTCGATGTTGTGTGTCCTTTCTTGATGACGGCATATACTTCGGTTTGCCCTCATTCACCGCTAGACCCATTTTAGCCGCCTCCGCCTCAATGCCAGCCGCGCAAACATTGCGTCTTTTTAATGATGTCAGACTAACAGATCTTTTGGGGTCAAGGCTGTGTCAGATTTGTCTGGTAATTTGGCACTTATTGCCTGTGTTCCAACTGACATTGTCTTCTAGTATGCTTTGTTTAGTGAGTTGTAACTTAAAGGAAGCTAGAGGCGTCCCTAGGTTACATAAGGATCCGTCAACTGGCAGTGTTGTGGCGATTTTGGCGAGTTTGTCAGCTTCGCAGTTTCCCATAATGTCTCTATGGCCCGGGACTCAACACAGGGCAATTCGAAACTGTTCGGATATCTCGTCAAGAGATGTGCGACAGCTTATGACTATTTTTGAGTTAAGTCATTAATGTTTTAAGAGCTATGTACAGTTATAATAAATCATGAATAATAGATCATGGTTGCCATTTATCTGAGGACTTTGAGGTCTCAATGGGCGTCAAACATAGTTGCGTGCTTAGTACATTGCTGTTTATTCTGTACATAAACGATATAACGGATGAAGTCAGAGGTGGAATAAGTCTCGGTGGAACCAATATTCCGGCACTAATGTTTGCATATGATATAGTTTTTCTCGCCGACTCAATAGATACCATGATCAACAGGCTAGATACCTACTGCAAAATATGGAATTTACCTGTTAATTTAGTAAAATCTAAGAAGATGATCTTTAGAGATGGTGGAGGAAGGTATGCTCGAGGAGAAAAATGGAGATTTCAAGGCCAACAGATTGAGATGGTTAAGCAGTACAAGTATCTTGGTGTTTTGATTATAATATAATATAATATGGGTGGCGCTACAGTCCGAGGCGGACCTGGGCCTTGCTTCTCAGCAACCACTCGTGTTGTGCATGCTATTGTTCTTTCACGAGTGGAAGGGACCTACAGTTTAATGCCTACTCCGAACGGCGAAGTTGAGAAGCTTTTTCTAGACAGGAATACTCTTTGAGCATTGTCGGTGACTCGAAAGAGGTGGAGCCGTGAATTATGATAGGTGGTTAATTCGGGTATCGAACCTGGCACCCTCTGCGTAGGAGTCGACGCACTTACCCACCACGCCACGGTGTTTTGATTATGTCAAACCTAAATATGAACAAGCACTTTAAAGTTAAACTTGCTGAAGCTAAGCGTGCGATCTGTGCGGTTTGGGGAAACTGTATACAGAATAAAAATGATTCGCATGAGTCAAAAGTTAAAATATTCCGTGCCACAGCCTATTCTATCCTTTTGTATGCAGTACAAGTTTGGGGTTACAACCCTTTCGAAACTGTTGAAAATACTTTCTTAGGCGGATTTTCCTAGCAGTTCACCTAATTACATGTTGCACTAAGAGACTGGAGTTACACCCCTGTTCCTGAATACTCTCAAAACACATTTCGGTTATATTTATAAAGTCAATGCGATGAGGCAGGAAAAAATTCCGAGGTTGGTACTTGCGCAAATGTATATGTACGTATAAAATGAAGTGTGTCCAAGAATGGGAATCAATAGGATCAGAATGCGGTTATAGCTTCAATTTTACACCAAGCGAACAACAGCAATCTTTAAGACAAAAAATCAACACCTTACTTCAGAAAACTGGCCACAGAATTTTTGACAAATTTGTAAATGAAGCCCAGTCATCCCAATACAGAGCCTACTACAAAAAAACGAACCACAACCTACAAGAAAGGCCTTTTTTCTTGAATAGCTACCCAGTAGAAAAAAAGTATGATTTTAAGAATAAGAGGCGAACCTTGTTAGTTAAATTTCATACCGCGTCGCCCGGAGCTTCCAATCTTATGCGACCTGTGCAATCTTAGAGAACGTTAGGATGTGTTGCTCTTCATCGCGAAATGCCCTATACTAAAGGAGTTCGCATTCATTTTTTCGGTGCTCTGACACTTGAGTTGGAGGAAGCAATAAATATCTTGAATGGTGGCAGAGGTTGGGCTTACTCTACAACTACACAGTCAACGGATTGAGCTACAGGAACTGCATAATTGATGAACGTTTTTGAGTAATTGGACATCTATGCACATAGACTATATTATTTCAAAGGCCAACTCCATGCTAGGATTCTTGTTTCGAAATTCAAAAGATTTTCAAGACCCTTACACTCTTAAGTCTGTGTATGTTTCGTTAATTCGCTCTATATTAGAATACTGTTGTTTAATATGGAATCCTTTATATAACAATAGCGCTATTCGTATTGAGAGAATACAAAACAGATTTACTAGGTTTGCTCTTCGAAAGATGTCGTGGAATTCAAATATGCCAGATTATAATGCTAGATGTCAGCTTATCGATCTAAAGCAACTGCATGTAAGAAGGACTTATTATTCAGTTCTTTTCGCTCATGACGTCAATACTGCTCACATTGATTGTCCGGTGCTGCTTTCCATGTTCAGTGTTTACACCCCGTCTCGTTATCTGAGGCCTAGAGATTTCTTTTATGTTTCGAGGCATAGTACAAACTATGGGCAAAATGATCCTATAACTAATGCTTGCATAAAATTCAACTTAGTTGCAAATGTTATAGACTTTAATATGAGTAGAGATAAATGTAAAAATGAAATCTTAAATTTTTTGAGTTGCAATTTACTCTAAATTACATTATAATTGTATGTTAAATTCTGCTTATACTAGGCATTATTATTAATAAGAAATGATATGTTATTAATATTATCAGTAGTCTTAAAAAAGCTCTGTACTTGAAAGACGGAAGAATAATTAAATTATATAATGAAAGAAACAGCATATATTTTTTGGTTTATATAAGTATGTAACGTATTTTTTCCTTTTAATGTCAATCTGGTAGACGGCCTCTAGGCCAAACCATATAGACACTATTTTTGAAATAAAATAGTCTAATTAACTAACTAACTAAACTAGACTATTTTTGAGTTTGTAGAGGACGATGTTATGGATTTGATTGCTGGGGCGGATGTCGCGTTCCACCTCAGCCAGGACAGGGCTTCGCTGATCGCCACTATTTCCGCTTGGAAAACGCTGCAGGTAGATGGATTGATTTATTGAGATTAAGATGTTGAGAGAAAATTCCACAAATTCCTACTTCTTCTTCTCTTCTGGGTCCGTCTGTGTAGAAATGTTGGCGTTGCCGCCATACCACAGGTCTCTTTCCGGAATTAGGGTTTTGAAGTTTTTCTCAGAGAAGTAAACAAGTGAGGTGTAATACAGATTAGTAGAGGCAAGTCCTTGTTCTATTAGAATTCTGTCATGTTCGGACGTGTAGTCCTGGAACCTTACAATCTGATTGCACTGTTGGTTGCTATCTGCTTTCAAAGAATATCTAGTGGGGGAAGGGTTAGTATGGTTTCAAGTGCATCGGTGGGAGTCGTTCTCAAGGCTCCACTTGTCTTTGTACCTTCCCTAGCATTTTTTGGTGTTTATCAACGTTGAGTATGGGCCACCATACTGTTACGCCATATAAGAGGATTGGTCTGAACGCCGCGGTGAAAAACCAGTGTGCCATGTATGGTTGAAGACCCCATTTTCGCCCGATGGCTTCTTTGCTCATGTATAGGACCGTGATGGCCTTAATGACTCTTTCGGCAGTATTGAGCTCCCAGTTCAGTTTACTATCTAGTACAAGGCCAAGATATTTAGCATTGTTAGAGAATTGTAAACTGGTGCCATTTAGGGTGGGAGGGTCGATGTGAGGTTTTTTGTATCTCCTAGTGAAGAGGGTCTCAATTTTCTGTGCGTTTAAGCTTAGGCCATTAACGGTCTCCCAGTTATTGAGTAGACTTAGACCATGTTGCATTAAGCCTTTCAGTACCGAAGGGTGCTTTTCCGAGAAGGCTATACCAACATCAACCGCATAGGCAATCCTTTTGCAGCTCGCCTCTTCCAGTATAAGTAGCAGTTTTTTCACTGTTAGATTCCAAAGAAGAGGGGATAGCACTCCCCCCTGCAGTTACTTCTTTTGGTATAGCCCTTCGAGGAAGCGTTACCTAATAATAATAATATCGGTGGCGCAACAGTCCGAGGTGGACCTGGGCTTAGCTTCTCAGCAACCACTCGTGTTGTGCGTACTATTGTTCTCCCACGAGTGGAAGGGACCAAGTTGAGAAGCTTTTTTCTAGACAGGAAATACTCTTTGAGCATTGTCAGTGACTCGAAAGAGGTGGAGCCGTGAATTATGATAGGTGGTAAATTCGGGTATCGAACCTGGCACCCTCTGCGTAGGAGTCGATGCACTTACACACTACGCCACGGCGACCACAATGCGTTACCTAGCGTAGCATTAATTACTCCACTTGTAAGTAGTTGGTTTATTAGTGAATACTAGTCCCGCATCTACGTCTAGTTCTATCAGTCTCTGAATGGTTGGATGTGGGTAGATGCTGTTGAAGACGCCTTCTATAGCTAGAAACGCATTCTTTGTAGTTAAGTGATATTTTGTTGCTTCGTATCAAGCTGTGTGTAGAGCTGTTTCTACGGATCTACCTTTATTGTACGCATGTTAAGATGCTGTGAGTTTAGTTGGGTCGATGGTAGATCGAATATCAGCCTCTCTAAAGTATTGATGGGTCTGATGGTCTAGACTCTCTAGTGTGTACATGGGAGCTCTTTCCCGCATTAAGTATTAAGACTACCTTTATTTTACCAGGTGACGGACATACCCATCCTCCCTACACGTTGTCACGACTAACTAAATATCCATTCAGTTTGAAAGAATGATGAATTGGCGGCAACGTCAAAAAGTAATTCCATTTCAACCAGCAGCCTCAACCATAACCTCGTTTAAGCAAACTTCATAGCAAAGTCATAAAAATAACGAACACGCCCTTGCATTGACATCATTAGGAGGGCGATTCTCCCCCGCACTTGGGCGACCACCGCAAGTTCCATAAAGCGTGAAAACTACTCGTCGGTTTTATGATTTCATTCCACAAACTTACTCGACCACTTCCGGGAAGTGATGCCACTACAATGAATGTAATCGCTATCACCGCCAATCCTCGTTTGGATAGTAGTCCGAAAAGCAATTCCTCGCCCTCCGCAGTCGATTTGGGATCCGCACTTCCTCTCGCAAGTGCTAACTCAATCACCCATCGTCCTTGATTATCTGAAAAACCCATAAAACTTAATCTCGTTTTGCCGGACTGCCGGCTCTGCGGTCGTTCGTTCGTTTTTTTGCCTTTAAACTGTGCAAACTTTCAAGGCATCGTCAATCGAATTCCAGTGGCAACTCGGTTGGAAAGTTTGTTTCACCCACTCGAGGGGAAACTGAGCCTTCGCCGATGAAGGATAATAACTCCCTCAGTCTTCGCAAAATTCACTATCAGTGTCGGTGGCGGGGCTGATGTCGATGTCGTTTGATGCCGACATTCCTGTCGTCGTCCTTGCCGACGTTGACATGGTGAACCCCGTCATTGGCGCTGTCAGGTTGTGTATCCTAGTTAAGCTGTTTTCGGAAACTATCGCAACGACGACGATGGCGACAAGATACGAGACTATCATGACCCGCACACGTCCCTGCTGCCGTCACATTTGTGGGATGCTTATCCTTATCGGGATAAAATTGATTTTCGCATTTACGCGTGTCAGGCATTTCCCTTCGTCACGTCATTAGTTCTGACAAGAGGCTGCACGTGAGACGACGAGGTGCTGGGTGGATTGAGTAAGGGAGCAGTGAACTAGCTGGGAGCAGGGATGTGGAAACTTCAGAGGCGATGTCACATCCGATTGGAGTGCCGGTGGAAGACGTAATTTCGTGCTCAGAGCGAAGGAAGGATATGTTAAATTACAACGATGACATGTGTCCTGACGAGGGGTGAGCCGCCCACTCGTAAAGAGTTCTTGAACCGCTCCCCGTATCATAACTTTGACAGGCTCGTCGGGGAGAACACACAATGCGGGGGTTACCTTGGGTTCCGTTCCTCTTTTCGTGTTCTCGTGGCAAACCTCGAGGGCAAACAAATGCGCAGTGTTCTTTGTCGGGGATCTTCCGTCAACGAGCACTGATTGAATGGGGACTCGGCGGACGACGATGATAGAACACGACAATGCCAAGTCCCCCGGTGGCTGCAGGCAGGGAACAACAGACGCCCTGGATCCTGTCAGGGTCCTGGGTAAATATGATTGTGTGTCAATGGGACGCCGGGGGCGTTGTGAACAGGAAGGATGGCGATGGGGGGTCGTGAAAAGGAATGAATTTGAATGTGAACTACTGTCACGAGGATGTGCTTGTGCCTGTGAAAAACGTACGTTTTTTTTTGAGACAGGATGCGAACTGTGCCCCCGCAGCGGTTGGCTTTGACTGATGAACGGCTTACGCAATGTGGCAGTCCTGGCGGCAGGAGGCTTCTATGGCAAATGTGTCCCACGTCGGGCGCTGGGAGGGGGTTAAAGTGGATCATCCTTTATGGCTTCGCTGTATGAGATAAACTCATGAAAATATTGTAAAATTGAGTCTGAATGGGTATCATTCCTTTCAATTTGTGGCATCCTCCTTCTAGAGATTAAGCACTGTAGCAAGTCCTTTGAGGAGTGTAGCGTTCCTCTCCAAGAAATCAAAATGCTTGTCGTACGACAAGTTCTCCTTTCATTCAATTCAGTTAGTTCAGAGTGCATCGCCATGCCGGGGCGCTGCTCCTTGCCACGTTCACCTTCAGATGGATAGATAACGACGAGCAGGACCCTTGTGCGGGCTCTCCTTGAAAAAATATATCAAACAACCGCTTAATTCCAAGCTACCCTTCCCTAACCCAACATTCACTGCACTTCTTTCACTTCTTGCACGTTTCTCCGGGACGCCCATCCCCAAGGGAACTCAGTCAAGTCAAGTCCGGGAAAAAAAAAGAAGAGGAAAGAATCAAACTGAAGTCTTACACGTGCATACCGTTAAAGGATTCTTTGAATAATTTAAGCAACGACCTGCCAGCTGAATATCTGCATTCATCAGGTTTCGCCATGTATCCAAGAACAGTTCGCCGCAAAATGAGAATAAAATATTCCACTTCACAAAGGACGGACCCCCACCCTAACCCACTCACCCACGAGCAGACCCCCACCCACTCACTCACCCACACACACCGGGTGAAAGAGGATTTAATGCTATTACCTTTTGACAGGACGTGAAGGTGAAGTTAGTACACCCGCACTACGTGACTGCAAATAATCCCGAGACTTTTTTTTTCTCCATTTTGTGTTTGGTTTTATAACTGCGACGGTTTTTCCTTTTTCCTCCCACCCTGTATCAACGGAAATGCATTTAGTGCGTGCGGGGTTGATGCGGGAGCTGCAGGCACGGGTCAGAAATGAATTTTCATTTTCATTGATTTAGTGCCAAAGGGGTGTCCTTTTAGAGAAAATGCAATTTTTGATTAAATTCGGTTAATGAAAGTATTGTTGAGTTTGGGTGGAGCTTGCTTTTTCGCGATCCCTTTGAGACCAGCTCGGTGGATGATGGATGATTAAATGACGCGAAAGGGATTGGTCTTCCATCTAGTTTTTAATTAAAAACTTGCGTTCCTTGATTTCATGTTTTTGACAGAGTTCTAAGATAAAACAAAGACAGTCATGCACTAAGAGGTGGCATTTTGATGTTGCAAAAGGATTGCCTAATCTTGCGAAATTTTCGGATGGTTTGCTACAGAAGGGGGGACAAATGTTGATATTTAACGTGTTGGAAGTTTTATCTGAGTTACTTGGATAAACAGCCTTGTTGGACTGCTTTTAATCATCGATTCCGCCTGATTACGCGTATTTCCTCCGGCATTATATGTCAAAGCTAGCTTCTGATAACATTAATAATGTGGTCAGGGATGCAGGCCACTGACGATATGGACCTACTCCAACAACCACTTGTATTGTGCTCGCTACTATACTCTAGCGGTACGGACCGGTAATTTGGTCAAAACTCCATACCCTGACACCTTTGAGATTTTCAACGTAGATCAATGAATTTTCAATGTTGTTTGATTTCAGCCTAAAAAGATACACAGCGCAATAGCTTACTTTCATAGCCTCTTAGCACAACTTTCGGTCCAAACGACCAAGTGGAACTTGTTTCTTAAGCTTTTTACTTTCTGTTCTCATTTTTGTGGCTCTTTTTTGATAAAGCGACTCAAACACGGTGTGCGCAGTTGGAGACAGTTGGCTAAAGATCGTGCAGGCTGGAGAGGCTAGTTGGTTGAGGCCCAGGTCCACTCCGAACTGTAGCGCCACCAGAAGAAGAAGAAACACGTCAGAGAACAGGCTCCACGAAGTAGTAACCGACCCATAGATTTGGCTATAGCTAGTAATATATTTATAAGAACCACGTAAAAGAGTCCACCCAACTGACTGACGCTTAAAGAGCCAAAAAAAAGCGGCCATTTGGTCATTGACTCAAGATATCCCTCAAACATCCTGTTTTTGCGGACATTCAGGGAAGCATACGTCGACTCTGATGATTTTTAGGATTATTAGGTACGATAAGTCCAGAGATAAGGAAGAGCAATAAACCGAGAAAATCTGCGGCATGTCTACGTACGTCGGGCACCAGTGCCACCGACACGTTGTTGCATTGCCGAGCCGCTGCTATGAAACAAGTAAGGGAAAAAAACCAACGCCATTTACGACCACCGACAAGAAGATACAGAAGACAGAACGCCAGAAGAAACATGCAAACGACGAGGCGGGAGGAGAGGAAGATCCTATCACTTAAGAAGATATCCGTCGCAACATCCTAGATCAAGTATAGTTAGAGTAGAAGTGTTTAGGTAGAGGCAAACATTTTTTAAGAAAGCCAAAACTTTGACAATCACATCTTATGTTTAAAACTTGCAGCAGCTGCTTAAAAGCTATGGCCAGAGAGAGTGGTAGGGAAGTTGTGGGCGCATTCGAGCATCTCGATTATTAAAATCAATCGAAATATTCATCATCTAATAATAATATAATATGGGTGGCGCCGTAATATGGGTACAGCCCGTATAGGGCCAGGGCCTAGCTTCTCAGCAACCACTCGTGTTGTGCGTGCTATTGTTCTCTCACGCGTGGAAGGGACCTCCAGTTTAATGGCGACTCCGAACGGCGAATTTGAGAAACTTTTTCTAGACAGGAATACTCTTTGAGCATTGTCAGTGACTCGAAAGAGGTGGAGCCGTGAATTATCAAAGGTGGTTAATTCGGGTATCGAACCTGGCACCCTCTGGGTAAAAGTCGACGCACTAACCCACTACGCCACGGCGACTCACTATATTCATGATCAAAGCTTCAATACACTTTTTGTGTGGTACAAATCAGGACTTACCAATGCGGCTTCCGACATCCAATCGACTTCAGACAAAATATAGATCTCCTGAATGTCTTGAAAAGACGTATAACTGTGTCTGGCTTCTTTGGCAACCATTCGAGTTATGCGTGCTATTGTTTTTTTCCTGAGGGGATGGGACCTGCAGTTTTATGCTGAGTTCCTTCAAGAATTCAATTCCAAAAAAACAACTTTTGTTTTGTTCCCACTTTCAAAACGCCGAATGATAGCACCGCCATTTACTTTTTGAATTTTTTAATACTATTATAATAATATAATAATGTAAATTGGGATCATCAATCCAAGCAATACAGTGGGGACCTTGTTCAACTCAGAAAAAGTTTTGCACGCGAAACTATCGGTACAGCAGTTTTATTCTTTACTCAAAAATACCATTTTCACAGTTTAAAAGGGCAACGTATTTTCATTTCTAATCACTCTCGCTTGGTGTTTCATCTAACGAAGGTTTAATTACTGCCTAGAGTTGCCAGATTTAGCAGTTTCCTGCGATTTTAGCTGAATCTGACCGTAAAAACTAGACACAGCAGAATTTTTAGCAGTTTTAAAATTTCAGCAGTTTCTAGCAGATTTTAAAACAATTGACTTTAAATGAAATATATCTACATATGCGTTAATGCGACGACGCACATTACAAGTATTCAAGCGTCGAATAAAGAAGGTATAAACACATTTTTTTAATGCCTCCATCCATTTGATTAAACTTCAACAAAATCATTAAATTATTTAAATCCGCAAACCGTTATATCTGAGGAATTTGAATCATTAGGCAACATAATTAAAATGTCCCCACATTTGACAGTACTCAAAAAATTTACGGCGAATATATCGGCAAAAATAAAGTTTGATAAATATGCTTTAGATCTTTTGACATCGGGTTTTAACAACAATATAATTTTGTAAGAAAGAAAATACTGTAATCGCTTCAATAACAAAAATGTTGACACAATTTTGTAGGTAAAAGTCCCTTAGACTTCTGAAAGTAAAAACTGTTACAAGTTCTTTCCGAAAATGTTATCATTAATGAATTCGAATCTTCATCATAATTTCATTCAATATCTACGTAAATATGTTAATTTAGAAATTATAACCCATTTCAATAATTATTTACCACTAATAGAAAATGCATATTAATAATAATATGGATGGGACTACAGCGCGCAGAGGGAGTGGGCGTAGCTTCTCAGCAACCACTCGTCTTGTGCGTGCTATTGTTCTCTCATGAGTGGAAGGGACCTACTGTTTTATGCCGACTCGAAACGGCCAACTTTTGAAGTTTTTACTGGGCAGTTATGACTTTTTGAGTATTGTCAATGATTCGTAATTATTTTGATCGTACCGGGAATCGAACCCAGGCAGCGTCTTTCAGTTGCGAAGAAGTCGAAGCACAGAACCAGAAAGCCACTACCTCCGCAATGTATACTCATGTAATATTCATCTGTAAATTCACTAAAATAAAAATAAACGTATTTCTCAAGAGGCAATCAATCGCAGTTTTTTTTAGCATTTTTTAGTTTTTGTCAGATCAGATTTAGCAGTTTTTCGTTCTAACCAAAGCAGGTTTGAATAAAACAATTTGGTAACGCTGTTACTGCCTATGAAAAATAAAAGTGTGTAGTCACAGCTGCGCACCAAAGAACACAATACAGCATTCGTTAGGGCTAAGGTTTTCTACTTCACACGTACGACATGGTATTGGCTCAGGATTTGGATGGTTGCAGGCTAACGATCGCTAGTAATATATTGCTATGTGGTATTATACAAAAACAAAGAACGAGCACGACACACGACTGCTGGCCTAGCGCCTGGCCGACGGAGCTGTTTTCATCGAATTATCGAACTGCATTTTTTGATGTCAGCAATTATCGTATTGAAATAGAAATGCAAAGAGAAATTAAGTCAAAGCATCAATTGCTTAATAAATGATGATATTCTTTCTGAGCTGTCCTCACTGGATTCTAGTGCAAGCTTGGCGCCTGATAATCTTCCCCCGCTTTTTTAAAAAAATGTGTAAGGACGGATTAGTCAAGCCCCTGACTATCATTTTTAATATGTCACTGGCTCGCGGCGAATTTTTGGATTGCTGGAAGGATTCTCTCATCACCCCAATTCATAAATCTGCACCTAAAAGTTCTATTGTCAACTACAGACCAAAAGCTAAACTCCAATTAATACCGAAATTATTCGAAGCTGTTGTTAAGAAAAAAATATATGCTGAAGTTCAAAACCAAATATCCCAATTTCAACATGGCTTTGTGAGTGGAAGATCAACTTCAACCAATTTGGTTATATTTACAAACTTTTGCCTGAGTTCCATGGAAGCGAGACTTCAAGTTGACTCCATTTACACTGACTTCTCGAAGGCATTTGACCGTGTTCAACATAATGTGCTTATAAAAAAGCTAGAGATGATTGGTTTTCATTCTAAAATCTTGAAATGGATAACTAGCTACCTTACAAATCGCAGACAGTTTGTAAAAATAGGTAATGATCTGTCACGAGTAATTTTCAATTTCTCTGGGGTACCTCAAGGTAGTCACCTCGGCCCTCTTCTGTTTCTTCTTTTTATTAACGATTTGCCTTCCTATGTTTCCCATTCCGACTGCCTTTTATACGCTGACGATTTAAAAATTTTCAAATCAGTCCGATCACTGGCCGATGCAATGGAGTTGCAAAATGATATCTCATCAGTACAGAATTGGTGCGATTTGAATGGACTACATTTCAATATTAGTAAATGCTCAGTTATGACATTTTTTAGAATTTTATCTCCTATAATCTATAATTATAAGATTGATAATACAATCTTAACAAGAGTATGTTCGCATAAAGATCTAGGGGTTATATTCGACGTTCAACTGACTTTTTCTATGCACATAGACTATATTATTTCAAAGGCCAACTCCATGCTAGGATTCTTGTTTCGAAATTCAAAAGATTTTCAAGACCCTTACACTCTTAAGTCTGTGTATGTTTCGTTAATTCGCTCTATATTAGAATACTGTTGTTTAATATGGAATCCTTTATATAACAATAGCGCTATTCGTATTGAGAGAATACAAAACAGATTTAGTAGGTTTGCTCTTCGAAAGATGTCGTGGAATTCAAATATGCCAGATTATAATGCTAGATGTCAGCTTATCGATCTAAAGCAACTGCATGTAAGAAGGACTTATTATTCAGTTCTTTTCGCTCATGACGTCAATACTGCTCACATTGATTGTCCGGTGCTGCTTTCCATGATCAGTGTTTACACCCCGTCTCGTTATATGAGGCCTAGAGATTTCTTTTATGTTTCGAGGCATAGTACAAACTATGGGCAAAATGATCCTATAACTAATGCTTGCATAAAATTCAACTTAGTTGCAAATGTTATAGACTTTAATATGAGTAGAGATAAATGTAAAAATGAAATCTTAAATTTTTTGAGTTGCAATTTACTCTAAATTACATTATAATTGTATGTTAAATTCTGCTTGTACTAGGCATTATTATTAATAAGAAATGAAATGTTATTAATATTATCAGTAGTCTTAAAAAAGCTCTGTACTTGAAAGACGGAAGAATAAATAAATAAATAAATTTGTTTATATTGTTTATTATTCTACGTAAATGTTGTGTTTTATTTAGTGGTACTTCGTGTTTCTTAACAAGTAAATGCTTAAAAGTTGCTGTGTATTGCTTTGTTCAGTTGCATCGCTGGAGCATTTTTCCGCACTTTTCTCAATTCTCTAAAGGAAATACCAGTGTCAGTTGGACCTCGGACAAGTAACTCGCCGATTTTTTGCATATTTTAAAGTAAGGTACAGCTCAGCTACAGAAAGTTGACGGTACGTCTGTTAGAGGTACGTTTTCTTCTAACCACACACATAAGGAATGCTTATAATTGTGCACCGGGTTGCTTGCTTACTCGCTTAAAGATATTCGCACCGTGTAAGGAATTTACTTGTTTTCCTTAATTCCATATTTTAATTGTTAATAGTTCAATTTCTCCATTACTTGCTCTTCAATCTTTGTTTGTTTGTTTTTTTTTTTTTAATTGGTATCGTAACTTATTCCTTGTTAATTTTATTAATAATTTCTTCAATTGTCATTACTTGTCTGCTTGCCTGACCATCGTTGACTATCGGACTTCAGGTTTAATAAACGAAAACATAGAAGTAGACAAAGCACTGTCTTATGTTTATGGAAGCGAGGTTGACTGAGGAGTGTCACCAAGCCTTGAACATCAGCTACCAAATTCAGGAAGAAATTCATACAGAATAAAATAAGGTCAGATTTGAATTTCTCCCGTAAGAAAGTCTGGTGTATTCAAAACATGGGGTGGGTCGCTGCGGATTTTAACCGTTTTTCCGCAGGACTTAATCGCTCAAGCGACTTTGTCGCTCCACTAAGGCTATGTCAACAATTATCAGGTAGGTGACCCTCAGTTCTCATTAAATGGTGGATGTGTTCCCGTAGACTTAATTCCCGTGCACCCAGTTGTATGCAGACCCCGAAAAGCGAAGTTTTTGAAAAGCTTTTTCTAACAGGAGTACTGTTTGAGAATTCTCAGTGGTTCAAAAGAGGTGCAACCTTGTATCTTTGAGTATCGACGCACTAATCTATTGCACCACGGCTAACCAACGATTTGGTCCTTATTTGCTTGGTTCTTAAGCAGAAAATCCTTCAATGAGATCAGATATCAGATAATACAATATTGGTGGCCGCCCAGGATGATCTTTGGCTGCCACACTTTCTTTACTTCTGGGACTCGTCTGTGCTACTAGAGAACATTATTTTTTCTCACCTTATGGCGTGCGTTTCTGATAAGTTTCTGTAGATAAAGAAAACGACTCACGTCCAGGTCATATGAAATCTGAGGCTGTGGCGTGACAGCGTCATGCCATTTTTCGTCATGGCGTACTAGTCAATTTCATTCATTCCCCAGGCGCGTCAACAGATGTTTCACAACAAATTAAATCCTGCTGCATAGTCCACAGGCCTTTACGGAAACTTTTTAAAAGTCCGATTTTTAGGACAAACTGTTTATTCTTGTTTTGTCTTAGTTTGTTTCTTTAAAGAGCCAACAGTAGTTTCTAGCCCATAAGGACCTTGTTCGTGTCCAGACCAATATGACGCAGGGTAATATGTATTCCATTTATCTTTTCTCAGTGCTCAACAAATTTGTATAATGAATGAGCCTGCTTAATTTCTGCCTCTTCAAGAGGGATTCTTTGAACTGGTTGTTTCAAATCCCACTGTACACCCTAGATCAACTTGCCGAGTTAATCGTCGACAAAAAATCTATATTCAGCAGTGTTCCTTGAAAACTTTCGCCACCTAAATTAAACCCAAACAAATTCTGTCCATTCCCCAATCCGAGTCAAAAGGAGTCGAGCTCCACCTGAAGAATAGTCTCAATGTTTTATCGACCTCACTCCTATGCTCCTTCCACCGTCAACTTCGAGCAATCAGTTACTTGTCAAGCCAAATGTGAGTTCACTCATCCATTAATGCAAAGGATCAAAAGCCTGTCTGTCTTGCGGGTATCCCTTGTTTGCATTTTTAATGAGAACATAACCACAGACCGCCTCGTTACCGGCAATCTGTTCCCCAGACACTTTCTTCAGGATCTCTTGTGGCCTGTGGTCGTACACCAAAACACAAAACACAACCATTCACTTTGCCAAGCACAAATTTGCTCAGGCAGTGTCCTTCAAATTAGGGATGATCCCGAAACAACCCCTTTCTCATAATCCAATAAGATACGAGTATTTTGCAATAAACGCATCATGTGCCTTGTGTCAATGAACAGTGCCCCCTTCCGCCCATCTCCGAGACTTCAATCGAAAGCAGCTCCAAGGCTGGATGCACATTTCGAAGGGGGAACACAGCCCGAAGGCAAGACATTGTTTCACAATGTGCATCGCTTCCTCGTCATTCCGGTGATGTAGCTTTGTAATTGCCATTCAAGACAGTTTGTTGTCACAGCCCCGGAATGGTAAAAATAACTGCAAGCCCCACCACTAACCCCTCGACCGATTGTAAATGCAATTATAGTCTTTGGGTTGCATCTTAATGACGTTACACTTTGCCATGATAATTGAGTTCTTCGCACACCAGCCCACCGACAAATTGTATGTGCTTTGCCACATGTACAGGGTGCACCCGAAGCACCCGAGTGTGTTTCACAGCTAATTGAGTTGTACAACCGTAAGGATGATGCTTTGAAGATGAGTCGCATAAACAAGGTGTGTTGCATCACTTGAGTGCAGTCTTGGCTGCACAGGGTGGTGCTATAGGGTGTGAGAATTCGATCAGAGAGAGTGTTTGGTGTGCTTGGAGTCAATTTAAACTCATTTGAAGGCCTTTTTGATGAAAACAAAACGAATTTGAACCCAATATATATTCAGACTTGTACAAATTGTATACTGATTGTGCTTCACAAGACTTTGCTGTGCTCTGTGTTCGGACAGGACAGGAGATGTGGAAAGGAACATGCCAAGAAGATTAGTTACTTTCGATATGGGAATGTAATAAAGTGAATTTAATTGTTTCATCGTAGTCCACAGTAAGAAGTAAACGCGGTTTTTTTAAAGCCAGTTTTAACCATTTTTTCTTATTTAAGACTTCTCCTTGCCAGGGAAGAGTTTGTAGACTTTAGAGTACTTTAGACACTTCTGTTGTTGCACAGCACGTAGATGAACGTGTTTCTCGATGCTCATCACATACTACAGAAGAAAGTGAACGCATCGATGTCGTTTAAATAGGAAACGATGCCTTAGTAGTAACGATAAACATTGAGGAGTTACGTTTCGTCATATGGTACTTTATTGAATATTCGTTACTCAGTAACTAATACAGACATTTTGCTGCAGTACTAGTAGCAACAACAGTTCGTATACACAGCGATTGTCAGGCATATCTTGACTTATGGCAGTAGAGTTTGGTGGCAGGCTTGCCTTTAAGCCGCCAACCTAAAAATGCTAACTGGTGTACAAAGCCATGCATGCCTTGGTGTGACAGTTTCTACAGGGTATTTTTTCCACTCGACCACTACCTGTATAAAACTGCGACTATGAGCGCCACTACACTCTTCCCTCCCTAGGCTTCGAAAGACCCTTTAGGTGGCATATCCCAACTAGGAAGGAATGCAACTCTAATGAACCCATCAATAACTCGATCTGCATCCATGTATACGTGGATGGATCGAATATGGAAATGGGCACATGCGCGGGCATTTTCTCCGAAGTTTTTAACTTGCACTGCTCTATCAGACTACCTGCTCACTGCAGTATTTTCCAAGTGGAGGTCCTGCCGGGCAAAGAAACGGCCAAAATAATATCGTTGTTGGAAATACCATTGGCTGATATTACCATTCTTATCGACAGTCAAGCGGCCATTAAAGCGATTTCTGCAAGCTTCCGCAAAGAGCTCAAGGTTCTTGGCACGCAGTATTCGATTACTCTATGCTGAGTCACAGGTCATAGGGACATAACCCCGTAACGAGGTAACAGATGAACTTGCCAGGAAAGGGGCAGTAACCGACCTACACCATGCAATATCATGTATTAATCCAGTCAAGAAGTCAGTGGATGATATAATCATGGTGCTAGCTAATGAAAGGTGGAAGTCCCAATCCTGCGAGAACTCTTCGGGTAGTTCCGAATGCTATGGCTTAGACTCAACAGCACAGTAGGCGCGCTAGCCGACCATAATCATTTCAGAGATTATAATAGGAACAAAATGTGACTTACCCAGGAACCCATTTGCGAGGGCTGTGAGGACAAAGGGAGTCAGAGGATATCCCTCACTGTCTTTGTGAATGTCCCAGGCTCTGCATATTGAGACACAGAACCCTGGGAGAATTCTTCTTCCAAGACTTGATCTTGCAGATATCCCACTGACATCTATTTGCAGGTTCGTTAGAATTTCGGGATGACTGGATTGAAAATCTCACCTACACCTCAGAATAAGTGGCATAATCTCGGCTGCAGTAGTAGACAACACCAACTGGAGTGCGCGTGCGTACAGGGGGCTTAATACCTTAATACCTACCATGAACATCACAAAGGGTATAATTCAGAGGACCTAAGTGAGGTATGGCTACACCATGTGTACTCACTTACCTAACCTAACCCAACCAACAATAATTCGTGGTTCGTTTGCCAGAGTTTATGTGCGCTTATATACATACATAGAGTATTCTTTTAGGTGGGGTTATTTTAAATAGATTAAGTAGCAGTATCCGTCGACTATTCTTTACTATTAGCTGTGTTTTTTTTCAAGCGTATATACGCTTAATTTATAAGTGCACAAAAAAACGATCATCGGCGCTTAATGATTCATCATAAAATCTTGGCAGCACCGACGACTTTTATGCCATTTGCTAAGCAGGTCAGGGGTGTAGTTGTGTAAGGGGATGGTTGATCTTTGATGGTCACAATCTTCGTTTTGTGACTGTAGCGTGACCATCACTTTACAAGCAAAAAAACTTAATAATTACAAAATAAAAAAAAATGTTTATCAAATGAAAAGAATCGTTTACGAAACTTAAAGGGAATGTATAGCAGAGACACTCTGGGTATACCAAAAATTGCATAATTATGGATGCCAAAAGATTTAAAAATGATCTAATACATCAACCACACCTGCAATTGTAAGCCACATACAGCAACCTAAATAATGAATGAATGAATTCAGGAATGAACACACAGAAAATAACGATTGGAAGCATTGTTTTTATTCGCGCTTATTTCTTAAGCGGCGATATATATGATGAGTAACTTAAGCGGATATAGGATTTGTTGTTAGTTTAGTTGTAGTAAGCTTGCAAAAAAACACAGCCATTATTGCATTATATGGAAGTTGTGGAAACGTTACCAGATTTAGACATAAAAACTAGATTATAAAAAATTCAGTAGTTTTTTAAAAAATATTGACCTTAAATGAAATATATTCAGATGTAATTTTTTTTAATGCTTCCATTTATTTATAATTGAACTTTATGTACAATTTAAGTCTAGACCACCCATTAACAATTTAATAACTCGAGACCTTTTATTTTCAAATCCGTAAACCGTTATAACTGTGGGTCGCCATGGCGTAGTGGGTTAGTGCGTCGACTCCTACGCAGAGGGTGCCAAGTTCGATACCCGAATTTACCACCTTTCATATTTCACGGCTCCACCTCTTTCGAGTCACTGACAATGCTCAAAGAGTATTTCCGAGTGGTTGCTGAGAAGCTAGGCCCTGGCCCTCTACGGGCTCTAGCGCCACCCATATTATTATTAAACCGTTATAACTGGAGATTTTAAATCCCTAAGGAACATTATTAAAATGTCAACACATTTGGTGATACTAAAATAATTTTAATTAATATATTTAATATGCATGTGATCTTTTGACATCGGGTGTTTGGAGGAGGCACTGATTTGCACCACATATTGTTCGAAAAGAAAAAAAGCACTCGAGAAAACAGTGTTTATTCGTTCGTGATCGCGTTGGAAGTGAGCTTGACAATTTGTACAGTTCATGTTTTAAGTATGATGAGAAAGATTATGACAATGAATATAAGAGAAGATAAGCAAAGCAACAGTAATGAAAATGAATTCTGATATGTGGGTTCATGTATTTGTGTGACACTTTGGTGAGATCTACACGTGATGGCTATTGCTGCTGCGAACATCGGGTTTTAACAACAGTGAGTTTGAGTCAGTTGAACAACAAAAAAAAAAAAAAATATTATCACATGTAATTTTGTTGGAAACTAAGAACAGTAATCGCTTTAGTAACGAAAATGTTGCATCAATTTTAAAAGTAGGTTAGGTTCGGTAGAGGGGCTGCTAGTGAATTCACTAAAACACTTGGACTATGTTGGTCCATTGTGAAACCCACAGTCAGACTTCTACCATAGATTGATCACTCCTGTGGCATTGGGGATAATCAGATCCCAGCGGCAAATGGTGACCAGAGATAACCTATAATAGAGATATCCAAGTTCTACCTCCCTTGCCCCTTGATTTCATCTGACAGCGTTTTTTATACGCTTTTTGTCCCCTGTCTGTGAATACGTGTGAGCTCTTGAGAACAGCTGTGGAACAGCTGATACCCTTCCCCACCTTAGTAATGGGGTGAATTAGAGTTCTTATTTGAAAATTCGCTCGTTATTAGGACGTTTTTTCAAATTTCGGTGTTAAATTTTCAACACAGTATGGAGGGGTAAGCGAACGAACAGAGCTTATGTTCATGAAGTCGATTCATTAAAACTTTGAGCAAGTTACAATCTGAGACATAATTAATGAATGTATAACATAGTGTGAATTTTTGCATATGAATAAAAATTAATAATGCATTCACACGTTCAGCTAACCAATAATAAAAATATTATTGAAGCGTGAATCACAAATAAGATGTTTTGACAACCATAATTTAGCATTAGTAAGAGTTGCAATATCTTGCCATTGTTCTTATCAAATTATTTAAATTGAATTCTTAAGTTTTTCAGAATTCATGATTTAAGCGTATAAAGCGGGCTTCATTTTTTGAGTTAATTCGTCAGGTATGGTTTATGAATAGGCTATATATACACTTAAGAATTAATTTTAGGTCAAATAGTTCCAGTTAAATGGACATTGCAATACATTGTTATTCACAAAAGTCCATATAACAATGTAAGAAAATTCCCTTAGAAATACTAGTCAACTTTTGAACACCCTCCGAACAACATACCCATGTACGTTACATGGAAAGTACATGGATTCCCACTAAATTCAGGAATCTGCCGCTTTTTTCCCACAAAATTCACGAATCGGCCGCCATATTGTGTTGAATTGACGAGCGTTGTAAATGTATAAGTATTTCACTTATACATTTACAACGGGGGATTACCACTACATCTTCGTTGTGGGCTAGGGGTAAAAATGGCCGAAGTTGGATATCTCTATCATCCATTATCTCTGATGGTGACTGAACCAGATTGGAAAACCTGATAAAAGCGTATTTACTTTGCTTTTACTGGGATTCGAATCGGGGACTCCGTAACTAGGGGCAGGCACTCAATCAACTGCACCCAGTCGTTTAATTTTGCAAGTAAATCTAGGGACTTTAAAATCTGCAAATAAAAGTTGTTACAGCTTCAATCCAACAAATTAAATGTTATCTTCAATGAATTCGACATTTTTTTTTATAAAGATTGAGCATAATTTCATTGATTGTCTTTGTAAATATGTAAATTTAGAAATGATCATCCTTTATAAACTAACGTCTTTTATGACAATAATTATTTATCACTAACTAGCTTCACCCGAAGCGAGTTGCTACGCATTTTTGGTTATAAAACTCATCAATCATGGGCCGGATCAATATAAATGTGACTATTTGTAAGGTGTTGCATGAAAAAAAAAATAAATAAAATTGGTACCAAAACTGTTTTACAGAATTCTGATCAAAGTTGCCAAAGCCATCAGTGCTCTATCTCTTACTATTTATGAGTCTATAAAGGACAAACAAACATTGATTTTTTTATATTGAGATACCAAATGCATAACAATATAGGGACGCTACACTCCGTAGATGGCTATTTTTCTCTCACGATTGGAAGGGACATACTGTTTTATGCCGACTCGGAGCGGCCAACATTTTGAAGTTTTTCCTGGACAATTATAACTCTTTGTGAATTGTCAATGACTCGTTAGAGATGGGGCCGTGAAAATTTTTTTTGTCGTACCGGGAATCGAACCCAGGCAGCGAGGTTCACTTGCGAAGAAGAATCGATCACAGTTTTTTTTTTAAATTTTTTACGTTTTTGTTTAGCGCATTTAGCAGTTTTCGTTCTAGCTTTAGAAGGCTTGAATAAAATAATCTGGTAACGCTGAGTTTTCGTCTGTTTTCCCATTGAAAATATCAAATCCGTGTTCGTTTATAGCTCCGTCGGAGTAACTCCGACCGGATCATTTGATTTGAATGGTCTTAGGTTGGAAGGATGAATCAGAGGACTCTTTTCTTGGAGGCACGGCATACGATCCCCGAGAAATGGATTTTTGTATTCATTAGGAACTATTCCTGCACCCACTTCAATGAAGGAAGTACAATTTGTTCAGCTAACGAGTTATAAACCAGAACTGTCCCTCAGAGTCCATTAATCACCTTCTCACTCAATCTTCCAACTGTGCGAAGTTCACTGAAAAAGTACTATGCTCAGTTAACTCTCTCTTGTAATCCAGACATTGTCGGACTCTTGCCAATTGGCATCTCGGACGCTGCGGTGGTGATGTGGACGCTATCGTTTCGCCTTTTGCCTGCTGGCTGCATTCCCAAAAACATAATTTTCCGATTGGGCGCCCAACGTTGGACTTAATCCAAAAGTCTCTTCGCATTTGCACGAATTGATTTCAGAGTGGGTTTCGCGATGTCGCAAGTGTAAATTTTGCTGACAGGGGTCCAGATTTCGCAAGGGTGAGGTTTTTGACCGTGAGCCGAGAGTAAGAAAATCCACCTAAGTCTCGCGAGGGGATGGAACAAGTTCCTGGACACTGAACATATCCCTGAAACTAAGTGGAGCAAGTAGCAAGATTGGAGAAGAAGAGGAAGATAGCGGTAGAGAGAGACAGACAGGGATAGGGAGCGGGAAAGAGAGAGTAGAAAGAGCCATGACGAGAGGAAGTGAGCGAGAGCGAGTGACAGGTGGTGGGGGGAGGGGAGGGAGAGAGAGAGAATTGAGACTGATTTGAGTCGTGAAAGAGTGCCACTTTGGATCTTTCTACTTTCCAATTCTACTTTCCAACTCCCTTCAATCAAAAGTCTTCACAAAGCTGACGCTAGAAGCAGTTTTTGGCAATGCCATGTCCCTTGTCTTCTTCCGCTTGTACCGACCTGTTCCTTGCCGAGGGCTTCTTGTCAACCGCAAGTGAGTGATTCCACCCACGGTTATGTTCAAAAATTCTACATGATCAGAGCACGTTAGAAACTTGCTTTAAGACACTGACCAAATTACTCCCTCAGGGCTGCCCACTTTCGTCTCAGTTAAGCTTGCATAGTTAAACACTTCGCTCAGGTATGTGCACATTCAGAGAGGAGTGCTTCGCTTCTCGTTTCGAGAATTAATCACCCCTCAAAGGATACTCCAGATTCCATTTTCTCTTCCATCCCATTAGCAAATGTCCGCCCCCGCCTCCTTTGCATTCATTAGTATTCCTGTGTATAACCCCGGAATATTCTGATACACCCTGTTGTCGCAACAGCGCCCAAGCCCAAGCAATGTTCGCCAGAGGGAGCGACTTAAGTTTGTTGCACGCAAATTGCAAAATAATTTAACGGTATTTGTAGGTAGATTCAGCATCACAGCAACGCAGTGGTTGCCTCTAATTATATCCGTCGCCCGAGTGCATCATCAGGGGGGCTTGTGTTACTGTCGGAGAGCATCTGCTGTCGTCTCCAGGTGATAACTGCGAAGAATAGAGTGCACGTCATAATGTCGGTGAAACGTGATGGAGTTGCAGTGAGCGTCCGAGTATGTCAAAGGAGTACCCGACTGAGTAGCTTTTCTTTCTGGGGGGTCTTTAAAAATGCATTTCCCGAGTCATCAACGCGACGGGAGTGAGAAGTACACGTGCAACTGGATAGGTGGTAGATCTATTTATGTTCGGTACGACGGTGACGGTTGGGAACGAGTTTTCGGGGGATGAAGTTTTTGGTGGATAATGAAGGAGTTGGAGGAGAGATACGGATTGCTGTGACAAAGTGTGCCACTTTGTTGAGATGGATGGAGTGTCGTCTGAGCAGGGGGAACCGAAAGATAACCACTGAATCGTCTCAGATGCGACAGTCGAAACATTAACATGGCTTAAGACGAAAGATAAAGCAGATGCCGGCTATTCAGACAAATGGACGGTTTTACTTGCTGAGTTTGAGTAACCACCTGGGGTAAGGATCTCTTTTAAAGTCCGCCATTATCTACTTTATGGGTCTTTTCCAATCAAAGCCACCGGGCGATAAAAGTCAATGGCTTGGTTAAGAACGATAATGTGCAGCATTTACGGTTTTGCTAGAGTGAAGGTGTAAATCACAAAAGAGAAACCACCCTGGAGTAAAGCTAGATGATCACTAAATTAATAAAAAAAAGAATAGTAGTGCAATATTCTCAATTAAGTTAAAATCTGTTGGTTTCTATGATATTCAACTTGACTCAATTAAAGTGTTACTTCCAGAAAAACTTCCTCACATCACTCACATTGCAAACATAATAATAAGGACGTCAACGTACTTTACACTGTGAAAGAAGGCTAAGAAGGCCAAGAAAAACCAATCCACCGACCTATTGTCGGTATTCTTTCGTTTTTATGCAAAAAGTTTGAATCTATTTTCAGCCGAATTAGAGAAAAGATTACATTGAGCGAAACAATCTCCTGAGTCCATTGTAATCAAGTATCCGCGAAAGAACATAGCTGTGTCACAGCCTAGTTAAATGAAACGGACGATATACGAAAAGCTATTCACGAAGACAAAACGGTCTTAGTTACCTTACTCGACTTCTCGAGAGTATTTGACTTTGTTCACCCTATGGTACTTTGTCATAAACTGTCTACCCAATTTTTGAACACAATCTGGAAAATGAACTTCAGTCGCCACTGTCATCCTTTTGTGATGTACCCAGTGGTGTTCCCCAAGGTTCCATTCTTGGTCCATTATTATTTTTAAAGTTTATCAAAGACCTTCCAAAGGTTTGTCCTATTGCATATCCATCCAGACGATGTTCACATAGACTTGGTATGGTTGAAGACTCATTTGCTCAAATAAACGAGGGCTCTATTGCCAATTGGGTTAAAAAATATGGCCTTATGCTCAACCCTGACAAGACCAATGTCATTCCGTTCTCGAAACAGCCGCCTTCCTTATCCAATTTTCTGCCTTTAGAACTTAACTCGACCGCTATTGTTTATGTTACGTGTGCATTTGAGTTAGAAGTAGAACTCGAAAATGTTATATCGAACGCCGCATTGAAAAACACCCCAAGAAGAAAAGTTTCTAAAGGTCTTATTCGCGAAAAAAGGAGAGCGCGCAGGGTATGGCAACATTCTCGCTACCCCCAACATAAAGCATACCTAAATTTTGTATTCAATAAACTTAAGAAGGCAATTAACTACATTCGGCAGCAATCCGAAAAAACAATGGCGAATGGGTAAAGAGTGACAAAGAAAAGGCTGACCTATTTGCTGAACATCTAGAACAAACGTTTAAACCGCTTGATGGGCAAATGTTGATAGACGACCCAACCGATAGCCCTCCGATATCCGATAACTTCAGAATAAAACGGGTGTCGTTAACTGAACTCTTCTTCTTCTTCATTTGGCGCTACAGTCCGGGGTGGACCTGGGCCTCAACCAACAAGCCTCTCCAGCTAGCACGGTCTCTGGCTAGCTGTCTCCAGTGTCGCACGCCAAGTTGGTTGAGGTCCTTCTCCACCTGGGTGCGCCACCTTAAACGCGGGCGTCCTCTGTTGCGTTGTGCCACGGGTTCGGAGTCGAAGACTCTCCGGGCATGTCGCTGTACAGCCCGTACAGTTCGTGGTTGAATCTTCTCCTCCAAAAACCGTCAACGCAAACAGGACCAAAGATCGCACGCAGAGCTTTTCTCTCGAAAATACCAAGGACTTCCTCATCCGCTTTTGAGATTGTCCATGCCTCCGCGCCGTACAGCAGGACTGGGATGATCAAGGTCTTGTATAGGGTCAGCTTGGTCCTTCGAGAGATGGCTCTACTACTCAATTGCCTCTTGAGCCCATAGAAACAGCGGTTGGCAAGAGTTACTCTGCGTTTGATCTCGGTACTGATGTTGTTTGTACTGTTTACTGCGGAGCCGAGGTAGACGAAGTCCTTGACTACCTCGAAGTTATAGCTGCCCATTGTGACGCTCTGTCCAAGACGTCGATGTTGTGTGTCCTTTCTGGATGACAGCATATACTTCGTTTTGCCCTCATTCACCTATGCACGCTGTCGTATGCGGCCTTGAAATCGACAAAAAGGTGGTGGGTGTCGATTTGCATTTCTTGGGTCTTTTCCAGGATCTGCCGTAGTGTGAAAATCTGGTCGATGGTGGACTTCCCTGGCCTGAAGCCACACTGATAAGGACCTATCAGGTTATTTATAAACGGCTTCAGGCGAGTACACAAAACGGCAGAGAAGATCTTGTAGGCGATGTTCAGGAGACTTATCCCTCTATAGTTGGCGCAGTCAAAGGGGTCTCCTTTCTTATGGATCGGGCAAACGATACTGAGATTCCACTCATCGGGCATGCTCTCCACCGACCATATCTTACAGATGAGCTGGTGCATACGCCCAACTAGATCATCTCCAGCTGCCTTAAAGATTTCAGCGGACAGTCCGCACCGGCAGCTTTGTTAGACTTCAGTCTTGATATTGCTATCTTGACCTCGTCTAAGTCGGGGGGACGGAATTCTCGTCGATCATCGTCCATATTGAGTGGAACATTCTGCCTGACAGCGGTATTGGTGTCATCATCGCCGTTTAGCAGTCTGCAGAAGTGGTTCTTCCAAATTCTCAGTATCAACTGCGACTCTACTACTAGTTGTCCATTCTCGTCCCGGCAGGCTTCTGTCCGAACCTTATATCCACTGGATAACTGTTTCACCCTCTGGTAAAACTTTCGGACATCGTTCCTACCGTAGCACCTCTCCATCTCCTCGATCGCGCGCTTCTCGTGCTCTTTCTTCTTTCTTCTGAGAAGCCGGGTCTCATCCCTTCGTCTCTGTTCGTAGAGCTCACGAACAGCTCTCGTCGTTCGTTGCAGCGTTGCTTTGTAGGCTTCCAGCTTCGCTTCATGTGCCAGCCTAGACTCGTTGTCAAACCATTGGTTTTTTCTAGGTGGTGCCGTAAAACCCATCACATCAGTGGCAGCATCTTTGATGGCTTCTTGACAACGCCTCCAATCTTCTTCGATTGCTTGCGCAGGTGGCAACGAACTTAGAGAAAGTTTCCGGGAGACTCGATCGGCAAAGATCCTAGCAGTCCGTTGCGATTGTAGCTTTCCGACATCAAACCGTGGTGTCCTTTCTCGACTCCGTTGATCTCTTGATATCCGAGTTCTTACCTTGGCTACAACAAGGAAATGGTCCGAGTCGATGTTGGCTCCTCGGAACGTTCGGACGAAAATGTCGAGGAAGCTCTAGAACTAACTCCGTCTGACTGGAGTTTCGGATGCCGCCGTTGGCCAGACAGTTTCTAGCTCCTCCGCCGCCATCCATAAAGAGAGATGAGCCCTGGTACAGGCACACTCTCCCCCCTCTCTCGTCTGCAGATGCCAACGACGTCCCACGGGGATTGGTTACCCCATCTTCGATCGAAGGTGCTCGGCTCCCAGATTTCACCACGTGGAGGTGAGAGTAGGAGTTCGCTGATAGAGGCTAAGTGCAGACGCTTGTGCCAGCATGAGACGCCATATAAACGCTTTGAAATCCTGAACTCTGCCAGGCAAAAACAAATTGAAAAGTAACATAGCACCTGACTATGATTTAATTGCCGGATAAATCCTCAAGGAATTACCAAAAAAATGCGATTATTAAGCTCCAGTATTTAATAAACGCTTCGTTCAGACTAATATACGTACCAGATTCGTGGAAAGTGATGATGGTCCCGAAACCAAATAAACCGCCAAACGACAAAAAAACATATAGACCGAAATCACTTTTGCCTACAACATCGAAGCTATTCGAGAAACCTATACTGAAGCGAATACAATCACAGCCTTTTCCCCTTATCATCACTTTGGATTCAGGAAGAGTCATTCCACAATTGGCCAAGTAGTTAGAATAACCCACGAAATTGAAAAAGCGCTAGATGAAAAAAAATCTATATTGCATTTTAGAATCCTGCCTCAAGAATAGGATATTTAGAGTTAAGCACAGAACGGAATACTCGGAATTTAAAGACATTGCCGCCGGGGTCCCGCAAGGGAGGGTCCTTGGCCCTACTCTGTTTTTGTTATTCACACGGGACCTACCACAAACTGAGGACACAATAGTAGCTACGTTCGCAGACGATACGGCTATTCTGGCTACGGAAAGCACAATCGATTCCGCAGCAGCACGCTGTAAATAAAACTTGCTATTGAACAAAACTCTGGCGCATTAACTTAAATGAAACCAAAATCCACGCAAATTCATTTTACCTACAAAAAATATAGAATATACCCGTCTTCATTAATTGGTACAAATACAGTGCCCAAATGAAGCCAAATATCTCGGGATGACACTGGATGCTAAGATTAAGCGGATGCCGCACGCAAATAAAAAACGTGGCTACTCGGACGACATTCCAAGTTAAGCGCGTATAACAAACTGCTTATATATAAGCAAGTGCTTAAGCCTGTGTGGACCTGCGGTATACAACTTTGGGGTTGCACTAAACCAAGTAACAAAGAATTCATACAGTCATTCCAAAACAGAGCTATAAGGGCTGTAGTAAATGCTCCCTGGTATCTACGAAATAATGATATACAAAGAGATCTAGGAGGAGGAAGTTAAAAAATCGACTTCATGGTCATTGCAACCATGCCATACTCCAACACTGGACATGAGAAAAAACCTCATGCGCCGTCTCCAACGAATGAAACCGTTCGATTTAGCCTTCCAGCAGGTGACTTTATCGAAAATCTACCTGCCTCACGCGTAAAAATAATGAAGTTAAAACTACTGGATAGGGAAAGCTAGTTGTAGTAAAGAACTAAAACAATGGGAAGAGTGTGTTTAGTCAGTGAAAATCTGACACTACTATGAATACACGGGTATCATAGTGTCTTATTGAAGATTCACGCCAACCCACGAAAAAAAGACGTGTGACGGAAAACGTTTGAACAAAGTGCAATAGTGATCTGACTTGGACTGACCGCGTATAGGGATGCACCCTACGACATCAATTAACAAATATTCTTCCCATTAACTTAAAAACAGACGCCATAAAATCTGGAAATGTCCCACATACGCCCTAGAGTCTGAAAATGTTGGAAATACGCCCCAGAGTTTGACAATGTCCCACATACGCCCCAAAGTGTGAAAATGTTCCACATACGCCCCAGAGTGTGAAAATGTTCCACATACGCCCCAGAGTTTGAAAATTTCCCACATACGTCCTAGAGTCTGCAAATGTTGGCAATACGCCCCAAAGTCTGAAAATGTTCCACCTACGCCCCACAGTCTGGAATTGTTCCACATACGCCCCAGAGTTTGAAAATGTTCCTCATACGCCCCACAGTCTAACAATGGTTCACATACGCCCCAAGGTGTGAAAATGATCCACATACGCCCCAGAGTCTGAAAATGTTCCACATACGCCCTAGAGTCTGGAAATGTTCCAAATACGCCTCAGAGTTTCCAGCTGTGACTGCCGTGGTCTAGAGGGCATCACACCAACTTTCACTTTTATATCTTTGAAAAATTGATTATTTTCTTAACACTGTAACTGTGAGTTTATGGTTGAGGCCTACCCTACACTGAAATGACAAAGAGCACGAATAGCCAATATCGCAGGTCCAAATGGCATTCATTCATCTGTCCTTTGACTGCTCCCTGAAGTCACATTCCCTTGCTTCTGTGCCGATTGTGATGAATGCGAACGTGAAGAAACGAGCTCATTCATCATCGCCATCTATCGCCATTGGCGTTTCGTTTGACTGCAAACTGCTTCATTAGCTGCTCGTCTGCACAAGGGACACAGCGACTAATGATAAACGAAATAAACAACCCTCCCTCCCTCCCTTCCTCCCGCCACCCACTACATCATTCGTTTTTAACTACTTCATCATAAATATAATTAAGACGGAGACCGTGCATCGCTCCAGTCGAGCGTGTGCCTCTGCAAGCGACGCGAATGAACAAATTAACATTCAAACGAGTGCCCGTCAAATGGTTTATTTCACTCGGCAAACACGCTGAACGGCCACAAAAGACCCCACCAAAGGCAAATTATATCCCACACAGCAATTACAGTTCACCTTCAGGAGGCGACGCCGCCTGTCCCCCGCCACCGTTCCTGGCGGCCATATTCGACGACTTAATTAAATTTTCACCTCAACCCGTGGCCGCATTTCAAATGCACAGGCCCACGGCTTGCGATGCCACCATAGTTCAGTGGGGAATCATAATAAATAAGCAAACAAGAAGCGCAAGGATAATTTATCCTGCCCCCGCCACGCGCTCTCTGTTATTAGTTGAGGGTGGCTTCGGCTGGACTGCAGTCACAATAGTGCCCTAAATGTTTCAGCCGATTGATGTTTGCTCCCGCAGCTGGGGCCACGCACTCGGTGAGCTTATCTGGGCGCCTTTATGAATATTTTCTCATGTGTGGAGACCGGAGGCGGAGGCTCTGGTGGTCGTCTGATTGGACAAGCACAAGGAGGCCAAGTGGTTTCCGATAAGTTTTCGATTGTTATGAGTTGCCGTGATTAAATTTAATTAAGGTCGCCGGACCCTCGTGCACTGCAGTGTGGTGGGAGCGTAATCGCTTTTGATTGTCCTTTGTCTTGGATCTGGATCCCGGATTTTGGGAAGGACCTCTGTCTCCGTTTTGTTGCGTATTTCGCTTGTCGGGTCCAATTTCGCAGTCGAAATCGTATTTGTATTCAGATCACGTTTTGTGTTGTTTGCACAAAGTTGGGTTTATTGAAAGAGATTGAGTGGAAATGTGTGCGTGTGTGTGTGAGTGCGTGCGGGGGGCTGGGTGGGCACAATCAAAGTATGCGGCCTTTGATAACATCTGTTGTCTATCCGAGGGGGTTTTTTGTGCGTCGTTGTTGAGAATGTTTGATGCTTCACATATCCGGGATGAGCCTGGTAAATATGTGAAACGTGCCGGAAAAAAAAAGGTGAAAACAAGATGGCAAATGATAATTGGAAGCGGAGAGAGGGAGAGTGAGAGAGAGAGAGCGAGGGTGATGGACGATGGGGTGCTGCACAGCGAGGTGGATTGTTTCACAATTTGTCGGATAATTGCCTGCGTTTGTCGTGCGTTTGATGAAGGTTGCTGATTTTTTGCCAGATCTCAGGCGCGCTCCCATTACGCTTTATGATTTATTTGACTGGTGGAAATCCAGATACGGTGTCGGAAGAATGCTTGCAATTTGCTGCCGGAGAAGCACCCGAGCGAGTTTTAAAGCGACTTTTCAATTCATAAAAACAATTTCATAAAAAAGAGCTTGTATGCCATCGTTTGGCAAGCTATTGGATCGACCCCAAAATCGGTGGTTCGTTGGTCAAATCCTGATCGATAGCGTCGCCTCGGAATGCGTGAGTGTCTTTGACAATGCTCGAAAAGTTTGACCGACATATAAAGCTCCTCAATCACAGTCGTCTCAAGCCGGCATATGAGAGAGCTCATGAGAGACCAAAAGTCAGCTAACGACAGGAACAAAGACCACTAGTTATCGAAGAAGCACAGGTGCAAGTCCAAGCCTTTTAGAGGGACTTAACAGAAGGGGAAGACTGACTGCTCGATAGGTCAGGATGAACAGGTAAAACGCAAGAAAGAAAGAAAATATGTCAGCTCATCACAGTGGACTGGAATCAAGCACTTCCTAAATAAGCTCCACTCTGCTCAGTTGACTCTCAAAAAGCGATGAAAAATAATTTATTTTCCGCCGCCGTTCCAGCATTCCAGTCTTCTATGCTCATTGGCGCGCCATCTTTTATCATTCAGCGCGAGTTATAATTGTTTCTTGGGAGCGGATTGAAAAGAACAACTTTGATATTATTTAACAAATCTAAATAACATAATATCTTTGATTGCCATGGTGATCGTACGAACTCGAAAATAGGACGGAACTTGTCCAGACGATGAATATACATTTCTGCATTCGTATGCTCGTTCATATGGTCACCTGAGCAGTACAATAATTGACATACGTACATGACACATGCATATGGTTGGAAAGGTGATCATAAGAACTGCCGATAGATCGGAAATCTCTCAGATGCATTTTCGGTTGTTCGTATGTTCACCTGTGCATTACTTCTTAATAATATTGATGAGCGATGCGGGGTGTTGATCAGTGTTGATGACTGGTGCGGGGATGGCGGTGTAGGGATGATGGCTCGTGGTGCTGAGTCGTTGTTGAAGGTTTGACGCGTGATGGAGGGGCAGGAAGGTGTCGTTATTCACGTGCTTTGCTCTGTTTACATTTGGCTGGAAACCACCACTATCCTTCCGGGAATTGCTCCGTAGACATCGTCTGACTGTCGCCGCTCTGGTTGTGACTATGGTTTTGCTCATGCTGTGATGATCATGGTTGTTCATGATTGCCGTTCTTAACATCGACCGTGCCCTATAGACTGTGGACGACATGTTTTGATTTATTCCAAGCTTAAGAGTGTTTTTCTGTTTTGTGGGACGCCGTGGCGTAGTGGGTTAGTGCGTCGACTCCTACGCAGAGGGTGCCAGGTTCGATACCCGAATTTACCACCTTTCATATTTCACGGCTCCACCTCTTTCGAGTCACTGACAATGCTCAAAGAGTATTTGCTGTCTAGAAAAAGCTTCTCAAACTTGGCCGTTCGGAGTCGGCATTAAACCGTAGGTCCCTTCCTCGCGTGAGAGAACAATAGCACGCACAAAACGAGTGGTTGCTGGGAAGCTAGGCCCAGGTCCGCCTCGGGCTGTAGCGCCACCCATATTATTATAAGAGTGTTTTTCAAAACCGTCTTGAGATTAGGAATTCCTCAAAAAAATGACTGGTCACTCACATTTATCACCGAAAAGTGGAAGTGTTCATAGGAAAATTACAAAAACAAAATTCAATTTTGAACACTTTTGAGTGGCTGTGGCACAATGATGTTATCAATGAATCGACAATTTTGGCATGAAGGCCTACAGTCGTGTGCAAAATAAATGAAAGAAATGAAATCTTCAGTACATTGGTTGGTTGGTTCTGTCAAAATTTCGGCATTTTTGTTACTGCTCATTCAGAATGTAAAATACTTCCAAAACATGACTTTTTGGCGCTTGGTCAGGTTGAAGTTTTGTATTTGAACATTTTTTCCAGGACGCTTACTCTGTATCAAAGTGACTCTCCTCTGACGAAACTATTTATCCTAGTGGGAACACTATCCAATCTTAACCTCTTATTGGTATTTATTTTCTTAGTCAGTCAGAAGCTGAATTTTTTTTATTTTTTTAATTCAAACCATCTTGCATATAGGAAAGGTTAATTAAATTCATTCTCTTGATAAGAAGGTAGGAAGTGCACTTGACTCCAAAGAGATTGCGTTCCTCGATATCGTGGAAGTTTTCGATAACAACGGTTATGACTCGATTGTAAGGGCGATTAGAAGTTGAGGTATTGAAGAATCAACCAACCGATCAGAGCCATGCTGGAGAGTCACTTCCTCTTCTGGAGGAGTGTCGGTTTCTATAACCATGGCAAAGGGATGTGGTTTGTTGTCCTCCTTTCTATGTCAATTAGTTATCGCCAAACTAGTAGATCGTCATAGATCTGGCTTCATCATCATATGTCATGCTGATGACCTTTCGGTTATTATTAAAGGAAAGCCCGAAACAACAGTGTCAAATGTAATGCAAGGCGCTCTACTATAAGTCCTGAAATAGTGTAACACAGAAGGATTATCAATCAATTCCTGTAAGACTATTTTAGTGCCCTTCTCAAGGAGGACACGAGTCCCATAATAATCAACAATACCTGACTAATCTATTCCATCGAGTTCCAGTACCTTGGAGCAATGCTGGCTCCAATGGAATTCACACATCAATTCAGTAGACGTCTACACGGCAAGACTTTGGGTCTTTCTCCCAAAATTGTAGATTGATAGTTCACAATGTTGGCGAGACCAATTACGCAGTCATTTGGTGGCCTAAAACACTCCAACAGACAACGGCAACTAGGTTGTAGAAATTATAAGGAATTGCCTGTCTTGGAATTACAAGGGTCATGGGAACCTGCCCCACAACAGCATTAGAAGCTATTGTCTGGCTAACTCCTTTGTCAGGAAGATAAGCTGCGGGATACGCTATCAATCTGTTACAGACCAGGTAACCCAACTCGTCACATTAGTATACCCAACTCAATCTCTAATAGACACATGGTTTTTACAATGCGAGATATTATAGTCAGGCAGCATTGTTTCGGCACTAATCGGTACGTACCAGTGCGGCTTCCGACCCGACAAATCGACTATAGACCAAATCTTCACACTAAGACAAATTCTGGAGAAGACCAGTGAGTTTCAAATCGATGGAACCACCTCTTTATCGATTTTAAAGCCGCATACGACAGCATTCATCGCAAGGACTGATCCGGTTGTGTCGCACTACGCTAACAAACACGCGATGCACCGTTCACTTCGGCTTAAGGACTTCCAAGCCGTTTGAAACATGCACCGGATTTCAGCAAGGAGATGCGCTGTCGTCTTCAGTTTGGTTCCGGCGGGCAGCTGTAAGCACGGAAGGCACTTCTTCGAGTTCTTCTACAAGCCAGTTCAACTGTTGGGATATGCAGACGACATCGACATCGACATCGTCGCGCGTTCCCAACGTGCCATAATGGAAGCTTGCACTGCGACTGAGGAACAGGCGATATGAGCTGGTCTGGAGGTAAATGAGGATAAGGCGATATATATGTTGTTGAGCATGAAACGATCCCTAGGGCAAAACATCATAATAACTGGTGTCAAAACTCCTGGCTCGAAGGACTAAGATCATGCTCTACAAAACAATTACTTTGCCGGTCCTGGTATATAGAGCCGAAAGCTGGACGATAAGCAAAACTGCGGAGCTGTGACAACCATGAGAATCTAAGAATCAGAGCCTCCTGGTTCGAGAAGGAGAGGAAGATCGAACCTCCGGTAATCGCGGATGCAAGGCAACTTGGTCTTGATGACTGGAAGCAGCGTGCCCAGGACCGTCAAAGACGGCAGGCAGCGATATCTCAGGCACAGACCCTCCACTAGTCGTATGCCTGGTAAGTAAGTAAGTAAGCATTGTATCGGCAGGCTTTTGGAAGTTGGAATATTGGTGTTGGACCAATGGTGTCCAATAGGAGTCAAATAGGAGTACACAGACGTATCAAAGATGAATTATAGAGTAGGGGCTGGAGTCTTTGAACTCAACATAAGGAATTCCGTGCCAAAGGGGGCAAACAAAAGCCACTGTTAAACAGCACTAAAGGCACATTCGTCCAATCTAGTGGACTCCAAAGCAGTCAAATGTTACTGCGCCGCACAACAATCGTTTGCTAGCCACAAGCCACAAGGTCAGCTTGGAACCTGGAAACAAGCAGATTGAATGGAATGAATCCTCAGATAAGATGGCGAGTGGTGTCGCGGAATCTGTGTTCATAGGTCCGAACCATCCGCTTTTATAAGGGAAGTTGTTCGTCTTTTGAATCAACTCAAACCTGTCAATTAATAGATTTCCTTTTGGGCTTCGGTTTTACAAGAGGGAGAAGAAAATATTTCGAGAGGTAAAGAGTTGTTGTTGGTCGCCGTTGCTTTGCGGGTAAGTGCGTCGACTCCTACGCGGAGGGTGCCAGGTTCGATACCCGAATTTAACACCTTCGCGGCTCGACCTCTTTCGAGTCATTGACTATGCTCAGAGAGTATCTTCTTAACTTCGCAGTTCGGAGTCGGCATTAAACTGTAGGTCCCTTCCACGCGTGAAAGAACAATAGCACGTACAAGACAAGTGGTTGCTGAGCAGGTAGGCCCAGATCGGCCTCGGACTCTCGCGCCATCTATATAATTATTAAAGAGTTGTCCATTGGAATTTTCCTTTTACAACCGACTTGCAATGCAAAGTTTATCTGTCCCGAAATATGTGACTTGGGATTTGGTTACGTATCCGTTTAGAGAGTGGACTTAGTTTACGTGAAAGCACTCGTGTTGTGCTTCCAATTGGTCAATCATGACTGCATTGAAAAATATTGAAACGTCACGAAACACGCGTCACGTTAGTTACAAATTTTCGTCACCAAAGTCACCGTTTTTGAAGAACAAAATGTGACTGCGTTACAAAATTTATTGAACAAAAATGTAAAGATTCTCGAATTCGTCAGAGATGCTTGTTTCACAATCCACATTGCTTCCAATATGCAAACTTAATAAACCTCGTCACATAATTTTTGTGACGTTTTCGTTACTTTTTCGCCTCATTTTGACTCAGTCCCTCACTGGCGGTCATGGATGACTGCTATCCCCATCCGCTGCCGAAATAGAAACACTCGTGTTATCTCGCAAAACAACAATCTAATCCTGATTTGGTAATTTGAATGCAAAGAGGCATACCCGCCACCTGCTGCCAGTCACACCCCGAATCAGTGTGAATCCAATTTTCCACTCACACCAGTCGATTATTCGAATTCCAATGCAAAACTCAAACGAGTTTTTAGATTAATCTGCTCAAAAGCTCAGACTTCTGATGCCTGATCATTTCTAGGTTTGAGCACAATCGCCGGGACCATTGATCCGTTCCAAAATATTCCACTCCTCGTCGGATTACTACACTCGTATGCGTCTGAGTGTGTCGTTGAGGAGCCCATCAAATGTAAGCATTGCACCCGATAGTCCTTGGAAAAATGAAGGAACTCGGGCAGGGTGCTCTCGGTGACATGAGATACAAATCCCAATCCTTCGCCTGATGCGTGGGGGAGTGAGAAGGACTCGAAAGAAAATTGTGAACGAGTACAAAATTGTGCCATAATCCTGGTTCTCCTCTTGTCTCTAGTTGATCCGCTTTCAGCCCTTGTTTTTTGCTGTCACAACGCACACACCGGCGCCGAATAATCGTCTAGGAGACGTCATTATTAAACCGGTGCTATGTCTACGTGTGCTCGTATCCTTGCTTTTAGTCTCATCAGTCGCTGCAAGGACGTCGGAATGAAATCAAATAGAGATGCACTGCCAACAGCAGCAGTGGTTGTCCTCGCAATTTCTCACTGAATGCAGTCGTTTCCACTCAATCATCGGGTGGCGGGTTGTTCTGTAAGTGAAGGGAGTCTCTGTATTTTCTTTTTTCAATTACACAGCCTCGTCGTGTAAGCCGTAAGTGACCTCGGTTCAGAGTGAATCGTTCACCCGCTCCATTGTCCTGGGAAAATGTGCAAATGACTGGACGTGATGTACTCAAATCATTGTCGAGTTTGCAAAAATCGGCACTGCCCTCTGTAAAGTCCGCCGGGAGGAGATGATGACGCCCCTTCCCTTTCCGAGCTCAACCCAATCGTGATGGCTTGTTGAAGTGGCATCGAAGGGCTTACAAATACTAATGGCAAATTTATGGGGGTCCTCGGTCCGGATGAGGCGTCTATTAAATTACTTCGAGATGGGCTTAATCCTGCGCAGGATGTTTTTTTTTCTTCCGTCCGCCAGGACTTTGTGTTATTGAAAAGGTGTGACCCTCTTTTTTCTGGCCATTGTATCTGGGCCATTGAATTTGTTACGATTTTATGACCGACTGCTGAGGTGAGATTTGCTTGGGACGGCGACGCCGATAGCCTGGTTGCGCTGCTTTTGGTGATTATTTAAGATTGGGACGGTGATCTTTTTCAATTTCGTTACGGCAAAGGTTGCGAAGGGTGTGCCTCATTTCATGCTTTGGCGGAAATGGACATGGGAATTGTTGATGCGTAGTTGTACACGGCGAGCATTTGCGTTCGGCAATTCACTTAAATCTGAAGTTGGGAGGCGATAAAGTGAATTGGGTTATGGTTGTTGAAGGCTTAATGCGTGCTTAGGCGAGCGCGGTGGTGGGTACAACGATTTGTTTGGAATAAGGTTTAGATGCGTGTTTTGCCGATGCTTTAAGTATATGTAATGTGAATCCGAAGACTCTTCTTGAAGGAAATACCTTCGACGGATGTTTATTACCGTGCTGTTGGGCACAATCAGGAGATGATCCTTAGTCACTTTATTGTCACAGTAAATTAAGGGAACTTATTTTGATGACCTTTTAAAGAAGAGTCACGAAGAGAGAGGCGGTTGCACAAAAACTAAAGTGGAAGAATTAAAAAAAAGTTGGATATTTAATGTTATGGAAGAATTCATTCCGATATAGCCTATTGAAAAACACGTGACCGACATAGGTTAGGTTAGGTCAAGGAAGTGGAGTGTGATGGTAGTGAAGTATCCCAACCCAACCTGCGGGGAACTTCTTAAAGCTCCCGTTGTACAAAGCGCGGCTAACCTTTGTACTTTGTTGAGCTTGTTCATATAGTTTTTTGTGTTCCGGGCAGTCTACAAGACAAGGGCCCCATAAGTTAGAATGGGTCTGATGATTGCTGTGTACGCCATCTTTTGCCAAAGGTTTTTCTGCAAGCATAAAAAGCATTTAATCCTTTCTTTATCCTTTCCTCCACGTTCCTCTTCCACGTGACACACATAATTTCATTCGTCACAATTGATCTGTGATGGCTGGTGACATTTATGCATCGGATAACAAGGATAAAGAAGTGAATTTTTATGGTCACCTGGTACACCTTTGGCATCACGCGAAATGTATGAGGGTTGCACTGATATGTAAGTAGACAAACCGAGTGACGGACCGAACCAGCGTCATGAAAAGTATGCCATCTACTTTGTTTCCTATATCACGTCAAATCTGTGACGGTGCTAATTTTTAGCCAAATCAGGAGCTGTCGAGTAATTTCCTGCAAATCTTTTCAAAAGGCATCACGCACATTTTCTGACGGTTGTCCCAAAACTTCTGGCATTAAAATTTAAATGTGGATATTTTCTCTGCGTTTTTATGGTATCTGCAGACCTACTTCCTGATAAAGTTGGATATCAAACAATCACGAAAACTATGTGAAAACCTTTAAATTTCAAAAAATCTGTGACTGCTGTGGGTACTTATGAGTGTGACCAGATTCATGGGGTGACGCAGTGAATTTTATAAAGAACAAAAAGTGAAACAATCATATTTCAGGCGTGTTTTTAGGACGCGCCACGAAAATGTGACGTTTATGCGGCAACTTTAAAGTCGCTCACACATTTTATGGAATTTAATTAAGGGTTTCCACAATCTTGAGACGGCGTTACGAAAATGAGATGATAATTCGTCGAATTTCAAAACTCTGCAGTTACATATATTTAATATAAATGGTTTTCCAATAAGAGCTACTCCAGAAGGAGCTACCTGATGCGCAGTCCTTCTAGAGGTACTTCGGCATTTTCGGAGCACAGGTCTAGAATGTTCTTTCAAGACCAGGTCGGGGCCTTGGAATTGAGATGGCGGCGGCAGACCCCTATAGTTGTAGGTACAACGGCGGCGCTCACAGCCTCAGCGAGGTGACCGACACCGGATAAACCCGGACCCTCCGCCCGGGGGTTAAAGAATAGGGCCTGGCCTCCCAGTTGGGAGTTGTGCGTGAGGTTAACTCCATCACCACGTAAAATTATAATGGTTCAGAGACAACCAACTGCCTCGCGGAAGGAATTAATGTTGACGACCCCAGCAAACGTTACAAGGACAACGATGCAACAGGGAGAGGCTTTTATTTGGATGTGGATTTGTTGTTCGAGGCAGACTTAGGCAAAAAGTCTTAAGCTTTGTCTGTAAAAGCGAACGCCTCATAACAATGCGCATCAAGGCAGATGACAACAGCAAGGATGACTTCTATGATCTCCTAGAGAGGACTTACGATCAGTGCCTCAGTTGCAACACCAAGATCGTTCTAGGAGATTTTAATGCAAACCTGGGTAAGGAAGACATCTTTGCCAAAGTCATCGGGAAACACAGCCTGCACGACACCACATCCGATAACGGACTCAGGCTGTTGGACTGCGTAACGGGGCCGAAACAACTTTGTAGCCAGTACGCGGTTCCCTCACCTCAACATCCACAAAGGGACCTGGCGGTCCCCCTGATCAATCAACCGTCAACCAGATTGATCATTCTGCGCTCGACGTCAGACACTCCTCCAGCATTCTTGATGTCCGAACGTTCCGAGAAGCCAACATTGACTCGGCTTTTTTTTTCCCAAACTCGTCAAGTTGTGCAGGATGACGATGGAGAATTCTCGCTGCTCCATCAAGGTCGGTTACGAACGCACCGAGACCTTCAATGTAAAAAAAGGTCTTAGACAAGGCGACGCGCTGTCATATGATTTCTTTAACATCATCCTGGAAAAGATCGTGCAAGACTCACAGGCGAACACTAGAGGCACGATCTTCCAAAAGTCCGTACAATTGCTAGCATTCGCGGATGACATTGACGTGATTGGCAGAACACAGCGAGCCGTCAATGAGGCGTTTGCTGGCATTGAAGCGGAGGCGGCTAAAATGGGTCCGGCGGTGAATGGGGGCAAAACGAAGTATATGCTGTCATCAAGGAAGGACAAGCAACATCGACGTCTTGGACAGAGCGTCACAATGGGCAGCTATAACTTCGAGGTAGTGAAGGACTTCGTCTACCTCGGCTCCGCAGGAAATAGTACAAACAACATGAGTACCGGCATCAAACGCAAAGTAACTCTTGCCAACCGCTGTTTCTATGGGCTCAAGAGGCAATTGAGTAGTAGAGCCATCTCTCGAAGGACCAAGCTGACTTCATACAAGACCTTGATCATCCCAGTCCTGCTGTACGGCGCGAAGGTATGGGTAATCTCAAAAGCGGATGAGGATGTCATTGTTATCTTCGAGAGAAAAGCTCGGCGTGCGATCTTTGGTCCTGTTTGCGTTGATGGATACTGGAGGAGAAGATTTAACCACAAACTGTACGGGCTGTACAGCGACATGAGTCTAGTCAGGCGTCTTCGGATCCAACGCGTATGGACTTCATACTCAGCTCCGGCCCAGAGAGTTTTCGACTCCGAACCAGTGGGACAACGTAACAGAGGACGCCCGCGTCTAAGGTGGTGCACCCAGGTGGAGAAGGACCTCAACCAACTTGACGTGCGACACTGGAGACAGCTAGCCAGAGACCGTGCTAGCTGGAGAAGCCGGACTGTAGCGCCAAATTAAGAAGAAGAAGAATAGGAGCTTGACAAATTTGAATCTAGTTTGGGAACGCACTCGTCGAACTGTCACTGTCAATTTATTTAGTAAACTCAACATGTTCATCATTGTAAAGTTCACGAACGTGAAACGCCTGCAAATTATAAAAATTTTCTATCGAAATTCGGAGTGGGCGACCGCAACTTTAAGAGCGTTAACTCCAATTTTCCAGCGAAGTTCATTTTTTAGCTCAATAAGTTCGTCAATAAGAAAAATATGCGTTATTGGTCGGTCAAAAATTCACATATGCTTTATGAATCACCACTTCATCCACAAAAAATAAGTGCTTGGTGCGGTTGGCATGCCGGCGGCGTTATTGGGACATATTTCTTCTTCGCCGATAACGATTGTCACGTTACTGTGAATGGCCAGCGTTATCGCGCCATTATAACCGATTACTGCCTGAATTGAAAGATATGGACTTCGACGACATGTGGTTTCAACTGGATGGTGCCACGAGCCACACACCGCACGTTACAATCAATTTATTGAAGTAAGTATGATGATCGTGTTATCTCAAGAAATAGGCCAGTCGATTGGCAGCCTCGTTCGTGCGATTTAACGCCCCTTGACTATTTTCTGTGGGGCTACGTTATATCATTGCTTTATGCCAACAATCCGACGGCGTTTGAAGAACGCAAAGCCAACATAGAACTAGAATCAGCGGCTGCTTCGGCCGAAATGTGGAGTCGTTGAAAATTGGGTCCAACGAATCGACCGCTCAGACCAGCCCGTGGTGGCCACATGAACGAAGTCGAGTTCCATTCATAAATGTTTTGATTGTACTTCAAGCCGCAATTTTGAGTAGCTACATCTTCGATAGGATTGGGCTTTATGGAAGCTTTGGTCATTTGCCATTACGACTAGCGAAGAGTGCGTTGAATGCGAAAACAGAAAGGCGATCGCTTGGCAGACCCAGGACCAAAAGTCCAAAAACTCACTTGGTTGCGCTTACCAAGTTGCTGTTGATGAGTTAGAGACGATTGCGGAGGATCGATTGGCTTGAAGATCTCTCGTGGTTGCTCTGTCTCCACTCCTTTAGTGAGGAGATGAGATATTGTTCGTTTATTGTACATATATAATTTTGTTGTCATATTCGCAAATGTGTTAGCAATTCTTGAGAAATGAAATTACCACGTTGAGAGCTGAAATATCAATTTCTTAGACGCGCATTCCTTATATTCCCAAGTCATTCTTCTTCTTCTCCTTCTGGTGGTGTTACAGTCTGGGGTGGACCTGGGCCTCAACCAGTAAGCCTCTTCAGCCGGCACGATCTTTAGCCGGCTGTCTCCAACTGCGCATACCAAATCGATTCAGGTCTTTCTCCACCATCGGGTCCCTGGGCGTCCCCTATTGCTTTGTTCCACTGGTTCGGAGTCGAAGACTCTTCGGGCTGGAGCAGTGTTGTCCATGTACTCTACATGGCCCAGTCATCTTAGGCGTTGAATCCGTAGACGCCTGTCTAGGCTCATGTCGCTATACAGCCCGTACAGTTCGTGGATGAATCTTCTTCTCCAATAACCATCAACGCGTAGAGGACCAAAGATTGAACGCAGAACTTTTCTCTCGAAAAGACCAAGTGCTTCTCCATCCGCTTTTGAGATTGTCCATGCCTCCGTACCATAGAGCAGGATAGGGATGATCAATGTGTTGAATAATGTTCGCTTGATCTTTCGAGAGAGGGCTTTACTACGCAATTGCCTCTTGAGCCCAAAGAAACAGCGATTGGCAAGAGTAATTCTACATTTAATCTCGGCAGTGGTGTTTTTATCGTACTGTTCACTTGCGAGCCGAGGTAGACGAAGTCCTTCACTACCTCGAAGTTATAGCTGCCTATGGTGACGTTTTGGCCAAGTCGTCGATGTTGTGCGTCCTTTCTCGATGACAGCATACATTTCGGTTTGCCAAGCTGTTCAAAAATTGCTTTTCTTAAGGGATACTGTTCATGTTTTGAAAGCCAAATACTTGGAACTAGCTGATGTTTGTGAGGTCGCACGTTACAGATTTTGCAATGACGCAAAGTATCTTTTGACCGGCTCATAAGTCTTACCTGACAATCTAGGGATAAATCACCAATACATCGCTTAAAGGGTCTTATACGCCATTTTGCCTGAAAGCCTGGAAAACTTCTTATTAGGGTGCTGTCAAGATGCGGTATTCCGAAAGAGATCACACTTCCAGAAAACCAGTTCGACACCCACCATCTATTTGTCATATTTAGAGACCGCTAAGTGAAAATCCCACATTCAGGTAGTCAGGAACTGTGGTTTGAGATTGCTGGACACTTCACTGAGAGAAGGATTAAGTCCATTTATATTTAAATCAAACTCAGATAAATACGATTTGGCATGGAATCGATATGAGTTTGAATTTAAAAGAAAATCTATTTGAAATGATTTAGCCTAAGTTCTGTTCGATTTAACCCGACTTTATACTTAAAAGTGAATCGTTTTTATGTGTTTAACTTAACTTCATGAGAATTCATGGTCCAACGAAAACGCACGATGATAATTGTAAATATAACAAAAAGTTTTAAGAGAATTATCTTAATATTTATTTTTTTTATTATGATAGAAGGATCTATGTGTGAAACAAATTATCGATTAAATGCTCCCAACGACTTTGGCGGCATACCTCTTGACCCGATGGTCAATATCTTCAATGACTCTGAGACATAATTGTGGTTCAATGCCCTTGAAATGTTCTCGGCTTATTGGCATACATTTTTTCTTTTAAATATCTCTAAAGATAGAAGTCCAACGGTGTGAAATCACATGACCGTGGGAGCCTATTAAGATTGCCACGACGTGAGATAAGACGGCAATTGAATTTCTCGCCCAAAAGAGCCATTGTTTCGTTGGTCTGTGTAGCAAGTGGCACCATCCTGTTGGAAGCACCTGTCGTCCAGGTCCATATCATCAATTTGTGCCGACAAGAAGTTCGTTATCATCTCGCGATAGTGAAGACCATTCAGGGTAACTGCTTGGCCGACCTCATTTTCGAAGAAATACGGCCCAATGACTGCACCAAACAGTCACTCTTTGTGGATAACAACCCATAAACCGCACCAAACAGGCACTCTTGGTGGATCTTTTCTGCAGAATGAGCTGGGCGAGCAAGCACTGGTGTTTGCACATTTTCTACAGACCCGGTTTTCTGAAATTTGCACACAATTCTACCGATTGTAGACCCATTTGGTCGATTATGGTGCATTTTGATTTGAACGCCCTTTTTTGTAAAAGGCTTCAACAATCTTAAGCTGCCCAATTGTGGACCTCTCCATGGTTGAATTTGTCAAACACTGAAACAAAGAAATGTCGAATCAACTTGGGCATGAAAACTTGACGTTAAGGTGTGACTCGCAATTAACATCGTGCATTATGGTTGGACCAACCTTTTTACCCACTCCTCCTCGATCGACAGAAAGTTCTGCTACGCAATGTCAGGTTTCTGTGTGCCGCTGTTGCGGATGAAGTAATTGTTGATAATCTAAGTAAAAGAGAACGAATACTTTAAAAATGGATGGGAAATCATGTAACACGACAGGCAAACGTTCACGGAGAACACCCACAGTAAAGCTTAGTTAAACCTTGACGACGTTAGCTTATCTAATCGTTGTCTCCTCCCGGTTAGCTCTCATTAGCAGCACTTTACTTCGACCATTATAACTTCCACTTCAGTACAATCGAGCTTATTCCGCAAAGAGACGAGAAAAAAGGACATCACCCAGTTCAAAACAAGGATTATACGCTTGTGCACAGTTTCCTTTTTTTTCCTGAATTCCCCTCCGGGCTTAGTGCTCTTTCTAATTAATTATTCCCCGCCACTGTGTGAGACTCGCCCTCACATCAAATCAGTCTCGACCCGTATTCCAGGGAGAAAAAAAAGAAAAAGCATAAAAATCCCGCATTATAAGGGTCAGTTTCGAATTTTAAGTGGCTGTCCCGTCTTTGAGAGGTATCTTTTCACTTCGCAATCATTTATCTAATAATAGACCCTATGCTGAAGGACCTTTTGTTTTCCAATGTCCTTTAACTGTTTTGATGTGTCAGTGCGTAATCCTTTGAGCATTTGGGTGAATAGAATAAAAATCGAATGAAACGTGATTTAAAAGGGAAGGTATTCCGAAACGGAATTCATTTTAAACACTGCACACAGAGGACGACTGAAGCCTTTGTGGGATTTTGAAAAGGATTCTCTGAGGTTTATGTTTTGTAAACAAGAACTTCAATAAAATGCGGGACATATCGATGGGGAAGGTGCCGCCCCGGAACATGAGCGGCTTATGCTTGCTCTAGATGTGCAGTGAAGCGTATGTTGGGCGTTTTTTTTTTCAAAAGGTGACTGTCTAAGGACAGGGGACAGTTGGGAGCAAGATAAGGCGTTCATCGGGAGAGGGGCGTGGTTTGTAGGGGTCCGAAGAAACCGATAGACTCCCTCGCTCCATTGCTGCCTCAAATGAACAAGGAAGACTTCCTTAAGGAGGCCCGTATTTCATTCACAGAAATTGCCCTCCTAGTCCCCCCTTGCACACAATGTTTAACCTAATTGCGACAATGTTCATCCAACAGCACCCTGCAAGCCGAGCACACACATCCGCCGGATGGTCAGTACATAGCTCATCATCATCGGCGACCATAAAACGAACGCTCGTTCGCCCCAAGAGCCATGTAAGAGAAACACGATACAAAAACCAACGTAGCAAGGAAACCAAGTGCACGTAGGTAGCCTAGGACACGAGCATTTAATGTTATTGAGAGCATAACTCTCATGCGGCTCCTGTTCCAAGCAGAACGCAGCAATTTCGTTTAAACGATCAAATTGAGCGTTAAAATTGACTTCCACATCAGTCAGCTGGAAACCCCTTGTTCGGAGTGTGTTTGCAAATGATTGCTCAACTGAGTGTGGTGCCGGCACTGGCAGGAGCTCTATGATGTCTGCCAAATCGACCCCCGATCCCCATCAAAGGCAATCCCCCCTCCCTCCCGCCACTCATTCAATCTCCAGTGGCAATGGAAAAATACACAAAAAAAAAAATGGAACAATCGTGAAAATAAAGGAAAAATATAATGAAGGACCTTTACCGTCAAAGTTAGCCATGGTGTGCGGCGCTGAACGACGGTCGTCGTCGCGTCGGTCAGTCAGTCACAGCATGAGACGACCTGGAGGGCATGCCTAGTCGAGGGGATTGATTTTTCTCCTTGTCGAAAATAAAGATCCAATTTCATTAAATTCATAGAGCCGCCCATGGGCTTGGGGGGGCGATGGGAGGTCGGTGGGAGGTACCTAATCACATCATTGAACAATGATCCAGTGCTGGCTGCTGTACTGGCGCCGTACATTCGCCATCCAGCCAAGGGTCCTTAATTACATTTTTTTTTTGTTTTCGATTTCGATTCGGCGGCAGATTGGTGGGGATGGAAGTTCACACACATGTGTGACGACGGGAAAGGGAGGTGGACCGAGTTCAGGGTTCGACTGCGAACTTGTTCTTTTTTTAGAAGGCATTGCCATCAGTCTCCCGGTGGTTGTTTGCCTTGTCGCGGCGTTGGCGGAGGCCTGTGGTATAAATTGTGAAACTTTGCTCCCGGTTGAGTGGCATGCATTGATCCCTTTTGAATGCCTTCAGGGATTTTCCCAGGCTCTGGGCGTCGATGTAATTAATTTTTTTTTGCGTCTCACGACAAGATAAGGAGCTGTTGTCAGTTGCCCCGACAAGATGGGCTCAAAATGTTTTCCATAAATTTTGAAACATTCGCAAAATGGATTCGAAAGTTTTTCATGTGTGGATGGTTTGTGAAAATTTATTCAAGATTTATGGAACGCAGTCGATATGGGGGTTGGGAGGGCCTGGGACAGAGGCTATTAGTTAACGAACGGGGGTCTTTTGAAAATGAATCAGTTTATGAGAGTGGAAGGGGTTTCCTTGTGGTCTCCCTTCTGCTCGTTTCCCTCTTACAATCTTGACTCTAGGCAATACGCGATATTCTTCTTTGACAGAAAACAAGGGACGTGCCTCACTGGGTGCCACACTCGGAAATGCCTTCAAATGAAACAAGACTGCCATATGGGGACAAGATTGTTTCAGTTTTTTCAAGCGACTGGTTCACGCCCATTGTTTTTTTCGAGAGTCTAAAAACTGGGTAAGCTACCGTATTTTAGGATCCTGTCAGTCCTTCTCAATCTAAAAGTGCATGAGTATTTCTAAAATAAAACCCAAAAGTGTCTGGACGCCTTTCAAGCAACGAGGTTCTTATTGGTTTTGGTATAGTAGGGGGCGGCATCAGAACAGATTCGTTCGCTTGGTTATTGAACCTAGCTCAAAAGGACAGCAGGCCCAGGGTTGTCTTGAAGATTGTTCGACACTAGTTTCGTATATTATCTACTCTCTCACAATATAGAATAAAAATGAGGATTGTTGGTCGGGATACGGCAAGACAGACGGCATAGTGCGATGATATCTGGCGGTAAAGCGATAGAAAAAATCTCAAGGTTCGCATTACAAGCAGTACAGTAGCAAAGAGAGGTGGCCTTGTGGTGGGGTGGGTTGTGTTTTTCATTTATTTATTTATTCGTCTTAGTTACAAACTGTTTTAGATTACTTTAGCACTAATATGTATTTACAATCACTGACGATTTTATATAAGATATTTTTTGTAAGAAATGAAATGCGGAAAATACTAATAAAATTAAATTTATATTGAATTCAATAAAGCGGTTCTGCAACATTATCTGGGTATTTTAAAATTATTCTCATGCGAGTACAAATGGTAGTTTATGCAGGTCATAGTTATAGGATCATTTCATACATAATTAGTTCTGATAAAAAAGAATTACTGATCTCTAGGTCGAAGGATGCGAGACGGGGCATATATGTTAAACAGTGATAGTAAATGAAAACAATACATGTGACCAGTTAATAAATCATAAGCGAAAAGAACAGAGTAATAGATTCTCCTCCGAGAAGGCGATTTGAAAATTACAAGCGAGCATCTCAGGGAATGTTATTGTTCCAGTTAATTTTTCGGAGAGCAAAAACAAACAAATTTCGTAAAACGCTTTTGAATTTTCTCATCACGTAATTCAGCATTTTGGTAATAAGAGCTCCAAACCACACAGCCATACTCCAAAACGGAACGAATAAGGGACGTGTACAGTGACTTAAGCATGTACGGATCGTGAAATTCTTTGGAGTCAGGAAATAAGAAGCCAAGCATGGAATTGGCCTTGTCAATTATATAATCTATATGCAGTGAGAAATACAATTCTGGATCAAACATTATTTCTAAGTCTTTTTGATTCGTTACTCTTTTCAAAACAGATCCTTGAACGGTGTAGTCAAAGACAATTGAAATTCTTGACGTGGTTCAAAGTGCACCAGTCATTAGCCTTATTGAGATTATGCTGCAGTCTTAGGGCGTCATCAGCAAAGTTAAATTTTTAAGTCGTCCGCATATAAAAGACAGTTGGATGTCGATATAAACGACGGGAGATCATTGATGAACAGAAGGAATAGGATAGGGCCAATAAGACTGCCTTGAGGGACCCCCGAGAAATTATGAATCTCTCTGGAGAGAGTTGGTCCAATCGTGACAAACTGTCTACGGTTCTCCAGATACCCTCTAATCCAGCTTAAAATATTGGAATGAAAAAAAGATGATGAAAGATGAAAAGAGATGAAAAGAGAATTCCAGTTTTTTTATGAAAACCTGCTGGTGGACACGGTCGAATGCTTTCGAAAAATTCGTGTAAACACAGTCGACTTGTAAATGGTTTTTAATATTGCGAAGACAATAATTAGTGAGGATAACTAAGTTGGTCGTAGTAGACCTAGCACTTATAAAACCATGTTGCTGTTGACAAATATGGTTGCGCACTACTGTATAAAGCCTCTTCTTAACAACAGCTTCAAATATTTTTGGGATCAGTTGCAATTTAGCTATGGATCTATAGTTTTCAATGATTATTTTTTACCCATACTTCTGAATTGGAAATATAAGAATGCTTCCAGCAATCAAGAAATTTCCCCATCTTAAGAGACATATTAAATATTGTCTTGAGAGGGTAGGCTAGGCTATTTTTGCATGCTTTAAAAACCAAACTCGGAATGTTGTCCCTTGGGCCATTGCCCCTTTGTGAAAAAGTTCGTGAGACTGGAGATGACGGTCCGATCAACGGTGGGCGTTACAGAACCATGTTAACGACCTCTGGTTCATGCATGATGACGTGCCATGCCACATAGCCCATGCTACAATCGATCTATTGCGCACCAAATTCCAAAACTCAGTCGTCATGGCGCTGTCAGTTGGCCGCCTCGGAGCTGACCCCATCAAGGACCGATATTATGCCAACAATCCGGAAAAGACTCAAGCACTAGAGATACAAGTTCTTGGAAAAATTGTGGTGATAATTAATGGGAATTTTTGTTCTTACAAATAAAGTCATAATACATGGAAAAACGTAATTTTTGTTAATTTCATCGCATTTGAAAAAAAATTTGCATTTAAAAATAATAATTGTTTGTTGGCCACCCTGTATATTCGATAATAGGACTATTATTACTCACTCCACACTAACACCACAATTATCAACATTGAGCCATCTATAGTTGAGGATCTAATGTATTTCTTCGTCGCAACGGCTGTGCGACGTCGGAATCAATGGGACTTGCTTCTGATGAGGCCAACAGATACCGGTGAATTCTGATACTCCGAGTTTTTCAAATGAGGGCTCCTTTCTTGCCGAACGAACGCCAGAGGTGTGCCTCCATCGAAAGAGATTTGATTAAAGTTTGAAGTTGCCCTGGCAACATTCTTGCTGTCATTTTTATCCGACCACATTGTGCAATGTTCACAACCTCTTTCGCTGATCGTTGACAAGGTACGTAACAATTTCTCTGTATGACGAAGCAAATGTGTGAGATTGAGACCATGGCTGCGTATGTGAAACATTTACAGGCTATAGGGCGTATGTGGAATATTTTCAACAAGATAATATAGGAGCATCAAGACTATAGCCGATTCCTCCTCCTCATCAACGTGGCTTCAGACTAGAGTGATCTGTCGCAAGAGTTATTCGGCATTTGAACCCCATGTGTATTTTCTCTATGAGATATTTTTAAAAGCTGAGAAGCTAAGGCAGGCATATTCCCTGTCTTTATTGTGCATCGTTTCACAGTCTGTCTAGCAACGCCTAGAAGAGCCCTGGTGTTGGGCGGTGAATCTTACGCGATTGAGTAAGATCCTGAGCTTCGTCATACCTTTTTAACATTGAAGCCCCGCTGAGTTCGATACCGACCTTGAACAAGTAACGAGGTTGATTTGTCGTCATCCTGCACAATCGGACGATAATGGCGGGAATGTAAAAAACTTGACATGGCAGTGTACAGGTCGTTTCAATGCACCGCGTCATAGTCGACCTTGTAATCGAATCTGATGTTTGCAGGACACGCCGGAGTGTGAAGGTCTGGTATAATGTGCATTTCCTTGTGTGTACCAAGCTAGCAAGGACAGTTGTAGAAAAGGTGTATCAGAAGATATAGCAAGCGATGTTAAATAGAATCGACTTATGGCACATTCAAGAGAGTCTCCCTTCTTTGCGGACCTCATTCTCTTGACCAAATCTTGAATCGTCTTAATAAACAATTCGGGCAGTCAAGTGTGTAGTTGCCTAAAGGTAGTCTTCAACTCCAAGAGCCAGTGAGACAACGAGCTAGAGGACGCCCGTGTTAAGAGTGACAAACGAAAGCACCTCGATCACGTTGGTGTGCGAAACTGTAGGCCGTGAAAGAGAGTGGTTTGTTAAGACCCAGATCCACCCCTGACTCTAGACGTCCTCTAGTGCACTCAAGAGAGTCCTTAGCTATAGAAACCAATTACAGCATGACTATCTAACGTAAATATCAATATCAAGCGACAAATGCACGGTCATTGGTAGATCCACCAAGATTTGGATTTCAAATTGGGAAATTGATTAAGAGCCCCATCCAATCGCCGTGGCTCATTGAATCCCAAGCTCCACTCAGAGGTGTCTCTGCTAACAGACTGGAAGAACCCAACCGAAAGGGAGAGCAGCACAAGAATCCAGACCATCCCGCCCCCAAAAAAAAGGGTTCCAACTCCTTATTTACTTCGAGAAGACGAACGAGGTATTAACCGAACCTATAAAGTACCGATAACAGATCCCCTCGTAATTGGGTGCCATTATGCTCCATCCAAAGCCCACCCGCCGCCCGACAGACCTTTTGCATTATTCATGTGAGACTTCGAGACTGGGTGGGACATGCTCCCTTTTTCAATATTATGCAGGTCAAGGTTGCGGAGGAGATAAGCCAACTGGCTGGAGGATATGTGCTGTTGGTCCTTTTTTCTTTCGGATTAGGATAAAAGTTGCAGTCTGTTCGATTCGTCCTACTGCCAGAGGGACTCAAGAAGTGAGTTTAGTGGGACTTGTCTATCACATCGGCCGGCAATCAAGTCCTAACAGTCGATTGAGGCTCAATGGAATGAGCTGTGATTGAAATGGCATGGTCTGCGGGGTGGGTTGAAATTTCCATGGACTGCGAGAGGATAAACCCAAAAAGCCATCCAACCTTGGGATGACGAAAAGCGCCTTCCCACCTTTCTAACAAACAATTTCGCCGTCATCAGCTTGGCGGCAGAAAAATGATACCCGGCCAAAGTGTAAACAAAAAGTCGCCACATTGACACATCGTTCGTCACAGAATTAATGACTTCGGGACGCTGCCAAAGCAAACAAGGCCTCCCATCGGCTTAGGCTATTAGTCCGCACCTAAAAGCCTAATTCGTCATTTCCGCAACGCATAAAGCGGAAACGTCCCGCCGATGGAGAGAGGATGAGAGGGAGAGAAAAAGGGATAAATTGCAGAACTTTTATTTAACATCGCATAGCAAAACTAATAAAACGTCTGATGGCCACTGGAAGGGACATGCCTCTTCCGGCGGTGATTGATCGCTTGTGGCAGTGGAAAAGGAAGCGCTGTGAACCCCCAGGTGATGGATTCGGGGTAAAAGAAATTCCAGCAGTCATTGGCAATCCATAAAGGAGCCGAGTGGACTGTTAAAAGCAGAGAACCAGCACACAGTGTGACGGAGAAAAAAATGGGGACCGGCCTTTTTTGCTGTTTTGTATCGCAATCCATTCGGTTTTATGGACCCACACGGTCCGCCATTTGACGGCCTTGCAGTCGATAGTGGCGTAGAGGTGCAAATGTTTTCCTTCGTTTTTTGCGTTTAACGCTACCTTTGCAAATAAAACGCGCAATCGTGCCCATGTTTGACATTCGAGGCTTTCCGGGAGTGGATAACTTGATTCATCGCCGTCGAGAGTGGATGGCATCGAGTGCTTTTTCGAAAACGTGGTGGCATTCGATTTGATGGGGATTCTGAACACGGATGTCCATGGAGTGGGTTTTTGTTTTATTTTTTTAAAGGCCATCGTCAAATAGATTTTGACGTCTCGGGTGTCTTGCTCTTGAACTTGTGCGTGACACGGAACATTGAGTGCTGAGATTTTGCCGCGGACGTGAGGCGTTTTAATAGTTTCAAGTTGATTCTCTGATGTCTGGCCGGATGAAAGTGTCACGTTCCGATAGCTGTTCGCGATGAAGTGGTTGCAGGGGAATTTGGAACATTTGCAAAACAACTGAGAGGTGTTTAATGGAACAGATGGACGGGGTGAAAGGTTTTTTTGCTGGAGACAAAAGAAGACGTTGAGTATGAGCGATACAAGGGGATTTTCTTTTTCTGTCTGATCTCAAGTAGTGAGAATATTGCACACAAATATAAGCCATACAAGACATATCTCTAAAGGAAGCTCACTTTTTTATGAAATCTGAGGGTTTGTATCCATTTCAGCATCCCTCGGGCGATGGATACACTAGGAGTTCGATTCGTGCATTTATTCACTCAAGTTGAGATTGCAACTGTCATGAGTTGGATTATATTCTCCTTCTTCTAGTGGCGGAACGTTCGAACATCACGAATATTGGAGGAGTGTCTAACGTCGATCGCAATGTGATCAGTCTGGCTGACGGTTGATCAATCTGTTGGCCACCAGATCCAGATTGAGGTGAGGGACCCATGTATTGGATACAAAGAGGTTTCCAACCGTCACGTTATCTAATGGCCTGAGTCCGCGTTGCTATGCAAGCTAATCATTTCAAGATGTCTTCATTTCCCAGATTTGGTTGGCAACCACTTCAAAGAATCTTGTCAAAGACTACCTCACTCGCATCCAAGCCAGTGCTGCCTATGCTCTTTGCAGCAATCGCCGTAATAGATGTCACAGTTTTTCATCCACTTCTCGCCCGGCCTGTCCCATCAGACTTCTTGGGTAGCGGTGGTGCCCGCATTATAAGTTTCTAGGGCCTCCCTCAATCGGCTGGACGTGATCTGTTAAGCTCATATTCCACGAGCAGAAGAGAAAATCATTGTCCATTGTCATCAGCAGACAGATAATCCATGTCGCATGGCTTGTAGTCATTCGGGAAAAATTCATTTTTTTACACAGTGGATAAGTTTTACCCCTGAACGTGGTGGTCCCTTGTAAACAAGGGCAATGACCTATCCCGAAAGTAAATCCAGTCCGAATTAGGTCACCACAATATAACCAGGAAGGCATTCAGGGCAACCCCACGAAGCGGGGTACATTCCCGGGAACTAAGTCGTATTAAGTCGTTAGTCGTTGGCTTACAGCCTATAGCCTATGCAGACAACATAGCCCTAGTTGTAAAAGGAAAATTGGTTCACATCGTTAGGGATAGGATTATGAAAGTCACACTAAACAAAATGGAGAAGTGGACAGGAAAAGCCGGACTTGACGTTAACCCGTCCAAAACAGAGCTCGTACTTTTAAAGAGAAGACGTATCATATCTCCGATAGAGCCCCCAAGCTGAAGAAAAAGGATCTCAGCTTCACTAGTCAGGCCAAGTACTTAGGAATAATCTTAGACAGCGAATTAAGCTGTCATTTCGCGCCGCCAACTGTGCGGCTTTCCGTAGTTGCAGCCAATACTTAGCGGCAACACTGCACCTCTTTTTTTTATTCGACAACAAAAAATGTTCCACATACGCCCCCTGGGGTTGTATGGAATTTGTTTTTTCTTCTTTTGATGTTTGACGTTCCTGGAGCATTGTTAATTGATGAGCGAGTTACATCTCAAGCCCTCAGATCGCATTGACGTTATTGCGTGGAAGGCGCAGTGGGTTTAGTGCCTGCCCCGGGTAGCGTGGTCCCCTATTCCAATCCCAGTGAAAGCAAAGTTAATAAGCTTCTACCTGGTTTTCAAATCTGGTCGAGTAACTATTTGCCATTGTCCAGACCTATAAGACCTGCATGCCTGTCATGCTTTCTATTAAGGACACTACCCGACACATAGTCACAGATAAACTTTTCTTTCTCTCAGCATTTCTACAACAAGGGCAAATCTAGACACTATAGAAAAATCCCTCGAGTTTAAGGTATTTACCGTCAATGCTTTTGTCGATATCGAGGGAGCCCTAAATAACATAGAACCCCACGCAATTAACCGACTCGGGATCGAAAAGCCTATAGTGACTTTTATTCACCAGCTTCTCAATAACACAGTGATAAGCTCGAAGCTTGGTCATACCACGATCCGCAAATCTGTGGACAGAAGCACACCGCAGGGTGGTGTATTCTCCCCTCTACTGTGGAACATAGTGGTACATGAACTGCTTGCAATACTTGAGGACACACTTGTAAGGCCTTTGCCTTTAAAGATGATATTGCCATCTCAGTATCTGGGAAATAAACATCCGCGAACAGGGGTACTAGTGAAATGGGCTAGCGAAAGCGGCCTAGGCGTCAATCCGCAAGAACCAGATCTAGTCCTCTTTACTAGGAAGTGTAAAATCTCTAACTTTGACCCTCCCACACTATGCGGGACCCCTTTAGTGACAGCGCTAAATTTCTAGATCTTATACTAGACACGAAGGTAAGCTGGAAGCTAAATATCGAGTAACGTGCCCAGAAGGCCTCCACGGCTCTCGACTGCTGTAAAAGGGCCATTGGGTGCAAATGGGGACTGCAACCGCGACGCACTAGCAGCCACCCTACCTAGCCCACCTAACCTAGGTGTCATCTGGCTTGAGGCGATGAAGGATACCTTACGCAATTAACAAGGGCGATCCGACAATAAATCAGTTGTGCATGGATATGAATGAGGGACAACTACAACTTTGGGTCATTCGTGCTAGAGGTTGCTTTCATATAATGGTGACCAAAAGTCGACCACTCTCTGATGGTCCCTAATGCTCGTGAGGCGGGAGAGTTATACCATTATGTAAACATCAATAGCAATAAACCCCTTCCGTTGCACCCATTTCCCCTGGCACCGGGATGCATTTAAAGCCAATCCCATCGATTGTTCAGTCTCCCCAGAGTTCATGTCAGAGCACCACTCACTGACACCATTTACAGACGACATCATTTAAGGCTTGAAGTGGTCCGTTTAAAATTCCATTTTAACTCGTCCACTCATCACAAAGCATCACTCATTGAATTTGTTTCCTACTCTGACAGCATTCGAACGATTGCGTTCAACCGCAATGCCGTTTGACTGTGCATCAACCATCAACAGTCAATGACTACGCAGTGCCACCACATCCGTAGCATTGGCTGACACTTCACGTCAGTCGAACTCTGACGTTGCGGTTGATTCTCTCCAATTAACCCGCGTTAATAATTTAATCCAATTAATTTTTACTATTTCAACCAGTTTAGTGGTCACTCAATTTATCTATCTTCTTTTTTTTTTTTTTGCAGGATGCCCGGGTTGGATAACAATTGAATAACGGGTAAGGACTATTAATTATTTTCAGTTTCTCCGTTTCATATGACGTGTTTTTGTCGCAGGCATTGCCCACAAACTACGTGTGGGGAGTTTTTAATTGAATAAGTTCGTGAGTGGTTGCTTGATGTGAATGTATTGATTTAACTGCTGCTGTGGACTGTATGTAGAAATGTCAATCAGGGCTGTCAGATTTGAACTGGCTACTAATCGGTTGCAGATCGTACTGAGTTCGTTTAGAAATTTGCCAATTAATTGACGGGTGCATGTTTTAACAAGTTTGCAAATGTGATATCGGAACACATTGGCAGCCAGTCACACAGTTTCATTGACATGTTGAGTTGGCAAGTCATAGAGGTTAGCAATGGACGTGAGTTAAGGTGGATGTTACGTAGTTGAACTCGGCTGGGTTTCTGTTCAGTGGACGGAAGAGAATCCTACCCGGTTATGACAATGGTAAATTTGCATGAGTTTGAAGGAGAATGGCTTGATTGAGAGTGACAGTCAAATTATCAAATGACAGACAAGAGCAATGTTTTCATGAAAAGTGGTTACATTTCAGTTTCAATCTGAGAACCAAGTTGCGAGGTTAGTTCTTGAAAACGATTTCTGCTAACTAATGTAAGGAAAGTGTGTGTTTAAAACATGGCGGGTGTTTCAAATTAGGAATTTAAAGTCAGTAACAATGACGGATAACAACCTATGACCACAGTACAACGCGAAGAGTTTGAAAAGAAAACATTTTTTTATTCCAGATACTCCTTAAAGGAGCTGCCTGTCAGAGCTGCATACTGACTAGAAATTGTCATTCTTTAGTATAATTTAAATTTTGCGGCAAACTTTCGTTAAATTTCATTAAGTTTCGTTAAGTCTTATTAAGTTTCGTTAAGTTTTATTAAGTTTCATTAAGTTTTATTAAGTTTCGTTAAGTTTTATTAAGTTTCGTTAAGTTTAATTAAGTTTCGTTAGGTTTCGTTAATTTTAACTAAGTTTCGTTAAGTTTCGATATTAAAGGATTGAGAGTACCGGTGATGAAAGATGTACATGAAGCTTATTAATCAATATACAGTACACTTTACACAACGCGAGCAATTAAAAACCAAGAGAGTTCACTTTTGCGGGAGATTAATAAATAAATAGGGCAATCCCACTATAGATTTTTACTTAAAAACATTTTATCTTTTACCAATTAAAAAATAATGCATTTTGTCCACTTCAGTATATTTAATTCATTTATTTAATTTAAAGCAAAAAGTAATTGCATATGAACATATAAAATAAAAGGTTATGGTATAAAATTAAAACAATTATATAATATAGGCTGCGCTTTAACCCGTAGAGAGCCAGGGCTTAGCTTCTGTATCAACCACCCGTATTGTGCATACTACTGTTCTCTCACGATTGGAAGGGACGTACAATCTTATGGCGACTCCAAATGGCCAAGTTTGAGAAGCTTTTTCAGAGAGTTATTACTCCTTGAGCTTTGTCAGTGACTCCAAAGAGGTAGAACCGTTAAAAATGGGTAATCGAGCCTTGTGAGCGAGGTTCAGCTGTGTAGGAGTCGACGCACTAACTCACTACGCCATGGCGACTCACTATGGCAAAAAATATTTAACACGGGCAGCACCGATACGAAATATAACGGACAAAATCAGTCAATTAATCGTCTCTAAAAGCATTCTCACTAAGTATTGTACCAAAAAAAAGGAATTTCAAGCTAATATACAGATTGCTGAAACAGTTTACTGTTAACATGAAGCAAAAATGCATGTTAACGTTTTAGAGACGTCAAGCAAAAAAAAAAATCTATTCACCGTTTCAAACCGGTGTTCACGATATCGACAGTCTACTGTAGTTTAAATATTTTCAATAATTTAACTCTGGAAGTAGGGTAAATCACCCTGATTCTAGCCCCCTCCCAATAGCGAGTCCGCTTCACGAATTTTGTCCAAAAGCTAAGCCCCTGTGTTTTCAGACAATAACGGTATTTTAACAGAAGAAAATCTATCATATATTTTCATTTTCAGGTAAATCGTCCTCAGTTAGTAAGGTAAATTCAAAGTGTTGAATAGCCGGATGGGCTTGTTATTGGGTTAACAAGAAATAATCAAGTTCCAGTAACGAGCCCGGCCAATTTTCAACCAACAATTAAAATACAGCATTTTATGTAGATAGACTTTTTACTAATTGCATTTCTTATTAATGTTTATTTAAGTTATTATTAATTCCAAGCTTTGCTATAAAAGTGGTTACAAATGTTAAAGTCTGATTAGGTATGTTTTCACAACCAAGACAATGCAATTTTTTTCCGACCGTCCTAGATTGATCGTCTTGGATTCAAGAGCAGATTAAATATTTATAAAAACCCATCATGAACATGCAAACATTTGATGTTTACTTATAAAAACCCTTATTGTTCTGAATTTTAATTATGCTATTCGCTGCTGTTTCGTACAGAATCATAGAGAACAAGGATACTTTAAAATCATGTCTTATGTTATACTTTTTTAACTTGTAAATGTAAATATTTTTGTAACTAACATTTCAAATAAAATTAATACAATATTATGGGTCGCCGTAGCGTAGTTGGTAAGTGCGTCGACTCCTACGCAGAGGGTGCCAGGGTCGATACCCGAATTTACCGCCTATCATTATTCACGGCTCCACCTCTTTCGAGTCACTGACAATGCTCCAAGAGTATTCCTGTATAGAAAAAGCTTCTCAAACTTGGCCGTTCGGAGTCGGCATTAAACTGTAGGTCCCTTCCACTCGTGAGAGAACAATAGCACGCACAACACAAGTGGTTGCTGAGAAGCTAGGCCCAGGTCCACCTCTGACTGTCGCGCCACCCATATTATATTATTATATTATTATTATCATATGAAATTATATTTTGGACCTAAGATTTTTTCACTCCATTCGTTTTCATTCAAACCGTACAATAATGTACGCAAAAAGAAAATGCAACTTTACTTATTGTTCTTTTTTATATGTTTTTGCCTGACTTTGTTAATTTTTGTTATGAATTTATTTAAAATAGTTTTCCTTTTTAAGTTTTAAATAAGTGAACTAAAAAATAACTATGATTTCATTTGTAAGTTATGATTTGTATTTGGGGCTCGTTACGGTAAGGTCTCGAATTATTAACAGGAGGGGAGGTGTGTGGGGGGGGGGGGGGTCTCGGTACTGGCTTGTGTCTCATTTTGTAGTTTATTTAAGTTTATTAAATTTGAGTCCAATACTCACAAAAAGTTATTATTTATTTCAAACAGTAATACATCAAGCGTTCCTTAACTCATAAAATTGCTTTCATATATCTAAGTAATTTATTTTGAGAGAGCAACGAAGTCAAAACTTGCCTTAGGGGGCTCGCTACTGGGTAGTTTACCCTAGTCAATAATCTTAATAAACGACATTATCATATTTTTTTTAATAAGCTCTACAAACGCGAGTTTATAAGTATCATTCTTCAAAGAATCAATGGATCCTACTATATCCGCCTAATAGAGCCAAAAAAGTCACAATAAGTGATGGGATTTGTTTTGTAAGCACTGACTCTTTTGTTTCACTCAACAGAATGGACGAAGATCGAAGAGAATTTCGTCTGTACGATACAGATGGGGTCAAGAAAGGAGCTCGAGAAGAACTGTCTCATCCTCACCAACTCATCCACAAAATATGGCCAGAGAGAATTATGCCCGATGAGTTGAATCTCGGTACACCAATACCCGGTTTGCCTCACAAAATGGGACCGGAAAGTTGCGACGCAAATCGAAATGACGTAAACTGAAACACGATTTTGTACACATACATTTGTATGAACACACTTACAGACATATTTATGTTATTTCATTGGTTCCATGGCCCACTATATAAGCTTGACTATCAACCTGACGTGAACAAACGTAACAATGAAACTGAGGATCTTTCAATTAGTAAAAACAGACATTTTTCACAACCAAGTTGAACTTCCCCGCAGTTAAAGAATTCCCCACAAATTGACATGTCTACAGCAAGACACACATTTATACGATATATTTACGTTAACAAATCGCTATTGGACAAACATTTTTATGTTATCGACGCAAATCGAAGCCATCGTTGCAAACCGAAACATAAACTTTCAAGTGAAAGAGCATTTTTAAAACACAACGCAATTCGAAACGCCGTAAACCGGAACGACTCAAATCGAGATTTGGTGTATTGTGTGCCTGATCCACAGAAAAGCGTTTCCCTTTGACTTCGGCAGGTATTAATTGGTAGGTCTCTTCAAAGTCAGTTGTAAGATATTTTCTGCCGCTTTGAGTGGCCGCCTGAAACCACCAGTATGAGCTTTCGCCGGTGGTGTCCACCATCGACGAAATCTCTACACTACGGCTGATCCTAGAAACAAACCCAAGAAAGGAAGAATGACACTCACCACCTATTTTTCGAATTCAAATCCGCTTAGGATAGCGCCATGTCCAGTTTTGATTGCTTCCAAGCTCATGAGCAGTAGAACCCTCAGTCAAAGCACCAAGCTGACACCTTGATCTCGGAGACAAGTACAATATCAAGACCAGTGAAGATTCCCGTTGGTGTTTTCGAGAGAAAAGTAGGGCTTTCAAATATGGGTAGGCGTTGATGGGATCTCGAGGAGGAGATTCAACCACGAACTGGGGTTCTGTTCAGTGACATGAGACTAGCCAGAGGTTTACGGTTCCAACGCCTAAGCTGCTTAGGCAATGTAGAGATCCTAGAGTCTTCCACTCCGCATCAGTGGGACAAGGCACAAAAAGGACGCCAATGAAACTGATGACGCAGCCAAGTGTAAACAGAGCTCAGCTTACTTGGGCTGCTGATAAGATCGTGCTTGCTGGAAAGGATTATTGGTATGCCTATGAATATTGGTGTGTACATTGACTGCCAGTCATAAGAATGGGGACACCCCGAAGCGGCTCTTGAAGATATGTACGCCTTATGACCTAGGTTCGATTGTGCCCTTGATGGATGAAGTTATAGATCCTTTCTATGGTTGGGCTTTCACAGAGCCGATTTTTGACACATTATATATTTCTTCCTCATTTCTGCAGATCGCGTCGTTGGTACATTCAGTCGCTGTGCTTGTGCATCTATGCTAAATGCCCGGTAAGACTCCCATTACCGTCCGTCTTGCGACTCAAGCTGATCAAGGTGTTGATCTCATTTTTTCAGCGGCGGTCAGGGGGCTCTTGCTGTAGCTCCAATTTCCAGACTGAGGGCAATCCAAGTCTTCGTCTTCAATTTTCTCCTTATTTAGCTAAGCAGCGTGACTGAATGGGTCTGCTAGCTCAGATCCATTCTTCGCAAGACTGTCCGTTTTTTTTTTGTTTCCTTGGACGCCAGTTGGATGTTCAACAAGGATATCTGACTGACGCTTTATCTGGATAACCGAACCAGTTTTCAAGATGGCCGATGCTATGTCTTTTATTGCCGCTTGGCTGTCAGACAAAATGTCGATTTATTGCGTATGTTCAGTTCTCTCCGCGCACGTGCTGCCCCGTGTATCGCAGCCACTTAAACTTGAAGAACACTGCAGTTGTCTCTCAGTGCCAGGGATTTCTCGAATTGGTCACAGAAGATCCCTGCACCTGTACCTGCACTAGATTTTTAGTTTTCAGTGCACGGAGACAATTCCTCTTCTGCTTCTAACACATGTTCTTGCCATTGCTTGCGGGAGTCTAAAATTTCCGCTGTTATCTTCGCAATAGACACTATAATCCATGTCATCTCTTTCAATTACAATGTCATCAAGAAAGGCCCTCAAACAAATAAGACTGAACCTTATCGCCGCTCGACCTAGAACCAATGGTCGTTGCTATTCCAAGGATCATATTTTTGAAAAACACAAAAAGCTTGAATGACAACCATCAATCTTCTCATTTACTGGAAAATACAGTAAAAGACCACTAGTCCTGGATGCCACCCAACTGTCAGTTGCCATTTTGTTTCGAAGCATTATTGCGGCACCTCGGTCTACGTAGCAGGGGTTTCAGACCTACCAGCGGTTAACTTAATGATATGGGAAGAAATGAAGCTTCTATCAGCCTGCCACGGAGTTTACCAAGGCTTTTTTTTTATCTTCGTGGTTAGGTGGAAACCTTCATAGGCACAAATGGTCCGACGTCCATTGGTAGTGTCAGATTCTTTCTGACTAAAACCACTTCCCGTGGAAACTTTCCGTTTATTCCCTCGCGGAACTGTCGCTAGGTATTACTTCGCGAGGGGTGGATTCGAGCTTTTTACTTCGTCATGTGTCGTTTAGCGAATTCGCTTTCCGCTGCCGTTCTAGATTCCTTAGATCGCATATTATTCGTACAACTGTATCGTTCACAGCACACCAAAGGTCTTCAGAGCTCATCATATGTTGGACAATGATTTCTGGTGTTGGCGGTTCATCAAATGCGTTCCGCAATACAGCTTGTTCGTTTGCATATCGAGCACATTCGAAGAAAACGTCTTGCACGTTCTCTACTGCGTTTACGCAATGAGGACAGGACGGACACGAGTAACGGTTCCGCTTGAATAGATGTTTCCGGAAACCACCGTGACCAGTCAAGAACTGCGTAAGATAATAGTCCAGTTGGCCGTGTTTTCAATTTACCCAACTTTCAATCCGTGGGATAAGCCCGTACGTCCATCTCCCTTTTTGGGATTCGTTCCATTGTTGTTGACACGCTTCAATACTGCGGCTTCTTACTAATTTCTTAGCATGATTTGGGTTTGGCCCGCCTTGCACGTGATTGTCATAGAGTCGTCTAGCTTCTAAAGCTAGGATTTCGAGGATAGTAACAATATGGCGTCGTGGGAAAGAGTCCCCAGTCGAATGCGAGTCTTAGATGTGAATGGAAAATGTTTGAGATCGTTGCACCACAGAGCACCATTCATTTCAGTTCAGTCTCACACCTAACCAAAGTGGATTCAAAAAAATGTGAATTGCTTTGGTTCGACACTTCTGATCCCCTGCGGTGAATAGACCTCGTTAATTTAGCCTTAAGGCAAGGGATCAAACACCCACTTGGATCCCCAAGAGGACCTTGAATGGTATGCCAATAGTTTAATGAGGGAAATAGGAAGTGAACACGTCAAATTACATGCCAATCAATTGAACCATCTCTTATCATAAAACAAAGCAGCCTGGCAACACCATCAGTTTCCGGAAATCGTGAACTGACACTCTCATCGGATTCTTATCAATTTTTCTGCCACCCCGTCCAAAGACGAAACAAAGTCAAAACCCTTCTCATTATCGCCCTTCCAAATGAACTCTTCTTATCGCAACAGCCAGTCGGACGCTCGTCAGCTGTTATGATGATTCAAAACTCAATCTCAACACCCACTTCCCTTTTCCTCTTTGTTGCAGTTCCCAAGCAAAAGTTTGCTTGAGGTCGTTCGCGGTGACTGGGATGAATTTCCTCGTTGATAAGTACGCTTCAGTTCACCCGTGCTTGTGATGCGATTCGAGTGGCGTTGCGATTAGCTCGCGGTTCTTGGGAATCTAGTGCTGATTAAAGATTGAATTTGCATTGCTTTGACGTTGAGAGTTGGTGCGGGGAGTTTTGTTGCTCGTTTGTTGATGAGGAGGAAGTGGGGGATCAGTTGAGTGAGTCTGAGTTATGCAGATGTGCAGAATTTCACGATCGCGGTGCATTTTTCATCTTTGTTGAGTGTGTCCTCTTGAAGAGGTTGCGTTCCCAATCGGAAGACTAGGAAGAAATTGCATACTTTTCGGCGGTATATTAAAGGTAAGGTAAGTGGTTTAAAAAGGAACCAAAAATTAAGATTGAACCATCAAATGGTAAGTCTTTTTTTTGCCAATTTTCCAAATTTGACACATGAAGCTGGAAGAGTAGCGTCTGCCAGGACGTGTGAAATGCCATGTCCGCACGTGCAGCGTATTCACCGTCCCTCCAACCTAACACATACGGCGCCAATCCTCCTCGCGCAAAATCCAAGGAGTTCGACCATAGTTCTGAAGAAGTGACCATCTGTAGCATCAACGTCCAATAAAGAGCGTTCCGAACTCACCATCCACTGACTGACACTCCTTCGAACGCATTGCACGCGAAGAACACCGACCATTTCCACATCAACTCACGTCCTGGCTTAACAGAAGTTCATGTGAACTCCCGAACTAATTATCCTTGAACTCTGAAAGGCGGTGACGTCTTCCTTTAGTCTCCTTCCAAAGATCATCCACGTAGCTGCACTCCGCACTCCACAGTCACGCACTCGTCTGGCAGCAAGCTCCCCACAGAGGGTATATTTGACCCTTTTTTTGCCGGGTCAAATGTCATTGACTGCTATTTGTCTACAGGAACCCTTTTCAGAGCGAAGAACGTGACCACAACGTGACCTCATTTTTTGCCTACACGAATGTCTCGAATGAGCGACAGTGTCTGCACATAAATCACTCGTCCATCCTTCGTCCCTTTGCAGGGACATCTAAATTAACAGTAAATTGAATTCCACATCCTCTTGGGCACACACACACACACACACACAGCGGGTGACCCCAAATGAGCAACGGTCTAGCAAGAATTGGAAGTAAATTTTAATTTCCTCCGCATCATATTAACCGGAAATGATAAGTCTATGTTCGGCATCCTTCTTTTCGTTCGCTTCGCAGTCCGTGGAATTACCCAAGAGACGCTGGGACCGAGTTCATTCCTTCGACGACGACAACCACGACGTCCGACCGTCCTTGAACACAACTCATATATCCGTTGTTTCAGCTCTCGTAATACGTTATTATCTACCGCCCGACCCGCTCTGCAGCGCTCACATTGGCAGCGGATGTGTCCTTATCACGTGGCATGCTTGTGCCGCAGTCTATGTGTGTGTGCGCATGTTGTAGTTGTAATTGCGTCTATCATCGCAATCATGTGCTCGTTCTATCGACCGAAAAGGGTGTTATTCAAGAGTTTTTCCAAAGTCTTTCACAAGCGAGCACACTCACACACGTGCGCTGGGGTTGCGTCGACCGAAAAAGGACTCACAGAGATTTCATTAGTTCTACTTTGCTCTGTTTGACTTTTGTCCTTTTGTGTCCATTACCCCACAGTCCTGCCCCACTCCCAATTGAGGTGATTTTTATTTCAGTGTGCAAATATATATGTCCAGCTGGTAGTTAAACTACTCGTCGCGCAGAGTGTCCTTAAAGAGGTTTCATTTCTGATGACACAAGTGTCGACGGAATCTCTTAAACTTTCGCTTGTGTCACGGGCGGCGGGGGTGTGGCGCACCACATCCTTGAATGAAACGGATGGATAAAGTTGAAATCAATCATTTCTGCCAGCGGAACCTTGTGGGGGTAAGGAAATTTAAACTTTCCACACTCGCTGCTGTCGGTTGGATTTGCCGAGAGATAGAGAGAGAGAGCGACAAACTTATGTAATCAATCAGAGATTACGACGGCGAACGATGGGTGGTGGGGTTGGTGAGTGTGTCTTGGAGTTATTCTGGGTCCGGAAAGAAGTTTCCGGTTGACTGACGAGACGGACGGGATTGACAAGAAGTAATTGCAACCCGAGACAGAATAGTCTTGTGGCTTAAGAATCACTTCATGGAGTTGTGTCTGAACAGTGATTTGGTTGTGGATGCTCGCAGTGTCTTAAGGGCCCAATTGAAAGAGATTGAACGGGTTTTCCGAAATTATTTTTTGTTTTTTAAAAAGGGTCATGCTCAATGGAAGCTTGAAGAGTTCCAAAAATCACTGTTTTTTTGTTTTATATTATTAATAAATTTAATAATAATAATATAATAATAAAAGGATTGCGTTCTTCACGGTTGATTACCAGAAATCATCTACTCCTGAAATACATCAAGAATTAGGCTAAGATGTATTCCCTATTCTTACAATCCCCGATCAGATGACATTCTAAATAAAATATGGCTATATAACCATTCTAATTAATTGTAAACAGTTCTAATTACTAATATTTTAATTGTCTGATTTAAGGGGTTGATGTTTTTCAGTTCGGTCGGTAAATTAATCCCTTAAACATTACTGTATTTTGTGCAAGTTCTAAAGTTTAGCCGAAAGTTTTTTCAGTTTCTAAGGTTGTACGACTGTTCTTCACTTATGTATCTTAGGTTAGATAGATAGATAGATAGATCTTTTATTTCGCATAATATTGATGACATAAGTATTGTTACCGCACATTTTACAAATTAGAGATATGATATTATAATATCTTTCTTCTATAATATTTTACATGTAATTATGCAAAATCATGTCTTTCAAAATAATATGATTATACTTTGGAGGAAAATACGAAAAAAAAACCTCCAATGTGAGAAAAAAAAAACAAAAAAAAAGTATATAAATAAGTGAACAATACAATTTTAGTTAAGAAACAAGTTATGTAAAAAGTAAAATAAATAATAAATAAATAAATAAATAAATAAGTTAATAAGTGAATAAATAAATAAATAATTAAATAAATAAATAAATAAATAAATAAATAAATAAATAAATAAAAAATAAATAAATAAATAAATAAATAAGCAAATAAATAAATATAACACAGTAACATTGAATAAACAATAGAGATTAAGTATCACTTAGAATATAAATAAGTGCGTTTTCAACAAAACCACAGCGTTCTTGGAATTTTAATTTCAGTTTCTGTATCCTATCAGAAATCAATTCAACATTCGCTCTTTTGTGTATGTCTTTAGTTGAGTGATGCCAAGGCAAGTTTAACATCATTTTAAGAAGTTTATTTTGAGATACTTGCAATCTTTTTATGTGACATTTCGCACTGTTACCCCATACTTGACATCCATATAGCATAATGGCTTGAAAAATCACCTTATAAATAATTATTTTATTTTCAAGTGAAAGTAACGATTTCCTATTTATGAATGGGTATAACATTTTTGTTACAACCCCTACCTTTTTAATTGTTTTACTAATGTGGTCATTAAAAGTTAGTTTCGTGTCTAGATTAATACCCAAGTAACGTACGGAGTTTTTCCAATTTATTGACAATCCATTTAACTGCAATTGCCTTGTAGGAAAAAAGCAGGGCTTTCTTTTTCGTGTAAAAAAGATAGCCGCGTCTTTTCCTCATTCAACTTGATGTTCCATTTGCTGAAATATTTTTCCACAATTTTGATCACATTTGAGAGATTGCTCTCAATAGTGAGAGCTAATTCGTGTGAAGACAATATGGCGGTATCATCTGCAAAAATCGCAGTGTGACAACTTGGCAATTTTGGGAAGTCTGATACATAAATATTATATAAAATTGGAGCTAGAACTGTACCCTGTGGAACACCAGAATTGAAAAAAATTAAGTCAGAAACACAATTGTTTTTACAAGGATGGCGACACCTCCACTTCCTCTTCCGATTCTGTCATTTCTATAGCATTTAAAATCAAATGTAGACAAATTTATATCATTTTTTAGTAGAGTTTCGGTGACTAGAGCGACATGAATGTCGTTATTATTTAAGAAATTAAAGAACTCTGTGGTTTTATTACGAATACCCCTCGCATTCCAATTTACAATGTTTATGTTTCTATCTATCATATTGATTAACATTTGAATACAGAAATTTTGTGTTGCTAACTGTGCGATAACATTGAATTGTTCAATTTTAGATTTACAAACAGATAGTTTAGTGACCATTTCCATGGCACAAGAGAGTTTAATTCCTCCGGCGAAAACAATGAGCCGGTGTTGCATCCAGTTGTGTTTCCGGGAGCATCGTCAGCGATGTTGCTGGGCTTACTGCTGAATTGCACAGGAGGATTTTGTGGAGAGTTATTCAGCCATGCACTTGTTGTTGGTGGTGTAAAAATAAAAGCACTCTGTGCATTACTGACGGTCTGCTGACGTCGTCGATGTGGTTGTTGTAGGATGGGAAACTCGGAGAGAGAAGCGATCGATATCGGAGAAGAAGATACCGATATCTTGGGAGAGTATGACCAGAAACATGCGATGCCTGGTTAGCGGCCGATTTGCTCTTTACTGTCTTTTTCCCCATCAACAGCATATATTTTGCTCTACTCTCACATGAGGGATCAGTGGATCTGTGGGGTTTTCCACAATTTGCACATTTGTGAGCGAGAGTGTTATTACATTCAGCAGTTTTATGTGTGCCAGAGCAGATCGTACAATAGGTCTTAACGTGACAGTTCCTCTCTCCATGGCCAAACATCTGGCAGTTGTGGCATTGCGTGAGCTTACCTTTGAGCTTTCGTTGATAATTCCATTTGACTTGGGTATGGAAAATACAGCGATGTTTTTTGTTCAGATCGCTTAATTTAACAGATCCATTTTCAAGAGAAATGATGTAAATTGTGTCACTGCATTGTTCGAATTTCTTACCAACTTTTTTCACTTCAATACACTTTATTCCAAGTTTAATAAGTTCTGTTTTTAAATATTCTGTATTTATTTCATCCATGCCATGCAGAACGACCTTAAAAGCTTTAGCACTTTTTAAATCGTGCGAGAAAAATTGACAGTCTTGTGCTTTTAAACAGCTGATCACCGAATTGTATGCTTCAAGAGATTCACATATAATTTTTATCCCTATTGACATTTTTTTCACGGAATAATCGCTAATTTTCAAAGTGTTCATAAGTGAATGCACAAAATCACACGACTTTTGAAGCAATTTTATAGGCGAAACATACACTTTTTTCATAGGTTCAGCTACGATTTCATCTTCCATATCATCATTTTCGCGTGTTTGAAGAGGGCCATAGCAATTTATTCGGTTTGGACTAATTTCTTTTTTCCGAGCAATGTTCCTCATGTCTCTAGTTTTTTTTATTCAAGGGCAAGGAATTGTCCTTGATTTCCGGAGATCTTCCGCGTTTCGAAATTTTGGTAAATTTATGATATTCACTAGAACGAAAGTCAGATGCTGATGACATACACAGGCAAAAGCTCCGTGACGACTCTATTACGATTACGAAGATAACTTGGCAATAGACCATATTTCATTTTAAAGGACACTAATTTTTAATTGTCTTATTTTAATTACTTTGCATTGCTAATACATTCAACCAAATCAATTGTTCTAGCATCCATGTTATGGGTGTTAAAACACTACATTTTAAGAATGATATTGAAAAAGTCGCCTTGTCTAAAACCTTTTTTGACATTGAAGGTCTCTGTGAGTTCGTTACCGACCTTGATGGAGCAGCGAGGATTCTAAATCGTCATCCTGCACAACCTGACGAGTTTGGCAGGAATGTCAAAACTAGACATGGTGTTGCATAGCACGTCCCTATGCACGCTGTCATATGCGGCCTTGAATTCGACAAAAAGGTGGTGGGTGTCTATTTGCATTTCTTGGGTCTTTTCCAGAATCTGCCGTAGTGTGAAAATCTGGCCCATAACCTGTTGGGCCAAAATAAAATAAGCTTAATACTTTTATGTGGAATTCTTTATTAATTTGTTTCTGTTACAAAATACACGTCTCTTCGCGCTTAGGACTGAAGGAAGAAGAAGGATCAAACAAAAGAGTTATAATAACTTAACGAAAAAGGAAATAAATGTACATATGTTGCTTCATTTATGTATGTCTTTTAAATCAGTCTTGCCACTTTGCTTAAATAATTCCAAAAAGCATTTGTATAGACTTCTGGAAGATCGTTCCTCTAGCTTTAGGTTGAAGAAGTCACATGATAGCCCGTCGCCTAGTCTAAATCCTTTTTTGACATTGAATGTCTCTGGGAGTTTGTTACCGACCTTGATGGAGCAGCGGCAGTTATCCATCGAAATTCTGTACAGCCTGACGACTTTGGCAGGAATGTGAAGACCAGATATGGTACCTGTAAACGCTGCCATTTGCGGCTTTGAAATCGACACCGATTTCATCAGTCATCGGCACCACTTAGTGAGTGCCGATGACGGATGATAGCTTTGGCAATAACACTGAGTCTTGAACTGAAGAAATGTAGAGTTCAACGGCGCATTTGAACCAGATTTTGCACAAAGTACAGACTCAATCATTATCTGAAAATGTATGTTCCCAAGCTTTACCCTTCTCCATCCGCTGGGGAAATCAATAATGCAATCCAAAAATCAATCATTGATGGCATTGCTCGCATGCATTGCTCTGCATTAAATTGAATTTTAAAGCGGAAGCTAATGATACCCTGAAAATATAGAGCTTTGCTCTTTGGCCTTCTGAATTTAAAGAAAACTGGAAGTTCTTGCTCAGCAGAATTGAGTTTCCAATCTATTCACTTACTCATGCAGGAGGTATGGTATTTCCGAGTATGAGTTTTCGAAATTCGTATCTGGACTCGTAGAAATGGAACCATATTCAATCCAAGCTGCTCTCGTCTTCTAGTTACATTTCCTATGAACATAATTAAACTCATCCGGGAACAGAGTGAAAACATTCCATGAAATTGGCTCTTCTGAAAATGGTACTTGTTCCATGTACTCTGCAAATGCCCAACTTAAATTCACAGCTTTCACATTATTTGTGTGTTACGTTGTATCTTTCCCAGACATAAATGGAGCCTTTAACAATATACCCGCTTACAAATACACAGGCACTGGAGGAACTAAACGAGGACGCAGGACTTGTGGCATTAATAGACCAACTACTTACGAGTAGAGTAATTAGTGCTACTCGCCTTCACCTCGCACATCAAGGATGGGTACTGTCTTTTCTCTGGAACCTGGCAGTGAATTGCTACTACTGTTGGAGAAGACATCCATATGGACATAAGCCATGGCAGGAAAATATCCCCAAGTCTGGAAGCATCTAATGCAACATGGTCTCAGTCTACTTAACAACTAGGGGACTGAGTGTTAATGCTCAGAAATATAAAATCCCTCATGTCGACCCCCTCACTCTAGGTGGCACAAGTATTCCGGCGAAACACCTCGGTCTTATACTTGACAGCAGACTAAACAGGAAACTCAACACAGAAGAACGAGGGAGGGAGGCCATTACGGCCTTGTATATGAGCAGGAAATGTCATATGGCACACTGGCTGTCTATGGTGGCCCATACTCAACGGCGGTAACCACTTCAATAAATAAAGGAAGGCAGAGAGACAGTCCAGGTCTACGCGTGAGAGAACAATAGATAGCACGCACAACACGAGTGGTTCCTGAGAAGCTATGCTCTGGCCCTCTACGGGCTGTAGCGCCACCCATATTATTATAGTCCAGGTGAACCTGTGCCTCTCCAACTGCACGACCTGTGGCTAGGCTAGCTGCTTCCAGTGTCGCACGCCAAGTTGGTAGAGATCCTTCTCCATCTAGGTACGCCACCTCAAGCGCGAACGTCCTCTGTTGCGTTATACCACGGGCTTAGAGTGGAAGTCCAGGTCTCTCCAGTGCCTCTCCAACTGCACGACCTGTGGCTAGGCTAGCTGCTTCCAGTGTCGCACGCCAAGTTGGTTGAGATCCTTCTCCATCTAGGTACGCCACCTCAAGCGCGAACGTCCTCTGTTGCGTTATACCACGGGCTTAGAGTGGAAGACTCTTTGGGCCCAGTTATCCACACGCTGCACATAGCCTAGCCGTCGTAGGCGTTGGACGTGGATGCCTGACTAGATCCAAGTGGCTGTACAGTTAGTGGTTGAATCTTCTCCTTCAAAAACCGTCAACTCAAACATGACTAAAGATCGCACGCAGAACTTTTCTCTCGAAGAGACCAAGGGTTTCTTGTGAGATTCCTTCTCGCACTACAGAGACAGAGATAATCAAGGTGTTATATAAAATCATCTCCTTCGAGAGGGAGGTGTCTATTTCTCAATTGCGTCTTGAGCCGGGGTTGGCAAGAGTTACTCTGCGTTTGATTCATTGTACTAGCTATTTACTGTGGAACGTAGTTAGACGAAGTCCTTGACTATCTCGAAGTTATAGCTCCCCGTTGTGACGCTCTCTCCAAGACGTCGATTTTGTGCGTCTTTCCTTGAAGGTAGCATACACTTCGTTTAGTCCTCTTTGACAGCTGGACCCATTTAAGCCGCTGCCATCTCAATGCCAGCAAAAGCCTCATTCAGACAAGCCTGCATTTACATCAGTGAAGCCATTAGAAACCATTCGCATCGACGCGGTGGTAACTCTCTTGAACTACCTCTCGCTAGATATTTTTGGTAAGCACCTGTGGACATGCCACAATCTTACACTAACCAAACCTTACCACAATTCGCTTGGACTACACTTCACCACGACACTTCCGAGAAATCAACTCCCTTGTATCCCTCCTCATTCCCTTTGGTAAAGCAATACATTATTACACAAATGGTTCGAAGACGGATAATGGAGTAGGAAATTGCGTTTTCTCGCAGTGTCTAAATCTGAACAAATCCGTTCGTCTGTCAAAACAATACTAGGTCTTCCAAACAGAAGCAATAGCTTGGGAATGGTGGATCGTGATACCCGCCCCGATATGTGTAGCTTAGCCAGGCATCAATCAAATCCCTAGCATGGTTCTCAATAAGCTCTAAACATGTAATCGACTCCCGCACAGCATTCATTTGTGCTGGGTGACAGGCCAGGGACATCCTGGAAAACTGCAAAGCTGATGAACTCGCTAAGCTCGCTACGAGGCAGCCAGTTGATGATAAAATGGACACCCTTATAGCCAGCTTCAAGTTACAGCCCAATAATCCCTACGCAAAGAAAACCAATGCCAGATGGTTGAGAGGGCTCACTTGTCCAAACCCAAGCAAATCTGGCCTATCCTCGGTCCACTAAGATCATCATGATCTCCCTAAAGAGATCCAAAATTAGTACTGCAGTGGGAATAATTACTGGACCCTGCCTACAAGGCTTTCACGCAAAAAGATGAGGCCTTTTCTCCAACGACCTGTGTAGACCGACCAACACCTAGTCTGGAACTATCCTACCAATGCAGGTCCCTACTTCAACGACTGTCTGAATGCTCTCAGCTAAATGTAAAGTGGCGGTACAATGGGCCTACTTCTTTCAACCTAACCTAACCTAGGGTTGTCCTAGGTAGCCCAGGACAAACAGTTTTAATATCTCCGACTTTGGAGGACATTATCTACTTTAAAAAAGACTAAATGGAAAAAGACATTTAGAGGGTTGACACATGGGAGTCAATATAAGATCCCTTTCATTTTATGTTTTCCATCAGATTTGTGTGTTGTGTGTTGTTTTCCATCAGATTTGTGTGTTGACTCTGTCTTGCTTTTGAATTCAGACTTCGATGATTTTGTTTATATATAACGTAGGATGTTTCACGCCGGGGTGAAAATGAGGATGCCCTCCAACAAGAGGACGCATGGCAACCCTAGGTTAGGTCCAAACCCACGTCGTATTTCCCTGGTTTATTAATCAGAGCGTCCACATCCAAACTACGCCACAATCCCCAGACACTCCAATTCGCAACAATCTTTCACTCAAATCTTCCCAGAAAATCATGTGAACCACCATTAGCATCAAATTGTGAAACACACACCAGTTATCTGAAGTCAAATGTGTTGACATACTCGTCCAAGGCGTCATACAGTCTGCCTGTCGTCTCCATCATTGGAGTGCTCAATGACACCAGTCTTCACTGTCTCCTCCAAGGAGCCCGATGACGAATGAGCTAGAGCTGATGGAGCCAGCTACCGCCTTTGCCCCCCACTCTCTCGAAACAAATGATTGACACGAAATACATCCCTCACCCCCATCCGCCTTGAGTTTTGGCCAAAAGACCGGAGTCATCGTTCTGCGATCCAAAACGGAAAAATAAACTACTCTCCATCCCGACCACAACCATCAGAAAACGGAATTCCTCACCACTCGCTTTTGTTGCCCCACCGAGAGGAACGAAGTGTTGTGCTTGAATGACTCATAAAACTTTCTTCGCAAAGCAATGGAGAGATTTATTCAATTCCGGGCCTCTTCGGAATCGACCCTTCGACTGGTAATGAACACGGCCTGACCTACTTTTCACTGCTCATTCGGTTTTTCTTTTCGGAATATTTCACCCTCCTGGCACTCGTTGTGCAGCAATCAAATGAACTGTAAACTGAATCATTTGCCTCTCGGAGAGGAGGCAGTTCCATTGACACACCAGGGCGGCTGCTTATTTGAGTCGACGGCCGTTGGTGGTAGGAAGGCGAGTCCTTTGATGATTGGAGCTGCTTGCACTGGCAGATGTTTAGGAGTGTTTCGTGGACATTAAGGAGCAAGTTTATTTATTTTTTTTCCGAGTTTTATTGCAGCAGCGACACCAGAAGAGGTTGCACTGGGGATTTGATGGAGAACCATGTCCCAGGGGTGTGCTTTGCACTGGGCTCTGAATTTATGTTGTGGATGCTTTGAATTAATGTTCACATAACTCTTTTGAAACTACATGATATCCTTGTGCAGTATGAGCAGAAGTTCTGGCGCAAGGGAGTGCAGAAGTCATCATTGGGAAAGAATGAGACATCAAGGGTCAGTCCAGATGTCTGCAGGGAGTTGAAATGAATTCCATAAATGATCCACGATACGAGGAGAGATAGTGTCTCCCATAAAAATGTTCATAAAGCGACCAACACCTGCGAGGTAGGGAAATTAGCGGCGAACTTAAGAATCGAGGGGAGGGAAAGTTAAGTGAACATTACATTTACGGGGAATAACAAAGCTGGACTTACAAAGTCCGAACAGCCGACGTAAAGTGGCTGATGAGAAAATCTGAGGGAGCAACCGGGCCCCTGAGAGGAGGCCCTTGCCTGGATAACTTCTCCCAAGTGGATTTCTTCAGGAACGTCCAGGTTCCAATGCAGCTTTCTGAAAAACTGCAGTAAGAATCGTCGGATCACCTTACGAGCAGATAAGGTGATGTGTAGTCTATACCTTTATCTTATGCATGCCGCTTCTGCAGAAGTCATTATATCGAATACCCCTCTGGGGAGCGCATTGCTATATTATGAAACTCTGAAGGTCCAGAAAGCAGGTCTGCTTAGTCTGTTCATACAGAGTGACTATTCGATTGAGTCCTGACCGTTTTCTATTTGTTTTCAGCTTGTGGTGCCTTCAAGGCTGTAGCTAGTGGCATAGAGGATGGATTTCGAGAGAGCTTTGCAATCGCCTTTTATTCCACCCACATAAGGATGAAAGTCGAAGAGTAGAGAAAAGTCAAAGCAAAGTCTGCGCTTAAGCTTGAACACCCTACCTGGACGCATCTCGAACGTAAGATTTTACAACCACGTGATGCAATGAAACCCGCTTACGCAGGATAGAAGATTACATGCGAGGTCTGGAAACACATAAGACTACTGTGGCACCGCTAAAGAGGAGACGAATATGCGTTATAGGGGCCGTAGGACCCGTGGGGTGTATAGAACATGCCAATGATGATCATCATCTCGTTAAAAGACAGCCCGACATTGAAATTATAAAAAGGATATTGTCTGGGGACTTGATTGCAGCCTGGCTGTCAGATAGTGATGTCCCTTTTAGATGACAATTTGTTCATAATTCAGGGCATTGCCTTTTTTATCGCAGTGCTTTTGCCTGAAAGACGCTAGGTAGTGTAAGAGAAGAGCAATTTCGAGGTCTTTAGAGTAATATCTGAAATCCACCCTTTCATTACCAATGGAACCTTCTGTTGGAGTAGTTTTTTCAAAAAAAAAAAATAAACCCCAGAGTCTGAAAATGTTCCACATACGCCACAGAGTCTGAAAATGTTTCACATACGCCACAGAGTCTGAAAATGTTCCACATACGCCACAGAGTCTGAAAATGTTTCACATACGCCACAGAGTCTGAAAATGTTCCACATACGCCCCAGAGTCTGAAAATTTTCCACAAACGCCCCAGAGTCTGAAAATGTTTCACATACGCCACAGAGTCTGAAGATGTTCCAAAAACGGCCCACAGTCTTAAAATTTTCTACATACGCCCTAAGGTCTGAAAATATTTCACATACGCCACAGAGTCTGAAAATTTTCCACATACGCCCCAGAGTCTGAAAATTTTCCACAAACGCCCCAGAGTCTGAAAATGTTTCACATACGACACAGAGTCTGAAAATGTTCCACATAAGCCACAGAGTCTGAAAATGTTTCACATACGCCACAGAGTCTGAAAATGTTCCACATAAGCCACAGAGTCAGAAAATGTTCCAAATCGGCCCACAGTCTTAAAATGTTCCACATACTCCCCAGAGTCTGAAAATGTTTCACATACGCCACAGAGTCTGAAAATGTTCCAAAAACGGCCCACAGTCTTAAAATTTTCTACATACGCCCTAAGGTCTGAAAATATTTCAAATACGCCACAGAGTCTGAAAATTTTCCACATACGCCCCAGAGTCTGAAAATTTTTCACAAACGCCCCAGAGTCTGAAAATGTTTCACATACGACACAGAGTCTGAAAATGTTCCACATAAGCCACAGAGTCTGAAAATGTTTCACATACGCCACAGAGTCTGAAAATGTTCCACATAAGCCACAGAGTCAGAAAATGTTCCAAATCGGCCCACAGTCTTAAAATGTTCCACATACTCCCCAGAGTCTGAAAATGTTTCACATACGCCACAGAGTCTGAAAATGTTCCAAAAACGGCCCACAGTCTTAAAATTTTCTACATACGCCCTAAGGTCTGAAAATATTTCACATACGCCACAGAGTCTGAAAATTTTCCACATACGCCCCAGAGTCTGAAAATGTTTCACACACGCCCCAGAGTCTGAAAGTGTTCAACATACGCCCCGTATCGTGAAAATGTTCCACATACGCCCAGAGCCTGCAAATGTTTCATATACGCCCGAGATTATGAAAGTGCGTCATATAAGCCTAAAATCTGATTCGGGTTCTTTCGTGCACAATGGATTATTGCGGCACCTTATTGCGCCTCGTGTGACATTTTTGACGCCAGGTTAAGTAAATTCCTTTGTGATTAGACTCAATACCTTTTCAGATGAATGAACCCATTGAAGGAATGTGGATGTCACCCTAGCCATGGTTCAGGTCCTTGTCAATCCACTCCCACTCCGTTCAGATATAACGAGTTACATGCTCACGACACCACAAAGAAGATGTTTAACATCGGGCACATTCGAGTTCCCATTGAAAAAGGATAACAAGCAGTTCCAGAGGTTGATCCCCTGTCGCGCAAAGCCTTCGCCCATGCATTTCCCTCAATTGTACTGCCACTTTGAGCACGACCCCATTGTAGCACTCCTGATAGACATGCGGATTAAACTATCCCAACCACCTGTGCGGAGACGTCGCCCGCACCCAGGACGTATCACCTGCGTCCAGATACGTAATTTCCACAAGCCTGCAATCCACTGAAACAACTCACGCCCTAATAGACTCAATTTGTCCGCCCGGATGAGACCATCCGGAGCGCAAACAACACGACAAAGCACACACTCGCCAGCGGTACTTAACCACACCCCCACCCAACGACGACGACGGCAAACATTTTGTCGCATTTCAGACGAATGCGCTCCTGGCCTCACTAGCCTCGCCCTAAACTTCTTCCCAGACCATGACCGAGCTGCACGTTCGACGTGTTTTCGGGATTCCGATTGTCTGTCCGCTAACTTGTGTTGATGGTGTTTACACACATTGTGCCACAGTCAGGACGACAGTCTCTGAAGGATTAACCCTTTGGACGAGGACACGCCAGCCAGTGCTTCAGTGCTGGCTGGCAGCCCTGGAAGAAGGAGAAGAAGCACAAATAATGTAATTGGATTTCTCACTCGTGCCGTTAGCGGTTTGCGGGCTGATGGGGGCTGACGTTCTGTGTGTGACACACACCCACACACTCGTCTCCCGAAAAGTTGAGAATTTAATTTCGAATTAAATTGAGCCACTGAGCCCAGCGAGCCGCAGTCAAATCAGGATATAACCCTGCTCGCTGTCATACACGCTCGACAGGGGTGGTGGGCGTGTGTGCATGTGGAGGTTGAGGTGTTAATTTGAAAGTAGTTCGGAGCAGTAGAGAGGGAGACGAACCCGGAGTTAGATCTGGGGCATCCACGGCGTATAATAAAGTTAATTGGTCGGTTTAAGCGTAGTCAGCATAAGCAGGGTGTTGCCAAGCCCTGTCACAAACTTTCTCAGCTGCGGCTTTGAGCTGGCGGGCGATGGGCTGACGGGCGGTGGGCCGACGCGCGGTGTGCCGGCTCAGCCTCGAATGGGGAAGAGATGTGCTCATGGAAAGTTTATAATTGACGTGGATGATGGTAATGGCTGTTTCGGTAATCAAGGTGGGTGCAGTTTTGAGGGTTTATGGCGCGCATGATGAAGTGGATTGTGGCGGCTTGATGATGTGTGGAGCTACTGGAACACGGTGATGTGTCAGCAAATGGAGCTGTAAAACTGGTTGTGCGAGGAATGAGAATGGAAGACAGTTTATTGTCTTTGTTGTCAACATGGAAGGTCACTGTTCTTGAATTAGTTGGTTTTTGGGGGAGAACAACGGGGACGGGTTTTGTTTTGTTCTGTTTATCGCATTGGCGGACAACGCACATCAAGTTGATAGGATCACACGCAAGGGCCTCATCAATCGGGTTCCTTTGTTGGCGGCAGAATGGCTGGGCTTAGAGCGAGGAGGAGGTTTTAACAGCTGGACGGTCTTTCAAAGTTAAGTAGCTTTTAAAATGATCTTAATACTCTATCGACTGAAGGTCGCCATTGGACTATGAATTGGCTATCAAGGGATCCATTGTTTTCGGAGATCCACTTAATGTATGAAAGGGTGCTTAGAGAGCTGGACGACAGCTAAGGACAATGAGTAGGTGGGCTTTGTTCACATCTCAATGGACTATGATGACAGAGGACTGAGGTCATTAAATAAACCAAGCTTTAGGTGAAACCTTCGATCAATGATTAAAAAGAGAGAAGACCAGTGAGGTCGTACACACCAGCGATAGTAGTTATAGACAAACATTAAGTGGCCCATTACATGACGATATGGTCGGGTTGAGTCGTGAAGATGCTTCATTTTTCCTCATAAAAATAGAAACCCCCGCATAAACAGCTCAAAAGCATTATCCACATACACTGGTTACCACAAGTGAACGAACGAGTTACAAATGTTGTTCATTCGGAATTTTTTATCATAAAGAACAACCACTGGTATTGTGGGGCTACGAAATACTTGAGAATAATTACATTTACTGTTAGGTCAAGGGCTCATTGTGTGTAAGAGTTCAGTTTAATCACTCGATTTTTCACATAATATGCAAGCCCTAGAGTCTTCTAATGTTCCACATACTCCTCAGAGTCTAAAAATGTTCCGTATACGTCACAGACTCTGAAAATGTTCCACATACGCTCCACAGTCTGAAAATGTTCCACATACGCCCAGTGTCTGAAAATGGTCCACATACGCTCCACAGTCTGAAAATGTTCCACATACGCCGCAGAGTCTGAAAGTGTTCCACATACGCCCCAGAGTCTGAAAATGTTCCTCATACGCCCCAGATTCAGGAAATATTCCACATACGCCACAGAGCCCGAAAATGTTTCACACACGCCCCAGAGTCTGAAAGTGTTCAACATACGCCCCAGATTCAGGAAGAATTCCACATACGCCACAGAGCCCGAAAATGTTCCACATACGTCTCAGAGTCTGAAAATATTCCACATACGCCCCAGAGTCTGAAAATGTTCCACATACGCCGCAGAGTCTGAAAGTGTTCCACATACGTTTCAGAGTCTGAAAATATTCCACATACGCCCCAGAGTCTGAAAATGTTCCACATACGCCCCAGAGTCTGAAAATGTTCCACATACGCCCCAGATTCAGGAAATATTCCACATACGCCACAGAGCCCGAAAATGTTTCACATACGCCCCAGAGTCTGAAAATGTTCCACATACGCCGCAGAGTCTGAAAATGTTCCACATACGCCGCAGAGTCTGAAAGTGTTCCACATACGTCTCAGAGTCTGAAAATATTCCACATACGCCCCAGAGTCTGAAAATGTTCCACATACGCCGCAGAGTCTGAAAATGTTCCACATACGCCGCAGAGTCTGAAAATGTTCCACATACGCCGCAGAGTCTGAAAGTGTGCACATACGCCCCAGAGTCTAACAATATTGCCAATATCAGAAACCCAACTGAAGTCTGAAGTCTTGCGCTCCTCATCTTTTTTGAAGTCATGTGGGCCTTTTCTTGGGACTTCGTTCTTTCGAACGTTTCATTCAATTGGGTTTTAGTTGGTTCGTCTAAGTGGCTACAGATTTGACTCAGGCTACATGTAGTGCAATTGTGCGTGTGTTTTGATACCACACGTAGACCTGGGCTGTTTGCATTAGCTAAATCCAACCTAAGGAGTGAAAGAATTTGATTATTTTTGATATACTTTTACTAGCGATCTCCAAAGGGTCACTAAGAAAAGGTTTGCCGAACGCGATATATCTTCGTTTGGCTAGTGCTGGACAGTGACAGAGAAAGTGAGGCAGACTTTCCTCTGAGTAGGTGTCCAAGCAACTGCGACCACGTGGTTTGAATGGTATTCCTAGTCTAGATGCTTATTGGGAAGTGGTCCGTGCTAACAGCCACAACTCTAGCGATTTCTATTGATGAGATCATCAGGCCTTATTTTCGTGTAGGAGTGCCGGGTCTTATTTTTTAGAAAATTTGTACTTGGATGACCTAGTCCACCTTTCAGACTTTCGCGCTGATCCATAGTCAGAATCTGGTAACATATGGATATGGCACGATGTATTCTGCACGGTTTGAATGTTGCTCATACCGCTGATGAAGTAGTAGAAGCCATGGAGAGCATTTTTTCCTATGATGGCATGATTCCAGCACCGACTTATGTGGACAGACATCTCGTCTTCCTTTTTGCCCCTACATATGCCTTCGGCTGCGATGTTCATCCTCTCAGATTTTCATCTGCTCTTAAATGACCCGCATGATCCACTTAAGGGCTCGTGGGGCAAAGAGTACTTGAGGGATCTCCAGGCCACTCGATCTTCTCCCAACGACTTCAACTCATCAGCAGTTATGGTCAAGAGCAACCAGGCGAGTTTTCCGACTTGTTCACACAACCACCGAATACTGGGTCAGACAATCGATCGTCTACCTGATGTCGCATTCGATTCGTGCCACGTGAACAAACCATCGAAACATAGTCATTTCTGTTCAAGGCTATTATTTATTGAGCACCGCGAGGTGTGTGTACTGCCACCCTATCACAGCGAGTGAGCTCCAACAGCACGAAGAAATCTCATCTCGGCAGGTTGTGTTCGATATCTTATACTTTCGGTCATTACCATCTCCTATCAACTTCACTATCTGCACTCCAAGCTGAATGGAAAGCACACCAGGCCAAAGTCTACTTAAAGGCTACCCACGGTGGATCTGACCTGGAGCATGGTCTGCTTTCAAATATTCAAGACAAAGCTGTTTTACATCTGCAATTGCTTGATTTTGATAGCCTTTATGGTGGATATTCGACCTTTCTCTCCTCCTTGAAGCGAGTGGTACGAATTCGAAGGCCTTCTTTGGTAAAGTACATACATAGTCTACATGTAGCCTACATGCGGTAGTTGCACTTTTTTTTAAATTAAACACCCATACCGACAATGTGAACATACTTTATTTTACGTTTTTACGTTTAAACTGCATGCATCAGAGTTCGTTAGCATCCAGCATCCCCCACACTGATACCAAAAAAATAGCCGACACATCTTCTGGTGCCAAATCAACAATCAACTACTTCAGACGCCATTGGTGACAACAGAATAAGCCCGCGACGTTCGGCGAGAACATGTTGCATGTCATTCAAAAGCTGGTGGTGGTGAGGTTTTCATTTAAGTGCAGAGATGTGCAGTTAACTTGCTCAATGTGGCCTTCCAAGTTGCATCCTAGCATCAACTTTGATTCGTAGTGATAATCGATGTGGTTCGTGTAATCCTTACGAATCTAACGAAGGAAAGTGTGTGGAAGTGCACGCCAAAATACAACATTTGAATACCATTCGACGTCAGTGAAGGACGGTCAAGTTTTAGACGGTTTCTCTGTTTTATATTCCAACATTTCATCGGCTAACAGAGTCAGTAAGGATCGAAGTGTTTGGAAGAGCACGTCAAAATAAGGCGTAGAAGAAGACCTCAGCGCTTCAAAACCTCCGATTTACATTGCTGTTGGAAGACTTAAGGACTTTCGATAGTATTTCAACTCATAGCAAAAATAAGAACAACATCGATACAGGCTCTCAACAGAATAGGACACCCTAGGAAAGTGTATATCCTAGGGTATGTTATTCAGGTCGTTTAGGTTATTGAAAAAAGGCGACATTTATTAAAATGCTGGCAATACGAGTAACAAGGCTCTAAAAGAATTTTTAGTACAATTTAGTACTAATTTTTAGAACACTACTGATTTTTTTAGATTTCTTCGCGTTAATAGCAGTTGAAAAAATTCAATATTCATGGACTTGTAAATCGCAAGATGACGAAGCTGTGAAAACAACCTTAGTCCACTGGATCATTAGACTTGGGGACATAAGAGAATACGATAAATGACAGTCTAATGGTGTGGACATAAGGGAATACCATAAATGGCAATATGTCTAAAGTGTGAGAATACAGATGGAACGTATTCAAACACTGGTCATAAACTCTGTACAGGGTCACAGGCGTTTAATTAAGCCAAAGATATGAGTCCAATTCCGACACCCTGCGTCTCCAATGAATGCTGCAACCTGTTGGGATCCGATGTGTGATTCCACGTCCTGTCACAAAAATCTCGAAAGTGTCTGGAGAGTTACTTAGTAGGAAGGACCACAAAGATGGAAGTCGTTAACAATAACATCGAACCTAGGGGTCTCCGGAACTGTAAGAAGTGTATTCAAGTGACCTCGACTGTCTGAACAATGTCGTCTCTTCTAGAACTAAAGCCGTCGAAATATGTAAGAGATCAAGACTAATTGGCAAAGTGGCCGCAATTTTTGAATCACAAGACCATTAAGTCCTTCATGTGTATCCAAAATTAAGTCGCTGCTAATTTGTTTACAATACCTCATCAGAATGCGATAAAGCAACCCCTGAGTCACTCCTGGACGCACGCACGTTTGCCTTAATCATCGACCAACGGCAGCATTCACCCGCTTATCCGAATATTCCACACCCTGCCGGCACGGCAGTGGACACAATAACCGTGGTTAATTGCAAAGTACCCTTGTATCCAATCAAAGAAGTGAAAATAAAATTACCATGATGCGTCAGCAGTGTCCATCGTAAAGTTCAGCGCTCTGTCAACACTCCCGACAGTCATTAAAGTGGACACAAAAAAAAAGCAGATATTAATCAACTTATAATCTGCTTCCATTTAATTAAAACTCATCCCGCGGACAATGCCACCGAACGAGGATGTGATCAGCTGCCGACCGACGGTTACGAACTTAATCGTCTGCGTACAGGATTTCGCTCGCCACCGCGTGGTAGGGGAAGCAGCCTCCAATCGCATGCTTCGAGGACCTTGTTACTTTGTTGAGCACCGCCCCTCCAACGCCACTAACATCCTTTTAGTGTAATTAAATATTAATAATTAATTTACTGTGATTCAGTGCGTCTTTGTGTATCCACTCTGCCAGCACCTCCCCCACCTCCGTCATTCGCCGTGTGTCATCAGAATATTAATCTTCTGACGGCCGCACAATTAAGCACTTAACCCAGCGAAACCTCAGCCAAACCGCAGGCGGAAGAAGTTGGAGAAGTCAAGCCTCGATGGCACAATGAAACGGCGAAAAAACGCTTCGACGTACGATGTAAGTACACACGTCGCGTGCCAAGTCGCGTGAATTGGTCGCGTCAGCAGTGGATGAATAATTTGATGAAAATCCCTGTCATTCGGAATTATTCAGGACGTGGATTGTGATTTTCGTCCTTAGCTCGGTTTATCTTTTTTTGTCCTGGCCACAAAGTGGCGGATCCTGGCCGTAAATGCGTGCATGTGTGCGTAAAGCATCATATCCGCGTCGGAATTAATGAATTGCTATGGTTTAAGCGTCGACATTCCATTCGGCAGCAGTCCTTGCTGGCGAAATGGTGGTTAGTGGGCGACGACGGGGCCAAAATAAAGGACGAATGTGTCGGCAAGGATCCTTTAAGCGGAGACGTCGTTAATCTTGCCGCTGGGTTGTGCGTTATTTATGACTTTCCGAGGAGAAAACGAACCGACCAACGTCTTGACCAGGATGTGGGAAGTGGAGGACCATTAGTCAAAGGTACAAGTATTTTCGGTCGAAGGAATGTTGTCACGTGAATGAAGCACTTCGGAATCACGATGAAAGATCCTTGTCGCTGGCATTGTTGGGATAGGCTAAGCGAGGCTAATGACTAGTGGAGTTCCTTGCTCTGATGGATTTTCTCTTTGCGGAGTGTGTTCGAGTTTGATTGAGAACAAGGCGATTTGTCATATTTTTCTGTGCCGGGGAGGGTGCATAAATTGTTGACAAACGTTGGTCGTGAAGGGTCGATGGCTGCGGGGGTGCCCCTTTGACGAGTTCGACTTGGTCAATGACACTTCCACTCCACTCTTTCTTGTCACTTGCACCATTTTCTGACTTCGATTGACTTTCTGTGCGTCTCCAAGGGCGACTCAAGGACTGGGAGTGACGGGAAATTTTGTGAGGGTGCGCTGTGTGTCTACAGACATTTGTCCAACAATGCATGACAGTAGACAACAAATATGCTGAACACTGACGGAGTTGAGTTCTGTTGTGGGTGAGGATTGATAAAAGAGTTGAAGGTTGCACTTTGGAACAAACCAATTAAACAGAGTGGATGTTGATGAAAATTTTTTCATTGAAACTATTTTTTAAATTACAATTTCATGGCTACCAGGCGACATAAACCGCGTAGTGTCCGGGAAGCCGTACTGGTCGTTATCATTAGTCGTTCGCACCTAAAGTGACTCTGGTGGTGGTCCTGGGGGCATCAATTACAGTAACCAATATTTGCCTCAGAAGTGGGTTATTAGGAGCTTCGCGAGTCTGGGTCCTTTTGCTGTAGTATCACAGGACACACAGGACTATTTTGAACTAAGAGTGACGGGTAACTGCAGCCAGCTGTTTAAGTGGCTAAGATAACTTGGTAGCCAAATATAGGGGTATTTTTCAGGAGTGTACTAAAAATTAGTACTAACTTAAAAAACAGGAATGAAAGTTTTTGAATAAGGTGCGCACGAAATTGAGCTATGAAGCTTACAGCTCAAGAATTTAAGACCACCCGACTTGTCCTCAGTGGGTGAACGCTGTTCCTGTTTACTGTGGACGGAGGAATCGGATGGCTGTCTAGGACTAGGTCCCAGTTAAAGCAACGTATTTGGCTTTTGCCTGACAAGATTGTATTTCGACAGGACCGTTCTATACCAGACACCTACCTGTCTTGGTGACATTAGAAAGCGACTGTCATCTTCATATCACTTGCTTAGGTTTCTGAAAGTTTTCTACCGGTTACTGTTGAAGTCACCGCCCTCGTTGAAGTTTGTTGTTGGTTATCTCTTAAGCTATCTCTCATGTTTATCCATAAAATTTGGGTCAAGAATATTCAATTTAAGTTCATTATGGCGTTCTAGACTTTTATGTGTGGCCACACCTCCTTTAACAACATTGTGATTTTCACCGATCGGAGTTGGTGACTGGCCTTCATTTCTTGAATTGTTAGCTTAATTTATGAATTTGGCAAGTGGTTTTCTTAAAAACTTTCGTTCGTGGATTTTTTTTAAACCACTTTAGTACATTAATTAGTTAGTACTAATTTTTAGTACACATTTAGTGGCCTTCATTTCTTGAATTGTTAGCTTAATTTATGAATTTCCACTTTAGTACATTAATTTGTTAGTACTAATTCTTAGTACACTCCGCTAACTATCCCTTTATTTGGTTACCAAGTGGTCTTAGGTTAAATTCACTGGCTGCAGATAACTGTCGTAATAGGCACACTCTGATACCACACCTATAACTGCCCTATAGACCTGTCACAATCATAACTGTCATTCAATTCACTCAGTTTATTGAAAAATAACGTCCCTTAATTGACATTAATTTCTCGGTGAAATGTTGCCAATTCGAATCACAGTACTCAAAAGTATAACCTTTGCGAATGTTTGACAAATTTAGTACTGCTTTAGTACACTCCTGACATTGTCTGTATATTCGTCTATCGAGTGGTCTTAAGTGAGTTTTGAATTGCTGGCTGCAGATATCAGTCACACTCAGGCCAATAAAGGCTCATTGAGATAGCAGATTAGCTAGCTCTTCTGAATTAGAACCAACTGGTGCTTGCAACAAAATGATTAATTAGGCTTTCGCTGTCATTCAGGTCACTCATGTTATTCAAAAACAAGGTCTATTAGGTTAGCAGACAGACTTAGGCCAGCATAGGCCGATTGTGGTTCCACGGAGATCTATAAATTTCTATTCCGCAAACAAGTTAGTGTTTTTAGTAAAGCGATCCTACTACGTTCAACCAAGTTATCGAAGTAGTAGTCTTCCAGATGGCTATTTCTACGGAACGAGAAAGCACTATAGTTGCACAGAAAATGTACAACAGTTTCTTCCTCATCCTCGTCCCTGCAGCTTCGGTAGAAGACGTTGCAAGGAAGGCCTGGCGCAATGCCCTGCTATAACGCTAGTGAGTTCGTCCACTTCGCATTTCTCTGGAATGGACAGTGTCCAGTCACGCACATAAGTTGGATGTTAATATACTTGGCCATTTTGTTGAAAGATAGGCGGCAATGAAAGGAAGTCTTGGAGCTGAAGGTGACTGAATTCAGAGATTTAATTCCTGGCTGGCTATCAGAACAGATGCGATAATATCTGTGACGGCAGAACAATCACCTACATCTTCAATCCGTCTGTGAAGATTCGCTAAGAGTCATTCAGCCTCTGGTATTTAGATTCCCACTGGGTGGATTTTAAATAACGGTCGGAGGGCACTTAGATTAAAGTAGGCCCTATATACTGCCACGTGGGTTAACACACGGGGCGTATCGATTTAACTATTTGGCTGTTTCTCTGCGTACTCATACAGAAGCCCGACCAGAGTGTTGCAAGGCGAGAATCATTTCCCCAGTAATTCTGGTTGAGCATTTCTTCTAAAAAAGATGTTAAAAAGGTCGCTTTCCAGTCACGAGTTACAAAGCTCTAAAGAAGTTTTTAGCACAATTTAGTACTGATTTTTAGTACACTCTTGTTATTCTACGTTTTTGAGTATAAATGGCAATTTAAAAAAACCGTGTTAATGGGCATGTCTCTAGCAAGATCACGAAGCTTAACCAGCTCTGAACAACAACCCAAGTCCAATGTATCATCAGACTTGGGCCCATAAGGGAATACGATAGGTGACAGTCTGATGGTGCGGCCACAAGGGAATTATAGAAAAGGCGAAACGTTTTAAATGTGAGAATGCAGATGGAACGTGATCTAACGCTGGTCGTGAAGTCAATATCCCGACACAGGAGTTTAATTGATTAAGCAAAAATATGGGTCCAATTAGGACACCCAGCGTCTCCAACAAATGGTTGTATTTGCTTCGACATTGAAGTATGATTCCTGGAAATCTTGAGATACCAGACTCCACTATATGATCTTACCTTTCAGTTTTGTCCCGATGTGTTACAAAAATGTTCAGGAAAAACTTTGCTTTGTCAGACCATGCCTGATGGAGATTTTAGACTACGGCGCCTGCTGCATTGGTAATAACTTCCGCCCGTATACAGACCTATACGCCTTCTGTCTTCACGTGAAAAGCTCCATCCAAAATTCTTCCCAAATTCTTACGAATTCAAATCGTGCACCCACCGACCACATCATCAGTTTCCTCAGCTAACACTGAAATGGTACACTTCCTGAAAGTCGCTCCCAACATTATCTCTTCAACGTGATCGGCAGCCTGATAGAGTTGTAATGGAAAAATTCCTTTCTCTTCTTTCTCTAACAAATATCATTTAAAGCCAAAGTCGATACGACAATTTGTCATGCGTGAGTCATCTCGCCCCAGCTTCGGTCTTAATTGTGTACCTTCGCTTGGGTGTGTCGCCTCATCCCTCGCCGTGTAGCTGCCAGCAATCAAACAACAACAACGAAGTCGAAGAAGTGGAAAATTGAAACAAAGCATCCTTCATTCCCAAGTACAAAGCTTATCATGCTTACATGACGGGACCAGCACTGCCAAACCCAATCGATTGAACCGTTGGCGGAGGCAACGACAACCTCCACCCGAATACTAAACGAGAGGGCGGGCTGGTGGCATAAAATTCCTGCCATCAGCAAATCTCGAATCAAAGACAATTTCGTTCGGTTTTTCGCTGAAGTCTTGTGCCGTGTTCCACCACCACCGGCGGGTGTCGTCCCTCGTCGGGGGACTTGAATTGAATTAAAAATTCATGTAGTCTTCCCACACGACCTGTTCGGGGCGCTCTCACCCTCAAGACGAATCACTCATCCACCCACTCGCTCGCGCAACAGCCGAGGAGTTCCGAGGAATGTAAATCAACGCAGTTGGTTGAGATTGTGAAGGCAAACTTTTAACCAGTGCGCCACGTTGTTGCTCGAGCGACAACGGCAGTACAACAAACAAAACAATCACACACACACGCACAATCACAATCGACAGGTTGCTCAATTTATGAAAAAGTTCAAGGCTGTCCTGGGCGGAGGTGTGGAAGGAAGGTAGGGTCTTGTTTCTTTTTTCCCCCCAGTCGCTGGCAAAAGTTTTCCACGAAATGTTACTGCCATTGCAACATCTCCATCATTGTGTATACGCCACGAGCAACAGATGTTTGCGATGACGAGTGCGTGGGAGGGGGTGATTCATTTTTATATTTTTGCTCTTGAAAATGACCGTATTTGGAGGGAGTTTCAAAACTTGACAATCTTTCAGTGGACAGCGGTAGATTTTGGGAACGAGGTGTTGAGGGTAGAATGTGGTATGGGGAAGGGTTGGCTCTGGTGGCTGAAGGGATATAAGCGAGGGTGGTCCGATAAGCACTTAACCTCACCGCCTGATGGCGCCACAATCGCAAGAAACATTAACTATGGCGGATTACATTCTCGTAGACTGCTGGGGACGGCTGAAAGACTCGTAGTTTTGTTCTGACCCTGTGTGGAAGCAGGCGTGGATGTTCTCTTCCTCCATAACAAGGAACCGGATCATACCACCGCCATCGCGACGGCCAAATTGGTTGAATTAGACTACGAACTGCTGCTCCATCCACCGTGTTCTCCAGGATTGGTTCCGTGGGAGTTCTGTTTGTTTACAAACTTGAAAAAGTCATTCTCCGGGCAGAAATTTGAGCCGAAGGAGCAGGTATACGCGATAAGCAGTACAAACAACAGAAGCACGGAGATCAAATGCAGAATTACTCATGCCAACCGCTGTTTTTTTTTTGTGACCAAAAGAGTAACAGAGTCCTTTCTCGGAAAACTTACTTGACTCTGTGTAAGACGTTGATCATCCCCGTTCTAATGGCTGGACGGCGAAGTTGGTAGAGTGTCTGCCCTTGGTTAGCGGGGTCCTCTGTTCGAATCCCAGTGGAAGAAAACTTAATACGTTTTTGACTGGTTTTCAAATCTGGTCCAGTCACCATGGAGTGGTCAATCAGTGTAAGTCGTCTGACTGTGGGTATCACAATGGACCAACGTGGTCTCAGAGGGCTGGTGAATGCACTAGCAGCCCCCTTTCTAACCTCACCTAACTCCGTTCTACTCTAAGGTGCAGAGGCAGAAAATATATCCAAAGTGGATGCAGAGGCTCTTGGCCTCTTCGAGGGAAAAGTTCTGCTCTCGATTTTTGGTCCTGTTTGCGTTGACGGATTTTGGAGAAGTAGGTTCAACCACAGTAGGTTCAGGCACTCCTCCAGCATTCTCGATGTCTCAACGTTCCGAGGAGCCAACATTGACTCGGACCATTTCCTTGTTGTAGCCAAGGTAAGAACTCGGATATCAAAACATCAACGGAGTCGAGACTCCGTTGTTGTTGCTAGGATCGATCGAGTCTCCCGGAATCTCTCTCTAAGTTCGTCGCCAACTGCGCAAACAATCGCAGAAGATTGGAGGCATTGTCAAGAAGCCATCAAAGATGCTGCCACTTATGTGCTGGGTTTGACGGCCCCACCTAGAATAAACCCATGGTTTGACAACGAGTGTAAGCCGGCACATGCAGCGCAGCTGGAAGCCTACAAAGCAACGCTGCAACGAACAATGAGAGCTGGTCCTGAGCTCTACGAACAGAGGCGAAGGGACGAGACCCGGCTTCTCAGGAGAAAGAAGAAAGAGCACGAGAAGCGCGCGATCGAGGAGATGGAGACGTGCTACGGCAGGAACGATGTCTGAAAGTTTTACCAGAGAGTAAAACAGTTATCCAGTGTATATAAGGTTCGGACAGAAGCCTGTCGTGACGCAGAGGGACAACTAGTAGTAGAGTCGCAGTCGATACTGAGAATTTGAGAATTTCTGCAGACTGCTAAACGGCGATGATGACACCAGTACCTCTGTCAGGCAGAATTTTCCACTCAATATGGACGATGATCGACGAGAATTCGGTCACCCCGACTTAGACGGGGTCAAGATAGCAATATCAAGACTGAAGTCTAACAAAGCTGCCGGTGCGGACGGACTGCCCGCTGAAATCTTTAAGGCAGCTGGAGAGGATCTGGTTGGGCGCATGCACCAGCTCGTCCGTAAGATATGGTCGGAGGAAGGTATGCCCGATGAGTGGAATCTCAGTATCGTTAGCCCGATCCACAAGAAAGGAGACCCCTTCAACTGCGCCAACTGTAGAGTTATAAGTCTCCTGAACATCGCCTATAAGATCCTCTCTGCCGTTTTGTGTGAGCGCCTGAAACCATTCGTCCACAACCTGCAAGGTCCTTATCAGTGCGAAGTCCACCATCGACCAGATTTTCAGACTACGGCAGATCCTGGCAAATACCCAAGAGAAGCAGATCAACACCCACCACCAATTCGGCGGTTTCAAGGCCGCGTATGACAGCGTGCATAGAGACGAGCTATACAATGCCATGTCTAGTTTTGACATTCCTGCGAAGCTCGTCAGGTTGTGCAGGATGACGATGGAGAACTCTCGCTGCTCCATCAAGGCCGGTAACGAACTCACAGAGACCTTCAATGTCAAAAAAGTTTCTAGACAAAGCGACGCTCTGTCATGTGATTTCTTTAACATCATCCTGGAGAAGATCGTGCAGGACTCACACGCCAACACCAGAGGCACGATCTTCCAGAAGTCCGTACAACTGCTAGCAAAAGCGGATGATGTTGACGTCATTGGCAGACCACAGCGAGCCGTCAATGAAGCGTTTGCTGGTATTGAGGCGGAAGCGACTAAAATGGGTATGGCGGTGAATGGGTGCAAAACGAAGTATATGCTGTCATCAAGAAAGGACACACAACATCGAGTTCTTGGACAGAGCTCACAATGGGCAACTATATCTTTGAGATAGTCAAGGACTTCGTCTACCTCGGCTCCGCAGTAAACAGTACAAACAACATCAGTACCGAGATGAAACGCAGAGTAAGTCTTGCCAACCGCTGTTTCCATGGGCTCAAGAGGCAATTGAGTAGTTGAGCCATCTCTCGAAGGACCAAGCTAACTTTATACAAAACCGAACCAAACCGGCGCGAAGGTATGGGTAATATTAAAAGCGGATGAGGAAGTCCTTGGCCTCTTCGAGAGAAGAGCTCCGCGTGCGATCTTTGGTCCTGTTTGCGTTGACGGTTTCTGGAGGAGAAGATCTAACCACGAAGTGTACAGCGACATGAGTCTAGTCAGGCGTCTTCGGATCCAACGCCTAAGATGGCTAGGCCATGTAGATCGTATGGACAACTCAGCCCCGGCCCGAAGAGTCTTCGACTCCGAACCAGTGGGACAACGCAACTGCGGACGCCCGCGTTTAAGGTGGTGCACCAAGGTGGAGAAGGACCTCAACCACCTTGTCGGGCGACACTGGAGACAGCTAGCCAGAGACCGTACTAGCTGGAGAGGCTTGTTGGTTGAGGCTGAGGCCCAGGTCCACCCCGGACTGTAGCGCCAAATAAAGAAGAAGAGGTTACGGGCTCAGGCCAGAATTTATTACTGCGAACATGGCGGGCAGTGCAGTAAGGATCGAGCCATTAAACTCGGAAAACTACTACACGTGGAAGTTACAAATGCGGGCGATTCTGATCAAGAATGATTTGTGGGGATACGTCGATGGATGTATACCATGCTCTAAAGCAGAAGACGAAGGAGAAGCAAATATAATAACATGGTAGCATCACGATGCGAAAGCAAGCGCGGATATAACTCTAGCAATGAGTCCATCCGAGCTAGGACTCATAAAGGATGGACATACATCGAGACAAATTTGGGAAATGCTGAAAGGTACCTACCAGTCAAAAGGGCCAGCAAGAAAAGCCGCTCTACTGAAGAAGGTGGCACATTCAAGAATGAAAGAAGGTGAAAAAGTGCGTGATCACCTAAACGAATTTTTGGAACCAGTTGACAGACTAAAGGAAATCGGTGTTGTTGTTGGTGATGAGCTTCTGGCGATCCTTCTTTCATAAAGTTTACCAGATTTGTTTGAGACATTTCGATGTGCTCTGGAAACAAGAGACGAACTCCCATCTCCAGATGTACTTCGCGTGAAAATTCTCGAAGAATACGAGTCTCGAATTGCAAACGAGGGAAGAAGAGTTTTAACGAAAGAAAACAGACAGAAAAGGGACACACTACTTTCGGTAAGAAATTTCAAAAGAATTTTGTATCAACAAAAGTGAGAAAAGAACGACAAGCTTCTTGCTACCGATGTGGAAAGGTCGGACATTTCGCACGAAATTGCTTCTCAAAGTCGTCAAAAGAAGTACAGTGTGCGAAAAAATCAGATGATAAATTCTCAGAAGAGTTAGCTTGGAGTGTTGCAGATACTATTCTTTTCACCAAAGAAAAGGAAAACAATAATGTCTGGTGTCTGGATGGCGGTTGCATTGCTCATATGACATGGGAAAGAAAAAAGCATTAAAGATTTGACATTTACGAATAAACAATTGAATTTAGCTAACAGTAATAAAACTACAATTACAGGTACCGGGAATGTTTGTCTTCTGGTGGATAAAAAAAAGGAAAATTAATTTTTGTAATGTTCTATACGTATCGGACTTGAGAACGAATTTGCTATCTGTATCAAAATTTACAGACGAAGTTACAACACGAGCTGTATGGGCTGTACAACGACATGAGTCTAGTCAAGCGTCTTCGGATCTAACGTCTAAGGTGGGTTAGGCCATGTAGAGCGTATGGACAACTTACTTCCGGCCCGAAGATGGCTGTGTACTTATCGGACCACCCTCGTATGGACAGTAACATAATCTAAGCAAAACCTGCTCCAGTAAGAAGAATCAACGATGGGGAATGCATTTATTAAGCTTCGACCCGAAAATTTTCTTCGATTTTGACAGATTAAAGGGTGACACACTAAAGGGTGTTCCAATAATAACGTTTTTTTTTTAAATAAAACCTAACCCCTTGAGATTTCTCATAAATGTAGAAGAGCTATGTATGCTTTGTATTCATTTTAAATTATTCATTTGTAATGGATCGTCGACCGCCAGCTGCGCTCGATTTAAAATCAATTACAGTAACCCGAGATGTCATTCGCTGGTTTGTCGACCCAGGCGATCGCAGTTTTGTTTACCCTCATCGTGCATCATTGTTTGAGTCAACGAGAGTATGTTCACATTCGTCGCCGATGGAATTCGAGTTGGCCTTCATTTAGCAGCCGATGCGATTTGTTCAGTGTTGTCTTAGGATACAATGACTCCACTGAGGGTGACATTAATCGTTGTTGGGGTAGGCGGCGGATGGTTGATATTCAGCGCGGCGATCAAGTTGTGGACGTGGTACAAACTGTTGAGGTCGACGGGACTATGGAATTTGCTGGACTGAGGCGGAGAGTCGACGAGCGAGCGAATGATGGACGCAGAAGGGAGTCTTCTTTTGGCAGCAGTGCAGTTCGGCGGCATCGGCGGTTCTATTTAATCAAATTTTGTCTTTAATTCACTTTTTGTCAATAAAATAGTATTTTCCTACATCGTTCATATGTTCTACGTTAGTTAGGTGGCTTGGACAAGGATTTTGCATTTCATTCCAGTCCATTTAAGTTTAAATTTGTTAATTGAACTAATTCGTTTTTTAGTTCAATTTAGTTCACTGCTCAGGAAATTGAGTATTCCGTTTCGGTATGGAAATCTATCATGACTCACAGATGGATACGAGGGTTTAACCACCAACCTCTCGTCTCCATCATGGTCAACAGAGCTGAATAGGCAACCCTGTGGTATCCCACACGAGCCGAAGTCCTTCTCAAAGTGACATGACCATGACCAGGCATAGTCTCCTCAAAGGCCGCACTTTGAGGTCACCGCCTCCCATCGACCAAGCATATGTATGTGGTTTCAATTATGTTTACGTTGCCATTCGAAAACCAATTCTATGGCAACATAAGCACCCCCGAGGTCGGACATAAAAAGTAAACAACAACACCATCATCATCACTCCACCTCGCAAGCAACCGGAATTGAATAAAAAATAAAAAAAAACAAATCCTTAATCTCCAGTTCGTCTTTCGGATAAACATGTTATACACCACCACGGCTCAGCCCCATCGCTGCCCCCCTCCCCTTGTTTGTTTGTCTAAACGTGCATTTGATGGCATTTCAAATTTACAATTGCCAACACAACAGAGTCGTCCTTTATCCAATTGTCCCGTGCTTCCTTTAAGCATCATCATCATAATTCTGCACAAAGATACACACTCCCTCGATGCCAGCCGGGCCGGGGAAATTCGTATTTTCATCTCCGTCCGCTGCCGGCGCGGGGGATGGTCCTCGTAAAACCGGCAAAGCCAAGCGAACAGGAACTCCGGACCGAGCAGATAAATTAGATCTCTTCGCGGTGTCACAGCGGCTTGTGGGGGGACGGGTGGGGTCCTGCTCCTTCGAATGTAATGAATAAATTACCGTTTATCAAAAAGTCTAGTCGTAAAGCCATTCAAAATAGGACCATAACTTTTATTGGCCCACACTTAATGAAATGAATTTGCAGGCAAATGTCCTCAATAAAGGACTCCCGGGGACTTCGACGGGCTCCCCCGGACAGCGGGAGACTCACATCTTCGGCCGAGAGATGCCCGTCCTTGGGGGGTGGCGGAACGTCTTGGGCCACTTTAATCGGCTCATGTCACCGGCTGGCACGTCTCCCTGTCACAGCTTGACCGATGGCGTTGGCTGAGATGCCCCGGGACTGCCACGGTGTCCAAGTGACAACCAAATGAGATGGTAATCGCCTCACGCCCTCCTTTCTGGGTAATCCGTCGCACAGACTGTCACTCAGGCGGGAGGGCTGTCCCATCCGGGCGAAAGCAGCATTCCCTCCAAAAGGATGATATATTGACATTATTCGAATTCAACGATTCGGAATAGTTTCCTGGAAGCGACCGCCACACGCTCCCATGCGGGCGTATGGATTAGGCGTTGAGGCGGAATGCGACAGATACTGGAGACCAGAAGGACGTTCTGTTTGCTGCTCGATCATGGGATGACTGGCGGATGTTGGGGCTGTATCGTTGACAATGCGACGATGCGGTGCGGCTGACGCTTGCTCCGGAAATCTAATTGCGAAGGTATTCTCCTCGGCTAAGCAAGCTTTTGACTGAGATAAGCAAATGCTGATGAAGAGGACATTCATTTATGGTCAGCCAAAGGAAAACAGAGGAAATTGGAACAAAGGACGTTCGTCTGTGGAATTGTGAAGGAGGAGATTCGGGACACGATGCGATGCATGACTGTGTGTGGACAGGGGAAACTTAATTAATGGGACTGAATATGACTTCGAAATGAAAGGAAGGCAGGTTCCCAAAAAGTGCCCGAGTCCGATCCGGTCACAGTTGCATCGTGTGCCAAGTCTATCCGGACACCTGCTGGTGGGGAACGACAGTCAGGACATGCGACTTTAATTAACTCAGAGCACAATGGAATCGGAAAGCAAACGAAGCTACAAAGCCGTAGAAGGGGAGTGGGTGACTATGTGGTGTTGTACTGACCAAAATCACACACACTGTACATTTTAAAAAAACGCCAAGCTTAACGATTTACTCATCCTTGTCGATTTGATGCTGGAACGTGTGTGACAATGCAACAAAAAATTCGTTTGTTTTGATGTGGAGCTACGTCCGAAGCTGGTGCTGGATTGGATGGAACTTGGTAGGTAGATGGCTTATGAGCTAGATTATAACCCGGGCCCCATGGAAGGAATCCAAAATGCCTTAGTAAAAAAAAAATACCTAATCTTGGCAAACATTACTTCGTTGTCAATTTCAGCACCTCATATGAGGGTGGCGATTAAGATACCTTTCATCAACTTTTTTTTTAAATAAAGCAACACAAAAATCTTAAAAAAACTAGAAGGCTCCTGGCTATGATCTAATAATCGGGCAGATCCTGAAGAACTTGCCGAAAAGGGAGCTACTTAAACTCCTCTACTTAATTAACGCTTCCTTTAGGCTATTATATGTTCCAGACTCATGGAAGGTTGCAGAAGTGATTATGGTTCCAAAACCGTTGAACAACAAAAACTCGTACAGACCCATATCGCTTTTGCCAATAATATCAAATTTTTTTGAAAAACTCTTATTAACATGCATTGCAAAAATGCAAAAATTTATCGAAGAGAAGCAACTTATACCTGACCATCAGTTCGGGTTTCGAGTGAATCACCCGACGATTGACAATTGGTATACAGAATAACGAATGAAATTGAAGGAGCATTAGAGGAGAAAAAGATCTACTCTACCGCCCTACTTGACGTTGCCCAGACCTTTGACAAAGCCCGCCATTAAGGCCCAAAATACAAACTAAGCTGGCTTCTACCGACAAGCTTGTATAAGATACTAGAATCTTATCTCGATAACAGGATATTTAGAGTTAAATACCGAACTGAATTTTTAATAAATCCGAGCAGGAGTCCCTTAAGGGAGTGTCCTTGGCCCTACATTGTACTTGTTGTAAACTAGAGGCATACCTCAAACTGAGGGTACACTTGTGGCTACATTTGCAGATGACACAGCGGTCCTGGCAACGGGAAGTTCAGTTGAGTGCTCAACTGAAAAACTGCAACGAGCTCTGGACAAAATAAACGAATGGTCAAAACGCTCGCGTTGCAATGAGACCAAATCAACGCACATAAATTTTACCTACACAAGTATTGAAAATCGACCAGTTTTCATTAATTCTGTACAAATGCCGTACGCTAATGAAGCAAAATATCTTGGTATGACACTTGATGCGAAACTCAATTGGAGGACCCACGTGGAAAGGAAACGGGATGAGCTCGAAGGCCGGTTCAGAGAAATATAGTGATTACTTGGAAGGCACTCCAAGTTAAGCATGTACAACAAACTGCTATTATACAAGCAAGTACTGAAACCTATATAGACTTACGGCATACAACTATGGCGTTGAACCAAAGCAAGTAACAGAGGATTTATTCAGTCGTTTCAAAATAAAACTATACGGGATATTGTGAAAGCTCCCTGGTATCTCAGGAATTGTGATATGCAAAGGGACCTAGGGATACCTACCGTCGACGAAGAAATAACAAGCTCCGCTCGAAAGCTAAGTATCAGACCTCGTGGTCGTTGCAACAATACCATCCTCCAAACTTTGGACATGAGACCTTTAGTAGGCCGACTATAGCGTACGAGACCGCTCGATTTGGCACAATAGTGATAAACTCTCCTAACGATGGTCATGGAAGGTGATTTTGACCGAAGGTCTACCTGCAACACGCGAAAATATCCTTAAATGTAAGCTAAGAAACCTACTTGTCGGAAAGAAAAACCCAAAAGGGAAGGGTGTAGTTAATAATATAATAATATGGGTGGCGCCAGGGCCAGGGCCTAACTTCTCAGCAACCACTCGTGTTGTGCGTGCTATTGTTCTCTCACGAGTGGAAGGGACCTACAGTTTAATGCCGACTCCGAACGGCGAATTTGAGAAGCTTTTTGTTCTAGACATGGATACTCTTTGAGCATTGTCAGTGACTCGAAAGAGGTGGAGCCGTGAAATATATGAAAGGTGGTAAATTCGGGTATCGAACCTGGCACCCTCTGCGTAGGAGTCGACGCACTACCCCACTACGCTACGGCGATCCGTAGTGGTCAGTAAAAATTTGACACTACTAAGTGGACACGGGTCACATAGTGTCTTGTTGAAGATCTTCACCAACACAAGTAACAAAAAAAAAATATAAAGCAACATTATGAAAAAAAAAATTACTGAGCCACTTTTAAAGTTGCTGTCAGCGACTAGAAACTAAATTCGATCGTGAGCTTCACCACCAAAAATATCCTGTTTTTACCATTTCCAGTCTTGGTTTTGTCTGCGATGTCGTTCTGTCCGCTAAAATGATTGAAAAAGTGGGTTCCACTAGACTCGAGATCTTTAGGCTAGCCAAACCACTGCACGACTAGAGAAGGTGGGTCGAAAGACAAGATACTCCAGAAAAAAGAATTTTCGGAAAATATCATTTTGTATCCGATTGTAAATTTGATGTGATTTTTACAGACTTCAAGCAGTCATTTGACACACAAATTCTGTTGTACAAACCAAAGTCATTTGGGGTTTATTCAAAGCTTCTGAATTTCTGGACTTCGGGTTCTCAAATAGATTCAATTTGCCAAAAAAAAAATTGGAAGTTATCAATCGAGAAATATTAAGTTATTATCCGGTGTTCCACAAGGCAGACATTTATGACTACTACTTTTAAATATTTTAGTCAAAGGCATACTTGTAATGATTAATCATGATAATTGTCCTCTGTATGTTGATCAGCAGATATGCGCGTTCTTATTCGTGTTATTTACTGTACTTTTTTTTTTATTTTTATCAGGGGATTGCTAATACCCTTATGTGGCCGTGGTCAAGACACAGGACGAGTCGAAGGAAGAGGAGGTACCTGTGTCATATCTGCAGATTGTAGTCTGTGGAAAATATTAGGCTGGGAAGTACATTCCATATTCGTGTAGTGCGGCTGAAGAACGAGTCTCTGAATTCAACTGTCCATCCGAAAGCTTAAGGATATACTGCTGGGCATTCCTGGCGAGAAGGGAATTTCGGGTGAATTCATGGAGAGGAGGAATGCGGTTGGCTAGCTCACTTGATCATCATTTGTTGAAATAGCGACAAGACAACGGACAAAGAAGACACGGTACGTAGATGTTCGAGCGAGTCTCATGACTGGCATATTATTGTGTCCCATTCATTTTTATCGCTCGCTTTTGGATTCCATCAAGTAGGTGCAGGGTGGTCTTGAGGGCACCAGACCAGATATGAGCGTGATACTTAAGCTTGCGGCGGATGTACGCCTCATAAATTAAAGCCAAATCAGAAGGGGTGAAATATTTCTTGCATCGATTAAGGAAACCTAAACATTGCGCAGCACTTTTGGCGACTTCAAATATGTGGTCGTTCCAAGTAAGTGTTGTGTTGATACACATACCAAGGATGGGAAGTTTTCCGGATTCATCCACACAAGCGCTATTCATGGACAATGGCTGATTGTCAAGGGTTCGCTTGAGTGACAGCAGACAGCATTGAAGTTTTGAACATTGAATTCCACTCTATTGTTTTCTACCCACTTAATTATGCTGTCAAAATCGGCATTCAATGTGTTTAACTTAAACTGCCGTTTCAATTCTACGGCCGAAGGGCGGAGACGTGAGTCTGGGAACGAACACGAAAATCTGAGGGTGCTGTCACCAGCGAAGGAATGGATTGGATTAGAAGTAGCAGACAAGAGATCATTTATAAAAATGAGAAAGAGTGTCGGAGACAGAACTGAGCCTTTGGGAACATCAGCATTTATTTGGTGGATATCAGACTTGAACCCATTGTTGTTTATTGGAGAGGAGGGCAAAATAAGAACACCCTTTTATGTTATGAAGAGTTTTATTTTCTATAAAAGTATTAATTAAAAATGGAATTCAAAAAGGGAAAGATTTAATGCTTACGCTTTTGTACCCCTCCTACTGGTCACGTTCTATGGAATGACTAGTGACGCTCAAATTGTCGTTATTTTACAAATTCCAAGGAATAGTCAGCAAAGCGCTGGCATTGCTTTCAAAGCTTAGGACGACGTGACATTAGGTAGTAGTGTGTTCAAGCGTTTACAAATAATGAATAAATATTTATTGTTAGTCTTCGCAACACCCATCCAAAACAACTTGAATTGAACGGTTCGAAAGATAGTTTCTAATCCATAGAAGAAGAGGTTCACCGATGCTATAGACACGCATTTTCGACAAGGGAGCTTGATGCCAAACTCTGTCAAATGCTTTCGAATTATCAAGCGCAACGATCTTGCTTTCGCCTGCATTATGCAAAGATTGGTTCTAAGCTCTAACACTAAACCCTAACCCTAATAAAACTTAAACTACCTTTCACTATGCCCGTGACATTGAGGACGTGTGTACAAGGGCGTGTATGTTATTTATATGCTTGACATGAATAATCTACACGCCTTTGTACACTTTTTTTTTTCGTGTTTCTTAATCTAACTTAAACCAATGTTAGTGGGCTGTGGGCCAACAGACCGACTATCAGATCAGTCGCTGGCGATGGCGGAGACTGGTTCTGGTGTAACCACCAAAAGAAGTGCCGCCCATTTGTACTCTCTCTCCTATCTCGAGCGGGGATCGCTCTACTGAACCGGAGTTGATACTCGTGTTCGCGAGCGATATCCGAGTCTAAGTGGAGTCGACTGTCAACTGTTCGGCGTACAGCATGGAAGATTATAGACATCCACTCATGCCCTGAATCAGATTTAACGAATCTAAATAGAGAGAATCCTCAGGTGGAATAAAACCGGTGTGGCGCGCCATATCATGATACATAAAGTTCAGGTAAAGAGCCCAGAAGATCAGACTGTTGGTAGACATCATACTCCTTGCAATGTGTCGTCGCGTTGGGGAAATTATCAAATTGTCACGTTAGCCCTGTTGTACAAGACCTCGTTGCGATAGTACTTCTTGTACTCGGATTCAGGTGTCCCATACAACTGGAGACAGGTCCTAAGACACCGTCTCTCGAACACCCTCATCTTTTCCATCTGGGAAGGGCTCACGTTGAACCAAAGGGGACAACCATACACCATGACTTGCCTTATGAGGGCCATGAAGCCGGTTAACTTCACTCAGGCATCAAGTTGGCTACTGTAAAACAGCTTACTTGCCACAGCAAAGGCTTTTCTAGCATTGGTCAAAGCCTTCTCTATATGCTTCTTAAAATACAGAAAATTATCCAACCAAATGCCAAGATATCTAACTAGAGTTTTCACGGCTGACCTGGGGGTCAACTATGCCGAGCTTCTTTCAGTTTACGTGCGTATCTCTTGTGGCTATGGCCAGCGGGGTGCGGAAAAGGACAGTTTCACACTTCTGGAAGTTGATACGCAGCTTCTAGTCAACGCAATATGTCAAAGTATTGTCAAAGTCACGTTGCAACAGGGTATTAATGACTTTTACAATCGGACCTGATCTGTAAGCCACTAAGTCATCGGTCACCTTAGAAGATCTGCAGTGAATATAGGAAACAATATTGGGGGACCAACCGCACCCTGCTGTAGACGCCGCCACTTTTTACGACGAACTTTCTACCTGTTGTTATGACATATATCATGTATAGCAATGTTCTATGTAAGCCAAGTCTGACGAGCTTAAGGAAAAGGCCGTCTAGCCAAACGGTGTCGAACGCCTTCTCTAAGTCGATCAGACTGGTACCCGTTTTTATTCCATTGAATGTCGGATAGCAGCCTTGACGCGGCATGTGTGGTGTCATGCCTCGCTCTAAATACAAACAGGTTGTCCGGTAAAATATCTATCTATAGACTTTGCTGATGCAAGAAAGAAGACTTATCGATCGGAGGTTTGACGGGATGATTTTGTCTTTGTCCCGTTTAGGGATTGGTTTCACCACTATTCTACTGAGTGCGTTGTGGAACAATGTAGTTTAAATTTCGACTGCCGCCGGAGGGAGATGACTAAGCACGATGTTCGGGATTCCATCCATACCAGTTGATTTCTTGTTCTTCATAGATTTAAGGATCCCCTGGAGATCTTCTTGTGAAATCACTATCTGATTTCCATCATTGACAACAGCATTGTTTGCCATATTTTCGTAATTGAATCTGGTAAAACCGTGATTCTCCGAACGCCATTGACGAAACTCGTTGCGGAGATAGAGCCTGGTCTGTTCTCCAGGTCGTTACACATCTTTGGTCGCATACATTCTCTGGAAAACAGCACCAATTGTTTTAACCTTCTCCTGGGGATCTTCGACCACGAAAAAGTCGTTTTCTAGCACAGCCTCATCTGGATCAACATTGATTGAGGTCAGAAGTGGTTCGTTGTCAGTTGTTCTGGGAAGTCGAACGATCTGAATGTCATTTCTTTATTTACTTGCGGGAACATACCCGGGTTGCTGGATCGTACAGTCCGGATTTTATTGCCCCAGTGCAAGCTTACAGCTAAATTGTAATTGATTTTTATAAGTTGTTGGAGGTTTTTGATCTCTGACTTCAGGGATCGGACTTCCGGACTTCTTGGATCTGTGCATGAGTTTAAGTCTTAAGACTTGACGGATTTGCCAAGGCTGTTTCAAGTTGAGTGAGCAACTGTCATCTTCCTTCTTCAAGGCAGTCCAAGTCCAACGAGGAGTTAAGTCATTCCCACTGAAGCAGGCCTTCCCCGAAAGAGTTGTGTTTCAAGAGTAACTTCATTAAATTCCCCTTTCTTGCCAGCGACGTGTCAAAGTGGATGGATATCCATCCTCCCAGCCATCAAAGCCTTGTCCTGTTCCGTCACTCTTCGTGCCGACGTGCCACAGACTACGTTCACTTCCCCCTCTCGGCTGCTGCAAGAGCCCGTTCAAAAATTTAATTAAAGCAATCAATAGCCCTTGTAGTCCTTTCGATTTACTCACCGAGAGCCACTTCGTGTATCTCAATTAAAAGTACGACATGCAATTATTCCGCCGTGTCCTCGTCGCATCAGTTAAGTGGAGCGCGTTCACTGACGCGATATCGCGTTCAACAGCAAATAACGAGCGCGATACAAAAAGCCAAGATAAACACGGCCCACAGGACCCCGGACAGACGCCGGGCCGCGCCGTTCATCGGCGATTGCTCGAACATGCGTTAATAAGTTAAATTACGTGTCCCGCATGTAATCTTCGCTTTGGCCGCCCCCCGCGGGTCGGCGACTCACATTACTCGTCGCGTTTAATTTATGTATGCAAGTCGTCAGCTGAAGCGCCGAAGCACACTTCGGTGGGTCTGCGTTAATGTCGACTTAAATGGAACCGCCTCGCGACTGGCCTCACATGAGTGGCGAGTGTAGAGCGCGTTCCGGATGGCGCATTATGTAAACACTTTTCATGTAAACGAATTCGGCGATTATCTGCGATGAGGATCGAACAGTTTGAGCTGAAAATATTTGCGGAGGAATCAAGGATGTTGTGGGTAATTTATCGTGAAATCCCTGGAGGGCCGTCGGCGGGGATAAGGTCTGTGGCTGTGGTTGGGACCGACGCGAAATGGTATCGCGTGGAGGCGGAGTATTTTGATATCCACTGAGGGCGGACGGGTTTCAGTTCGGTGCGTGGATGTTGTGTGATGGAGTGTTATTTTTACCAAGTTGCTGGTTGAATTTCGCAGTGTGGAAGTGTTCGGAGCTTAAGCGGTGGTCTTGATGGAGTATTGGATTTCGTTACAAGTGGTTCTCCTAGCGATCAAAAGGAGGGACTTTCGTCGATGGAGGTTCCTTTGCCGGGAAATGTTCAACGACAGAGACATCGTGCCACACTGCTGAGCGAATAAATTTTAGCTGTTACAGAACAATGACAAATTACGATCTCCTCTCCGTTTCGTCGAAAAGTGGGGTTCAACAATGTTAAACCATGCCCACCATTATGCTTTACATATTCGTTTCGCTTAAGCTGGTCTTGTAACCCTTTACTTACTTACTTAACTTATAAGGCTGTCGGCGACGAATGCAGGGTCCGAGCGTGAGCACTAGTTCCATCGGCGATGGTCCTCCGTACGCTGCTTCCAGTCAAATCAATACCAAGCTGTATTGCATCTGCGATTGCTTGGACTTTGTACCGGAGATTCGGTGTTCCTCACCTTCTCGAACCAGGACGCTCGGATTCGAAGACTCTCTTAGATGGAGCGTTGGCGTTGGACCGCTGTTTCCAGCCATCAAGACCAAGCTGACTTTATACCGGATGTCCGGTCTTCCATTCCTTCTCGAACCTGGAGGCTCGGATTCGAAGACCCGCTTAGCATTGTAGTCCATGCGTAGGAGCATTGTTGTCCATGCGCTCGATGAGGCCAAGCCAGTGCAGTGGACGAATTTTTTCCTTTCGGACTGCATCCACATCCTACAGCTCGTAGAGTTCGCGTTTGTGTCTTCTGTGAAGTTGATTTTCTTAACGAGTGCGGTTCACCAAAATGCGACACCATATAGCAGTATGGGTCTGACTACTGACATAAATAGCCAGTGAACCATTCGGGGTTGTAGTACCCATTTGCAACCAATGGCCCTTTTACAGCAGCGGAGGTCTTCTTGCCACCTTCCTGGATATTTAGCTACCAGCTTGACTTCATTTCTAGTAGAAGACCTAAGAATTTAGCGCTGTCGCTTAGCACCAAGGGGGTCCCGCATAGTGTGGGAGGCTCAAAGTTAGGGATTTTATACTTCCTACTAAAGAGGACTAGGTCTGTTTTTTTGCGGATTGACACCTAGGCCGCATTCGCTAGTCCATTTCACTAGTTTGGATAGGACAGATTGCATAATATCCCTTGTGGATAATTATTCCCCAGGTACAGCTATGGCAATGTCATCTGCAAGGCAATGACCTTACACTCAGTCCCATCTAGTTTCACAAGTAGTTCGTTGACCACTATGTTCCACAGCCGGGGGGATAGTACACCACCCTGTGGAGTGCCTCTGTTCACAGATTTGCGGATTGTGGTATCAACAAGCTTCGAGCTTATCACTCTGTTATTGAAATTACAGTGGATAACATTAACTTCAGAATTTTCGATCCCAAGTCTGTCGAGTGCTGAGGTTATTCCTTGGGGTTCTATGTTGTTAAAGGCTAGCTCGATATCGACAAGGGCAGTGAGAGCAAATTCCTTAAATTTGCGGGATCTTTCTATAATGCCGACAAGTGAGTGCAGGGCTGTTTCCACAGATTTGCCCTTGTTGTAAGCATGCCGGGAGATCGAAAGCTTGTCTGTGACTAAGTGTAGAATGAATACGTCGATCAATTTTTCCAAAGTCTTCAGAAAAAGGAGGATAAGCTTCTTCTTCTTCTTTATTTGGAGCTACAGTTCGGGGTGGACCTGGGCCTCAACCAACAAGCCTCTCCAGCTAGCACGGTCTCTGGCTAGCTGTCTCCAGTGTCGCACGACAAGGTGGTTGAGGTCCTTCTCCACGTGGGTGCGCCACCTAAAAATGCGGGCGTCCTCTGTTGCGTTGTCCAACGGGTTCGGAGTCGAAGACTCTTCGGGCCCGAGTTGAAATGTCCATACGCTCTACATGGCCTAGCCATATTAGGCGTTGAATCCGGACACGCCTGACTAGACTCATGTCGCTGTACAGCCCGTACAGTTCATGGTTAAATCTTCTTCTCCAGTATCCATCAACGCAGACAGGACCAAAGATCGCACGCAGATATTTTCTCTCGAAGATACCAAGGACATCCTCATCCACTTTTGAGTCCATGCCTCCGCGCCGTACAGCAGGAATGGGATGATCAAGGTCTTGTATAAAGTCAGCTTGGTCCTCCGAGAGATGGCTCTACTACTCAATTGCCTCTTGAGCCCATAGAAACAGCGGTTGGCAAGAGTTACTCTGCGTTTGATGTCGGTATTGATGATTTTTGTACTGTTTACTGCGGAGCCGAGGTAGACGAGGTCCTTGACTACCTCGAAGTTATAGCTGCTCATTGTGACGTTCTGTCCAAGACTTCGATGTTTTGTGTCCTTGAGCATATACTTCGTTTTGCCCTCATTCACCGCCAGACCCATTTTAGCCTCTTCCGCCTCAATGCCAGCAAACGCTTCGTTGACGGCTCGCTGTGGTCTGCCAATCACGTAAATATCATCCGCGTATGCTAGCAGTTGTTCGGACTTCTAGAAGATCGTGCCTCTTGTGTTGGCGTGTGAGTCCTGCACGATCTTCTCCAGGATGATGTTAAAGAAATCACATGACAGCGCGTCGCTTTGTCTAGAAACTTTTTTGACATTGAAGGTCTCGGTGAGTTCGTTACCGACCTTGATGGAACAGCGAGAATTCTCCATCGTCATCCTGCACAACCTCACGAGTTTGGTAGGAATGTCAAAACTAGACATGGCGTTGTATAGCTCGTTTCTATGCACACTGTCATATGCGACCTTGTAATTGACGAAAAGGTGGTGGGTGTCGATTTGCATTTCTTGGGTCTTTTCCAGGATCTGCCGTAGTGTGAAAATCTGGTCGATGGTGGACTTCCCTGGCCGGAAGCCACACTGATATGGACCTACAAGGCTTCAGGTGAGTACACAAAACGGCAGAAAGGATCTTATGGGCGATGTTGAGGAGACTTATCCCTCGATAGTTGGCATACTTGAAAGGGTCTCCTTTCTTGTGCAAACGATATTGAAATTCCACTCGTCGGACATGCTCTCCACCGACCATATCTTAAAGATGAGCTGATGCATGGGCCCAACCAGATCATCTCCAGCTGCCTTAAAGATTTCAGCGGACCGTCCGTCCGCACCGGCAGCTTTGTTAGACTTCAGTCGTGATATTGCTATCTTGACCTCGTCGAGGTCGTGGGCGGAATTCTCGTCGATCATCATCCATATTGAGTGGAACATTCTGCCTGAGGATTTGCTTATAGGCCGAAAATCCTTTGGGTTGACATGTGAGCCTTTTCCAGTCTTGGGTCGTTTTACAAGTTGTGGGTGCGTGTCCTAGATCTAAACATCTTTGAAAGATGTTGACCAGCCAGGTCGAGATTTGTACAGTTCTGCCGGAAAAAATGCCATCTTGTAGGGCTTAAAGGAGTTGATGGCCAACAGGACGCACTGCTTATAAGCAATTGTATTTGTGAAGAAGGCCTACGGATGGCCTATGGGCTGAAATTGGCTCTTGAACTACGTCAAGTCCTTAGTCTACTCTGCTCTAACAAGCCAATCATTGGACTTGCTCATTCATTGACGAGGCAATGCACATAGTCCTCAAAACGTTGACCGATCGCTTGAAGCACTGCCAGCGAAGCCAAGACGAACATTTGACTCAACACTTCAAGTGGAAGCGGTAACAAATCTTCGAAATGTGCTTAACGACAAGACCATTTTTATACAAATTTCCCCCAACATCCACCTCGACCAACGTCAAGTAATCCCAAACAAGACCCCCAAATCAATCGATAAGACCGCCCACCCCACGCCATCGAACACGAATTTTTGTCTTCAAATGGAAAACCAATTCGTGTCTCATCGGCAGCAAATTGCTATTTACCACTCAGCCGCCTGCCGCACAGACGCCGTCCATCCGTTCAACGGGGCCAGCAATTAGATTTCGACTTTAATTTGCCACACCGCCATTTCGGAATTAGGTGCAGCCAAGCCGGCTTTCAAGGACATACACACCGCACGGGCTGTCAAACTGACGCGGAATTTTCCCCGAAAAATTCGATTTCACTCGCCCACCTTCGCGAAAGGCGCCCAACGGTGGCCAGCACTAAGCGACAAGCAAAATGGAAATGAGCCAGCCTCCCTGCCAGACCTAATCAAATGCAAAACCTTTCCATCACCGGCCGACCCGAATTCATTAGCCGCCGCTTCGGTGAATCGCAGATGAGTGCGCACTGAATCGAACGGAACCCTCCTACGCGGACCATCGGTCGGTGAGGCCGCACGGACCAACATTCGGCCTCATTTGCGCATGGAACCGCTTGTGTGTACGTTTCCACGACTGTCCATAAGCCGGGCGCGCATTGTTTACTGAAATCGAATCCCCCGTCGCTTTGTTCGCGGTGGCTACTCACTGCAATCGGCTCGAGCGGATTTTCATGGAAATAGTGAAGTTTGCCAGATGCTGCGAGTGAATAACTCATTCCCGGTCGAGTGCAGGCAACTGCAGTGAATTATGGACGCGGTTGTGTGCGGCGCATTCCGTTCGAACAGAGGAAAGGATTAGGACGGCTGCATCTCCGGTGAAATACGGGTGTGGGCGTGCTTTTGACGTTGTGGTTGTTTGGTCGGTAAATCGTTTGTTCCCCCCAAAAACCAGCAGTCTTCTGCATGAGACACTCGCTTGTTTGGTGTTTTGTGTCGATGGATGGAAGGATTACGTTCCTTTCGGAAGGGATACAGGCTTTGTTTCACTTGTGAGGCTGTTTGCTTTTTTGCCACACTTCCGTGCTTGAGAAGAATTCGATGATGGGGAGGCGAAGGATACATCTGAATGCACTTAGAGGCTGGGAGTTGGTTGAGGCTGATGCGGATATCATGTTCTGTGCAGTTGGATGGCCTCTCCTTGTTTCGATCACTTGTCAAAGCGCAGTGAGGCGAGTCAGTACAAAGTGAGAGAAACAAAACAAAAAAAACTTCATATTAGCTATTTTTTTTTGTTTGTTAGCAATTCAATTTAATAATAATATGGGTGGCGCGACAGTCCGAGGTGGACCTGGGCCTAGCTTCTCAGCAACCACGTGTGTTGTGCGTGCTATTATTCTTTCACGAGTGGGAGGGACCTACAGTTTAATGCCGACTCCGAACGGCGTAGTTGAGAAGCTTTTTTCTAGACAGGAAATACTCTTTGAGCATTGTCAGTGACTCGAAAGAGGTGGAGCCGTGAATTATCAAAGCTGGTAAATTCGGGTATCGAACCTGGCACCCTCTGCGTAGGAGTCGACGCATTTACCCTCTACGCCACGGCGACCCACAATTTAGTGTATGGAAATGCTAGCAAGCCGATGCCCACATCGTTGAGGACATCTCTAAGACGCTCTCCTTTTAAAACAAAAAAAAGGGGAGTTTAGTTATGAGGCCCAAACATATTTTCTTCCCTCAGCAGCGCTGGCGAAAGAAGTATTGTACTACTTTCGACACCTGAGTACTCCTGTAATCCTTTCGCGACCGTACCGTAAAAATATATAGATAAGCTTAGAGATGAGTTTCATTACTTGATTAAATTTGAGCTTGACCCATTTTTGGTTGGCTTGGTGTGTTAGTGCGAGCTTTGATAATTTTTCAATGCCGTTTAACAATTGTACTGAGGCGGAGTCAGATGTTGCATATTTTTTTAGGGAATATCCAAATATGGTGGTCGCCGCACAGTGGTCCCGCAGTGGAAATAAATACCCGAAGTGACGTAGTATTTTTCCCGGCCAAATGGTTTATGTTTTTCGATTCTACAAATATGAGAACATAGAAAGCCGAAATTTGGTTGACTTTGGATCACCCGTTTGGCTGTACCGTTAGCTCAAAGTTGGGACTTTGAAAATGACTAAAATTGACGTATTTTTTAAACAAATTTGATGTGTCATATTTCCTAAAATTATGTACATTGGAACCTAAAGTAAATTTTTTTTAAAAAGTTCATACATCTTGCTTTCAAACTGCGATTTCAGTTTTTTCATATTGCTTACCAATTTTTTAAACCAGGCTTTTAAGTAAAGACCCATTTTGAGAGGGGCATTTCAATGTTTGATCGACTTTGGGAGTACGAGGCATTTAAGTGGAGCAATGTCGTTCATTTTTCGGCATTTTTAAACGATTTCCCTTGCAATGCATGTATTGTGCAAACGCTATGCGAGATGCCGAGGATGTTTTTATTATTGTGAATTACAATTCTTTGGCGCGCCGTGGCGTAGTGGGTAAGTGCGTCGACTCCTACGCAGAGGGTGCCAGGTTCGAAACCCGAATTTACCACCTTTGATAATTCATGGCTCCACCTCTTTCGAATCACTGACAAATGCTCAAAGAGTATTCATGTCTAGAAAAAGCTTCTCAAATTCGCCTTTCGGAGTTGGCATAAAAACTGTAGGTCCCTTCCTCGCGTGAGAGAACAATAGCACGCACAACACGAGTGGTTGCTGAGAAGCTAGGCCCAGGTCCGCCTCGGACTGTAGCGCCACCCATATTATATTATTATTATTATCTTAGTAACAAGTTAGTTTTTCTATTCATGCTGGAATTACTGTAATCGATGCTGCCGATGGAGAAATCATAGTATCAGGAAGGTTGTGAGGTGTTGGAGCTAGAGCAAATGTTATTTTAGAGAGTCGCCCGGTTCTCTCCATTCTTTTCCGGTACTCCAAAAATAACTGCAACAGAGCATATTTTCTCTCTCTTAATGTCGTCCACAAGAAGCTTCAGTCCGGCGATGTCTTCGCAGGTCTTCTGAATTTCCCGATCCAGCACCACTTTTGTGTCATCGATCTACGATTTGAGTCGATCTACCACTACCGACAACTTTGGATTTAGCAATTGCGTGAAGTTCTCATCCCATGTTGCCAGCTGGCTCTCAATTCTAAGCCAGAGTTTGACCGCAATATTGGCTGAGAGTCAGAGAGTCAACATCACCCCACTCGCTAGAGTGCAGAGGATGGCTTGCGTATGCATTAGCGGGGCGTTGAGGACTACCTCCGCCAAAGCATTAAACATACCCCTCAACCTGCCTCCGATAGAACTAATTGGCAGACAGACAGCAGCTACCACGGCGATTGGATTAAGATCGCTGAGCAGCTGGAAAGAACTGCAGTCCGGACATAAAACGATCCTACGAAGGTATGTCTCTATACATATATACAGACTTCACTCTACCTAAACTCCTATTCGAGAAGAATTTCTCAACCAGCATACAGCCCAGATCCTACTGTGAGTGGGAACACCAGACGCTGGATGGTCCACTGCGAATCTTCACAGATGGATCGAAGATGGATGCAGGTGTGGGCGCTGGTGTCTATTCCAATGATCTAAATTTCCAGCTATCTCTTCGACTACCTAATCACTGTAGGGTCTTTCAAGCTGAAACTATAGCGATTAAGGAAATCCTGTCATGGCTGAAAAACAATGTAATATCGCGCACAGGCCATCTCTTCCGATAGCCAGGCAGCGATCAAATCTCTGGTTTCAGTCACCTTTAATTCCAAGACTTCCCTTAATTGCCGCCTATCTCTTAACGAGATGTCCAAGTATTTTAACATCCAACTGATGTGGGTGTCGGAACACTGACATTCCAGAGAATTGCGAAGCGGGCGAACTCACTAGAAAGGGCACAAACTCCGTGCTCTTTCCGGGTGGAGACCCAGCCTCCATGCCTATCGCTACTATCAAGCATCTGCTAAAGCTTGAAACGCTTGCCCAAACAAACCGCAGATGGACATCTGGCACAGGATGCCTCATTACCATACAACTCGGCCTATGATCGATCCCAAGAGATCGCTTAGCTTGATCAGATTAAGCAGGCCCAATCTCAGATCTCTACAGGGCATTGTACCATTGGAACTCACGCCTCTAGACTAGGCCTTCCCTATAATTATTTCTATAGGAGATGCATGAACGAGGATGATGAAGAAACCATCGAACACTTGCTATGTAATTGCAGTGCTCTCTCATCCCGCAGATTCAGACTTCTGGGGGTCCTTTTCTTTCTTAATCTGGCTGAACTGAGCAGCATTAAATTCAGCCCTCTTCTTCGCTTAATCAAAAGCAAAGGCTGGTTTGCGGAATAGGTGGCCAAAGATCCGCGTGGTAACACAATGGGCCTAAGTGTGCCTGCTGCTTGTGTGAGCGGCAGTCAGCCACTTCAACCTAACCTAACCTTGGCTGAATTTTGCAATGTTTCACAAACATTGATGCTAACCGTGAATGATGTACACCAAAAAACCTCAAAACGGAGAAACGATGTTTTTTCTTGATTCACTCACCTGCTTAGTGTGGATTTTACTTAAAAACCTGCTAGAAAAGAATACCTTTCCATCAGAAAAAGAATCCTGAAATTCGGTGTAGCCAAACTCGAGATATAAAAGTACAAAAATGCTTATAGACATGTAACTTGCATTCACATGATCTTATCCAACGGTGAAGAGTTGATGGATACGATAATGTCCTTGGTTAGGAGGCTGCTCAGAACATTCCATTGTATTCATCTCACAGGGATGTGTCCCACAGATGTAGCATTTTTAAGATGCATTTGTCTCAGACAAAATGTAACGAACGCGTCGATAGACAATGGTTAGGTGAAATTCAAGAGAAAACTTGCACACATTCCCAGTTTTTATTTTGCATATTGATCTCCTCTCTCTCACAAGTTCAGGACATTCCTTGCGAAATAAGAACTTGAGAAGCCTACAGTTCAAAATAGATCCAAGACGATTCTTTATCCAAGGGGTTACCCGATATTTAGATCTCATGGGAATAAATGCAACCAAGAATAAGTAATCGTTCGTTAATATGTAAGTGGGGCTTGGCCGTAAGTGGTTGCCAGGTTCTGTATCTCTCTGTATGTTCAGAGTTTTCAAATTCAAGGTTGTACGGAACCTGGTAACCACTTACGCCCAAGACCCGCTTACATATTAATTTTGCCCGTGAATCTCACTATGCTTTTATTGGGCTTTGGGTGACACCTTAAAAATTCACTTCTGCAGACGTTCCTGTAGCCGTTGGTTGGGGAAGCATATCCGTCTTCGTCTGCCGCAAGGTATAACTGTGTTTCTCAAAACCTTGTATGTTCGTTCTGTTAAGTTTTGATCAATATCCTCTCTTGGCAGACACTTGATTTCTTCAACTGAATGTGATGCTTGACTTAGATGCTGGCACTTCTGTACTCCTTGATTTTAAAAATAATTTTTTTGAATTTTTTCCCATAGGTCGTCGCAATATGCAGCAGCTGTATCGCATGGCATGCCTTATCTCACAGAGCTGCTTCAACACTTGGTTTTGTGTATAATTCAAACCTCCTCCTCCAGTCATCTTAAAGCGACACAGAAACCATTTCCTTCCCAAAAGTCCTTGAATTCACATCACCTTCCATCCGACATCACTTCAATTGAAAATGCCGTGAACTCCTCACACCCAAAACTTGTAACAGAACAAGAGCGACGAATGAGTTCTTGGGCTTTGATGTCCCTCTCCCCGAGTTGCCTCTCTCAAAAAAGGATAATACTCTTAGAGCATGTAGCACTTCCCCAACACGAAACAAATTAGGAAAGGCCCCATCCTCCATCTGGATCCCCCTGAAAACTGAGAATGTCCGAAAAAGTTTCAAACCAGTTTTGCACTTAAACTTCGCTACGATATCCTTTGACGAGTGATGTGATGGCAGTTGCCTCTCGTCTGGCAACTTGGATCTGGGTTAATCAGATTTCGGGACCGTCTGAAGGACCAGATGCATGCAGCAGCTGATGGCACTACATACGGTTTTCGGGTAGATTTCCCAGAGGAGTGGCATCGGATACGTTCGAATTGAAACAGAGTCCATCAAGGTCAGTGGAATGAATTTTGGATTCGGAGGCGCGTTGCCTTACAGCACGTAATTTTCGAGAAGAAACTGGAAAATGGATGGAGGCGTGGACTTGAACTTGCTGCGCTCCAAGCTGTGGAGAGTGGAGGGGGCTTCTTGGGAGAAATATTCGTCAGCTTTTCGGAGAAATATAAATCAGGCTTGGATTACCTTTGTGCTGCCTGTGGGCAATGGTGATAATCGAAGCGCATGAATTCCCGAACATTCTATATTTTAGCAAATGAAGTAAGTGCCTTGTGCTGAGGAACTAAGTGGAGGACGAGGAGGTGAATGAGGGGGTGTGACGAAGTGGAGGACGAGGTGGAGGATGAGGTGGAGGATGAGGTGGAGCATGAGGTGGAGGATGAGGTGGAGGATGAGGTGGAGGATGAGCTGGAGGATGAGGTGGAGGATGAGGTGTAGGATGAGGTGGAGGATGAGGTGGAGGATGAGGTGGAGGATGAGATGGAGGATGAGGTGGAGGATGAGCTGGAGGATGAGCTGGAGGATGAGGTGGAGGGTGAGGTGGAGGATGAGATGGAGGATGAGGTGGAGGATGAGGTGGAGGATGAGCTGGAGGATGAGGTGGAGGATGAGGTGTAGGATGAGGTGGAGGATGAGGTGGAGGATGAGATGGAGGATGAGGTGGAGGATGAGCTGGAGGATGAGCTGGAGGATGAGATGGAGCATGAGGTGGAGCATGAGGTGGAGGATGAGCTGGAGGATGAGGTGGAAGATGAGGTGGAGGATGAGGTGTAGGATGAGGTGGAGGTTGTGGTGGGGGATGAGGTGGGGGATGAGATAGAGGATGAGGTGGAGGACTAGGTGGAGGACGAAGTGGAGAGGTGGAGGATGTAGTGAATGATGAGGTGGAGGATGAGGTGGAGGGTGAGGTAGAGGATGAGGTGGAAGATGAGGTGGACGATGAGGTTGAGGTGGGGGATGACGTGGTGGAGTACGAGCTGTAAGGTGATTGAAGAGCGACCTGAGTCACCAACCTCCGAAGCATTGCAAATCCTGACTCCCCACATCCAAGACGTCGCCGCCAGTTGTGGAATATTTCGTCACGAACTTTCCTTTTCACGAAATGATATCAAAACTTCATAAATTAACACCCCAACCCGCAGCACTCTGCGCACCATTTCGCGATTCCCGAACCCCACAGCCCTCCCTTCTCACATTTGTATCTATCACGCACCTCCATAAGCACATCTGTGCTATGTAATCAAATCGCAAAACGGTAAGCGCTCCTAATTTATGGTCCTGTCGGCAGATAATGCGAAGCACACCATTTGCACATACTCCCCGGGAAGTCCCAACAAAATTGCCAGTGATTCTGCGTGTCCCACCCACGCGGCATCGTTGAGCAGCGCACGTCCTTGTGCGAGAGAATGGCATATGTTGGCAGGAATGCGAAGCCACACTAATCCTCCTGCCGCCACAAGCTAATATACTTCTGGCAGCCACCCTCCGCCCGATTCCGAGAAAAGGGCATCAACAAAGTTTTCCATCCCCCTCTCCTTGGGCTGCTACACCTTTGCTTAGTCGGAGTCCTGCGATGAAGTTGGTCGTGTTTCCAACCCCTGCCCACACACACAAGTTATCCTAAAATTATTCATGACGACACCCTCTGCGGTGTCATTTGAAGGCCGCTCTCCCGCTAAGAGCATTGTGCGCCGTTCGATCGGTGTCGCCGCAGTTCAACGTCAAAAGTTACAGAACCAGCGGCAGCCGATTCGGCGGGGATGGGGCTTAGCGTGTGACTCTTTGAAGTGGAAGGATCTACGAACCTGATGCCTGGGCCAACTTGTGGGGGCGTGGAGCAGTTCCATGGCTGCGCGCCTCCACTCATGTCGGTGGTGATTAAAAACGATGTGCTGCACTGCCGTTGGATTGAAGGCGAAAGCTTTTTATCTGCTTGTCGAAGCGTGTAAAACTTTCCCCTGTCACGAGCAGAGGGAGAGCCCCCCTCCTCTCGGCGACAGTTAAAGTTTCACGGAGAATGACTTCCAGTTGGCTGTAGCCATTGATGCTCATCGCCTTGACACACGGATGGTGGCGTAGGCGGGGGTGGCTGCTCTTGAACTCACTTAAGTTTGACATTCGTCGGGTCAAACTGATTTAGAAAAAAACTTTAAAAAGTGGAATATGTGTCCTGTGTCAACACTGACCCCTGACACACACACACACACCATTGCGCCCCTCGGTGGGTAAACATATCGAAGCTGCGGCCGGCGCCAGTGTTGACATGGGCAGCGTTTTTAACGACATTATTTCGTCGGTGAAACCGACTGAGGATAGGTTACACAATATTGACACTCTCGGGACCGCACCCATTGTGTGCAGAGGCGCCGTGGAATATTTACAAATCGCTCAAATTGTTGTGACAAATTGTGCTTTGGCGAGCAAACAATTGTCAGGAATTTCGGGAGTTCCATCAGTGGAATGTGTGCTCAGCCGATGGCACACAATGGAATTGTATCGTTTTCCGCTCGTCCCTCCGATGGATGTGTTCGGTCAACAGGCGTGTGTCAGTCACCACAGGCGATGTGAAAGTATTTTGAATTTTTCCTAACCTAAGGGTCTGTTTTTTTTTTTTTTAATATTTTTACAGTGTAATGGAGTTCGGGTCGCGTGGAGTGGGAGTCGGGTGGCGTGGAGTTATAAAGCGGAGCACGAGAGAGAAGAGAGAAGGTGGTGGAGTGTTTTCTCTCACAACAGGTGCAGCGTGCACGAACTGTTGGGAGACGTGCCTGTCAACTCTGGCACAAAATTACAGTCGGTGGCAAGCAGAGAGTACTTGTGGTTAAATGTCAGAGTTCTTAGCCTGAGTGCATGAGTGGTCGTGATGTATTGTAATGATTAGCATTCAACGGAGAATTTGTAGTGAATTTGTAGGCTTCCCAATTTGGTGGAATGTTGTGTTCCCTTGGAGGCAAAGAAGGGAAAATGCATGAGATGTCCCCGTATTGAGGCGGCTGCTATGTGGGAACATACTTTGTGAACTTCTCAAATTTTTATAAAACGGAAAATTAACTTATAAGTTCCGCTTAATTTAGAGACAGAATTGAGCTTAGTAGGAATCACTCCCGATAGTAGCGAAAGTGAAGAGGAGCAATTTGGGGATAAAAAAAACAGTTTGATGAAGTTCCGACAAGATGTCACAAGCAAATATAGAATTTTTGAATACGGCATCAAAATTTATCCCAGAATTTGATGGAAAACCTGAAAACCTTCAAAGCTTTTTGGATTCCTTGCATTTGATGGCATCAATTCAAGAATCTCATAGCCGTTGTAGCCGTTGAACTGGTAAAAACTAAACTTAAAGGTGTTGCACGAAATTTGATTTCTAATGAGACTTCTCTTGCTCAAATCATCGAAAAGCTTCAAGCATCAGTTAAAGGAGAGTCTGTCGAAGTATTGTCAGCAAAGCTTATGAACATCAAGCAAAGCAATAAGTCAGCTAATACTTATTCAAACAAAATAGAAGACTTAAAAAAATCCTTGACCAATGCATATATTTCAGATGGCTTAAACATCGCATTATAAAAGTAATAATATAATAATATGGGTGGCGCAACAGTCCGAGGTGGACCTGGGCTTAGCTTCTCAGCAACCACTTGCGTTGTGCGTGCTTTTGCTCTTTCACGCGTGAAACCTACCTACCTAGTTGAATGCCGACTTAGAACGGCTATTTTGAGAAGCTTTTTCTAGACAGGAATACTCTGTGACCATTGTCAGTGACTCGAAAGAGGTGGAGCCGTGAATTATGATAGTTGGTAAATTCGGGTATCGAACCTGGCACCCTCTGCGTAGGAGTCGACGCACTTACCCACTACGCCACGGCGACCACACCACACTTTGTACATACACTTCCCTCAATTTTCCATACGAAAACCTCGCTCTAAGTCAAACTCCCTCTAACTCGAACAAATTATGTGACGAGATGGGGGGAGTCCACTGTATATATACAAGGATTTAGAAAAATCACAAAAAAAACCAACCGAATTGAAATTAAATTAAAGTTTAATTCATTGACTTTATTTGACTTTATAAAAAGTGATTATGTAATTATTGAAAAAAAGGTTGATGCATTTAATGTGTGTGACAAATAAGCATAATTAAATCGGGCACTAGTCTATTGGCGTGGCGTGATCTTTTCTTCTCTCGTCTTGTCTCCCGTTTATCGTCGTACTGCTCTCAGTGGGCAAAAATGGAACATGCGAGTTAAATGAGGATTGAAGCGGAGCGAGTTTTTAAAAACGAACGAACTTTATTGATTGCATCGTGTCTTAAGACTAAAATCTTGATTCTAATTTTCTCGCCTCCATACTCATTGTGTTTCTAACTGAATTGTTATTGTTTCGGCGACAGTAGCATGATCTGGCTCTCTGGTATTGTCTAGTCTTTACTTATCTCTATTGGAGAATGAGTGTGTGGTATCTATTACTGTTGAGTCGTTTCCTTGGACGGATCAACGTTTGATGTTTACTACTGCTGACTCGTCTCCTTGGACGAATGAGTATATGTTATTTCCTCTGCTGGTGGTCTCCAACTCTGACATAACCCTCGTGCCCATGGTCATCCTCGATCCAAATTAAGGTGTGTTCATTTTATGGTTAATGGTTAGACTCCTACATATATTTTTTGAGGTATCGTTACGCACGTTACTACTCCCTACTCGCGGACAAACAGGAAAATTCCTCAATCGACTCAACCATCAACATAAGCTACCCTCTTGAGTGACAGAGAGTGTGGTCAATGATCGGGTGAATCAGAGAGGACATGCATTGCCAATCGTCTTTGGATCGCGAAATGGTACTGTCGTTGGTATACCCGTGGCAGCAATATTTCGCCTCTAATAAAATGTGTTTTCTTTAAGGGACTAGCATTACTCCGTCTGCTTTGCTAGACGACTCCTATATTTGTTTGCTAAATATGAAAACATTTCTTATTTTCTTTCAAGTGATTTTATTGTAAGGTCAGGTGGTAAACAATATTTTTGTTTTTTCCTTCATGTGTGAACATAAACAATTCAGCAGGTTTCCCTACACGTGAACAGGCAACATTCATATTTTCCAAGTGAGGAACAATTATTTATCAAATCGAAACCGCACGCTGGCAAAGATTGTCCCGGTGCTTTACTGGTGGGCATTGTGAAACCCAATCACACTGGAAACTATTACTTACTTTACTTACTTATTAGGCCAACGACCCTTGGAGGGTCAGAGCCTGAGTTAAGGCTGCCTTCCACCGCGATGACTTGTTTCCTTAGATCACATATTTTCTAAACTCGGATACACATCCTGGTAGAATTGGACTTGGCAAGTTTCCTTAGATTACAGTTGGCCACGGTAACCCGCAGGGTGTCACCAGGGATAGCTCTGTCTGCATAACTTAACCGGATATCTATTGCTGATTGGTGGTCAGAGAAAATGGTGATCGATTCGCCGGTTATGTTGTTGTCTCTCAAAGCGACTGCCGGCTCTTGTGTCGCATCTCGTCGGCGTAGATGACGCCGCGGTCGCCATTAGGGGTTCACAGAAGACCCTCGCGCCTTGTCTTTGAGACATCAGTGTACAGGGCTATCTCTCCCTCTGCCATTACTGTTTGCCATTACTTCGGATATCGCTGATGACAAGTCTTTTTCCTTTTTTGTGTTTTTGCATCGTGCGTCATGCGTTAGATGCCGAGTTTGTTTTTGTTTTAGAGAACGTAAAAGCTACCGATTCGGAGTTTAAGGAACTACAGTGGGCTCTCCCTAAGTCGAACTCTCCCTAAGTCGAAACTCTATCCAACTCGAACTCTTTCGCCATATTTTACATACATTTTCCTCAATTTTCCATACACAAACCTCTCTCTAAGTCAGACTTCCTCTAAGTCGAACAAATTCTGGTACCCCGAGACAATTCACCTTAGGGGGAGTGCACGGTATATTAAAGTTAAGGTTGATGTTAAGATACTAAATTATGAGGAAGACAGTTGTATTTAGAGACGCTGAAGCTAGGATTGTCGACTTTTTTTAAGAAGAAATAGATTATATTTAATTTAAGAGAGGATAAATAGAGATCACATTTAAGAAAGAGTATCATTTATTTCACATTTTAAAAATATATTTGCTCGTTCTTTTTGCAGTGTGTAACAATTTTTTGTTTTTTTAATTCTTGTCACTGTGTACTTAAATACTTGTATGAATTTAAACATTCTACCTCTCGGTGGACCAGGAGTTAATTTTTAATCAATTTTGTATGTTATGTAGCTCCGTTCCTCTCTTTTCACCACTTCACATTCACAGGACCGAAAATACTGTCTCAGTGACATGCTAAAGTAGCAAGAAGCGATAGTATATTGGGAAGGTTAGGTTGAAGTGGCTTACTGGTGTGCAGAAAGACAGCTGTCACATTTGGACCACCACAGGCCCCTTGTGCTACCACTCGAAACTGAAAACCTATTTCGCAAAGCAATTAGTGGTTTTGATAGAGCGGAGAAAATTGCTAACTGTTATGCTACAAGTTCAGCCAAGTTATAGAAGGAGTAGGCTTGCAGAAGACTTAATCAGCGCAATGAGAGAGCACTGCAGCTGCATAGAACGTCTTGAATGGTTTCTTAAACATCCTTGTTCCCGCAGCTTCTGCAGACATCGTTGTAGTAAGGCGAGCTTAGTCTAGAGGCGTGAGTTCCGAAGGCGCAATGTAACCAGGCGGGACCAACCATCTCCTCCTGAGTTTGACAAGTGCGTCTTGGAAGTCATGATGGTGGGGACATGTGATCAAACCATGGAAGAATAGCTATGTTCTTTCGAAAAAGCAGGTGCTCAATATTGAGCTCCTCGCGCACTGCAGTGTTCCTCAATCTATTCCGGCGAGTAATTCCTCATCTCGGCCTACTGTATGGATCTTATTCTGTCGGTCATTAGGTTACGTAGGTGAGGTAGAGGGGCTGCTAGTGCATTCACCAGCACACTTAGACCATGTTGGTCCATTGCGACTACCACTAATTGACTACTCCAGTGATAGCGCCGTTAATTTGATCCCAATGGTAAATGGACCAGATTTGAAAACCGATTGGGATTCGAACCGGGGACCCGGCTAACTAGGGGTAGGCACTCAACCAACTGCGACATCCAGTCGTCGGTCATTACGTAAATGCCTTTGCGGGCAAGCTCGGCCTCCCTGATTATACTTCTTCCTTGCAGTTTCAAAACGAACTTGACTAATCCTTCAAGGAGCTCAGCATTACTCCTCCCATCACTCATGGAAAAATCGTTCATGAAGCAGTTTGTTTAAACAAATAAATTCATCAGGCGATTTTTGATATAAATTACCATATTCTCCAGGCTTGGTTCACATAAGGAAGTCCTTATTATACAAAAGAGGAAGAAAGAAAGGTTGTAACATTTGTGTACGCAGAATGTTGTAAAAGAATTTGAAGGAAGAAGAGAAGAGGAAATAATGTTAGTTTATGTAAAAGAAAGAGAATTTTAGCGTACTCTATTAGAGATATAGATTATAAATTACACCTACATGAAATAGAGTACAATACTCTTTTTTAGAGAACGGTTGGCAACACTAGCTAAAGCGGAAAAGGGCGTATCATTTTCGTGGTAGCGAACCGCTGTCTCTGATTAATCGGAGTTTGGCTCTGACGATAGTTTCATTTGGAGGGAAAACCGCACACGATTTCACTGCCCTTACCTACGGTAGTGTTAGGTTAGGTTAGGTTAGGGTGTATGCCACCACTGTAGCAGTTGTGGCCCGCTTAGATCCTGGTTGGATCGTTTGTGCTATCACTTCCCCGTGCTTTCCACCGGCTCATATTAAAGGGAGTAGACTAACGAAAATGAAATAAACCTAGAGACTAGCTAATGGTATTGAAGTGGCCTACTTTGACAAGTCCACTCCTGTGCTGATTTACAGCCAATTAGTTTTCCTGATAAACTTAGCTATGTCTTATATCTTTGAGTGTAACATCTCCTCTGGGTTACTGAAAAAGTAGGTGCCTAGTATATCTTCTTCTTGCAAGGGCTGGACAAGTGTCGAAGAGATGAAGGGTGTTTTCTTCCTCCTCCTCGTCCCTACAGCTTCTGCAGTAGTCGTTTGGGGGCTCCCATTCTTGTGGCATGGATACCGAGATGGCAGTGGCCGGTGATAATGCCCACTACGTTCCTTATTACATTCCTGTTTGGTTTTAGGAGTGTATTTGTTTTGTTTGGACTTAGTGAGGGCCTACATGTATCTAGTACCATCCATCTCCGATTACCGAAGTCGAAGGCATCTGTAAGGAACGTAGTGTTTATTACTTGCAGTGAGGGATATGGGGTGTCCTGATTATTTGCCTCTGACAGTCGTCGGCCCTTTCGTTGCCTGGAAAACCACTATGCCCAGGTACACAGCAAAGGGTGAGGTTGCATCTAACCGCTATCTCCCTGAGAGATAGACGGCAAGGTTTCACCATCTTTAATTTAATTGATGGTGTACCCAGAGCCTTTATGGCTGCCTGACTATAGCTGCGTTTTTTTTTTCGTATAAACGCTTAATTTGTAATTGATCATCGGCGCTTAATGATTCATCATAAGATCTTGGCAGCACCGACGACATTTATGACATTTGCTAAGCAGTCAGGGGTGTAGTCGTGGAAGGTGATGGTTGATCTTTGATGATCACAATCTTCGTTTTGTGACTGTGTAGCGTGACCATCACTTTAAAAGCAAAAGCACTTAATAATTATAAAATAAAAACAATTTTCTTCAAATGAAAAGAATCGATTATGAAACCTAAACTGAATGTTTAGCAGATACATTCTGGGTATCCCAAAAATTGCATACTTCTGGATGCCAAAAGAATTAAAAACGATCTAATACATCAACCACACCTGCAAATGTAAGCCACATACATCAACCTAAACAATGAATGAATGAATTCAGGAATGATCAGAAAGAAAATAATGATTGGAAGCATTGTTTTTAAGCGGCGATAGATATGATGAGTAACATAAGCGAATACAGCATTTGTTGTTAGTGTATTTTACATGAAAATTGAAATTTAAGCGTATATACGCTTGCAAAAAAACACAGCTTATCTATGTAAATGGCGATAAATACCCCGTCTATTGGGTTCATCGACAGTAAGCGGGCAGCCTCTTGGATAGCTTTTACTTCTGTCTGGAATACACTGCAATGGTTGTGCAGTCGAAGAGGCAGGGAAAATGATATGTCCGGCGATACCGCGAATATTGCTAGTCCGATGCCCTTGTCCGTTTTCTCTCTCTGTCTCGTTTTTTTACCAGATCTTTTCTCCCAATCTTCTATGACTGAGATGAGTGTTTTGAACCCAAACTCGAAGTCTAAGGCGGGTGCTGTGTAAGCTTTATGCGTTGGTAGTCTCGCATTTCTGATCATCTCTGTACGACCCAAGCTCTGTGAACTGCTCCAGCGGTTGCACTCCCGTAGCCTTAACGCTGCCTTGATCGCAACGCCTCTGTGATGCAGATAAACGCTGATCTTTGAATACTGCTAGTCAATTTAAGATTGGATTTGGTATTCAGTGCTGGCCTCCAAACAAGGATACAGTTTGTTTAAATGGGTACGGTCATGGTTAGCTGTGATCCTTTTCTACAGACACGTTCTCTTGGATCTCTCTTTGTGGATTTCACCCGAGATAATCACTATGTGCAAGAACAGGGATGAACCTTACAGGAAGTGGAAAAATAGCCCGAGGTGTAAAAAGTATGAAAGCCAGTACAAGAAGTATAGGAACACAGTGAATGAGAAAATCGAACTAATGAATGCCAATTATTACAAACTAAAATTAAAGTAAATGCTACAAATTACCCAAGGAAAACATGGGGTGTCGTTAAAGAACTTATTGGCAGAAAGAAGAGTTCGATCAACGAAGTCATCATAAACAACTTTCCAGATGCTGCTGTTGACTTGAAAGACATTGTGGAGAAACTTGCAAAACAATTTTCTAATCAAGTGGCAAACATCATCCATGCTTGTGACACAGACATCGAACCATGTGAGCAGTCAACTTCAACAAAGCATATATTTAGAGGAAGCAACTGAACCGGAAGTGTATAAGATACTGAGTCAATTAGATAGTAAACAAATGTCCTGGAGCAGATAATATTAGACCAATTGATCTCAAATTGAATGCTATGTGTCTCACTCCAGTTATCACTAAAATAATAAATTGTAGTATGTTTCAATGTCATGTGCCAAAGTTGATGAAGAAGGCGATAGTTCGGCCAATTTACAAAGGAGGGGTAAAAAACGACACAGCAAATTATAGGCCGATTGCAATATTGCCGGCTGTTGAAAAATGCCTGGAAGAAGTACTTGTAAATCGTGTTAATTGTTTTATTTCGAAACACAAAGTGCTACACCCAAATCAGTACGGCTTCCAAAAAGGCAAGAGTACACAATCACTGCTGGGGGAGTTTACAAATGTGGTCAATGCAGCACTAAACAAAAACCATCACGTAATTGTGATATTTATCGATTTTAACAAGGCATTCGATACCCAAACACATGAAAAACTTGGCGAAAGTCTCAGCAGAATGGGGTTGAGAGGAGTTTTGGCAAACTGGTTCAAAAGCTATCTGACTGATAGAACGATCCAAATCAAGGTTTCTGACACATTGATCAACAAAAAAGAATGTGGATACGGTATGCCAAAGGCCATTAAGTCCCATTTTATTTATTCTTTTCACAAACGATTTATTGAGACTATTGAAAAAAGTGCTGCTTATGCCTATGACGACGACATCGCAATCGTGGTTGAACACAAACACTTTAATTCAGCTGTGGTAGTGATAATCCAAGACGAATTCAATGCTATATCCGAATTGTGTCATGATAATGGCTTAGTCATAAATGATGCTAAAACATACTCCGTCAAAACCAACTGAAGAGATTCAAATATTCCATCGCAATGACCGCTGTTCGCTAACAAGAAATACCAACGCTATTGAAGTAGTCAGAAGTATTAAATACTTAGGAGTTACCATCGACAAGAATTTTCTCTGCCGTGACCACATCAATGTCCTGCGCCGTCAACTTAAAAGCACCATCTTTGCTATGACGTACCTTAAGCGTTACACAAACTTAGAAGTTCTAAGGCAGGTGTTTTACTCATTAGCAGAGTCAGGCATTAGACACGGTATTCTGGCCTGGGGAAACGCAGCAAAATCTCACATGGACAAGTTATCCAACCCACAGCATCGCCTTGTAAAACTTGTTAGACCTTTTAATTCAAATTTTCAAGTCCCAGATGTCAAAGCAATCTTCCAGATGACAACACTGCTACACTACATGAGCGACCCACGAAGAAGACGAGCCCAAGGGACGCTTGAAGTTCCGGAAGCTTTCAACTTGTATGGAAACCGTGAACTATGATGCACCGTCCCCAAACTAATGAACTCGCTGCTACAGTTTTTAAAAGTCATTCCGAACTTCAAAAAAGGAAAAAAGAGTTAAAAAGATATTTATTGCAATCTCATTACGTATCTTAGAGTTTTTAATTCGTAAATATTAATCTCACTGAAATAAGCTTGAAATTTAACCAAGAACTTGAATTAATGTAAACTTAAAACTAAGGAATGTAAAGTCACTTCAAAACCTGTCACAATGTATTGACAAAAACCTGCAGATAAGCATTTAGCTTTGCAGGTAAACTATTGTAAACGAATAACATATGTAATAATAAAAACAACATTTAAAAAAAAAATGGTAGAAACTGTTGTGCTAACGGAACACGTAGAGCCTTAACAAGACTTGCTTGAGCGAAAGCTAAAGTCTAAGACTAAACAAAGGATTCAAGAGCTTCTTCGTGCGATGAGAAGTCGACAACCGGCATGCAGACGGCATTAATCAGGAAGATGATGACGCCTTGAGGACGAATGACGAAAGTCAAAACCGAGGATTTGTCCAGACAATAAAAACCCCCGTTTCCCTAGCAAACCAAAGATCTGAAGCCCTAATCCCTCGTTGCTACAAGAAGCCGTTTTCCATGGCTGCCTTGGTCAACATCCTGCTAGCTCGATGACCTGAGTTACAGCCTCTCATGGGACACACTCACAAAATGTCCCCCATGGCGCCACCACATCCCTCAGCAGCGAGAGTCCCAAGCTCCCACAAATGTCTTCAAACACTGTGATCAATTGGATCAACGAAAGTGTCGGCTTCATTATCCCGCCGTGAGCTAAACCTGCAAAGCCACACCACCACCACCGAGCGAGCACAATGAAGCCCATCAAACAATGGACCACGTTCGATGCGCTCTCTCCATAGCACCTCCGTATGAAAACATCCTTCAGCCATCAAGCGAGCGCAGGAACAAATTGATTGCCTTCAACAATGGCAACACCCTCCAACCAGCACTGCCAGCAGCATCGCCGCCACCACACTCATTCACACCCTTCCAACAAAAGCCGCAGCAGCAGTACCGACAGCACCTTTGTTAAGGATTCTGAATTCTATTTCAATTGTCCTTGTGGCCTCTCATTTCATTTCGCAGTCACCGCTTGTTGTGCCGTCATGCCTCCCGTGTACTGCACCGAGGGGGGGTGCTGGTGATTTCGAAACAGTTTCCAGGACCAGCTTCTGGAAGTGATTTATATTTCCTTTCTCGCAATCGCTCGTCTGCAGAGCGAGCGCCTTTTTGAAGTTCGCGTATCCTTGCCGAGCACACCACTCAGTGTCTATGATTTGTGTATGCGCCGCCAATGAGAGGCGGTCGTTTGTCATGCGGCTGTGTGCCCATAAATCGTTTGACTTAGGCGGCGCGGGTGTCCCTGTTCGGGGGATTTTCATTATCCGTGCACAAGCAGCACGAGTGCGCCGGCAATCTTCAGTTGCACACGAGTGCTTATCCTGAATCAAATCCACTTTGCTGCGATTAAAGAAATTTATTTGTTTTCAACTAGCTGGTGGCTTCGCATGGCTTTGGATGTCAACGGTGGTGACTGGGGCTGGGGTGGTGGACAAACCGGTGGCAACTTCTGGAGGACTGCGATGGTAATTTGCTAATGGACGCCAGTCAGGAGGGGTAATGAATGCCGCTCGTCAATCCAATCAGAAATTCGATTTCGAAGGGGATTTGTTTTTTTTTTGCTAATTTCCTCTGCAAGAAGGTTCCCGAGGATTGATAATTTTATTCTGTGGATTCGATTAGGATTCATTAGTAGTCCGCAGTGGCTTGCCTGTTGTCCAAGAGGTGGGCCTTAGCTGTCGACGGGGAAGGTGGATAAAGTGATGACATTACCACGGCGTCTTGACTACAAGTGACGTTGGAAAGTTCACTCAAAGCAGGCAACGTGATGAGGACACACTTACAATGTCAAAGATAGATTGTGAATGTGGCCCTGAACGACGAATTTTCTTAAAATCTCCAACCCTGACCACGAGGACATCTTCATTAATGCCGATTAATTTATATCCTCTCCCAAGATACCACATCTCTTGGGGGACACAATGAGCAGACAACAAACAATGCAGCGGTTGTCCAGCTAATCCCAGTAAGACGACTTGAAATGCAAATTGACACGTACCGCATTTTTGCCGACCTTGTGGCCTCGTGAGAACGTGCCTGGGGGAAAGAGATCACATCAAAGCGGCCATGAGATTCAATGATGATGCTGACAAATAGACAAACGTCCGTCTTCGCTTAGGTAACGAGGCATTAACAGTCTTTGTTTAAGCTGAGGGTGCCTTTTAGTCTTGATTGTCCAGCGGAATGTTCCTTTCCTTATGAGTTCGTCTTGACACCGAAATTGGAAATAATGGGGCACATGCCCTGCCATCGGACTCACGGGGGGCTCATATTAAGGCGACATAGAGGGTAATTCAGACACTCGCTAAAGTAAATAGTTGTCCATGTTCAGAACAAAAAATTAAATACAAGCGTGACTACAAAAAAAGTCCTGAATGCAGTTTCCTATATTGTTTAGTTTAACACACAAAACAGGAACATTTAAAAGCACAGTGGATCCATAAACCAAAACTCTAACGAAATTAACATCACCAACAAATGGCCTTTTTAAGCTTTGATTGGTGGCTACTTACTTTTGTGAGGGACTGTATGCGTGTCAATTCGATTCGCCAACGAAAGCCCAAGGTATAACAATAAACAGTGAGTCGCCGTGGCGTAGTTGGTAAGTGCGTCGACTCCTATTCAGAGGGTGCCAGGTTCGAACCCCATTCTACCAACTTTCATAATTCACGGATTCCACCTCTTTCGAGTCAGTGACAATGCTCAAAGAGTATTCTTGTCTAGAAAAAGCTTCTCAACTTTGCCGTTCGGAGTTGGCATGAAAAACTGTAGGTCCCTTCCACTCGTCATGGAACAATAACACGCTCAACACGAGTGGGTGCTAAGAAGCTAGGCTCAGGTCCGCCTGGAACTGTAGCGCCACTAATATTATTATTAACAATAAACAACTACAAAGTGTGGTTAAGAACTAACTGGCAGTTACATATTACTTAGTGGTATTAAAGGACTTCGTCTACTTCTGCTTCTCAGTAAACAGTACAACCAACGTGAGTACCGAGAACTGAGTAACTCTTACCAAGCGTTGTTTCTGTGGGCTAAAGAGGCAATTGAGTAGTGGAGCCCTCTCTCTCTGGAAGCACGAAGCTAATTTTATATAAGACTGATCATCCTTGTGCTTCTGTCCTGACATGGGCAATTTCAAGACTAGATGAAGAAGCCCTTGGTCTCTTTGAGAGAAAAGTGCTTTGCCAACAGGACGCTTGCGTTTACGAACTGTATTTGCTGTTCAGACACATGATCGTATCCAGGCGTCTATGTTGCGAGCTGTCTTCAGTTTCGCACACCAAGCCGGTTGAGACCCCCTCGATTTGTGTGTGCCACTTTGTACGTGGCCGTCCTCTGTTGCCGTGTCTCACAATCGAAGATTCTTCTGGCTGGAGCTAAGTGACTCTAATGGCCTAACCTACATGGCGCGTAGAGTCACCGACTTCGAAACTGTTGAGTTCATTTTATCTAAGGTCTTTTCTAGTCTAAGTGCAGAGGTCCAGGTGTAGAAGGACTCTATGCATGCAAAACTGAAGACAACTAGCCAGAGACCACGCTAGCTGGAGAGTTTTGTTGGTTGATTCCCAGGTCCGACCCGGATTCAAGCAAAAACAAACAAAGTCACCCTCTATAAGACACTAATCATCCTAGTCTTTGAGGGGTATGGACTTTGTTAAAATCGGATGAGGTTCATTTGGGTCATTTTCGGTCTCGCCTGCACAGTGGATCAGAAGATAGAACAACGAACTGCACGAGAAGCATGAAGATCAAGCGTTTGAGATGGTTAGGCTATGCAGCACGCCGAATGGAAACCAATGCTCCGTCTTGGAAAATCATCGAAGCCACCCAGAGGGACGGATGAATCTCAACCAACTAGGCTAGTGAAACTAGAGGGAGCTAGCTAAAGATCGAACTGGCTGGAGACGCCTGTTGGTTGAGCACCAGGTTTACAAAGGACTGTAGCGCCACGGTTTGTTAATAAGTAAGTGAAACAAACGCCCTGACTTCTTCTAATACCCGCGACCGAAGTCATTGAAAGCTTTCTATGAAATGTCAAGGAAGTGTGTATGAGTGTTTGTAGCCTTAACCTCCGCGAGGCTTAAGTGACATAAACAGTGGGCACTGTTCCAATGGGACTCAAGCTCGCAAACTCAAGCCCTACTTTAGAAATTTCAGTCGAGGATGTGGAGGAGACCATAGCGCCTCGGTTCACTTGTAGCGCCCACTCTTCCCGAAGGAGAATTCACCTTATGATCATGGCATTACATCCACTAGAAGGGCTTGTACATTCACACGTTTTGTGGCCACTATTATTCTCTCAGTCGCCGTGGCGTAGTGGGTTAGTGCGTCAACTCTTACGCAGAGAGTGCCGGGTTCGAATCACCTATCTACCAACTTTCATAATTCACGGCTTCCACCTCTTTCGAGTCGCAGACAGTTCTCAAAGAGTATGCCTTTCGGAGTTGGCATAAAAACTGTAGGTCCCTTCTACTCGTGAAAGAACAATAGCATGCACGATACGAGTGGTTGCTGAGAAGCTAGACCCAGGTCCGCCTCGGACTTTTGCGCCACTAATATAATTATTCTCTCAGGAGTGGAGGGGACTAGCAGTTTTATTCCGTCGCCGAACGGAGAAGTTTGAGAAGCTCTTTCTAGCCAGTTATCCTCTTTGAGCATTGTCAGTAACTCGAAAGAGGGGGGGGGGGGGGGGGGCGTGAAAATTATTTCGGTCGTACCAGGCATCGAACCTTGACACCACGGCATGGTCTACGTCTACGTCCAACCAGCTCTCCAACTCACTCAAGCATCGGTTACGACAAGAAGGTCCTCTATCCAGAATGGATCACGAACAAAGAGTTGATGCAGAGAGCTTCACAAGAACCCATCGCAGCAGATTTCCAACGCCGAAAGTGGGGCTGTATAGGGAACCGGCCTATGGAGATTGTTCACAGAATCTCTGATACCACTATATGCTCAGCCCACAGGAGCAGCCCATCATGTGTTGGATTTTATAAGTGTATTCTGAGGGTTTGCTATAGCACCATCCATATTGTTATTATTATCACAACGAAACGACTGAGGAATGTAATGTATTTCGGTCGTACCAGGCATCGAACCTTGACACCACGGCATGGTCTACGTCTACGTCCAACCAGCTCTCCAACTCACTCAAGCATCGGTTACGACAAGAAGGTCCTCTATCCAGAATGGATCACGAACAAAGAGTTGATGCAGAGAGCTTCACAAGAACCCATCGCAGCAGATTTCCAACGCCGAAAGTGGGGCTGTATAGGGAACCGGCCTATGGAGATTGTTCACAGAATCTCTGATACCACTATATGCTCAGCCCACAGGAGCAGCCCATCATGTGTTGGATTTTATAAGTGTATTCTGAGGGTTTGCTATAGCACCATCCATATTGTTATTATTATCACAACGAAACGACTGAGGAATGTAGCTCGCACGACAAGAATGCCTGATGAGTGGCCTGGGTAAGGACTCTACAAGCTACAACCGACAGAATTATGTCCATTTTATCGTAAGGGTTTGGAATCTACCCCAGGGCACATGACTCTCGAGTCCACTCTCGGTTCACCCTTCCACAACTTTCATTGAAGCACCTCTCACTCAATTGGTGATTGGTTTCCTCACTCTCGGCTTAAAGCGTTCTCCATAATCCGCTTAATTCCTTCCACAGGCCAAGCGCACATTCTTAACTGGCTGCCAGTGTTCCGAGAAAGTACATCGCCATCAGATCTGATCGATTCGACTTGCTTAAATGGAAAACTGACTCTGACTCGAAGCCATTCAACAGCAGCCGGTTTTCCGCTTCAACCACCACCGCAAAGCACGACCAGAAGAACACCATTCGCAAACGGAATCCTTGCGGGACCGTGAAAGCCCTCAAAGGCAAATGGTAAATATTTCGGTTTTACATCCGAGAATGTTTGTGCGCTCCTGAATGCAAAACGAGAAACACGGGCCGCCCCCTCCGCCGCATCACCACTCCAGTGGTCCCGTCGGAGTAGAGGATTTGGAATAATTTTTCTCGTTAAGTCCCGTTCGCCTGACCGCAGGTGGGCGTTGGCGCGGCTCACAAAGGATGCCCTTTTCTAACCGAAAACCATTTATGTACCTCCGTGGAATTGAAAGAACCTGGTCCCGGTGGCGACCGCCGCGGCGCGGTGGCTCGCCATCGTCGACGTTCTCATTCAGAAAATCACCGCTGATGTGGGTCTGATGCTTGAGTTTATGCCACGTTGGCTGAGGGACCTCGAAATTGGAAAGTCAATGTTATTCAAATGAGCCTGGTGGCTGATGGTGGGGGAGGCAGGGGGCGTGGTGCCTGGTTTCTCTAAGGTGTTGGCATAAATTTTGTTTTATTGGGTTTCACAGAAGAAGGAGTTTAATCGATTTTTTTTTACGTTTTTTCATTTTAATTTTTCGTTTCTGGACGACTTGTTGATGAAGTGTTTCGCGTTTGAAGAGGGTGTGACGCCCGTAATGGAGGCTGATGACCCCAGATGGCATCCTAAGCACTGAATCTAATATTTCTAGAAACCTTTAAGGTTTCTGAGTATTTTTAAATAATAAGAGATGGGCATTCAATATATGGAAAGCATTCAATAAAACTAGGAGACTAGACTTAATTTCATTTAATTAATGATAAATTAAAGTCCTAGAAATAACAAACACATAAACTCAACTGCCCTCTAATGCCTAATTTCACATAAGTTCAGCTGAACCTTAAACCGAGCTCAAATTTTCGCCCAGTTTCTCAGGGAAATATGAACTTCAGTTTAGTTGAACTTCGTCTATCGAAAAAAAAATTAGCAAGCCTTCCAACTTGTTCGTGTACTTGCTATAGTTCTTATAGGATATTTTATTAGCTATACTTTGAAGTTTTAAAATGCCTTAGGCTCAGTCAAGTGAATTGTTGAAAACCAAGACTATCCATCCCTCAGTTCGACCAGAGGAAGGCAAATAATAAATAAAAATAGAGGTAAAAAACTACCAAGACACTGTGTACATAAAGGGACAAATAATTTGAGAAAGGAACCGATGGATTCCATTATCGGACATCAGTTGCATTGAGAGTAAAATTCCCTCGCTCTCAAAAGCGCGAAACGAAATGCAGCTGTTTTGCTGAAGGGGAGTACGCTCTCGCTTAACTTAAGCTCCACATTGAACTCAGTTCAAGGTTTAAACGAAACCATGAAACCGGATAAACCGGTTAAACTAAAGTTTAAACCAAAAGTGGAGCTTAAACTTGCACTCTAAGACTGGGCATAAAGAGCATGAAACACTGTCGCTACTGAACCAATGCCACTTGACACGGCGATTAAATATTGCGTTCGTACTGTGTGCTTGCATTGGATCACACTACACCGTGTTATCCACATCATGCGACGCCTTCAGAGAAGGGGGCCTGATCTACGGGAACGAGTCAGATTGTTCGCCCATACCGTTAAGTCAGCTTCAAGCGAGCAAATAATCGAGACCCCAGTCAATATAAAAAGAAGAAAAAAGTGACTCAAAACTTGACTCTACATTTGGACTAATTATATAGTCAGTAGTAGTATAAAGTAGTTAAGTAGTTAGTAGCTATTATTTGTAAAATAATCCTTGATCAGAAAATGGCGAGCTCTGAAATACAAATTGTATACACTTTTGAAGTTTGTCTGTGAAATCTGTACAAATCAAAAACCAAACGCGTAAAAAATCATTCTGTATTATCCGCCACAGAATTTAGTAGTATGCTTAATTAAAGGCTCCACCTTTTCCGAGTCACTGACTGAGTCTTCTTGTATGAAAAAATCTGAAATCATCGAATTTTATATTGCGAATAATTCACTGACGCAGAGTGCCAACATCAGCTTCAATTGACGTGTACTATTATTAGCAAGCGATTAATTTGGCTCCCATTTGAGCAAGCAAAACTAAACGAAACTCAACGAAACTGAGGGAGACGGTAATCAGCTACCAGAGCATGATTTCTCGGAATTCTATCGACTGGGAATGTTGGCGTAAGTCCCCTTGTGTTCATTATAGTTTACTTGGCTCACACTTAAGTCGAACAAAAAGTGAACGAAACTCAACGAAACCGAGGGAAGCGGTAATTATGCTCCCAGGGTATAAGATCTGGGAATTCTATCGATTGCTCATGTTGGCTTGACACCTTGAGCTCGTTATGGTTGGTTTGGCTCACACTTAAGTCGAATGAAAATTGAACGAAACTCAACGAAACCGATGAAAGTAGTATTTATGGTCCCAGGGCATACGCTCTGGGAATCGTGTTGACTTGGCTCCTTGAGTTCCTTATGGTTGGTTTGGCCCACACGTACGTCGAACAAAAAGTGAAAGTGAAAGTGAACGAAACTCAACGAAACCGAGGGAAGTAGTAATTATGGCCCCAGGGCATACGCTCTGGGAATCATGTTGGCTTGGCTCCTTGAGTTCCTTATGGTTGATTTGGCTCACACTTAAGCAAACACAATTTAACGAAACTCAACGAAACTGAGAGAAGTCTGTTTGCAATCTAGAAAAACTTCGCTTACAGAATAGTGAGTAACATCAACCGCATCGGATACGTTTCTAGTAGCATCGAGACGGAAGACAGGTCAAGGTTTCCTGACTGAATTGAAATGCCTTCTACTGTTCTATGATTGTTCAGATAAATGCATTTCAGAATGCAAGTTGTCAAGTTGATTGCGTTCCTTCTCCATTCTCTTTACGAGCGCCAGCTTCAAGCCGGGCGTCCTCTGATGCGATGTTCCCCTGGTTCGTAACGAAAGATTATCCATGTTCTCTATTTTTGACTGCCCACACTTTGTTCTAGGATCCATAAGCGCCTTGCTAGACTCAAATCGCCGTACACTTCGTTGAATCTCCCCATCCCGATGCCATCGACCAAGGATCAAGGTCGTACGCAGAACTTTTCTCTCGAAAGACGCCAATGGGTGTCGTTCCGTAGAATTTCATTAAATCCGATCCCTTTCTGAGTGCCTTTCACGACTGAATTGCAAAACGATTCTCGGGGCAAAGGGTTCTTCAGGAAACATCCACTCAACTGCAGCCTGGTAACACGTCCCGCGGCGTGCATAACCAAATCGATTCCCACCCACTCAGCAACCGCCTCCAATCGATGGTATTCGGATGTCGTTGCCTTGACAGTAAATGAATTTCGCTCAGCCGTTGATGGACACCGTTTTGTCGTTCCCTCACTGCTGTCGGATTCAATTAACGATATTCGTAATCGATAATCGTGTTCCGCGTCGCACCAGACACATGCGACAACGGAACGCGGACAAGGCATGCCATCGCCAGCGAACTGACATTATGACCTATTACGAAAACTGCCGCGCAAATCTTTACGACCGAAACGTGATTCCCCTGATTCCAGCGAGTGCCGCCGCCGGCTGTAGCCTTGTCCCCCGTCTCCCTTGATGGATTTTTAATTGGAATTTGACCCGAATTAAGGCATGCCGCCCAGTCCACCGAGACCAGCTGGGGAATCGTTTTTATTAATAAAAGTATTTCATTATGCCGCCAAAATTCATCATAACCGCCTTCTCTTTTCATTGCAGGATAATTAAACCGGCAGTAGGAAATTGCCAGCCAGCTCATCAGGAGGCAGCCGCCGGGCCGTATGCATCTGTGATAGTGGACACGTGCGTCGTAGATAAACTCTCGCTGATGTAATAAATTAGTGCCGCCGCCCAAGGATACACGCGCACACACAGACGCCCAGAGCGCACAGGTCCTGTACGAGTGGTGGAGGGGTAGGTGAATGCAAAGGCATTCACGGAGGCGTTGATCCTCATCTGCCCGGGCGGCATCCACTGGCGACACACTGATGCGACACAATGTACAACCGTTCGTGTCAGTGGCCAAACTTCACCGACTGCAAGAGCGGCGGCAATCTAACGCTGTTCAAGGATAACCTGGTGGACATCGATTTGGAACTGCGACCCAATGACACTGCCGACTGGCCGCTGGAGCGTGTGGTGTCGATGGTGGTGCCGGTGTTCTTTGGGATAATTGGATTGGCCGGACTGCTGGGAAATGCCCTAGTGATATTGGGTGAGTTTTGCATGCCATGATAAGTATTGTTTATTGAGGTCCCTGGGGTCGGTGGTGTCCTTGGAGTTAATGCGACACATCCGGCGGGTGCGGATGATTTATTAGGAGGGCTTCGTGGTGGAATTTGCTGGCGAAGCTACGTAATTGGAACGCATTGCGTTGTTTTGGAGGAATGTGTGCGTCAGGAATACCATCCACTAGGCTGGGGACAGCTGCGTTGTGTGTGGTTGCCAAAGGGTGGTGGAGCAGAAGGTTGCACTAAATGGACCTCCTTTAATGGAACCAATAATCCAGCAATGAGCTCATCGACGAGGAGGTTGTTGTTGGGTGCTTTACAAGCCCACTCTAAATCCCATCAAAGTGGCGACTATTCAATTCAAATGATCATCGGCTCACTGAAGACAATCCACTGCATCATCATTATCTCATTGAATTGAATCCCCAGGCACTCACCTTCAATTCATCTCGTTAATCCCCTCAAAGCAAATTCCCTCACATCCACCGCGCACCTGTCAAAAGCTAGAACTTATTCCAAATTTATTCCATCCATACACAACGAATACGCTTAAGTGAATCCATTTAATTCCCACGCATCATCTGCCATGTCATCGCCAAGGCCTTGGACATCCGCCATCGGCATACCTAATCATTGCGCGCCCTAATTGACGCACCCATTGAACACAGCCGGGAACACCAGGCAATTGTGACAGACAAAGCCACACGATTGACGAACAAATCCAATAAAGGAACTCTTTTTGTGGGCGAAAACCAATCGAATGACCGAAATTGGATTTGGTTCGCATCCCGCGCTCGGCTCGAATGGGGACTCACGGAATCGATCACGGCACTGTCGGTCGACATTGCACACGCTTCGTGTGAAAATATTCAAATTCATTTGGCCCACGCTGCTGGGGGAATTCCCAATCGATTGTCATGAGCCACGAGAAACATGTCTGCGCCTAGGGGAGGGATTTTCGCCAATAAATCTGAGCTCATCGTCACACCGCCTTCAGAGGAGTGTGTGTGTGCTGCACGCGATGACACAGTCCACAAAGTGTTTGACTTGGTTCTGTGTTTAGGACACACTCAAGTGAAAGAGGCAGTTTTCAGGCTCAGAAGGGACGTGTGAAGTGCCGCTGCCTGGAGGATGTTTACAGATGTCGAGCGGAATATTAAAAGGCAAACACATTAGGCTTCAAGGATAATTGAAACGCGATCTGGAATGAGGGCGGATGTGTGGGGTGGGGATTGCTTTCAGTTCCTTTTTGTCAATTTCGTATATATTGAATTTTTCAAGAGGCAGGACGAGTCGATGGAATGAGGAAGTGGCTCCTAGGGCGAAGGTACGTGGCTGAGGATTCTACTCGGAGCTAGGCAAATTTGCATGTTATTGGGATGGTGTTAGATTGTCTCGAAGAGGACTGAGTGAGGAACAAGGTCTGAGTGACGATGAGGAGTGAGAAATATCAGAGATGACTGATGACTGATGACTGATGACTGATGACTGATGACTGATGACTGATGACTGATGTCTGATGTCTGATGACTGATGGCTGATGTCTGATGACTGATGACAGATGACTGATGACTGATGACTGATGACTAATGACTGATGCCTGATGTCTGATGACTGATGAGAGATGACTCATGACTGATGACTGATGACTGATGACTAATGACTGATGCCTGATGACTGATGACTGATGACTGATGACTGATGACTGATGACTGATGACTGATGACTGATGACTGATGACTGATGACTGATGACTGATGACTGATGACTGATGACTGATGACTGATGACTGATGACTGATGACTGATGACTGATGACTGATGACTGATGACTGATGACTGATGACTGATGACAGATGAGTGATGACTGATGACTGATGACTGATGACTGATGACTGATGACTGATGACTGATGACTGATGACTGATGACTAATGACTGATGACTGATGACTGAAGACTGATGACTGATGTCTGATGACTGATGACTGATGTCTGATGACTGATGACTGATGACTGATGACTGATGACTGATGACTGATGTCTGATGTTGACTGATGACTGATGACAGAGGACTGATGACAGAGGACTGATGACTGATGACAGAGGACTGATGACAGATGAGTGATGACTGATGACTGATGACTGATGACTTACGACTGATGTCTGATGTCTGATGACTGATGACAGATGACTGATGACTGATGACTGATGACTGATGACTGATTACTGATGACTGATGACTGATGACTGATGACTGATGCCTGATGTCTGATGTCTGATGTCTGATGTCTGATGACTGATGACTGATGACAGATGACTGATGACAGATGAGTGATGACTGATGACTGATGACTGATGACTGATGACTGATGACTGATGACTGATGACTGATGACTGATGACTGATGACTGATGACTGATGACTGATGACTGATGACTGATGACTTACGACTGATGTCTGATGTCTGATGACTGATGACAGATGACTGATGACAGATGAGTGATGACTGATGACTGATGACTGATGACTGATGACTGATGACTGATGACTGATGACTGATGACTGATGACTGATGACTGATGACTGATGACAGATGACTGATGACTGATGACAGATGACTGATGACTGATGACTGATGACTGATGTCTGATGTCTGATGTCTGATGTCTGATGTCTGATGACTGATGACTGATGACTGATGACTGATGACTGCTGACTGATGACTGATGACTGATGACTGATGACTGATGTTTGATGTCTGATGTCTGATGTCTGATGACTGATGACTGATGACTGATAACTGATGACTGATGACTGATGACTGATGTTCCTCATGATTCTTTCAACTCGATGTGGAGTGCCTATATCATCCCGGCTCCACAAATCCATTTGGGAACGCACTGCCTTAAAAATTCAGATTTTCCAAGAACACTCCATGTACTCTTCCATTCCGGAGAGAGTTGCTATGCTACCCACCACCTCACATGCTCATGACTTATGACCTCACCCAGATACGCAACTGCCTCCCCCACATCCATCAGAAGAACCCTGGCATCGAGTGAACACCCCCCAACTGCGCACACTGGCCGGACGCCCGGCTTCAGTCGAAAGACTTGCCACTGCAACTTGCTCCAGGGAATGGCAGACATTAGAAATTACTCTCGTTTCTGTCAGGCCCCCAGAGGAGAACAGGAAGTTCTTGTTTGTAATTCAACTTTGTTTTCTGAATATTAAATGAACTCGCTCTCTCAGTCGGGGAGTGTGTTGGAAGAGCGTCGACGACAACGACGACAACGATGACGATGACTCTGGGGCTCTGGGCTGCCAACTCAATTGGAAGTAATTAGAGATAAGGCCTTGGCCACTGTCGTCCTCACAGGGGAGCCGGAGTAATGCCTAATACCCTTGATTTTAATTAATTTTCGGTTATCAATGCTGCAGAAGGTCCGCCGATGTTGGTCTTTAATTTGAGCTCAACCTCAGCCTGACATGTGCCCCTAGAGGTGCTAGACTGCAAATTGAAATATGAGATCACCTGTGGCTGCTTGTGTGTGTGGGGACTGGAGAGGCATGTGTCGGAAGGTCATCGGTGGAGTATCGTGATAATGGACGTGACTCATTTGTGAACAGCCTCAGGGGGTGCAGAGGAGACTAGGCAGACTGTGTGATGGTGGCGGATTTTACTTGGGAGAGATGTTAATTGTGTTATGGTCGTTGGGCGGTGTTTGCGAGTGTTCTGATTGAGTTGAAACAAATGCCTAGACGAACGTTTGTCATGCAAGCTTCCTCATCAGTGATCCCACGTGTCGGACACTGGTCCAAGCTCTGTAGAGACAATTCGGTGCCTCGAGGACATCTGCGTAAATAGGTTGAGACCCCTTCCTCTCACGGAATGAAGCTCTTTGAAATACAAACACAACAGAGCTCTGTTTTCGCTCCTGATGACCCCGTGGAGTCAGGGGGGGGGGGGGGGGGGGGGCAGTCCACCCAAAAATCGATCTCCTCCACCGGCAAGGCGAGAGAGAATTGCTTCCGTCTTCTCGATTGCCCCACAGGCATGGGACACAAATGAAATGCGATGAAATTAAACTCCGGCCTATCGTATCGGATATCCTTAATTCGCAAGGCAAGCCAATCAAGGACCCGGCCAAGAAATCAATATTCCCCAAGCCTCTCTTGTATCCCTCGTCCACATCTTACCCCGCACCCTCCATCAAGCCAGTGGAAAACAAATAACAGATAAATCATTTTGCTCAGAGATGAGATGTGAGATGTCCCATAATTAACAGAGTTTCATCTCCGAGTCCTTGGCAGCGGCATGTGCTCCTCGCCCGATTGCGTTTGGACACACAAAAGGACATATTGTGTGATACAAGGCGAAGCTATGAAAAGACCAAGTAAACAAGGACAATCATCAACCCTAACCTCAGATCTCGGCCTGTGGTGGATGCGGATGGATGGGGTGGCTGGTGGCGAGAGTGCTGAGCTGATGCTTCGCATCCCACCTTAAGAGGACATATTGTTATGAGTTATTTCACGCCTACATTGTTCCATGGTCGGGTGTCCTTGCGAGTCTTGTATTACGCTCTTCAATGAATGAGTGCGATACTCAAACAGGGCATATCCTTTCCCCCACCTCGATCCACGCCTAGCCAACACAGACTTGCCCCAGGGGAAACGATGTGCATGAGGGCATGAGCAGGGAAGAAAAACAAAACAAAACAACAAAACAGAAGCAGAATACGAAGGCACTTATCCGACATTCAGACCGAAAGGGATCACATCCCATAGCCCATTGTTCGAGAGCGACGATGACGACGTTGGCAGGGTGGCTCGGTGGCCCGGGACGACGAGGCGATACACATCGAGGTGGGTTCAATCGAGAGATGCTATCCGACGAGCTGAAAGGGTTTTCGTATTCATATTGGGTACGATTTTGCGACCACAAGTGAACATTCACCTGGATGTTGTGGCCTTATGGCGAACCTCAGACTTGTGGGAAGATGTGCGCTCCTTGCGTTGGTAAATTGTGGATGGAAGGCACACATAAGGTGTGTACAGAGCTTGAACAGCTGGGTTGAGTGGAGAGGTGCATGGAAATTTTGGGCGGAAATTTAAACTCTTTAAATTGGGGCAATTTTCAAGGAGTGGCAAGACTCATTGAAATTGCAGACTCTGCTCAAGGGCTGTACTATTTTGCGGCGCCTATCAGCTTTTTAATAAGTTCTCCGTTATCCCTTGCATCGTCAAAAGAACAGACTAAGGTAGGTAGGGCGACTGCATGTCAGGCTCCACGTAGACCTGTATTGTCGATTGTGCTGTAACTTTTCGGCTTTGCAACTTGGTTCCTCCTTGACCTCACTGCAATGGAAGACATATGTGGCAGCCAAATTTGATTTTTTTACGTTATGATTCTTGCCCACCTTCTCTCTCTTAGTGCACGTTCAGTACATGATTGGAGCGTCAAGCGAATGGTCTGGGCATTATTTGCTGCTCAGAGATGTCCGATGACAAATGTTACGTATACGCCACCGTAGCCATGCAACACAACTTTTAAGACTGCCTCCTCGAATCGATAGAAAGTGTTACGTATACGCCACCGTGGCGGCATAGGACAGCTTTTAAAACTGCCTCCTCGACTCGATGCAAAATGGTACGAATACGCCACCGTGGCCCTGCAAGATGACTCTTAAGACTGCCTCCGCGACTCGATGCAAAATGGTACGAATACGCCACCGTGGCCATGCAAGATGACTCTTAAGACTGCCTCCTCGACTCGATGCAAAATGGTACGAATACGCCACCGTGGCCATGCAAGATGACTCTTAAGACTGCCTCCCCGACTCGATGCAAAATGGTACGAATACGCCACCGTGGCCATGCAAGATGACTTTTAAGACTGCCTCCTCGACTCGACGCAAAATGGTACGAGTACCCCACCGTGGCCATGCAAGATGACTCTTGAGACTGCCTCCCCGACTCGATGCAAAATGGTACGCAAGATGAGTCTTAAGACTGCCTCCCCGACTCGATGCAAAATGGTACGAATACGCCACCGTGGCCATGCAAGATGACTTTTAAGACTGCCTCCTCGACTCGACGCAAAATGGTACGAGTACCCCACCGTGGCCATGCAAGATGACTCTTGAGACTGCCTCCCCGACTCGATGCAAAATGGTACGAATACCCCAACGTGGCCATGCAAGATGACTTTTAAGACTGCCTCCTCGACTCGATGTAAAATGGTATGCATACGCCACCGTGGCCATACAAGATGACTCTTAAGCCTGCTTCCCCGACTCGATGCAAAATGATACGAATACGCCACCGTGGCCAAGCAAGATGACTCTTAAGACTGCCTCCCCGACTAGATGCAAAATGGTACGAATACGCCACCGTGGCCATGCAAGATGACTCTTGAGACTGCCTCCCCGACTCGATGCAAAATGGTACGAATACCCCACCGTGGCCATGCAAGATGACTTTTAAGACTGCCTCCTCGACTCGATGAAAAATGGTATGCATACGCCACCGTGGCCCTGCAAGATGACTCTTAAGACTGCCTCCGCGACTCGATGCAAAATGGTACGAATACGCCACCGTGGCCATGCAAGATGACTCTTAAGACTGCCTCCTCGACTCGATGCAAAATAGTACTAGTACGCCACCGTGGCCATACAAGATGACTCTTAAGCCTGCTTCCCCGACTCGATGCAAAATGGTACGAATACGCCACCGTGGCCATGCAAGATGACTCTTAAGACTGCCTCCTCGACTCGATGCAAAATAGTACTAGTACGCCACCGTGGCCAAGCAAGATGACTCTTAAGACTGCCTCCCCGACTAGATGCAAAATGGTACGAATACGCCACCGTGGCCATGCAAGACAACTCTTAAGATTGCCTCGATCTTTGATCTCTTATCTCTCAGATCTTTTCCTTCTAGATCTGTTGTTTCACATCGCTTTCACCTATGCCATATTTTTCTAGATGTTGCACAGTTTGTAAAGCTGGCCTATTCGAGGTTTTCTATTGCAAGACATTGCGTAGAGATATGAGCCTTGAATGCTTGTAGTGGTGTGTGCACCTATTCTGCAGGCGTGCACTCAAGGGCACACCACTGCCTTGCTAGATCGTCAACGGCCGTCATATTTCCTGAAATGTTAATGTGACCATTTTTCAATGCTCCACTTCTACCTAGTCACTGACAATGCTCAAAGAGTAATATCTGCTTACAAAGAGCTTCACAAACATGGCCGTTCGGGTCGACATAAAACTGAAGGTCCCTTACAGTCGTGAGAGAATAATATCATGCACAGCACGAGTGGTTGCTGCAGAGGCTAGGCCTTCGCTCACACCGGCTCGTACGCCACCAATATTATTATCACCCAGAGTCTCTGAACCTGATCGCTCTGTCTGCTGTAGTGTTTTGTTTTAGTCCAAGGCAGGCAGTCAATCAGGGTGAATTGTGCCCAATCGATCCTTTAAGGGCATGAGACCCTCGATCTTGGGAACCAAGTCAAATGGTATCCAGCTTTGATCTGAGAGTGATGTTAAATCGGATACTCTACAGTTTTTTACCCTTAAATTTTGACTGTTGGTGGATAGAGAAGGCCATTGCCCTTGTTCCATAGAAGGAGGTTATTTGTGATTATAAAGCTAAGCAGATACTCACTACGTTCCTTAATATCTGAACTGCCCCTCATAACGCGTTGGCTATTAGTTCATGGATTTCTCTCGGCGGTGCCTGGTGGTTGTTTGTCATTTAAAGCGATGCAATGTGGAACTTGTATGGATAATCTTCATTTCCTGTCGGCATTTTCGCAAGCTGGGCTAAAAATTTTACGCTGAACTTTCCGCTCGAAGGAGCACAAAAGCTTGACATTGCCTTCATTCACAAACCTGGAGTCTTGAATTCAAAAACTCTCTTAACAATCGCAACACTGATGGTCAGGAGTCTGGTTTGTGAAGTCGACGGATAGGTCATGGTTCTTCGTAGAGATCAGTCAAGTCTTGCATAAAATCTGTTCTGTCTTCCTAGAGAGAGCATGAAAGAGATCAGTCAAGTCTTGCATAAGATCTGTTCTCTCATTCTATAGAGCACCTTGTGACACAATTGCCTCTAAGGCACAAGGAAACTGACAATGGCAGGAGTTATTCAGCATTTGATCTTGCTAGAACAAAGTTCCTGAGTACATTGAAGATGGATGACCTTCCCAACTTGATCAGAACGGACCTTCTGTCCAAACTGTCGATTTTGTGTGTCCTTTCCTTTGCCTTCTTTTACTGAAAATCCTATTTTAGCATCCTGCGTCTCAATGTAAGCATCTCATTAACGGTTCCCTGTGTCCGACGAATAATATTATCCACGTATACTAGGAGCTTTTTCTCAAGAACGAGTTAAAAGACAGACCCCTCTGGGTGATAATACCCTTTTTTGTGTTCTAGCTTCAGTTAAGGATTGTAGCGTTGAATTGCTTATAGAAGAAGTCCAGCCTAAAAACAGGGTCATGCACTGGGCCTTTCCCTCTACATGGATAAGTCATTATCCATGGATGTCGCTTGTGTCTATGAAATCGAAAAACTTTCCATCCTTCCCCAACATAACAACGATCACATGTTTGAGTACAACTTTCATATCTTGTCTGGTGCCCCCCGACCACCCTGTACCTACTAGATAGAACCCAAAAGGGAGCGTTTAAGCTTATAGAAGACAACAATATCGTTGAGTCACTAGGTAGGTAGGTATTTAGTAGGGGTTTAGGTGGACTTGGGCCAAAGTAGGCCCATTGCACTGCCACGTGGGTTTTTCTGAAAAGAAAGGGAGTCTTGACGTGAACGTGAACGTTGAATGTCTTGATTGATGTCTCTCTCAGTACGCTTAGATTAGCGAAGAAGTAGGAGATAAGAGTAGCTTTCCTAGCTGAGGCAAGTGCCGGGCAGTTGCACAGAAGATGTTGTACACTTTCCTCTTCCTCCTCGTCTCGGCAACTTCCGCAGAAATCGTTAGAAAATAGGCTTAGTCTCTTCACGTGTAATCAGAAAAAGCCGGTGTCCCACTGCTGTGCTAACTTTAGGTCTTCTTAAGGATATCAAAAGAATAGATATTTTGGGGTCAAGAGTGGGGCAGATGTATTTGGTAATTTGGCACGTGTTGCCTGTGTTCCATCTGGCATTGACTTCTAGTATGCTTTGTTTACTGATCTTAACGGCTATCCGTAAAGATCCAGATATCATATCGAGCACGTTCCACCTCAGCCAGGACAGGGCTTCGCTGATCGCCACTATTTCCGCTTAGAAAACGCTGCAGTGATAAGGTAGATGGATTGATTCATTGAGATTAAGATATAATAATAATAATATGGGTGGCGCGACAGTCCGAGGTGGACCTGGGCCTAGCTTCTCAGCAACCACTTGTGTTGTGCGTGCTATTGTTCTTTCACGAGTGGAAGGGACCTAAAATTTAATGCCGACTCCGAACGGCGTGCTTTTCTAGACAGGAATACTCTTTGAGTATTGTCAGTGACTCGAAAGAAGCGGAGCCGTGAGTTATTAAAGGTGGTAAATTCGGGTATCGAACGTGGCACCCTCTGAGTAGGGGTCGACGCACTTACCCACTACGCCACGGCCACTCCACATTGAGATTAAGATGTTCAGAGAAAATTCCACTGCCTTCTCTGTCTTCCGTTTTGGATCCGTCTGTGTAGAAATGTATTGCGTTACACACAGGTCTCTTTACGGAATTAGGGTTTCGAAGTTTTTCTCTGTTAATAGGTGTAAATAGGTGTAATCCAGATTAGTAGAGGCAAGTCCTTGCTCTATTAGAATTCTGTCATGTCCGGACGTGTAGTCCTGGAAGCTTTCAATCTGATTGCACTCTTGGTTGCTACCTGCTTTCCAAGAATATCTAGTGGGGGAAGGTTTAGTATGGTTTCAAGTGCATCGTTGGGAGTCGTTCTCAAGGGTCCATATTTTGCCTTATTTGAGAATTTGAAACAGGTGTCATTTAGGGTGGGAGGATCGGTGTAAGGTGTTTTATATCTCCTAGTGAAGCGGATGATCCCGGTTTTTTGTGCATTTAAACTTAGGCCATTATCGGTCTCCCCGTTTTTGAGTATTGTTGCATTAAGTCTTTCAGTACTGAGGGGTACATGCCCGAGAAGGCTATAGAAACATCATCCTCTTAGGCAATCGTTTTGCATCCCGCCTCATCCAGTATAAGTAGCAGTTTTTTCACTGATAGGTTCCAATGAAGAGGGGATAGTACTCCCCCTGGAGTGTACCCCTTTTGGTATAGCCTTTCGACGAAGCGTTACCTAGCGTAGCATTAATTACTCTACTTGTAAGTAGTTGGTTTATTATTGCTACTACTCCCGCATCTACGTCTAGCCCTAACAATGCCTGAAAGATTGCATGTGGGTAGATGTTGTTGAAGGCGCCTTCTATATCTTGAAACGCAACCATGGTATATTGTTTCATACCAATGTTTGTAGAGCTGTTTCTACGGATCTACCTTTATTGTACGCATGTTGAGATGGTGAGAGTTTAGTTGGTTTTATTGCCCACGTTATCCCGTGACATGCTATCAAGGATTCTCGATGTAGAGGGGATATCGATTCTACTTGGTTAGGGTTCGGGCATTGTAGTAGTTTGAGAGATTCGTCGTTAGATGATGCCCATGTATCATCGGCTTTTTTGAAGTAGCTCGATACGTTTGGACACGTTGATAGTATCTTTCTGAGCCTGGAGAGTTCCGATGCTTTCCTGATCTTTCCGCAGTATTTTTTCCACGTAGACCTTTTCCTTTTTTCTAAGGGCGGTTTTATATAGGTTTATGGATACTTTGTAGGAGTCCCAATCTAGAGTCTCTCTTGTGTTCTTTGCCTTATTAAATTTCCTGCTATATGTTTGTCGAAGGTTATCAAGATCTGCATTCCACCAGTCCTGTCACCAGGTTTGGGAGTCCTGTCAGATGATCTTAGTGGACAAGCTACTTCCATAGCCTTATTAAATGAGTCCGTGATGTCACTAAATTTGCTTGAACACCGACGTACCGTGTCTTCGTTGTCCCCGTTTTGTTATTTCAACGATCGATCCTCAAACGACCTTGCTTTCCTCATCTCTATCGAGGTCGCAGTGCTATGCGTTTTTTATAGTCACTCTAATTTTTCTCAAATCAATTGTGAAGCCTTCGAATCCCCAGATGTCGATGGGTTTGAGCCGCATACGATTGTATTACTCCTCTCGATTTGGAGACGATGCTAAAGGCGTACAGCTATCTTCTTGAATTTTTTCCATTCGGAGACGGCATAAAATGTTTGCCTTGTCCATTGTCAGTATCACTGAAACGACCAATGAGGGTTGGAGTATTCGCCATTTTGAGTCCCACTTTCTTTACCCTCGGCTTTCGTTTTTCCTTGCGAATGTCCAAGGCGATTTAGTACGTCTTTGCATAGAATGTGGCCTTGTTGCGAATATTTTCCATATGGGCCATGTTAGGGTTTGGTTAACAATACCAAGAGAGCCGGTTTCTTATCCTTGGCAAGTAAGTTGTAAAAGTGAGACGTGTATTACGGCGAATTTCAACCACGAGCAAACCAAGATGTCTGTCTGTCTGTCTGATTCACCCGATCTTGGGCAACTCTCTGCTTGCGCTCGTGTGCTCATGAAATATCGAGAACATCGTGCAATATCGCTCAACACGTGGAAGTTGTAAGGTATGATGCATCAGCCGTCTATAGAACTAAGGATATTACCAGGGGTAACCACACGTTGGACAGTGGCGAAACCGTTTCATTCCAGCGATTTCAGCAATTTCAGTATTGGTCAGTTTATTCGGATGGATTTGATAGACCTTTTTCCATCGCCTCCATTGAAAGCAACCACTGTTCATTGTGTACAATAACCCCAAACTGAAATCCAAAGTGTGTCTCTTTCAGAACTCTCCGTTATTTCGTAAACGAAGCAACCGCCAATGAGAATGGTCGCGTGCCATTATCTCACACCATACAATCTGAATTTCTAAATTTCTCTCCGGCAAGACTTTTCCAAAAAGGCCCAGCCTCACAAAACACCTCTCCTTTCATCCGCAACGAACCGCAAAAGTACAGGCGACAGAACACACCCTTGAGGCACATCGATTTATTCCTTAACGAAACATTATCGCTTAAATAAGTTTGCCCCAGTCAACAGAGCTATTTTTGATACACAACAAGTTCCCGAATACAGCTTGTCACCAACTGTCAGCTCACCCCCCTGTCCATCCTACCCATCGGAGAGTATAAACGATGACAGGCCCCGCAATACGAGACAGAATCGCTGAATAATACGGAATCACATGCGAAAAGATGAAATACGTCGGACCGAATTGAAAAGGCGCATTCACCAAATATTCATCCCACCCACCTACTCCCCCATCCACAAGAAAGGACAACACGATGAAAGGAACTTATTTTTATTGCTCAGCGGTTTCACTTTTGGTGTCGCCGTGCTGTTTGATCCTGGAAACCAATAAAAAAACAGAAAGTTTTCAGTTGTCAATTTGTTTTGGTGTCGTGGCACACACTCCCACCCACCCACTCGAAGGGAATTGGTTTAAAATTTATGATTTCAAACTGGAAGGAGGACCGTGAGGTCCCATAAAGTCGTCAACAAATATTCGCGTGCATATCCTTTCACGAACTTCACACACCGCACTCCACAGCCGAGCCGAACCACAAGGGGCGCACAACTTCGAGCGAGAATGTGAACGTCTTTTTTTGGCATTGAAAACTTGAAAGAAATTCCCATCACACCGGGGAGCAGGACAACGCCGGATACACAACCAGAGTTCAAGTAAACTAAAATTGACATAACGTATGTTTTGGGGAAAACATTTTGACAGGACAGGATCTCAGTTGGTTTGTCTCCGGACGATTGTGGTGTGGTCCGTGGAAGGGGGTGGAGGGAACCAGGAGTGAAAAGCGTGCCTGACGCTCGGCGGGGAGTAAATATTTTAACAGTTTGGCAGTTAAACTTCGTTTTATGTGAAAGTTTGCAGTCAACCAGGGACACGTTTTGACATCCTGCACTAAGTGATAAACAAGTGAGAACGTCATGACTCTTTAGGAGGCGGGGAAAGGGGGTGAGATATCTGTGAATGGAACTGAACGGAAGCTTGGGAGAGAAAAAGAGTTTGGAACTTTTTTAGAGGAGAAAAGTTTGCGGTGCCAGGCAGACGTTGATGTGGCTTGAAGTGGATGCTTTTGACATCGTTTTAATTATCCGAAGTTGGATAAGGATATTCATGAGGTAAAAACTTCGTGTATACAATGTTTAAAACATGAAAGGTGGCAGTAAGGGGAGACTGAATGTAATTTACTTCGAATGGGAATGGAATGGATATAAGGTTGCATTTGGTGTGTGATTCATGAAGAGGTTACACTTTGAATTGAGCACACGTTTGGTTTCCGTTAGAGGAATGTGGTTAAGGTGACTGTTTTAGAAACGGCACATGATGCCATTTTTAAATGTGGTTAACATATTTTGAAAGCGAATTTCAAAGACTACAAGAAAACTGATAGAATTTGAGTTGTCTAAGGAATGATGACTTGGGAACTTAAAAGTGTTTTAAAACCTCTGGCTTTTATCTAAAAATGAAGAAATTGAGTAAAACTGACCTGGTCTCAAATGGTCTGAACTGGATTCAAAAAATCAATTTACGGCCACAGTTGACCATCACTTGAAAACTAGATTCGTTGCCCATCGCCGGTTAGTTATTATTCCAGTAAATCAATCGATCTGAATTAATACGAAATCAAATGAAATCCCAAACTAAAGGTGGAAAACATCGTGACCGTATATTAAACCGCATTATTTGCCAATCATTTTGGTATAAAATTGATCCCGATTAATGGAGTTTTAAGGCACTTTCGTGCACGTTCATATAGTAACCACTAATTGATTCATCCACATCAATTTAACAATGTCTGTTCTTGGTTATAGTCTTAAAAAGAAGACATGAAGCCAATTTTAAGTGTATAACAAAATTCTACACCGACTGATTGAATTGAAGGTGTCTAAGTAACGAACATGAACATGTCTTAAAACCTAGGAAAAACATCGAGAAATGAACAAAGTGATTAAAATTTATCTGGTTTCGGATGAGCTGAACTAGATTTAGGACTTATTCTCAATCTACAGGTGGCCATCACTTGAAAACTAGAATTTTTGCTATGGCTTGTTAAGTTGCCATCCTAGTAAATTAATAGATCGAAATGAAGACAAAATCAGGAGAAATTCTGCACCAAGAGTTGAAAACATCGTCTTCGTATATTTAATCGCATTGCCTGCCAATCATTTTGGTATAAAATTGATCCCGATTCAAGAAGTTTCAATACACTTTTCAGTAACTTTAAATTGTCACCTATAATTGAATCTGAAAAAAAAAACTGACATAAATGCAACAACGTCTGGACCATCCTTCAGTGAGAATGGCTTTTCCGAAAGCAGTTCAAGGACGAGAATAACACCAAACTCTTCAATCAACACTTTCCAACTTTACAAGAGGTTTCATGAAATTGATCCTTAAAAGAAAAAAAACTCCTCCACCGAGTGACGTCATTCGTTTTCGTTATCATCATTCACTCGCTCGCTTGACAGCATCGACAAGAACAGACCCCACACAAAGGCTTTTAACGAAACACGTTCAAGCACGTCGATAGACAGGCATCCTGGAGTAGACATCACTCCCACGGACAGGTGTCCATTGAGATTTTAAAATAAGACCTCGACGGAGGAGTGGCATCAGTTTACACTTCTCCCACGGCAGACTGTGAGTGCGGGGGTGAAGTGTATCAAATCAGGTCTGACGGCAAGTGCTTGCGCCAGTGACGAGACTGAGAGCATATCCAGAGGCACCGGCAGAATGACATATTTAATTAAAACAATCAATCAAGCCAGTCAAAGACAATCAGAGGTGCATCCCGCTGAGGCGCGACGGGAAGGCAGGACATGGCTCCACAAGGGTTGGACTCAAATTGAATCAGCAGTCAACCCGAGAGGACGTTGTCAAAGGAAATTTTAAACAACACCGACTGGTGTTGGTTGCTGAGCTGTGGATTTTTCGAAAGACAAAGGAAACATTCATCGGAATTCACCGTGGTATCTGCAGTCAAGGTCTGACGTGGGTGGCGTTCTGAGTGGCAAATCTGCAGTGTCACACGCAAAACAGGACACGCCAAAGTGGTGCAAAGACTGATTGAGCAGAATTGCCCTTATGTCCAAAGAATGAGAATGCATCCAATAACAAAGGATGCCCGTGTTGTTTTCTTTACTCTGTATTCCGTCTCATTGACTGCAGAATAAAACAAGAGAAACGAAAGTGGACATGCAATGGAACTGAGTCACACAGTCTTCCGCGGAGCACTATTAATTTTCCCGATGGCCGACAATACCGGGGACCCGTCCACTTGGATGGTAAACGCATAACCCGTGTACTTGGATAGTTGTCGAGCGGGTATTACCCGGGTAATGTCTGAAGCCCAAGGTGGTTAAGCACCGGCACATTTAACAGAATCGTTAGCTAGTAAAACCAGTCTTTCTTGATAACGTCAAGCACTCAAAGTTGTGGTTGCTGGGCCCTGCGAACGAATAGGGCTTGAATGCAGTCGCCTCTTATAAAATCATCGATAACTGACCAAGCTGGGTATTAGTTGTGGATGATCTTACAATTGCCTTATAAATAGACAACCAAACTATACTCAGTGACAAACTTATGCAAGCTCTCTTGTCTTCTAAGCCACCAAAAAATGAAAGTGCATTGTTCTATTTCAACCTAAGCTCGAAGGAGAATATGGCGGACTGCATGGAAAATCAACCATGCACCCACCCACCAACAACAGCATTAAATTAATCATTTTAATCGACTAAGATGGACTTGGCATATACTTCGACTGGGGATGATTCATTACAAGCCCTCTATTTTCAGCAGATATGTTTAGCGTGGGTCGCCGTGGCGTAGTGAGTTAGTGCGTCGACTCCTTTCACCTTTCATATTTCACGGCTCCACCTCTTTCGAGTCACTGACAATGCTCAAAGAGTATTTCCTGACTCGAAAAAGCTTCTCAAACTTGGCCGTTCGGAGTCGGCATTAAACTGTAGGACCCTTCCACGCGTGAGAAAACATTAGCACGCACAACACGAGTGCTTGCTGAGAAGCTAGGCCCAGGTCCGCCTCGGACTGTAGCGCCACCCATATTATATTATATATATGTCTAACGAGCTAATGTCCCTTGAACCAATCTCCCCAACTGACAACACATGCATGCCATACAATAACTCAGGGTCGATGGCATGGTCGATAGGAATGGTTGAAGAATAAGGTCAGTCTTTCTGCTTGGGTATAACAGAGTACGACTGGGAGCACATGGTATGATTTGGTCCTTCGAGCCGAATCAGGATTCGTCAAATTTCCCATACCATCGACTTTTACAAAACGCAGATCAGTATTGTCACGATAACCGATTAAAAAAAAACCGCACGGCCACCATTTTATCTTACACATATTCCCTTTATTCAGTATGTCCTCTTGCTTCACCTACTTTACATCGACTGCCTCGTAATACATCGAATTTAGTATCGCAACGGTATTCAGGGAGGAAGGTGGTGAAGTTTTATAAAACTGAGAAAGATATATATTTGTGATCGGATGGGATGGAATGGAAATAGCATAGGGAATAGTGGGATTGAACTACACAAAGGTTATTTTATTTTATTACATTTTATTCTCGCACATGTAGACTGTACTGCTCGCTGCTCTCCTAGGAAGGGATCTGATACGACTGCTCGTTTGCGTATCCCGTTGCCCTTGCTCCGTTGTCTCGCCCTTTTCCTTTGTTCGATGAACTGGCGCTATCTGCATACACGAAAATTGGCGGCGGCATCGGCCCATGGTATCGTTTTGGTGACGGCCTCAGCCGTCTGCGTTGGTTCGTACAGTCTACGCAAAAAGTTAAGCGGCGGTTCGTAACACACTATCACGTGGTATAAGATAAAGTGACTTTAAGAGCCAAGCAGTCTAAAACAATCTTCATCTCCTTCTTCTTCTTAGGACGCTACAGTTCGGAGTTGACACGGGCCTCACTCAACATGCCTCTCCATCGAGCCCGATAGCTCGCCAGCTGTCACCAGCTGTCACCAGCTTCGCACACCAAGTTAGCTGAAGTCCCCATCGACTTGTGCGCGCCACCTTGTACGTGGACGTCTTCCGTTGCATTGCCCCACAGGTTCAGAGGCGAAGACTCTTCAGGCTGGAGCTAAGTTGTCCATACGCTCTACATGGCCTAACCATCTTAGGCGCTGGATCCGTAGAAACTTGCCTAGACTCTTGTCGTGGTTGAATCTTCTTCTCGAAAACCGTCAATGCCAACAGGTCCAAAAATTGCACGAAGAACTTTTCTCTCGAAAGACCCAGGATTTCCTCATCCGCTTTAGAGATTGTAGAGGATTCCGCGTCATAGAGCACGACAGGGATGATCAAGTGCTTAGCTTAGTCCTTCGAGAGAGAGAGCTCTGCTACTCATTTGACTCTTGATCCCAAAGATACAGCGATTGGCAAGAGTTACTCTGCGTTTCGTCTCGGGACTGATGTTATTCGGAGCCGAGTTAGATGAAGTCCTTCACTATCTCAAAGTTATAGCTCCCGACAGTGACGTTCTGTGCGAATCGTTGAGTAGTCATCCTTTCACGATGACAACACATACTTTGTTTTGCCCATTCACCGCTAGACCCACATTAACCTCTTCCATCTCAATGCCAGCCAACGCCTCATTTATGGCTCGCTGCGTTCTGCCAATAACGTCAATATCATCCGCGTATGCCAGCAATTGAACGGACTTCTGGAAGATCATGCCTCTAGGGTTGGCGTGTGAGTCTTTGAAGATCTTCTCCAGGATGATGTTAGAAAAGTCACATGACAGTCGTCTTGTCTAAATCCTTTTTTGACATTGAAGATCTTGGTGCGTTCTTTTCCGACCTTGAAGGTGCAGCGAAAATTCTCCATCGTCACCCTTCTCAGTCCGACGAGTTTGGCAGGAGTGTGAAAACTAGACATGGCGTTGTATAGCTCGTCCCAACGTTGTATAGCTCGGCACGCTGTCATATGCTGGCTTGAAATCGACAAATCGGTGGTTGGTGTCGATCTGCATCTCTTCTGTTTTTTGGATCAGGATCAGGATCTGTCGTAGTGTTAAAATCTGGTCGCTGGTGGGCTCCCCTGGCCTGAAGACACACTGATGAGGACGTTTCCGGTTTTTGACGAATGGTTTCAGGAGCTCACACAAAACGGCAGAGAATGTCTTATAGGGGATGTTAAGGAGACTCATCCCTTGGTAGTTGCCGCAGTTTAAAGGGTCGCCGTTATTGTCGATCTTTTAATCCACTTTTATGCTAATTTTTCTGAAGTGGATGTCTAAATCAGAAAGTGGAATTCAAAACTTTACTTCACTTGATAAGTGATTTGTTGTTACACCGTTTAATGGGGATCGGGTATGTTTACGGATAAGGGGGGGTCGTTCCCAAACACCCCCCAGTTTTTAATGTGAACGTGAACATACAAATTAATATGCAGGCCAAAGTGTCTGTCTTCTCTGGCTTATCGTCCGACAAGGGCTACACAGGATACGACTATCGATAGCATGCCCTCCATTTGGAGTCCCCTGAAGCTTTCATTTCTCAAAGCGACCGAGAAACTCCTTCCGTTCTCAACTTTGAGTGCAATTTCCGTATCACAAGATTTCATATTTGCCACCACATTGATGTGGCTCGCCTGACAACCACTTGGCCCAGCCACCATGAGATTGCACGCTTCTGCCTCGGTCAAGGAATATTTTCCACATCAACCGCAAGCGTAATCAAGTTACCAGCACTCTGCCGGTTGCCTCTGCAAGAAGAAGGGAGGCATTTCAAAGCCCATTCCATACCCTCACCGGCACACATGCCCTGGCCAAGCGAACGTGGCGAACTCAATCAAATTCAAATTAGTTTATAATCACATTCAACCGGCTGGCAGATTCATTTCCTCCCTCGCTCGTGGTTTCGGCCGAAAACGAATGTGCCCTCATTCGTCATTGACGACGAGGGCCGGCTGTGGTTGAGAGGGACCGGAGCACATTCCTTCGCTTCCGACTCCACCGCCAGGGAGAACATAATTTATGTCCTTCTTGTGAATTTCAATTTGCCCATCCGCCCGGCCACGGACCATGACAGATGGACCAGGCGACGAAGGGGAGTGCGGACGTTGGAATCACATCCCTTGCCGACCCACTTGTGTAGGGGGATACATGCACAGGACACAGTGAGCCATAAAAAGGACGCAATTAGTTGTTCAAATGACTTTTCGCATTGTCGCCTCTGATAGCATCGTGGTCTTGGCTCGTGTTCCACTTTTGTGCGAAGGATTCCTTTTGAAATGGTGACGCGGTGGGGGAAGCGAAACAATGAGCAGAATGCAATATGTATGCAAAGTGGTGGAAGCAATTCTTTCTCTCTCTCCAATCTTAGTCCACTTCATGCACAAGGCATCCGCATTTCCTTTTCGTTTTTTTTTCTCCAACGACTTCGTGAGGATGCAGCGAACTGGTTGTTGTTGGTTCTTTGGAAGCTGCACGTGGACGACACTGATGCAACAACGGTGTGCTAAGCTCCCCTATCCTCACACAGAGTGTGGGGCAAATTGTGTTTTTGATTCGCGAACAATGGCCGATGTTGGTCGGGAGGAATCGCAAGATATATAAGAAGTTCGGATGCAAGCCGGAACCGCTCTTTATTTGCAAATTAACAGGACTGCCAAACGTAGGCCAATCAGAAATTTGAGGGAATTTTAACTGGACGGACACGTTTGTGGGCACGTTTTGGAGTCATGTTTCCTTGAAACAGCATGATGGAGCACCGAGAATTCTCCATCGTCATCTTGCTGAGTCTGGCGAGTTTGGCAGGAATGTCAAAACTAGACATGGCGTTGTATAGCTCGTCCCTATGCACGCTGTCATGCGGCCTTGAAATCGACGAAAAGGTGTTGGGTGTCGATCTCTTGTTTTTCCAGGATCTGTCATATTGTGTAGATTTAGTCGACGCAAGGACTATCGTTTTGGACTTACGAGCTGCATTGTTCTATTGTGATGGCTGCAGGACGGTGTCCAAACTTTTACACCGCAATTGCTTTCCCGATTGATGTGTGGCACTAATACGTCTCCAGCAGTCCAGCCGTCATCTGAGACATCTTATCCAATCTCAGTCCTTTAAGCTCAGGTTTTTTTTTAACGAAGGTTAGACATCAGCTCAAAAAAATCTGTTTTAATTAATAAGACACTGATTGTTTTAGACAGACTGTTCCACTTCACACAATGAACGATGATAGAAGAGAATTCCGTCCCCCCGATCTAGTCGACGTCAAGATTTCGCTACCGAGACTTAAGTCGAGCTGCAGGTGCAGACAGATTGTCTGCAGAGCTCTTGGAGTGCAGCTGGAGATGAGTCGTTAGGGTACATGCACCAACTCATCTGTAAGATATGGTCGCAGGAAAGCATGCCCTACGGGTGGAATCTCAGTATCGTTTGCCCGATCCACAAGAAATGAGACCCCTTTGACTGCAGCAACTATAGAGGGTTAAGTCTCCTTCGTAAATTCTATAAGAGCCTCGCTGCCTTTTTGTGTGAGCGCCTGATACCATTCGTGAATAACCTGGTAGGTCCTTATCAGTGCGGTTTCAGACCGAGGAAGTCCAACGTCGTCTAAATCTTCACACTACGACATCCCAGTCCTGCTGTACGGCGCGGAGGCATGGACAATCTCAAAAGCGGATGAGGAAGTCCTTGGTATTTTCGAGAGAAAAGCTCTGCTTGGTTGTGTGCTCCTAAGGAAGATAAGACGTGCTAAGGGGTAAACAGAGTCTCGTGTTGAAAATAGTGGATACACCTAAACCAAGGCATGTGGCTTACAAATTGCTACAATCTCTCAAACTAAAACACGCATCACTGATCACAAGGTCTTTAAGAGATGTGGATAACACGCAAGTTCAATCCCTGAAATGGTCGTCGTCGCGGTTGACGTGGACCTAGCTTCTTTGGCAAACACTTCTGTTCTGCGTGTTTCTCTCATAAGAACAGAGCACCCTGCGTATTGTCAACGTCGACTTCAAATGACACAGTTTAAGGCCCTCTATTAGCTTACAAGTTGTTCGCTCCGGAATTGAAATCTAGCCACTCAGTACAGGATTTCATAGACCTGCGCACTACGCAACGGTCTTCCAGCCTTGTCCCGGACTAGAGTTCTTATCGTGGTGTCTATTGGCAAGGCATGGGCCTGTGCGCAGAGCTGTAAATGCACAGGTCAAGTTGACATACAGCTCGCTGATAGTGGCGCCGCGCACCACTCTGTGGGTAGACCTTTCAGCACCCACTGATATGAGGACAAGTGTGCGCACTGGCCCGCAGGTCTAGGGGCTTTAATTTGATTTGGGGTAACTTGCCCTCCAGAGACTACAATGGCCATGGACAACGATTTTCGATTCTGCACATGAAGTATGATGTCCTTTAAAAGACCACAGTCAATGAAACGAGAGGCTCTTAGAGGTGTGCAAGCTAAACTCCTGTGCAATTCAGGAGGTTCAGTGGAAAACTTGGGTAAAAAGGTGTTGAATAATAAGCGATTGTGGCAGAGACCGAAGGCAGCGTGGAGTTTGGCAAGAAGCTGGTGAAGCTGTACATAAACGGTGGCATAACAACCCAAACAAGGCCTGTGTTCAATTTAGCCTTGTAACCCAAACAAGGCTAAATTGAACACAGGCTTGCACCCACGCTCCAAAGGTGACACTAGCAAGTTCGCAATTTCTATGATCTCTTAGAAAAAACACCATCAATGACCGAGGTGAGACACACAGATCTTTGTAGGTGTTTGCAACGTCAAGCCAGGGAACGAACGGAGCAGGACAGACTTGTTGGTTGTGGCCCATGTCCAAGTCCTAGTCCTGTGGTCGGTGTTCATGGATTGTTGTGTCTGAGAATATTGGAAAGCATTTGGAAGAGAAATGGCGGTATTTACGTCAAGAAACCTTATGTGGGTTTGAAAGGGTGGTTCTGAGAGAGACAAGGCCAAAATTGTCCTTGAACTTTTCGGAAGGCGTTATGGTTTACAGCTTTTCGGCTTTCTTACATGTTATTTGGCGACTACTCTGAAGAACAGAAAAGTGTCCTGGGTCTGTGCGTCGACTCCTACTCACTGAACCCTACACTGCCTAGTTCAGATTCAGCGACACGAGCCCACCTCTTTCGAGTCACTTAAAAGCACAACATGAGCGGTTGCTGTAAAAGCTAGACACGGGCTATCTACTGTCTGTAGCATTATTAATACAATATTAACCATACTAACAAGCCCACCCATATAAAGCTGTAGAGTTTGTTTGTTTCCCTTTTTCTACGGAACTACCAGCCCGACTTGAAAAATTATTTTTATCTTAGATGGGTCGTTTAAAAAAGAAGCTTTAGCGAAATTCCTGTGCGTTTAAAGTTCTAATTTCTATTTGAACCCCCGCACGCCCTTTCCCAGCGCTGACGTTTAAGAACGCGACACATAGAAAATAGAAGACAGAGCACACTGCTACAGCGCGGATGACACCTTAGAACACATCTAGTCTTATTAAGGACATACAGTGTACTCCCCCTAAGTCGAATTGTTGCGAGGTACCATAAATTGTTCGAGTTAGAGGGAGTTTGAATTAGAGAGATGTTTTTGTATGGAAAATCGAGGGAAGTGTATGTAAAATATGGCGAAAAAGTTCAAGTTAGAGAGAGTTTCGACTTAGGGAGAGTTCAATTTTGGGAGAGTCCACTGTAAGGGCCGAGGCATTTGACTTAAATTCGTTCTCTCTTGAATGTGCTCCGGGGTCTTGAAGCGGAGATTAAATCCGGATTAAATCCCTTGCGTTCTTAGTCAAATTTGAGATGTATGTGGTCTGATAAGGACATTCAAGGACACTCAAAGACGTGTTCACATCTGAAAATAAGGACATGCCTTAGCAACGTAGAAACGTTAGCATGTACAACCGAATCTTTTTTGAAGAACTTTATGCGATCGATTTGACGGACAAGGATTGACAAACATCCACTGGGTGTTTCTGCATTACACCCGCCAGCATTCACACTGTCCTTCAAGGACTTCTGGGGACGGGATAATAAAGAGATATTCAAATTTGTCAGACGAAATCATTTTCATCCCGTAGACATCATAAAATCGACTGAATTAATAAATTGACACGACAACATTAACCTTATCAAACATCTCAACGGCTTAATGAACTGAATTTAATCCTCCCTCCATCCATCCTCAATCCAAACTCCTGTTCAATGCCCCCACGATGAGAGACACCGCTCGCCTAGGCAACGTCACACCACCTTGTTTGTCTGACTAAGTCTTCACCGGCAGCACGGCGTTAGGTACATCTTCACAAATTAGCTGCTCCACGCTGGAAAAGCTCAGACATGCCATAGTCACGCCAGCACCTGCACTTGAACCAGAAGACGCCCGCACGCCCTATCCCAGCCCACGGTGTAGGGCACATCACAAAAGGCCGCACTAACAAGATCCTTTGTTTTAATTATCCTTTCAATCAAAATTAAAGCAAACCCGTTTCCCACCCCAGACAACCGCCGCGCCGCCGGCAGTCCGCCACGCCGTGGAAGGACGATTATTCACCTCATCACAATGACGCTCTGTTGACAATGCTTTTAATTACGCTTAGCAGACATAATGAAGTGCTTGTTCGAGTCGTGACAGTGACGACTTATCTCTCTCGCTCTCCCTGTCTCTGCACCATGACCGTGCTTGCTTGTTGTCGGTCGTCCCGCAAGTGGTGTCTCGGATTGCGAGTGAGAATATAACAAACGAGGTGGACATATTTTTAAAAGCGGAATGCACTTTCTCCTTGCCCCGCTTTGAAATGGCAATAACTGCAGCGGCGGACTCGTTTACGCTCGTCCTGTGGAAATGGTTGTGCGCACATATTGACATGCGACCTCTTATCCGCTCCATCATTTTAACCACCCCGTGTGTGGGCGTTCGGGCTGACAAGCACTTGCCAGCAAGACCATGTGACAATATGGATTCTGTTCTTCTTTCGGATGAAATTGCATCCGACAGACGAGAACACATTCTGCTCGCTGGGAATGGGGGGCAAATTGAATTCGCCAGTCGATCGTGGCACGGTCAAGGGATGGTGTGGGACATCGATGTCGGAATGGAATCATTCGCTGGGGGATAATGAGAATTCACAGACGAATCAACAAGTTGAAAGGACCCGTACTGATGATGGGGGAGGGAGGGGTGCACTGTCAGGACTTAAATTATTCTCATTTGGCGGGTGAATGGAATTTGAATTGGGTGATCTCGTCATTCACTTGCGCTGACTTGTTTGATGAGATTCAACGGCGATGGAATTGACGGTGGAACGGATGATTTCTTTAATGAGAGTGATGAGGATGTCCTGTGATGAGAAGGAGGACTGCGGATGGGAGTCTTGTCAATCAACGCAAATTTGTTTTCGTTTCCATTCAAGAACAAAACCTGAGAATTAATTCAACTGATTGAGCAGGTCGATGGGTTGAAGGCAGCCTCCGTCGGACTAGCAAGCGAGTGGACTTTTTGACAGAAGAGTACATATATCTTCTTCAGACATCTTTTTCTTCTTCTTTATTTGACGCTACAGTCCGGGGTGGACCTGGGCCTCAACTAACAAGCTTCTCCAGCTAGCACGGTCTCTGCCTAGCTGTCTCCAGTGTCGCACGCCAAGTTGGTTGATGTCCTTCTCCACCTGGGTGCGCCACCTTAAACGCGGGCGTCCTCTGTTGCGTTGTCCCACTGGTTCGGAGTCAAAGACTCTTCACGCAGTAGCTGTGTTGTCCAAACGCTCTGCATGGAGTAGCCATCTTAGGCGTTGGATCCGAAGACGCCTGGCTAGACTCATGTCGCAGTTCGTGGTTGAATCTTCTTCTCCAGAAACCGTCAACGCAAACAGGTCCAAAGATCGCACGCAGAGCTTTTCTCTCGAAGATATCAAGGACTTCCTCATCCGCTTTTGATATTGTCCATGCCTTCGCGCCGTACAGCAGGACTGGGATTATCAAGGGCTTGTATAAAGTCAGCTTGGTCCTTCGAGAGATACTACTCAATTGCCTCTTGAGCCCATAGAAACAGCGGTTGGCAAAAGTCTTTCTTCAGACATCACTGAGCATTTTACTCATTAAACTCTGCTTCATTTTGTTGTTAATTAAAATTGAAGCCTCCAATTGAATCACACCCAGAGGGCATCGGTCAGAATGGATAAGCTATCACAACTCCCACTTAATACACATCCTCCCCCCCCCCCACACACCCTTTTGATTTACATAAAGTCCGCCTGATATCAAGCATCAAGCACCAAGCATGACAGGTTCCATGACCGCCACAAAAATGCCATCAAACCGCCCCCAACTGCTCCTCATTTCTGACGCTTGCAAATAACGATGATTTACCAATATTTTCTCTGTTTTTCATTTCAGTGGTCGTTGCGAATCAACAAATGCGATCAACCACGAATTTATTGATCATAAACCTAGCGGTATCGGATATCCTTTTTGTGATATTTTGCGTTCCCTTCACGGCCACGGATTACGTCCTGCCCGAATGGCCATTCGGCAATTTATGGTGTAAATTTGTCCAGTACATGATTGTGGTGACATGCCACTGCAGTGTCTACACGCTCGTTCTGATGTCCTTCGATCGTTTCCTCGCCGTCGTTCATCCAGTCACCAGCATGTCCTTGCGGACCGAACGTAACGCAATGCTGTAAGTATTCACATCCTAGCGTGCATCTCAGTCAAATGTCACAACTTAATTGAGATTTATGCGCGAATTCGCATCCCACGTCAAGTCCTTTTATTTTTTGTGTGTGTGTTCTTGCAGAGCGATTTGTATGGCATGGATATTAATCGTTACGACAGCGATACCAGTGGCCTTGGCGCACGCCGTTAGGATATACAAATTCCGAGGACACAACTACACGGCCTGTGTATTCTCGTCGGAGGAGGACGTTTGGAGTCTGCTCGGTTTTCAGGTGAGTGGAAAGATGCCAGCGAATGGCCGTAAATAATAGAATTCGACAGGCGAGATAGCCATTATGTCTGCACATTGCTGGGGGCTCCCTGTGGTTAGGTCTCCGTGCGACCGTCTGTCGTTGCCTATTGACAGGCGCGTGTGGGTGAGACGCGGCGGCAGACTGGCATGACCTTGTAGGGGCAGGGATACCTGCCGTATGTGAAATGGACTCTGTTGGGTTTATGGCCTAGGGTATCGATAATTTCGTTTTTTATTGAATTTGCTTTTCTATTTCTGGCCGCGAACCCAGCGTGACTGGAGTCCACGGCGGTGGCAGTTGGAGTGCCGATCGATGGCCGAGGCAATAAAGAGCCTCCTGGGGAATGATTGTGTCTTCATTGTTTGGCAGATGAGCGACCGCAAACGTCGGCGGTGTGTGTGGGTTGTGTGCTTGTGCTTCGGGGTTATTGATTGCACGTTCACGTAAAATTAATCGCCACGCATTACCCGGGGATGATCTGTTAATTTATGAGCTCTTGTGGGTCGACACTTTCGGCGGGTATTCACCTTCGAAATGAAATGAATTTAACACGCGAGGATATAATGCTCTGGCAGGAGAAAGAGATGGGCGAGTAAGCTGGGTGGAAGCTTTGGAATTGGAGGAAAGGATCGCACATAGGACTTTAGATTACAGGTGCCTACGTGATCAGACCGAGGTGGACCTGGACCTAGGTTTTGCAGCCACCGCTATTGTTGTTCATGCTATTGTTCTGTCACGAGTGGACGAGTGGAAAGGAATACCCATTGAACATTGTCAGTGACTCGTGAAGAGATGGAGCCGTGAATTATCAAGGAAAATAAATACGGGGATTGAACCCGTCACTCCCGGTGTAGCTAAAGTACACCAAATAATGTGCTTGTGCTTAAAACGGGACATTGCTCGTACTCCTTCACTTGCACATCACGTGACGTACTCTTTTCATGTGAATATGAGTACACGTGAATTTAATTTTATAAATCTTCAACAGATGGAAATAAATTTTGTTTATGAGCTGTATAATGAGCTGATTCATTTCGAGTACATTTTCGAAGGATTTGAACAAATTCCACGTGTATTTAGGACGCACACGTTATCACGTGAAATAATTTGCCGTATATCTTTTATGAATACGCGATTACTCAAATCAGTAGAGTCAAGTCAGTAGAGCTCTGTGCCATCCTCCGACGCGTGCACTTGTCTCCGTCCGTGCATTACGCGAGTGAAACATCAAAAAAAAAAAATAAACCCCGCTGTCCCTCCACCCTCAAAAGCTCCGCGAGTGCCCGGAAAAAAAAATATATATATAAAAAGTGCTAGTGAAAAAAAAAGTCCTAGTGAGAAGTGTTTCGGTGTCAAGTTCGTCCGGTCCGCTCCCTCTCGCCCCTTTCCCTCACAAGCCACTGTTGCGCATTCAGGCGGGTGATGCAATGACTGAGAGTGCGTAGCATCTGACACAGCGAATCTTAGAAGTGTTAATTTGTTGGTGGACCAACTAAAATCGATGTATGGGCATAACACCCACATCGATTGTTGTTGGGAAGCAAATTTTGAATTTGCACTTCTCATTTCTGCTTCACCACTTGCAGTCGGAGTTGGTTTTTTTATATCTGCGTTTTGTCCTTTATTTGACGTTTTAGGGTTGATGTGAGCCATGTGCGTGGGCTTAGAGCGAATCTCTTCACTGTATATGTCCACCTATCCCGTTACAAACCAGCTGTCTTGGCTCTGAGTGAAACACAGGTAGGTGAGAATACCGAGTTATCGGATTTGAACCTGCCTGGATATAGCTTGGTGCCGCTCTTCTTTTTACACCGCGGTTTCGCCATTTACGTGCGTAGTGATGTAGCTTACCAAGTTCAACCACAATACGGTCTCTGTTCCAATCCGGAATTTAATTTTCTGTGGTTAAAACTCCATGTCCGTAAGCACTTAATTCACTACTGCTTTATTTGTAGAAGTCCAAGCTTGGATAGCAATTCAACTTTTAACGAATTTGATGCGCTATCCGATTCCATCTCATGAATTGTATCCCTGTATCCTCGCAATTCGGCGATTTCAATGTACACAATTCTAATTGGCTTCGGCATTCAGACCAGACAATACCCGAAGGAAGGTACGTCGAAATCTTTGCTGAGGTAAAAAATCTGACCCAGCTAGTAAATGAGCCCACACGAGTACCTGACATTTCAGATCATTCTGCCAACACCCTGGACCTGTTTCTCACCTCTCATTCTGATAAATATTCTGTTGACATATTGTCACCTCTAGGCTCGTCGGACCATTAGGAATTTTAACTGGTCACTTTGCCTCCTCGATAGTGACGCGGATGCCGCTGCTGATATGATCACAAATATTCTTCTGCTGGGCATGAGAACCTTCATTCCTCACAGAGTGAAGAGTATTGGTATGTGTATCAAGCCCAAAGCAAACGCATGGTACGACTCGAGCTGTAAAGAGGCTATTAGGATGAAAGAGTTGAATTTCCGGACATACAAAGCCAACCCTACTGAGGAAAACCGGAAGAAGTTTAAACGGGCCAGAAATGACTGCAATGCAACTATCAGACGTGTGAAATTCTCTTATGAGCAAAAGATTCTAAGGTCATGGAAACGCTGATAAATCGTCAGCTTATGAAATATCTTGAAACTCGGATGCTTCTTAATGACCGACAATATGGTTTCCTCAGTGACCAGTGGATCAGTGATCTGACAGCTTATCTCACCGAAAAGTGGAACCAGTCTTTGCACAATGCAGACGAAAACAAGATCGTTGCGCTTGATATTTCGAAAGCATTTGATAGAGTTTAGCAGTGGTGACAAAACGCACCCTTGGCGAAGACCAACGTCCACCGTGAAATATGTTGATTTAGCACCGTTAACCCAAACACAGCTGCTACCCTCAAAAGAAGACCCTCAAACCCATGCTCCTGGAAAATACTGCAGAGTCTCCCTCGAGAACCTCGATAATATGCCTTTTCCAAATTTACAAAACAGCGGAATATGGTTTTGGTATAGGGCTCATGAGTCTATCTGGGTAATAACCAGTCTTGGCGTTTACCGGATATCCGGTAAACCGAATATCATTACGGTCATTACCCAATTTCGGGGGTACCCGGGAACGTCAGCTACCGGGTGGGTATTCAACTCACAAATCAGAGGTGGATGTATGGTGGGTATATTGACTATGGAAGAAGGGAGCCAATATTTGCTCTGAGGGAGTGAGATAGGTTTCTGTGAAGAGGAAGGAGATTAAGCGCTCAGTTGGTTGGAAGCGTATTAAAAAATACACCGTGGCTATCATCGACAGAAGTATTTTTCAAATAGAAAAAAAATTCAAATTAAATGAGGAATATTCGAGTAACTAAGACTAAGAGTTAATTGGTCTTGAAGACAGACAATCAGAAAAATACCAAGTAAGTTCAAGCCAATATCCTACTGGATTTCAAAGTTAAATGAAGACAAGAAAGACGTTGTATGGTGCTCCAATATCGTTCAATCATCAAATAAGAAGGGACTGCACAAGTAGAAGCTGAGAACGGATTTCAAATGCAGGATATAATTACAACATCTGTTTATAACTTCAGTCATTGTGTTTGCGCAAACGCACCAGTCATATCAGCCTTAATCCAAGGCCCATATCACCCCTTATAAAAGTGCAATCCCTCGATCTTGCTAAACTGTTCACACTTTTACAGACTTGATCAAATCATTAGACCTGTTTTTTTTTTTTTTTTTTTTGTTGTGACTTACAAGACATATTGGTGAAAACAATCCGAAAAGAACCGGATACCCAATCAATTAGGGGTATCCAATTTCATGGCCCCCGGGTAATATCCGAAAAAGCGGGTACCCGGAAAATATCCCGGGTACTCGCATACCAAGAGGTCTTTGGCATACTCCCATGCCTTCTCAAGTACCATTCGTGGAGTGAAAAGCTTGCACTTAAACGAGGGATATGCCCCTTTGGTAGGAGCAGTCTCTTTTGTCCCCTTTTTAAAAAGAGGGAGAAACACTCTAGGTTGACAATTGCCAGGAGTATTACAGTGTTCCCAGGCCACATTAATAACACTAGAGAGCCATTGCGTTAAGCAATTCTGGCCGGTTTTGGTTTCAAATTGGAAGTTTAAACACAATGGGTAAGTTTAAAGCGTCGATAACTTCGGTTTTGTTAGTCAAAGTCTTCGTCTTCGAACACCATCAGTACTAACACTTTCCAAATGCCGTTTCTATGGGTTCAAGAGGCAAATATAAAGCCTCTGACACCTATATCATACCTGTCCTGCTCTATAGCGTGGAAACCTGGAAACCCTCAATGACAAATAAAGAAGTCTTATCTAGATCTAGAATGTCTGCGTTTGGTCCTTTAGTCTAGCCAGGCTGTGTAGAAAACATGGACAACACAACTAGACTCAATTAGAGAAGGACCTTCAGCAATATTAGCATGCGAGGCAGATGGCTAAAGATCGTGCCAGCTGTATAAGCTTGATGACAAAATGACAACGATGCGTCATCAGAAGAAGAAGGATAAAAAAATAGTACAAGTCTAATACAATTCCGACCGTAAGTTCGAACGGCAACATTTTGATACCAATGTACTACCTCTCTCCTAGCAAGCCACCCACATCTGCGCAAGGAGCTCAATGTTGAGCAGCTGCTTCTTAGAACGGAAAGAGCTATGCTTTGATGGTTTGTTCACGTGGATCGAATGTTGAATGGGATTCTACAGGTAGGTGGTCGCTTGGCAGATCCAGGTGGTTGGACCAAGCCTAAAAGCTCGTCTGGTTACTCTTGGGCTGATGACTTAGAGTCAGTTAAGAGATTTCTCGTGCGCACATTACCCATCGCGAACCTTTAGTTGTTTATGCGGGCAAGAAAATAATCAACTATCCACATTCATCCACATAGTATGTTTTTCTGTCTAATACAGCTCAAGTTATCCAGCTTTCATAGGAAGCGTTTCTCACTCAATGCTGAAACTTCTGCAAAAGTTGTTCAGACGCATTGAATGCCTACCTAAGAGACAGTACGCGGTAAGGAATCATATTAGCAAGCGTGCTTCCTTGCGACTAAAGCCGATCAATGTTGTATATATATTTTTGCTCAGCGGCAGCCATGTAGCCTTGCTGCTGCTAATTGAAAACAGAAGGAGCCAGCGAGCTGCACAAGCAAGTGTTACAATTCCCAATCACTAGAGTCCAGAAAGCAATAATTTAAGAAACAGGCAAGCCCAAACAGAAGTAATTCAGCGTTATACCACGTTTCCAGCGAACGAAATCGCGAGTTCATTTTCAGGGTCTGCAAACCTCGTGGTTTCTGATAAACCTCTTTGTAGCCCCGTTGAGTTCAACCGCCTATGAGAGGTTGTCAAACCAAACAAGCCTACAGAGTGAAGTTTTTTGGTGATCATTTCTTGATTCTATCTCTTTCTATCTGCTGTTGTTCGTACACAATTAGTTCCTGTCAACAGACAGCTGTTCTGACTGGCACTGAGAATTGAGAGCGAAACCATTTCAACCTCTGTGGAAAAGACGTATTTAGACGAACCTCGTGGTTTCGGTTCGGTGGAAAGGTGGTTTTATGCAGTCTGCAACCGTTTTTTTTTCCAAATGTCTTCATGATCATAATTGGCCTATGCGCCACCACTGTCTTGAACGTATGTACTTACTCGAAGGTCGACTTCATTTCTAGATTAACAAGGATGTTTAACTCGAATGTCGACTTCATTTCTAGTTTAACAAGGATTTCCATCAGCCGGTATTTAAAAATCATTGACAGAATATGGCTAGTGTCGTATTGGATTAAGTTTAATAATGCAGGGTGGATCTACGCCTCAATCAAAAACACTCTCCAAGAAACGCGATGTCTGCCTCGCTGCATTCAATAGGGCCCACCGTGTATTCTTGTAGTGCGTCTGAAGACCGAGTCACTCAATTTAACTGTGCGTCCGAAAGTAGGCTTAAAGGTAAACTGATGAGCATTCTTGGTGAGACGGTGAATTTATGCATTTGGTTAGGTCGCTTCATTATCGTTCGTTAAAAAGGCGATAAAATAAGGACAAAGAGAGACGGTACGTCGATGTTGGAGCGAGAACAATGATTCGGCTTTTGGATTTTATCTTGCAGGTGCAGGGTGGTCTTGGGGGCACAAGACCAGATTTGAGCCACGGAACAGACATGCCTCTAGAGTGGGTCTCTCTCAGAACGACTTCTGAGAAAGTTGCAGGAAAGAAGAGGAGGAGGAGGCCATACATCACCTCCTTAGTTTGTGCAAGCAACTCGAAGCAACATTTGGGTATAGTCCTTCTCTTAATTTGAGCGAGCTGATCATTGCTACCACCAGCACTGGTCACGGGCGTCGGTTTTATTTATTCAATGTGGTATCAACACGAGGCTATTGTTGCAGTCAGCCATTTATTTTCCTTCGGAAGCTTAGTGCATAACATTTTCGTGTAGCAATATATGCAGGAATGAAGTAATACAAGGAAGCCGTCCTCTGATTGGTCACTTTGGTTTAAGAAAACGTTATAAAAGACAGTCGTCAAACATTTTAAGGGGCAAGCGAGGTGGAAGTCTAGCATCTCTGCAATAGTTCATTTCTGATATATGTTGCGAGGTGTTAGTCACGCCGATGAGTGACAAAATGACTTGTGCTAATTGTGACTTAATCGAAGATGTCTCTAATCTCAGGGGTTTTCTGTAACCTTTTCAAAACTTACTCCTAGGCCGAGTTAGCTACGATAAATGAAACAGCATTACCCTCAAAAGGTCACAACATTACCGACGATATTGCCATGTCTGTATTCCGATATCCAGACCGAAACCAGTTCTGTTTCCTGGGATATTCAAGCCTTGGAGGCCAACAGGTAATGAAGACTGAATATCCGTCAAATATCGTTCGTACATATGGTAAACTTCGAATGCTAACTGGGACTTTCCTACATACATCATAATATTGTGGAAAATCTCCCTTATGGACAATAACACTGAGACAGAAGACAAAAAAGATAGAAAGATAGCAACAAAAATGGGAGGAGATTGCAAAAGATTGTGTCACAAGCCTATGATTGCGTCTGAGCATCGTACTAAGATCAATAGCTGATGTTGAGTTATAAAAGACGATGATAAGTGGTGAGGCACATATGTAGAGAAAAAATCATATCGACAACTGCTCAACAAGAGCCCAATTCTGGCAAGGAAAAATATACAATATCTGTAAAAACACTTGTTTGCTAAGCTGCCGGCTTTAAAAAGGATCGAACTGAAAAGTCTGCAATTGATTTTAATTCAATTTAAGATCATGTGAAGTAACAATCTTTAGAGAGGCAGAGGGATGTGCGCTTATATCTTTTAAGCCGCGCAACGGAATTTCATGCGGTTTTCCTCAGCGAATAGAGTTATTCGCGAGGAAGGTTTATACATATGGTCTCATATTGCTTTGTGCTAATTGGTTTAAATATGGTGGTGTTTAGGATTTCTGAAGAAATCAAGTCTAATTTTCTTAGAAAAGTACGGGGAGCTCCAAAGTTGCTGAAATCGTATCAGGTTTCTTGTGAACTTTCCTTTTCTCTCATTTTGTATTGGTTGGTTTTTAAGACTGCGGGTGGGCTTGATGGCACTGGGCAGGCTTATCGGCGTCCGTTTCCTCCACACATGTCATACAAATTCACACACGTTATTTCAGTTTGTCAGTCCTATCCCACTTTTAAGCGCCCCCACAAAGAAATAATCTGTGCCACACTGTAACCTTAGATCATGTTTGTTCAGCTTTAAAGCCTGCTTTGTTATCCCGGGATCGAACATACTGATTTTTTTGGAAGTCCGTCTTGGCTTTTCCCAAAGACCATGATAAGAATGGATTGTGTCCGACGTGTGCCTTTAATTAGTGCTAAGAAAGATGTCTCTAAGATCTGCATACTCCCTTGGAGTTCCTTTATGTTTGACATGCAGTCACTTTGATGATACGATCCAAAATGTTCTCAAAAATTACGTAAAGCATGTAACAGACGATTGCCCTGGTTAGAATATCGAACTCAGCGATAAATGCTTTTACTCGTTGCAAATACCAGAGATATCGTTCCTCTCTCTCACAGCCCTTCGGTAATTGCTTAATCTGCCGAAAGCTTTTAACTCCTCTCAAGCTGTACCCTCCTGTGAAACCAGAATATTCTGCTTCCGGGTGTCTGTTGATTCATCTACTCAAACCTCATCCGTAGCTCCTCATAACGACGAATTATGGTCCTCACTCCTCATTCGTTTTAAGCGTTTTTCAAAACAATTTGATTGAAGGCAATTTTTTTCCCACACACAGAGCTCCGCGCCACTCAATCCCGTTTAGGATCCTCGAAGCACACATCCATCCAATTCGATTGTTTCAAATTGAATAAATCCCATCTTCGACGTGTGCCCCGCCCTGGCACCCCTCAATCTCCGGCATTTTGCAGATTGTTAGACGCTATTTCGGGAACGATTCATAAGCCTGATGCGGCGTGACGAAGCACGCCAGGAAGGCGAGGTATTTGTCACTTTGCTGACGGTTTCGATTGATGGATTATGTAGACATTAGTCCATGCGCCGCGCCACTCTGAGACGGGGCCATTGTTCAAAGGCACACAGACAGACTGGGTCTTTGTTGAGATTTTAATTTTCAGAGAGGCCTTCGCACACGTCGTCGAATTCAAACTCATGTGGAGATTCAATCGATGCGAGTGGGAACTCCCACATTTCAAGCTGATTGGTTCGGAATGTAATGAGACAACGACGTGGACTACAATCGTGCGTCCTCCTCTAGTGGGTGGTATGTTTATTTTTTAACGACGCGACACTCATGGCTTGTGTATTGAAAGGTGACAAAGGGAATCTATTTTTGTACACGAAGCTGATTATCGAGCTTCCAAGCTGATTGATCTCATTTATAAGACACTGACGACGTTGTCGTGGAGCGGAAAGCGAGTGGGAAGTCATGTGTGGCCTTGAGGGGACCTATTCAACGCATGTTTGCGATCTCCTTGTAATTAGACGAGCACAATCGCACGTTTGCCAATTAGACAGACAATGGGACGGTTTTGAAGGTTTCACTATGAAATCGTTAGAATTTTGCGTAGGACGGGAGAGAAAAGCGGATAATAGAAATCTAGTTGATTTTTGTTGTGTCAATTATGAATACAGGCGGCGAGAAGGATCATTACTTAAGTCGCTCTTTTGTCGCACGTGGAGTCTTGTAAAGATTTTAAAAGTCTCTTTCCTGCTTTGAACTATGAAATTCTTAACTCAGAGTTTGAAGGTTTTTTTAAAGAACCTGGAAATAATGGAGCGGTTTCTGGGAAGATGGGACCAGTGATTGGAGTCTAACGCCAATGCTCACTCAGAGTTTGAAGGCCTTTTTATAGAACCTGGAAATAATGGAGCGGTTTCTGGGAAGATGGGACCAGTGATTGGAGTCTAACGCCAATGCTCACTCAGAGTTTGAAGGCCTTTTTATAGAACCTGGAAATAATGGAGCGGTTTCTGGGAAGATGGGACCAGTGATTGGAGTCTAACGCCAATGCTCACTCAGAGTTTGAAGGCCTTTTTATAGAACCTGGAAATAATGGAGCGGTTTCTGGGAAGATGGGACCAGTGATTGGAGTCTAACGCCAATGCTTACCCAGAGTTTGAAGGCATTTTTATAGAACCTGGAAATAACTTCAGCTTGAACTATATGGTCACCTCACGACACATTCAAACGCGAGTCCCACATCTGGTGCACAGCTGGCTCCAAAACAGACGAAGGCGTTGGGGCTAGAGCTTAGACATGAAGTACATGAAGCAGGCGTATTCGCAATCGAGCTCAGCCTAAGTGAAAGTATAGACAGAGCTATCACAAGCAAACACATCTCTGGCAGTACAGCTGCTCTTCTAGCCATCAAAAGCTACGAAGTCACTTCAAACCCAGTAGGGGACAGCATACAACTGTTACACCAGCTGGACAACACAAAAGAGAGTCCACCTGTATTGCAAGTCAGTTCCGGGATTTGTCGGCAGCCGTTGTGTTTAAAGTAAATTTTTATTGTGGATCACGTCAAAGAATTTAATACGTGTGAATACGCTTTTGACCGCTCTGCTACTATAGGCATAGAAAGTAAGGTAAGGAGGACCGCATTAAGAAGGGGATAGTAGCTGTTTATGTGGGTCGCCGTGGCGGAGTGGGTAAGTGCGTCGACTCCTGCGCAGAGGGTTGCCAGGTTCGATACCCGATTTTACTACCTATCATAATTCCCGTCTCCACCTCTTTAGAGTCACTGACAATGCTCAAAGAGTATTCCTGTCTAGAAAAAGCTTCTCAAATTCGTTCGGAGTCGGCATTAAACTGTAGGTCCCTTCCACGAGTGAAAGAACATTGGGACAAGTGGTTGCTGAGAAGCTAGGCCCTGGTCCACCTCGGACTGTGGCGCCAACCATATTATTATTAGTAGCTGTTTATACTGGATGAGGGTCCTCGACCCCAAAAGGAGATTGAAACCGAGAATGACGTACCGTACAAATGCAGCAGTCGTTAGACCAATTTTACCATATGGCGTCCTTGTTTGGTGGCCAGCATTAAGAAACAAGGCTGATCTTAAAACGATGCGTAGTATACAGAGATCTGCTTACATTAGCATCACGGGTGCACTTCGCCTTGCACCATCATCCGCCTATTCCAGAACAAATGTACCTTAATTTGATCATTTTAGAAGAACACCAGACACCAGGCTAACTGCGACTTAAAAACTTGTCGAAAATTATTTAAAGTTGATTTATAGAGGCCGCAGTGTCGTAGTGGGTAGGTTCGTCGACTCCTGTGCTGAGTAACGAATATTCAATAAAGTACAATGTAACGAAACGTTACTCCTCAAAGGCATTGCGACTTTTGATGACACGTTTAACTCGGCCAGAGAACACGGTGTGGACGAATTATTAGTGTTGTGGATCGAAGCAATGATAATGAATATAGCTACAATTGCTGATGCGGATTGTGGCTGAAATGTAAGGCCGGGGATAAATCGGAGCTGGTCGCAGGGCGTCGTCTCCTCTTCCCTGCTATGGAGCATGCTGGTGGACTCTCTGCTTGATACTCTCTAACATTCTACGCCCTGTCCTATGTGAATGACGTAGCTATATTCTCTGTCGGATTGTGCCTAGCGGATGTGTGTTCAAAAGGGCAGACAGCCTTACCCGTGATCGACGAATGGTGTGTCAGAAATGGGCTTTTAGTTATCTCTCTCAAAGGGATCGAAAAGCCTATAGTGACTTTTATCCACTGGCTTCTCAATAACAGAGTGATACGCTCGAAGCTTGGTGATACCATGATCCGCAGATCTGTGAACAGAGGCACACCGCAGGGTGGTGTACTCTCCCCTCTACTGTGGAACATGGTGGTCAACGAACTACTTGTGAAATTAGATGGGACTGGGTGTAAGGTCATTGTCTATGCAGCTGATATTGCCATAGCTGTATGTGGGAAATATTTATTCACGATCAGAGATATTATGCAATCTGCCTTATCCGAGCTAGTGAAATGAACAAACGAATGCGGCCTAGATGTCAATATGCAAAAAACAGACCTAGTCCTCTTTACAAGGAAATATAAATTCCTAACTTTGACCCTCCCACACTATTCGGGACTCCCTTGCTGCTAAGTGCCAGCGCTAAATTCTTAGGCCTTATACTAGACAAGAAGTTAAACTGGAAGCTAAATATTGAGGAACGTATCAAGAATGCCTCAACGGCTCTCCACTGAAGTAAAAGGGCCATTGGGTGCAAATGGGGACTGCAACCCCGAATGGTTCACTGGCTATGTATATATCGGTAGTCAGAGCCATGTTGCAATATGGCGTCGCAATTTGGTGAACCGCACTCGATAAGAGAATCAACATCGCCCCACTCGCTAGAGTGCAGAGGATGGCTTGCGTATGCATTAGTGGGGCGCTAAGGACTACCTCCGCTGAAGCATTAAACGTACTAATAAACCTGCCACCGATAGAACTAATTGGCGGACAGATAAGATGGAAAGAACTGCAGTCTGGACATTCAACGATCCTACGCAGGTATGCCTCTATACACATAGACTCAGACCTCACTCTACCTAAACTCCTCTTCGAGAAGAATTTCTCAACCACCATACCGCCCAGATCTTACTGGGAGTCTGAACACCAGACGCCGGATGATCCACTGCGAATCTTCACATATGGATCGAAGATGGATGCAGGTGTGGGTGCTGGTGTCTATTCCAAGGATCTAAATTTCCAGCTATCTTTTCGTTACCTGATCACTGTAGCGTCTTTCAGGCTGAGACTATAGCGATTAAGGAAGTCCTGTCATGGCTGAAACAATGTAATATCGCGCACAGATATCGCCATCTCTTCCGATAGCCAGGCAGCGATCAAATCTCTGGTTTCAGTCACCTTTAATTCCAAGACTTCGCTTAATTGCCGCCTATCTCTTAACGAGATGGCCGAGTACTTAGTACAAGCTCCGTGCTCTTTCCGGGTGGAGACCCACCCTCCATGCCTATCGCTACTATCAAGCATCTGCTAAATCTTGAAAGGCTTGCTCAAACAAACCGCAGATGGACATCTGACACAGGATGCCTCATTACCAAACAACTATGGCCAATAATCGATTCCAAGCGATCGCTTAGCTTGATCAGATGAAGCAGGCCAAACCACAGATCCCTTAATGCGTTCTCTCGGCAATTCTTTATCTCGCACGATACTGGTTGATCACATCCCACAATTGTGAACTTCATACGTACTTAGGTGTAAGTTTCTAGCAAGTAAGACTTATCAATCCACCCACCAGGATAACAGGGCACTGTGCCATCGGAACTCACGCCTCTAGACTAGGCCTTCCCTATAATGATTTCTGTATGAGCTGCATGGATGAGGATGAGGAAGAAACCATCGAACACTTGCCATGTAATTGCAGTGCTCTGTCATCCCGTAGATTCAGACTTCTGGGGGCCCATTTCTTTATTAATCTGGCTGAACTGAGCAGCATCAGAATCAGCCCTCTCCTTCGCTTTATCAAAAGTACAGATTGGCTTGCGGAATAGGTAGCCCAAGATCCGCGTGGTAACACAATGGGCCTTTGTTTGGAATAAGTGTGTCTACTGTCCGTATGCGCCGCAGTCAGCCACCTCAACCTAACCTAACCTATCTCTCTCAAAACAGTAGTTGTCTTCATCACGAGGAGGAGGAAATTGACTAGTTTGATCCAATTGAAGTTAGAATCCAATCCTTTTGCCGATGAAGCAAAATATCTGGGTGGTACTCTAGATACGAAACTTCTCTGAAAAAAAAAATCTCCCAAGATGCTGTCAGCTTTCTAACAGTGTGAGGGGATTCTCGGTAAGTCTTGTGGTCGATGGATCCATCTGAATGTACACGGCTATGATAAGGCCCATAATCAGTTTTTTGGTGGAATAAGCTTTCACGTAAATACGTAAATGTAACCTTGTACGCCTGGCTCTGCTCTTCACATCATGGGATGCAATCTCCATGCCATTTTCCGTCTTAAAAAAAGTGGTCTTTGGTACAACACCCAATGGAGTTTCGTGGATGTTCCGCACCGCATTTCATTTGACCCTAGCCTTATCGACCGACACGACCGAACGTCCGACACACGGACACCAGTACTTCAACTGCGCCGTACACACAAAGTCGGCTTCCCTTGCACTCAGGACTGGCTCTGTCTAGCATCTGAGCCAGGAAAGGAATGTAGTCGAATCTTTACGGAGGGCTCCAAAACCAATTAAGAGTCTGTGATGGCGCCATCGTGAAGGGTGACAACATTAGACTGCGCAAGTCACTAGGTAAATTTGCATCGGTTTTCCAAGCTGAAAGTCTTCTTTTTTAACTTTAAAATTAATTTTTATTTTTAAATTCATGATTCTTAAGACAAGGCAAAAATGATTAAATCCATCATAATATTTAAACAATTCATGTTCTTGAAATCTATCCTACAGACCCTCCGCAGGTACCCTAAAATAATCTAAACTCACTTATCTATTTGCCTTTCGGCGTCAACTACTATCTGTTTTTTTGCAGTCCATATGGACATATTTTATTGTTTGTGCTTACTGGCCAAGAAAATTTAGAAAAAACTTGGCGCTCTAACTGAAAGCAAGTCCTCTCTGAATATCATCATCTGTCAAAATTCAGGACTTGAGATCACCGATGAGCTTGCTAGACAAGCATCAGGACCTGAACTTGTAGATCACATTCTCAAGACCTGAAGCTAAGCTGGGACTGCCTGCGTCCTTGGTTAAGGGACGTCGTTGGACCTCTCGAGAACACAATTGGAAGTGGTATGACTCTGACGACTGTAAGAAATCCGCGGCATTCTTGCCATCTCTTGGTAGAAAAGAGTGCAGACGACTTACAGGCGTATTAACGGAACACTACACCTTCGCCAAACATCTGTGCACTTGGCCTAAGCGATAAAACCCTCTGCGACGGTAGAAGATGACGATTATGCGGAGCACATCCTCTGTCACTGTCCCGCCTTTTGCTGGGATCAGATGGTAGGTTTTCGGTGCTGATGTGGTGAGAGCTGATGTTGTAGGCTCTCCATTACTTAAGACCAAGAAATTGTAGCAAAAGTAGATCAAGTTTTTGAGACTGAGTAGATTAGTTCTTGAGTCTGAGTGTTCCAGTGTAGTGATAAAAACCTCTGACAAAAACAGTAACATTAAATACTCCTCAATGAATTTCGTTACTAGTACGGTATCGTTACTTTTTCTGACTACGTGAACAGCCCAACCGACATGGGTCCTTTCACTCTCTTCTCTTCTCAAATTACTTTTTATTTAATATTTCTATTTGTTCTTCTTGGGTCGCCGTAGCGTAGTGGGTAAGTGCGTCGACTCCTACGCAGAGGGTGCCAGGTTCGATACCCGAATTTAACGCCTATCATTATTCACGGCTCCACCTCTTTCGAGTCACTGACAATGCTCAAAGAGTATTCCTGTCTAGAAAAAGCTTCTCAAACTTGGCCGTTCGGAGTCGGCATTAAACTGTAGGTCCCTTCCACTCGTGAGAGAACAATAGCACGCACAACACAAGTGGAACAACTCCAGTACCGAGATAAAACGCAGAATTACTGTTGCCAATCGCTGTTTCTTTGGGCTCAAGAGGCAATTGAGTAGTAGAGTCTTCTCTCGAGCTAACATTATATAGCTCCTTGATCATCCCTGTTATGCTCTATGGTGCGGAAGTATGGACAATGTCAAAAGCGGATGAAGAAGCACTTGGTTTTTTCGAGAGAAATGTTCTGCGTTCAATCTTTGGTTGAAGAAGATTCAACCACGAATTGTACGGGCTGTACAGCGGCATGAGCCTAGTCAGGCGTCTACGGATTCAACGCCTAAAATGGCTGGGCCATGACAACACTGCTCCAGCCCGAAGAGTCCTCGATTCCGAACCAGTGGGACAACAACAGTGGACGCCCACGAAACCGATGACGCACTCAGGTGGAGAAAGACCTCAATCGACTTGGTGTGCGCAGTTGGAGACAGCTGGCTAAAGATCGTGCCGGCTGGAGAGGCTTACTGGTTGAGGCCCAGCTCCACCCCGGACTGTAGCGCCATGCCTGATAAGAAAATTGTTCATTGCGGTCTGAAGAGTTGAAGTCGGGATTGCCTAAATTATTAGTGTAATGGATTGCTTCAATTCAGGCAAATTTCCTGGTTTTGTTTTGCACAACTCTTGCTTGACAAAAACTCATAAAAGAAAGTCTGGTGCAGTCAGGTCTGCTCACCTTGGGGCCAGCGGAAAGTGGAGTTTCTGCAAATTGACTTGTTTGGGAATTTTCGTTGGAGCTCCGCCATAACCGGTGTGGCTATGTGTGCAGTTGGTTCATCTTGCTGCAACCAAATGCTGTTGAAGCGGATCATTCTACGGCGCAGTTCTGGGTAAAAAAACACACCTTTAACATGTTTAAACAACGGTCCCCATTGACAGTTACTGTTACACCGTTTTCTTCAAAAAAGTATGGTCCCAAAATGTACCTTGAAGAAACTGCGCACCACACAGTGACTCGTTTTGGGTGCAATTCCGTCTCACGAAGTATTTCTGAATTAGATTCACTCCAAATGCGGTAATCTTGCTTGTTTACATTGTAGTTTAGATAAAAATGAACCTCATCAGACATAAGCAAGCACTTTATCAAGCTTCTTCGGCCATTTCAATCATTTTCGGCAAAATTCAAGGCGAATAGAAAACCTAGAGGGTTTAATTTTCTTGTAATTTGGACTTTGCAAGGAACTTTGTACGGAAACAAGCTTAATTCATCATGAATTGGCCGTTGTAAGACCGTCTGCTAACTCCAAATTGCGCCGATAAGTTTCTAATCGTAGTAGTTTCGAAGCGAAACTACAGCCGCAATTGTGTCTTGGACCCAAACATTGCCATCTTGGTGGTGCTACAGCCGCAATTCCGTCTTGGACCCGAACATTGCCATCTCGATGGTGCTACAGCCGCAATTGTGTCTTGGACCCGAACAGTGCCATGTCGATGGTGCTACAGCCGCAATTGCGTCTTGGACTCGAATATTGCCATCTCGATGGTGCTACAGCCGCTATTGCGTCTTGGACCCTAACATTGCCATCTCGATGGTGCTACTGCCGCAATTGTGTCTTGGACTCGAACATTGCCATCTCGATGGTGCTACAGCCGCAATTCCGTCTTGGACCCGAACATTGCCATCTCGATGGTGCTACTGCCGCAATTGTGTCTTGGACCCGAACATTGCCATCTCGATGGTGCTACAGCCGCAATTGCGTCTTGAACCCGAACATTGCCATCTTGGTGGTGCTACAACCGCAATTCCGTCTTGGACCCGAATATTGCCATCTCGATGGTGTGGTCTTCGTTCGATGCTTCCAGATTTGGCAAACATGTCCGTCTACTCGGGGGAGTGCCTGAATTCCCTTTAATCGGAAATGATGAACTGCAAAGCATGGTACCGCTGCACTATCTAAATTCTCTTGTCGGCATCCCAAGCATTCATTTTAATGAATTTAAATAGCCAACCTGCCAAATAAAAAAAGAGCCGATTACTCAGACGGGAAAAAAATTTATCGCTTTTTGGTCTTGTAGCACAATTCGTGCGCCACCCTGTAGTATACTCTTTCTCTACACTGTTTTTGATGCTGTTGTAAGCAGATTATTGTGGTTACTGCGTAGAATGGTAAGGACTTTGTGACTATTGTGATCCCATCTGGGTCGGGGAGACGGTATTCTCGTCCACCATCATCCAGATCAAGTGGACAAAATTGATGAAGCTAGCATGAAAGCTAAGGAATTTAGAAGAGATTAATCCTACAATTACACAAGCTTAGGAAAAACAGCAATTCACATACGCATCAAGCATGCAAAAAGCCATGTGGGGGATCTGTGAATTACAGCTGGTTCATGGTGTCACGCAAATGTGTTCCAATGACCTTTTCCATTCCAAATCAATGATTGGGCTAATTTTTGCATAGATTGAAAATGCATTCAAATTAAACGCCGACGCGTGCATTTCAGTTATTCAATACCCAGCTTTACCATATTTATTCCACATCAATAGCCTCGTCCGGGTGCCCACTGTGACTGTCGCTAATGAGTGCATCCGATTATTTCGTTCGGCTAATTCGAATAAGTTTTTGTTGCAAATTGTTCTAATTGAACCAGACAAAAAATAATAATTCATTCACTGGGTGCAGATGTTGGGGACACAGATGTTCACATGGTGTGTTGAATTTTAAAGAGATAGAAATGTGATACAGATACACATTTTTACAGATACAATTTTGGAATGTTGTCCAGGATCAGTCGGCTGTAGAAGGGGAACTACGAAATAGTGACAACCACAGCGGTCTCTTCTTCTACAAGATCATCGGCTGTGGCTACAGCGGCCTCCTCTTCTATTAGACCTTTGATTGCACCCACGCCAACCTTCGAACAATAAGAGCCGATCTTAGGCTAGTGTACCTTGTGCTGGTCCACTCTTGATGGCGGCCTTACATCAATCGTAAGTGTCCTCCTAGCGACTTTAATTTGAGAAATCTAAGCCAACCACTTACATTGAAAAGTTTATAAATTAGATACGTTACACAAAATACGTGTCCCACAGACAGACTCCCTTTCCAAACAGCACTTTAAACCAAAGAGCCAGCTTCTAATTAAATTGCTTTCAATCGACAATGCAACTCCCAAAGGGCTGCCGCCCCCATCATCATCATCTGCATGAAAGGCCTCTTTAAAGGCCAATCGAACAGCCTATCCCCGCAGGGAAAGCATTCGTGGCATAAATCAATTATTGCAATCAAAAGTAACGCAAGGCCACACAAACAACGCTGCGAACCGTACAATGATCGAGCATTAAATCACAATCGATTGTTCTCGGCGCAACTTAAAGCATTGTGCATCCTTCATTTGCATGTCGACTCACCTACATTCAGTCAAATGAATCTCTGGAAACTGGGTGATGGTGGAACCTTTTTTTTCAATAAAGGATCGATTGTTGTTAAAACCAACATCAGAGCAACCGTTCTCCTTTCCCTTGCTGCATGACTTCTGACATATGCGCGCTTGAACAAATTATTCGAACAAAAGGCTGTCCTTTGTGTGTGGACGCAAGTGGTTCGGGGCAGGGATTGAAAATATTTTCTGTTTTCACAATTGCCTTTATTACCAAATAAATAAAATGAATTAAATCGCCAATATAATTTGATGAAATGGAGGGTTATGAGCGAAAATTTACTCGTGAAATGATGTACGATGCATTCGTGGATACGTTGCTGGAATTTAAACTCAAAATTGCAAATACATCATTTGGGTGAAATACATTTTCTAACCAAGTGATTCCTGCCATTCAGTGGTCTATGGCTATCTGGAGAACTACTCAAAGACGCGAGCGTATCACGAGGATGGTGGGCGAAAGGTTCACGAAGGAATTTTGGTAGCTTTAGGAGTACATCAGGGGTATGGCCATGGTCCTATGCTCCTTCTTGTTCAGACAAATTCCGTACAAATTCCAATTTGGGATTTGCACAGCAACAGGATGAAAGTGAGATTTTTTGTGTAATGGAATGCATGGGCCTCAATCATCAGAAAATTTTTTTTGGTAGAATTGATAAGTTGCCACAGAGATTTTTTAAAGATTTTATAAAAAGAGGTTGGCTAAACTCTCATTGTTTCTGCCTGCTAAGGCCACCACGAAGTAGTCGGTATTCTCTGTGCCAAATCTGGAAAGCGAAGTTTGTTTCTTTCAAAACGAAGGGTGTTTTCCAATACGTCAGATAATTGCGCATCAGCAAAGTAAGTCATGCTTTTGCATCAAATGTCGAATGCATTTTTTTCATCGCAACATTTGCTGATGGCCTGTTCGCTTTTTTTGTGAGCAGTAGATCTGTTCACAATGGGTTTTCGAACAGTAAGCTTTGCCATTAATCATTTTAGCTGTGTTTTTTTGCAAGCGTATATTCGCTTAATTTTGAAGTGCACAAAAAACTATCATCGGCCCTTCATGATTCATCATAAAATCTTGGCAGCACCGACGACATTTATGACATTTGCTAAGCAGTCAGGGGTGTAGTCGTGGAAGGTGATGGTTGATCTTTGATGGTCACAATCTTCGTTTTGTGACTGTGTAGCGTGACCATCAATTTAAAATCAATACCACTTAATTATTATAAAATAAAAAAAATTTCGTGAAATATATATATAGAATAGTGTACTAAGCCAAAAAAGGAAAGTATAGCAGACACTCTGAGTATTCGAAAAATTGCATACTTATGGATGCCAAAAAAATTAAAAATTATCTAATACATCAACCACTCCTGCTGGTCTAACCCACATACAGCAACCTAAACGATGAATGAATAAATTCAGGAATGAACACACAGAAAATAATGTTTGGAAGAATTTTTTTTATCCACGCTTATTCCTTAAGCGGTGATAGATACGATGAGTAACTTAAAAACCTTAGATTGAACTTAGTAACACCCACGAGTAGACACACCTACTACGCCACGGCGCACAGTGAACCGTCTCCATACAAAGCATAATTGGTTTTTACGGAAGTAGGATACCCCGATTTATTTTGATGAAAATCGATAGTTAAAATAACATAGGATAAACTACCCAGTAGCGAGCCCCCTTAAGGAACATTTTGACTTCGTCGCTCTCTCAAATTTAGTGACTTAGATATATGAAAACAATTTTATCATTTAAGGAAAGCTTGATGTATAACTGTATGATATAAACAATAACCTTTTATAAGTATTGGACTCAAATTGAATGAATTTAAATAAAGTAGAAGTAGAGTTTGGCATCAAGCTGCCTTGTCGAAAATGCGTGCCTATGGCATCGATGAATTTCTTCTTCTATGGATTAGAAATTACCTTCCGAACGGTGCAATTCAAGTTGTTTTGGATGGGTTCAAGTCTGACATCCACCAAATTAATGCTGGTAAATGATCTCTTGTCTGCTACTTCTAATCCAATCCATTCCTTCGCTGATGACAGCACGCTTAGCTTTTCATATTCGTTCCAAGACCACCGACCCCGCCCTTCGGCCGTAGAATTGGAACAGCAGCGTAGGTTAAGCACGTTGAATTCCGATCTTGACAGCATAATTAACTGGGGAAAAAACAATAGAGTGGAATTCAATGCTTCAAAAACTCAATGATGTCTGCCGTCACTCAAGCGAATCCTTTATAATCCCCCATTATCCATGAATGGCGCTTGTGTCGATGAAACTGGAAAACTTTCCATCCTTGGTATGTGTATCAACACAACACTTAGTTGGAACGTTCACATATTTGAGGTCGCCAAAAATGCTGCGTAGTCACCGTGGCGTAGTGGGTAAGTGCGTCAACTCCTACGCAGAGGGTGCCAGGTTCGATACCCGAACTTACCACCTATCATAATTCACGGCTCCACCTCTTTCGATTCACTGACAATGCTCAAAGAGTATTCTTGTCTAGAAAAAACTTCTCAAACTCGCCGTTCAGAGTCGGCATTAAACTGTAGGTCCCTTCCACGCGTGAAAGAACAATAGCATGCACAACACAAGTGGTTGCTGGGAAGCTAGGCCCAGGTCCAACTCGGACTGTGGCGCCACCCATGTTATTATTATTATTATTATAAAAATGCTGCGAAATGTTTCTTTTTCTTCTGGTAGCGCTACAGTCGGGGGTGGACCTGGGCCTCAACCAGTAAGCCTCTCCAGCCGGCACGATCTTTAGCTAGCTGTTTCTCCAACTGCGCACACCAACTTGATTGAGCTGCGAAATGTTTAGGTTTTCTTAATCGATGCAAGAAATATTTCACCCCTTCTGATTTGGCTTTAATTTATAAGGCGTACATCCGCCCCAAGCTTGAGTATAACGCTCATATCTGGTCTGGTGCCCCCAAGACTACACGGCACCTACTTGATAGAAGCCAAAAGCGAGCGATAAAACTTATAGGAGACAACAATATCGCAGAGTCATTAGACTCGCTCGAACATCGACGTACCGTCTCTTCTTTTTTCAGTGTTTTATCGTTATTTCAACAAACGATGCTCAAGTGAGCGAGCCAACTGCATTCCTCCTCTCCATGAATTCACCCGCAATACTCGTATCGCCAGGAATGCCCATCAGTATACCCTTAAGCCTACTTTCGGACGCACAGTTAAATTCAGAGACTCGTTCTTCAGCCGCACGGCACGAATATGGAATGCTCTTCCCAAACTAATATTTCCCACAGACTAGAACCCGCAGATATTTAAGACCAATGTGCACAGGTACCTCCTCTCCCTTTCTCCCTCTATACCTTCGGCCCGTGCTGTGTCTTGACCCCGGACACATAAGGGTATTATCAATCCCTTGAGCGCGCGCAAATTATAAAAAAAAAACGAACCGTTTCGAATCGCAGTGAAAGCTGAAAGATTCTAAGTTTTTATCTGGTTTTCCAATTTGTTTCAGTCTCCATTTACCATTGGGATCAGATTAACGCCATTATCACTAGAGTGGTCAATCAGTGTTAGTAGCCTACCTGTGGGTTTCACAATGAACCAACATGGTCTAAGTGACCTGGCGAATTCATTAGCAGCCCCACCTACCTTCCTGCGAACTGCATGAGTAAATGCAGAAAACAATGATACACACGAAGCAACGCTTGCTGGGACCGACCGACGATTCCGAACGGCGAAGTTCGAGAAGCTTCTTCTAAGCAGCAGCACTCTTTGAGCATTGTAAGCTTCTCGAAGTTGCCATGAATTATGATTGGGGTTAGAACCTGGCCCCGCCAGGGTAGGATACAATGCACCACCCACTGTGACTCATTTTATACAACAAGCTTGCACTTCAATGTGCTCGCATCGCATTTTTGTTATTCCATATTTCGGAATCGTTCCAATTTCACAGTCTTTTGTCAAGAAATGAGATTCCACTTAATAGCATATCTTTATTTTTAAAAACCAATACAACTCTATGTAAACTAAAATGTGTTCACTTTAAATATGAATTTGGGTTCATAAGGACCTGGCTTGACGGCTGGAATAAAAATTGTAGTTTTCATTCGTATCGTTCTGTCAGTTGGACTCCTGTCTGTATTCAGAGGCATTCTTTCCAGTCTTACATACAGACAGATGACGATACAGACATACCTACTCGCTTCAACGTCGCTCCCGAATGAATTTGGGTAAATTTCATGAAGGGTTTGTGATCATCTTCGGCCCGTGCTGTGTCTTGACCCCGGACACATAAGGGTATTATCAATCCCTTGAGCACGCGCAAATTATAAAAAAAAGTCTGCGATCGCTATGTGTCGTAATTTATACCGTTTTTTGGCAGCATTGCAGAACGGACGATGCATTGTCACCAGGAGTTCTTACTTAAGAACATATTGCATCCCTTTAGCGGTGCATTGAAGAACATTTATGAATTCCTGCTTCATTATCGATCGATATCTACGCACTCTACTCTGAGATGAAAAATAGACACCAGAGTACGCTTAAGTCAATATATTGCCTTCCCATCCAGGAAATCGATATGTCTCCCCATCGTTGCAGTACAACGCCATAAAATTATCCCCAAAGCAACTGTCCTCTCCTAAGTGGCATCCCTTCCCCAGGCCTTAGTCTATTCAATTCCGATAAAGGCCATATCCTTTGTTGATCTTCTTTCGGATAAGTTCATTGTTTTGACTCATTCATGCCGATAGACAGGGCGTCCCTCCAACCACCTCAATGACGTGATATCACTTGAAGTGCTCCTTACCATTGTTCCACCAGCACAATCAGGGCTCGCACATCTGGATGCCATTCAAATTGCCTAACATTCCCGCACACCCACAGAAACAACCATCAAGCTACGATATGAAACAATCAACCTGGCGTCCAAATATGTATCCTTTCCCTTGTGACATCTTTACAAACTCAATTTGTTAAGATGCCGGTCTTTGACTGCCCGGGAAACTTCCCCGCCTTCACCTTGCGTGATGTTTCGACTAGAAGTCCTTTGTTATTAAATGAAATCATCTCTAAAGGACACACTTCAAGCGAGAAGTCACATCATTGAAACAAAAGGCCGAAGCAAATTACTCGCCACACTCTCTACCAGGCGGCCTCTCGACAAGTTATTATATTCATGGCCGAGAATGAAAGAATCGGATAAGACAAACTTCCAGAAATTGAAACCTTTGTCTTCTTCGCCTTGCGGGGGATTGTCCACTGATTAAATGTAATTAATTCGAAAAGTGAATTGGACCATCATCCGGTGAGAGAGATAAAATGCTTGACGAACGCAAAGGCCCACGGAATGACCTCTCATCAGCGTCTTCTGCCCACACGAACATTTGTGGCTGTCAGGGTGTTGTGTTAATTGTCTTCATCAGGAGACTGGTTCCGTTAGGCGTGGTGGACGACGTGGGCAGACTCCATTGGGAACAGCGTAGGTAGAAGATAAAATTTAAAAATTCTCCTCTTGTCGGTGTGAAGAATCTCAGCTCGTAGTTGATGTTTTTTCCGTGTTTGCCAGGGGAAAACAAAAGCCACGGGCAACATTGTCAAGGATGACTAACAGAAGATGGTGGCAAGATAAAGTGAAGGGAAATAACTCCCGAGTATACAGTGGCGGTGAAATGTTAACCGGAAGTGAATTTGTCTTCGAATGTCAAATGAATGGAGGATGCCGTCGGGAAATGAATGGGAAATCCAGCAGGAAAATGGTTTCTGTTGGCGCCGCTGGGGTTTTGTTGGAGGTAGCAAATCTTAATCTTAAATCTGGATGTCTTCTGCCGTAGTCTGAAATTGGCTTCGGAGCATTGAATTGAATTGAAGAACTTGGGGTGTGTCATACAGACACCAGTACTGTGACCATGAAGATGCATTATACCTGCTTTAAAAATTCGATAAGCTTCCTAGATGGAATTTTCTGGAAAGTCTCTTCCTGCTAAGGATGTCTTATTTATTATTTTGAATCTTTCGCGGCCAATGCTTGGGCAGTCGATCATTCTGTGTTCCATTCTTACCTTCACCTGCCGACAATGCCAACAGATTTCTGAACTGGTAAGACCCATTTAATGGAGGTGGTATTAAAATTCTCTGTATCCTGTTAGTGTTCTACATAGTAACCTGAGAGATCCCTTGAGCTTTACATTAGTCCACACACGCCCCAGAGCCCGAAAATTCTCCATACACGTCCTAGAGTGTGGAAATGTTCCATATACGAACCAGAGTCTGAGAATGTTCCACATACTCCACAGAGTCTTAAAATGTTCCACATACGCCGCAGAGTCTCAACAAATTCCACATACGCCACAGAGTCTGAAAATGTTCGACATATGCCCCAGAGTCTGAAAATATTCCACATACTCCCCAGAGTCTTAAAATGTTCCACATACGCGCCAGAGCCTGAAAATATTCCACACACGCCGCAGAGTCTGAAAATATTCCACATACGCCACAGAGTCTGAAAATACTCGACATATGCCCCAGAGTCTGAAAATATTCCACATACTCCCCAGAGTCTTAAAATGTTCCACATACGCGCCAGAACCTGAAAATATTCCACACACGCCGCAGAGTCTGAAAATATTCCACATACGCCACAGAGTCTGAAAAAGTTTCACATACTCCCCAGAGTCTGAAAATATACCGCATACGCCACAGAGTCTGAAAATGTTCCACATACGCCCCAGAGTCTGAAAATGTTTCACATACTCCCCAGAGTCTGAGAATGTTCCACATACGCCACATAGTCCGAAAATGTTCCACATACGCCATAGAGTCTGAAAATGTTTCACATAGCCACAGAGTCTGAAAAATGTCCACATACGCCCCAGAGTCTTATAATGTTCCACATACGCCCCAGAGTCTTTAAAATTTTGCACATACGCCCCAGAGTCTGAAAATGTTCGACATATGCCCCAGAGTCTGAAAATATTCCACATATTCCCCAGAGTCTGAAAATGTTCCACATACGCCCCAGAGCCTACTGGTACAAGTAGAGCACACCTCGTAGACCTGAGTTCTTAGGGTTAGCTAAATCCAGCTTGTACAGCTTAGAAATTTGACTATCTTCGATATACTTTGGTTAGCGATCTCGGAGGTCACTAACGAAGCGCTTGCCGAACACGAGATATATTTTTTTGGTTAGTGCCGGACAATCACAAAGAAAGCGAGGCATAATTTCCTCTGAGATAGTGTCGATTCAAGTGCGACAGTGTGGGTACAGCGGAGCCTCACAAAATCCCAGTATATATTCTGGAATTTCGTTGGATTCTCCTCAGAATCTGCAGAGTCCTTCTTCTGATACTCCTCCTTTCCTTAGGTGCACCTTTAAGGACCAAGTTACGAAGCCTGTTAGGATACGGAGGTTGGTGTTGCTTATCTTGATTAATCCCTCACACCTCTCGCTGTTATATTGACCAAAGAGTTTCATGGGATGTTTCATGCCGTGAGCGTTGTTCCAGGTATCTGCTCGGTTCATTCCTTCTAGTTCCCTGAACTCTTTCCTGAGGACACGATCTCTTACGGTGCAGAATGGTTCAGGGCCTGTAAAAAGTTCCAATGTTTTTTTCCTACCGAGTAAGTCGGCCTTCTACCCCTGTATGGGTAGGTATCCAGCAGAGTTTTACTCTGTTTATCCTGCTCAAGTCTTTAAGCTTCTGTAGGCATTCCCACACAAGTTTGGATTTGATGCGAGTCTAGTTTGATTGGCTGGGAGTCTAGTGGCAATGTAGCGAAACAGCGACATTATTGCTATGTCGCAGTTTTGCCATCCTCATGATTGTTTTCCGCATCGTCAGCAATCTCATTTCTCCTATGTTGCCTGGAGTGTTTTTGCACCTGATACAGGCCTATTTGAGTTCTTCATTGCACTGTTGCACCAAATTAGATGGCCCTTATGGCTGCTTGGCTGTCACTACAGATCGCTGCGTCCCTACCATAAGGGCAGGTAGTGTTAAGAAGTTTACACCATTCTCTGATCGCTAGCGCTTCGGCCTGGAAGATCTCAAGTGAACTTGAAGGCGGTAAGAATTAGAGATATTGAAATCCGTCGAGGAGACAACTGAGCCTATCATCTGTGTACATCAGAAATTGGTGTTCCGAGGTAAATGATTGGGTTTTCAAGTCCTCTCTAGATGGGAATCAGCATTGTGCCGATATGTCGAAGTCTATAGTGGGGAAGTCCGTCTGAGCTGGAGTTAGTTTGCAGAGCTCTGCTATGGCCACCCGGTCTCTTTTACCATCCTACCGCTTCTATGAGTCTGACAGCGATGCACGTGACTACATAGTTGATGTGAAAGTCCATGGGGCAGGAGCTATAGGACCACGTTCAGTGCCTCGGTGGGGCATGATCTCATCGCTCCGGTAGTTCTGACTTTCGCCGATTTCTGGACTTTGAACTTGCATGTTCTGCTTACTCGGGCCACCATACTAGTGATCGGTAAGAGAAAATGGGACGGGCAACAGTTGTGGACATCCACAAGGTTTTCTATGTAAGACTTCCAGTTGAGCTAGGGGTATAGGATGACGCCTAGGTACTTGGAACTGGATTAAAGGGATGAAGTAATATTGTTCATCCGAGGAAGAAGTGTGGTGAGATAACCCCGCCTTGGGGTGTACCCGGTTGACTGACCTAGTTGCGACTGGATGATTCTGGTTTCTAGCATGGCCGCAATCCACTCACGGACGAAATCCTCTATTGCCAACGCAACGACGAAATCATTGATGGGTTGGTTAGAATGTTTTTAAAGGCATCTTCGATGTCCAGGAAGGTAGCAGGGGTGTATTGTTTGAAGTGGAATATCTCTTCACGGTACGCACGGCCTCGTGCAGTGCCGTTTCTGTGGCCTTGTCCTTGGGGTGAGCGCATTCAGATTGTGCTAGAAAGATTGCTTTCACAGGCTCTCGAATGTGCGAATCGAGCACGAGTTAGAGTGTTTAAAGTAGGATGGAGGTAAGATTGATAAGACGCAAATCCTTGGCAGAATCGTGCCCTCTTTTTCCGACCTTTGGGATAAACGTAACCAGAACTTTTCACCACGTCTCGAGATCATAAGTTAAAAATGAAAAAGCTGTGAGTGGGGGCTTTGGTGAGATTCCCAGGCACTGAAGCTTCTTTGACCGTAGGCGCTGACAATGAATACATTCCACCCGCCCCAAGAAATTATTTTAACTGCCTATGTTACAACTCCCTACAAGATAAGAACATTTCGTCCTTATGGAAGCAAATAAAGTCTCCATTCTTACATATGTAACGCAACTCCTTCGCCGATAAGAGATTTGTGGCCCCCAAGTCATCAATTGCACGCCCATCTTGTCTTCGCCTCTAAGGATTCCACTCAACATCCCCCACCAGTGAATCTTACACTGGCTCTAAAATTGCCTACAAGCTCTTTGCAGCCTCTAAAGACTACATCATTCCTCTCTTCATCACGTGCGACTCATTCACTCTCACCGCAATAAACTTCACAAATTGACATTTCACGTAAATTTCACAGCTCCTGACACCAAATTAACCATTAATCCGAATCCACCACACCCCTCCACACACACGCACAACTTCACATCTGCCGCCGCACGCCTCACCACTGGCTAATGTGATTCCAAAAGATGGTCATAAATCTTGGGGTGCGTCTACAGCTCCTCATGCTCCCATAATTCACTTCCGATGTTTTCTTTCATTCACACAAACACGCACACACACGGGCGCCCTAAAACACAAGCATTCACACCTCACTGCGAGCGAGGAGGACTAGGCGAGAAGGCACTCGTCGCCATGGGCGCTCAGCCATAAACCAGAAACGATTACGATCTCGCTCCGCTGCTGCCGCTGCTGGTGGATTCAGTAAATAAAAGTGCGATTTAATGAAGTGATTAGCTCGACAATAATTCCATAAAAATCCGGCAAAACCACTTTGCCGTAACTCAAATCGGTCATGGAAAACTGTTCTGCAGTGTGCTAGTGTTCGGACCAGGTGTCCGTGACTTCTCGGCGTAGAGTGTGAACGCGAGCACGTGGGCCGGGCATGAGTTGCTGTGGAATTAACTGAAATTACAGAAACATTTGCTGAATGTGACAGTTGTTGGTCGTTATGACAAGTGAAATGGGTAAGGGAACTTTGACTGAGGGATGCTATCCGGCGACAGTGTGGTCGAAAGGTTTTGTAACACTTTGCTATAAGTACTTTTTAGTAAACTTAATTTTCTATTAATGTTAATGTTAACAGAAAACCATAATTTCAGTAAAGTTGTAAGTTTTTTGGACACATTCGATTTTGATTTGAAGCAAAACCAACCACATTTGGCGAACACCTCACTTAGAAACCATATTGAGTTTACACCTGCTGCCCGACCATTTGCTGTCCACCCAATTAGAGGAATTAGAGGAGAGGAAATGTTAAGAGATATGGATGAAATTAAGATGTCATTGCAGAAACCAACGCCTATTTTGAGACCAATGAGGAAACCTATGATTCGAAAGGGAAGGCCAGTTAAATGCACGGACAACTTGCCAACATCCGGAAGAGTTCGTGTTTTTCTGACCAAGTTTCTGAAAGAACTACCGCATTTGTCATGGCGCACACGAGTGTTGTTTGACCTCACTTCACACAGTGTTTGTAACCAGCTGTCCCAGATCCAGGTCTTTCCCCATATCATCATACAATGAAGAATGAGAAGAAGTCTAACAGTCGCCAGATGACGTTCAACTGTCCACAACTCTGTGCAATTGGAAATGTAACCTTCAACTGATACAAGAGCCAACTTCTAGATCCCAGTTGTGTCATCGCTTCTGTGTACTCAATCTTTGTTGACCTCTGCCTGCAAAACCCAATGCCGTGTCTAGTCAAACTGTTGACAGTCTTTTGTTAAACCGAAGACTTGTGTGCAAGACACTCATTACTATTTGTCTACAAATTTGTCTTTCTCTGCTTCTTGACATCTCATGAATTTGTCATTTTTCATGCAGACAGTCTGGGCTCCGCTCTGCCACACAAGCTCCCCCAGGCGGTTATGCTGATGGTGTAGCTCTTTGCATTTTCCTTTCAAAGGGATGATTGCCAAAACTCTGACCTTGCCCAAGAACGTGCATATTTGCGAAGAAAAAGAAAAAAACGCTGAATAAAAAGATTCGGCTCTCTTCGCCCCCAAATCCCATTCCGAGTGAATGCCAGTTAATTTGGAATGTAGCTTCTCGACTGTAAATCATTTCTTTTCCATCATCTTTCCTCTCCACCCCCCGGCAGGCAATGTGACAGAAGCCACTAGCATGACCTCGGAAGCCACTGCGAAGTGCATCATATCTCCCCGCACAAAGAGCGACTGATATCTTCTTCGACTCTCCCAGTGATATCTTCACTCGTCACGGTCGCATTAGGGCCCCAAAATCATTTCCGGTTGCTGTGACTGTGCGCGGTTCTCTTTCATTTGGCGTATCATTGCCCTTGGCGTGGATGCGATGCCATTACTCACTCCATTCTGACACAATTCCATTTCATAAGCTTCCGCTCAAGACTCTCCGAGGCTCGCATCATTTTTCCATTTAACTGGCGACGGGCAGAGGGGTGGATGGGACGGAAAAGACTTGAAAACCGAAAAAGGAAAACATCCGCCATCCGCATTGTCAACATCAAGCAGGCAAAATGAAAAAGTATCGCACCCAGGGACATCATTCTTTCGCATTCCATTGCATCCACTCGCATACAAAAATTCTCAAAAAAACATTCACTTTATATATTTGGTCCTGACAAACAGTTATTTATGGGGTGGCAGGCAGGCAGCAGCCGGGGGTGGGGGCCAGCTCATGCTTGTACTTCAGAGATAAGTTTCGCTTTCACTCGGCAGCACTTTGCTGAGCTGGAGCTGAAGTGAGGCCGCATCCTCCTTCTCTGGCTCGGTTGATATCACATAAATCGCCATCATTGCTGTCCTGTCGTGTACTGTTATTGGATAGGAGAGCTGAGTAGGCAAAAATATATGTGCCATGTGGCTGTGGCAAGGGCAGTGGCAGTGGGACCGGTAACTTTTGGTGACTTCATCGGATTTTGTGGGACAACTCTGCGAAGTGGAAAGTTGGTGCAAGGGTGCCCTTGTGATAGGAAATGTCTTTAAAATTGACATGGGTGGTTAAATGGCAGAATGAGTGTCATCATCTGGTTGGTGCTGTTGGCCTTAAATTTCAACTGCCCTTCGAGGTTCTTGTGAGGGACTATGGGGGTTGCTGACAGGTCGACTGTTGCGTCGGTGTGGTAAATCATTGAGAACGGATGACGACTCATAAAGCAAACGGAGGCGAAAGAATCCTCGGATACACTTAGTTATTGTTATTTCTTTATTTTCTTGCAGACAACGATAACGTACAATAGTGGCTATGTACAAATCCATGTGCTTAAATGTGCTAATGCAGATATTGGATGTTTCTCGATTACAATTGACAAAACAAAATTCACGTTTAAGTGCATTGGCTTACCTGATGCAACGCGTAATAGATTCATTACAACTGTTTTAATGTTCTCATGAAAAGAGTAAGAAAACACGGGAGAATTTAGATTAATTAAATCGAGCAGAGATGGCTTTTTATATGATAGCTTATTAAATCTCTGATAAACATGATAAGCAAAGTATTTCCGACTTATTGCAAGCTGTTGTAAACCAATTGATTTGCATCTGGTTTCATAAGCAGGCATCTGCGTGTTCCAATTTAATTAAAATATTACATACCTTGTACATTTTCTCACAATTCTTTCTTAAGTAATTCGGATTCCAAACCGTATTACAGTACTCAAAATTATATGTTACTAACGAGCTATACAAAGAATTAGAGTAAAGGATCTGAAAAAGCCGTACTGTTTCGTTTTATATAATGGTTAGTCGAAAGAGTCTTTTCGTATTTCTAATCAAAACTTTTTCACAGACACTTCATGTGGTACCCAAACATTGAGCTTCTTTTTGTAGCCAGCCTTTTTTAAATGGTTCAAAACCGTTTCCTTGGCGATGTCATGGCTGCTTATGTGACGGTCCTTGTTAATCTTTTCCATAATTTCATCGACTTTTTCCACGATAGGTCGACCAGAGCGAGAGAGCATCTTTCACATCGAAATTTGCAGAGCGGAAACGAGCGAACCATTTTTGTGCTACACGATGTGATACAGCATCGTCTCCGTAAACTTCACTTTTCACACTTTCATTGGTGGCTTGCGAGGCATCCTTCCCTTTTTTATACAAAAATTTCAAAATATAGCGAATTTCTTCATTATTTTCACTCATCTCTGAACAGCAGTAACTTTTTTTCAACTTCTCCGAATTGAATTGTTTAGTTAAATGAAGCTTTAAATGTCACCTTTCCAACACCATATGGTATGAAACAATGTGGTTGGTAGCACTGGAGATAGACGACTCCAACGACATCTATTGACAAAATACGTAAAGACTTTTTCGACTACCTAATATTATCCACACATAGTGAGTAGAATTAAGTATGACACGTAGATCCTTCACACGACTTACTCTTTCTAGGGGAACGCCGTTGATATTGTAAAGTAATTGCTAGTCTACAGCTAGTCCTACAGCAAGAAAATGTTTGGCGTTTAGAAACAAACAACAAATGCAAAGAATAGGTTTCACATCATTGAACAAGTCTAATAAGATCATCTTGTAGCAGGCAACAGTCGTATTCTGATAAGTTTTCAAGATATATCTTTAAGAGATAACTCTGAAATATAGAAGGAATTTAGTTGATAAATATAAGAAAGTGCAAAGAACCCAAATGGCTACCCTTAGGGACACCAGATGGGACCTTGATTCTATCCAACTCACTATCAGTCTCACTATTGTACACGACCAATTAGATATGATTTAATGCATTTTAAAAAAGATGAATGAAATCCTAGAAATGAGAGTTTTTGTAATAAAATATTATGATTTACAATGTCAAAGGCCTTTGCGAAGTCCGAAAAATATCATCCATTTGGGACTTGTTATATGAATAGTTAAAATTGTTATCCCACCCTTCTACTGCTTCATAACCATTGAGTTTGATGATGCATACGGTTTATCTAGTTTTCATTTGTTTCGGTGAAGCTTTGTTTTTGCTCGGAATGGAGAGAGGACCTTCCCAAAAACATTCTTCAAACATCAACAATATATGTAAGGATTCAGACTTTTTATGTAACTTAGTAAATGTAATCTTACAGATACTACTTGGGTTTCTTCTGATTCAAATAACTTTCTTGTATCATTAAGTATTAAACGAAATTTTGAATATAAGTTACTAGATAAATTAAATTCAATGAATTTGAAACAAATCAATCCAGTAAGGAAATCACTTTCAACATTTTTAGATCCAGTATTTGTTAGTGTCCAATATTAATGTTAAACGATTCAATTAATCACAAACAGATCCTTATTAAAATATCGTTTTACAAGTATATGGTGCCCCAATCCTCAAAAGCAAAGAAACATTTAAATTTTTCTAAAACAAATTTTGTTGAATTGAATAAGATGTTTAAAAACGTAGATTGGCTGAAAGAATTTTCTAATTTAAACTTAAAATCTAATATCTCTAATATAATAGTTTCGTTAAGATTCTTAGAAAAGGATTCTTAAACTTCGTTCCTATGTCGCGGAAGTGTACTTCAAGTAGACCACCTTGGCATAAAAAAGAAGCCGTGAAAATAAGGCTTTCAAAAAATTTAAAGAGACAAACAACCACTTCCTTTATGAAATCTTTAGTAAAAGTAAAAAAACGGAAAGATTTGTTTTCCCTTAATAAGTTTCTTTACAAGAATTATACTCATTCCATAGAACAAAATATTAAATGCGATAACAAATCATTTTGGAAATTTATAAACTCCAAAAGGAGTTCTTTAGGAATTCCTAATTTAATGCAGTACAAGGAAAAGGAGTCAGAAATTATTAACTCTACTCTTGCACATTTTGCAAAATTCTTCCAATCTACTTTTTCCACTTCAATAATAATAATAATAATATGGGTAGCGGTACAGTAGGTACTGTCCGAGGTGTACCTTGGCCTAGCTTCTTAGCAACTACTTGTGTTGTGCGTGCTATTGTTCTTTCACGCGTGGAAGGGACTTACAGTTTAATGCCGACTCCGAACGGCGAATTTGAGAAGCTTTGTGCATTGTCAGTGACTCGAAAGAGGCACGAAACTGGCACCCTCTGCGTAGGAGTTGACGCACTTACCCACTACGCCACGGTGACCACTTCAAACTCCAATAATTTCTCGCCATACACCTTCCCTAGTTCTGTAGACATTGGGTCATTCGATTTAAACTATATTGAAGTCCTTCTAGCACTTCAGAATTTAAAGCCGGACCCCAGTTGTGGAGTTGATGGTATACCATCCATTATTCTTAAATACTGTGCCGATTCACTCTGCTGTCCTCTTCTACACATTTTCAATCTGTCATCATCTGAAGGTGTTTTTCTATATAATTGGAAGGAATCATTCTTAGTTCCCATTCACAAATCTGGCTCTAAAAATAATGTGGAAAACTATAGAGGAATTTGCAAACTGTCTGCAATTCCAAAACTTTTTGAATGTATAGTCAAGAATAAGACTGAATTCTTAATCAAAGAGCACATATTGGAAGCGCAGCAAGGTTTCATATCTGGACGATCGACTGCTACTAACCTATCAATTTATTCTTCTTTCGTTATCAATGAGATTGAAAACAAAAAACAGGTTAATGCAATTTACACTGATTTCAATAAAGCTTTCGATTTCGTCAACCTTCTTCTTCTTTATTTGGCGCTACAGTCCGGGGTGGACCTGGGCCTCAACCAACAAGCCTCTCCAGCTAGCACGGTCTCTGGCTAGTTGTGTCCAATGTCGCACGCCAAGTTGGTTGAAGTCCTTCTCCACCCGGGTGCGTCACCTTAAACGCGGGCGTCCTCTGTTGCGTTGTTCCACGGGTTCGGAGTCGAAGACTCTCCGGGCCGGAGCTGTGTTGTCCATACGCTCTACATGGCCTAGCCATCTTAGGCATTGAATCCGCAGACGCCTGACTAAGCTCAAGCCGCTGTACAGCCCGTACAGTTCGTGGTTGAATCTTCTCCTCCAGAAACCGTCAACGCAAACAGGACCAAAGATCGCACGCAGAGCTTTTCTCTCGAAAATACCAAGGACGTCCTCATCTGCTTTTGTGATTGTCCATGCCTCCGCGCCGTACAGCAGGAATGCGATGATCAAGGTCTTGTAAAAACTCAGCTTGGCCCTTCGAAAGATGGCCCTACTAGCCCTAGAAACAGCGGTTGGCAAGAGTTACTCTGCGTTTGATCTCGGTACTGATTTTGTTTGTACTGTTCACTGCGGAGCCGAGGTAGACGAAGTCCTTGACTACCTCGAAGTTATAGCTGCCCATTGTGACACTCTCTCCAAGACATCGTTGTTGTGTGTCCTTTCTTGATGACAGAATATACTTCGTTTTGCCCTCGTTCACCGCTAGACCCATTTTAGCCGCCTCGAAATCGTTGTCCTTGTAACGTTTGCTGGGGTCGTCAACACTAATTCCGTCCGTATCCGAGGCAGTTGGTTGTCTCTGAAGCATAACATTTTTACGTGGTGAGGGAGTTAACCCCACGCACAACCCCCAACTGGGACGCCAGACCCTATTCATTAACCCTCGGGCGGAGGGTCCGGGTTTATCCGGTACCGGGTCGGTAGCCTCGCTGAGGCTGTGAGCGCCGCCCTTGTCCCTAAAACTATAGGGATCTTCCGCCGCCATCTCAATTCCAAGGGCCTGACGTGGCCTTGAAACAACCTTCTAGACCTGTGCTCCGAAAATGCCGAAGTAGCTCTAGAAGGACTGCGCACCAGTTAACTCCTTCTGACTGGAGTTTCGGATGCCGCCGTTGGGCAGACAGTTTTCCGCTCCTCCGCCGGCATCCATGAGCCCTGGTACAGGCACACTCTCCCCCCTCTCTCGTCTGCAGCCGCCAACGATGTCCCACGGGGGTTGGTTACCCCATCTTCGATCGAAGGTGCTCGGCTCCCAGATTTCAGCACGTGGAGGTGAGAGTAGGAGTTCGCTGATAGAGGCTAAGTGCAGACGCTTGTGCCTGCATGAGACGCCATATCAACGCTTTGAAATCCTTTCTTTCGTCAACCACTCACTTTTAATAAACAAACTCAAAGCGTTTGGGTTCCATTCCAATTTTCTTAATTGGATATCTTCCTTCGTCCAAAATAGAACCCTAAGAGTTAAAAAAATTGGTAATTCTTTATCAAAGCTAATGCAATGTAGGTCTGGTGCACCGCAAGGTAGTCACTTTGGCCCCTTATTATTTATAATATTCATTAACGATATTACTCTTGTAGGCATTTTTTTGTACACTACTGTAAGTGTTCTCGTATAACACATACTTAAGATTGTCAGAAGTAAATATTAACCGAAAGTAAGAAACTATTGTCATATCGTATGCTCACACTATCTCATTTCTTTTACATAAGCGTACCGCTTCGTATGAAAGTATAAATATAACCCGTCATGTAAATTTTCCTTCTTCTCAATAAACTGTCGTAAGTAGCACATCTCCTCTCAAGTAGTTTCTTTTGACTCGCTCGCCTATCCTACAAAATTCAGAAGTGGGATACCGTTTAACTTTATCTGAGTTCAAAGTATTTTTTAGTGTTTCAAAAATGTCAGAATTGCTTAAACAATTAGTTGATAAAGCGACGGTACCCATCCTAAAAAATATTTTACGATCACTGGGTTTGAAAACTGATGGAACTAAAGCGGTGTTAAAACTACGGGTCGAGAAAGCAGTCGAATCCTATACGGACGAGAATCTGGAAAAACTCGCGCAGGATTTTATGGCCGATAGTGAGCAAGATAACGTAGATTCATCCACCGAACACGAGTCAGAGGAAGAAACGCTGGACGAATCACCTGTCCATGCACTACGCAACGACGTTGATGAGGAGCTAAATAAGCTACGAGAAGCATGCAGAAAGAGGGAGGAAATCATTTCACTGAAGCGACGACTGAAAGAACTGCAAATCGAGGATAATGAAGAAAATCACAGTCAGGGATCACATGTTTCGCAAAACTTCAAGGACATGGAAGACTTATTGTGTCCATTTACTGGGGATGACAACTTTCCCATTGTTCATTGGGTAGAACAGTTCGAGGAGAACGCCGAAAGCCTTCAACTCAACGATCGAACCAAGTTCATTTTCGGAAAGAGGCTCCTTGGTGGAACAGCAAGGCTTTTCGTAAGATCTTTGAAAATACGAAACTGGACAGATCTCAGAGATGCACTCTTGGGTGAGTTTAAGCGCACTGTTACGAAAGCGGATATTTTTAGTGAGCTAAGTGCAAGGAAAAGACGGCGTGAGGAGACATTGCAGCAATATGTGCTCAGCATGCAGGAAATCGCATCCCATAACCCCATAGAAGAAGAAGATTTGATTCAATTTATAATCAAGGGCATTCCAGATTCCGAACTCAATAAGAGCATGCTGTATAACGCAAACAACATCGATCAGCTAAAAATAGCACTAAGAAAATACGAAAAGTACAAACTCAACAGTCGCGATCATTTCCCGCTTAAATCAAGCACATCCCAGTTTTACAACAGCAGCCGAAAGAATCAAAAGAATAATGCATTCAAGAAAAAAGAATACACCAGTAATGTTCCCGCCAATGTATCGTGTGCAAAAAAAGAGTTCACGTGCTTTAAATGTGGTGTTCGTGGGCACATAGCCAAAAATTGCTCCAGCAATAAACCAGTTTTGATTGTCAGTGAAAGCAACAACAACAGTCATCACCCACAGCTAAGCAGCGCTGATAACAACGAAGACGTTTTAAATGTAAACAACATCCATGCAGAGAAGATCAACAACGTGTCTAAGCGCAGTACCGGTCGCATCATGCCAAAGTGTAGCCCAATTTCTAATGACTTTGAAAAAGAAATTTCCTACATATTCACCGATGGACATTCCGAATGTGCGTGTACTTTGACGTCGCTCTTGGACTCAGGGAGTCCGATAAGCTTTGTCCAAGAAAAGTTCCTGCCGCAGACTATGATTTCACCATTGGATAAAGACAGTCATACATACTGTGGAGTAAACAACAGCCCGCTTCAAGTGTTGGGAAGTGTCAATTCACGTATATTTTTTGATAAGAATAAAACTAATTTATGTCTACTTGTAGTGAAAAATCAGTCAATGAGTTATCCAATCGTTTTGGGGAGAAATTTCATCGACAGGATTGGCATGGTTTTAAAGAAAGCAGACAAGAGTGATGAAAAACAAGATCGTATTTTGCCAGTGACAAGCAGCGACAGGTGTAATCGTTCTTCAAGTTCATTGTTGCCGTCATCAAGTATTTCTGCAGAAACGCTTGCAAATGGAAAGGATTTGCCGTCATCATCTTTAAGTCAGTGTCGCAGTTCGCAAGTTGATTATGTAAGTACGTCTTGTGAAGAATCTTTGTTTGTAGAACAAATTTTGAACATTAATGTGTATGAAAACAACGATTTGGATATAAAAGTAAATCCAAACATTCCAATAAATATTCAAGAAAGTGTGAACAGAATAGTCAAACCAGCTTTCTGTGAATCTCTTAGAAAAAATATTCCTGTAGAGAGTCAGTTCAAAATGAAGATAGTGTTGTGTAAGGATGCTCCATTTCATAGTTCACCGCGAAGGTTGCCGTATTCGCATAAAATCGTGTTAGAGAAGATTCTCAATGATTTATTAAGCCAAGGTATAATACGTGAGTCTAATTCAGAATATGCTTCACCTATTGTTCTCGTCGAGAAGAAAAATAAGGAGCTTAGGCTATGCGTAGACTTTAGGGAGCTTAACAAAATTACTCTTCGCGATAACTACCCCCTGCCTTTAATCGAGGATAACATAGACCGGTTAAAAGATAAGAAATATTACACCACGTTGGATTTAAAAAACGGTTTTTACCATGTGCCACTTGAGGAAGAGTCAATGAAATTCACGTCGTTCATTACACCTATTGGACAGTATGAATTTACCAAAATGCCGTTTGGGCTTAAGAACGCTCCGTCTGTTTTCGAGCGTTATATAAAGCACATATTTGGTAAATTGATATTGCAATCGAAGATCTTGACTTATTTAGATGACCTTCTTATAGCGACGGAAACTTTAGAAGAACACCTAGATATTCTTAAGGAAGTAATTAGTATCGTCATTAGCAAAGGCTTAAACCTTCGATTAGACAAGTGTGTTTTTTTACAAAGTGAGATCACGTACTTGGGTTATAAAATAAACGTAGCCGGTATTAGTCCGAATGAGGTTAATCTCTCGGCTATTAAGAACTTTCCGCTACCTACTTCATCTAAGGACATCCATAGCTTCCTTGGACTTTGCTCCTACTTTCGGAAGTTTATACACCAATTTGCTAACATCGCAAAGCCTCTGTATGATTTATTGAGGAAAGACACTCCGTTCACATTTGGTCTTAAGGAAATAGAAGTCTTTAATTTGTTGAAAACCAAATTGATTTCAGCACCTGTTCTATCAATTTATAGCCCTAATAATCCAACAGAACTCCACTGCGATGCCAGCTCGCATGGATTTGGTGCAGTCCTACTGCAGAAACAGAGCAATGCCAAATTTCATCCGGTGTTTTATTTCTCGAAGCGAGCTAGTGAAGCTGAAAATAAATTCCATAGCTATGAACTTGAGACCTTATCCATAGTCTATGCTTTGCGGCGGTTTCGTATATATTTGCTAGGTATTCCATTTAAGATCGTCACGGATTGCCAAGCTCTTGTTCTGACGCTTAACAAAAAAACATTGAATCCGCGAATATCAAGATGGGCGTTGGAGTTACAATCCTATGATTATTCAGTTGAGCACAGGAAAAGCGATCGGATGTCACACGTTGATTCTTTAAGTCGATCTTTCAACATTTTGTATGTGGAGGACGAATCGTTTGAATTTGTTCTAGCTGCCGCACAAAAACATGATCCAAAGATAGTTGCAATTGCGAAAGGGTTGAGTACTTCCGAAAGTCCACACTATGAAATGGTTGATGGACTAATTTATCGAAAAGTTAAAGACAAGATTGTTTTTTATGTCCCATTTAACATGGAAGAGCAGGTTGTTAGAACTCATCATGAGTCACTTTGTCATCTGGGTGTAGACAAATGCTTTGAACATTTATCCGGGACTTACTGGTTTCCAAACATGAAGGAGAAGATTAGAAAAGTTATTAAAGGCTGTCTTAAATGCATTTATTTTTCACCGGACTCTGGTAAATCAGAAGGAATCTTACATCCAATTCCAAAAGGAAAGATCCCATTCGATACGCTTCATGTCGACCATCTAGGCCCTTTTCCTTCATCTCATTGCAACAAAAAGCACATTTTAGTGGTTGTAGATGGTTTCACCAAATTTTCCAAGCTGTATCCAACTAAAACCACTTCGAGTAAGGAAGCTATAGAATGTTTGAAAACCTATTTCGCAAATTACTCTAGACCTAACCGAATAGTTTCTGACCGTGGATCTTGTTACACGTCAAACGAGTTTGCAGAGTTTTTAAAGGACAACAACATACAGCACGTCAAGATAGCAACACACTCACCGCAATCTAATGGTCAAGTTGAGCGGCTGAATAGAGTGATAACACCAATGCTTGCAAAACAATGCGAGTCGTTTACCACAAGTAATTGGGACAAAAACTTAATAAAAGTTGAGTTTGCTATAAACAACAGTGTGAATCGTAGCACAGGTTTTACACCCAGTAGTTTGCTATTTGGTAGGGATCAGAAGGGAAAATTCTGCGACAAGGTGAAAGAGTTTTTAGGGAACAAAGTTGATTCTGAAGAAGTTAGTCTAGATAAAAGTAGGGAAAAAGCTCAGGAAAAAATTGAGAAAGAGCAACTGAAGAATAAAAGATATTATGACAGCCGTCATAAAAATCCAACAGCTTATAAACCAGGAGACTATGTCATGATCAAAAACGTAGATACAACACCAGGCGTAGGCAAAAAACTTTTGGCTAAGTTTCGTGGGCCATATGAGGTAAAAAAGGTCTTGAGGAATGACAGGTATATTATAGGTGATATTGACGGATTGCAATTAACAAGATTGCCATACAAAGGTGTATGTTCTCCGAACAATATGAGGTTATATGCGATGCCAGAAGCTGATTTAAAGACTGGTGAAAACGACAAAGGAATAAATAATACTTATAGAGCTGACGACAACAATCACATTTGAATAACGATCACCTGAAAGAACAGCTGTTTAATTTAAAAAATAGATGTTTGTTTGTACCTGCCAAAATGTCGATGTATATTTCTTTCAATGTTTGAAACGATATAATTAATAATGTATCTTAACTTTATTTGTTTTGTATTTCAAAGATATTCGAATTAAACTTTCTTAATTTCAAAAAATTCATGATATGACAAATTCAGTAAGAACGATTAATTGTTTTCAATGTAATAGTTATATAACTTTTCATATGTATCAACAATCATTTGTAATATTAAAAATATCAACTAAATGTTTACCTTTTAGGTTTCAATAAGAAATTACTCTTAGGCAAAGAAGATTATTGTAAAATATGTACTATACAAAATGTAATGTAAAATGTATCTTAAGAAAAAAGTTTTATGAAAATTATGTATAGAAAAGATATTGTAATCGGGTCGATTATGCGGTCAGAATGGCCGAGTTGTAGGCATTTTTTTGTACACTACTGTAAGTGTTCTCGTATAACACATACTTAAGATTGTCAGAAGTAAATATTAACCGAAAGTAAGAAACTATTGTCATATCGTATGCTCACACTATCTCATTTCTTTTACATAAGCGTACCGCTTCGTATGAAAGTATAAATATAACCCGTCATGTAAATTTTCCTTCTTCTCAATAAACTGTCGTAAGTAGCACATCTCCTCTCAAGTAGTTTCTTTTGACTCGCTCGCCTATCCTACACTCTCTCAGTTAAACATAGTAGATGTTTGCTATATGCTGACGATATGAACATATTCAAAAGTATTCGAAATGTTAAAAATGACTGTCTGATGCTTCTTGGTGTGTAAATAATGAACTTGAGCTTAATTTAAGTAAATGCAATTATATCTCTTTTACGAAATCATCTTTTCAAATCCAATTTAAAATTTATTATTCAATTGGTAATTCATATCTTTGGAATGTAAACAGTGTCAAAGATTTGGGTATTATGTTTAACTCCACATTTACATTTCAAAATCATATCTGTCATATTTTAGCAAAAGCCAACTCTGCAGTCGGCTTCATCAAACGTAATTATAAAGGATTCACTGATCCATTTGCCTTTCCTTGAATATGCTGTCGTAGTTTGGAACCCGGCTTTCATCACTTTTTCGGAACGTATTAAAAAAGTTCAAAAGCGATTCACCAAGTACATCTTCTTTAAAATGCATTGGAATTTTCACTCCAGCTACAAAGCTAGATGTCAACTGCTTGGTATAAAATCGCTATCAACCAGGCGCACTATTCATGATGTTAGGGATATACTCTGCAGTTCTCTCTGCACTCTGCAGTCTTATCCACGATTCAATTTCATATGCCTTCTAGATCACCCCATACTTGGGATTTTTATTTGAAACAGACTTTGGTCAAAACGAACCATTAACAAGAATAATTCGCGTTTTCAACGAACATTCACAACATTTAGATCCGTCCCTTACTAGACAGCACTTTAAAAGTAACCTATTAAGCCTTTTTACTTTTTAGAATGTAGTGAGTTCTGAAATTAATTTTTAACTTATTATTAAATTATTCTTTTTATATCTTTGTGATAGTGTGAGAAGACTAGATAATAATTCTGGAACGAAGAGCGAGGAGGTCTAACTCTGACTGTGAAGGAGAAGGGTTAAAAAGTGGAATAAAAGCGACAGTGGATTTTTATGAATTTTCCCACTATAAAAAGTGTTTTGTTTTATTTAAACAGACCCTTGAGTATTGACTAAAATTCAGTTGCAATTATCAGTCTATTTGACGAATTATTTGATTTTTTATTAAATTTTAAATTTAACTGTAGTTAGATAATATAAAAATGTATCCTGTCAAAATGGAAGAGTGGAGAAAGAAAAGCAACAAGGTTCTTCTTGTAGTTAGCTCTTCTTCGCACGAGTACGGTACCTTTGACGCCAAGAATTGGTAACGGTATTTGTATAGGGGAAATATGGAGAGAGAGAGAGAGAGAGAGAGAGAGAGAGAGAAAGAGGTAACAAGCATTTTTACTATGGGAGGGGGTACCTCTTTCTTTCTCTACCTCTCTATTACCCCGAACCCTGTTTGTTGATAGGCGGATGGTATCACCAGTCATACTTTGTGTTATGATATTTCTTCAAAAGCTTCAAAAACTTAAAACTTTGCGTATCTCTCAGTTAAACCAACACAGTAACATACATATACTTACTTACTTACTTATCAAGCTGGCGACTCATGCAGGGTCCGAGCCTGAGCGAGGCTCGGATTCGAAGACCCTCTAAGCTGGAGCATTGTTGTCTATGCGCTCGATGTGGCCGAGCCAGTGCAGTCGACAGATGCCTTGCCTTCCGGACTACATGCACATCCTGGTACAGCTCGTAGGGGTCGCGGTTGTGTCTTCTCCTCTAATCGCCTTCCTCGCAGACGGGACCATTTATCCGACGTAGAATTTTCCTTTCGGAGGCACCAAGAATCAATGCCGCAGTTTTGCTTATCGTCCAGCTTTCGGCTCCATATAGCGCGTCTGGCAAAATAAGAGATTTGTAGAGCATGATCTAGTCCTTCGAGTCAGGAGTTTTGAATCCAATTATTTTGACAAACCCAAGTAATTCCAGTTGCCAAGAGCGGTTCTACCTCGGATCACCACAGTCATGTCGTTTTGTGGAGTTTAAGTTCATCCCGAGGTGGACAATCTCCTTCACTACCTCGAAATTGTAGCTGTCGATTGTGATATTTTGTCCTAGGTGGTGTGTGACGGATCAGTTTTTGGTCGACAGCATATGCTTTGTTTTATCCTCATTGATAGTCCATGACCTTGGGATTGTTCATGACTTTGATACAGACCAAGACAAGGATGATCACGTTTGTATGAACCCAACACGGTCATTCGGTAGAGATATTTTCTACCCTAATTCTTACCTGATGATCTCTGCACGTATTTTGTTGCTTCTGGCCACAAGAGAGACCAGGAAAACGAAGTTCGACGGCGCTTTGTCCAAGACGTCCAATCTGTATGGCCTTTCTTTATGATGGCGTATATTTGGTATGACACATTGACGGCTCGCTGCGTTCGACGAATCACGTTCCTTTATCGGTCATGTGCGGTATGACGGTGCTGCAGGACCTTCTCAGCACGTTGCCTTGTCTGATTGCTATTTTGAAGGTCTTGGCAGATAAACTGTTAGACTGTTCATAAACCCCTTCAGGTGAGCACACAAAATTAATCTTTCTTATGAGTGCAAAGTAAAGCCGAAACCATGTTTTCTTTCCTCTTTTAAATCATTTTTTGGACCTCACATTACACGCCTTCATTCAAACTGGTACCGCAGGTCATCCCTGTTGAATACACTGTCGAGTCCTTTTGTGTCCCCCCTCACAACATTCCCCAGATCCCCATTCATCCCCTCAGAGCCTACCAATAGCTGCTCCATTTGCACTCGTAGTAAAGTGGTATCATCTTCCATTATTTTCTCCCCCACACAGGGCAGCTCCATTATCGCTCGCCTTGTCGAAGTTATTTTCGTACCTCGCTCTAAACGCCATTCGACGAGTAAGTATTCGTTACATGACAAGAACAAGCTCCAACCCAATTCACTCTTGCGTCCACTTAATAAGATTACAAGAGCCATTAACTTTCAATAAAATACGAGGGCGCATGCATTAATTCCCTTTGCCCACCACGCTTCTCCATCGATGACCTACAGGTGCGTTTGGCACCACATCCTCACACCCACTCATCGACAAAGTGGGAAAAAAGGCAGGAAATAACGAAGTGAAACAAAAGCGATCGAGTGCGCGGCAATAAAAGCCGTGGCTTCCCCCGGTGGCAAGCACTCAGGCAATGGCGTGCGGCGCAAGGACTCGCGTGGGTGTTGTCTCCATTTCACGACCACGCCGCAGCGTCGTGACTAATGTGGTAAACAAATAATTCACATCAATCATAACCTCCTCCGTACTGTCAGTCACGTCGTGCCGAGCTGAACCCACTCGAGGGTTCGCCTGGTCACGTCGGGTTCTCCGGTGATTGCTGGTGGGCGTCTGTTACTTTGTTTCCTGCCACGCAATAAGCTCAACTACGAGTATGAATTCTATTCTCTCTATTCTCGCGACACATGTCTCACTGTCAACCATTACAAGACACAATTTAATGAACATCACTCACAAAGGCGTCTTTCTGTTCTTTCTCATCCAACAGGTATCCTTTTTCCTATCGTCGTACGTCGTGCCACTGACGCTGATCTGCTTCCTGTATATGGGCATGCTGGCACGCCTTTGGAAGAGCGCTCCTGGATGTAAGCCGTCAGCTGAATCAAGGTTAGTACAAAACGAAATCCACTTATCCCCGAACAAATTCAAAACTACAAACCCACCCCCATCCTCCCACCCACCCACTCACCCTCAAACAAATAAATGCCACAAAGCGAATCGTCCTTCTCCGCACCACGTTCATTCCATCCGCCACCGTTGCCACAGAGGCAGACGACGAAGCGGAGCTGCTGCAATAATGGACTCCGGCAGACGGTGGTAAATCGAGAGTAAAACAGTTCACTGGAGTTTGCTACAAGAAAAGGATTACGCCAACGACTTGCCACCCGGCTGAAGCCTCTGCAGCACAGGCGAGTGATGAAGGGCGACACAGCGGAAAGGTGAGCCGAGGAATAGTCCTCGGCGAGAAGCGGAATTTATTACGTTCCCTACGCCGACGCCGCTGCCGTTCCATTTGGCCGGTAATAAATTTTCCGTGTGTGTGTTTGTCCCGGAACTCTCGCCCGGGAGAAGTCTTCTCGCAGAGGAAATAGATTTCATCCCCTTGCAGGATGTTGTTCTATTTTATTCAGTTTCCTCTGTGTTCAAGGGGAGGTGGAGCGCTTTTGTCGCTTTAAAAGCGATTCCGTGTCTATTTGCAGAGACACTCACTTTGGGTGTAACAAGTTGTCAGGGTTGCCAAATGACGAACAATGGACACGGTTCCTTAATAGATCTCGGCCGCTGGGTGACGAAGGGGTGGGGAAACACTTTCGTGCGGACGTCCGGAGGACTTAAGGTCTCGTGGGACATGAAATGGAAAGGCATGCGATGACCGGCAAGGGATTGAATGGGACTTTCGTGGTATTAAAGGGAGGTTAACTGGGACAGCAAACAAATTGGTTTTTTCATTCTTTCATGGAGTTGCTGTTAAATGCAATGGAGTCTTAAGTTCTTTAGTTGGAGTTTGTGTACACACTGTTGCACTCCTTGAAAAGAAACGTAGCCTTTGTTGTCAGAAAAGGAAATTGGACCCACACCTATATAGTGGAACCTGTTATGCGCTCAAAACAAGGATCTTCATGTGTATTGCGGTTCACAGGATGGTCGTTGCAATCCTTTGCCACCAGGATAATGTCGTCGACGTAACCGAAGCAGGTCCTCTAAGTACACGCTCCATTAGAGGTTTGAAATTTCACGGTCCAAAGGGTATTACAAAAATGGGTTTCCCCTTTCCCGCTCTCTGACCACCCGTCTAGTCAAACTCTCACTCTGCTCTTAACGAGCTCATGTAGGTGCTGGGACATTGGGACGTTTGAAAGCCTAAATCTGAGTTTATTAGACGGAATCCTAAAATGAAGAAAAAAAATATTCCACATACGCCCTAGTGAATGGTCACTGAGCATTGAGACAGAGGGTTTCACTTATGTCTTACAGGGGAAATTTATGTTAGCACCAGATCACCAACCTTACGAATTAAATGTGCGTATTGGCCATCCATGTTATGCTAGACTATCGCTAGGGTTCAAGGTTGACATGAGCGTTCTCACAGCACCTACCCGTGTTTGTCGTGAAATTGTTCTTCGACGAGTGTAACTCCGAGCGCTTTAGCTTAGGTTTCGAGTGAACAAGTCGAGATGGGTGAAAGCGTGAAATTTTTGTTCCACGGACCTGCGCTATTAGAGGCGATACGATTACGGTGGCTTACCAATGTGGTCGTTTATTTATTTTTTTTTTATTTAATTTTTATTTTAAAAATTTATAACAGACTTACATTCTAAACAAAAAATTCTTAAAACTAGTTGAACGAACGTTGTTAGATGCTACTTCTAACTTACTGGCCCTGGGCGGGCGCTCTAAGCTAAACTTTATCTTATTCTATGTCCTTCGACCAGAATTAACAACGAAAGTGTAAAATAAATGAATTTAACTGTACACAACTTAATACAGAACTGGTTTTGCTTATAACTTAAATACTATCTTACTTAGGCAAACGCTACTGAGATTCCACTCATCGGACATGGTTTCGTCCGACCATATCTTACAGATGAGCTAGTGCATGCGCCCAACAAGGTCATCTCCAGATTTCCGGCAACTTTCAGTCTTGATATTGGGGACGTCGTGGGGACGGAATTCTCGTCGATCATCGTCCATATTGAGTGGAACAGTCTCCCTGACAGTGGTACTGGTGTCATCATCGCCGTTAAGCACTCTGCAGAAATGGTTCCTCCTCATTCTCAGTATCGACTGCGACTCTACTACTAGTTGTCCATTCTCGTCCCAGCAGGCTTCTGTCCGAACCTTGTATCCACTGGATAACTGTTTCACTCTCTGGTAAAACTTTCAGACATCGTCCCTACCATGGCACATCTCCATCTCCTCGATCGCGCGCTTCTCGTGCTCTTTCTTCTTTCTACTGAGAAGCCGGGTCTCGTCCCTTCGTCTCTGTTCGTAGAGTTCACGAACAGCTCTCATTGTTCATTGCAGCGTTGCTTTGTAGGCTTCCAGCTTCGCTGCATGTGCCAGCCTACACTCGTTGTCAAACCATGGGTTTTTCCTAGGTGGTGCCGTCAAACCCAGCACATAAGTGGCAGCATCTTTGATGGCTTCTTGACAACGCCTCCACTCTTCTGCGATTGTTTGCGCACGTGGCGACGAACTTAGAGAGAGATTCCGGGACACTCGATCGGCAAAGATCCTAGCAGTCCGTTGCGATTGTAGCTTTCCGACGTCAAACCGTGGTGTCCTTTCTCGACTCCGTTGATTTCTTGATATCCGAGTTCTTACCTTGGCTACAACAAGGAAATGGTCCGAGTCGATGTTGGCTCCTCGGAACGTTCGGACATCAAGAATGCTGGAGGAGTGTCTGACGTCGATCGCAACATGATCAATCTGGTTGACGGTTGATTGATCGGGGGACCGCCAGGTCCCTTTATGGATGTTGAGGTGTGGGAACCGCGTGCTAGCTACAGAGATATTACGTCCCGTGACAAAGTCCACCAGCCTGAGTCCGTTATCAAACGTGGTGTCGTGCAGGTTGTGTTTCCCGATGACTTTGGCAAAGATGTCCTGCTTACCCAGCTTTGCATTGAAATCTCCTAGAACGATCTTGTTGTTGAAGCTGGGGCACTGATCATTAGTCCTTTCTAGGAGATCATAGAAGTCATCCTTGCTGTTGTCATCTTTGTCCTCTGTCGGGGCGTGGGCGCAAATCAATCTGATGTTCCCGAATTTTGCCTTTATGCGGATTGTTATGAGGCGTTCGCTTTTACAGACAAAGCTTAAGACTTTTTGCCTAAGTCCGCCTCGAACAACAAATGCACATCCAAACAAGCGCCACTCCCTGTTGCAATCACCGTAGTAGATGTCGCAGTTTGTCATCCTCTTCTTACCCGGCCCATTCCACCGCACTTCCTGGGTTGTGGTAATGTCTGCTTTGTAGCAGTCCAGGGCCTCCGCGAGTTCTTCGGCTGCACGTGGTCTGTTAAGGGACCTTACATTCCGAAAGAAAAAAGAACCGAAAATCGTTGTCCTTGTAACGTTTGCTGGGGTCGTCAACATTAATTCCGTCCGTATCCGAGGCATTTGGATTTTTGGTTGTCCATAACCATATAATTTTTAGTTGGTGAGGGAGTTAACCTCACGCACAACCCCCAACTGGGAGGCCAGGCCCTATTCTTTAACCCTCGGGCGGAGGGTCCGGGTTTATCTGGAGTCGGTAACCTCACTGAGGCTGCGAGCGCCGCTGTTGTCCCTAAAACTATAGGGATCTTCCACTGCCATCTCAATTCCAAGGCCCCGACCTGGCATTGAAAGAACCTTCTAGACCTGTGCTCCGAAAATGTAGCTCTAGAAGGACTGCGCACCAGGTAGTTCCTTCTGACTGGAACTTCGGATGCCGCCGTTGGCAAGACATTTTTCCAGCTCCTCCGCCGCCATCCATAAGGAGAGAGATTATACATATATACAGCTTAAAAACTATCTTAAAACTACCGTAATATATATAATTCGATTGCGGCTAATAGATTTCCATTTAATTCGCTGCAAGACAGAGACCGACTGCGCCCCATAAGGGGGAACGCACTACCCTCTGTACCCGGGGTCTAAAGGGTTCGACGCTGAAGTTGCCATCGCTCCCCAGCCACCAGAAATTGTGGTGCTGCTTTTATCAACATCCCGTATGTCCCGACTGGATACCGCCGTACTCCCTCCCCAGCTCGTTGTGCGACGGAACGGTCGAGGTTGAGTCGTCCATCCACAGTTGATCTGGCGATGTAAAAAATGAGCGGTACCTCATTCATATCTTGAAATAGGCCGTGCTTATTTAAATGGAGAAAAGCTTCTGGGGGAACGAAGCCGAAGTATTCTGGATTGGGGCAGTAAGGCCTTGAGATCAAGTTATTGGGCGAGTTCATCGCTCTAGCAGTATGACCCCGAATCAAATTCAACAGGAAATTGTCCACTCTTATCAACTTTTTCCAGTCATATAAGACCTCATTACAATAGAACTTTATGTACTGGGACTCCGGAGTTATATAAATGCGAAGCCAAGCCCTAAGACAAACCCTCTCGAACTACCGAATCTTTTCCATTAAGCTTGCACCCACGTTGAACCACACGCGACAGTCATAGGGGAGCATTGCCCGGATGAGGACCATGTAGCAGGTAACCTTCACCCTGGCATCGGGTTGGCTGTTGTAAAACAGTCGCTCGTCAATGCGACTGGTGGTGGTACCACCACCGGAAAGTTTCTCGACTAACTGTGGAGGGTGGTTATGGATTTATTCCTAAAAATGGGATCCACCTCCCAATCTAAACAGTTCCAATGTCGTCAGTCCCTGTTGTAATGCGGTGGACGGTTGCTAAGTCTACCTTCCATTACGTGGGTCCTTACTGGTTGCTTAAGACGACGCTGTTCGGTCGTCAAAAATTGGCTGTAGTCTCCGAAATCGTACTGCCAATCTTGAGCACAGAAGAGCCAAGTTTTCCAGCTTTCTTAGCAATAAAGAAAAAATAATTTATTACGTCTCGGACAGAACAAAAAAAGAACGATAGTAAAGGAAGAAAGGCAATTAGAGTAGTCGACCAGATTAGCTTAGAGTACCCGCATAGGGTACCTTTTTGATCATGGACGAGAAAGGAAAATGTTGTGAAGTGCCTAACTGTTCCGGGTGAGATTGGATACATAATGAACCAACTGACATAGGCCAAGTGGTGAACGTGGTTCTGTGGGTATGTGCGTCGAAGTCTACGCAAGTGAACCTCGCTGCAAGGGTTCAAAGTCCCGCCTCTTTAGAGTCACGGACGGTTCTTAAAGGGTAATAATCGTCTAGAAAAACTTCTCAAACTTAGTCGTTCGGAGTCGGCATGAAACTGCAGGTCCTGTCCATTAACGAAAGAACAATAGGACGCACAACACAAGTGGTTGCTGTAGAAGCTAGGCTTCGGCCCTCTATCGCTGCCAATATTTTATTGTTATTATATCATTACCAACCGTAAAAAGGACAACGAACTCTAAAGACGACCAAAACTGCTGGGCTCGTTCGTTGAACATCGCACTGTGCATACATTTTCTCAACGTCACTTCAATAATAATAGAAGTAGTACATCGTAGTCTTTACGGCTTATTGGTTTCGAAGTAGAGGGCACTTTGGTCGATTTTTTGAGAGTAGATTAAAGAGCACAATAAAGACGAACACAGAAGCTTGTGTAGGAACGCTTTCCACACACACCCGGGCTGTGAAAATTGTACGTCAATAATCGTTATCCAATGCAAGCCTTCACACATTCTTGCGAAGTCCGTTGTGGCGTCGGCCTTACCCAAAACGTATCTCAAGCTACCACGTTCTCAGGATCCGACTGCCACACCAAGTTTTTTGAGGGTCTTCTTCACTCTTTCTCAGCCACCTCAAACAATAACGTCCACAATTTTGAGCGAATATTGCAGTGCCACGGTCTGATTGAATTTACTCCCCTTTCTCGAAAAGGGTCTATGGCCTTTGTTTGATTTCAAAATTGATTTCGAAACGTGACATTTACACGCCCTCTCTCAGTTTCAGTTTGAAGGAACTTTGTCCTTCAGTTCAAAGAACTTCCAACTGCAACAGCTCTACATCCCCACTGCATAGTCATTTAATGGTCTGTAAAAGCACGTTCCCCTCCCCAGTGGACTTTCAACTGTCCTCGAATCAAAGTCATATTTTCTATGCCAAAAGAATAATGTCCACTTTTCAAAGTGCATCCCTGAGCAGCTAAATGAGACGTCCGCAAACTTTTTGCTCCCACCCCCACCGAAACCCACATGATCAACACTGGAACAGCAGCACCTCGCAGCCTTTGTTCGGACTCGCCATTCAAACTTGTGTGTCCTTTTATGCGAAAACTTGAAAGCGGATTAAACTCTCGTTGGATGTGAACACCACTATCTGCGAGTGCAGGGCTCCCGCGCCCTTCCCTTCCACCAGAGTGCAACGATGTCAAAACTTAATGAGAAAGGAGCTCAGAATAAATAAAATGCAATCCTTTCGAGAGCCCAGCTAACGCAAGTTTTTCCTTTCACTCGGCCATTTAAATACGTCGCCGCTCATTCGTCCTTATTCATTCGACCCACTCGGCAGTCGCCAGCCGCACATGTCGCATTGGTGGCACTCGTCCTCGTTGGGGAGCAAACTTTTTCCATTAAACGACGATGTAGCAACTTTTACACTCCTTTCATCCTTTCGCCGGCTTATTTCCATTCACATTCATCGCCCATATCAATGGGATTTCGAAATTGAAAAGGCCGCCATTCACCATCCGCCCTCAGCCCTCCCTCTCCGCCAGACCATGGCTGATTTCAAAAGTGGCCAGCAGTTGAAGTGAGTCGGGCAAGACACCCTGGCCCCCCCGCCGTGATGGGAGTACGTGACAAATCTCAGTTGAGCAGGGTAAGCTGTTTATTTTGTGTGCGCTCCCGTGGTCCCTTGCATCGGCAAAACGAAATAGAAACGCGCGTTCAGGAATTCCGAGCACGTGTGGCCACCTTGAAGCCACTAAATCGCATTCCAAGCCGTCTACATGTGTACATTTTAGACAAACTACCTTCGGTAAATCACCGCAAACCACTTTCGCTGCAAGAACGAGCGAGAAAAGCGGACAATGCAGACGCGGAGTCCTTCGGGCGAGGGCACGGGGAGTGGGCACGGGTGTTCACTGCTGTGAGACAACTTAATATCTCAGGCCTGACAAATTACTTGTGTCTCGCACGCAATTCGTTGACATTTCAACCTCGTCACTGTGCCACGGAGTGAATGGGACTGCCTAAGGACACCGGGGACTGCCGCATTCCAAGGCACATTCCGTGTACTTTTCTCCGTGTTCACTGTTGCTCGGTTGCTGCCACTCGGTGGTGTCGAGGTTTCGTAGGCGTGGGGGAATGAGGAGAGAATTATTTTGTCACAAGTCCACCCGCCGGGTGTAGGGTCGCCAGGTGCTCTGAGCAGATACTTGGGATTTGCTTGGGTTTGACAAGAGGTGTGGCTGGGCCAGGAGGTTGTTGAGGAGTGTGAAGGAAGATTTATTCCAAGGAACCCAAGTTTGGATCGAACCCGAACCGCCAACCTTAAGAGACTTTGCCTACGAATCGGGAAGGTACTCAAATAATTTCCTAATTTATCGTGACTGTTATGACGTACACCTTCATCAAATGAAAACTCCTAAGGATGACCGATAAAGAAGGCTGTTAAGTGTTTAATTGAAGAGGAAGTTTGAGTTTCGGTGGGAAAAGTGATCATTTAAAGTGGCGTCGTTTTGTCTCAAACAGAATGCTACGGCTCTGATAAGTGGTTGTGGAGGATTTTTAACGCGATTGCTGGAGCCATCACTATGAGCTTGGAACACTTTCAAGTTCCATGATTTCCTCGCCTAGATATCGGCAAGAGAATGAAGGTAGGGTGTTCCGAGCGGTTGTTTCCGAGCAGACACAAAGAGTGTCAAAGTTTCTTGCTCTGTTGAATCGTTACTGCTACAAGAGGAACCATTACTAGAAATGCCTAGTCTTGTTACGTGATACCCTATGGACCAGCCCGTCAACCCGATCCCAAACACTTGGACAACAGATTTATGCCAATGATATGATTCATTCTCGTGTGGTTGGGCATTATTTTCCATTCGAAAGCAGAATAAAGCCTTATTAACTTAGAAGACACATTTCATCTATTTCATGACACCACAGCCATATATCTGCACTGTGAGCAGGAGGAAAGACGTGGAACAGCATTGTGAACACATATTAGGCGCTGCTATTCTGACAATATTTGAACGAGAAATGAAAGTGTCACTTCTGTCTGCCAGCCAACAAAAAAAAACATACTCAGCTATCTTATGAGGGTTGGTTTATTTTCGTCCGATACTGAGCTACAAGTATGGCTTTTTTTTACCTTTCTCATGGAAAATCGTATATACATGTTTAAATGTTCCACATACGCCTCAGACTCTGAAACTGTTCCACATACGCCCCAGAGTCTGAAAATGTTCCGCATACGCCCCAGAGTCTGAAAATGTTCCGCATACGCCCCAGAGTCTGAAAATGTTCCACATACGCCCCAGAGTCTGAAAATATTCCGCATACGCCCGAGATTCTGAAAATGATCCACATACGCCCCAGAGTCTGAAAATATTGCGCATACGTCCCAGAGTCTGAAAATGTTCCACATACGCCCGAGAGTCTGAAAATGTTTCACATACGCCACCGAGTCTGAAAAAGTTTCACATACGCCCCAGAGTCTGAAAATGTTCCACATACGCCCCCAGAGTCTGAAAATGTTCCACATACTCCTGAGAGTCTTAAAATGTGCCACATACGCTACAGAGTCTGAAAATGTTCCGCATACGCCCCAGAGTCTGAAAATGTCCCACATACGCCCCAGAGTCTGAAAATGATCCACATACGCTCCAGAGTCTGAAAATGTTCCACATACGCCCCAGAGTCTGGAAATGTTCCACATACGCCCGAGATTCTGAAAATGATCCACATACGCCCGAGATTCTGAAAATGATCCTCATACGCCCGAGAGTCTGAAAATGTTCCACATACGCCCCAGAGTCTGAAAATGACACACACGCCCTAGAGTTTGGAAATTTTCCACATTCGCCAATCTCTGTAAAAGGTGAGGTATGAACCGAGGTAGCATCCCGAAATGTAACTTCTACAATCAGGCTATCCACTCAAACAGTGATCCGGCCGCACCGTTTGTGCCTGCAAGATTTATTGAAGTCCACGTCATAGAGAGCTCAGAAGTATCGGTTGCTTCTGAATTGCTCAATCGCCTCCTTTGCACTGTGCACAGTTGCCGAGTGTTCTATTTGTTCAGCAAATCTCTAAGGTAAACTTGGAAGGTCTACAGTATGTACACATATGATATTTTTGGAAAGCAGTCTTTTTTAACACAGCCGCTATTAGGAGTCGCAAAATCACACACAATTGTACATTCAACTTCTTGCTTCTTTGTGTGACGCTACAATTCGAGAGGAACATGGGCCTCAACCAACAATCTTCTTTCATAAGTATCCCAATTGCCTCTAATTTTGCAGACCAAGACACTTAAGTCAGTCTCAGAGCTCAACTTGTAAACCTGGCGAACTCAGGTATATGGGTCTCGTTGCTGAATGCCGATATTGAACTGCACTATACGCATATGAGTGGTGTGTTAGAGACCACTCATATGCCACTACTAAAGTCAGTACTACTAAACAGTCGTGTTGATATACTCGTTAGTTCATGGGAAATAATTGACTCTTTGGAAGTTAAGTTACATATGTCCTTAGGCATTAGATCCATAGATGTCTTCCTACACTCATGTCGCTATAGAGACGGGAACAGTTCGAGGTTGACTCTTCTTTCCCAAATGACATCAAAATTCCACCTCTTCATCCACTTATAGAGAGAGATCCATATTTATGTGCCAGCAGGAGTAAGTCAAGGTCTGGAACGGATTTGACACCATTGTGCGGCCCATCGTTAGTGACTCCAGCGACACCTAGTGGCGAGCACCAACCTGTCAAGATGGAAGACGAAATTGAGCTGGCTACAGACAACTTGCTGCCTACAGAAAACTTGCTGTTTGCGATTTCATCGATAGTGGTCATTAATTTAGTTTGATGTACGAATGGTTTTTTTTTTTGATTTAAAGAATAAAATTGCACGTGTCTAGATTTCTGAATTCTCTACTTCTCCACCTACATTTTGGTGCCTCCTGTGAGGAAACAGGCCTTTATGCAAGAAGATCTCGCATTTTTGGCAACATTAATTTTGTGAGGTTGAATTCGGTAGTAACTTCTAGTAAATTCTACAAATTGTATAGAAAACGTGATCATGGCGGAGTTGAATTTGAGAATGTCGGCGGTCACTGTCATCAAAAGAATCCATGAGCGTGTACACGGTGCTAACCTAAGCGGATGCGACAGTGCCCTGTTGAACCAAGAGTTAAACTGGCATTCCTCACATTACAATCGGTTTGAGCGAAATCACGAGAAGTTGGTTGGTGCCGCTAAGGAGGATGAATTGCCTGAAAATGACAGTCTATGGGAGCAAATGGAAACACTTTACAATGACTTGTGTATACTTTTAAACAGAAATTAAGTATTACAGAGATGATCGACTTCTATCTACCCTAAGTTTTTTGACAGCTGTTTTTTATAACGTGTCCATAAACCAAATTGACCAATCAGAGGACGTCATTTACGTTATTTCGTGAATAACCGTCAAAAATTCATGAATATCTGTCAAAAAAGTACTAAAATTCGTCGATGGACTAGCCGACTGCAAAGTCGGCTATCTCGGTAATACTTTGTTTCTGCTTTTAAATCGAAATTTAGCTGCGGAGAAATGTTCTAAATCATCCGAACCTTCAAAGGGAGTCGATACGATCGCCAGTGATTCGTCTAATTTCGATATACGATTGGAGCCTGTCACAATTCCATCTTTCGACGGATCACAGTCAAACTGGCTGGCATTCAAGGATATGTTTGTGACACTGGTACATAATGCCAGTTTCCCAGAAGAAGCTTCGGCAAGCAGTTTGTGCCAAGGATGTGTCATTGGTCGGTGGTTTATATGCGGGTGATTATGAAGACGTGTCGTGCTGTCGGAGATACACGTATCTAGATTTCTGAACTCTCGATTTCTCCATAATAGATTCTTTCTAATCAATTGGCTCATCGACTGACCCGTTCACATCACGAACTTCCGGGTAAATTGTCTTTAGAACGTCAGATCACGGGACAATTGAAAGCATTTCTTAACGGACACAATGCTTTTGTTCGATTATTCAAGGCTCCTTCTGACTACCTCGAAATCATCATCAGAGCGGATAAACGTCTCACTGGAAGTCTGCTTCTGCTTCTGTGGTAAAAGCAACCCATGGAGGACTTGTGCCGGAGCAATAGCTAACTTCCATCCCTGAAAGTATTGGGCACGCTGCAGCGAGTTGTTAGGTCCAAGCTGTCTTTCGTCAGTGATGAATTGGTCCTTATACCGGACTTCGCTCCTCCTCTCCTTCTCGAATCAGGAGGCTGGCTTTCGAAGACGCTGGAAGCTGGAGCATGGATGTCTATGCCAGTGGAGTTGACATATTTCTTCATTCCGGAATACAGATCGTCGTCTATTCATCTTCCACGCAGACGGGACCATATATCCAACGTAGAGGCTTTCTTTCGAAGGCATCAAGAATCAGATCTGCTGTTGTGCTTATCTTCTAGGTCTCTGCTCCTGATAGAAGGACTGGTACTATGAAGGGTTCGTCGAGCATGATTCTGGTCCTTCGAGTCAGGCACTTTGACCGCATTTCTTTCGGCCATCCGAAGAAGCAACCGTTCTCAAGGTTAAAATTCACTTGGACGTCGCTTCTGGAGTTCACGTTTACCTCGAAACTACTTGAATACCTCGGAATTGTGTTTGTGCTCCTTACGTTTCGTCGTACTAAAAAAACAACGTCGAAACTAAGCATACTCTCTGTTCCATCCCGGACTGTTCCCGTACAAAGAACTATTCCAAATCGCTTTCAGCGCACTTATATTTCTCCAACATCCCGCCTTCTCCCAAAAAATCCCTGCAGCATCCAAACGGCAGCGAAGGAACCTAATTGAGTCCTCATCCTAAATTCATTAGAGCAGCTTAATTTCCTGCGAGCTCACTCGCGTCCATCTCCCGGTCGCACAAAAAAGAATCCGCTAAGCTTGTGATTTTTTTTACTTTCAAACTCTTGTAAAACTTATTCCAACTCCATCACGGACAAAGAACGACCAACGACCAAAAAGGGGGATAATTACCAAAAAAAAAAAGGAAGAAACTGAAAAAGTCCTCTCAAAAGTTACTCGAGTAGCCGCCTAAACGCCGCCGCCATAAAGTCTCCTAACTCCTTGTTATTAACCGTTTTGTCTGCAACGTAAAAAAAATCCCTTTTCCACTTACGAGGAATAACCTTATAATTTTGTCCCTTAATCCATTTCATCCTTCGTCCCTCGTCCCCGGGGACGCCCTCTTTAACACACTCTCATCATATTTCTCTCTCCCTGTTCTCTTTCAGAAAAGGCAAGCGACGGGTTACAAGGATGGTGGTGGTCGTCGTCCTGGCCTTCGCCATATGCTGGCTTCCAATACATGTGAGTATGAGTGATAATTACGTACATTATTCTTCTGTTTTTTCTTGCTTCCCTCTTATTTGCTTGGTCCTTAAAAGGACGTTGCCTCGTTGGCAGGGTGCACCGCATCGTGAATATGCAAACTTTGGCTATTACCTCGAGAGTGTATAATTATGTGCTGCATGTCCTGCGAGTGTCCCATCCTTCAGTCGACGCTGCTGTCCAGTCCTTGTGGGATGGGGCCGGCATCTTTGATGAATACACTTAAGACACAGCACATGTGACCAACGAGAGATGGTTTCAATGGGAAAAAATGTGCCCCCAAAAAGGGATAGCGCCGATGATTATGTCTTTAATATGAGCCCGGTTCCGGGAGGAAATGAGTTCGCTTGTCGGAGTCGGGGCCGACAATTGAGCTGGGTATAATCCCGTGGGTGCTTAAGACCTTTTGATGAGTCATTCCGCATTATTGCTTATGTACCCGGCTTTATGGCTCAGACGAGGATGTTGGTCAGGCGGTTATTGCCCAGCCTTCCGGCCGTCGGAACGGGTTGGTCGTGAAGACTTGATCCCGAGTCATGGGGTCGAATATTCAATGAGATTGAGTTAATTTGGCTTATTGCGTCTGAGGACGTGGCACACGGTCCCAGATTGTCCGTCAAGGAGTGGATGAATCTTTGATATGGACGTCCTCATGGCCAATTGGAGAGCCTACGATGTCAAGGATGTCAGAGTGACAAGCCATTTTACTTAAACAGGGTGACCAGATAAGAAAGATAGATCGCTTCGCTTTCAAGCCACATTATGCATGGAAAATCACACATGTCTTCCCTTTTAGTGTCTTCAAGCTCCAATAAGAGCGTTCCTATTCCGAAAATAGAGTCCCGAGGTCACACAAAGTGGCTGACTTGTTAATGAAGACTATGGACTTCATGTAGCTTCAAGTGGCATGACGGCGACGGGGGCCACTTGATGAGCGCTCGCCCTGAGGTGACAACAAAAGATCTTCGTCACAACTCCGAGAATTGCGTAGCTTGTATAGTACGTAGGTTCATGCAGCAAAGCAAGAAGCCTACCAGGCAAAGCTGCATCGAACTACGAGAGGGGTTCGTGAGCTCTACAAACAGAGATAAAGGCAAGAGACACAGCTCCTCAGGAGTACACAGAAAGAGCACGAGAGGTGCACGATCGAGGAGATGGAGAGGTGTCATGGCAGGAATGACGTCCGAAAGATTTACGAGAGGGTGACAGTTATCCAATGGATACTATGTTCGGGCCAGGGTGAGAATGGACAACTAATAGTAGAGTCGCAGTCGACGCTGAAAATTAGGAAGAATCCTTTCTGTAGACTGTTGAACGATGATGATGATACCAATTCTGGTGCCCGCAGAATGTTCCATTCCACACGGACAATGATCGAAAAAAATTGCGTCCCCCTGACCTGGACGAAGTCTAGATAGCGATATCGAGACTAAAGTCGATTAAAGCTGCTGGCGCAGACGGAATGTCTGCGGAGCTGTTAAAAGATGAGCTTCTATCATCTGGAACCTCAGTATCGTTTGTCCGATCCACACGAAAGGAGACCCCTCCAACCGCGCCAACTGCCGATAAGATATTCTCTGCCGTTTTGTGGGAGCGTCTGAAACGATTCGTGAACAACCTGACTGGTTCATATCAGTGCGGTTTCAGGCCGGGGAAGTCCACCATCGACCAAATCTTCACACTACGGCAGATCCTGGAAAAACCCAATAGCTGCAGATCTACAGTCAAAACCTATTCGTCGATTTCAAGGCCGCATATGACAACGTGCATAGAGACGAGCTACACAACGCCAAGTCTAGATTTAAAATTCCTGCCAAACTCATCCGACTGAGCACGATCACGATGGAGAATTCTCGCTGCTCCATCAAGTCAAGGTCTGGAGCGAACTCACCGAGACCTTCAATGTCAAAAAAGGTTTAAGACAAGGCGACGCGCTGTCATGTGACTTTTTCAACACATTCTTGAGAGGAGGCACTATCTTCCAAAAGTCCGTACAATTGCTAGCAAACACGGATGACATTGACGTGATTTTTCGAACACAGCGAGCCGTCTCTGACGCGTTTGCTGGCATTGAAACGGAAGCGGCTAATGTGGGTCTGACAGTAAACGAGGGCAAAACAAAGTACATGCTGTCATGAAGAAAGGACGCACAACATCGAAGACTCGGACAGAACGTCACCGTAGGCAGCTATAACCTTGTAACTTTGAGGTGGTGAAGGACTTCATCTACCTCGGTAACCATCTGAAATAACATTCGTCAAAACACGCCAAATTCTCCAAATTTTAACGCCATAATCGAGAAGTTAAAATAAAACCTTAATTGACAAGAAGTAGGGTCATTTTCACACATCATCGCTACAATTCTGGATGAACCTGAACCCTAACTAGCAAGCCTCGTTAGACAAGGGCATCCTCAGTTGCATTGTACCAGGACTGGGAGACTCTTTGGGCCGGAGCTGAGTTGTGCATGTGCTTTACACGGCCCTGCCACCTTAGGCATTGGATTCCGGGTAAGCTAATGTCGCACACTTTGTGGTTGAGTCTTATCCTCCAGACACCAAGAAGCTATAATCACTGGCAGAGCTTTATTGGCGTCTGATGTTTTCTCAAGGATGATATTGAAGAAGTCCCATGACAGAGCATCGCCTTGTTTGAATAATTTTTTGACATTGTACGGCTTGGTGAGTCCTTTACCAGCATTGATGAGTAGCAAGAGTTCTATATCGTCATCTTGCTCAGTCTGACGAGTTTCGCAGGAATTTCAAAACTAAACATTGCGTTTTATAACTTGTCCCTATGTACGCTATCATATGCAGCCTTAAAATTGACCAATATGTATTGGGTGTAGTTTTGAATTTCTTGGGTCCTTTACAGGATCTGCGGTAGTGTGAAAATCTGGTCGGTGGTGGACTTTTCTATATGGGTCCAGCAGATTATTTACAAGTGGCAAAGAAGTCTCGATGTGGGTGGTGCAGTGGGTTAGTGCGTCGACTCCTGCGCAGAGGGGTACAGGTTCTGATAATGCTCAAAGAATATTCATGTCTAGAAAAAGCTTCTCAACTTCGCCGTTCGGAGTCGGAATCATCCATTCGTGAAAGAACTGTAGCACGCATAACACGAGTGGTTGCTGTAGAAACTAGACCCAGGTCCGACTCGAACTCTTGCGCCACTCCATACATCCAAACTATAAACCAGAAAGTTTGTGTGTCTGGCCGACATAGGCTCCGAAACTACACGTCGCAGAGCTCTGAAATTTTCAACAAAAATCATTCTAAAATTTAGATGCTGAATGTGACAATTTTTAAGTCGGTACGACATACGGTTCGGAAGTTACGAGCACTTTTTAAACGGGAATAAAATTCTCAAAATAAGGGTGGTTGCATCAATCCGGTATGGAACCATTTCAAGTTGCGTAGTCGTGGATATCAACCATCCCCCAGTGTGTTGTAACTTCCATATACACACACACATTTTTCATATTTTGCTTTGGTGCAACCATTCATTTTTTTCTACGTCTCAATCGAACATATACGAACGACTGCCTGAGTCACCAAACGAAAAGGAAGCAATAAACATTTTCTCACTTTTCTTATTTTGTCATACCCAAACTATTTTTTTTATTTCATTTTTATTATTGCATTCACAATAACTTACATACTAGACAAAAATGGTTAAAACTAGTTAGACGAACAATTTTTTATTTCTAACTTACTGGCCCTAGACGGGCACTCTAAGCTAAACTTTTTCTTAATCTATGTCTTACGACCTAATCTAACGGAGTAAAATATAAATGGAATTAAGGAAAAATTGGAAAACTTAATGAGTAGCCTCAAACCTAGAAGCTAACTTACATTCTACCTTAAAATAAAACTTACAAAATAACTTAAGCTAACCTACGCATATATACATAGACAGTTGTATATACCCCTATACACATGTGTATACGCAAGAAACTACCTTAAAACTACCCTAAGACATATAAGTCGGCCGTAGGTTGCGGCTGATAGATTTGCCTCTAATCCGCTGCAAGATAGATACCGACTGCGCCCCATAAGGGCGAAAGCACTACCTTTTCTACCCTAAAGGGTTCGTCGCTGGAGTTCCCTCGGTCTCCAGCAACCAGAAATTTTGGTGCTACCTAGCAATATCCCGTATGTCTCGGCTGGATACCGCCGTCCTGTACCGGAGGAGACCCTCCTCAGCTCTTTGTGCGACGGAACGGTCGTGGTTGAATCGTCCATCCACAGTTGATCTGGCGATGTGAAAAATGAGCGGTACCGCATTCTTATCTTGTAATAGGCCGTGCTTATTTCAATGGAGAAAAGCTTCTGGGGGAACGAAGCCGAAGTATTCTGGATTGGGGCAGTAAGGCCCTGAGATTAAGTTATTGGACGAGTTCATCGCTTTAGCAGTATGACCTCGAATCAACTTCAACAGGAAATTGTCCACTCTTATCAGGTTTGCCCTGTTGTATACGACCTCATTGGAATAGAATTTTATGTACTGGGATCCTGGAGTTCGATAAAGACGAAGGCAAGCCCTAAGACAAGCCCTCGCAAACAACCGAATCTTTTCCATCAATCTTGCACTCACGTTGAACCACACGGGACAGCCATAGGTGAGCATTGCCCGGATGAGGACCTTCACCCTCGCATCGAGTTGGCTGTTGTAAAACTGTCTCTTTGTAAGAGCAAAAGCGCCTCGGGCTTTGGCCAGAGCAGCATCTACATGTTTATTAAAATATAAATACTGATCGAGCCAAATCCCCAGGTATCTGACTACAGTCTTTTGCGCCAGTGGTTCCCCGTGTCTTACAACGATTGAGAATTTTCGCCAATTCTTTTTCGTATCCTATATCATACCCAAACTATCTATGCATGTACATGTATACAGCTACTAATATTGAACTTCTGAACGGATTAGTCGATTTAGATAAAATTTCAGAGCTAGACTAATTACATAATGTGTTCCAAGATAGGACTTCAATTTGCACAACAAGTGAACATCGCGCGCAGGTACATAGATGGGATTTCCAAGAACTTTTTCTTTATGAATCACTTGATATCCCTCCACGTTGTGTGTAAATGGTTGAGAAAAAACAGTAATTTCCGTCCGTTTTGCTACAACTCACATTGATAATTCAAACTTCAACATGTATGCACACAGTCAACGAATTGTAATCATTATGAGTAGGGATGTGAATGAGAGATTGGAATAGGCATCAATGACAAAAGAAAATTCAAATTCTTCTCTGAGTTCTGGTTTGAGCAGTCTTATTATTGTTTTAAATTAAAAACGTGCGGAGTAAACATTTATTCAAAATCGTCTTCAGTGCATCTACAACGGAACACTTTTCTCCACATTTTTCTTAATAATCACTTTATCGCAAAAATGCCGAGGAAAAGGAAAGCTGTTTTTGATCCTCAGCAAGCATGTGTGAAAAGACGGCGACTTCTAAGATCTGCACAATCCCAAGAAGTAAGAGCCCAAGTTTGTGAAAATGACAACATTGCACAGGCTGCCAGAAGAAGTAATGAAACACTATATGAAAGAGAAAAACGGAACGCAAGTAATGGATTAGCTCGACGCAACCGTTTATTGAAGAGTTTATAAACTCCCTTGATCCGAACGGGATTCCAAGCCATTAACTCGAATTAAAAATCGGTTCACCGATCATGCTGCTGCTCAACCTAGATCCACCGAAACTTTGCTATGGATCTCGACTAATAGTTAAATCTCTAAAATCTCATCTCATAAAACAACGATACTTTTCGGACCTTCGGCTGGAGAAACCGTTTTCATCCCAAAAATTCCTCTTATTCCAACTGACGTCCCGTTTTCTTTCAAACGTTTACAGTTTCCTGTTCGCTTGGCGTTCGCCATAACCATTAATAAGTCGCAAGGACAGTCGCTAATGGTAACTGGACTGGACTTGACAAATGCATGCTTCTCCCACGTACGTTGCAATGTCGAGGGCAAAGGATCAAGGGCAGTTATACATTGTCGCTGAGGACGTTTCTGATACAAAAAATTTAGTCTACAAACAAGTTTTATAATAAAAATAATAGAAAGTTTGATTTTCTTGGCGTTTTACTATTTTAAACACATTTCTTCAGGATTTTTTGAAAAAACTATATTTTCACTTTAGGTAAGGTACCGGTTGAAGAAACAAACCCGGGCAAAGCCAGATTCGAAATCTAGTATTATATATAAAGAAGTCTCATTCGCGATGTTTAGGAGACTTATCCCACTATAATATTGAAGGAGTGAAAGAGGTCACCTTTCTTAAAGGGGTCTATGTTTTTGATCGGGATATTGAGGTGCTACTTGTTGGCCATGCTTTCCTCCGAGCATATCTCATAGATGAGCCGGATCTCATGGTCTGTTAAATCGGTAAGAGCCACCGCTGATTATAAGAGGATAGGGCTAGTCCGCCACTAATTATACTACACAACTGAGCTCCGAATTCTTGTTTTATAAAAATACATGTGCTTAGATTGAGAAATTCGATGACTTCATGGAGCTGCGAGAAATACGATAGACGTGAAGTTAATTTTAAAATGAGAGAAAAACATGTAAACTTAAGATTTAAATATTAAAAATCATTCGCGGCTTAATTTCTAGATAAAATTGAAAAAGACCCTCGATTATGGTCAGGTTCAGGGTCAGCACCACCTACAGGAGAAGAATCTTTAACAACAAACGAATAAAACCACTTGGATAGCCATCAATCAATCACTCAAGACATCCCCACAACACCAGATCCTTCGCTGAACTCCGTCGATCACAAAAATGCCGACAAACTCTCCTCCTCTCCAATCAAGCAGTCCATCCTTCCATCTGCATTAATTCTAAGCGAAGTGGAAAAACAGAATCGTCCTCTTGCAAATACAAATTAAGTCACCCCATTCCCAGCCCATCCCCAGCACCCGTCCATTAGCAGTCCGAAGTACATACCAACTCGCACCGACCAGCAGAGCGGCGAGACGAACGGAATTCGAAACCAATTTACCACTCATCATCGAATTCCGCAGACACGCACCGGATCCAAGAAAAACGTTGGGACCCTCTCTGCTTCACGGCCGACGACGGCGCGACAGAGCGCCTAATTGAATGTGTGTGAGAGAGGGAGAGAGAGAGAGAGAGTGAGAGCGTCTCTAGTAGGCTTGACCGCCGCCGTCGGCCGTCGGCCGTTGCATTGAAACCTGAAGACATGAATTTGAGTGTATAGTCCTAGGACCAGCACCAGCTAAGCACGGTCTTAAATTTCAATTGGAGCACCCACTTGGTTGCCTTGCAGCTGATGGAGGGTCTGTTGCAACCCGATCTGGGACACAAGTATGAACCCGGCAATTCATCTTCATCGTAGTCCTTTTTCTTCGCCGCTGTTGTTGTATCTCGTTTTCAAGGGCAGGATGGTTCACATCCTTGTCACGTCGCCGGAGCTTTTCTGTGCGGTGGAATTAAATTCTGTTAAGCAAAGCAGAGTAGGATTTTCATTTGACAAAGGTCCTTCGAGGGTTTGGGACGACATGCGACACGCGGCATGGGGATTGAATCAATTTTGCCATGTTCCGGGGAATTGATGAGCGTGGGCGGTGGCACTAATTTATGCAGGAACTTCGAATGGTTGCCAGTTCGATTTTGAATTAAATTGGGACCAGAGGGTGTGTGCAAATTCGGGGCGGCTTTGACTTGGAAACAAAAGCCTATTGCTTTGAGTTGAAACGGATGGTGGCCTGCGGGTGTCACGGGAATGGTTGGGGCAGAGGTCGAACTCGGCTGGGAATGGGGGCTTAAATTCATCAATTCGACTTTGTTTAAATTTGTTTATTTTGAAATACAAGAAATTTGAGGCAGGAGTTTGAAGAGAATGCCATGTGCAACATGTAGATACAGATACATGACGAGTACATTTCGAACTGAACGTTGCTCGAAATATTTCTGAACTCGATTGGAGTGAGAAACATTTTTGAAAAATCATCTCGTATTATGTGATGGTCCTCAGGATCTAGAGATACTTGGAACTTCTGCCCTAAGTCTCTCCGACAGTCTCATTTGTAGTTTCTTGTTATGAATCGCATTCGTGTGCCGCTTTTGATTTTATGTTAAAGCCTAAGTTTTTGTTTACCACTTCCTTGAATTGTTTGCTCAGGCTCCCTACACGGGTCGTAGGTCTGAATCTTTAAGTAGTTTCTTAAATTAACTTTTATTTTCTTTGCAATGCTTTGGAAGCTACTCTAATAAGGTCTCGTCCTTTGCACCAACCCAACCTTGTCCCAAACTTTCCACATCTGGTCAAAGTTTTGAAAGAAATAAATGTTTGGAATAGATCACAGATCTTCGATGGAGAGTGAAACACTATGAGTTGGCCTTTCTATTTAAAGACCAGCTCTGATCCTTAAAGTGACTGTGGTTTTTGGATTTTGACATGTCTCATTTCTACTTCTGATTTAATTAGCTTTTGACTTGAACCCCGGTGTCTAGGTTCAATTCCGTGAACGACAGGAATAATTTTAACGGCTCCATCTGTTTTGAGTCACTAACAATGCGAAAGAGGTGGTAACAGTGTGTTAAGGAAATACATCCCTAACTTGGGCGCTTGAAGTCTACATGAAACTTTAGGTTCCTTCCACTCGTTAGAGAATAAAAGCATGCACAACAGGCGTGGTTGCTGTAAGAGATAGGCTCTGGATTTGTGCAGACTGTATAGCCACCCATACTTGATCCTGGCTTGGCACTTTGTCTGGTTCCAGTCTTTAAGTGTTATACCTGGCTCTAGCTATGTACCTTCCTCCTCCTTCCGTAAGCCGTAGTGGCTTAGAACTATGCCTCCCTTCGAACCTGGTCAAAACAAGGAATACAACTCCAATTTGAAGCCTACCCAGGTCCAGCTCTAGTTCCAGCTGTTCCTTTCTTGCCAAGGACCTAAGTAATTTTTTAGATCCATTCTTGTTCATGGAACTTCATTTCGTTCCTTGTAAGCTGTAATGTATCCTAGAACTGAATTTAATTTACAAAAGCATTTTAAGATTGGTTCCATCCCATCCATCCTCAACTTAGCCTCTAACCTCTAGCCTTAACTACCGTATATAATCTTAACCTTCGATGTAACTGATCGCCGATTCTGTAGTCTATCCAGTCACTCCAGCTAGCTGCATCCAGGTGCGCACACCTTCTGACTTTGACTTGGAAATTTGCTCGCATTTATTTTAAACTGATTCTGAACTCTTCATCACCAACACCGGCCTGTATCAGCCTCTGTAAAGATAAGCCATTATTTTTACCATGATCGAAATTAAATCAATGGATTGTGCTTAGATTCAATATTTAACTCGGCATCAGGTCAACGCATAAATTCCGAAACTACTCGTAGTCTGACTTGGACCTTAATCTTGGTGTATGAGTGGGTCATTGATTAGGCTCCGATTAGGCATTCCGCATTCTGTTGCGGTTGACTCTGGTTTACCTTGGGCTCTGATCCTGGCTCTCTTGATGGCCTTGACTTGTGCACTAGCTCCAATGCCAAATCTGTTTGCAGCGTTGTACTAGTTTTTGGCTTTGACTTGCAAATTTCGATTGAGCCCTCAAATTAAGCATTAATCTTGGTCGTGGATTCTGATCTCCGATTTCAACATCTATTAGGCCACTCCTTGTGCTTCGAACCTAAATCTGACTGTGACTCTGTCTGTGGTCTGTACAGGGTGGCCTCTAAGCCTGTCACAGCTTCAGATATGAATCCGACAATTGCCTGTGGTGGCTTTGAATCATCGCCCTGATTAAAAAAAAGCTTCAGTTGTGGATACGGTTTAGAGCCTGCTCTAGCATTGCCTATGGCTCTGAGAACAATGGCTTAAGTATTGAACCAAAGCCTGTCAAGCTTTGTAATTGTCTCTACCATTCGTTCTAAGCCCAGTTTAGCTTTTGAATGTACTCAGCCTTGGGCTCTGAGTCTGGCCTTCATAACTGCTTTAAAAGCACCTACGACACTAGTTTCAGTACTGGATCTATCGGTTCTATTGTATGAGTCTGAATGAGCCCTTAGATCTGTCCAGCTCTAAATATAGAACCTTAGCCCTGAACTTAGACTCAAATCAGTCTAACTATTGTTCCCTTAATCTTGATAAAATCATTTGTGCTCGTTGTCTTACTCTGTTTCTGGCCCTTCATTAGAACCATTGCTCCCTGACTTTAAGTCCCACACAGCCATATGCATCTGACTACGATCCTGACTCGGGCTGTGATCCGGGTGACTCAGTGCTTCTACCAAAGGTACTAGCTTGAGGCTTTTTTTGGGATTTTGCTTGTCTAAAATTATTATCTGACCCTGACCTCAGTCTACCTGGTCACCATCTGCGATTCCATCTCTGGTTTTTGGCTTTCCACAGGCTTATGCATCTGACACCGACCTTATTATCAATGTGACCCTGGCTTGAATTATGGCTCTAGCTTTGGCACTAAATATGGCTCTGCTAACGCTATAACTCTGGCTTTTGTACTAGCTCTGAGCGTGGTTCTGGTCCTTGTAATAATGACTTCGGTTTTAAGCCCAGACTCCATCTCCCATAGCGCACATAGGGACATAGTCATGTCATCGAATCTGGCTCCAATTGTGTACCCATCGGTAGCGTTGTGTCTGCCTCACACAATTTGTCTTGGTGTAATTAGAGCTCTGAATTTGGGTGTGACAGTCAGGGTGGGTCCTCGACTGGAACTCCAAAAAGGCCACCTTGTGTGCCTTGGACTTAAAGAGGCTAGCATAAAAGATTTCTTTGCCCCCTTTTAACGCTGCTTCTGGTGTCTCATTGCTCATTGCCTCTCTCTGCGCTTCTTGCCCGACCTTGTGTGCATGGACTTAAAGAGGCTAACATTAATATTTCTTTGCCCCCTTTTAACGCTGCTTCTGGTGTCTCGTGGCTCATTTCCTCTCTCTGGGCTTAGTGGCCGACTCTAATCCAGTTGCTTGTACCTTTTTTGGACCTAGATGTACTTGTCCCTATCTGCTTCATACTTTTTCTGACCTCATACTTCATCCCGGTTTCTGATAAAGACGGTGATGTCTTCCAGATTTGGGTTACTTTTGTACGTCTTCGTCGTAGGTTTGCTTGTTTAGAATTTTGTGACACCGTGTTTCTGGCCGATTCTTTCTCTCTAATTAGCCACACCTTCGTCAACCCAAAGATCGATAACGAACCCATTTCCGGATGGGGTGTCAGTTTAGAAACTTTTTAGGACAACATAGGGTTACTTTACATTTCTGGGTCTAATCAAGTTCCACGAAGGATTTTGGGTTCGTTCTTGTCATTAATTAAAGCTTCTGTTTGGAATGGATGAACAGTCACTAAATCCCCTCGAGAGTTCTCCATTCTGTCAGATGTTCATAATTCCTATCAGCCACTCCCTGCGTCAAAAGAAATACTCCATCACAAGCGATTGCCCCCAATCCACACGGCCGTAGCTCTCCGCTCTTATTAAGCCAGTGCCATCTGTGGCTCTTTGTCAAGTTAAATCCACACGACAAAATGTTGTCTCCTCCTCACACCAACCCGGCAGATAAGACCCCTTGGTCCAGCCATAAAACATGTGCTCAGCGATAGCGTTCCCTATTTCCTGGCTCCTATCTCTCGGCAGAACAAAGGACCCCTCCTCCTCGTTCAGACATCCTTTTTTGTGTTCCATATGCGAGCCATAAATACTCAAAAAACCACTCTTGAAGATAAACAATCGTGGGTCTTCACTCTCCGCCCAAACGCAACCCATCTGACAGGATGTGCGGAGGATACATTTGAATACTCGTACACATCCTTGCCGTCCAACAATGCCGTCCAACAATGTGGCCAATACCTCGGGTACGCGCCCGCCCACTGGCAGCGGCTGTGTGGAACGCATGTACATATTTTATCTCGCATCGGAGCGGTGCAAATGGAACGCCTAAAAACGTACGAATCGTTCGTCGTTAAATATTTATATTACGAGATAAAAATGGCGTTTATTTCAAATTCTCCGAACGCAACTAGTCCGCCCAGCCGCCCAGCCGCCCGCTCGCCCCTCTGATTTGCATATTCATGTGCGAGACGGTCCCGAGACTGTTTTAAATTCATGTCGAGTAGCCAGATGCACGGGTAGCTTGTAGTCGCTTGTCTGATGTTCCCCGGCGTTGTTTGCAGGATTTTTTGTTTTTTTTGTTTCGATTCCAGTAAACTGCTTGTGAAGGATATCATTTTTATTTGATTTACTTCCGACGTAAATGTTTTGCTAACGAGGGAAAAGATTTGTATCTCTTGACGGTCAGGACCGGGATGTTGGGCGGCCAGGTTGACTTCACCGACGTGTTCAGGCACAAGTGGCAAGTCGACATGTTCTCGGAAATCGCATGAAATTAGTTTCGCTCGCATATTTTCCAGCATAGCAACCAGCTCGTGGAGTGTCCTTGAGTGGGTTTTTTTTGCTAGGTTGCTACAAATTTAATTTGTTTGCGAATTAGCGGGAGTCGAAATTGCTGGAAATTTGTTCTGTCGGAAAATACACTTCAAGGGCAATCATGCTTCCTGAGTACCTATCCAACCCACGAAGCATGCAGTGGTCAAGGCCTTGAAGTCTTGAAATAACCAAAGCAATGAAAATACGGTTTTCTGAAGCGAATCGAGGTTCTACCTACACAGCGAATCATTCTGTTGGACGGAGCTAAGTGGGCAGCTGCAGGGCAATTGGGAAAGATGGCGGCAAGCTTGTAGTTGAATGGATGGGGCCGTCGGACGGGCGGTGCTCTTCCCATCACTGGTACATTATCCACTTGGAAACAAATTGCTAGCTTAGATAGAGGAGCGGAAAAGAAGACCTCATACCCTTTTAGAACACAGACGGATCCGCTAAGAAAAAAACAGAAGAAAACGGATGACCAAGTTGACTCTGTATACGACCTTGATCATCCCCGTCCTGCTCTACTAAGAGGCTCTTGGTATCTTTGACAGAAAAGTTCTGCGCGCGATCCATGTTTGCGTCGATGGCATATGGAGAAGAAGGGTCAACCAAGAACTGTGAGGGCTGTGCAGCGACATGAATCCAGCCAGGCGTCTATGGGCTTGACCATGTAGAGCGTATGGACAACTCAGCTCCGGCCCGAAGAATCTTTGAATCTAAGTCTTTGTGACGACGTAAATTGGGAGGCCTACATAGGTCGAGTGACACCTCAACCGACTTGGTGCACGAGACTTGAAACAGCTGGCGTGAAATGGTGCCGGCTAGAGAGTCTAAATTGCACCTAAACTAACCGTGCCAATGTTACCCCAGGGACAATGTTGAGTCAAAAGGGACTCATTTATTTTCAGACTGACTCGGGGACTCATATTTCCTAGATTAGACCCAATAAGGCCACCAGACATTCTGACACCGAAGCTGGTTAGACTTTTCGTCAACGAGATATTTGTGGTGAATCCAGTGACCCTCTACTGGGTACCAGGACACACAGGAATCAGAGGGGCAATAAAAAAGCGGAGTATTGCGAGGAAGAGCTCGGAGCTAGGAAGAATCTCTAGAATACGAATCCCTGGACAGAGCCACTGGCTGGGGGGCTGAGCCTGAATACTGCATCCACAGTAAGGGCGCCCAACGCCCGATGCTAAGCAAGAAGAGATCGCCATCATTGATCGGCTTATGCAGTCGCAAAGACCTACTCACGCTACAAGGAGTATACACCGAACACTGTGCCATTGGTGCAATACGACTTAACATACCGCGAATTTCAAGCCGCAGAGAGGAGGGAGTCTTCGACTCCGAACCAGTGTGACAACGCAATAGAGGACCCCCACGGAACCGATGGCGCACCCAGGTGGAGAAGGACCTCAATCAACTTGGTGTGCGCAGTTGGAGACAGTTGGCTAAAGATCGTGCCGGCTGGAGAGGCTTACTGCACCCAGGTCCACGGACTGTAGCGCCACCAGAAGAAGAAGAGAGGAGGGAGACGCCGATTCTATTCAAAATCTGCTCTGGAAATTCGCAGCCCAAGAAGTTTTCGACTCCGAACACGTGGGACAACGCAACAGAGGACGCCCGCGTTTAAGGCGGCGCACCCAAGGGGGGAAGGACCTCAACCAACTTGGCGTGCGACACTGGAGACAGCTAGACAGAGCCTGTGCTTGCTGGAGAGGCTTGTTGGTTGAGGCCCAGGTCCAACCCGGACTGTAGCGCCAAAAAAAGGAGAAGAAGAAGTGAATTTCTAGGAAAACACTTCTTCTTAGAACCTGAGAGTTGAGCGGCTTTGGCTTGAAAAAGCCTCTAGTTTTACACATCTGGCTGGTTTCGGAAACACGGTAAGTCTCACGGGACTTCCTAGCAGCGGAACACTGGACCCCTAAAGCTGGCCTAAAAGAGCAGCCGCAAGAATGCCTTCAGTGCACCAAACTCCCTACCTATCTTCGATAATCCTGCTCAGGCAGCTGTAGTTGTAATTCCAGTTCTGCCTCTGACTGTGGCTCAGGTTTCAGCTCTGGCTTGAGCTAAGCTATGAGCTTAACCCCTGTCTCTATCTATCCTTGATTCGGACTTCAGTCATATCCTGATCTGATCAAGGCTCTAGTCTTAACTCAAACTCGGATTCTGAGCTTAGCTGTGATAATGCTTAAGTTATCGATGTGAACCTGGTTTTGAATTTGTCTTTGGCTTGGTCAGTAATTGGCTCAGCTTTAACTTTCACTCTGAACATAGTTTCAAGCCTGAGTTTGACTCCTTGTCATTTTTCCCTAGTCCCTGTCACAAATATCCTATGTTGATTCAGGGTTAGGCCCTGCTTAGTATCTGACTTTGAATTTATCTTAGCGTCAGCTTCTGATAAAAGCAAGGAGCAGCTACGTCTCCTAGCCGCGTATCAGCTCAACCGGATTCTAGCCGGATGATGAGACGGAACACAATGAAAGCCAGTTAAGGCTTTGCCCAAGATAAAAATCAGCTCTCATCACGGCAAGTCAGAGTCGTTGTTAAGAAGTAAGCCAGAGCCACTGCCAAAGCATCAGCTCAGCGGATGATTTGATCCAGAATCTTCTCTTCTAGCACGGTTCTCAACTCAGACATTTTTTAAGTCAGTCAGACTCGCTATTGACTGTGTAAGTGTTTTTTTTTTAATTACACTTCGTCTTCGTATATGGTCTCGCGTCCTGTTTTGAATTTGCGTCAAGTTCAAGGCTCCTGTCTTTGGACTTATTTAGTCTCGTTCTCAGCTCTCCAGCTCCCGAAAAAGCCCTTGTAGGCATCTCGTCCGTAAACAGAAATTTTGAATTCTATTCTTGTCATCGGCGCTCTTTGGCTTAAGAGCTGATCACCAGTCTATCGTCCAATTCAATGCTGTGTGTGAAAATAGTAGAGTTGAGTAACTCTTGCCAATCGCTGTTTCTATGGGCTCAAGAGGCAATTGATTGTAGAGCCATCTCTCGAAGAACCAAGCTAACTTTATACAAGACCTTGATCATCCTAGTCCTTCTGTACGGCGCGGAGGCATGGACAAACTCAAAAGCGGATGAGAAAGTCCTTGGTCTCTTCGAGAGAAAAGCTTTGCGTGCGATCTTTGGACCTGTTTGCGTTGACGGTTTCTGGAGAAGAAGATTCAACCACGAACTGTACGGGCTGTACAGCGACATGAGTCCAGTCAGGCGTCTTCGGATCCAACGCCTACGATGACTAAGCCATTTAGAGTGTATGGACAACTCAGCTCCGGCCCGAAAAGTCTTCGACTCCGAACCCGTGGAACAACGCAACAGAGGACGCCCACGTTTAAGGTGGCGCACCCGGGTGGAGAAGGACATCAACCAACTTGGCGTGCGAGACTGGAGACAGCTAGACAGAGACTGTGCTAGCTGCAGAGGTTTGTTGGTTGAGGGGCCTCAACCACCCCGAACTGTAGCGCCAAATAAAGAAGAAGAAGAATTCTGAAAATCTAGCCGAAGGATGCCAAAAGAACAGAGGATATTGAGACCGTCTCACTTCTTGTAGCAATACTCATCTCCCGCCCTTTAACTAACTTGTGCCAACACAAATACGACTCTCAACCTCCAGCCCGTCGGTCCCCATTCATTCCCAACCCAATCGGGTGGTGCAATGGACTCATTCTTAAATGTCACGTAATGAAAGGCCATATCGAATTCTCATGAAACCCATGCCACCCACCCGACTTCCAAATCACCTGCTCACCGTCCAGACATCTGTTTGCGTTTGCTTAATGTCAACAGTCACCTCGACTCCACCTGGACCGATCCTCGTGTGAACCAACAACTCACTTTCGCTTGCCTTCACTTAGCCGAATGATCCATAAAATGAGTCAAAAATCCATCATAAGTCCCAATTACGTCGCAAGGACACATCCACCGCCCGCTCTCCCTCTCCTCATATGTCGACTAAAAATATCTACACATCCTCCAACCGATTGAAAAAATACCCAGCCTTAGCAGAGGGCAAATCCTATTTTTAACCCGACGAGGTGGGAACATCACTCCGTTGGCCACCACGCCAGCACACCCGAATTACCGGGCGGCCGTGTTAATTACATCGCTCCCAGCTAATGGGGAGGATTGCTGTGTAAGCAGATCCAATTCTCGGTTGACTGCCTCTGCGAACAGGCATTCACACGCCCTACGCCCCACGCCCACACCGGCAGTCACATGGTGTCGAAGTACCCAAGCAAATATTGAACTTCAGGCGATACATCAAGTGATTGATGGACATCACTAGGATTGACTGACAGGACTTCTTGCCTAATCAGTGGATGGGGTATCTGTTCCTGGAAGTTAATGGACTGCACAATCTCCGAGATGATCCAGTGCACAGACACACGTCAAGAAAAAAAGGGGTTTTAAGGGCGACATCAAATCGCAGACATGTGTCAATCGGCGTAAAAAAGAATACGACTTTGGTCCTCAATCACTTTTTCAAATGCTTCAAATCGCATTGGAGTGGTTCCAGCGTCCATTCCGTGTCTCCTCAGGGTTTTTGATGGGATTTGTGTTTCTTCTGACCCACATCAGTGACTAATGCGCCTATAAGTATACTACGGACACAAAGAAAGGCTTATGGTTCCATTTCACCTCACAACGTTTTTTAATGTGAATAATCACGAAGTCGACGCACTTTTGAAAAACAGAAAAAAAGTTACCTTTTCCTGGAAGATACTGGAAACATATAGTTAAATATTGATAAGAATGCTAAGAGGAACAGAGAATATTATTTCGGTAGGGTAGTCAGATTCAGTCTTATTGTGGAGATCAATGAATCATCATCATCATCATCTTCTGACCCGCATGATCCACTAAACCAGAGATCTCCAGACAACTCGATCCCCCGCCATAGACTCTAACTCCTCATGGGTTATGTTCAAGCGTAACCAGGCGATGTACTTGGTCCAACCACCTCATCCTGGGTCGGCCAAGGACTCGCCTACCTGACGGCATCGCATTTAAAGCCTGCCTCGGAAGTCGTGATGGTAGGGACATTCGTGCTACGTGACCAAAGCAATGAAAGCTTGATTTTTCCGTTCGAAGAAGCAGTTGCTCAACGTTGAGTTCCTCACGTACTGTCGTGTTTCTCACCCTATCCCGGCGAATAATTCCCACAACAGCACGAAGATTCTTATTCTTTCGGCCCAAATTTCGTGACCATAGGTGAGAGTTAGAACAAATACTGAGTTGAAAACTGCTAACTTGTCTTTCACACTAAGCTTGGCCTTCCTGATTACAGATCTCCTTGGCCTGCCCGGCAGCTGACCAAAAAGTTTGTGGTACATGAATTTATTCTCAGCCCAAACCTGGCTTACAAAGTCCAACCCCCAATGATGATGAAAAGAAGACGATTGACCTCGGATGTTGCCTACCCTGGTGTGCCAGGTCCCCATTTGGAGCCAGCCCTGAATGGTGACAGTATGCGAGCGGCTGGTGGCTGGACTGTCCCGCTAGGCAGGCGGTCGGTCTTAGCCCAAAGGAACTACGAGCAACCCGTCATTGGCTTCGTGAGCCATTACGGGGATGGTGGGGGAAGTCACTCCATGCACAGAACAGTGCGTGCGGGGATCAAACGGCAACGGACAACTGCATCGACTTGGGATATCAACGAATAAAGACCAATTTTAGATATATTTGTGTTTTTCTTTAATGTTTATAAGTCACATTACTCAATGTGGCCATCATCTCAACTCAATGGGAGTCTCTGACTGTACTTCTAACTCTGAACTGGAGCAGGAAAAAAGGTGACAATTTGATGTGAATCTTAGACTAATACTGTATTTCTGACTGGCTCAAAATTTGTATGACATTTTCGATATTACCCAAAGTCCCCAGAATTGTAACGACAAGTGTAGATTGTGTGTGAAAACCCTTGCAAGACACATCAAATCCTCTGCTTCATCAAAGTGTCTCCACGGTCGTTCTGGAACGAACGAGATTATCCGTCGACAGGACAAGCGAAAGAAAAACCTTTCAACGCGGATAATTAAACAATTTTCATCCAACGAACCAAGTTCAGTCGTCCATCAACAGAGTTAGCACATAACACCCCACACTCTCGGTCATTGTTCAATTTTTAACTCATTCCACAAGGACCCTTGTAGTCTCGGTGTCCACAGGAAAGGACATCCACCACTTGCACGTCTAACAAGCTTCAATTAACGTCCTCCACGGCGAAGTGCTCGTTAAAAGCGATTAAAACTGAACTCAACTCGAATTAATCGGATTATCCGTGTTCACATTCCAACTGCCATGTATCTGCAAGGTGCAATCACATTAGCCGCACAAGTTCAGCAGATGCGATGCACTTACAGCGTCCTCCCGTCGCTGCAACCCATAACTGAACAATGAGTGAAATTACAATGAACTGCTGATTGCCGGTCCGGTGTACCGCCCGAGGACTTGCGAACGTGATAATCCCCGCTTAACATCGATGTCCTTGAGATCTATTCCGGTGGCACTAGAGGTCCCGTGACGGTCATGACAATCCCGATCTAAAATAAATTCACTCCAATGGTCAACACTGCGAATTGAGGTATCTCCCACTTAAGTCCACATCTCAAATTGCATTCCTCCGACCCGCGGACTGGGGACCGAGAGACCCTCGGCAAGGACATGCACAGCGTAACGATGTTTGCCATTCCATTTCGAGTTCGTTTCACATTTAGTCCGAGTGTCCATTGAGGCGGGCGTTCACTCGTGATGGCAATCTCCCCTTTGGACCCTCTCGGTCTCTCGGTTTTGGCACTCCCGGCATTTAGGTCAGAGGGCTTTAATTTGTTGTCGGGACATAAAATTACCATTTTCCGAGGTAAATCTAGTGGAAATCGCTTCAGCTATTTGCTTCAATCGTCCCATTTCGTTTTTTTGTTTCGCCGCTTTTGGGAGCGCTGGTAATGAGGTGATTCGAGTGAGCCACTGAATTGGGCAGTCAGTGGACCTTAAGTTTCAGTCAGTTCGGATTCCGCGAAATTAATGACTCACTGTGGCGACAATGTGCGATAATTGCATTCACTTAGGGAATGATTTCTGTAATGCCGGTGAATGGGCGATTTGTTCTGAGATGATGATGAGCTCATTTGAAGGGAATGGTGACCGGATTAGAGGACGAGCACTGTTGCAAGGGAGATGGAAGAGTCTCAGTTTTTCTAATCTGATTTGAATTGTTTGAGATGGTGGCTGTGGTCGTTGATGACTATTGGCTGGTAATGAGCTCCCAAAGAAGTGTCTTTCCTTCCATGGTTTTGACCTTTAATAGAGTAGTTGTGGGGGTATTGAGGGTCTCGAAAAAATCGGGACAAGAAGAAAGCTTGTAAAGATTAGTATGTAATCGAATGGGCAATTTTACCAATCGTCATCCCGTGGGGAATCACGAGAATCGTTTGCTCTTGTTATTATTGTTGATGGCGACATTTGGATCTATTGAGCCCCTCGTCATAGCTTTGCTCTCTTAACCCTTAAATGCCCACCGATCCATTTTGGCCACGCACTCTTTGAACAAAAAGTGTGTCCAACAAAAAAATTTCAATCGAATAGTTTTCTTGAATCCAACTGCAATTGAAAGCTTGGAATGCAGTTGAGTGCGCGCCTGACGACAATGCGCCATTTTTGGTAAATTTGCGATTTTCACTCATGAACATTTATGGTAAATCCGTAGAATCCGACGCCGATAAAATAATACCCGCATTCTTTATTGTGTCAAGCAAGTGATGTAAGTGTTCAAAATAGAAAATAGTGCAGGCACAAAAGTCTACAAGTCATAAATTCATGATGGACTTATGTCCCACCTAAGTGGTGGGACCCACTTGGGTGGGACATTAGTCCACAAATCTATTGTGGACTTTTGTACATCTGTACAGCCCGAAGTACAGCGACATCAATCTGGTCAAACGAATTTTAGTCTCTTGTCTCAGATGGCTAGGCCATGTAGAGCGTATGGACACCAATGCTCTTCGACTGCAACCCCTAGATCCAACGCAGAAAGCGAATAGCACGCTTCCGGTGGCGCCCGCAGTTGGAAAACGACCTCAATCAGCTTAACGTGCATAGCTGAAAGCAATTAGAGCCATGTTGGCTGAGCGAAAAACTTGAGCATTAACGGGTTAAGAGTTCACCACACATGCAGTTTGTTTCAGAGTCCTACTCAGGGTTATAGACTTCTTATTGTGGGAAGGTGGTAGAGATGTATTCTAGAGTAAACTTTCTAATCCGGTTTCCTTTACATCTCTGAGAATGCGACATGGTTCTAGTGACTTCCATTCTTCTACCTCTGATATTAGGTGCTTACCCAGATATGTTTGTCTTTTGCGGGCGTGTCTCTCACAAAATCCCAGTACATGCTCCCTGAGTCTGCAGTGCCCTCTTAGGATATGAAAGTTGTTTTGGCTCATCTTGATATATGACTCAAACCTCTTTCGAATAAATTTACCCAAGAGATTCTTGGCTTGCTTCATGTCATGGCGGTTTTTCTAGGCTTCTGCCAGGGTCCTTCTTTATAGTTCGCTGAATTCCTCTCTGTAGACATGGTCTCCTACAGCGCAGAATGGTCCGGGGCCTTTTAAAGGTGCAGAGGTTCCTTTCCTAGCTAGGCAGTCGGCCATTTGATTGTCGTCTATTCTTTTCTGGTCTGGTATCCAGCAGAGTTTTACTCTGATTCTCCTGTTAAACTCTAAAATCATCATTAAGGCGCGCGATGCTTACCTGATTGCCCCTTCTGTGTGCTTTTTTCAGATGATCAGTCTTAGTCGTTCCAGTTTTTGTTTCTCATTGAAAGGTGCAATTGTGGTTTCAGTTCGGGCTTAGGTATAGCCTAGCAGACAAAGACCATAGTTTAGTTGTTGTGAGTCCCCATTTGATGATGTCGAACAGGGTATTCTATTTTGTCCTTGACTATGGTTACTATGCCGTCAGCGTATGCCTGCAATGTGAGGAAAAGTCATGAAATCAAGTTTAGTTTGATTTTAATATGAAGTGAAATGGTTTCAACTTTGTTCTGTTTGATTCAACCTCGCTTTCTATTTTCTGTTAACTCGTTTCTATTTGTTTTACTTAATTTCAAATATAATCATATTTAATTTTTTTTAAAATCTACGTGTTTTATTCAAGTATAAATAAAGTTATTATATATATAATTAACTGGGGAAAAAAACAATAGAGTGGAATTCAATGCTTCAAAAACTCAATGCTGTCTGCTGTCACTCAAGCGAACCCTTGATAATCAGCCATTACCAATGAATGGTGCTTATGTCGATGAAACAAGACATAGTTGGAACGATCACATATTTGATTGAATGTTTAGGTTTACTTAATCGATGCAAGAAATATTTCACCCCCTCTGATTTGGCCTTAATTTATAAGGCGTACACCCGCCCCAAGCTTGAGTATAACGCTCATATCTGGTCTGGTGCCCCCAAGACCACACGGCACCTACTTGATAGAATCCAAAAGCGAGCGATAAAAATTGATGGGAGACAACAATATCGCAGAGTCATAAGACTCGCTCGAACATCGACGTACCGTCTCTTCTTTGTCCGTGTTTTATCGTTATATCAACAAACGATGCTTAAGTGAGCTAGCCAACTGCATTCCTCCTCTCCATGAAATCACCCGCAATACTCGTCTCGCCAGGAATGCCCATCAGTATACCCTTAAGACAGCCGCATTGCACGAATATGGAATGCTCTTCCCAGGCTTATATTTCCTAAAGACTACAACCCGCAGATATTTAAGACCAATGTGCACAGGTACCTCCTCTCCCTTTCTCCCTCTATACCTTCGGCCCTTGCTGTGCCTTGACCCCGGACACATAAGGTAAAAAAAAAATTCAGCCGTAATTCATTTCATTTATATTTTTATTTGTATCAAAGACTCAATGATTTAGATTTCAAGTTATGTACTCTTATCTTGTAGTTGTTGATGTTTGACAAGTGCAGGATAAAGCTTTCTTTGGGGTCTGTGATGCTGACTCTTGACTTCTGTTTTTTTTTTTTCCCTTTTGGTAAAGCGAAACGAACTGTTCATGTGATTACGTAATCGGAACGATCTATATTGTTAAAAATTACAAAATTCTTTTTGCGGTTTTTGATATCTTAAGTATTTGTCATAATAATCGATGATCCCGGCTTTGAATTACGGCCATTTTTCAAACAGACAAGCTGTTTAAATTTAAGTTATGGATGCAGTTAAGTTTTAAATTCTAGTCATTGTTTTCAATTTTAAACCAAACCCCTTCTTTAAGGCCGGACATCCATTGTTTACATAAAATAGATGATTGCCTTTCCTTTCTCGTTTTCGTTTAAGATCGTCGCTACTTAACGACTTCAAGAACAATATTTGTTTATTTTTAAATCTGTAAGGCAATTTGCTTATTTTGGAAAAATGAATGGCTTACAGTTTTGTGGAGAGTGTATACTATTCATCAAGTCGCAGACTTTGGAATCCAACGAAATAGCTCTGTCATCGATGTTGAACTAAATTAAAATCCCATTAAAAATGTAAATACAGATATTTTATGTTTAGTTTTAATTAATGGATTGCACCAAAACATGACATTTATGATAAGAGACAGGGAACAATGTTAATATAATCCCACACTCATTTGTAACCTGGATGAACACAGATAAATACTGTAGACACATTTGGGTTCGCAGTTTAATTTATCCATTGCCGCTTATTTTATCCATTGCCATTTTTTTATTTGTCATACAATTAAGATTTTCACGGACGCAATTTTTCCACAAATTAAAAAAGCACAACCGACCAGCACCGAGAACTAGCTTGCAATAACTTTCGTTCGTGTAATTTGATTATAATAATAATATAGGTGGCTCTACAGTCCGAGGCGGACCTGGGCCTAGCTTCTCAGCAAAAACTCGTGTTGTGCGTGCTATTGTTCTTTCACGCGTGGAAGGGACCTACAGTTTAATGCCGACTCCGTACGGCGAATTTGAGAAGCTTTTTCTAGACAGGAATACTCTTTAAGCATTATCAGTGACTCGAAAGAGGTGGAGCCGTGAATTATTAAGATTTCGAGTATCGAACCTGGAACCCTCTGCGTAGGAGTCGACGCACTTACTCAATATGCCACGACGACCCACTGTGTAATTTGCTTATTGGCTGCAATCAACAGTTATGCAATTTGGGTTTATAATTCGTCAAACATGAATGGATTGAAATAGAATGACTTTAAATAATATCACACATACATCTGAGCCCATGGTTTGCCAGTATCTGCAGAAGCTCGTCTACAACTAGGGTCCACATGGATACAAATAAGATTCCTTCTCGTGGGCATCCTCTAGTTTTTTGCCTCATTATGTGGTGAGACTCTGCTGACCTCTAGTTTCGTTGCCTCCTTATGTGGTGAGACTCTGCTGACCTCGTGTTCAAGAGTTCATACACTTACCTCTTTCTTGTTAAGAGCTAGAGTAAGTTACATCATGGGTTATGTTGTCACATCGTCCTGATCGATCAAGATCGGAAACGAACCCACAGAGACCATCAGCGTAAAAAAAGGTTTTAGACAATTCGTATTGATTGAATCTTGCATTCGAAGAAGAAGATTCAATCACGTGTTTAGGGATCCAACGACAAGCATGCATAACTCAGCTCTAATGTAACGCACGCAAATGGACAGGGACCTCAGTTAACTTTGCGTCAGTTATAGACTCAATAAAACAGCGATTTTGTTCTTAATTAGGTTTTATTTTTACACTTTAACCACCAACTGTCCTTCTTTTATACACAAGGAGAAAATGGGTCACGTGACATTACACAAATAGAACAAACAAAAGATCACGTGACATTTAGCATGTAAGACAAACAAAAGATCAGGCGATAGGTTAGTGACGCACCGAGACAAAGGAGAGATCGGGTGGTTAGTAGGCGGAGACATAATCAGCTGACACGTGGACGAGGAGAGAGAGGATCACGTGGCACATTAAATGTAAACAAATAAGACAAACAAACATCAGGTGACTGGAGGACAGATCTACGGGTAGGGTTGCCAACATATAGGTAACTCGTGCGTGATTGGAGGCGGATGACTAAAGATCGTGCTAGATAGAGAGGCTGGTTGGTTCTCTATCACGGATTGTAACACCATCAGAAGTAGAAGAAGATCGATTGAAGATATAATTCGAGGCGAAAGTCAATATAATGGAAGGTTATACCCACCCACAAACAAACTAAGAGACATGTTCAATTTAAGACCAGTAGAGATCCCATGGGATACCACGCTGATGTCTCCTTTATTCAGATGTTGTTTCCTACCAAGCGATTCAGGTTGGTCAGGTTCAACTCGCTCAAATTGTCGGAAAAGTAAGCCTCTAGATTTTTTTTGCTACGACTAGAGAGGGTACGGCATGAATTGAGAGAGTGATGTATGGTCTTCTCCTCTTTCTAGTATCCAAGGCTTTTACGTAAGGCATGGGACACCTACCTTAAAGGCATGCTTCCCGATGACACAGTGAGCCGGAATGAAGACAAGCAAATTTGATCAATTTTCTACGAAATCATGAAAGACAAACTACTGAATAAGTGCATCACTTAGTTGTAGTATTAATAAATTCAGGGAGGTGGTTTTAGTGAGTAAAAATCTCACACTTCGATGTGCGAACGTTCTCCATAGTGTTGTCAAAGATTTCCACCTACCCACAGGAAGAAACAAGTTCTACGAAGAAATGGGAAAGAAGAAAGCCCTTGTTCCTCTTTCAGACTGTCATAAAGCCTTTGCTAAAAAAAATCGATAGAGTGGCCTTCAAGAAAGGCGGTTTATCGCTTGCTACCCGCCGGGTCTTTCCTACTTGCCGTCACGTGATGAAGACACCCTTTCTCGAAATACCCCAATTCGTAGACAAGACATTTTCTCTCGCTCTCAAGTTGTGACTTCAGTTTCATCACGTCGTTAATATGCCATCACATCCCTTCCTCAGCCGCAAAATGTCCTCTCCGTCGGCATAAAATGTCCTTGGCCATCCGCCCGACACTCCGTGACCCACTCTGCACCCATATTTAGGACCTCAAATATCCTCCACCGCAACGATGCGAACCATAACCGCAAAACTCAATCTAAAATTAGTTGACAATAAAAGCCCAAGGCCGCATAATGAGTTAGCCACAAACAGCGCTCCTTCATCGGCCTCAGGCTCATGGCGTTAATTCATTGAAAGTTGATTGCTAATCTTGGTTCTCACCGACACAGCTCAGTCCAATGGCATCGTATGCCAATCAACAAGCTCTGTGGCCTGAGGGAATGTACCCCAAACCGCTGTGGTGGCCAAAATGACACGAGCATCACGTAGGAGACATTTAAATTCATTACGATTCAAGGGAGCATCTCGCCTGATGCTATCGGTGATTGCAAAAGATTGGATTACACACTCCCTCTCGTGTAAGGACACAATTATCAGACGATGGCTGGCTCTGGTGAGGTGACTCGAACGCGCACACGTGTTCTGCTGCCGCACTTGTCGACTAATGCCGGTGGAGGCGGCCGCGTGGAACTCAATCTCTGGCGGGCCTCTCATTTATGAGACACTTATCCTTGCACAATCGCTCGCTAATTGATGCGAGGCTGTGGCGGCACCTGAAGTCGGTTGTCATGGCGTGAGTCTGGTGTGGGCTGCGAGTACGTGTTGGCGGCGTTTGCTTTGGCCTACGCGTGGTTCGACTGAAAATGAGTCGATTTCACGGGCTAATCGATGTCAGCGCCTTCGGTGTGAATCCTCTTGCGGCTGTGCGCGGGCGGGCTGCCTGAGAGTGTTCACACATCTGGGACCAGGCTGTAGGCGGATCAGTTAAAGTTTAAAGCACTTTTTCGGTACATGCTCGACAACGACCACCTGCCACTTGGATGGCACGTCCTCGGGTTCACTCACAGGATAGCACTCAAGGAAGTGGGCACGTCCCCACAATTCAGTCTCAATCCCGATGAATCAGAAAAATAAGCTACTGTAGAAGGTTACCGTGAAATTCACACGCCGCGCCCGAAGAATGTCCCAGCCAACCCGCAATTTAATTGCTTTTCTACATCGCAACCCTCGTTGTCGCCTGATGACTGTTTGCAGAACAATCCAATATCCCGAAGCCTTCGACAGTCGCCTCGACATCATTTCCTCCGCAGTTGTCCTCCTCCAGTGGTGCTCCACTGGCAGCCACCGAGTCAGTAAACAGTGCTTGCCACCCCCGCACAAAGCTCATATCCGGCAAGTGGGGGTGTGCACGCGCGGCAGTGTGTTTGCCATTCCGACCGACACACGACGAACGAGGAGATGCCGATGTTTGTTCCCGATTGCGGCACTAAACTATTTATAACTTCATTATCATGGCTTGATTGCGCTAACGGTGTATTTTTGTCCTCAATTTGTTCCTCGGCTCGGCTCTTAGGGCAGGTGCACGTGTAAATCCTTGATTCTTCGCCATTTGACAGGACTGCCAATGGGGCACAGTGACTAAAATACATTCTAAACCGGATTGCCATGGCAAGGCGGATTAGCGGCATAATTGACAGGATTCTGCACGGAATCGTGGGTCAAAGAGCCATCGGGTGGATGCCGGTGGGTGGTGGGAGGTTGCTAATCCGGAAGGAAGAGAGTGATTCACCAGAGAAATTAGTTATTTTTGGGCTCGTTGATGTCGGATGGAGGAGGGTGGATGTTTTCAAGAACTGTCTGTTGCTCGTTTAATGAGTTTATCAAGAAGCATCAGTGAGATATTCTTGTACTTCCATTGAAAAATAGAAGACTGTGGCTAATAGAAGGAACTGTGAAGTGAATTGAGCGGAGGAGCTTGTCTTTATCTGAGTTGCACCGCATTTTTCTGCTCGTTGGCAAGGCCAATAATCAGATTTGACGTCAGAAGAAAGATTAAATCTCATGAGAGCATGGATACAAAAATAAGTTCAAGTTGACGGGTACTTCAATCCACGAATATCAAGTCCTCGGCTTTGACTTGGAAGAAATCTAATTGAATGCATCCATTGACTGCGAAATACGAAATTTAAAAGTCTAAAAATCAACCCGGCTGACGACGTAATTAAAAGTAGTATCACGAACCATGGTGGAAATCGGTAACAAAAGGGATAAAATAAGAGGCAAAGCTATGTTGACCGAAGAAAGAAGAGCAGAAGTGCTCACAGCACACCAAGGGCAGGGTTACAATATGTATTTCACAATTAAATCAAATGGTATAGAAACATAATCAAAATGTTCACTCTACTGACTTATCGGCTCGATGACATCCTGGAGCCTGCCTGAAACTACCTTGCAATTAGGTTGAATATAAATTAAGCATGGCGCCCCGACCAATCGACCATTTCATTTTGATGCTAACATCAGATACCTTGACATCAGCCATTCTTACCACCCCATCAGGTCCTGGATAGACCATACAAACTCGTCCCAATTGCCAAGAACTTCGAAGCTCATAAGGGTCTATGTATACGAGCATGTCCCCTTACCCCACTGGCTTTGTGGATTTATGCCACTTTGTTCTCCTTGAGATCCCAGCGAGATATTCTGCATACCAACGTTTGATGAACTGCTTGCTCAGATGTTAAGCTCGCCGACTGTATAGCCTGTTGAAAGTATCGATTTCATCGAAGATACCTGGGGGCGTCACATCTCGAGCGTCTTCGCCAAATAGCATTGCGTGGGTAAGTGGTTTCGGATCTTGAGCGTCTACAGCGATGTGTGTCAGGGGGCACATATTTACCTGTCCTTGTGCTTCTCAAAAGGCATTACGAAGGACATCTTCCCGAGGAATAACACCGTTCAGCATGAAATCAACACTGCGTTTAGTGGATTGTATTAGCCGTTCCCAGGCACCACCCATCCACGGGAAATAAGCTTGATTTAGTAAGAGGGAAGTGGGTCGCCGTGGTGTAGTGGGTAAGTGCGTCGACTCCTGCGCAGAGGGTGCCAGGTACGATACCCGAATTTACCACCTATCACAATTCGGGGCTCCACCTCTTTCGAGACACTGACAATGCTCAAGGAGTATTTCTGTCTAGAAAAAGCTTGTCAACTTCGCCGTTCTGAGTCGGCATCATCCATTCGTGAAAGAACTGTAGCACGCACAACACGAGTGGTTGCTGTAGAAACTAGACCCAGGTCCGTCTCGAACTCTCGCGCCACTCCATACATCTTAACTATAAAGCAGAAAGATTGTGTGTGTGACCGACAAAGGCTCCGAAACTACACGTCGCAGCGCTCTGAAATTTTCAATTTAAATTCTAAAATTTAGATGCTGAATGTGGCAACTTTTAAGTCGGTACGACATACGATTCGGAAGTTACGAGCACTTTTCAAACGGGAATAAAATTCTCAAAATAAGGGTGGTTGCATCAATCCGGTATGGAACCATTTCAAGTTGCGTAGTCGTGGATATCAACCATCCCCCAGTGTGTTGTAACTTCCATATATACACACACATTTTTCATATTTTGCTTTGGTGCAACCATTCATTTTTTTCTACGTCTCAATCGAACATATACGAACGACTGCCTGAGTCACCAAACGAAAAGGAAGCAATAAACATTTTCGCACTTTTCTTATTTTGTCATACCCAAACTATTTTTTTTATTTCATTTTTATTATTGAATTCACAATAACTTACATACTAGACAAAAATGGTTAAAACTAGTTAGATGAACAATTTTTTATTTCTAACTTACTGGCCCTAGACGGGCACTCTAAGCTAAACTTTTTCTTAATCTATGTCTTACGACCTAATCTAAAAAAGAACAACTTACTATTAAGAAAAAACTTAATGACTAGCCGGTTTATATAAAAACTTAGAAGCTATCTTACATTCTACCTTAAAATAAAACTTACAAACTAACTTAAGCTAACCTACGCATATATGCATAGACAATTGTATATACCCCTATACAGATGTGTATACGCAAGAAACTACCTTAAAACTACCCTAAGACATATAAGTCGACCGTAGGTTGCGGCTGATAGATTTGCCTCTAATCCGCTACAAGACAGATACCGACTGCGCCCCATAAGGGCGAACGCACTACCCTTTCTACCCTAAAGGGTTCGACGCTGGAGTTCCCTCGGTCTCCAGCAACCACAAATGTTGGTGCTGCCTAGCAACATCCCGAATGTCTCGGCTGGATACCGCCGTCCTGAACCGGAGGAGACCCTCCTCAGCTCGTTGTGCGACGGAACGGTCGTGGTTGAATCGTCCATCCACGGTTGATCTGGCGATGTGAAAAATGAGCGGTACCGCATTCATATCTTTATTTATTTATTTATTTATTTATTCCACCGAGCTTAGCTCTTACAGATCTCGGAACCTTATGATAATATTCGTATAATCTAAGTATATGATAGGAACATTTTGATAATTATAAGTAAAAATCATTAAGTCATTAAAGCCATAATTATATAGGTGTTTTGGTTGTAATAAGAATTTTCGGGTTCGAAGAATTCTTTCAAGTGCGTAAAACCTTACATTTTGCAGGAGCTCAGGGCAAATTACACGACACGAAAGAATATCATAAATTAACATTATGCTATGATCACCTAGTCTTCGTTCTAAAGTATCTAAACCTATTAATGCACATCTTGTAGGATATGGTGGCATGATGTCAAGATTCTACCCCATTCTTCTTATAACAAATCTAGTAAATGACTTTTGAACTTTTTCTATGCGCACTATAGAGTTCTTATATAAAGGACACCATATTACTGAGCAATACTCGAGATGAGGACGTACAATGGACATATAGACAGATCTTAGGGCATATGGATTCGAAAATTCAGCGCATGTTCTTTTCAAAAATCCAAGCATTGAATTAGAATTTGCAACTATGTAGTCTATATGAAATGAAAAGGAAAGATTCGTATCGAAAATTACACCAAGGTCTTTTATTGCCGTTTTCCTAGTAAGGCAAGTTTCCACCTATAACAATACATGGTAAACCGAAAAAGAATGACATTTAGTAATATTTAAGCTTAGTCCATTGAGATCGCACCAATTACATGACATATTTAAGTCATTTTGAACATACATACAATCTTAAATCGTAAATCTTAAGGTCGTCTGCATACATTAAGCATTTAACATGAGACAGGATTGAAGGAATTTCATTAATAAATTAACAGTAGTGGACATATATGGCTACCTTGGGGAACACCTGATAATACCTTAATGATTCTAGATTTATGATTATCCATGATCCATGATTTTTACCATTTGAGTTCTATTTGTTAAGTAAATCTCCAATCAGTTCAGTAGTACTGAATAAATACCAAATGATCTTACTTTGTTTAATAGAATATTATGGCATACAGTGTCAAAAGCTTTTCTAAAATCCGTGAAAATAACATCAACTTGATACCCGGATTCTACTGAATCAAAGGGGTATTTTGTAAATATTGTCAAATTGGTAAAGGTGGATCTGCCAGAAACAAAATCATGTTGGTGTAAGGAAATGTGTTCTTTGATTGCAAAATAAATTTTTTTTGTGACAATAAACTGAAAAACTTTCGGAATAGCTGAAATCTTAGAGATTCCTCTATAATTTTCCACTTTATGTCGAGAACCAGCTTTAAATATTGTTGTTATAAAGGAAATTTTCCATTCGTCCAAGAATAAACCGGAAGACAAAGACATATTAAACAATAATTTCATTGGTAGCGACAAGGAAGAACTACATTGTTTGACAATAACAGACGGAACATTGTCAGGACCAGGCTTCACACAAGAGTTCAAGGAATAAATTCCCTGCAGTATGTCATCAGTTGAGATACACAGTGATCCAAGATTTATATTACAAACATCTTCATTAAAAGAAGGTGGATGAATATTCGACTGATCTCTATACACTGATTCAAAGAACTTTGCAAAGAGCTCGCAGGTTGTCTCACTACTCCGAGATACTATACCATTGAACTCAACATTTTGCAAAGTCCCATTTTGCTTTCTTTTATTATTTACAAATGTCCAGAAACTCTTAGGATTCCTAGCGATATTAGATTCAGTATTCATATCATAGTGTTTATAAAGAAATTTTCTTAAAAATTCATATTCCCGACGCAATTGACAAAAACGCTGTTTGTTGTGCTCTGAATGTGATTTTTTGAAAAGTTTAAATGCTTTATTTTTCGCGTTTTTTATACGTGGCACAAACTGTATGAACCCATATTCTATTATATTTAAAAATGCATTATGCATTTCATATAAGTTTAGACCGGAGAGAATGTTCGACCAATCAACCGAAATAAAATAATTACTTAAACCTTCATAATTGGCTTTTGCAAAATTATACATGCTTTCGATACTTCTTAAATGATGTTTTATTAATGGACTACTATATTCAACATTTAAACATAGAGCTATGTGATGAACAGAATTTTGGACATACAACTTCTCTGACAGAACAACTTAAATTATTATTTACAAATATTAAATCAAGAATCCTATTAATTGAATTATGACAATTATTGATTTGGAAGACATTACAAGCAAACAATGAATCAATTAACATGAATTCACAATCAGTTTTCATGTTATATGGTATTAAACACTTATCTTCATTTGAAAAGGGCCAATTGATATCACCTAGGTTAAAATCACCCATAACATATCGTGAAATAGGCCGTACTTATCTAAATGCAGAAAAGCTTCTGGGAGACAAAGCTACTGTAACGTACCCTTTCGTGGTACTCTGGATTGGGGTAGTAAGGCCTTGAGATCAAGTTATTGGACGAGTTCATCCCTTTAGCAGTATGACCTCGAATCAACTTCAACAGGAAATTGTCCACTCTTATCAGGTTTGCACTGTTGTATAAGACCTCATTGGAATAGAATTTTATGTACTGGGACTCTGGAGTTCGATAAAGACGAAAGCAAGCCCTAAGACAAGCCCTCGCAAACAACCAAATCTTTTCCATCAAGCTTGCACTCACCTTGAACCACACGGGACAGCCATAGGTGAGCATTGCCCGGATGAGGACCTTCACCCTCGCATCGAGTTGGCTGTTGTAAAACTGTCTCTTTGTAAGAGCAAAAGCGCCTCGGGCTTTGGCCAGAGCAGCATCTACATGTTTATTAAAATATAAATACTGATCGAGCCAAATCCCCAGGTATCTGACTACAGTCTTTTGCGCCAGTGGTTCCCCGTGTCTTACAACGATTGAGAATTTTCGCCAATTCTTTTTCGTATCCTATATCATACCCAAACTATCTATGCATGTACATGTACACAGCTACTAATATTGAACTCCTGAACGGATTAGCCAATTTAGATAAAATTTCAGAGCTAGACTAATTACATAATGTGTTCCAAGATAGGACTTCAATTTGCACAACAAGTGAACATCGCGCGCAGGTACATAGATGGGATTTCCAAGAACTTTTTCTTTATGAATCACTTGATATCCCTCCACATTGTGTGTAAATGGTTGAGAAAAAGCCGTAATTTACGTCCGTTTTGCTGTAGCACACATTGATAATTCAAACTTCATCATGTATGCACACAGTCAGCGAATTGTTTTCATTATGTGTAGGGATGTGAATGAAAGATTGGCATCAATGACAAAAGAAAATTCAAAATTTCGTGAAGAGACCTACAAGGTCATCCCATGTGGGCACGCATCGCGGGGGAAAATACTACGATGCTATGGTCAGATACGATGTCTTGTAGTTTAGCTTAACTGACATTGATTGTATTGCGGCAAGTTCTGTTATTGTATTCATGAAGTGCTCTATTTTGTCTATACAAGTTTCTGATTCGAGCAGAAAAACACCAATATTGGGTGGTGTGAATAAAAACTGAGAAAACACTCCATTTTCGTTAAAGGAAATACTCAATTTGGTGTGACTAAAACATTTCTTCAAAGTAGGTACCCTAGAACTAGAGTTCTTGGTGCTTAAGGTTGAATGCAAAGTCGAGTAAAGGTGGGTGCGAGAAACAAGGGATTATACCTCATGTCCTTTCGGGGACACAGGGTATAATTTCAAGAACGTGTATTGATTGGAGTTTGATAACATGGAATGATTAAGTTCTCATTTCCTTTCCGATATTCCTGATGAAACCGGTGGTGGTGCCATACCTTTGGTTGCTTTTGATTGTCTGTCCTTTTCTTATCGCTTTGACGCGGTTTTTCATGTTATCAATATTTTTCCTTACTTTCGAGGTGTTCAAATTAAACCCATGGACTTTTTTATTTCTTCTTCCATATCTTTCAACTCAGATTGCTTTTTATTTTTCATGTCTGGAGTTTGGCTTTTTTTCAGCAAGCACGGATAAAATTACAACGTTTGATGAAATCGTCATCAGGATTTCCCTTTTTTTTTTTTGAGGATTATGGTTTAATCCGTCAAAGTAATCCTCTTTCGAAGAAGTTTTTTCCATTCTTTAAAATTATTTTCACTTCGTTCTTGAAGTCACCTCCTGTCCGCACTCAACTTCCAAAAGTGAGCTCTCCATTCATTCCAACTTTATTCACACCAAAACGGAGGAAAGACTCAGGTGTCAAAACATCTGAGCGGACAGAATTCGTTAAACTTAACGAAATAAATTTTTATTCACACCAGATAGAGCATTTACTCCAAAATGCTAAGGAAATGCTCACACTCAGTTCTTATTCATACCACCCATTGTCCTTAAAATCGTTGCGCTGCAGCCTTAACACCGCTAGTCCCCAGTTGAGAGATCTTTAAAATTAAGTATTTTAAATCTTTCTAACAGCACGTGTCTCTGCGTAAGGCACCAGACGGGTGAAAGGCTTATGAATTAGGTTCCTCAGTTCACCAGAGAATGGCACCAGTTACCGAAGAAGCCAACTGTGTATGGAAAGGGAATACAATAAGAAAGGAGAAAATGGCTCTAAGCAACACCATGATTTCTCAACGATAATCCTCAGTCGCCGTTGTCTCCCATCAATTCACAGTGAACTGCTTCTGCAGTGCGCACATGTCCAAACAGGAACTACCACTTCCGTTCTCCTACCTTGTTTACAGAGTCCTACGCAAATATTAAATGTAAACACAAACAGATCCCCGTCCACTTCCATCCTCATGACTGATGCAGGCTTAAACCACACCGCCAATCGTTTAATTAAACTTAATTCCCATCGGCTTCCCCACAAAAAAATAAAAACCATTTCATTAACGCTTAACTCCATAAATAAATAAAATACCAATAACATTACAGCCCCCGTTGCAGCACCTTGCCGTCCCTCGAACTAATGAGCTTGTCTCGTTTAAGGGTCCCACGAATTTGTTTGAATTTCCACTCACAATTCATCGAAAATTGTATTCACCCCACCTACGCAATCTGAAATGAGATCTCCCACTCATTATGGATTATTCACACGCAGATTCGCCAATCACCGACGCTCGCACTCACACATAGTCCCAGCCAACAAAAGTGTCACTTTGTTGCGCTTTTCCGTTTATTGCTTCATGCCCGCCCTCTCAGGTACGGTTTAATTCATTGTAACTCGGCCGCCACCTGGCAAGCCAACACACCCTCCCACACAACTGGAACCGGAAGGAAAAAATTCATTGTGATTAAATATTTACTTTGTAAGAGCCTGCTGGGGAATGCGATGGGCGGCCTAGTCGACCGAGAATTGGAAAAACAAATCGAGAAAAACCCCTTTTTTTTCAAATGCAACAAAGCCCCGTACCGGGAAACGTAATCAACTAAAAGCACAGCCTGTGATCGCGTTAATTTATTAAAAATAACCGTGAAAAATTGGAGGTCTTCAAAGGGTGGCCATGTTTCATTGTGAATCCAGCCATCAGACTAAGGCAAACCGTATCGGGTGTGCTTTAATTTTCGGCAGGGATTTGTCGCTTTTGTGTTTCGTGCGACGGCGGACGCTTTAAGTGAAACAAATGGCGACTGGGTGTAATTGTGATTCACTGTATTTGGGATTGTCTGAGATTGTCGTGCGCTTAAAGGCAACTTAAAGGGAACGCGAATGACCTTTAAATTGCTTGGGCGCTTAAGACTGTCAGTTGAAGCAAAGTTGACCTAAAATGTACAGGGTGACCAAATAAAAGACATGAAAAGAAATTTGAAAAAAATATAAACGGTTGCGTGGGAACATAATATTGGGTGTAGTAAAAAGGAATCCAGTATTTTTCCAACGATGACTTAACTCATCTATATAGAATACAACATTCGTCCCATTGGCCCTAGCGGCGATAGAAAGACCAGAAAAAAAAAAAAAAACATTTCTGAGGACAGCTTTGTGACTGATTGCACTAGTTTAGAAGAAAAACTGTCAAAAATGGATACCAACAAAGAGATACACCATATTTTATGACTGACTGAAAATGTGAAAAATGTTTATGGACCTGTTACTTACTTACTTACTTATCAGGCTGAAAGCAGAAATTTTCGCTCGAAAAATTCAAGAGCCTTTTTATGCGCTTTGGATTCATCTTTGACCCTGACTTTCATGGGAAAGAATGACTTTCTTCAATCGTCTAGGAAACCACCTTCATACCGGTGTAATAGGGGACTTTCAAAGTGATTCAGCACAGTATTTAGGAATGGCGGAGGGAATACCATCCAATCCATAATTGTCGTCCGGCCTTAAATTGTAAGGTGGATGCGATTTTATTTATTAACTTATATGACTTCTGAAGAGCTTAAAAGTATGGACCAATGCCTTCAGAAACAGGGAACCTATATAAAGAAGAGCGGTAAGTTCGATAATATTTTTGACTAACAGCCGTACGCTTGTGAAGCATGACTGAATAAGTAGACAGCTGGATATCATTGGTGGCTTTGACAGCTATTGAAACAAATCCAGTCCCCCGGTATTGCCCCTCCTGTGATATGAAGTCCAAAGTAACGGGTGGTCCAACAAAACTGCACGATAATAATTGTAAATAAAACAAAACGTTTTCAGAGAACTATCTTTAATATTTTTATTATTATGATAGAAGAATCTACAACAATCATGTGTCAAAGAAAATATCTGTTAAATGCTCGCCACGGCTTCGGTGGCATACCTCTGTCGGATGGTCTATATTTTCAATAACTCTGAGACATAATTGAGGTTCAATGACATTATCATTTTCCCAAATGCTGAAATGAATGGACTAATCTTGAAACCGGGTAAAAATTCTAGCTTGCCTGAGAGTTATAGACCGATAAGTTTACTTAGCTCCTTGAGCGATTGCTTCGAGAAAGTAATTAAAAATAAATTAGTGACGTTCATGAATTCTCACAATATTTCGCCTCCTGAGCAATTCGGATTTAGGGCACACCATAACACAACTCAACAGGTTCACCGTATCTCGAATTACATCAAAAGAAATTTAATTGAAGGCAGGAGTACAGGTATGGTATTACTTGATGTTGAGAAAGCGTTTGACACAGTTTGGCATAAAGGTTTGCTGCACAAGCTTATGTCTTTTAATTTTCCTATTTACCTTGTCAAGATCATAGATTCATTTTTATCTGAGCGCTCTTTTAAGGTGTCCGTTAATAACGAATTTTCAAGCGAGTACTCAATCGTTGCAGGTGTTCCTCAAGGATCTGTGCTTGGCCCTATCTTAGAGAACAAATTCCTAAAAGAACAGTTTGGCTGTACGAGAAAGCCGATTGGAACAAACTTAACAACTTCTTTAGGAATTTTAACTAGTCACTTTGCTTCCTCGATAGTGACGTGGATGCCGCTGCTGATATGATCACAAATATTCTTCTGCTGAGCATGAGAACCTTCATTCCTCACAGAGTGAAGAGTATCAAGCCCAAAGCAAACGCATGGTATGACTCGAGCTGTAAAGAGGATATTAGGAAAAAAAACCGGACGAAGTTTAAACGGGCCAGAAATGACTGCAATGCAACTATCAGACGTGTGAAATTCTCTTATGAGCAAAAGTTGAGGCAAAAAGTGCTACAATGTCCCAAGGGTAGCAAAAACTTTTGGTCATTTGTAAAAAACGTAAAGAATTCCGCCTCGTCTTCAATTCCCACGCTCATTTACAATGACATTCCAGCTGTCAGCTCTTTAGACAAAGCTAATCTGCTTGCGGCTCATTTTGCAGCTAGCTCAACACTGCCAGATTCCAATTTTGTGATTTTACCATGGGACAAATCCACTTCCGCACTCATACAGTTGCAGGAGTACTGAAAGATTTCGACGTGCACAAATCCGCTGGCTCGGATGGTATTCCCCCTATACTTCTGAAGAGGTGTTCTTCTGTGCTGGCAAAACCACTGCGTAAGCTTTTTCATCTATCCTACTCTTTAGGTCTCTTTCCGAGCAGATGGAAAACAGCATTTGTCCAGCCATTCCCTAAAAAGGGCGAATTTCCGTCACCCACCTCGTACCGACCCATAGCACTTACGTCCCTTCTTTCTAAGGTCATGGAAACGCTGATAAATCGTCAGCTTATGAAATATCTTGAATCGCGGAAGCTTCTTAATGACCGACAATATGGTTTCCGCAGCGACAGGTCCACTGGTGATCTGATAGCTTATCTCACCGAAAAGTGGAACCAATCTTTGCACAATTCAGGCGAAAGCAAGATCGTTGTGCTTGATATTTCTAAAGCATTTGACAGAGTTTGGCATTTAGCTCCCTTGTCGAAAATGCGTGCCTATGGTAATGATGGATCTCTTCTTCTATGGATTAGAAATAATCTTTCGAACCGTTCAATTCAAGTTGTTTTGGATGTGTTCAAGTCTGATATCCACCAAATAAATGCTGGAGTTCCCCAAGGCTCTGTTCTGCCTCCGAGACCCCTTCTAATTTTTATAAATTATCTCTTGTCTGCTACTTCTAATCCAATCCATTCCTTCGCTGATGACAGCACCCTCAGCTTTTCATATTCGTTTCAAGACTCACGACCCAGCCCTTCGGCCGTAGAATTGGAACGGCAGCGTATGTTAAGCACGTTGAATTCCGATCTTGACAGCATAATTAACTGGGGAAAAAACAATAGAGTGGAATTCAATGCTTCAAAAACTCAATGCTGTCTGCTGTCACTCAAGCGAACCCTTTGATAATCAGCCATTATCCATGAATGGCGCTTGTGTCGATGAAAACGGAAAACTTTCCATCCTTGGTATGTGTATCAACACAACACTTAGTTGGAGCGATCACATATTTGAGGTCGCCAAAAATGCTGCGAAATGTTTAGGTTTTCTTAATCGATGCAAGAAATATTTCACCCCTTCTGATTTGGCTTTAATTTATAAGGCGTACATCCGCCCTAAGCTTGAGTATAACGCTCATATCTGGTCTGGTGCCCCCAAGACCACCCGGCACCTACTTGATAGAATCCAAAAGCGAGCGATAAAACTTATAGGAGACAACAATATCGCAGAGTCATTAGACTCGCTCGAACATCGACGTACCGTCTCTTCTTTTTTCAGTGTTTTATCGTTATTTCAACAAACGATGCTCAAGTGAGCGAGCCAACTGCATTCCTCCTCTCCATGAATTCACCCGCAATACTCGTCTCGCCAGGAATGCCCATCAGTATACCCTTAAGCCTACTTTCGGACGCACAGTTAAATTCAGAGACTCGTTCTTCAGCCGCACTGCACGAATATGGAATGCTCTTCCCAAACTAATATTTCCCACAGACTACAACCCGCAGATATTTAAAACCAATGTGCACAGGTACCTCCTCTCCCTTTCTCCCTCTATACCTTCGGCCCGTGCTGTGTCTTGACCCCGGACACATAAGGGTATTAGCAATCCCTTGAGCACGCGCAAATTATAAAAAAAAAAAAAGTCTTATACACTATTTATATTTCTGACTACCCAGAACTTAATAATTGTCAATCTGCTATGTTTGCTGATGATACCTGCATTCTCTCATCAGATGCCTTTGTAACCAATCTGCAATCTGCTTTGGATGTTGTACTAACGTATCTCAGTAACAATAAGATTAAAATAAATGCTTCAAAGACTCAGGCTGTCTTTTTTACTAGAAAAAGAAAAGTTTCTGTTTCTTACCAAGCAACAAACTTCAAATTAACGGAACTCAGACTGAGTGGAAAGACAGTGCCAAGTATCTTGGTGTACCCCTGGATAAAACATTAACATTTGGCTTACATATCCAACAAACGATACGTAAGTTAAATGCTAACATTAAAATTCTCTATCCGTTTATAAATCGCAAATCAAAGCTTAGTATTGATAATAAATTGATAATTTTCAAGGTAATTTTCCAGGCAATATTGTTCTACGGATGTCCCGTTTGGGGAAAATGTGCAATCAGCCATATACGCAAACTGCAAATTTGTCAAAATAAACTGCTGAAAATGATATTTGATCTCCCATGGTATTTCTCTACTGAAGAGTTACATTTGTTGGCAAATGTTGAAAAAGTCCAAGCCAAAATCTTAAGACTATCAAATCATTACAATATGTCTTGTAGTTTGTCTGATAATCCTTTGATTTCCAATCTAGTCACTTAAATGCCACTTTATTTATTATCACAGATTACTATTTATATCTCATTACTCTTGTTAATGTTGGTTTTTGGTTCTATTTACTATATTTTTTATTATTTGTTATATATTATATATTATTTATTACTTATTATTTATTATATATTTATTATTTATTAGCTATTATTTATTATTTATTATTTGTTATTTATTATTTATTATATATTATATATTATTTATTATTTTTTATTTATTATTTATTATATTTAATATGTTTGTTATCTATATCAAGTTTGGTGGTAAATTGTAATGGAAATCAAATATAAGTTCAGAAAGTCGGCCATCGCCTCCCCTTCCGTTACCCCTAGTATCTAGGATATGTATATTATTTCGTTTCTTTTTTTTTATTTTAATGAAGGTTTTTCGGTAGCTTTTCCTTCTAAAATCCTAATTAATTTATTAATATATTTTCTTGCAATTTATAATAAGTTTTCAGTAGTAAGGTAGTGTGTACCGTATCTCTGTAAATTGTGCAATGTAGTTTTTAGATAAATGTGCTGAAATGAAGATGATTTTCTTCATAAAGTCACCATTCACTTCTGTCTGTTCAACCAAGCATTCGTCATATTGACGACGCTAGAAATGGTCAGTAGGCTTCAGCTCTTGAGTCAATTGAACTTTGGAAGCGCGTAAATTCAAATCTTTATTTAAAATTCACATCAGTGATGTTCTTATGATGTTCAATTGTTGACGATGAGTCGAGGTTGACGGCTCTTCTGCCACACTATGGCAAACACAGCAATGTTTTCCGCAGAACGAACTGGCCGAGCACGCACAGGTGTTTTCACATTTTCTACAGACCCGGTCTGCTGAAACTTGCGCACAATTCTACCGATTGTGGACAGATATGGTCGACTATGCTGACCGAAAAAGTCACGAAGTTCATCAAATGCATTTCGATTTGAACCCCCATTTTCTTAAAAGACTTCTTGAATCTGCGCTGCACAATTGTGAAGCTCTCCATGGACGAATTTGTTAACCATTGAAACCAATTAAGTTGGGCAATAAAACTTGACGTTAAGGTGTGACTAACAATTAACATCGTGCATTAGCGATGGATTGAAAGAAAAAGTAACAACCGCCATTCAAACCCTTCACTTTTCATTCTCAGCGCCACTTAAATGTTTATTAAAACGAATAGTCAATGGAAACATCACCAGAATGACTCTGGTGGGAAGGATGATCCCAGGCAGACATACAGAAGACCACGAAATTACCTGTCATTAGTGTTGCCTCGCCACATGAACATTCTTGTTCGCCGAGGGTTTTGTGTTTTTTGAGGAGGTTTTGTGTTAATTGTCCTCGATTTTTTCGATTGGAAGTGCCTGTGCTCTACAGACTCGAATGAAGCGCAACATGATGCGAGTACAGTTCGCCGAAGAGAAGAGTGTGAAATTTCATCCTGTCGAGAGGTGGCTGCGATGAGTATGCAGAGCGACACGAAAAACGCTGAAAAGGCACTGGATAATTGACCGGAAATTAACTTAACTTCGTGACAGCTTGAGTTGATGTCATTCTGGTTGAAAAGAAAAATTAAGTACTTTTCCGTAATTCCCTACAGAAACGAATGCCATTTCCATTAGGTCGCATTTAATTTGGAAGAAAATTCCCGCGCAAAGATGTGAAATTGAGTCTGGGGTATAGAGGTTGCAACGGGGCAGTTCTTTAAGATAAGGCCTTCTCCGAGGTGTATTCAATTACATTGAAAGGCCACTTAGGCATTTCTCGTGCTTGTTGCTATCTAAGACGCTTTGACTAAACGTCACCAATGCTGACGTGTAAGTAATAGCATTACGTACGTTGAACACCATTCCATAGCTGTTGTCTAGTTCGAGCTAGTTTCGCTATAGTTCGACCTGCTAGGTGGACAAGCGTTTTTCTGGTATGTTTTGGTGATATAGCTGTGGTATATTTCAAGGCAATTCAGAGGACAAGAATAGACCTGTCGTATTGGATAAGGCGAGTAACTTGCCGGCGTCCTCCATCTCCACGACAAAGTTACCACCGAGGCATTGCCTGGAGTCAGCAACATAATATCTAAAATAGTTACTAAAATTCCCATTCTACAAGGTTTTACAATCATCTGCAAAAGCAGTAGCTTCACTAACTGAATGGTCCATCGAACAGGGAACTATATAATGTGTGTTAAAAGCAGGACGGGTCTAAGAAGAAATCCTTGTGGCTGTTGAGATTAATTTGGGATTATTCAGCCAGCACTGTTGAAACTCTTAGCATTTGGGGTATCCGGCAGAAAGGTTAACCGCGTCACTTTCTATTCGCTGGCCAAGTCCAGGTCTGAAAAAATTACAAAATTTCGGTAGCGAATGCCAAAGTCTGAATTAAATCAGCTTTTACACAACTAAGACTGCTCAGACAGAAGAACCCGGTAAAATAACACATTTTGTTTGGTTTAGAGAACATTAAATTAGGTTAGGTAACCGAAGGGGAGTGTGATGATAATAACATCATTTGCAGGTGATATAGTTTTTCTCGCCGACTCAATAGATACCATGCAGTTAATGATCAACAGGCTAGATACCTTCTGTAAAATATAGAATTTAATTGTTAATTTAGAAAAATCTAAGATGATGATCTTTAGAGATGAAGGAGGAAGATACGCTCGCGGAGAAAAATGGAGATTTTAATTCCATCAGATTGAAATAGTTAAGCAGTACAAGTATCTTCGTGTTTTGATTACATCAAACCTAAATATGAACAAAGACTTGAAAGTTAAACTTGCTGGAGCTAAGCGTGCGATCTGTGCGGTTTGGGGAAACTGTATGCAGAATAAAAATGTTAAAATATTCCGTGCCACAGCCTCTTCTATGCAGCACAAGTTTGGGGTCATAGTGCTTTCGAAACTGTGGAAAAGTTCCTCAGATACTTTCGTAGGCGGATTTTTAAGCTTCCTAGGAATTCACCTAATTACATGTTGCATTTAGAGACTGGAGGTACACCCCCGGTCCTGAACACTCTTAAAATACATTTCGGTTATATTTATAAAGTCAATGCGATGAGGCAGGGAAAAATTCCGAGGTTGGTACTTGCGCAAATGCATACGTAGAAGGTGAAGTGTGTCCAAGAATGGGAATCACTAGGACCAGAATGCGGTAACAGGAATCTTTAAAACAAAAAATCCACTTTCTTCAGAAAAGTGGGTACCGTAGCGTAGTGGGTTAGTGCGTCAACTCCTACGCAGAGGGTGCCAGGTTCGAACCCCAAACCTACTACTACCTCTTTCGAGTCACTGAAAATGCTCAAAGAGTATTATTGTCTAGAAAAAAGCTTCTTAACTTTGCCGTTCGGAGTCGGCATGAAACTGTAGGTCCCCTCCACTCGTGAAAGAACAATAGCACGCAAAATACGAGTGGTTGCTGAGAAGCTAGGCCCAGGTCCACGTCGGACTGTCGCGCCACCAATATTATAATTATTTCCGAACATAATGTACTTTTTTAACCGTCATTTGGCCTTCAATCTTCATCTTTAGTTTTTGCATATTGCTTGCTAATATTTTAAACCAGGCTACAGTACAGCCACCTGAGAGTCGATATTTGCGAACAAAAATGCTCCAAGAGAACGACGTGTTTAAGTGCAGCAATGTCGTGAATTTTCAAACGATTTCCTTTGCAATGCACGTATTGTGTAAATGATATGAGTGCGGTCGAGGAAGTCTGTTCATTGTGAATGAACATTTTTATTTAGTTCACAATCTGTAAAAAGACGTTTACGCCAGCTACACATAATGCTAAGGTAAATTGAAAATGTTTGGTGAACAAGGAAGTGAATCAAGTGAAATGAAATTGGATTGTGATGTCCTCCCTAGGTGCTCCACTTGAGGGATTTAATGTTTTTGTTACGTCATTCTGGATGACGCTTTAAGAGGAAATAGTGGTCAGGCAGAATGGTGGAAAATGTGAGGTGATCTACCCGTGAGCGTATCACTTTAAAGACTGATTGTTAGGTGTTTCCCCATGACACTCGATTTCAAGAGAAACAAAAGAACTGCATGTGACGTTTGGAGTCACAATTTATTCGCCAGGCAAGGAAACAAATCACCCTAAATTAACTAGTCTCCTAAACCTCCATCACATGCCATGTCATGTCAATTTCAATCGCCAATACCTTGTCACCATAATTAACCATTTAATCGTAATCGTTAAACGATCTCATCCCACAGCCAGCAGCATTCGCGTGAGTTTCCGTGCGAGAAACTAATTATCGCTAGGAAATACAACTTCCGTGTTCAACAATAGCCTGGTGTTATCGACTAATTACAAGGTGTCAGCAGGCATCCTAATCCAAACGAGGTCTTTCGCCCGCACGACCATAGGTCATGCCGTTGTCGCTGCCGCCCACAGACCACCGACCACGGACCATCGCGGTGGCGGTTAAATTTCCGCTTGCTGTCGCACCTACCGCAATGCAAGTGTCTCGTGTGTCAATTATCTATTATCACGATACTCAATAATTAGAGCCGAAAGCAAGGTGGTTTCTCGCCACGACGGAAATTATAATTTCCGTGGGAGTGCGTCACAATGGAGTCGGCACATATTGTCCATCCTGGGAAATTGCCTGAGTAGCCAGCGATGGACTAACGAGGACAAGTCCCACTTTTCCCACGGCCCTGACAAGCTAATTTCTCACAATTCTTCAATTTCTTGAACAAACAAGCGAAGCCCAAGGCCCCGGCAGAAGGTGATACTTTCAAGGACTCGTCACCTCTCGTTACCACCTCAGCACGACATCGACCATGTCTCCATAACCCCGCACGCAAACGTGACAAAAACAAAGCCGTCGCTCCATTCGCACACCAAATGATGACATTGCAAGCCACTTTCGTGCCCCCGTCCACGCCTGTCAGTGGCAACGCAGAAGAAAGCTATCCTCTGCCACGGGGCCCAGGCGCCCTAATCAAACGCAATATCCATCCGATTCAGATCAGGATGAACTATGGCGATAGCTGCCGGAATGTGGCGTGCTTGGTGAGGCGAGAGAGATTGCGGCAACAATCAAATCCATCGAAGCACATCGTCATTGTCCCCGAGTCACTGTTGGCAGCAGTTCCCTTCCAGCGCAATTTCACAGGCCGCCGAGCAAGGAATATTGTTCGGATTTGAAGTTTTATACTCCGACAACATTGGATGCATTCCCCGGGCTTGTCAATCGGAAGTTATGACATCAGTTTTGATTGTCGAACTTTGTGTCGCTGCCTGCAAGTGATGCGCGTCCCACTGACGATGCCAAAGGATTGAAGGGAGGCTGCTTACGCTTGTTTACGAGCACAGGGGGAGTGGCGAGTGCTAAACGCGGCACACTGGGGGCTCATCAATTTTAGAACTTTTATGGCTGATTGCTGCACGCCCTATTTTTCTGGCGATAAACGTTTATTGGCATCTGGGGATAAAGTCGTCGGAGTCGTTTGATGTCGTAGATTGATTGCGCTAGTCCGCGGCTGGGAGGGATTCGATTTTGTGTTGTTTATACGACTAGTTAGTGTCGAGTCGTGAAAAGTGAATGCTTATCGAGGATCGGGAGTCAAAGTTATTCTCCCTTCAGTCACGTCGGAGGGAACTGTTTGTCCTTGGGGAGAAGTGATTTGCGAACGAGCTAAGGCGGGGGAGTGAGACAATGGGGAGTGAACAAGGTGAAGGGTTGCGATAAACGTTTAAATGTCAGGCAGCGGCCATAACTGAACCAATCCCAGCCTAAAATACGACTTAACAGCTTGGCCTTTCACACCAGTTCGAGTGAAAAACTTATAACGACACATTTTACTATCCAGTGGCCGCCCCGTTAAGGTGGGTAGGAGGTTATAGATTCAAACTGCAGATTGAGGTTCTTTCATAGGACAAGGTCCTTCGTCTCTCGACTCACGTGCATTTAGAAAACTTTTCCTAAACACCATCGTTAACAGAATCACTCCTGATTGAACGAAAGCTCGAACAAAATAGCAAATAGCGTCTCGTCCGTACCGATGTACGCTTATATCTCTTACACTACGTAACGGATTTTAATGCGGTTTTCGTCAATAGAGAGAGTGATGCAAGGGGAAGGTTCATACGATGATGGTTCAGGATGTCGGAAGAAATGATACCGATTGAGAGTGGGAGTTTCCCAAGTCGCAGGCCATAAGCTGTTGCTCTCTTTTTTACTCTCCGAAGGCTCTTTCATAACAAGTATTAGAATGGACAGAGCGTATATTGTTAAGGAAAATAGTGCATAATCAGCAGATTTCGATGAGGACCATTGTGAGTGTACGTGAAGAACTGTGATGTCATTAAGCAAGGGTCATAACATCAGTAGCAAATCAAGAGCTTAGACATGGCATACTCAAAAGCGTTTTTATTCCAACCTTCCAGATTGTCCATCCGGATGATAAAGTCAACAGATTTGTTTTTAATGGTGGTTATAAACCAAATTTCAAATTACGTCAACTATGGCCGAGAACATAAGGCACAAATGGCTATCAACAAGCTCCTTGTTAACTGTGTAAAAGTCTTTAATACGCCATACAAATTCAAAAGAGAAAATAAAAGCACCGAATAAGAGTCAGTTTTATTTTAAACAACTTTAATATAATATAATACAGCACGATATAGGCCCCGATTGCGAGTGTCGATTATCAATTGAATTTATAGTCGACAAATCTATCGACTGAAATTTATTTTGGTATTGTGGAACTCAATCGATTGAGAATCGTATTATTGTGAATTAAAATAGTGCATATGACAAATTTGTGTGCTTTTGACAGATGAGGATGCCAAATCTCTGTGTTCGAGTTCACACAGACGTGAGAAGTAAACCAATAGTAGATAGATAGAGCTTGTGAGGTTGTTAAACCGAATTTTCGACCTACGCGCAACCTCGTCCGGGAGGGTGGCTGACCAGCTATGGAGAAAGGCCGTGGTCTTTTTGTTGGTTAAATTTTTATATGGACGCAAGGCGATTGACCTCCTGCACGATCCACCACCTTTTGAACCGCGACAATAAGATGGTAGTCCGCTTTTCAATTTTCTTCACAATTTTATTTAATTACACTTATACTACTAACTTATACAAATTTACTTAAGCTAACATAAAACTAACATCAAATTCATAAAAAAATGACGGTATAAAAGAAAAAAAAATAAAAAGGTATCCAAATGCAAGAATTAAAAAAAAAAAAATAAAAATCGTTGTCCTTTCGGGAATCGAACCGATCTAGAAAGAAAATTGAGCGAGCACAATTTTTTTTTAATGTAAATTTTGTTTTTATTTTAATGAAAGAAACTTACTTGCCAGGCAAAATATACTTAAAACTAGCTTAAATATCTTAAATAATTTATTGTATTTAATCCTAACTTACTGACCCTATGCCAGTACTCTAAGCTATTTAAATTTATAATTATTTGTGCCTTTCGGCTTAAACAACGATTTTTTAGTCTTAAAAATGTGGAACGCTTCACGATTTTGCGTGTAATCCTTGCGCAGGGGCCATGCTAATCTTCTCTGTATCGTTCCAATTTTAGTATATGTTCTGCCGAAGCAAGAACATGAGCGAGCACGGAGCCAACGCATGGAATGGTCGCGTCTCTCTTTTTGCCTTTCTGGGTACGATTTAGCATTACCGACCGTTTCGAATTTCACCGCACACAAAGCACACCCGGTTTAACCAACCTTGGTCTTAGATAAATTTTACCTCAGGTATATTAATTTAGGGGCTAATCCACGATCCCATGCCGCGATCTCATGCCGGTGTGTCGTGTTCTTGGTACCTCCCTCTCAGTGCTGTTCCACTAGGATGCTGTACTGATGCGAATACTCCTCTAGCCGTCCAACGTCCTCGTCAATGCAACACGAATAGGTGGGAAGGAAAGCCTCGAATCACTCTAAGCCAAATATAAAATACATAAGCCCAAATAAGACACACTGTTTCGCCCGCGGAAGAGAAATCCTCACTGCCTTTCTTCACTCGTTTTTCACTGTCATAGAAACTGCACTACTTCTCTTCAATTTTGTTAGTCAAACACAACGTTACATCTACGAAGGCAGAATGCGACTGAAGTGGATGGGTCCAGCTGTCTTTTGCGTCGGCTGTACTTTGAAGAGTTGCGGGTCTCCACAACATCATGCCATCTGCAGAGCCGCTTATTCCCAATTTACCACTTCAGCCACTTGGTCATGGAACCATAATTGGAGGAACTTAGAACAACCTAAAAAACGAGAAGCACTACCTGACAGGATTCTAACCTCAGCCCCAACGATCCGAGCTAGCGCTAGAACCACAGAGCTACGAACACCACTAGCATCGGACGAACTAAAACTAGACGTAACGGTACGTCACACGTAACGGTACGTCACACTACACCCTAAACACAATAGTATTCTGCAACTGGGCGAAAACCTTTATAGCCTTTAGGTCTCATAATTTAGAGTGAGATATGTGGGATTCGCCAATACAGTGTGATCAAGCACTTGATTGCGTATCCAAACATATTGTGTATGCAAATATTTGCAACCCTCATTGGTTGAAATTGAAGTTAAAATGTGAATGTTTCTAAAACGCAAAATTGTAAATTAAATGACATTTCTTCTTCTTTGGACCTGGGCCTCAACCAACAAGCCTCTCCAACTAGCACGGTCTCTGGCTAGCTGTCTCCAGTTTCGCACGCCAAGCTGGTTGAGGTCCTTCTCCACCTGGGTGCGCAACCTTAAACGCTGGCGTCCTATGTTGTCGCACGGGTTCGGAGTCGAAGACTCTTCCGGCCGGAGCCGAGTTGTCCATATGCTCTACATGGCCTAGCCATCCTAGGCGTTGGACCCGAAGACGCCTGACCAGACTCATGTCGCTGCACAGCCCGTTCAGTTCGTGGTTGAATCTTCTCCTCTTGAAACCGTCAACGCAAACATGACCAAAGATCGCACGCAGAGCTTTTCTCTCGAAGAGACCGAGGACTTCCTCATATGCTTTTTGTGCATGCCTCCGCGCCGTACAGCAGGACTGGGATGATCAAGGTCTTGTATAAAGTCAGCGTAGTCCTTCGAGAGAGGACTCTACTACTCAATTGCCTCTTGAGCGCATAGAAACAGCGGTTGACAAGAGTTACTCTGCGTTTGATCTCGGTACTGATGTTGTTTGTACTGTTTACTGCGGAGCCAAGGTAGACGAAGTCCTTGACTACCTCGAAGTTACAGCTGCCCATTGTGACACTCTGTCCAAGACGTCGATGTTATGTGTCCTTTCTTGATGACAGCATGTACTTCATTTTGCCCTCATTCACCGCTAGACCCATTTTAGCCGCCTCCGCCTCAATGCCAGCAAACGCCTCATTGACGTCTCGCTGTGTTCTGACAATCACGTCAATGTCATCCGCGTAAGCTCGCAGTTGTACGGACTTTTAGAATATCGTGCCTCTAGTGTTGGCGTATGAGTCTTGCACGATCTTTTACAGGATGATGTTAACATGTACATACACGTTAAAAAAGTATAACATATAACATAATTATAAAGTAAAAAATTGGTAGCATGTCTTATACGATGCTGCACGAAACAACAACAAATAGGAGCATTTAAATTCGGAAATCTAAAGGTTTACATATGTAAACATTAAAAGTTTGTGTGCTCGGTGACTGGTTTTTATGAATAAAAAAAAACATTAATAAGAAATGCAATTAGTACAAAGTCTATCTACATAAAATGCCGTATTTCTAATTTTTGGTTGATAATTAGCCCGGCTCGTTATTGGAACTGATTATTTTTTGTTAACTCCATAACTAGCCCTCCCCGGCTCCTTATTGGATTACCTCCTTTTTATAACGAGCTCCCAATATATTTTAATAAATAACAATTTTTTCGTATTTGAGTTTTTGAAATAAAAAAATATACATTATTATTGTTACATTAAGCCTAAATTAGGTAACTTAAAATTAAAGAAAAGCACTTAACTTCTTAGTCAAAGTTTCTAGTTTCTTAAGAAATTTCACAAATTACACTGATTTTGAATTTTCCTCACCAACTGAGGACGAATTACCTGAAAATGAATTTTACGATACAAAGAAAATATAGGATAGATTTTTTCTGTTAAAATACCGTTATTGTCTGAAAAGCAGGGGCTCAGCTTTACGACAAAATTCATGAAGTGGTCTCGCTATTGGGAGGGGGCACGAATTAGGGTAGTTTACGGTAGTGTTTTGTGCTGGTTAAATGTTTTGTGATGGTAAAATAATAAAAAAATAAAAACAAAAAAAAAATATTAGTTAATTTACATACGATGTTGTAGGCTTAGCCATTTTTGGAGCAGAGTCTGCTAAAGATGCAGTTGTGTCTTTGACAAAAATCTATCGATTCGCTTATGGAATCCAACAGTTCATTCGGTATTTTGAAAAGTCCGCATACAAACATAGCAAAATGCCATACATTTTTTTTGTCAGATTTAAACAACATGAAATTAAGAATTTTAGAATTTGTTGTGTTCAGTCGCGGCATTAGATAGTGCAGTAAACGAAAACGTGTCTTCAAATAACAATCCGTCGAAATAAATTCATATTTTACTTTTTTTCTTACATTTTTTACACGTTATTTACTGTTAAACTCTTTGATTCAAATAAAGGGAAGAATGAAAATACAGCTAAAACAGTACAACGAGTTACGAGTTTTACATTTCACCAAAACAAAAACGGGAACAAATCAAAGATAGACATAATAAAGATGGCATAATAATTTTAATCTCACACCAAGTGTAACCAACTTAAGACCATAAAGGCATGACGCAACTCTTGAACATTTACAGATTCTTACGCATAAAATAAACACAACTGTCACAATTGAATTCTTTCGCGCTGTAGAATCATTCATTTGACGTCTTTAATTTATCGTTCAGTAAAATGTCGACGCGAAGATTGAAAAAAGAAAAAGAAAAAATTAAAATAAAAAAGTGCTGACTGTCGACAAAATTGAAAAAGGCTCAAACTATAATTACAAATTTTTTCAAAGGCAAGGAATAATTTTGTTCGTTATCAAATATGAACAATTGCTTTAATTCAACTGCGAATGTGCACTTTTTTCTTCGGATGCTCCATAAATCGAATACAATATTTGTTCTCGTAACTATTCGACTTCGATGGAAGTTTGACTGCAATTCTATAACTTTTGACTTCCTGTTAAACCAATGGTCCTAGAGCCCACGCTTATGGAGTTCCACGTACCGCTCCTAGTTAAGCTACTTCACATCTTTCCTCATAGCGAACATTTTTCCCATGAAATAAAGCCTTTGATTAGTAATGCGCTTCATCAATTTTGCAGAAAAATAAAATTCCCGCGAATTCATGTATGACTCGACTCGTGTCGTTAACGAATTCGAAATCAGTGAAAATTGGAAATCCTACTTTGAAGTGCACACTTCAACAATCGACACAGAATGCAATAAAGCCTGGCTACGCATGTTTTATGAGCTCATTCATTTGAATTTATGAAAATAAACCCTATTTCATGAAAATGCATTTGAAATTTACGTTTAAACAGAATTCCTAGGATTAAATCATGGATATGTGGAAACAGGCTTGAAAGAAAGACTTGGCTTGGGAGTGGAGAGGGCCAGCAAGAGAACGGGAGTTTTGCTCTTTCTCAGAAGTTCGGCAGAATTATTTCCTGGCCATCGCTGAAGCTTAACTTCCATGGAATCCCACAAATGTGGCCATAACCGAATAAGAGGACATTCCAAAGCTTATTTGCGTCGCCGTCAATGGAAGCCGTAAGTGATTACACCAGAGCTCGGCAACACATTCCAATTTAAGCCCCAAATTGAAGCACTCACCACCAGCCACGAACAACCACCCTGTTCTGCATTAACATGAACCTTCATCATCTCCCATTCAATCTTCATCAACAGACTGTCTCCACAGCCAACCCCTCCAGCAACACAGCGTCAACAAGCGTCGATTAGTTTACCCAACTCGACGGCATCAAGGAAACAACAAAATGTCTGCGTTGCGTGATATCATGACATGACGTGTGTGTGTGTGTGCATGTTTGGCTCCTGGTTTAGTAATTACTGGCCACAATATGAACACACGCCCTTTTCCCGGCAAACAATTACCAACTTTCCATCAAGCCACGAAAACTTTGTCCTCAACTTCCCTCAGCTCTGCCCCCGGCAACGGTCGATTAATTGTCAAGGACATGCGTTAAGGAAGCAGCATGTGCAACTTTTCAAAACTCAATCTGCAGTCAAACGACCGCTGCAAGAAGGCTGCATTTGTTGCGAAGCATGCCATTGTTGCGATTGTGTCCCTAACTGCTCCTGTTTGTGAAATGTGACAAGGATTAATTTTGTGTCGTTTTTGTTTCTTTTCAGGTGATACTGGTTCTGAAGGCGCTGAACTTGTACGGGAACTCCCATGTGACCGTGATCCTGCAGATCGTCTCGCATGTCCTTGCCTACACGAATTCCTGTATAAATCCGATCCTGTACGCCTTCTTGTCCGACAACTTCCGCAAGGCCTTCAGAAAGGTAAGTGGCTTCGTCTTCATCGATGTGTGTGGAACTTTGGTGGGAGGGTGTGGATAGGGACCTCCTGATTTTTTTTCTTTCTGAAGTCTGGTGAGGCATCTAATGAGAAAGTGTGTAAGCCAAATTTATGATAAGCCTTAAATCGTATTCACATGAAGCGCGATGCAATATTTTGGCATTAGTTCGCACGAAACTTCTACAGTGGGTTTTCCCTAAATTGAATTGTCACTGGATACCAAAATTGGTTCGAGTCAAAGTAGTGGAAAATATGGCGAAAAAGTTTATTGTTAGAGAGAGTCTCGACTAAGGAAGAGTCCACTGTATTTGTCAGCATCATTTCTACTCAAAGACGTGCAAAAGTTTGTGGATCGCTTGCGCATCTCTGTGGATCCCGATTTCATTAAATTTTTGACAAGACACTGAAGTCTCCAAGGTGACTTCTTGTGATTCTTCTTGTTTGTGAGTACCTTTGCCCTGTGCCTCGCAGGCCCCCTTAACTATTATGCTGTCTGTGGTATCAGAAATGCTGTTACAGTGTCCGTCTTTGAACGCAATGACATCAATATGCTCGAGGCTACTTAAGGTCCAAACACATTCGGGAAGTGTTGGGACGCAGGCTGTATTTGCCGACGACTACAGCAAAGGTGTTGGACAACGGACAACCGTTGTCAAAACGCCATCCAAGAAGCTTTAAAACGCCACCCCAAAAAAACCCCTGGTTTGACAACGGTTGCAGGCAGGCACATTCAGCGAAGCAAGCAGCATACAAGGTGACGCTGGACAGAAGGACGAGAGCGGTTCGTGAGCTCTGCGAACTTAAAAGAAGGGAAGAGCACCGGCTTCTTAAAAGCAAAAAGAAAGAGCATGGAAAGCTATGGAAACAAAATTCGGACAGAAGCCTGCCGTGACGCAGAGGGTCACCTCGTAGTAGATTCGCAGTCGATACTGGGAATCTGGAAAGATCATTTCAGTAGACTGTTAAACAGCGAGGAAGACTCCAATACCGCTGTCAGGCAGAATGTTCCACTCAACGCAATTGACGATGATCGACGAGAATTCCGTCCCCCCGACCTAGACGAAGTCAAGATAGCGATATCGAGACTAAGGTCGAATAAAGCTGCTGGTGCAGACGGACTGTCTGCTTTAAGGCAGCTGGAGATGAGCTGGTAATTACATGCACTAAAATGTAAGATATAGTCGGAGGAAAGCATGCCCGACAAGTGGAACCTTAGTGTCGTTTTCCCTATCCACAAGAACTGAGACCCCTTCAACTGCACCAACTATTGAGGGATAAGTCTCCTCAACATGGACTAGGATCTTATATATAATCTGCCGATTTGTGTGAGCGCCTGAAACCATTCGTCAACAACCTGATAGGTCTTTATCAGTGCGATTTTAGGCCGGGGAAGTCCACCATCGACCAGATCTTCATACTATGGCAGATCCTGGAAAAGACCCAAGAGATGCAGATCGACACGGCTAAAATGGGTTTAGCGGTGAATGAGGGCAAAACGCATACAGCATATATTTGCTGTCATCGAGAACGCACAACATCGACGACTTGGCCAAAACGTCACTATAGGAAGCTTTAACTTCGAGGTAGTAAAGGACTTCGTGTACCTCGGCTCTCAAGTAAACAGTCCGAACAACACCATTACCGGCATTAAACGCAGAATTACTCTTGGCAATCACTCAAGAGGCGATCCAAGCTAACATTATATAACACCTTGATCATCCCTGTCCTGCTCTATGGTGTGGAGGCATGGACAACCTCAAAAGCGGATTAAGAAGCCCTTCGTCTTTTCGAGAGAAAAGTTCTACGTTCAATCTTTGGTCCTGTCTGCGTTGATGGTTATTGGAGAAGAAGATTCAACCACGGGCTGTACAGCGGCATGAGCCTAGTCAGGCGTCTACGGATTCAACGCCTAGGATGGCTGGGCCATCACAATACTGCTCCAGCCCGAAGATTCTTCGATTCCGAACCAGTGGGACAACGCGATAGAGGATGCCCACGGAACCGATGGCGCACCCAGGTAAAGAAGGACCTCAATCGACTTGTTGTGCGCAGTTGGAGACAGCTGGCTAAAGATCGTACCGGCTGGAGAGGCTTACTGGTTGAGGCCCAGGTCCACCCCCAATTGTAGCGCTACCAGAAGAAGAAGAAGAAACATTTCGCAGCATTTTTATAATAATAATAATAATATGGGTCGCGCGACAGTCCGAGGTGGACCTGGGCCTAGCTTCTCAGCAACCACTTGTGTTGTGCATGCTATTGTTCTTTCACGCGTGGAAGGGACCTACAGTTTAATTCCGACTCCGAACGGCGAGTTTGAGAAGCTTTTTCTAGACAGGAATACTCTTTGAGCATTGTCAGTGAATCGAAAGAGGTGGAGCTATGAATTATGATAGGTGGTAAGTTCGGGTATCGAACCTGGCACCCTCTGCGTAGGAGTTGACGCACGTCGACCACGCAGCATTTTTGGCGACCTCAGATATGTGATCGTTCCAACTAAGTGTTGTGTTGATACACATACCAAGGATGGAAAGTTTTCCAGTTTCATCGACACAAGCGCCATTCATGGATAATGGGTGATTATCAAAGGTTCGCTTGAGTGACAGCAGACAGCATTGAATTCCACTCAATTGTTTTTTCCCCCAGTTAATTATGCTGTCAAGATCGGAATTCAATGTGCTTCACACACGCTGCCGGTCCAATTCTACGGCCGAAGAGCGGCGTCGTGAGTCTTGGAATGAATATGAAAAGCTGAGGGTGCTGTCATCAGCGAAGGAATGGATTGGATTAGAAGTAGCAGACAAGAGATCATTTATAAGAATTAGAAAGAGTCTCGGAGACAGAACAGAGCCTTGGGGAACTCCAGCATTTATTTGGTGGATATCAGACATATCCAAAACAACTTGAATTGAACCGTTCGGAAGGTAATTTCTAATCCATAGAAGAAGAGATCCATCGTTACCATAGGCACGCATTTTCGACAAGGGAGCTTGATGCCAAACTCTGCCAAATGCTTTCGAAATATCAAGCATAACGATCTTGCTTTCGTCTGCACTGTGCAAAGATTGGTTACACTTTTTGGTGAGTTAAGCTATCAGATCACCAGTGGACCTCTTGCTGCGGAAACCATATTGTCGGTCATTAAGAAGCTTCTGCGATTCACGATTTTTTAAAAGCTGACGATTTATCAGCGTTTACATGACCTTAGAAGAAGAAGAGAAGGGACGGAAGTGCTATGGGTTGGTACGAGGTGGGTGACGAAGATTTACCCCTTTTAAGGGACGGGCTGGATAAATGCTGTTTCCCAACTCCTCGCAAAGAGACCTAGATGAAAAAGCTTGCCAGCGCAGAACAACACCTCTTCAAAAGTCTAGGGGGAATACCATCCGGGCCAGCAGATTTGTGCACGTCGAAATCTTTCAGTACTCCTGCAACTGTACGAGTGCGGAAGTGGATTTGTCCCATGGTGAAATCAATGCTCTCAAGTACAGGTGGAGACATATTGGAATCTGGCAGAATACATGAATCAAAATGATTTAATCTTATTAGCTAAATAGTGCGATCTGAAATGTGAGCGAATGTTATTATTTCTCCGCTTACCATGTCCTTCATTTGTGTATATGCAACGACTCTTTGCAGTCAAACTAAAATTCAGGACTGTGGTTTCACTATCATTCTAGGCTCATATAAAATACTGCTCTGCCCGAGATCTTAGACGTGCATGTGCTGAATTTATCAATCCATATGTGGCTTGAATATGGCTTCAATACATTCATTAATTAATTAATTATTTAACTTCTTTATTTATTTATTTATTTATTTTTGCTACAGGGAATTGAATAAATAAAAGCCCTCAAAATTGAAAGAAGAAAGGCTTATAGTCATTAGTAAAGCCATTAGCTCGTTCTGAACAGTTTTTGTCGCTATTGTCATCGCTCGTCCTTAAAAGAAGGAGTGCCCACTCGATCCACTTGCCCAGGAAAATGGCCGGCAGCTTATCATACTAGCATAATCTCAATCAAATCTACTTCAAAGCAATCTAGCTTTATGCCGAATGGGCAGCTTTGATGAGCTTTTTATAGAGAGTCGGGTTCGTGATAATTTATTATTTTTTATCCGGTTAACGAAATTATCCTTCCTAATGCGGCCAATAGAATAGACTATTTGGATTTCGATACTGAGGCCTGTTAGATCCTAATATCATCGGCATAGCATCCTAACGTGATTGCCTATACGACAGTGTCTGGTCATAATACCTGAACTGAGGGTTATAGGGTAATGGTCCCTGTCGGATTGAGCGGATTCCGGGTTTCCATTTAATTCCATATTATATAGGGGTTCGTGATGGCTTCTGTTAGCAGCAAGATCTTAGCTGATTTAAGATGAGGGTATGGTGTTTTCTGATTGGCTCCCAGTGGAACGGACGCCATCTATCTAGAGTCTGGAATATCGCTGATGTGTACTATTAGCAGCCCTTTGCGAATTATTTTCTCTTTTTCCTCTAATCTCTTGCTGTTTCGGAGGGAAATGAACTCAAATTAGGGTAAGACTACCTCTGACTGTTATCTCCTTCCGAGCGATGTTTGATCATCCTGATCCAGTTCGTCAGAGCCTTTATGGGCAGCATGACTTTGAAAGTAGGTTTTCCATTTATCGGCGAGCATCCTGTTACCGTCGTTTTCTCCTCCGCGGTATCGAGGACAAGGGTTGCCGACTTGTCGATGGAGTAATAGCCGTGGGTCAAGAAATAAAAAAAATGAATGGGCACCACGCGATTAGCCCTATGCCTCGAAAGCCTTATAGCGTCGAACCGCGACGAGCTACAAAGCCCGCTTGTCTCTACCACCTTACCTTGGCAGTTCACCCAGTTGCAGCAGCTACGTCCCCCTGGGCGACCGATAACCGACACAAGGAAACCACCAAATTTCTCGAAATTCAAAGATCAATCAACAGATCCTTTTATTCACACTTCGTTAAATATACAATTAAAAAAAAATTCCAATTCAAATTATCAAATTATACTAACTAAAATTCAAAACAATTCAAATAATTCATATAGTACCAAAAAAAAAATATAAAAGCTTCACCAAGTGGGCACCAAGTGGGTTGTGGCTCTTATCCTTACAAATCAGCGCTTTAGCGCGCTCGGCTACACCCACAACCAAAATTTAAGTCCCCTAAATTACAATACTAGTGTAATATATTGAGAATACAATAACGGCTTAACGACGCTCCAGAGGGGAGGAGTTAACAAACACATACACTATAAAGAGTGTTACGAATCATTGGCTATTAAAGAACTACGAAAAGAAGGGTTAGTAGGTGACTCCCTGCATCGCTCTATACGGCAGCTGGTTCCGCTGTTTCGGCTGACTGGTGATCTCCCACGTGGATGCACTTGCAACTAACACGTACGAACAGGAACCCTCCCACAGGTATCACTCACGAAAGTCGATAACCGGGTTTTACAATGTGGTGTAGCTTTGACGACTCCCGCCGCGCTCAAATTTGCACTTGGATTTCCGCACGTTTGTATGTAGCTATAGGCGCCGACTTTGACGTACACACCCGTTCGCGTTCTGGGGTCCGGTACTTCGTTATTTATTTGTTTTCCAATATTTCTCCGCTTATTATATTTCTCGTCTAGGAAAACTATCTTAGCTTTCGACCGGAAAGAAGAAAAAAAGGGAAAAGAAAAAAAAAACCGACACAAACAATTTGCCGAAATCACTGAGCCCGATGCTAATTGTGTATATATATTTTATATATATAAATATATATAATTATAATTTATCACTTTCTTTGTTCGCTCGCACAGCGACCGTAAACCATTTCTCGATCAGGCGTTTTCCCTTTACGCTCCAAAGGTCCCTTCAACACCACGCACCAAACGTCTAATCCGTGATCTCGCTCTCCATAAACTGCCCTCCTCAATCAATCCCTACTTTCTCCCAACCCGCCATCCTGGATATTAGCTGAGATTTATCCCCGTATTTTCTCCTAAGTCTCCACTAAGCTACCGATTACCTATTCCGGTACGTTCCCCGAAGGAATATTGCTTGCAAGAAAAAAAACAAGATCTAGCCCGAACTGGACTCGAACCTTCAAATGATTTAGTGCTATGCTGACACGCTACTATCACGCCCAGTATCTGAATGGGAGGAGCCACACTAACACGGAAGTCGACAGGCAGCATCTGCGAAAACCTTTCTGAAGTGAAACTATGCCTATAACAATCCTTCTGAATAGCTGTTACTTCTACTTGCGATACACAGCAGTGATTTGGCATTCTAAGGGAGGTTGAGAGTGTGTCCATAGCGTGTGTGTTTCAAACGATGTCAGGTATCTCTTCGACACTGCTCACGATCAGTTCGCCGATATTAGGATTAGTTCTTTGATATACATGGTATCAGGCATCTCCATCGCTTTATTGAAAAAAAATCAAACTGGTCTGCGAAATAAGATCATTTAGATCTGCGTGGATCTGACCTAAGTACTAATCTGCGTGTAATCTAACCTGCCTGCTTTGGCATGAATTGCACCAGCATGTAGGGGATGTATTTCTTTAGTCTGGGACTCGGTCTGGTCGCGTTTGTACCCCTGAGCTTTCTCATTCTCAGCTTTCTCATTCTCAGCTTTCTCATTTTCTCTTAGGCGGATCTCCAAGGATGGAAAGTAGACTGATTTATGTATTTTGCTTATCTCCTTCTATTGCTGGTAGTACACCAAATGTGTTGTGTGCGCCGAGCCTCCCTGCGAGCACATCAGCTTAATCAATACACACGAACTGTTTTAAATGCCACACATAACCGAAACAAAATTCAAATTGTGCCACTGATAAAGGAACACGATGCGGTTCTATGTAAATTTCCTCGTGCATATGTCAGTTTTCTCCTCAATTTGCAAGTCAAGAGGACACATAAAATGGGACGAATGTGTGGCTGATAGACAAGGCGGATCCTTCTGGGCGCTTCACGTCACCGATGCTGGAGTAGAATGTGGGAAGGGAGAGCTGCCAGCGTGCTGTCAGTGGAAGGACTGGTTTTATTGAGCTAAGGAAGGGTCTGGGCTAGGGAGACGTGTTCCTTAACAATCTCGACTGTAAATCTGCCTATGGTGACGGTATGTCCAAAGACACAGACACCATCGATGTGTCCTGCCTTCAAGACAGCATATACTACTAATTTCAACCCATTTTCAGGACACGCTTTACTGACCGCTCGTCGGGTTCGACTAATCACGGGAATGTCGTTTGTACGGACCTTTGGAAGGTCTTGCCTCTTGTGTTGGGGAGTTCTGCAAGACCTGTTGGGACAGTCACATGAAAACGGGTCGCCGATCTTTTTTGACACTGAAAGTGTCGGTGAGTTCATTTCCGACCCTTATCGAGCAGCGAGAGTTATTCATCGTCATCCGGCTCAGTCGGACGAGTTTGGTAGGAAAACTAGGCATAATGTGATATGTGGCCTGACTTCCATATGTCGCCTTGAAATCGATGAATGGGTGGTGGGTGTGCGATCTTCATTTCTTGGGTGTTTTTCTTGTGTGATCTGACGTAGTGCAAGGTTTGGTCGATGCCGGACTTCTCGGTGTGAAACCGTACTTCGTAGGTTGCCATCAGATTATTCACTGACGGTTTCAGGCTCCCTCAAAAAGGCATAGAAGATCATATACGCGATGTTTAGCAGACTTATACCTCGCAGACCTGTAAATGGTGGCGTATTAATAGGAGTATCCTTTCATAAAGAAAATGCTTACCTTAATGAGAATTATCATTTCTGCAGCATGGCATTTAGCATCAGACTGATATCTCTTGACAACCCTAGCCTTACCTAATCCTTGTATTTTGCTAATCTTCCTAAGACTGGCTTCAATATTGAGAGCTGATCAACAAGTCTAATAACGACCGTATACAACTAGTTTGGGGCTGAGAGCGTTACTATATTCTTAAGGTAATGCATTTCTAATGTTTTGCTATCCACAGACCCGTTTAAGCACTTAGCACGGCGATTTGGTCTAGTGCCGATTGCAGGCACCATTTTGAATGGAAGAGATTCTACATCTTCAGCTCTTCACTGTGTGCAAAGATTTTCCGTGAAAAACAATGAGAACCAGTTGGTCTTTGTCCAATATGACTTAGTTATTGTCTACAACCGGAATAAAGAATATTGCAAAAGTACTCCTCCATCCCCAGATTAAAGACCGCAAAGATCTGCCACTCGTTGTGGATGAGTAGGCTGTTTCACAACATCTCTTAGTGTGTTCGGAACTTGTTTGTAATTTTCTTTCTGTGTTTGGACCATGGCTAAATGACACGAGTATAGGCCGAATAGTGAAACTCTTCAAGAAAACGTCACCCGTTTGCAGAGCGACTGAACATGTCTGCCGTCAGGGATATGAACTACTAGAGAGTACAGGTGGATCGCCATCCGCACTTCTTGCCAATTCAAGAAATGCAACGTGTGGAACTATAAGACAGTTGCGACTGGCTGACTGCAGATTACAGCCGTACCTTGGCCACAGCAATACCACCTCGATCAGAGCCCGAACTCGAATGACAAAAAACAAAAATACCATTAAAATTGAGTTACAACGAGCAGTAGCCTCACTTGTCCTTCCCACCTTTTCACCATCAAACTTTCCTCTGTTTCAGTGGTTTCCAGTTGAGGACATTGAGAAGTCAGACGGCCAGACGCTGGTGAACATGTCGTCACCATTTAAGAACCGCTTACCCGGATCGCTCACCGGCAAGAAAAGGCCCCCAATCACCACGAAAATCATTCGATTGCAGGACAAAACCGAAACCACTCAATCGTCCGTTGATCCTTTCTAATGTGAATGTGCCCACCCGCAGGCAGATAGCCGCCTCGCCGCGGGAGCATCAGGCAACTGCTGTGTGTGCGCACTCAAAGTAGGTACCAAGAAGAAGTAGTGTGCACGTCTTTCAGTAGTTTGCTCGTCTCGGTTGTAGACGCTCCACCGCACAGCGGTGAACAACTTAACACTGCTTGCATCGATGTTCACACAAAGTAGTAGTTGCACATAGTTTGAGAAATGTTGGGGGATTTCTGTGAAAGGGTTGTTTAGGGAAGCAGTTCCTCCCCCCGATTCCATTGCACCCACACACACGCACACCGACAACATGCTCTCTCTGACTCTGTCTCATACTCATTCTTCTCTTTTGTTTCGTTTCAGATCGTCTGGTGCGGCAGTCCTCCACCACTGATGCCCGGCAACCAGGTCACAAAAACAACAAGAACCACTGGCAATGGCACCTCCAACATCGATATGTTGTAAATGTCCAAAACATTTATTTTATACATCACCAGACCACACTTGAGAGTATCTTTCTTGTCCAATTCATCCCCCGTCCCGCCCCTCCATCCCCCACCCATCCATCCCCCCGTCCGAAATCCGAATTAATTTGATTTTTATTTGAATACGAAATGGAAATTCCAGCCGCACCCTGAATGTGCAGCGTGCTCCCACAAGGACCTCCTGTCTGCATGCGATGACGAGCGGCGGAGCACATGTGGCATTCGCCTAGGTAATAGGATTTGAATCACTGTCTTGAGAGGAGCTCAACTCTAACGACTAGAGTGTGCCAATATCCCGGGCTGAGTGCTAATTTGAATGTAATTCCTGCGGTGACAGTCGTCGGTCCTTGGGTAGGCGCACTGACTCCGGCACCGCAAGACGATGATAAATGGGTATCGCCTAATTGCGGCGGAGGCGGGCGCCTTCATTCGAATCCATTAAGTCGGTCTGATACCGAACAGCCGGTGGAGCGGATGTAACTTTTGCTCGAAGGAAAATCCAATTACCGACGCCTGATTGGGGATAGAACCGGTGTTGCTCGAGTCGATTGTTGTTTATGCGGTTTGGCATAAGACCCTTGTGTGCAGTCCCTCGGTGATGTGAGACAGGAACAGATGTGCGCTCGATGGTACGGCATAAGCTGTGAAAGGGGTCGTTCTGCGGAAGATTGGGGTTCGCTCTTAAGAACTCTGTGAGCCGTGAACCTTAAATTATGGGATTTGTCGTTGGGAGGGCTTTTTGGGAATCATAATGTGTGAGGGGAAGACAACAGATTTGTGTACTCTGTTGCATCTATGAGTTGCTGTTTTGCCTTAACTAGAATTCTTGGAGAATATGTTCTGATTCCTACCAGACACGTTGGATTTAAGGGAGGCCCTCTGAGGACTGGAGATGTTTTGTGTTGAGGAATGGGACCCAATAGCAACTGGGAGAGATGAGAGGTTCCTTCGTTCGCAAAGGGGTTTCTTCAAACTCGTGCTTTCTTAAGGATTTCAATGCCGTCGAGACTGTGGTTGGCAATAAAAGCCCGATCTCTAGGTAGTTGCCCTTAGTCAATATGTGTCCTCTTGTGTGTTCCAAGTCAAACGCACGCATCCTGTGTTGCATCCTTCCGTAGGCTAGTCGTCAAGAAAACTTCACGTTGGACCCAACTTGTTAATACGTTCCACAGTATTGAGGGTTATGGACTCCAGTTGCGCAAAAGTGGAGAGACTTATTCTAGAGTATTCACACTAAGGGTACCTTTATGGGGTATCTTTATGGGGGCCTCCCCCCCATTCCCGATTTCAAATTTTTTCCGATTCTCAATCTTGTGGGAAATGAACATAAACTATTTTTTAGGCTTGTAACTTTGTATACGTTTATTTGAAGACTTAGGTTAGGTTAGGTTAGGTTGAAGTGGCTGACTGCCGCGCATACGAGCAGCAGACACACCTAGGCCAAACCTAGGCCCATTGTGTTACCACGCGCATCTTAAGCTACCTATTCCGCAAACTTGTCTGTGCTTTTGATGAAGCTAAAAGGAGGGCTGATTTTGATGCTGCTCAGTTCAGTCAGATTTACAAAGAAAAGGGCCCCCAGAAGTCTGAATCTGCGGGATGAGAGAGCACTGCAATTACATAGCAAGTGTTCGATGGTTTCTTCCTCATCCTCGTCCAAGCAACTTCTACAGAAATCATTATAGGGAAGGCCTAGTCTAGAGGCGTGAGTTCCGATGGCACAGTACTCTGTTAGAACGCCATTAAGAGTTCTGAGGTTTGGCCTGCTTAATCTGATCAAGATAAGCGATCGCTTGAGATCCATCAAAGGCCAGAGTTGTTTGGTAATGAGGCATCCTGTGCCAAATGTCCATCTGCGGTTTGTTTGAGCAAGCCTTTCAACATTTAGCAGACGTTTTGTAGTAGCGATAGGCATGGAGGGTGGATCTTCACCCGGAAAGAGGACGGAGATTGTGCCATTTCTAGCGAGCTCGTCCGCTTTGCAATTCTCTGGAATATCAGTGTCCCGGCAACCACATCAGTTCGATGTGAAAATAGTTAGCTATCTCGTTAAGAGATGGGCGGCAATTAAGGGAAGTATTGGAATTAAAGGTGGCTGAATTCAGAGATTTGATCGCTGTCTGGCTATCGGAACAGATGACGATATCTGGGCGGGATATTACATTGTTTTTCAGTCAGGACAGGGCTTCCTTTATCGCTATAGTTTCAGCGGGCTTCCTTAATTGCTATAGTTTCAGCCTGAAAGACGGTGCAGTGATCAGGTAACGAAAAGATAGCTGGAAATTTAGATCCTTGGAATAGACACCAGCGCCCACACCTGCATCCATCTTCGACCCATCTGTGAAGATTTGCAGTGGATCTTCCAGCGGCTGGTGTTCAGACTCCCAGTAAGATCTGGGCAGTACGCTGGTTGAGAAATTCCCCTCGAAGAGGAGTTTAGGTAGAGTGAGGTCTGTGTCTATGAATGTCAAGAATGCAGTTCTTTCCAGCTGCTCAGCGATCTTAATCTAATCGCCGTGCTACCTGCTGTCTGTGTGCCAATTAGTTCTATCGGTAGCAGGTTTAGGCGTATGTTTAATGCTTCGGCGGAGGTAGTCTTTAGCGCCCCGCTAATGCATATTCATGCCTTCCTGTGCACTCTAGCGAGTGGGGTGATGTTGATTCTCTTGTCCAATGCAGTCCACCCAATTGCGACGCCATACAGCAGTATGGGTCTGACTACCGATATAAATAGCCAGTGAACCATTCGGGATTGCAGTCCCCATTTGCACCCAATAACCCTTTTACAGCAGTAGAGAGCCACTGAGGCCTTCTTGACACGTTCCTGGATATTTGAAGACTTAGAAAAGAAGAAAACAATTTTACATAATTTTTTTTTGTTTGTTTTTGTGATCAAACAAAGGCCTTCTTTTCGGCGGCGCATGTGATTTCCGTTTACTGGAACATCTGAAACCAAAAAATTCCATGTTTGGCTCTGGTATAAACTGGCTCTGAATATGCATGAGCCAGTTCAGCATGAATTTCGCACCAAAATTAACAAAATGGCGGATCTTTGAAATTATTTATTTTTTTGAAAATCGCCTTTTTTTCAGTCGCAAATCAAGTTAAAGAGTAAAGAAGATCTTGACCGATTTGATTTATCCTAGTTCATACCATAGCCATATATTTATAGAATAACGTACCGAACCGATTGGATTAATAGTTTTCGAGTTACCTCATGCGCCAGTCCTAAAAACACTGTTTCGAGAAAAAACGCGTTTAAGGTTTTGAGAAGCAAATTTTTGGGTATAAAACCTACCTACGTTCAATCAGCTATGCCATATCCGCATAAAATTCCTTCTGCTTCTTCATAGGCTTGATTTTCTTCGGCTCGTTGGTCTCTCCGAACAATTCTGGCCTTTCTGGAGGTCTCAGTGAGTTCCTCCTCTGCCTGAGTGATGCGCTGGTTAACGCGTGTCTCTTGGAGTTTGGCTGCTGCCCGTCTAATTTTGACTCACATTGTCTCCATTATTTTTTAAATTGTGATAAAGCCCTCGTTAAATATACAAGCGCTGTTTGGGCAGCAATTTCAACAACATTTCTACCATTATCGACGTGTTTTGGGGTAAAACTCCAGACACAATTGTTGAACGACTCGTTGTTGTTCTGCGTATTATTCCCCAGCCCTCTTTCATCGTTCTTGTTGAATTGAACATCGCCGTTACACTCATTGCATTTTACGCTAACCTTAGGCCATATCCAATATCGTCTCTACCCTCAGATTGCTTAGAGGCTTTCAAAGGCCATTCAAAAGCAGGATCACCTTGACTTTAAGGCTTGAACTGAAAAATGTCCTAGCTGAAGAATCTTCTGTCAAGAAAGCTTTCGGAGGCTTTACTCACTCAACATGTCGCTTGAACTGTCTAAAGCTGAAGACCTTATTCAAGTTCAAAACCCGATCGTGGTTGTCAAAGTTCTATGAGTCAAATCGAAGTATAAGCTACTTTCATATTCGACCACACCACCCATCTCGTGCGCACCGATGTTTTACACTACCCTAACATCTTCCTCACTTTTAAAACCACCCAGATCCAAGTGTGAATCTCTGGAGGTTTTTCAGTTCAAACCAATTGGAGTCCTAGCCGGCATGCCCACTTCCTTCTGCCTGCACTGACAATTCATGATGACCCCTTCTTGCCTAGCTTTTGCTGTAGAAACCCCGCTGCCCAAACTAAGCTAAGACTACGCCCGATTTTTTTCCAGACCCACGTTTCCCAATTTTCTCCCTATAGAACTTGGGACATGTATGACTTAGGGATTGCCTACCATATCAACTGACCGAGACCACCATCGTGGAATAGTTATTTCAAGCTTCCTGAGTTCAATGCGTTATGTGGCTCTAAAAGACTCATTATCCTACAATGCACACATAAAGTCTGCATTCTTCTCGGAAGCAAAAAGTAAAGGGCTTAGGTTGCTTCCATGTGGTACACCAATTATGAATGCTTTAAATAATAATTGGCTGCGTTTTCCCATTATGATACATAGCCGCATTGTCCGTGACAACTCATGTTGCCCTTAGATCTGACGATATGCCCTTCAAGCGTGTCTTATTAAAATCAAGGCTTGAACTTGTGTAAACAGTATCCCTTGTATCAGACTTCAGACGAGGACTTTAAACAATTTTGCCCTAAATCGAAGTATTGTCACAATAGAATCCGCTGATGGTCATTTTGAAACAGACACTACCCTCCTCTCCACTTCTCACTTAACACATTTGACAGAGTTAATATCACCGTCCCTAGGAGGACATGGTATCTCCTTTATATGGCGCTTCAGTTCGGGGTGGACCTGGGCCCCACCCAACATGCCTCTCCAGCCGACACGATATCTCACCAGCTGTTTCCAGTTTCGCACCAAGCCTGCTGTGGTCCCCCTCAATTTATGTGCTCCACCTTGCACGTGGACGTTCTCTGTTGCGTTGTCCCACAGGCTCAGAGTCGAAGATTCTTCGGACCGGAGCTAAGTTGTCAATACTCTCTTTATATCCTTACCATCTTAGGCATTGGAACGGTAGACCCCTGGCTAGACTCATGTCGCTATACAGTCCATACAGTTCGTGGTTGAATCTTCTCCTCCAAATGCCATCAACGCAAACATGACCAAAATTCGCGCGCATAACTTTTCTTTCGAAAAGACCAAGAGCCTCTTCATTCGCTTTGGATATGGTCCATTCCTCTGAGTCATAAAGCAGGACGGAGATGATCAAGGTCGTCTTCGTCTTCCGAGAAAGGGCTCTGTTGCCTTTGGAGCCCAAAAAAATCTTGGTCTCTTGATCTTATTGACCTTTGTATTCATTTTGTTTCTACTGTTTACCGAGGAGCCCAGGGAGAAGAAGTCCTTTACAACCTCAATGTTAAAGCTGCCCTCAGTGACGTTCTGGCCGAGTCTTCAAAGTTGTGCGTCCTTTTTTGATGACAGCATGTACTTTGTTCTGCCCTCGTTTCCGCCAGACCCAGTTAAGCCGTTTCCGTTTCAACCCCTCATTGACAGCTCGCTGTGTTTGACCACGTAAATGTACAGACTTTTGGAAGATCGTGCCTCTTATGTTTGACCGTGGGTTTTGCCCGATCTTCACAAGGATGATATTAAAGAAGTCACATGCTATATGCCTTCTTCGAGATCGACAGAGAGCAAAGTCAATATATTCGTTGCACAGTTCACGACGGAGACTATTACCGCGTAGAATTTTGCCGGCATAAAAAATAATAAACCACTACGACTATTAAGCGAGTGAACGCTTCGCTCTGAACAAAATCATAATCTGTTGTTTCCTTGTATCTGCGAAGGCTGTATCCAGCCGCATATAGGGACTGTATTGAGGTCGTTGTCACTCTGGCAGTGATTCAAGACTAATGTGGAGGAAGTGCCTATATGGAAGAGTGAGACCGGAGCAAAGACTAGCAATTAGTAATCTGACCAATTGCTTCTGAATCCAATTGCATCAACTCAGTTTGACTCCAAAAATGTTGCGACACAAGATTGTAAAAGACTTGCTTTGAATATACATGTCAAGCGTCACGTGATTTCCCTGTGGACGTAAATATGGAACTTTAGTATATGTTAAGAGCATAATGAACTCCGAACATGACAACTTATTCATTTGGAGAATTCATGATTTCTAAACCCCAATGCAGCCTTCTGGGAAAAATCCCACACGATCGCTCTTTATCCTTGAATGACTCTCCATCCTTGTTAATTGTTTAGGTGGGTCTCCTAAGACCGCTTAAGAAATATGTGACTCCTCCTGAGTTTATGTGACCATAGCAATAAGTATAACGCTCTAAAGACAACCTTGCGTACCATACTATGTATAACCTACAAGCATGTCCTTACACCTGTGGGACACCCGATTATTGGGCAGTTAATAAGCTCTTTTAAAGTTGTCCTTCCTCATCGTCATTGTTTTTCGTTAGTCAAGCGAAATATGCTCAAGTGTGCTAAATTTGTACATTCCATCTCTTCACAAATTCATGCACGATATCCATCTCCCCAGGAATGCTTATCATTTTACTCTCCAGCCTGGGCGTTCAGAGACTTCTTTTCGCTCTTCCAAACCCAATATTTCCCACTCAGTCCACTCCACACCACCACCATCTTTAAAAATTTACCTTAAGTGCTTCGAATCTTGCGGTTCCACTTATTGATCGAAGAAACTTAAGGATATTCGTAACCCCTTTTCTGCGGGAAAATTGGGAAGGCATTTCGTTTTGTATCACTAGTCGATGGATGACCACACATTGTCAAGCTTTGTAGTCTCGCTTTGCCCAACAGACACGCCCTCCATCTTAACTGCATTGATCGAAATAAGAAGACATTTTGTTCTGCCAAAATATTGGGCGACCTGAATGAGGTCTGTGACACAACAAGTGGTGAACTGATCCTTCATCTAGATTTCACTAGATGGATGTCTTTTGATTCAATTTTAAACTTCAAATACAAGTCTAGAGAATTCCTGGTGAAACACACTGGTTCTCCATCGATCCAACTGAATCCACCCCACCTTCCCATTTCTTGAAAAGGCTTGATTGAGCCCGATGTATTTGTGTAGATAATTGGCATGAGTATGCACTTCAAACAAAACTAGGTCCGATATGCACCCACTTTAACTGGCACAGGCTTCACATTCCCAACATTAAGTCCTACTCCGTCGCCCTCCCACTCATCGTCCTTTTCCACCGAACACCCTCCTATGTACCCCAGTGTACATATGTACATACTCGAATACATTTATTCATTTATTTAATTTTATAAATTCAAAAAATTTCTTAATTCATACCAAAAAAAACTGCACTTTTATTTCAGCTTTTAACACACCACACAACACGACTCTTTCACACTTTAGTTCCTTTTTGTACATTTTGTAAAAATCAAAACAACCTATATGATAGCTTATCAAAAGAAAAAAATCCATAAGATACACAAAAAAAAAAAAATTAGCAAACAAAAAACCATTTCAAAATTAAGTTGTAAATAAAAAATAAGAAAAAAATATGTAAGCGAAAGCAAATGAACGAGATCTGTTGACGGTTTTATAGAGAATGTTTCAGAATGTTAAAGTAAATGTTATTCAGAGTTTTATACATGTAAACCAGAAATATTTATCTCACATAAAAAAAATATACATATAATATATCTCTTTCAAGGAAATTTTAAGATTCATACAAGATGCTAGATAAATTAAAATGTAGTCGCTTTTACACGATTCTTGATGAGTTTTTTTCATTCAAAGACTTAGTTTTTGGTTTTATTTTTTCTAGTAAACTAACTAGACTTGTAGGAGTATTGTTTGGTCATTCTTCGGTTGGTAACCTTCTTCACTCTACAGAGCCCCAAGAGCGATGAGGTTGCTTATTCGTTTTCATTCAGATAAACTATGAATTAAATTTGCATTAATTAAGTGATATCTAGCATACAATGTAGTTAATTGTGTGCACAAAACCAAGAACAAGAAAAAAAAAACAAATATTTTTGTAACTCATAGATGTTATTATTAAATAAAAAAAGCAAATAAATTAAATTCAACTTAACCTAAATGTTAACTGCAGAAGCAAGTGAAGTTAAATCTAGAGTAATTTATGGACAACATTTACTAGCTAATATTTAAGAGAAATATAATTCCTATAAACTATAGAGAAACAGTTAAAAGTTAAATTAGAAATAAAACTCTAACAAAAAAATAATTTAAATAAATAAAACCTAACGAAACAAACGAATTGTAAATGTAGCCATGCAACAAAACACAAAAAAAGGGAAAATGAATCCTTACTTTGAAAAAAAAAAATAAATACTATATATACTTATATATCCTAGGGTAAATTGTTAAGCGATAATAAATAGTTTTGAAGCAGAGTCCTTCACATTCAGAGACATTGTATAATACAGGGTGTAGATAAACAATATTCATTCAAAAGATGTTACAAATTTAAAAAAAAAAAATTGTTCCAATCTCCAAGAGAGACAAAAAAATATAAAAAAAACCCCTCCGAGGACACCATCTAGTTAAGGAGACAAAAACTTAACACAAAATGTTGCCCTCAATCGAATTAAGTATCTGTTTACCAGAAAGGCTAATAAATTTAAGGACCATTGCCTTTTTGGTTGAAACGAGCGTAATATTTTAATTTTTTTGTTTGCAATAAATCAGCTTAAAGTGGTTTTGTAAAGAACGTCTATGATATGCATACACACACTTACTCATATAAAGATAATGATAAAAGAAAATACTAATAATAATGTTTGGCAAGTTGAAATATTCATTTGGGTTTCATTGGTGAGATTGTGAATTTATTCAGTTTAAGATTAATCGATTTTGTTTGATTTATTATTTTTTTCCTTGTGAATAATTGAAATTGAAATAAATTATTTCTAATTAATTTAAATTGGTTTTTTTTTTTACTGTGTTGGAAGTGAAGGAAGATGGTGGACTATAGTAAGTACGATTCATCTATCACTTTGTGTACTTCTCTCTCGGTACACAAAACACCATGTGGATATACCGATGACACCGCGTTTTCTGCGACGATCGGTTGTTATCCTTTTCGTGGGTCCCTTCCAAACAATATTGTGTTATAGGTATAGTTTCACTTCATAAAGTTTTTCGCAGATGCTACCTATCGAGTCCCGTGTTAGTGTCGCTCCTCCCATTTAGATTCTGGGCGTCATAGTAGGGTGTCAGCATAGCACTCCAGCGTTGGACGGTTCAAGTCCACCTCGGGCTATGTTTCGTCAGCACAAATAATTGCTGAATTTGATGAATGTTTAAAAAAATAAGTAAAATATGAATTAAAAAAAAAAATATAATAATTGTAATTGTGAATTATCCAATGAGCGAATGGGTCTAAGATTTGAATTGCGCGCCTAAGCGGCCATATTTTATTATATGACTTAACGAATAAAAACATGACCTGTATACAATATTCGCAAAGCCAAATAAACCACTTGTTAACGATTCACCGATCTAAGCGCACGCGTTTTATTTCATTCCGTTTTTCTTTTTTTTAAGTAAGTACGTGTTGTATTATAAATTGCAAAAAATATTGCAATTTTATTCAGGCTAGATCTTGTTTTTTTTTCCTTGCAAGCTATATTCCTTCAGGGAACATATAGGAATGGGTAATCGGTAGCTTAGTTGGAGATTTAGGGGAGAATACGGGGATTAATCTCAGCAGGTATCCGGGATGGCAACTTGGGATAAAGTAGAGATTGATTGAGGATATCAGTGGTTGAAGAGCGAGATCACGGGTTAGCCGATTGGTGCGTGGTGTTGAAGGGACCTTTGGAACGTAAAGGGAAAGCGCCTGGCCGAGAAACGGTTTACGGGCGGCTGGCGAACGAACAAAGGAAATAACAAATGAATACGGGAGTGAAATTTATACATATATACACACAATTATAACAGTTCTTATTTTCTTTTCCTTTCTAAAGCGAGATTTATCTTAAAGACGAGAAATCTAACAAACGGAGGATTCTATTAAAAACAGAAAATAAATTAATGGAGTACCGAACCCCGGAGAGTTAAGCGCGTGTGTACGTCAGTCCCTGCAGGTATCTAGAAAAATCGAAATCAAAGTAACACCGCATTGTAATACCCGGTTATCGACTTTCGTGGGTACCATCTGTGGGAGTTGCAAGTGCATCCACGTGGGAGATCACCAGTCAGCCGTAACAATTGTCTCATCTTCCTGCAAAATTAATTTCCATGCGCATGACGATCGTTGTTAAGACTGTGTATGTGTTTTGCTAAATTTCTTGATTTAGACTGCGGACATCAGGATTCCTTCGCAAGCATGTACTTTAGTAGCACGATCTGGTGCTCTGCTGCTCTTCCAGTACGCACTAAAGACAGATGCTGTGACTGCTCTAAGCACCCTCATCTATGGAGCTAAGACTTGCTACGGTATGTGTGTAAGTCGAAATCCCCAGTTGAGCTGACTCAACATGCGCAGACAGCGGCATATGTACGAACAAATCTTTCCTTCGACGCTGCGACGACGACGACTGTCTGCTTTGGTGACCGCTCAGGTCTCGGCTCCATACAGCAGGACTTGCAAAATAAGAGAAAGAGTGACTGGCTATGTTTAATCAGCTGTAAAAATCCCCAATAACATCGGGCTTTCAAAATTTTGTTCCTAACTTTGACCCTCCCACACTATGCGGGAGACCCTTAGTGCTAAGTCACAACGCTAAATTCGTAGGTCTTATACTAGACACGAAGTTAAGCTAGATGCTAAATATCCAGGAACGTGTCAAGAAGGCCTCAGTGGCTCTCTACTGCTGTAAAAGAGTTATTGGGTGCAAATGGGGACTGCAACCCCGAATGGTTCACTGGCTATTTATATCGGTAGTCAGACCCATACTGCTGTATGGTGTCGCAATTTGGTGAACCGCACTCGATAAGAGAATTAACATCACCCCACTCGCTAGAGTGCCGAGGAAGGCATGCGTAGGCTCTAAGGACGACCTCCGCCGAAGCATTAAGCATACTCCTCAACCTGCCACCGATAGAACTAATTGGCAGACAGACAGCAGGTAGCACGGCGATTAGATTAAGATCGATGAGCAGCTGGAAGGAACTGCAGTCTGGAAATTCAACGATCCTACGCAGGTATGCCTCTATACCTATAGCCTATATGCCTCTATACAGACCTCACTCTACCTAAACTCCTCTTCGAGAAGATTTTCTCAACCAGCATACCGCCCAGATCTTACTGGGAGTCTGAACACCAGACGCTGGAAGATCCACTGCGAATCTTCACAGATGGATCGAAGATGGATGCAGGTGTGGGTGCTGGTGTCTTTTCCAAGGATCTAAATTTCCAGCTATCTTTTCGACCTGATCACTGTAGCGTCTCTCAGGCTGAAACTAAAGCGATTAAGGAAGCCCTGTCCTGACTGGAAAACAATGTAATATCGCGCCCAGATATCGTCATCTGTTCCGATAGCCAGGCAGCGATCAAATCTCTGAATTCAGTCACCTTTAATTCCAATACTTCCCTTAATTGCCGCCTATCTCTTAACAAGATGGCCAAGTATTATAACATCCAACTTATGTACGCGCCGGGACACTGTGAAATCCCAGAGATTTGCGAAGCGTACGCGCTCGCTAGAAGGGCACAAGCTCGGTGCTCTTTCCGGGTGGCGACCCAGCCTCCCTGCCTATCGCTACTACAAAACATCTGCTAAATCTTGAAAGGCTTGCTCAAAAAAACCGCAGATGGACATTTGGCACAGGATGCCTCATTACCAAACAACTCTGGCCTTTGATGGATCTCAAGCGATCGCTTAGCTTGATCAGATTAAGCAGGCCAAACCTCAGATCTCTTATTGGCGTTCTAACAGTGTACTGTGCCATCGGAACTCACGCCTCTAGACTAGGCCTTCCCTATAATGATTTCTGTAGAAGCTGTTTGGACGTGGTTAAGGAAGAAACCATCGAACACTTGCTCTCTAATTGCAGTGCTCTCTCATCCCGCTGATTCAGACTTCTGGGGGCCCTTTTCTTTGTTAATCTGGCTGAACTGAGCAGCATCAAAATCAGTCCTCTTCTTCGCTTTATCAAAAGCACAGATTGGTTTGCGGTATAGGTAGCTTAAGATGCGCGTGGTAACACAATGGGCCTAGGTTTGGCCTAGGTATGTCTGCTGCTCGTATGCGCGGCATTCAGCCACTTCAACCTAACCTAAAGCCTCGGTGCACATAATACTATGTGGATATACCGGTGATTACTTCCGTTGAGTCATCACTGCAACTAAGATGTTAAGATATTATCATCATATCATATCACTTATTTATTTTATCATATATATTATACTATCATATCACTATTTCTTATTTGTGTCTGCTGCGCTGAATTTCTTGACTTAGGCTGCAGACATATCATCGCCCAGGCCTTCGTTTGTTATTATTGTACGTAGGCGCTTTGATGGTACTATGTGCTCTGATGTGTGTGAGATGCTGTGACTGCTCTAAACTCAGTGCTCTGTGGATCCAAGCAATGTTTGGGCTTGTTCCAGTTGAGGTGACTCTGGAGCTCACTGGATCAAATATCCGGCTCAGATTTTTTCGTTGGAAGGCATAAAGAATAAACTTTGCTGCTTTGCTGATGGCCCAGCCTTCGTCTTCATAAAGCAGGACTGGCAAAATAAGAAATTTGTTAAAGACTGATCAGATAGCAATGATGAATGGTTTTTCGAGTTGTTAAGTTTCAGCAGCTGTCAAAGTTAACAATGAGAGTTTCCAAAATATTCAAAAAATTAGGAAAAACTAAATACCACTTCTCTATTCCGGCTATGTTCGAAATACGCAATAAATCGCCGTATTGAGTCACGCTTTAGTTGGCTGTTATCATGGCTTCAGTTGCATACTGAAGCAATGCGTGGCATCGTAGCAATGTTTGAGCATGAGTACACTCTTCGAGACCATAATCCACCAACTAGACGGGATTGGTGCGAAGCGGCCAATATCGAAGAAGACCCTGGAATGTTGATGAGTTGTCACAGTGGGCTTAGACCGGCAGAAGGATCTTTGGAGAAACTCATATGCAGCTTTAACAGTTTTAAATCTATGTACTATAAGATAATTCGGGCTTACAATTTTAAAGTAGTTTTTATATAAAATATATATAATACGCGCTTATATACAAGCCCTCAAAGTTAACGAAATACTTTTTTAAGTTGCGAACCATATTTTCAACAAAATTTATTTTTTCCCAAATTCTGTATTCTTCTTTATGTAAAGGGTGGTCCAACGAAAACGGACGATGATAATCCTTACTAATATTATAAATTCGTAAGTAACTCTGTCTGTCTGTCTGTTACTCTTTCACGCCTTAACCAATGAACCGATTTTGATGAAAATTTGTAGAGATATAGATTTCACCTTGGAGATGTACTTAGTCTACTTGTTCCGGGTCTAAGGGGGAAATGGGTCAGAAACCGCATTTTTTCATCTTCACACAGTCCCGGCACATTAATGTCTTGTCGGATTTAAAAACTAAAAAAATGCTTTTTAGTAAAAATGTCCGTTATTCATTTGAGAAATCAACAATCCCTTTGCATTGTCCTGAAGCCAATACCATGCCAATGGTCGCCACTGCTGATTGATTGTCGATAGTCACCAAGGCAGACTTCGGAATGGTGAGTGGTGGAGTGCCGGCGGTAGTGGTGGAAGCATGGAACAACTGCTACGCTGCTCAATGGGGGACGGACGGTGCACTCAGTTCTTAAATTGCATTTGAACTTAGCTCATGAGGAAATGCCAGTTTGTAACATTAGCAAAAACAGTGATCGTGGACGAATGTTGCAAGAGAGAGTAGACTGTTGGTATGGGATGAATGTACGATGTCTCATAAAAGACCAATCGAAGAACTAGATCGCACCATGAAAGATATTAAGAGCAACCAGAGTATTATGGGCGGGATGGTGGTACTTTTAGCTGGTGACTTTAGACAGACCCTGCCAGTGATTACTAGGGGCACACCAGCAGATAAAATAAATGCCTGTGTGAAATCGTCTATATTATGGGTACACGTAAATCAGTTCCGTTTGACTATAAATATGCGAGTTCAGCTGCACAGTGATCCACAATCAGGGCAATATGAGACTGCTCTTCTAAAAATCGGAGAAGATCGTATGGCGACATAGAGTAACGGTCGTTGACAATCCGAGACAGACCTGGGCCTAACTTCTCGGCAACTACTCGTGTTGTGCGTGCTATTGTTCGAAGCGATTAGATTCCACAAATATTCGAAAAGGATCAGTGCATCCTGTTGAGCGATATTGCACGAGGAATAAAAATGATCCCTTTTCTCAATCGTATCAACCATCAACATAAACTGCCCTCTTGAGTGAAAGAGAGGGTGGCCAACGATCGGGAGAATCAGAGAGGACAAGCATGTGCAATCGTATTTGGATCGCGAAAGGGTGCCCTCATTGGTAGCTATATTTCTAACTTAATAATCCTCATTGACTATATGGCGGGATAATAGAACTTTATTTTTTTTGCAATTTGGGAACTTGACACTGTTGTCATCAATCCCCTCAGGTATTGAGCTATGTTAACCGACCTTCATTGGTCATTTCACAGCGAGCGTTCATCAATTGGCCGACGCGATCATGTGATGTCAAGTCCTAAGCCTAGGCTACCAAGTCAGTCAGATTCGAGGAGCTCAAGGTCAACCTTTGAGACGGTATTGACGTGACAATGAGTATCTTGTTCCTTTGTCAGACTTTGTCTCACACTCAAAACTTTCATTCGATGGTATCGAAATGCTGTTTACTAAAGTGGCGCTTTCCTCTGATGTTTTCCTCTTACGTGCTCACTTTGCAAGGAGCTCCCTTCAAAGGAGAATGCAGAAACATAAAACTTTTCCAATGGAATCGAGGAAATTAGGGAAATGAGTAAAGACATGATTAACAATTTTATGCGTTCATAAACAATTTAACTTCAGTCAGGCGACTTCGCGAGTTTAATGTCTCACATAAATTTCATTGCCGTCTTTGGCATCATATGGGGGAATGCCTTGGAGACACCACACATGGATAGGATGTGGTGGACCCAAATGAGGGGGGGGGAGGGGGGGGGGATAATGTTCCTACATATGCCAAGTATGTGGTCACTCGGACTAAGTATCTTATTAGCACACTCAACATGGATGGAAAGTCAACTCAAAATAGTGGCTTATTATTATAATTTTGTTTTAATGACAGAATAGGTTCTTCGAAGAAGTAGATTAGGTACCTCATTTTATTACCCTGACGTGGCATTCTAGTTCCACGAACAAGGGCAGGGACATAAGTTCTTCCTAGCAAAGTAGATAGCCTAAAGCGAGTCAATCGTTTAGGCACTATTGAAGTCAAATGGGCGACATTAGAATAGACAAAGCACACACTCCAGTGTGCTCGCAGTCAAAGGTTCGGGCATGCCGCAGTGAGCTGTAGTATAAAGTCTCGCTGCGCAGGAACCCACATTAAAGGCGAATGCCCATTAGGACCGGATAAGGTTGTTGAAAGGAGCATGCTGACATGCGCACTCTGCAAGACCAGCGGACACCCTACCAATTATAGGGGATGCCCTATAAAGTCCAAGAGATCTGAAGCGACATTCAGGCCAAGAGGAATACAAAAATGATAGAAGCGAGGTCAACGCCCCGAGCAGAGATAACCTATAATAGAGATATCCAACTTCTACCTCCCTTGCCCCTTGATTTCATCTGACAGCGTTTTTTATACGCTTTTTGTCCCCTGTCTGTGAATACGTGTGAGCTCTTGAGAACAGCTGTGGAGACAGCTGATACCCCTCCCCACCTTAGTAATGGGGTGAATTAGAGTTCTTATTTGAAAATTCGCTCGTTATTTGAACGTTTTTTCAAATTTCGGTGTTCAATTTTCAGCACAGTATGGAGGGGTAAACGATCGAACAAAGCTTATGTTCATGAAGTTGAGTAATTAAAACTTTGAGCTATTTACAATCTGAAATACTTGGACATAATTAATGAATGCACAACATAGTGTGAATTTTTTCATAAGAATAAAAATTAATAATACATTCACAAGTTCAGTTAACCAATAATAAAAATATTATTGAAGCGTGAATCACAAATAAGATTTTTTGACAACCATGTTTTAGCATTAGTAAAAGTTGCACTATATTGTCATTGTTCTTATCAAATTGTTTAAATTGAAATCATGAGTTTTCCAGAATCAATGATTTAAGCGTATAAAGCGGGCTTCATTTTTTGAGTTAATTTGTCAGGTATGGTTTATGAATTGGCTTTATATACACTTAAGAATTAATTTTAGGTCAAATAGTTCGAGTTAAATGGACATTGCAATACATTTTTATTCCCGAAAGTCCATATAACAATGTAAGAAAATTCCCTTAAAAATACTAGTCAACATTTGAACACCCTCCGAACAACATACCCATGTACGTTACATGGAAAGTACATGGATTCCCACTAAATTCATGAAGCTGCCGCTTTTTTTCCACAAAATTCACGAATCGGCCACCATATTGTGGTGAATTGACGAGCGTTGTAAATGTATAAGTGAACTACAAGGGATTACCACTACATCTTCGTTGTGGGCTAGGGGTAAAAATGACTGAAGTTGGATATCTCTATCATCCATTATCTCTGGCCCCGAGTTCAAGCTACCACTGTTATTCCAGCCGTCTGTTATGTCCAAATGGCATCAGGTAGGCGGCCGGTACAACAGACAGTGACGAAGGTTGCCCCGGTCCCAGGGACCAGGCAACCTGAAGCGAACTTGGATATGCAGACGGTTCTGCTCTCTCGCTCTAAAACCAGTTCCAAGAGCAAGCATCGCGAATAGAACTCATCTATTCGACGCAGTTTGACGGTTCAAAGGAGACATCACAATGATGGCTGCCGGATGTCACTCGCAGCCACGAGGATCTCCTCCGTTTCAGTAGAGTGATCTCTGCTCGGGACAGGAGAGAGTGCGCCAAAGAACGGCACTTTTATTGGTGCTTGTACCAGAACCGGTCGGCGTTGGCTCTTCCAAACGGCGATACAGTGGACCATGGTGGCCAATTACATAGAATTAAGTTATTTTAGGACAAAAATTATAAAAAATCAAAAAAAGGTGCACCACGGCGTATAGATGTATATGTCATGCATATACATTACTTATACGCCTAGGTGCACACGGGTAGGTAGGTAAGGTAGTTTTAATGTTATGTTAGGTTAAGATTTATTTTAGATTAAGCTAGGTTAATCCTAGTTTTTCAAGTTTTCTTGGTAATTCAAATTAATAAAATACAGTCTCTAAAGACTAAAAAAAACGTTATCTAAGCCGAAATGCATACAAGTTTTTATAAATTAGAATAGCTTAGAGTACTCGCATAGGGTAAGTAGGTTAGGATTAAATACAGTAAGTTATATATTTTGTCTAGCATGTAAGTTAATTTCATTCAATAAAAACAAAATTGCAGTGAAAAAAAACAAAGAGTGCCTGCCCCTGGTTAGCGGGGTCCCCGGTTCGAATCAAGGTGAAAGCAAAGTTTATACGCTTTTATCTGGCTTTTAAATCTGGTCCAGTCACCATTTGCCGTTGGGATCAAATTAACGGCACTGTCACTGGAGTAGTCAATCAGTGGTAGTAGTCTAATTAGAGGTACCACAATGAACCAATATGCTCTAAGTGTGATGGTGAATATTCAAGCAGCGTCCCTACCTAACCTAACCTACCACCTTAATAAAATGGGGCTCACCAGAAAAGAAATCTGCAGGCAATGTGGCCATGGTGTGTAATGTGCTTCTTTTCATAACCCTGTGTCCACACTTTAATAATCTGACTCAAAAATTACACCCAAATGCATTTTTTTTCACTTATGCATACAAATGTACACGCCTATATAAGAATTCCGTAACAAGTGCACAAGAGAAAACAAAACCAGAGCTTATGGTTAAATCGCGCGGTGATTATTAGACAAAGCGAGAGATCGAACCACCAAACTGTCTTAGTATAATAGCAATTCAAGGGCACACTCGCTCATTTGGATAAGGATCGTGAGCATAAGCAGAGCGTGTAAGGAAAAAAGAAGATAAGTGCAAATTTCAGAGAAAAGTGTTTTAAGTAAAAGTGAATCGCTTTATTTGATTTAAGATCCGATATAAATAAAAAAGTGATCCTCTACGCATGTAAACTCGTTAAAAAAACCGGGGTTACAGCTGTTCTAATTCTATTGATCGGATACATACATACATTATCGATTATTCAAGCGTAAACATATTTAAACCTAAAAAGCGGCGTTCCAACTCCGCTCCGGAGATTTGAGCATATACATATGTATATCGCGCCATAAGCACATGGTCAAGGAAAGAAAAATCTATATATCCATCTAATCTGGATTTCCTGCAAGAAATGCAGATAAGGATAATCTTCACATATAAAATAAACCTAAAAGCCATATACTAATAAATACTTCTTCTTCTTCTTCATTTGGCGCTACAGTCCGGGGTGGACCTGGGCCTCAACCAACAAGCCTCTCCAACTAGCACGGTATCTGGCTAACTGTCTCCAGTGTCGCACGCCAAGTTGGTTGAGGTCCTTCTCCACCTGGGTGCGCCACCTTAAACGCGGGCATCCTCTGTTGCGTTGTCCCACGGGTCCGGAGTCGAAGACTCTTCGGTTCGGAACTGAGTTGTCCATACGCTCTACATGGCCTAGCCATCTTAGGCGTTGCGTCCGAAGGCGCCTGCCGAGACTCATGTCGCTATACAGCCCGTACAGTTCGTGGTTGAATCTTCTCCTCCAAAAACCGTCAACGCAAACAGGACCAAAGATCGCACGCAGAGCTTTTCTCTCGAAAATACCAAGGACTTCCTCATCCGCTTTTGAGATTGTCCATGCCTCCGCGCCGTACAGCAGGACTGGGATGATGAAGGTCTTGTATAGGGTCAGCTTGGTCCTTCGAGAGATGGCTCTACTACTCAGTTGCCTCTTGAGCCCATAGAAACAGTAGCAGTACTGATGTTGTTCGTACTATTTACTGCGGAGCCGAGGTACACGAAGTCCTTGACTACCTCGAAGTTATAGGTGCCCATTGTGACGCTCTGTCCAAGACGTCGATGTTGTGTGTCCTTTCTTGATGACAGCATATCCTTCGTTTTGCCCTCATTCACCGCTAGACCCATTTTAGCCGCCTCCGCCTCAATGCCAGCAAACGCCTCATTGACGGCTCGCTGTGTTCTGCCAATCACGTCAATGTCATCCGCGTATGCTAGCAGTTGTACGGACTTCTGGAAGATCGTGCCTCTAGTGTTGGCGTGTGAGTCTTGCACGATCTTTTCCAGGATGATGTTAAAGAAATCACATGACAGCGCGTCGCCTTATCTAAACCCTTTTTTGATATTGAAGGTCTCGGTGAGTTCGTTACCGACCTTGATGGAGCTGCGAGAATTCTCCACCGTCACCTTGAACAACCTAACGAGCTTGGCAGCTAGACTGTCAAACTGCGGCCTTGAAATCGACAAAAAGGTGGTGGGTGTCGATTTGCATTTCTTGAGTCTTTTCCAGGATCTGCCGTAGTGTGAAAATCTGGTCAATGGTGGACTTCCCTTGCCTGAAGCCACACTGATTAGGTTATTTATAAACGGCTTCAGGCGAGTACACAAAACGGCAGAGAAGATCTTGTAGGCGATGTTCAGGAGACTTATCCCTCTATAGTTGGCGCAGTTAAAGGGGTCTCCTTTCTTATGAATCGGGCAAACGATACTGAGATTCCACTCATCGGGCATGCTTTCCTCCGAACATATCTTACAGATGAGTTTCTGCATGTACCTTACCAGATCATCTGCAGCTGCCTTAAAGATTTCAGCGGACAGTCCGTCCGCACCGGCAGCTTTGTTAGACTTCAGTCTTGATATTGCTATCTTGACCTCGTCTAAGTCGAGGGGACGGAATTCTCGTCGATCATCGTCCATATTGAGTGGAACAGTCTGCCTGACAGCGCTATTGGTGTCATCATCGCCGTTAGCAGTCTGCAGAAATGGTTCTTCCAAATTCTCAGTATCGACTGCGACTCTACTAACAGTTGTCCATTCTCGTCCCGGCAGGCTTCTGTCCGAACCTTATATCCACTGGATAACTGTTTGACCCTCTGGTAAAACTTTCGCACATCGTTCCTACCGTAGCACCTCTCCATCTTCTCGATCGCGCGCTTCTCGTGCTCTTTCTTCTTTCCCCTGAGAAGCCGGGTCTCGTCCCTTCGTCTCTGTTCAGGAACAGCTCTCGTCGTTCGTTGCAGCGTTGCTTTGTGGGCTTCCAGCTTCGCTGCATGTGCCAGTTTACACTCGTTGTCAAACCATGGGTTTTTTCTAGGTGGTGCCGTAAGACCCAGCACATCAGTGGCAGCATCTTTGATGGCTTCTTGACAACGCCTCCAATCTTCTGCGATTGTTTGCGCAGGTGGCGACGAACTTAGAGAGAGATTCCGGGAGACTCGATCGGCAAAGATCCTAGCAGTCCGTTGCGATTGTAGCTTTCCGACATCAAACCGTGGTGTCCTTTCTCGACTCCTTTGATCTCTTGATATCCGAGTTCTTACCTTGGCTACAACAAGGAAATGGTCCGAGTCGATGTTGGCTCCTCGGAACCTTCGGACATAAAGAATGCTGGAGGAGTGTCTGACGTCGATCGCAACATGATCAATCTGGTTGACGGTTGATTGATCGGGGGACCGCCAGGTCCCTTTATGGATGTTGAGGTGTGGGAACCGCGTGATAGCTACAGAGAGATTACGTCCCGTGACAAAGTCCACCAGCCTGAGTCCGTTATCGGATGTAGTGTCGTGCAGGCTGTGTTTCCCGATGACTTTGGCTAGATGATGTCTTCTAGAGATGTCTTCCTTACCCAGCTTTGCATTGAAATCTCCTAGAAGGATCTTGGTGTCGAAGCTGGGGCACTGATCGTATGTCCTTTCTAGGAGATCATAGAAGTCATCCTTGCTGTTATCATCTTTGTCCTCTGTCGGGGCGTGGGCGCAAACCAGGCTGATGTTCCCGAATTTAGCCTTGATGCGGATTGTTATGAGGCGTTCGCCTTCACAGACAAAGCTTAAGACTATGTGCGTAAGTCTGCCTCGAACAATAAGTCCACATCCAAATAAGCGCCTCTCCCTGTTGCAATCACCGTAGTAGATGTCGCAGTTTCTCATCCTCTTCTTGCCCGGCCCATTCCCCCGCACTTCCTGGATTGCGGTGATGTCTGCTTTGTAGCAGTCCAGGGCCTCCGCGAGTTCTTCGGCTGCACGTGGTCTGTTAAGGGACCTAACATTCCACGTGCAGGACCGAAAATCGTTGTCCTTGTAACGTTTGCTGGGGTCGTCACCATTAATTCCGTCCGTATCCGAGGCAGTTGGTTGTCTCTGAACCGGGTCCAGAGGGTCCGGGTTTATCCGGAGTCGGTAACCTCGCTGAGGCTGTGAGCGCCGCCGTTGTCCCTAAAACTATAGGGATCTTCCGCCGCCATCTCCATTCCGATGCCCCGACCTGGCCTTGAAAGAAACCTTCTAGACCTGTGCTCCGAAAATGTCGATGTAGCTCTGGAAAGACTGCGCACCAGGTAACTCCGTCTGACTGGAGTTTCGGATGCCGCCGTTAGCCAGACAGTTTCCATCTCCTCCGCCGCCATCCATAAAGAGAGATGAGCCCTGGTACAGGCACACTCTCCCCCCTCTCTCGTCTGCAGCCGCCAACGACGTCCCACAGGGGTTGGTTACCCCATCTTCGATCGAAGGTGCTCGGCTCCCAGATTTCACCACGTGGAGGTGAGAGTAGGAGTTCGCTGATAGAGGCTAAGTGCAGACGCTTGTGCCAGCATGAGACGCCATATCAACGCTTTGAAATCCCTTATAAATACTTCCTTTATCTAAATATCACACATTCAATTCTTTTAAATTACTTATATTTCTAAATTACTAAATAATTAAATTCTAAATTGCTATTTGAACTACTAAAATTCATATTCACACTTGTTGTTATCATATCATAGATTTATTTTGGATTAATATTATAATTTTATTCTAAGGTTCAATTTTGTTTATATATTAATATCCAAGCGTACAAACGACAAGAAAAGCCTTTTGAAGTCATGCTTTTTGTCTCATCGTAATTCGATTACATATATAACTATATATTTGATTAAACGAAGGTAGGTTTAAACGAGGGTAGGTTTAGGGGCATTTACAATATATTCTTCTGGGCATTGATTTTTGGCAGAAAGCAGATTTTGTGTTTTGTGCCGTTCCGTTATAGGGAGTGGTAGTTTTTCATTTCAAAAATGAGGTTAAAACACGCGATTCCGAGGATTTCTGATCTAATTCTTTGGAGAATATATATATATAGTCCTTTAGGGGGATCAAACCCTGTTGCCCCATCAATATATAGCGTTTTTATTTATTATTTCTTTTATTTTAATTAAAAAATGAATTTTAAGTCAACTTTGAATTAAAAATTAAAAAAAAATACTTTTCAATTAAATATTTGTTAAGTAAGGTATACACCGAAAGTAAAAAAAAAAAAGTTTCAGGGCCCTTAACTTGGGCCATTCAATTATTTTTCGAATGTACATGGTTGGGCGGGATATGTGAGGCCTAAACAACACTGCGGTCTCAGACTCATTCGGATCAGATCCACGTTATTTTTTTTCGAATCCCTTTAACCATTTTATTTCCTTCGAGCACATAATTTTTTGTATAGTTTGGTGACACAGAGCATGACCCCACCCCAAACTGAAGCAGCCGTCGATTTAAAGTGCTCACCTCACTCAGTATTTGGGAAATTTTTAATCTCAACCCAGGCCGAACATAACAGGTGCGATGGAAACTATGGGGCACATACTAATCACCTGTTGTTTCAGGGAAAGACTTACAAGAAGTTAAATTTAGGGGTGTTGTTAAAATTTCTGAAGGCAGCTCTTAAACCCCAGATCAAGAGAAGCGGGTACAGTAGACCTTTAAAGTCACAGTATTATTACTCACACCAAGTTCTTCAATTCATTGGGTGACGAAAAAGTTCAACATCTCAAAGAAAGAGAACAAATTGTTTTCAGACGCCTGAGAAACAGTCACAATTTATGCAAAGAATTTCACTCAAACCAACGTCCAGTCGACAAAGTGAATTGCATTAAATCATCTCAACCAAAGACAATGGCTAAGTGAAAAGGAGTACAACACTCGAGGGATATCATCTCATCCACGAAAGCATGGAAATGGTCCTCTCTTAAAATTGCAGACAGTCTTAATGCGACGGCTCTTTAAATTTCAAACTCTCCTCAACCAAATCACTCCAACGTAATCCCTCAATCAGAAGACAAAGACCAGCCAAAACCAGCAGACACAAACGAAAAAGGAGAAAAATTAAAATACAAAACAACCCAATTCCAAGCATTTAATCCATCACATTTTTCCATTTTTCCATTTTTCCACGAGCCCAACACAGAATCCAACTCTCCACAGACCTTCAAAAGGAATCCCAGGGCACAGGGAGCAAGTTTAATTTAAAAACGACCATCGAGCGGAATAAATGGATGGAACAACCAGTTTGGACAGCGCACTCCCTCACCCAGGATACACTTTCACTTTTTTGGCCATCAGGCCGATCCCATCCCATCCCTGGGAGACGCTGTAAACCGGGTCCCATTCATACATGAAAGGACTTTCGGTTTAGGTATAATAATTTGTGTTCTTATCCGACGGCCCACCACCCGCAAACCGGCTCCGGCCCCTAATGGCTTTCCATTCCCGACAAAATGGACGGCTTCCTGTTAATTTGAAAAGGTTCCCCTTGCCACACCCTTTGGATTCGATGGCTTTTGGTGGGTTTTTTTTTATGTTCCAAAAGGCTGAACGAGGAGTAATTATTGATGGCTGAATGGCTCGTTGGCCACATTGCTCGGGTGTAGCCTCAATTGTGTTCTCTGTTTTGGAGTGGAGTGGCTGCGGGTTGTGTTCAATAAGTGCGTTGAAGTTTGACATTTTGGAGTGCCATCGGCATGAACGATGCTATTTTGACAGGTTGTTCTCAATGACTTGTGGGCGCTGTTAAATGGATTTTCATTGTCATCGGACACGTGGGCGAGGGTTATTGAACGAATTGAATCCGACGAATTGGTTGCCGTCGTCGCCGGTGTGTTTGATGACCGAGCTGTGTTCATTGCTCTGTGCACCGCAGATCTGTGGTCATTTGATGATTATGTGCTTAAATCAACATGAGGTCCATTCGGAGGTCTCGCAACACGTGCTGGTCATTTCGCTGAAGGGCTGCGGTTGTTGCTGTTTATTTGAAATTTTTCGAGAGAATCGTGGTCCAGACTAAATGGGGTTCATTGCGTGGCCTTCGTTTGGTTGTTGATAGGTCTAGGTTTTATGGCCCTGGCCGCTAATGGTTTCATTTGGAAGTAAAACATTGTAATTTTACTGCAAATTGTGTTCTAGGGGTTCTAGAGCCGTTTCTAGGGGAGCTGCTATAAATTAGACACCAAAAAACACTTGTATTTTCAAATGAAGCTGATGTCGTCTCTGAAGCGATTGCCTTTTTTAGTATCCTTCAACACAGACCTTCCCGTTTACAGTCGGCACTCACTTCAACATGCTAACCGGCTGTGTGTGACATTGACTTTCAAGACGTTACGACCACCGGCAAAAATGAGTCAACTGCGATCTGATATCATGGCTAAGTTCACACAACTAAGGACTATTTTTTTAAATGGATGAACAAACCTCAAATCCCTTGTTCCACTCTCGACACTGAAGGCATTTTTTCATTAGTTTCTGACCAATGAAACTCGGTAGAGCGTATCATTAACGAGGTTCTTGGTGAAGACCCCGAAAAATGTAACATTAGCAATGCCTCTTGGGCAAATTTCATCACGCCATAGCGTTTCAAGTATATTGTTGATTCAACTCTGCAGCGGAGGATGCGAAGGTTTGCCAATAAATGACTGATCTTGTCCTCCGCCACTTGTAAGGATCTGTTGAAGGATTGATCTAACTCGAACGATCACTCTGCCAGATTTGACTAAGCAGACCTAAATTCAGGACGCTTATCGGTGTCATAACTGGACACTGCATACACACAATGACTTCTTGAGAAGGGGATAGAAACCACTAATTATATCCTCTGCTCGTGTAGAGCTATGGCAAGTCGAATGTACTAATATTTAGAAGCCTTTTATTCCAATAACCTCAACGAGCTTAAGAGTGTCAGCATTTGCTGAACCTCTTCGTTATAAGCACATTGGGCTTACTTTGTCCAAAGTTTGACTCGATACCATAATGTAAGCGTTCAATTTATATACCCGCGTTTCCGCATACACATGCACACTCATTCGAATCATTCTAAATGCGATTCAGCTATCAGCTTGCTGTAATCCTCTCAACGATGTACAGTTATGCTCTCAATCTCTCAATTATATAAGTACTCAATTACATTGTATGGTCCCAATAAGATTATGTTCTCATGTCATACTCATTGTGTTATACAACTGTTATACGGATGCTATAAAAAGGCGGATCGATGTAAAAACTCTGTTAAGGCGTTACGTTCTAGAGTGAGCCTGTGTTCTTTGTTGTTTTTCATATTATGTGACCTTACAATACCTTAATCTCATCATCACCATCTTCTGACCCGCATGATACACTAAAGGGGTCTCGGAGATAAGCCACGCACGAGAGATCTCCAAGCAACTCGATCCTCCGCCATCGACTCTAACTCATGAGGGGTTATGCCCAAGAGTAACCAGTCGAGTTAATGGACTTGGTCCAACCACCTCATCCTGGGTCTGCCAAGTGGCTAGGAAGCCGTGATGGTGGGGACATTCGTTCCACGTGACCAAAGTAATGAAACATACCTCTTTTCGTTCGAAGAAGCAGCTGCTCAAAGTTGAGTTCCTCGCGCACTGTCTTCGTTCTCCCGGCGAGTAATTTCCACATCTACACGAAGAGATCTCATCTCAAAAGCTTGAATTCGCGATTTTATTCTTATTATGTGCCTCTCACTGGTCATCATGGATTTATTATCTGAGATGATTTTGTATCTTTGTTATCTATCTAGCTTGTAACAGCTCCAAAGGACTGCACCTAAGACACTTTAAAACCACAAGGTATAGCAAATACGGTCGGTCGGTCGGCGCGGCGTGGTGGGTAAGTGCGTCAACTCCTACGCAGAGGGTGCCAGGTTCGATACCCGAACTTACCACCTATCATAATTCACGGCTCCACCTCTTTCGATTCACTGACAATGGTCAAAGAGTATTTCTGTCTAGGAAAAGCTTCTCAAATTCGCCGTTCGGAGTCGGCATTAAACAGTAGGTCCCTTCCACTCGTGAAAGAACAATAGCACGCACAACACAAGTGGTTGCTGAGAATCTAGGCCCAGGTCCGCCTCGGACTGTAGCGCCACCCATATTATATATTGTATAGCAAATACATTAAGTAGTGTGTGTACGTACACGCACCAAGTTTGGCTTTCTTTCGATCGCATTGAATAAAAGGAATTCAACTGAACTGAACAAATCAGTTTAAGGCATAAGCATTAGCAAAACCCAGAAGAGAAGAACGACTACTTCAGGGAATGATTACAGTCAGATTTATGATATGGTTGCACGAAGCTTGAGGGTCATGATTACTAGGTAACGCCGCTAAGGTAAAAGATTCCAACCATAGCACATCCAACCAGCACATAGGATTTGACTCGAATGCGATGGATGGTAGTGAATGTCTGTATGGATGTGGTTTCGAACGTAAAATTCTTCTTCTTCTGGTGGCGCTACAGTCTGGGGTGGACCTAGGCCTCAACCAGTAAGCCCCTTCAGCCGGCACGATCTTTAGCCAGCTGTAACCAACTGCGCACACCAAGTTGATTGAGGTCCTTCTCCACCTGGGTGCGCCATCGGTTCCGTGGGCGTCCTCTATTGCATTGTCCCACTGGTTCGGAGTCGAAGTCTCTTCGGGCTGGAGCAGTGTTGTCTATACGCTCTACATGGCCTAGCCATCTTAGGCGTTTCGTGCATGCCAGTGGCAGTGATATCGGGATGACTCTGTTGTTACAGTCCGCCAAGAAAAACCTGGTTAACGCTGTTCTAGCATTTAATAGCTTGATTGGAACCTGGGCGCCGAAACCCTTATCCTAGTACAGAACCCTTCCATCTTCCTGTCAACCTTGCCAACTAGATTTCAATCTCTTCCTCAACTTGGGGTCTCCTACTAACCTCTTTCATATACCTCTGGTGACTTAACTACCTCAACCCCATGCCTTCTCTTAGGCGAAATCTTTCACAAGTTTTGTACATAACAGACAGCGATAAAGCCCAAGTTCTCTGTTTCCGGTCTTCCTGTTCTTCTTGAGCCAGGAGGCTCGGATTCGAAGACCCTCTTTTCTGGCGGGTTGTTGTTCACTCGACGAGGCTGAACCAGAGCAGACGATGGATTCTTGCCTTCTGGTATGCAACCACATCTTGGTTCAGCTCGTAGAGTTCGCGGTTGTGTCTTCTACTCAATTCACCTTTCTCACAGTCGGGACCATACATCCATTGAATACCTACACAAGACGGTATTGAAGACAATGAACAGATCGATGAACTACCTCAACTGTGAGCCCATATGCCGTGTTATCCATCAAGGCCACAATGACACCCGTCAACTTCTTAACAGTGGCTCCGAAAGAACACTGTTTAATTACTTTTCACTGATTCAAAGAGCATAATCCACCTTCTGACTATAGCAGGTGGCTGTACAGACCCTCAAACTTCCATCAGCGCAATTTGAAGTGCTGAGACTCAAATCTCTAATCTTGTTGACTTTGTTTGCTTTAGAAAAATATGGCTGAAATTTGTCACGTATTAAAGGCACAATGAACCATCTCGTTGGTCTAACTGTGCCGCAACTACAGACCACTAGGGCACCAGGAAGCTTACCAACCTACTAGTCAACCGAGAAATTCCTGAGAATCAGAATCCACATCACTGGGCTGCTGAAATGTGACTAACATGAACTCAAAACCTCGACTCGCTCTCAATTATTGGCGTTATTTTTTCCCGAACCCGTTCCGCCTTTCTTAGAAGCCGATGGGTTTCGGTAAGTAAACCGTCCTCGGGAGTCAGCGAAATCCACTCTGTTGCTTTGATTATGCAGATGACCGCATTCTCCATCAGGCCTCCCGATTAGGACGCCAAAGCAATCTCTGAACTGCTCCCCCACCATCAAAGCGAATTTAGACATTTCCTTTTTTTTTTCCAGTGAGAGGCATGAGGTTGGAAAATTCTTTTCGACGCTACATGCACGACATCAATCCAATCGAAGCACCAAAAGCCACCAATGGATTACGATAACCGGTAGTCGCGTTTGTTCTTTGACTGAATTTTCATTTCGTTGCCCCGTGGGTGGCGGGCGGCTTTCTCGGGGATCTCATGCCATCCATCCCTTTGACTCTTGAAAGGGAATTTGATGTTGTAACAATAATAAATCGAAAAGGAACATAATTTCACGCACGGGCTCACTTCACGAGACTCACACGCACATACTCGGCTCGGCATCATCCACACTCCGCCGTTGTTCAACTCCACTTCAGCATCCTTGTGATTTGTTTGCTCGGAGAACAAGAGCCAAGGATATACACTTCAACTTTCGTCTGCGATTGTGTGTAGCGAATCCAACTGCCAAACAGACTGGATGTCTGCGTGGGCGATGGGTGCGATGTCGGCGGATGGGGCGTAAATGTTTATCGTGTCATGCTTGCAGAAGTCTTTAAAGTGGCCCTTTAAACCTGACTGCTAAGTACTTTCAAGGACTTGACGTCATAAACACGCCCGAAGAGCCGTAATTAATTCCGTCATTAAAATGAGAAATAGTCTCTTGCTAAAGCTCGCTCTTGGTGACTCAATAAAATCTGCAAACGCACTCCATTTCGGGGCAATAAACACGAATTACCACCACCCACTGGGGGATAAGCCAAAGACTCCTCTAATCGTTATCGAGTCCAGGCGGGGAGTGCTGGAGAATGCACTTGGTGAAATTAAAGGAGAGCAGAGCAAAGCACATCCCAGAGAGTGTGCCAAGAGTGCACTCGGCGACGATGGGGGAGGCGGCAGCAAATGTTATTGTTTACCATGCATGTGGATGCATGTGAAGGAGGAAACGCCTCGAGTATTTTCCCTTTTCAAAGTTTCCTGCAAGTGGCTGTCGAGGCAAATGGAAATTTTCCCCGAAAGTGAGAAAGAAAAAAAATCAAAATCGAATTACCGACGGGAGATGTCTTGCGAACATGAGTGCTCCGGGTGGAGTGCTCTGAGGACGGTGTTGGAGGATTCACTTTCATTGCGTCGTCGTCGTCATCGTTGTCACATGGTCCATTGGTCCTTCTCGAAGCATGCATGAAAGAGGTTTCACTGAAATTCAGCCAAAAAGACGTCACAAAACGGATGATGTCGGCACAATTTCTAGAGAAATCCCCAAAGAGACAGCCCGCTTCCCAGGGATACGAGTTCATTTATTTCCAATTACATTTCGTTCTCGGAAGTTTGACGTTTTCAAAGTTTTTGTTGATTCACAGAATTGTGAATGTTTCCGAATTTTGATGCCCCCACCCACCCCACTGTTGTTGCCGTTATGATGTCTAATTCAAATCCGAATAAATGTTTATGGAAATTCAATTCTCAACTCAAATAGTTTCGGCAAATAATGGAAGCAATCTCTTGTTTGTGAGAAACTGTTAAGTGCCACAGGATGTGGGAGTGATGCTCGCCATCGGAGAGACTGGGGAGGTCGGAGGAATTCAATATTTACCGAATTCATATTCGAAATGCTTATCCATCAAGTTCGAGATTGGCAATCTACTTAATTCACTCAGAGATTGAACAGAAAGTTCAGGGACTTCTGAAAAAGCAAATTCTATTCTTTTGGGGAAATTTTTGCTGTCCGCTCGATGGAAAGTTAAATTTAAAGACGTTTTGGGTTTTCGGAATATCACCCCAAATAGTTTTCAGGTAAAGTACAAGGATGTGTGTATCAATGCATTGATTTAGGTTTAGGAGGTTTTCAAAAAAAAACACCAGCATAGTCGACAAGTATTTAAGAGAGAAATGAAGGCAAAATTGGCAAATGGTCTAGTCCAAGGTAAAAGTGAATCCTCTATTGACCATAATGTTTGTATTTTTACCAATGCTATATTAAAAAGTATTGAGAGTTCAGTGCCGAAGAAAAACGTGTACCGAGATTCACAAAAAATTCTTCCACTCTACATCCGCAGATGTTAACTCTAAGGAATTCGTGCAGATCCAGATGGAGCCGCACAAGAAACCTAATCTATCTAGGAGAATATAAAAAAATTAACGCCCTAGTTAATTTTGATCATGGAATGAAAGGCTTCATGGTTTCGATAAGGCTAGCAAACTGTTCTGAGAAAAATGAGTCATAAAGAAAAAATACAACCATATTCCTTCACTTAAGGTTGGGAGTTCGGACATGCTATCATGCAGTGAAAAAGCGAATGCTCTAGCTAACAGCTTCTCAGATAACTATTCAACTGCTAGTAATATCATACCACCCCTTCACATACAAGCCTCTGTCGAGCAATCAATTGCCTCTATTGATCCACACACGTTGTTAAGTAATATCATATTAAATAAGGTTGATTCCACCTTCAGGGTCGCCGTGGCGTAGTGTGTAAGTGCGTAGACTCCTACGCAGAGGATGCCAGGTTCGATACCCGAACTTACCACCTATCATAATTCACGGCTTCACCTCTTTCGAGTCACTGACAATGCTCAAAGAGTATTTCTGTCAAGAAAAAGCTTCTCAATTTCGCCGTTCGGATTCGACATTAAACTGTAGGTCCCTTCCACTGTTCTAGTAGCACACACAACACGAGTGGTTGCAGAGAAGCTAGACCCAGGTCCGCCTCGGACTGTCGCGCGGCCCATATTATTATTATTAACACCTTCACAACTGAAAAATATTGTTCGAAATCTAAAAGCGAGAAAATCCCCTGGTTTCGATGGAATCAAAAATTACTGCCTTAAAAATCGTCCCAACTCCGCCTTCATCGAGGTAACGGATATCTTTAACAGCCGCCTTAAACTGGGTTACTTCCCTAAAAACTGCAAGGCTGCATAAATAATCCCGATAATAAAAACCGGTAAGCAACCTAATTTGCCCGGCAGCTATAGGCCCATTAGCCTGCTGGGCTCTATAAGCGGATTCTGTGCCTCGTGAAAGTGGTTAAAAACAGGATAATGTTTTTCGTTAATGAAAATGCCATTTTGCCACAAGAGCAATTCGGTTTCAGAGCTTTTCATAGCCCTGTTCACCAAGTGCGGATTACAAAGCGTTGGTATGGCGTCTCATGCTCTATCAGCGAACTCCTACTCTCACCTCCACGTGGTGAAATCTGGGCGCCGAGGACCTTCGATCGAGGATGGAGTAACCAACCCCAGTGGGACGTCGTTGGTGGCTGCAGACGAGAGAGGGGGGAGAGTGTGTCTGTATCAGGGCTCATCTCTCTTTATGGATGGCGGCGGAGAAGCTGGAAAACTGTCTGGCCAACGGCGGGATCCGAAACTCCAGTCAGAAGGAGTACCTGGTGCGCACTCGTTCTAGAGCTACTTTGACATTTTCGGAGCACAGGTCTACAAGGTTCTTTCAAGGCCAGGTCGGGGCCTCGGAATGGAGACGGCGGCGGAAGATCCCTATGGTTTTAGGGACAACGGCGGCGCTCACAGCCTCAGCGAGACTACCGACACCGGATAAACCCAGACCCTCCGCCCGAGGGTTAAGGAATATGGTATGGTGGGGATTATGCGTGAGGTTAACTCCTTCACCACGTAAAAAAAATTGTATGGTTCAGAGACAACCAATTGCCTCGGATACGGACGGAATCAATGTTGACGACCCCAGCAAACGATACAAGGACAACGATTTTCGGTTCTGCCCGTGGAATGTTAGGTCCCTTAACAGACCACCTGCAGCCGAAGAACTCGCGGAGGCCCTGGACTGCTACAAAGCAGACACCCAATCCAGGAAGTGCGGTGGAATGGGCCGGGCAAGAAGAGGATGAGAAACTGCGACATCTACTACGGTGATTGCAACAGGGAGAGGCGCTTATTTGGATGTGGATTTGTTGTTCGAGGCAGACTTAGGCAAGATATCTTAAGCTTTGTCTGTAAAAGCGAACGCCTCATAACAATCCGCATCAAGGCTAAATTCGGGAACATCAGCCTGATTTGCGCCCACGCGCCGACAGAGGACAAAGATGACAACAGCAAGGATGACTTCTATGATCTCCTAGAAAGGACCTACGATCAGTGCCCCAGCCTCGACACCAAGATCGTTCTAGGAGATTTCAATGCAAAGCTGGGTAAGGAAGACATCTCTAGAAGACATCATCTAGCCAAAGTCATCGGGAAACACAGCCTGCACGACACCACATCCGATAACGGACTCTGGCTGGTGGACTTTGTCACGGGACGTAATCTCTCTGTAGCTATCACGCGGTTCCCACACCTCAACATCCATAAAGGGACCTGGCGGTCCCCCGATCAATCAACCGTCAACCAGATTGATCATGTTGCGATCGACGTCAGACACTCCTCCAGCATTCTTGATGTCCAAACGTTCCGAGGAGCCAACATCGACTCGGACCATTTCCTTGTTGTAGCCAAGGTAAGAACTCGGATATCAAGAGATCAACGGAGTCGAGAAAGGACACCACGGTTTGACGTCGGAAAGCTACAATCGCAACGGACTGCTAAGATCTTTGCCGTTCAAGTTTCCCGGAATCTCTCTCTAAGTTCGTCGCCACCTGCGCCGACAATCGAAGAAGATCGGACGCTTTGTCAGGAAGCCATCAAAGAACCTTCCACTGATGTGATGGGTTTTAAGACACCACCTAGGAAAAACCCATGGTTTGACAACGTGTGTAGGCTGGCACATGCAGCGAAGCTGGAAGCCCACAAAGCAAAGCTGCAACGAACAACGAGAGCTGTTCGTGAGCTCTACGAATAGAGAAGAAGGGACGCGACCCGGCTTCTCAGGAGAAAGAAGAAAGAGAACGAGAAGCGCGCGATCGAGGAGATGAAGAGGTGCTACGGTAGGAACGATGTCCGAAAGTTTTACCAGAGGGTGAAACAGTTATCCAGTGGATATAAGGTTCGGACAGAAGCCTGCCGGGACGAGAATGGACAACTAGTAGTTGAGTCGCAGTCGATACTGAGAATTTGGAAGAACCACTTCTGCAGACTGCTAAACGGCGATGATGACACCAATACCGCTGTCAGGCAGAATGTTCCACTCAATATGGACGATGATCGATGAGAATTCCGCCGATTCCGCGATGAGTGGAATCTCAGTATCGTTAGCCCGATCCACAAGAAAGGAGATCCCTTTGACTGCGCCAACTATAGAGGGATAAGTCTCCTCAATATCGCTTACAAGATCTTCTCTGCCGTTTTGTGTCCTCCCCTTAACCATTTGTCAACAACCTGATAGGTCCACATCAGTGTGGCTTCAGGCCAGGGAGGTCCACCATCGACCAGATTTTCACACTACGGCTGATCCTCGAAAAGACCCAAGAAATGCAAATCGACACCCACCACCTTTTTGTCGATTTCAAGGCCGCATATGACAGCGTGCATAGGGGCGAGCTATACAAAGCCATGTCTAGTTTTGACATTCCTGCCAAACTCGTCAGGTTGTGCAGGATGACGATGGAGAATTCTCGCTGCTCCATCAAGGTCGGTAACGAACTCACCGAGACCTTCAATGTCAAAAAAGGATTTAGACAAGATGACGCGCTGTCATGTGATTTCTTTAACATCATCCTGGAGAAGATCGTGCAAGACTCACACGCCAACAGTAGAGGTACGATCTTCCAGAAGTCCGTACAACTGCTAGCATACGCGGATGACATTGACGTGATTGGTAGAACACAGCGAACCGTCAATGAGGCGTTTGCTGGCATTGAGGCGGAAGTGGCTAAAATATGTGAAGCGTTGAACGGGGGCAAAACTAAGTATATACTGTCATCAAAAAAGGACACACAACACGACGACTTGGACCGGGCGTCACAATGGGTAGCTATAACTTCGAGGTAGTCAAGGACTTCGTCTACCTCGGCTCGCAAGTAAATAGTACGAACAACAGCAGTACCGAGATCAAACGCAGAGTAACTCTTGCCAACCGCTGTTTCTATGGGCTCGAGAGGCAATTGAGTAGTAGAGTCCTCTCTCGAAGGACCAAGCTGACTTTATACAAGACCTTGATCATGCCAGTCCTGCTGTACGGCGCTGAGGCATGGACAATCTCAAAAGCGGACGAGGAAGTCCTTGGTCTCTTCGAGAGAAAAAATCTGCGTGCTATCTTTGGTCCTGTTTGCGTTGACGGCTTCTGGAGGAGAAGGTTCAACCACGAACTGTACTGCCATGTGAGTCTAGTCAGGCGTCTTCGGATCCAAGGCCTTAGATGTCTAGGCCATGTAGAGCGTATGAAAAACTTAGCTCCGGTCCGAAGTGTCTTCGACTCCAAACCTGTGGGAAAACGTAAGGTGGCGCACCCAGTTAGAGAATGACCTTAACCAACGTGGCGTGCGACACTGGAGACAGTTAGCCAGAGACCGTGCCAGCTGGAGACGCTTGCTGGTTGAGGCCCAGGTCCACCCCGGACTGTAGCGCCAAATAAAGAAGAAGAAGATACCGAATCAATGTAAACAAGAAATGTAATGTATAACCATTGTAAAATTGCTGCCACAATAAACAAACAAAAAAAAATTAATTTTATTTCAGTAGAAATTTAGTACACACATTCCTTTACAACTATAATAATAATTCTATATAATGAAAAATGAAAAACTACAAGAAAAATCCCTCATTTGAAACATAAAACTAATAAAGACTTCATTCTGCTAATTTAATTTGATGATGGCCTAGTTTCATTTTTAAAGGCGTAGGTATTTTATTTAGGGCATACTTGCCAAACGAGTACATTGTCACGAGCATACCAATTAACAAACGAGTTATGATTAATTTTATCAGTAAGTAATTGGAGTGTCTTAACTACGGATCTTGAATGTTCATCTATGTTGGCAAAACATCGAAGGTGAGTTACCAAATATCGAGTCGAGTCTTTGGACCCAACACAAGGATATCCGTACCAATGGGGTCGAGTCCTACAGTGTTCCAAGCCGAAATCCAGGCCATCGAGATCTGCGCCAACCTCCACAAAGGTATCAGGGCGCAATAATACAGATATTCTCAGAGAGTCAAGCAACACTAAAGGCACTTTCGTCCAATCTAATGGACTGCAAAACAGTCAAGTGCTGCTATGACGCATTTCAATCCTTCTCCCTTGCCACACGCAACAAAGTAAAACCTGGCTGGGTCCCTTCACATAGAGGGATTGGCAACGAGGCAACGAATTCGCAGATGAGCTCGCGAGAGCTCGCTCTAAACCAGCGTTCATCGGTTCAGAACCGTTCTGCAGTGTCAATTGAACAGCAGCTACAACTCTGATAAACGAGTGGGAAAACACACTTCGCCAAGCACATGGTCTGGGTTTTAAGCAGTCCAAGAGATTAATCAGGCCTTATTCAAATAATGAAATATTGCATCTGAATAAGGATAGCTTAAGATTGCTAACAAGCTTTCTTACCAGCCACTACGACCTGAAATATCACCTTAACAAACTAAACCTGTGTCAAGACACGGTTTGTTTGGATGAGACTTCCGAGCACATCATGTACGAATTTCGGGCAATATTCTGGTTAAGGAAACGTATCTTCCATAGGTTAAGGAACGGGAGTGTGATGGTAGAACATCGCTTCCACTCCGAGGCCATCGAGCCCATTGTGAATCCCTTCATCTGTGAAGGATATATTCTGAATAAACCTATCCTGTGTCACGTGATGGCTTGAACCACCCTGTGCTCTTTACAAATCTTATAAGATCCGATATATCCGCATTCCCTAGGTCCGCAGTCTCTGTGAAGAATCTTTGGCCCAGCGAAGCTAGACGCCGGTTCTGGAAAGCTGGACAGTGGCAAAGCAGGTGTTGGATCGTTTCTGTCTCTTCCTCGTCACCGCAGCTCCGGCAGAGATCGCTGGATTCCGCATTCCATTTTCAGAGCATTGTTCCGATGGGGCACACAGATTGAGTTGCAGTCCAATGCCAGGAGCTTCTTTGTTTTGCCGTTGTTGAGCTCTGGCCATGTTGATCTTGTCATGTGACAGTCAGGAGCCTGACGCACTCACTAGATATGAGCCGGTCAAAGATAGAATCCCTTGCCACCTCGAGCTGTTATTTTACCGATCAGTACGGTGAGCTCTCAATTTCCCAATCAACCTGTCTGCTGTCCAGGTGGCGCTTAAAAAGATCATTTTACCAGTTTGGCCAGACCCTCCCCTACATCGCCTACAGGTCTTGCCTTTGATATAAGATAGCCCGCCCAATTCCAAAATATCAATCTTCTGTCTATTCACCCCACCCAATATAGCCACTCTTCCGAGGCCTATTAGCAAATCCCCAGGACATAATCGAAATCAATTACATCCCCCAAACGGATAAGTCAATTAGTTGTCCCATTTTAACGGTCGAACGACTCCCATTACAGACCCTTTTTCGCACGAGGTGGGGGGCAGGGGGCAGTTTCTCAGGATGGATGACCGATTTGGCAAATCACCCGTAGCTGTGAAGTCCCACAAATTAGAGCCGCCTCAAGTCCGACAAGCGGACATGACCAATTGACAAGCCAATGCTGTGGCACTGCGCCGGTGGCCAGTCGCCTCCTCTTGCGTGTCAGCCGGATGTAATAGATACTTCGATAAACAGATTCACAGAACCCCACACACGGATACACATGTCCGATAGTTTTTAGTAATTATTCAGCAGCCAACTGACCCGGGAGCAGGTCCAGGACCGGCAGCTAAGCTGTTTGAGAGTGGCGGATGTGTGGACGGGTAATGGCTTTAAATTTAAGGTCTGGCAGGTGTGTGTGCTTGTTTGTTTGTGGGCCGGATGGCTAAACATGGGGCTTGGGATGGCCGAAGGCGGATTGAGAAACAATGGGCGCGGAGCAGTTTCGGTCGGGGCTGTGGTCCTGGTGAGGCCGGTGTTTGGTCGGATAATTGAATATGACCAGCAGTTAATGTGGGATTTTAATTACTGCCATTGCCCGGGAGTGGATTCAATGGGATTCAGAACCGGTCCGATCGATTGTGGTGCGTTAATTGGTGGTTAACGCGGTGGAACTACGAATTTTGGATAATTAACGCAGAATGTGGTTTGGTGGTGGGCACTCGGACTAGTGCGTCATGGGGAGGCAAGTGGCTATTGAATGGTGGATAGAAACCTGAAGAGCTGTGCAAGCTTATCAAGCTGTCGCTGAAATGAGTTGCATTAGTAAGGAGCGAAGAAACGCGTAGACAGACTCGCGCGTATATGGAACATTTCCAGACTCTGAGGCGTATGTGGAACATTTTCAGATTCCGGGGCGAATGTGGAATATTTTCAGACTCTGGGGCGTATGTGGAACATTTTCAGACTCTGGGGCGTATGTGGAACATTTTCACGCTCTGGGGCGTATGTGGAACATTATCAGACTCTGGGGCTTATGTGGAATTTTTTTAGACTTTGGAGCGCATGTGCCACAATTCGAGACTCTGGGGCGTATGTGAAACATTTTCAGACTCTGTGGCGCATGTGGAATATTTTCAGACTCTGGGGCGTATGTGGAACATTTTCACGCTCTGGGGCGTATGTGGAACATTATCAGACTCTGGGGCGCATGTGGAATATTTTCAGACTCTGGGGCGTATGTGGAACATTTTCAGACTCTGGGGCGTATGTGGAACATTTTCAGACCCTGGCGAGTATGTGGAAGATTTTCAGACTCTGGGGCATATGTGGAACATTTTCAGACTCTGGGGCGTATGTGGAACATTTTCACGCTCTGGGGCGTATGTGGAACATTATCAGACTCTGGGGCGCATGTGGAATATTTTCAGACTCTGGGGCGTATGTGGAACATTTTCAGACTCTGGGGCGTATGTGGAACATTTTCAGACCCTGGCGAGTATGTGGAAGATTTTCAGACTCTGGGGCAAATGTGGAATATTTTCACGCTCTGGGGCGTATGTGGAACATTATCAGACTCTGGGGCGCATGTGGAATATTTTTAGACTCTGAGGCGTGTGTTGAACATTTTCAGACTCTGGGGCTTATGTGGAATTTCTTTAGACTTTGGAGCGCATGTGCCACAATTCGAGACTCTGGGGCGTATGTGAAACATTTTCAGACTCTGTGGCGTATGTGTAACATTTTCAGACTCTGGGGCGTATGTGGAACATTTTCAGACACTGGCGAGTATGTGGAAGATTTTCAGACTCTGGGCCATATGTGGAACATTTTCAGACTCTGGGGCGTATGTGGAACATTTTCAGACCCTGGCGAGTATGTGGAAGATTTTCAGACTCTGGGGCATATGTGGAACATTTTCAGACTCTGGGGCGTATGTGGAACATTTTCACGCTCTGGGGCGTATGTGGAACATTATCAGACTCTGGGGCGCATGTGGAATATTTTCAGACTCTGGGGCGTATGTGGAACATTTTCAGACTCTGGGGCGTATGTGGAACATTTTCAGACCCTGGCGAGTATGTGGAAGATTTTCAGACTCTGGGGCAAATGTGGAATATTTTCACGCTCTGGGGCGTATGTGGAACATTATCAGACTCTGGGGCGCATGTGGAATATTTTCAGACTCTGGGGCGTACGTGGATCATTTTCAGACTCTGGGGCGTATGTGGAACATTTTCAGATTCTGGGGCGTGTGTTGAACGTTTTCAGACTCTGGGGCGTATGTGAAACATTTTCACATTCTGGGGCGTGTGTTGAACGTTTTCAAACTCTGGGGCGTATGTTAAACATTTTCAGACTCTGGGCGTATGTACAACAATTAAAGACTCTGGAGGGTCTGTGGAACTGTTTAAGACTCTGGGGCGTATGGAAACCATTTCCAGACTCTGGGTCGTATGTGGCACATTTTCTATGTCTAGAGAGTCATTTACCCAAGCTACACGCATTTCTTTTTCATACAACTTCGTATATATTGCCGGCCAATGTTAGCGAATCGATTAGTGGATTTGGTTGATTTATGGACTTCCAAAGCCAAAATTGAAACCAAATCATTACTTAGCAGCATAGGTCATTAATTTGGCGTTGAAAACAATGATTTAACAAATAGCAACTGACAAACTGCCGACAGCTCTCACAGCCTCCAACTCTATGTCGATTCAGTTGATTTATCACATTTCCAGCCGCACCATAAATCGCAGAATCAACAAATTGCGTCCCAACCCGATGCCTATCGCTTCACTGTTTTTCCCCAACCAGGCAAGACCATCAGTTACCATGTAGACATGAGTTATCTGCTCAAAGCCTAATTCTAAATCGGCTTACTGCGCTCCAAACAAATTAAAAGAAGTCCCGCAATCCGCTTCCATTCGTCGCTGAAAATTTATTGCACACACCAAATCCAGTTTTCCGAGGAACAGAGCCGAAAAATAAACTAAACTCCCTGGAGCAGCCGGCGGGAGGTAGGGGAGATAATTTTTAATTGAAATCCTGCTTTGCAGCTAGCGTACATTATTGTCTTTACGCTGCGGCGGCCGCCTTACACGAGGTGTGGGTTTATTAAAATTGAATTAAACGATTAAATTTTGGTGAAATTAATGGAAACCGCTTTTCAAAAAGTTATCTCGTTGCGTGTGGATTTCTCGGTGAATCTGCCGTCTGAACTGAAATTAATTAACTTTCGCATGAAGTCCTGACAAATGATGGAAGACCTTTGCCGCCGTGGCAACGCGACTGTGTGAATTTCTGAAATGAGTTTGCCATTTGCCTGCCATCTGCAAGGAGGAGCACTCAGCGAAAGGCGTACCCAACTTTTTCAGCGCCCCCTGTGGTTGGTACAGTGCTGCTTGACAGACAAGCGTCGGCTGGCGGGGTGAGCTGTGATTGCGCTGACTTATGATGTTCCGCGCTATAAACAAACTCGGCCGGGGGGCATTAAAATAAATGAAGTCAGTTACGCCCATCAATCGATGGGCGCTTCGCTTTCATGACGACAGACAATTTGTTCGCTTTATTGACCGTAAATTTCGATTCCGGTTGTTACGATCGGTCTCTCAATGAAACCCATAGTCCTTGACAATGGACGTAATTTAGTCAATCATCTCTAGAAGGCTCCGACGACGATGGGCATAGTTCTTGCAGTGATAAGCGAGTTTTGACGGTTCATTGGTGAGTCGGCATCAAAGTCGGATGGCATTAAAATTTGTACACGCTGAGCAAGGACTTTGTATTGCGAGCAACTTTGGGAACTTTGGAAGCCGCGCACGAGAAGACATGAATTATGGACGCGAGTGGCAGAAGGGTGGTGGGAGCAATGAGATATGAACCAAGGACATGCATAAATCGGGTGCTGTGTTGTACCGAGTGGGGGGATTCATAAATCAATATAAAGTCATTTTTTATCGCATCAGCTATTTGGGACGGAGGAATACACACGACGGGTGGGGAGGGGGGCATGAAAGGATCGACTCGAAGAACATGTGGCTGTCTGGAATGAGAGGAGAGATGGGGAAGGAAAGTTCTTAATTTTAAAAGACAAAGTCTAAACATTTTGTTCGAGTTTGCGGAGTTTATCTTCTTGTATTGTTTTCAACCTTCTAACTCGTTCCTTTCAAACCGGCGTACAGTCAACTCTTGAAATTGGGGCGGCCAGTTTTCTCACTCTTCCCTAGACGACAGACATCAGTTTTCTTCTGCGGAGGAGCTTCTGTTGATGCTTGGATGCTAAATGATTTAAGCAGACACGTCGACCACATACTGTTGGAACAATCGACAATAACGCAGCGAATGGTTGTCAATATCCCGCCTAACCACCGAACGGACAGTGAAGGAGTACACGAACATTAGAAGTACACTATTGCTAGTGCATCTGACATCCATTTCCTCCAAAGCAGAACATGAGTGTTTGGAGGGCATCAATGCGCCGTTCCTGGAGAACATCAATGCGCCGCACTGTGGAACGTCTCAATATAAAGCTGTCTCATAAATGGTTGTTTTTTCTTATGCAAATCTATAGTTAATATAACATACAATTTAGTTTCAATATCAAATATTTTTCTAAGTAAGTAAGTAAGTAAAGTAAGTAATTTTATTAATAAAAATTATTATATAAAATCATGGCTTTGCCGTCTGCCAGATTGACAGTTATTACGTTACTAAACATTGCATCTAATTTCTTTATTTAAGGTATATATAATTTAAGTGTATTACTCTCTCTCTCTCTCATCAATTTAGCAATTTTAAAAAGATTCTGTTAATATACTTTCCTTATATTTTAAAGCAATTTCACGGTATTTAAATAGCTTTATTATATTCATTTCATTGAGCAGTGATACTATTTCCATTTCAGATAAGTAGTCTTTCTCAAAAACACTTGTTCTAGTCTCATTCAAAATTGGACACCTGCCTATGAAGTGCATGACATCTTCTCTGTCATTTAGATTACACATGCCGCATAGTATCGGGAGGTCCTCCCTGTGGGGAATAAAATTAAGTTTTAGTAGTTCTCCACGCAGCTTGAACATTGTTGATATTTCGCGGATACTATTCGAATCTTTGAAATAATTTATACTCCCCCGGTTGTACGTACTGCGGTGCGTTGAAGACTCTACTTTCTCCAGAAATATCTTTCTCGCCTCCTCATCGACTTGTTTTATTAATAGAAACAGTGAATATTCCCAGGCCAGGCTTCCCGCGTTCAACTGTATACCACATGTATGCGCTAATTCCAACCATTTTCTCCGAATTGTTTGCAAAGCCACTATTTTCGGAAGTCGGTTATCTGGCATTTTCTTTACCCGCAGTATGTAATTGACTTGCATCTTGAGTGTTTTTACAAATAGAGGAGATAATCCTGTTTCCAGCATAAGCATGTAGTCATTGTAGGCAAATGGAAAACCCTTTTAATAAAAAAAACGTTGCAACCTCTCCACTTCCTTATAGGCTTTATGTCCCCACACTTGCCCCACGTATAACATTACCGCCTCCGAAACCGCTTCAAATACCTTGAATTTACTGCTATGATTGATGTTGGGATTATTGAAGCACCTCTTCCACGCCATATTTACAAAAGTCCTTGATTTGTTGAGCTTTTCCTGAAGATGTCTCTTCATACTCTGTGACAACTTCTATATATATAATGCCATTTCTCATTACGCGCTGTTCTACCGCCTCCTCTTTTGAATATTATTATCTTTGATTTTTGTAAGTTCACGTATAGACTCCTTAGTTTGCAGTACTCATATAGCTTATAAATCATCAATTGAAGAGACTCTGGTGATTTTGCCAACAGCACAATGTCGTGTGCAAATAGAAGCGCTTTGAAGAGAATTCCCGCACATTCCACCCCACCAGGAAGCAGGTCCACAATATCATCTATGAAGAGGGCAAACATGCTAGGGCTTAGCGAACATCCTTGTCTTAACCCCGAATAAGTACGGAACCATGCTAATAATTCCTCCCCATTCCACACAGCTGCCTTTGTGCTTCCGTAGAGATTTTGCAAGACTTTCCCGAATTTCGGTGACATTCCCAATCCATACAGTTTATAAAACAAAGCGTTTCTGTTCACTGAATCGAACGCTGCTTGAAAATCTACGAAGAATGCATACAGTTTCTTATTCCGATTTATGTATAAACTAGCTATGCTGTTCAATACAAAGATGTGGTCGGTAGTTGAATAGCCGGATCTGAATCCTGCTTGAAACTCCTTTACTAAGTGGTTGGTTTCTATCCAAGTTTTTAACCGTTTTTGCAGTATTGAAGTCAAAATTTTATACGATGCGTTTAAGAAAGATATACCTCGATAGTTTGCAGGCTCCGCAGTATCACCTGTTTTATGGATTGGGAATATCAGTGCTTCTCTGAACCGCTGCGGTACTACTCCCAAATTTAAAATGTTGTTATACAACCTTATGGGGGTTTCTTTCAGATTGTTGGTACTGTATTTGTAGAATTCAGTTGGTATACCATCCGATCCAGCTGCTTTTTTATCCTTCTGTTCAAATAGCCCTCTTCTGAGCTCATCATTGGTTATCGTCCCATCTAGGATGTCGAAGCTGGGCCCAATTATGACGAGGTTCAATGGAGTTTTGAAGTGGTCGTGTAATATAACTATTTCCATTCAACCTTTTCATTAGACTCCAGAGCTCCAATGGTGCTTTACAGCATCGCAAGCTCTGCGCCTCGCTTATTTTTCTATTTATGAAGATATTAGTAAATTTAATCAGAATATTTATTTAACTGAATTAAGCTAAAGACACAGTTTTCTGGAAACTTTTCATTCAAAAGTATGTAGGGTCATACCTTTTTGGACAGAGCTTCTTATTCATTTTTATCTTTTTCCCGTGACACGAATTATTTATTGTAAATTGTAATATATTATATATTATTTATTGTAAATATATGATTGCAATTGCACTGTATCATAAAATCATAAGAATAAGAATAAATAAATAAATAATAAAAAAATAGTAAATATTCAAATAGACTTTTGACTTTTAGAGATGTCTGCCGCTGCCTAGTTACTTGTCTGATTTAAATATTTAATTAGTCTAACTTCCAATTCCATCAACTTTTTTTGCTCTTTTTGCCTTTTTTGTCGAATGTGTCACTTGATCACTGGATGATAAAGTAAAATTCCCATCAATAAATATTTTATTTTATTTATTTATTATATCTATTATCAATGTTTGACACAATTAATAATTATAATTAGTGTATATGAAATAAAAATTCAACTTTTACAAACATAAAATTTACATTTGAGAATAGTTAGTGACATTTATATTTGATTAAAAAAATAGAGTTTATGTCACATCATTTAGATAAATTTAGTGTGATAATTCAGTATGTGGTGAACAGTACATTATATTGTAGTATAAAAGAAGAAGAAGGAAGGACTCTCAAACTTACAATTTTAGTAGTATTATGATCGTATGATACCAAAAATAGATTAGCCAATGAAGTGCAACAAAATTTCGATTTCACAGTGGTCAATATTCAAAAGCCAAGACTTAACTTTAGACAAAAATTGATTTAACGTTCGGATGGTTCGAATATCTTCGGGAATAAGAAGAACTGAAGAACACATGAGTTGAATAATTTCCAAGAAACAATAGAATAAAAACCTCTATAACAAGTGGTACGAAAAGAAGGAATGGTTACTTGGGAGCTAGTATTGCTACGTAGGCTATGGTTTTCGTTGAGTGAACTCTGTAAGTAGCCACATCTAATAAAAAGGATCCTCAAGACTTTCTAAAAGTACAAATGTCTGACTGGAAGAATTTTCAGCTTATTAAATAAAACTGAAGACTCTGCTCTGCGGGAAGAGAAGCAAATTCTTCGAACAACATACTTTTGCAAAACTGATAATTGTTTAATTTTATTAAAGTGCGTTCCACCCAAGCAGGTATTACCATATTGTAGTCTTGAATATTTTACCATAACGGTCGATTTATGAATGACAGACGTGGTACACACGTAAATAGTGATCCGATGACATTGTAATTCCTCTTCACTCATTCAATTCAATCCAACCACATCTGGAGAGCGGCGAAGACCTTCAAAGACTCATAAAAAAGCAATTGTTTAATAATTATTTCAAAGCCTAAATCTACCCAAGATTATTTAGACCAAGTTTCACCCTTCTATCTTTAAAAGCAACAAAGTTACAGATTTTTGAGAGAATGAATCTGTTTTCGGACCACTGTGCAGTGGAAACAAAAGCCAAAAGTGATATATTTTTCTCGAATCCAAACAGTCACTTTTGCCGACAACTTTTTCCACCTCTTACTGGTTGCAGTGTCATGTAGGCTCAAAAGAAGCGTATTTAAATTCTCTATAAAACAAAGGTCTGTCAAGAAGTAAAACCGCCGAAAAACACGCCGTTTTCGAAATATAGATGAATTTTTAAACTTAAGTCCTCCTTTGGGGGTTTGGTCACCTTTTTTCGCTCTGATAGGTGGTAGGGCGTATGAGGAACATTTTCAGATTATGGAGCGTACATATCGCACATGTAGTACAAAAGTGTCACAATTTAAAAACCTTAGTTTCTCAGTAGTGGCACAAAACGTTCTGGGAGATAGGAGCAGTAAAACTATGAATTCAACAATGTCCCCAGAAGTATATATTTAATTAATAGACTACACAATATTACTAGCATTGTTTTTAAATTTTTAAACATTTAAATCCATGTTTTTGAGATATGACATTTTGTGTGATTTATTGGCCCTCACAATGAAGTATTTCAGAGATAGCCGACTTCACAGCTGATTGCCCCCTAGTCCATCGACGAATTTGAGTCCCTTTTTGACGGCTGTTCATGAATTTTTAACGGTTATTCACGAAATAACGTAAATGCCATCCTCTGATTGGTCAATTGGGCTTATGAACACGTTATAAAAAACATTTGTCAAAAAACTTGATGCGAAAGAGAGGGAGAACTCGGGCATCTCTGTAATACTTCATTTTTGGTTCTACTCACTAAAACGACACAATTCGAAATATTATGTTACTTTTGATATTTTTGTACTCGCCCTATAAATGAAAATGTGTCAGTTTTGGCGAACCGACTTTGATCTAATTCAAAACATTTAAAACGACACATCTCTTTCTGGAAAAAGCTGCATTCTACTTATGTCAACGCCAACATAATAGATATGTATGTTTGGTGGTAATTTAAATATTTTTGAACGGCCTACACTAAAAAATTTCGTTTACTGAGTTATGACACTTTTGTACTACAGATGCTATATGTGGGATATTTTCAGACCCTAGGGCGTATGTGTAATATTTTCTGACTCTGGGGAGCATGTCGAACATTTTTGGAACCTAGGGTGCATGCGGAACATTTTAAGACCCTAGGGCGTATGGGTAAAATGTTCAGACTCTGGGGCGTATGTGGATAATTTTCAGAGTCTGGGGCTTATCTGCAATATTTAAGGACTCTGGCCCGTATGTGGAATATTTTCAGACTCTGGCCCGTATGTGGAATATTTTCAGACTCTGGGGCGTATGTGGATCATTTTCAGACTCTTGGGCGTATGTGGAACATTTTCAGACTCTGGGGCGTATGTGGATCATTTTCAGACTCTTGGGCGTATGTGGAACATTTTCAGACTCTGGGGCGTATGTGGAACATTTTCAGACTCTGGGGCGTATGTGGAACATTTTCAGACTCTGGGGCGTATGTGGATCATTTTCAGACTCTTGGGCGTATGTGGATCATTTTCAGACTCTCGGGCGTATGTGGAACATTTTCAGACTCTGGGGCGTATGTGGAACATTTTCAGACTCTGGGGCGTATGTGGAACATTTTCAGACCCTGGGGTGTATGTGTAAAATTTTTAGATTCTGGGGCGTATGTGCAATATTTAAGGACTCTGGCCCGTATGTGGAATATTTTCAGACTCTGGCCCGTATGTGGAATATTTTCAGACTCTGGGGCGTATGTGGATAATTTTCAGAGTCTGGGGCTTATCTGCAATATTTAAGGACTCTGGCCCGTATGTGGAATATTTTCAGACTCTGGGGCGTATGTGGAACATTTTCAGACTCTGGGGAGTACGTGGAAGTTCTTTTGCAAGCGTGAGATTTGCTGGGAGCATGATTTACATTTTCATTGCATACGCATATAAAGGCATATTAACGAACACATGCAGACTTTGCAGCGCACTGTGAATACAATTATTTCCCTGATGACTTTCAATATTTAGTTGACTCGATCTGTACACGATGTCCTCTGATAAAATATGACTATTATTGAAGAAAATCACGAGTTTTTACTGACAAACGTCCTTTGACTGGGCTTGACAAAATAATACCCACACCAGCTACTGATGGTTTAAACTCCCTATTACCGAACACCATTAAATAAGTTTTTTTTCCTAGAAATAAATTAGCTTAAGCCACGTAAAATTTCAGAAAAACTTCTCTTATTTTTTAATATTCTCGAAAATAGCGACTGCATCAGCTGCCGAGCAAAGCATGCTCCGCAGATCATCCTCTCAGCCACTTTTAAGCTGTTAAACAACCACAAGTGCTAAACAGGGAAACTCGTTTATCCAGTTTGCTTCCTCCTCACAATCTGAAGCACGTAACGAACGCGTGTAGCGTTCCTGCACTTCCACATCATATCACATTCCAACATCAGCTCGTCCTTCGAAACATTCCACAATACAAAAGCGCGTCGATAATCCTTCCACATTTCAGTAACTTCCCAAGCATTGTTCTCAGAACGAAAATAATTCCATTTATTCTCCAGCACCGCGCAATCAGTTCCGCGACTCCGAACACAGTCCCGAAACTGCGCTCGCTTCATGGGGCAACACCGAAAGTTCGGTTCTTAATACAAAATCTCGTGCATTGTCGCGGAATTCCTCGGGAAAAAAGTTCACACAAAAACTGCACTCCATCAAGAGCGCATCTCATTAGCACATTAACGCGATTGCAAACGTGAGCTCATTCCGCTCGCACTCATTACCACTCGGCGAAGGTGCTACCCATTCGGGCGGTAACAATGGGATCTCGCAACTTATGCCGCCTCCGCAGGAAGACACGCCGTGTAGTGAGTGTGGTTCTACAACGCAGACTTTTTGACGAAACTTTGTAAATTGGAAAAGTTTCTATTGGTGTCTCAACGCTTGCTGCTGCCGTTGCTGGATGCATTGCATTCCATGCTGTTCTTGGCGTCCATCGCTTAGAGGGCGTATTTCTTTGGCATCTGGCTGAGGCTGAGGAGAGAAGTGCAGTTAAGAATGTTGCGTTCTCAGGAAGCGACACCTCAATTGGAGGACTGTGGGACGACTGTGACAATGGGAATGAATGTGGGATGTCTCTCGGTGTGTCAGCGAAGAGGAGACGGCCTTAAGTGCTTTCGACAGCGATCTACAAGTGTGAACACCCACTTGTCAAGAAAGGCAGAATTCAGGAAATCTGTAAGCACATCGACTGGGGGACAATTTGCTAGTCTCAGAATGGATGGAGGTGTTTTGAAATTACTTGGAAATAGAGAAATAATAGGATAAACGACGGAAATAAATACAACAAGATGTATGCTGTAGGCAAATACGGTGGATGTCACTAGATATTTGGTATATAGGATATTTGGTTGCAACCACAACTTCTTCTTCTGGTGGCGCTACAGTCCGGGGTGGACCTGGGCCTCAACCAGTCGGCACGATCTTTAGCCAGCTGTCTCCAACCGCGCACACCAAGCTGATTGATGTCTTTCTCCACCTAGGTGCGCCATCGGTTCCGTGGGCGTCCTCTTTTGCGTTGTCCCACGGGTTCGGAGTCGAAGACTCTTCGGGCTGGAGCAGCGTTGTCCATGCGCTTTACATGGCCCAGCCATCTTAGACGTTGAATCCGTAAACGCCTGACTAGGCTCATGCCGCTGTACAGCCCGTACAGTTCGTGGTTGAATCTTCTTCTCCGTCAACGCAAACAGGACAAAAGATCGAACGCAGAACTTTTCTCTCGAAACGACCAAGGGCTTCTTCATCCGCTTGTGAGATTTTCCATGCCTCCGCGCCATAGAGCAGGACAGGGATGATCAAGGTGTTATATAATGTTAGCTTGTTAGCCTTTCTTGTCGATCGGGCAAACGATACTGAGATTCCACTAGTCAGGCATGCTTTCCTCCGACCATATCTTACAGATGAGTTGGTGCATGTACCTTACCAGCTCATCTCCAGCTGCCTTAAACAGCTCCGCAGACAGCACGCCTGCAACAGCAGCTTTATTCGACTTTTGCCTCGATGTCGCTATCGTGACCTCGTCTAGGTCGGGGTAGGGTGGGAGGGAAGGTGTGGGATTGGGGGAGGGGGGGAGAATTATCGTGGATCAGCGACAATTGGGTGGAGTGGAACATTCTATTATCTCCTCGCCGTTTAACAGTCCGCAGAAGTGATGTTTCCAAATTCTCAGTATCGACTGCGAATCTACTACGAGATGTCCCTTTGCGTCACGACAGGCTTCGGTCCGAATTTTGTATCCATTGGGTAGTTGTTTCACCCTCTGGTACAACCTTCGGACATCATTTCTGCCGTAACAGCTCTCAATTTCCTCGACCGCGCGCTTCTTATGCTCTTTCTGTTTCCTTTTGAGCCGGTGTTCTTCCCTTCTTCTAAGTTCGTAAAGCTCACGAGAAGAGAAGTTCATCAGTATTTTCATAATAATTATTCATAGTTTGGAAGAAGTATATATGCATTCTAAAGTTTTGAGCTTAAATCTTATTAAAACCTAAGTCTCATGTGATAACGACTACCTTATCGACTACCTTATCGACGGAATACACATTATCGACATTAATTGACAGCAAGTGTACTGGGGATGGAAAAATCCAAATCGAATCAAATGATCCATCGTCTTACACTCAATATCACGAAATAGAGATTAACTTTTCAGAACTTCTCATAAACGTCTCATAAAACAGAAAAATTATTCCTCTTGCAACTCCAGTTCATCCTCCGAAAGTCCATCTTCGAGGACATGGTATTTGCATGAGATGTCAATGGTCTGCATTCAAAATTCCATACATTTTTTCCATTGTCAAGAAGCTATAACCGACACCAGTCAGTTTAATCAAACATCAGTTCCCACGGAACTACAGTGTTGCATCAACCGCACACCGCCAATTCATCGCTTATCAGGCCTCAACCTCTGCACATGCACAATCAGCTCGCGTGTGTCGGATCCGCTTGCTCGGTTCAATGAACGCTTAACCTCCACGTGCACGTGGCTTGCTTCACAACCCCTTAACTATTTCTGCGGTTGCCAGCAGTGCCCAGCGGAGTATATAACCAGCTCAACCGTCCACAGCCAAATCAGTTTCAATTCCAATTCGGAACTTCCTAGTGCATACAACTACGATAATCACCACGTTCAACGTTCTCATTCAAAATGCCTGAACTGAAAAAGTCCTTGGAACTGCTCTTCCAGCGCCCTTTGGAACCGGTCCTCACCCCTCGAGACCATGGAAAGGCCATTTTTGATCTGCCGGCCAGTTTTTATGCCGACCGGTATTCCGCACAAGGCGCTGAGATCCAAGCGCGCTTCGCCGAGAGCATCGAACGCAAGGTAAGTTTTTACACCTCCACACCTTCAAGGACTAGCACTGGCACGGTGTCCTCCTTTCGATTGCAGATTCCCTTGGTGGACATTGAGAAGCCCAATTTGGACTTCGCCGCTCGGTCGTTCAAGGACGGCAGCTTCTCCTTGTTCAACCCCAGCGACAAGAAAGTGGCAGCGCGCATGATCAAACTGCTGATGGATGTCGAGGACACTCAGAAGTTCCTCTCCATGGCTGTCTACATCAAGTAGGAACCCCGAGACTCTTAAGCAGTTTCCCCAGTGACGTTGTTTCGTTTCAGGGACCGCGTGCATCCGTACCTCTTCCAGTACGCCTTGGGAGTGGCTGTGTTGCATCGGAAGGACACCACCGATGTAGTTGTGCCTCCCCATGTCGAGCAGTTCCCGGGCAACTTCATCGAACCCAGGGCCCTACGTCAGGCCCAGAACGATGCCAACCTCGTTCCCCACCCCGGAAATAAGGTAAGTGTCTGATTCGTCCTGAATGCACTCTGAATGGCGTCTTTCCAGGATCCCATGGAGACACCACTGAACTATACAGCGTCGGACCGGGAGGAGGAGCAGCGCATGGCTTACTTCCGAGAGGACATCGGCGTCAACCTCCACCACTGGCACTGGCACATGGTCTACCCTACCGACGGGCCGCGTGAAATTGTGAACAAGGACCGTCGCGGCGAGCTGTTCTGGTACATGCATCACCAGATCATCGCCCGCTACAACGTCGACCGGTTCTGCAACCTCCTCGGCTCCACCAAGCCGCTCAGCAACCTCCGGGCGCCAATGAAGGAGGCCTACTTCCCCAAGCTAATCAACTCCGTCACGAACAAGAGCTATGCCGCCAGAATGCCGGACCTGACGCTGCGCGACGCCAACAGGAGTGATTTGAGCGTGGAGGTGGCTGACTTGGAGCGCTGGATCATCCGCATCCAGGACGCCATCGATTTGGGATACGCCTTGGACGTGAGTGCGGCCTCCTTCTCTCCTCTGTCTTGATGCATGACCTCTCGTCTCTTTGCAGTCCTCTGGAAAACAGGTGCCTCTGGACGAAAAGCGTGGCATTGACATCCTCTTCAACATCGTTGAGTCGTCAGCCCTCTCGGTGAATCGCCGCCTGTACGGAGACCTCCACAACTTGGGCCACTTTCTGCTGTCCATTATCCACGACCCCGACTCGAGGTATCTGGAGAACCCCAGCGTAATGGCGAGCGTCTCAACGGCGATGAGAGACCCCATCTTCTATAGGTGGCACGCCTTCCTCGACAACTTGGGCATCAAGCACAAGGCCATGCTGCCACCATACACCATAGCGCAGGTAAGTCCGTGGCAGCGTCTGTTTGCGCAGGTCATAAACCTCTTTCCGCTCCAGTTGCAGTACGAAGGCGTGGTAATTGATGAGATCAAGGTTGATGTCCGCAGCAAGGACTCGAAGCCGAACGTCCTGACGACCTCCTGGCGGAAGAGCGAGATCGACCTGGGCGTCGGCATGGACTTCGCCGGGCCTGACGCCGACTCGTTCGTGAGATTCACTCATCTGCAACACGATCCGTTCGACTACACCATCACCGTGACCAACAAGTCGTCGGCCGTGCGCAGAGGAACCTGCCGCATCTTCCTCCTTCCCAAGATGGATGAGCGCTCCACGGAACTGTCGTTGCAGGAGCAACGCCTGCTGGCCATTGAACTGGACAAGTTCATCGTCAACAGTGAGTAGCGGCTGGATGGCGTGACTCCTCTCGAAGCTGTCCCTTCCTTTCTTTCAGTGACTCCGGGTCAGAATCGCATTCGACGACGATCGGAGATGTCCAGCGTGACAATCCCCTTCGAGAAGACCTTCCGCCGTGTCGACACCAGGGACACCAATCCCACGGATGTAGCCGAGTCCAGATTCTGCGGCTGTGGGTGGCCAGAGCACATGCTTTTGCCAAAGGGAACGGCCGACGGAACTAAATTCGACCTGTTTGTCATGATCTCCAACTACCAGGACGACGAGGTGACCCAGACTAACAATGCGTAAGGTTTTTCCTTCAGTGAGCAAGCCTAAAGAGTGATTGGATGTCTCTTTCTAGTCGGGACGTCTGTGATGACGCCTCGTCCTTCTGTGGGCTGAAGGACAAACTTTACCCGGACAAGCGACCGATGGGCTATCCGTTTGACAGGATTTTTCCGGTGGAGGACTTCGACGGGCTGGTGTCGCAGTTCGCCAATATGCGAGTAAGGGACGTGACCATTGTCTTCAAGAACAACTTGAATGAATTGTAACGAGTCTTGGAATTCCGAATAAATCCCCTTTTGAACCCCCTTTCCTGAACATGTCATGAAAAATGGCGCAAATATTGTGTTTTAATTGCATTTTTGAAGGCTTTTGAATGAGTTTCGGAAGCCTTCTCTTGCCTTGCGCAATCCAAATGTGTGTGAGACTGGAATATTGTCATTCATTGATCAGAGAGATGGCGGTGAATAGACGAACGAATGCTATCGGTAGTGCTTACTGTTGGGAGACCATGTCTGGAAATGGGAGTGTTTTGGCCATTGAACAACACTTTCTGGCTCGATGATCGCTCATTGACAGCAAAAATTCGGCTCTATTACTAAAGAACTTGATCAGAAAGGAATGAAGGACCACAGGGCTGCTTAACAGGCACTTCAGTGTGCCTACATCGGTTTTGTCACAACTTGTTGGACCCCATGTGATTTTTCATCTTGGGTGGTGGATCTGCGAATCTGACATGATGAAGAATTGGAAACTATGACTTTTAGAATTGTTTTCCATTATTCCATATCAGAAGAAAGACGACTTATTCCTAACCACAAGTTCGCTTTTAGAAGCAAGCATTCAACTAGTGACCATATCCATCGCATAACTGATGTTATTAAAAAAATTGTTTGAACAAAATTAAGTCTGCTCAGTTGTATTTCTCGATGTTTCTCAAGCCTTTGACAAGGTTTGGCACTATGGCTTGAAACACAAGCTTCGGCAATTCCTCCCGAGTAAACTTTGCACAGATTTATCAAACTATCTATCGGATAGGAACTTCCGTGTGAATTATGGGAAGAATACTCTGGAGTACCACAAGGAAGTGTTCTTGGTCCCCTCCTTTACTTATAGTATAGCAGCGTTATACCGCAGGACGTAGGCACAGTGCTAGGCACATTTGCTAACGATACCGCCAATTTGGTAACTGCCAAAACGGTCGAAGAATCAACTAGAAAATTGCAATGTGCTTTAGGCCGGATACACGAATGGACGAACACTCAGCGAATCGAGCTTAACGAAGCTAAATCCGTTCATATACATTTTACGTATAAGAACGTGAATAACTTACCCGTTTTTAGGTTTTAGATTTTTTAGATTAAGATTAATTCTATTATTTCGAATAATGTTCCTTTTACACAAAATTAAACAAAATCAAAATCAGCATGGCTTTGCCGTCTGCCGGATTGATTATAAATTATTATATAATAATAACAATATGGGTGGCGCTACAGCCCGTAGAGGGCCAGAGCCTAGCTTCTCAACAACCACTCGTGTTGTGTGTGCTATAGTTCTCTCACGCGTGGAAGGGGCCTACAGTTTAATGCCGACTCGAAACGGCGTAGTTGAGAAGCTTTTTCTAGACAGGATATGCTCTTTGAGCATTGTCAGTAACTCGAAAGAGGTGGAGCCGTGAAATGTGAAAGGTGGTAAATTCGGGTATCGAACCTGGCACCCTCTGCGTAGGGATCGACGCACTAACCAACTACGCCACGGCGACCCATAATTTATTATATACAAGTAATAATTATTAGCTCTCCATGTATAAAAATGCCTAGTAACCTTAGCAAACTTTTTGAGAAAGTTCTTAAAGAAGTGATTTTAAAACATATTTCTGAAAACAATATATTCCCCAATGAACAATGTGGATTTAGGGCACACCAACGCTCCACCCATCAAGTATTAAGAATCTGCAATCACATAAAGTCAAACCGTGGTATAGGCAAATCAACTGGCATGGTTCTACTTGACATAGAGAAAGCATTTGATACCGTCTGGCACGACAGACTTTTGTATAAATTGATACACCTCCGGTTTCCTCCTTATATATGTAAAATTGTTCAAAGATTCTTATCTCGTCGTCGTTTCGTAGTCCAAGTGAACAGTGGTGTTTCTGACCTATTTTTTTTTCAATTCTGGTATTCCACAGGGTTCCGTTCTAGCTCCAATTTTATATAATATTTATGTATCAGACTTTTTTCAGAATTATTGCAGATGATGCCGCCATATTTTCTTCACACAAATTATCTCTCAATATTGAGAGCAATCTCTCAAATGTGATCAAAATTGTGGAAAAATATTTCAGCAAATGGAACATCAAATTGAATGAGGAAAAGACGCAGGCTATCTTTTTCACACGAAAAAGAAAGCCCTACTTTGTTCCTTCACGGCAATTGCAGTTAAGTGGATTGTCTATAAATTGGGAAAACTCCGTACGTCACTTGAGTATTGATCTAGACACGAAACTAACTTTTATTGATCACATTAGTAAAACAATTAAAAAGGTAGGGGTAGCAACAAAAATGTTATACCCATTTATAAATAGGAAATCGTTATTTTCACTTGAAAATAAAATGAGGTGATTTTTCAAGCCATTGTGCTATATGGGTGTCAAGTATGGGGTAACAGTGCGAAATGTCACATAAAAAGATTGCAAGTATCTCAAAATAAACTTCTTAAAATGAGGTTTAACTTGCCTTGGCATCACTCAACTAAAGACAAACAGTTATGGACAAAAAAATAAATACATACATAACTCTGGCAGACAACTCTGATTTGTTCTTCCTTTACCATCTACCAAATATCCCGCCATCTTCTGGGAAGTAGGTAGGTAGTAGGCAGAAAAGTCCCACAAAAAGAACCAGCAAGATCGTTTACCGTTATCGGGAAAATTATCAAATGTCATTTTATGTCGTTTGTTGGCTGGACAAAATAATAAATACACGTATCGAAATTGAATTGTCTTTACTAAAAAACAGAAAAAAAGTGTATTCTATCACAGTTAAAAAGCAAAGAGGTGTGTTTTATTGCTTAAAGAAATAGTTATATTGGAATCTTACAATAGATCAACAATTTTTTCTAGAAAGAAATGGGGTGTAGCAAGCATTGTTCGGATGAGAAAAGGAATATCATAAGAAAAATGAAAAGCGACGGATTTTCGTACCGGAATATAGCGAAAACTCTAGTGTGCTCTTTAGGTATGGTGCAAAATGCATTTAAAATAAAATCTAAAGAAGAAACTAGGAGGCGACCACGGAAAACCAGCAAGAAAACCGACCGTTTAATAGTGTTAGAGGCAAGAAAGGACCCTTTTATCTCTTCCAACAAGATTTTGAACGCCACTAAGATTAACATCAGCGCAAGAACAATCAGAAGAAAGCTTGTGGAGTTCAAACTTCCATCCAGTTCACATGCTTAGCAAAAAAAAAATATTAAGCGTAGAAAGATATTCGCTTCTGAGCATACAATGTAGTCCGGCGATCAAGGCATAAAAAAATGGGGAAACATTCTTTGGAGTGATGAGTGCAAATTCAATTTGTTTGGATCTGATAGCAGACATAATGTGAGACGTCCACCCAACACGGAATTCAATCCAAAGTATACAAAAAAGACCGTCAAACATGGGGGTGGCAACATTATGGTGTGGGCATGTTTCTCTTGGTATGGAGTTGGCCCCATACATCTTATAGAAGGGATTATGATGAAGGAAATTTATATTACCATACTTCAGAGCATAATGTTGTCACATACCGTTGGTGTGGACGTTCCAACAAGATAACGATCCGAAGCACACCGCCAAGGCAACCAAAGAATGGTTTACCAATAATGGAGTTGCTCTTTTGGAGTGGCCTGCTCAGTCGCCGGACTTAAATCCGATAGAGAATCTGTGGAAGCAAGTAAAAGATGTTGTTGGCAGCACAAGTCCCAAAAAATAAAAAAAGAATTGTGGCAGTCCGTGCGAATGGCGTGGGAGTCAATACCTTTGGAGGCATGCCAGCGACTTGTTAATTCTATGCCTAAAAGAATGAGCGCAATTATGAAAAGTAAATTTCATGCCATAAAGTATTAAATATTCAAATATAATACTAGTTGTTTTTCTTATAATTTTCAACAACTCCATTAATATTACGGGTGAAACATTGAAGTGGATTTATTGTTTTGTCCACATTAAAATCCGACTTTTCTACAATATTCAAGATATGTGTACAATTTTCCCAAAAAGAACACATTTCTTTATATATTACATATATGTATATCAGAATTGTGCTTACTATTTGCAACAGTTCTTATGCAAAAAAATTAATTGAATATATTTGAGATAACTGAAATAGAGCAAATACAGGTGTATTTATTTTTTTGTCCACCACTGTACACAAAAAAGCGAATGTTGAATTGATTTCTGATAGGATACAGAAACTGAAATTAAAATTCCAAGAACGCTGTAGTTTTGTTGAAAACCAGCTTATTAATATTCTAAGTGATACTTAATCCCTACTGTTTATTCAATGTTACTGTGTTATATTTATTTATTTGTTTATTTATTCATTTATTTATTTATTTATTTATTTATTTATTTATTTATTTACTTATTCATTTATTTATTTATTTATTTCTTATTTTACTTATTACAAGACTTGTGTGTTTACTTAAATTGTATTGGTCACTTATTTATATACTTTGCTTATGTTTTTTTTTCTTCACATTGGAGGTTTTTTTTCGTATTTTCCTCCAAAGTATAATCATATTATTTTGCAAAACACAATTTTGCATAATTACTTGTAAAATATTATAGAAGAAAGATATTATAATATCATATCTCTAATCTGTAAAATGTGCGGTAAAAATACTTACGTCATCAATATTATGCGAAATAAAGGATCTATCTATCTAAAAACAAAAAAGGTTATATCAAAAATTCCCTGTTACTATATTATCTCTGTATTTTAGTGATATTTAGCAGGATTTACACAACTTGCTTACATCCATTTCATCTAGGAGTGATAAGATTTCTTGTTCCGATAAGTAGTTCTTTCCAAAAAGGGATCTCCTAGTTTCCCTTAGGATCGGACACTCGCATAGGAAATGCATGATATCTTCTCTCTCTTTCAAATTAAACATACTGCAGAGTAAAGGGAGATCCTCTCTATGCGGTACAAAATTCAGCTTAAGAAGTTCGTTTGAACATCACAGAAATTTCCTGGATGCTATGGATATCTTTAAAGTAATTTCGACTCTCCAGGTTGTGGTTGAGCTCGCTGTATGTAATGCGATGTATTGGTCCCGCCGCATTTTCTAAGAACTGTACTCTTGCCTGCTCGCCGACATGCTTTATTAATTGGGATAGCGAGTTACGTTACCCCGATTACTAACATCTACGTTCAGTACTACTCCACATTCACCAGATAACTTAATCCACTCTGTGAACCATGCAGTTTTATTTCGAACGGTTTGCATCGCCACTATCTTTGGGAGCCTGTCGCCCAGCCAAGTTCATATCTCGGAGTATGTAATTCATTTGCATCTGCAGTGTTTTTATATATAGCCTGTTTCAACCATGAGCATGTAGATCGGAGTCTTTGGCGGGAGCTTAAACATTTTTTTTTTAATAAAAAAGCGCTGCAATTTCGCCACCTCCTCATAAGCCTTATACCCCCAAATCTGTGCCGCGTATAGCATTATCGTCTCGGATACAGCTTCGTTTAATTCAAACTTACTGCTGTGCTGGATATTAGGATAGGATTGAAACATTTCTTCCAGGCTAAATGTTAGCTGCTCAAAGCTTATAAGGCAGATATCACCGCCATTCAGGAGGTGCGGTGGCATGGGCCGGGCAAAAAGAGGAGGAAAAACTGCGATATATACTTCGGCGATTACTACAAAGAGCGAAGGCAGCGTTTGTTCGGATGCGCGTTTGTTGTTCGAGGCAGACTCAGGCAAGAAGTCTTAAGCTTAAAATACATAAGTGAACGCCTCATAACAATCCGCATCAAGTCTACATTCGGCAACATCAGCCTGATCTGCGCCCACTCCCCAACGGAGGATAAAGATGACGACAGCAAAGATGACTTTTACGTTCTCCTAGAATGAACATACGATCAATGCCCCAGCTACGGCACCAAGGTCGTTCTAGGAGATTTCATTCCGAGGAGCCAACATCGACTCGGATCACTTCCTTGTTGTAGCCAAGGTAAGAACACGGGTATCGATAGGACAACGGAGTAGAGCAAGACCAAAACAGTTTGACGTCGGAAAGCTACAATCGCAATTGACCGCTAGCAATTTTGCCGATCGAGTCTCCTTAAAGCTCTCAGAGAGTCCAACCCTGCCAGGCGAACCAATCGACGAACTATGGAAACGTTGTCAAAACGCCATCAGATAAACTGCATCTGATGTGCTGGGTTTTAAAACGCCACCCCAAAAAAACCCTGACTTGACAATGAGTGCAGGCAGGCACATTCAGCGAAGCAAGCAGCATACAAGGCGACGCTGGACAGAAGGACGAGAGCGGTTCGTGAGCTCTACGAACTTAAAAGAAGGTAAGAGCACCGGCTTCTTAAAAGGAAAAAGAAAGAGCATGGAAAGCTATGGAAACAAAATTCGGACAGAAGCCTGTCGTGACCCAGAGGGACAACTCGTAGTAGATTCGCAGTCGATACTGAGAATCTAGAAACATCACTTCTGCGGACTGTTAAACGGCGAGGAGATAAGAGAATGACTCCACACAAATGACGATGATCGACGATAATTCTCCCTCCTCCCCCAATCCCACACCTTCCCTCCCACAAGATAGCGACACCGAGGCAAAAGTCGAATAAAGCTGCTGTTGCAGGCGTCCTGTCTGCGGAGCTGTTTAAGTCAGCTAGAGATGAGCTGGATGAGCGCTTGCACCAGCTCATCTGTAAAATATGGTCGGAGGAAAGCATGCCCGACGAGTGAAACCTCAGAATCGTTTGCTCGATCCACAAGAAAGGACACCCCTTCAACTGCGCCAACTACCGAGAGATGAGTCTCCAGAACATCGCTTACAAGATCTTCTCTGTAGTTTTGTGTGCTCGCATGAAGCCGTTTAAAAATAACCTGATAGGTCCATATCAGTGCGGCTTCAGGCAAGGGAAGTCCACCATCGACCAGATTTTCACACTACGGCTGATCCTGGAAAAGACTCAAGAAATGCAAATCGACACCCACCACCTTTTTTTCGATTTCAAGGCCGCATATGACAGCGTGCATAGGGACGAGCTATGCAACGCCATGTCTAGTTTTGACATTCCTGCCAAACTCGTCAGGTTGTGCAGTTGGTGTGGTTGGAGAATTCTCGCTGCTCCATCAAGGTCGGTAACGAGCTCACCGAGACCTTCAATGTCAAAAAAGCTTTTAGACAAGGCGACGCGCTGTCATGTGACTCCTTAAACATCATCCTGGAGAAGATCGTGCAAGACTCACACGCCAACACCAGACATCTTCCAGAAGTCCGTACAACTGCTAGCATACGCGGATGACATTGACGTGATTGGTCGAACACAGCGAACCGTCAATGAGGCGTTTGCTGGCATTGTGGCGGAGGCGGCTGAAATGGGTCTAGCGTTGAATGGGGGCAAAACGATGCATATACTGTCATCAAAAAAGGACACACAACACGACGACTTGGACCGAGCGTCACAATGGGTAGCTATAACTTCGAGGTAGTCAAGGACTTCGTCTACCTCGGCTCGCAAGTAAATAGTACGAACAACAGCAGTTTCGAGATCAAACGCAGAGTAACTCTTGCCAATCGCTGTTTCTATGGGCTCGAGAGGCAATTGAGTAGTAGAGTCCTCTCTCGAAGGACCAAGCTGACCCTATACAAGACCTTCATCATCCCAGTCCTGCTGTACGGCGCGGAGGCATGGACAATCTCAAAAGCGGATGAGGAAGTCCTTGGTATTTTCGAGAGAAAAGCTCTGCGTGCGATCTTTGGTCCTGTTTGCGTTGACGGTTTTTGGAGGACAAGATTCAACCACGAACTGTACTGGCTGTACAGCGACATGAGTCCAGTCAGGCGTCTTCGGATCCAACGCCTAAGATGGACAACTCAGCACCGAACCGAAGAGTCTTCGACTCCGAACCCGAGGGACAACGCAACAGAGGACGCCCGCGTTTAAGGTTGCGCACCCAGGTAGAGAAGTACCTCAACCAACTTGGCGTGCGACACAGGAGACAGCTAGCCAGAGACCGTGCTAGTTGGAGATGCTTGTTGGTTGAGGCTCAGGTCCAACCCAGACTGTAGCGCCAAATAAAGAAGAAAAAGGATCGAATATAGAAATAAAAAAAGGTTTTTCCAAATTGCTGCTTGGCAGGGTTTCGTAAGTTGTGATGATTTATGCTTAAAACATCACTACACTCCTCAACGAGAGGAGATTCTAAAGGTTTAGTACGTCGCAGAAGATGAAACCATTCACTCCACTTGCAATCAATGCCGTGCATTTGTTACCCACATCGCCCATGTCTCTTAGGACCTTCTCCATATATTTCTCATTTTCTATTCTCATTTTTTAGAAGAACGCTTCAACCGGTCCCTGCTCCGGGATATGGTTAAAGGCACATAAAATCAAGTCTGGCGAGTGTCTTCCCAAAGCCATCTGAGACAATTGAGTCGTCTAATCCCTTGACAACCACATTCATGCAATCCTCCATCACTTGTCCCTTTTCCAATAAAATCCCATCCAGACGCATGTTTACTGCGGACCAAATGTCTGCCGACCGATGTCAAAGATTTTTGACAAGACCCTCGGCACCGTTTTACATGTCCTTCCCCACGACCGACATCCGCTTAAATGAATAATCCCAGCAAACAGATTCCACGAATGGATACGAACAGCCACCGAGATTGCATCTTAAGGGCCGTCTCCCTTGACACAGCCCCGCGCTGGCACCACAAGTCCCACAGCCAAAGTCTCCATGATTTACAGCTGCAATCTGTCGTCATCGCCGATACAAAAGCACGCCACCCATTTCATCATCTAAATGCTTGGGGGCCACGAATGCTGCGGGCGCACTAGCTCTTGCTCGTGGGGGGACCGCAGAGGGATACCTCATCTTTATCACCATTAACCCCAGTTGCAATCCGAGAACACTGGCGTCCCTGCGTCCCTCCAAGGGATGACTTAGTCCCGCCTGTCCCAGCAAATAAATCCGATTAAATCCTTTCGAACGTCGTCTAGACACCCGCACTCTGAAACTTTTAAGGAATCCAATTCGTATTGTGTGGGTGCCCCTCCCATTGGACTGTTCTATGCCGCATCGCTCCCTCAACCTCCCATCGTTCTTAGAGCGTCATTGCCGAAGTGAATCATTCAGCGGACCGTCAAGCTGTAGGTGGCATCCGAAGATCACAATAAAATTTTGTGTCCAACTTCGAATGCTCCCGAACAATGGTCAGTAAATATTGGACGAACATAATGGCCACCAATAAAGGAGATTCGTGTTTGATTCGCGTGTGTGCGAGTGGAACGCTGCCAATAAATTTTCAACAATAAAACGAGGCCCAGTTGCCGTCGAGACCACCCACGGCAACGGACGACTGACGGCTTTATGGGCGCCAATTAAAATTTATTAGCACTAAGCATTTGGAGCATTTGAATGGGCGCAAGATGGACGGGTGGTGTTTTTATGTCCTTCATAAAGTGAAAGTAATTTGAACTCTTCAATTGATTCTGCAGTTCCTTATAGACGCGCTGGCTTATGGCAATCATTTGCAAGGCACGACGACGCGACGTTCATAATCACGGATGACGAGTGAGCCCTTTCGCGTGAGCCTCCATGGAACCGCAAGCCGCACTGTGCGGCGGTTGGCGATGAGACCACAATAAAGGTGAACACTGATTAGACAATTAATTTGCGGTATTCCATGGAAATGGCGGGTGATTATTGACTAATTTTTGGGAGATGAAGAATGGAGTTAAAAGATGAGGCAAATCAGTGTCATCGGGTTGGTATGAGAAATGAGGCAATTCAACTTCAGACACCTAGACACACTCGGGCAACGGGGCCAGCAGACAGTGCTTTGATTTTGTCTTCTCTTGTACAATGTCGTCGTGGCATTTGACAACGAAACACAGTGCGACCTGAAGAAATCTATTGTATTGAAGGGTTGTACTTCAAATCCCTACTGCTTCTCTTATGAAAGGTGTGTCTATGCAGCGTTGCCAAAGTACACCTCCGTACTACCGTACTCCTCCTTTCGCGCCCGTACTACTATTTTGTTAAAATGATCCTACATATGCAACAAGGTGTAAAAATAATAATTATATGGGTGGCACTACAGTCCGAGGCGGACCTGGGCCTAGCTTCTCAGCAACCACTTGTGTTGTGCGTGCTTGGGCACACCCGACGTCGTGCTTCAAATCGTCTGGTTATCAAAGCTGCCACAGCATGTGCTAGCTGTGTTATCTGCTGTCACTGGTAAACTAAACGACCTCGCAGGGATTGCCGACAAGGTTGTAGGTAACTGTCAACCAACGGTATTACTGGCGGCAATATACCAGTCATCGCAAAGATCTTCGTCTGTAGCCAGAACCAACGACCTCAAGTTAGACATCCAAGGTAGACTATACGCACTAGAAGGAGCACATAGACAACCAGCATCAAGCAGCACCTCAATCAGTCGCTCACGTCCAGCGAGTCGAGACAGTAGTAGTATTTCATTTCATTTATTTATTCAGGGAACACTGCACAATTAAGCATAAACTTATAAGCTTGTACAGGAATGATTTTTTTTTTAAAATAACAGATTTTTACTTATCTTTACCTAACTTAATTCTAAGGAAAGATTAGGAAAGGAAATAAGGAGGGGGAAAGGAGTAAAATTAATAAGAAGAGAAAGATGAAGATAGAGAAAGTAAGAAAGTAAAGAAAGCATATACTAAAATCATTGTTATTTACTCGTAATTGGTTAATTCGTTTTATAAAATTCAAAAAGTTTTTTCCAAAATAGTTCCCTATACCTACCCTTTTAATTTCCGGAGGGAGTGCATTCCATAAATGAATTGCGCTAACAAAAAATTGTCTTTCGGTGTTCACAAACTTATGTTTAGGTGATATTAAATTCAATGTTCCTTGAGAACGCGCAAATTGTAATTTTGTGAATAAATATTCTGGTGCCTGGCGGTTTATAATTTTATGTAAAGCAAGAACTGTACGATATTTAAGAAATACATCAAGTGGGCAGCCAATAATTCTTTTAGCGAATTCTGAAACGTGGACGTACCGATCTAGTTTGAAAATATATCGTGCACAATTGTTGAAAGGAATGTTTAACTTGTGAGTCATTCAAAGTTGAACAAATTTCACAGCCGCTTAATATGAGAGGAACTACGAATGACTTTAGGAGTTTTAGTTTGATGATTCCAAGATTTTTTGTTTTAGAGACATATTCGATAGTGCTGTTGTTAATACAAACTGGGTCAACGGCATTGCATAGATTTCCTCTGCTTATTTGGAAAGCCTTAGTTTTGGAAGGATTCAGGGATAAATGATTCACTTGGGACCAAATAAATGAGGAGTTTAAATCTGTATTGAGATCACGAAGTGCGCTTGCCTGAGTGGAGAGTTTGAAAACTTTATAAAGCTGTACATCTTCAGCGTATATATGATGCTCGCAGTGTGTTAGGCTTTAAAAGATATCGTTTATGAATAAAACAAACAGGAGTGGGCCTAAAACAGATCCTTGCGGTACGCATGTGAGCACGGGTAAGCTTTTTGAATACTTATTACCATTAACTACCATCTGAGTTCTTCCATCAAGATATGACGCCACGAGTCTACAAACGGATTCCTCAAACGCCACGCCACGAGTCTACAAACGGATTCCTCAAAGAAAACTTGTGATTTCAACTAGTGTAATAAAATAGAATGATCAACAGAGTCAAAAGCTTTTGAAAAGTCCACAAAGACAATCACAGACATCATATCACTATCGAGTCCAGATCGTATATCATCGGATACTTTTAGAAGCGCAGAAATGCAGTTATGCTTACTGCGAAATCCTGATTGTAACTTCGTCACCAATTTCTCTTTCTCCAAGTATGCTTTTATTTGGATACTTATTATTTTTTTCGAGAACTTTACTTAAGAATGGGAAAATAGCAATCGGTCTAAAGTCCGTGCTATTCGACTTGGGAAGAGGGAGAATTTTAGCAACTTTCCATTTAAGAAGAAACACACCTGTTGTTTTTATTGTATTGAAAATGTGTGTGATGTGCTTACATATGACAGGCAACATTATTTTTATAAATTTGGGGCTTATACCATCAAGTCCTACCGCTTTAGACTTAATAGATAAGATCACATTTCCTACTCAAGTAAAATGGATACATTGTAAAGAGAAAAAGGAAGCGGGTGAAGTGGTGTTGCAAGGGAAGAAATTGAAATCAGTCTTATACGTTTTCGGAGATGCGCCGCCGGTAAATTTTTTATTTAGTTCATCTAAATCTACATCCTCTGGGATGTCAGAACAAATCCCAACTTTTTTATGGCCTTCCAAATATATGACTTATAATAATATAATATGGGTGGCGCTACAGCCCGTAGAGGGCCAGGGCCTAGCTTCTCAGCAACCACTCGTGTTGTGCGTGCTATTGTTCTCTCACGCGTGGAAGGGACCTACAGTTTAATGCCGACTCCGAACGGCGAAGTTGAGAAGCTTTTTCTAGACAGGAAATACTCTTTGAGGATTGTCAGTGACTCGAAAGAGGTGGAACCGTGAAATATGAAAGGTGGTAAGTTCGGGTATCGAACCTGGGACCCTCTGCGTAGGAGTCGACCCACTAACCCACTACGCCACGGCGACCCACTTGACCCACCCACTTCTTTGCTTGACTTATTTGCTTTTAAATTTGTTTTCATAGTATATTCTTTTAGTTTTTCGTATAAGGGATGTAACCGAATTTCTGGCCATTTGATACTGCTTAAAGATAAATGGGCACCTGTATCTTCTCCATCTGTGGTAAAGAAGATCCCGAGTCGCCATTGTGGTTTGGATTGTTGTATTAAACCATGGGGTTCGAATGGGGAATAATGAAAGCTGCTGGTATCATCGTCGTTATGACTCCCAAGCCCGAAAATGCTCGAGTCCTTGCAAGTTCGTACAGGGAAACGCCACTCGTCTGCAGTTGCTGGTAAGTCTTGTCGCCAGTTTTTAAAAGATAAACGTACTGGTCATCCATTTTTAATCGACAGTGGCGCCGCTATACTGGTCTTAGCTGTCAAACCAAGCGACAAACTGGATCAAACGCCATACGTCCTTTACACAGGCAACCGAACCAAAATCAACACATACGGAGCAGTCACGATGCAGCTGGACTTAGGATTGCGCCGCATCTTTCGATGGAAGTTCATTCGTGCAGCTGTGACACATTCCATTCTGGAAGCCGATTTTCTCCAGCATTTCCGCACAGCGTGCGCCACCACCTTGAAACGTCAGGCCTACCACTCTCTTGCCGCGCGAGTCCCTTCGCTCCATGGGCAAGATCAATCCATATAGTGGTAAAAAACTCGGCGACATTCGGCCATGTGGGGATCACCGCCGCCTCAATTCCGTCACGCTGCCCGACAGTTACCCGCTCCCCAGGTTGATGGATTTTCCGCTAATAATGCCGGGGAGGACCATCTTTACTTACCATCTGTTCGTGAGCTCTAGTTCAAGACTCAAGATCCTCTGTTCACTATGCACTGGCTCCCCTTATTCTCGAATCAAATGAAACACCTGACGAGGGCTAAAAGAAAACCGTCTAGACTGTGTCCACATCCATTTTTCGGATTCTTCCGAGAAGAAACTCTCAGTTCCGCGGCTCCGTTCAGCAGTCTCTGCAAGTATTTCACATCACCTACGCTCGACGGTTTACCTCCATCAGACCGAAAACAGTCTTCCAGAACAGTGGAGCCAACATGTGCCAGCAACGCCCACACTCGTTCCACAAAACTTTTCGCTCCAAGTAGACCCGCAGCAAGGATACAGATGTATCTTAATCACTCAAACGTGCTGGGTACACAACTTTGTGTGGCCTCACCCACCACATGTCCACTTAGCGCAATCTTGACACGATTAATTACCGCTAGGTAACCGTGCGAGGAAGTGGGCGAGTGGCTGCCAAGACGAATGATCAGCTCCTCCTTCGAAGCACCACCACCGACGCGAATGGGAGCGCATGAAGGTCAGCCCACACTCTGTATTGTCTGCATGCATTCAATGATTCCGACGAAATGGAGCCTCTCGGAACAGCCTCTCCTAACGGAGATATTGTCTTGGTTTTCATGGAACCCATGCCTGCCTGCGATTGTGAATGTTCCACGGAGATGATGATGACAATGTGACAGACTGTGACACAAGGGTGGTTACTGCAATTGAATGTGGGTCATTTGCTATGGCGGAGGTGCACAGGAGATAGAAATCATCGAGCGCTGGGCCGATGCACCGACAAGAGATGGTTCGTAAATATTTTCATTTGCGGCTGTTGCCATAGTCACGGAAGTCATTTCGCTTCAAATGGATATTTTATTGACTTTGCTTAAGTGAACTCGGGGAAATATGAATCAGCCGGAAAGATTCACTGGAAACCGCAACCACTGACAGAGAGACGCCACAGAAAGTACAGAGAAATGGCATTTTTTAGATTGATTGAATATGAACTCTGGTACTTGCCAGCGGTCATTGCGGGGCGTAAAACTTCGATTTGATGTGAATATGAGAAAACTGCTTCTGAGTTTATCTCCGGGATGTGAAATAAAGAACTGCGATAAAAGCCGGTCATAATCTATCGACTTTCATCACATTTTTGGAATGCAATTGAAAGGATTTTATTTTGGGAATCATTTTGTTTAACTATCCTCTTCGGCTTCTCGGGTATTCACTCGATTTTATGTGCTCAAGTATTTTTCAATTTCGTGCGGTAAATGGTCAATTGCTGCCACGGGTAGTGTGTTTTATCGTCGGGATGTGTTCGTGAATTGGTCACGTGGAGCAGAGATGAGCGGATTTGATGACCACGTGCCACTTTTTAAAAGAATTCTTTCAAAAGACTTGATCGTCGGATGAATTTGTGGTTGTTGGAGGTAACTTGAATTACTGGTGTTGAATTAGACAAATTTACCGACTACACTTTGGTTAGGTTAGCCGGCCACCAGTCATTCACTTTACCACCAGTCACTCACTTCAATCAAACCTAATCTAGTTTAGGTTGAAAACGTGTGACAGTGGAGCATACACGTCGGCAATGTAGACACATATTACTGCCACGAGGCGAAAGACAGGGACACCTTCCATTGAACGAGTGGCATTCTAAAGGAAGCGGGCATACATACGATTTGGAGGTGACTAGCAGCGGACTTATTAGTACACACAGAACGATTGGCTAACCGTCTGTCAAATCGATTTCGGGTTGGAGAGAAACATCAAAGAGACCGAGACCTCAAAACTGAATCAAAGAAAAATCATGGTGCCCTTGTATAAGCCGGCTGGTTACACTCAGAGCCCAGTGAAGATGTTTTGCGAAAATTTCGAGCTTCATCAAACCATGGTCATAAGCCTGGCTGGGGTTAATCACTGGCCTCAAATTCGAGTAGGATCCTGTAAAATTTATTGAATGCCCCTTATCTACAAGCCCTGGATCAAAGCATACGGTTACTGCCTACAGACTTCTTCTTCTAAGGGCGCTACAGTCCGGGGTGGACCTGGGCCTACGAAAAGCAGCCCCTTCAGCTAGCTAGGAGCACAACCTGACGAGTTTGGCCATCAGTCTGTCATTCTCAAATCCTTTCAATGGTAAAACATGAGAACCTGCAAATTTTTGTGGAGTCACATAATGCTATCGATTACCTTATGTTGCGATTAAATTCTCCAAAAATATTTGGACGATCAATTGATGTGTACCGCTTGGTCTTCTTGTCATTCTTCTACATCCAACAGCTTTTGATATTTGTTCTACAGAACTTGATGCCACGTTAACCACCTTATTATCTTTTCAGGCTACGTTCACATCAGCAACATATTCAATAGAATAGCCTCTGTCATTTTAGGACATGCCTTCGTCTGTAGGTGATTTCGTATCTAGAATCTCCTATTTCGACTAGCAGCATTAAAATTTAGTATAAAATTGTTTGACAAGTATTCTAGCCATAGCAAAGTTGTAAAGTTATTGAATACTATCTTTCATTTTGGTTATGACATATTTCTCGTGATTGACACATGAAAACACTTGAGGTAGCACCTGGATCAGGTTCGTCGGGCAGCACCACATTTTTTGAGTCAGTTACAGGTTCGATTTTATACACAAATCCAGAAACTACACTAAGAACCCCTTTTCCGGGTTATATCATTTCAAGTTATTTTGCAGAGCATGGTGATGATCATCGACGCAAAGAAATTGTGGCGAAGGGCTGATTAAATTTTTGAACAAGTTGCCTAATTTTGAACAGTCTGCCAAAATCCAGACGGTCAAGGGCAAGTTTTGGGAATTGTCATTGAAGTGTATACATCGGAGAATATTTTTAAACATCTTTTTTGCAAGCGTATATACGCTTAAATTTCGATTTGCATGTAAGATACGCCAACAACGAATCCTATATCCGCTTAACTTACTCATCGTATCCATCGCCGCTTAAGGAATAAGCGCGGATAAGAACAATGCTTCCAAACATTATTTCTGTGTGTTCATTCCTGAATTTATTCATTCATTGTTTAGGTTGCTGTATGTGGCTTACATCTGCAGGTGTGGTTGATGTATTAGATCATTTTCAATTATTTTGGCATCCAAAAGTATGCAATTTTTGGTATACCCAGAGTGTCTCTGCTATGCATTCCGTTTAGGTTTCGTAAACGATTCTTTTCATTTGATGAAAATTGTAATTAGCTTTTAAAGTGATGGTCACGCTACATGGTCACAAAACAAAGATTGTGACCATCAAAGATCAACCATCACCTTCCACGACTACACTCCTGACTGTTTAGCAAATGTCATAAATGTCGTCTGTACTGCCAAGATTTTATGATGAATCATTAAGCGCCGATGATCGTTTTTTTGTGCACTTCAAAATTAGGCGTATATACGCTTGCAAAAAAAAAGCTTATATCAATAAGATACAATAAATATGATGTGGCTTTTTTGCTCATGTCGCGCACCGTTAGCTGGTCACACCATGGTTATGAAGGGATAGACAACCATCAGTCTTGAACAGCCTCTTCAAACTTTCCCTAGTTAGGCACTGTGACATTTCTGGCACAAGCACGACAGAAAGTCATACTCATCGAAGGAATTGAATTGCATAAAAAAGCCACACCACATTACAAAGTCCATGTACTCCTCGTGTACATTTTCGTAATATACGGAGTATCTATCACGTTTTTCTGCTTTTTACTGAGTTTAAATGATCTTTCAAAAGCACGTAGGTAGTGTAACCCGATCAATCGACGAACGATGGCAGTCTGCTACCTCGCTACCTCAAAACTAAACATACATATTTCCACTTTGCATTTCCATACGTTATGTTTTCATACATCTAGAATTTTTCTTCTGAACAAGCATGACTTTGTTTTTTGTTTATTAGTTTTCTTTCAATTAACTTTCTTGGGCCATCAACTATGGTGCACATAAGTTACGCATCACGAACGCCATCTGCATTTGTTGTAACAAACTACATAAGTCGATACATCGGTTCCTCTCAAAAAACAACATTGATATGCAGAGAATCGGCTTGTAAAAGAAAAGTCACACGACGCTCCAGAGTGTTAAGGAAGATCCTCGTAAATTTATACACGCCCGCTGGTCACACTCAGAGTAAAGATGTCTTGCGAAAGTTCCGAGCTCATCTATACATGGTTAAGCACCTGGGTGGTGTTAATCACTGGCCTCAAATTCCAGTAGGATCCCTTAAAATTTATCGGATGCCCCTTATCGACACAATAGACTTCTTCTTCTTCTTGCAAGGGCCACAGATAACAAGCCTCTCCAGCTGGAGGAGATCTTGTAAGCGGTGATAAGGGGACCTATCCCTCGGTAGTCGGCGCAGCTGAAGTGGTCTCCTTTTTTGTGGATAGATCCTGCTTGGATAACTGGAAGATTATTAAACAGATCACCCACGTCATCAGCTCGGTGTCACTGAAAGTTCTTGGTGAGCGGGACTTAAGTCTCAATCGAATCGAATGAGAATCGAAAGTATTTGGGCGGTATGTTCACCTCGGATGTGACCTTGGCTCGGATAAACTACATCTTTTTGAACCATGAGCCCAGAGAAAGAGGGGACAAAGGAAGGTAGTAACGTTAGGCCCTAATTGAGCCCACAGACAACATGGACGAAATTGTGGTCCGCAAGTATAAATGGAGCGCTGACCCAACAGTCTGTAACGTCACTATAAAGGAAAAGAAAAAAAAAGAGTTACGCCTTATACGCTAAGAACTCTGGTAAAAAACTGACCTGTACCCACAGATCATTTTCGAAAAGCAAAGAATGCCGTTTATGTTACTTACCAATTTCTCGTTCGAGACACAGGACCAACTGTCTTAAGAGTATCTTAATAATACGCGTACCAATAAAATTGGACAATTGGAAAGAATCCTTCTTAATTCCAATTCACAAATCGGGCTCTAAAAATAATGTGGAAAACTATAGAGGAATTTGCAAACTCTCGGCAATTCCAAAATTATTTGAATGAATAGTCAAGAATAAGACTGAATTCTTAATCAAAGAGCACATATCGGAAGCGCAGCACGGTTTCATATCTGGACGATCGACTTCTACTAACCTATCAATTTATTCTTCTTTCGTGATCAATGAGATTGAAAACAAGAAACAGGTTGATGCAATTTACACTGATTTCAGTAAAGCTTTTGATTCCGTCAACCACTCGCTTTTAATAAACAAACTCAAAGCGTTTGGGTTCCATTCCAATTTTCTTAGTTGGATATCTTCCTTCGTCCAAAATAGAACCCTAAGAGTTAAAATTGGTAATTCCTTATCAAAGCTAATTCAATGTTGGTCGGGTGTACCGCAAGGTAGTCACTTTGGCCCTTGATTATTTATAATATTCATTAACGATAATACTCTCTCAGTTAAACACAGTAGATGTTTGCTATTTGCTGACGACATGAAAATATTCAAAACAATTCGAAATGTTAATAACTGTATCATGCTTCAATCAGATATAAACAGCATCTTTGATTGGTGTGTAAATAATGAACTTGGTCTTAACTTAAGTAAATGCAATTACATCTCTTTTACGAAATCAGCTTTTCAAATCCAATTTAATTATTCAATTGGTAATTCATATCTTTCGACTGTAAGCAGTGTCAAGTATTTGGGTGTTATGCTTAACTCCCCATTTTCATTTCAAAATCATATCTCTCATATTTTAGCAAAAGCCAACTCAGCATTCGGCTTCATCAAACGTAATACTAAAGGATTTACTGATCCATTTGCATTATTAGCACTGTATATTTGCCTAGTCCGACCATTCCTTGAATATGCGGCCGTAGTCTGGAACCCGGCTTTCAGCACTTTTTCCGAACGTATTGAAAAAGTTCAAAAGCGATTCACCAAGTACATCTTCTTTAAAATGCACTGGAATTTTCATCCTAGCTACAAAGCTAGATGCCAACTGCTTGGTATAAAGTCTCTATAAGCTAGACGCACTATCCACGATGTTATATTTGTCAGGGATATACTCTGCAATCATATAAAATGTTCATGTCTCTTATCTGAGATTCAATTTCATATGCCTTCAAGGTCACTCCGTACTTGGGATTTTTTATTTGAAAGGTTTCATAGCACAGACTATGGTAAAAACGAACCATTAACAAGAATAATTCGTGTTTCTAACGAACATTCACACCATTTGGATCTGTCCCACACCAGACAGCACTTTAAGAGTAACCTTTTAAGCCTTTTTACTTTTTAAAATGTATTGTGTTCTGAAATAAAGTATTAACTTATCATTAAATATTGTACAATTATAAAACACTTCACAAAATCTGTTAATACATATGTAATTTGTAGATTTTAGATAAATAAATAAATAAAAAAAAAAATTCAAAATTTTAAATTCAACTGAAGGCAAAGAATTGACAATCTCTTACTTGCGATAGTCACGAATTTACGGCCTCTAAACTCTTGAGCTATCTCACGAATTCTCGAACGAGAACAAAAACACAACTTTTATAGATGTTAATGCTGCTCATGTACTAACTTGGCGTGCGGGTCTGTCGGCAACTAGCCAGATATCGGAGTAGTTGGGGAGTCTCGTTGGTAAAGTCCCAGGTCCACCTCTGACTGTAGACCCAAATCAAGAAGAGGAGGAAGAAAGAATTTCGAATCACGCGCTTTCCGTCACGCTCTTAAAAAGTGGATCAAAACACAAACGAACTTTTTCGTGGCGCTTTTGCATTATATGTTTTTTGGCTTCACGTTCATGCATCCCACTACAGAGGTTTAACTTCATGCGTCACAATTCGCATGTGCCATACACGTCCAACTTAGAGTTGCAAGGTTCCTTTCCAAATCCCAAACGATTAAGGTTCTCACCATACGTCATGCATATCATGTCACGCTACATTCTTCGATGTTAAAAGCTTCAAAAGTTCAAGAGGGACACTTTGGGCATCAAACTTCTGGCATGTCAGGTATTTTAGAAGTCAGGCGTCTGTATTCTCCAACTCTTCCTTGGAAGATGACGGATTGAGTAATTTTGTGTTACCTCTTAAAATGTCAAGCAATCGACCTTGTCAAATACGTATTGCGCATCAGCTGTCACATGTCATGCGTCACGCGTCACTTCTTTTTCTTCTTCTTCTGGTGGCGCTACAGTCCGGAGTGGCCCTGGGTCTCAACCAACCAGCCCCTCCAGCCAGCTTTAGCCTGCTGTGTCCAACTGCGCAGACCAATTTGATTGAGGTCCTTATCCACCGTGGGCGTCCTATATTGCGTTGTCCCACAGGTTCGGAGTCGAAGACTTTTCGGGATGGAGCAGTGTTGTCCATGCGCTCTACATGGCCCAGCCGTCTTAGACGTTGAATCCGTAGACGCCTGGCTAGGCTCATTCCCCTGTACAGCCCGTACAGTTCGTGGTTGAATCTTCTTCTCCAATAACCATCAACGCAAACAGGACAACAGATCGAACGAAGAACTTATCTCTCGAAAAGACCAGTGCTTCTTCATCCGCTTTTGAGATTGTCCATGCCTCCGCACCATAGAGCAGAACAGGGATTACTCTACTACTCAATTGCCTCTTAAGCCCAAAGAAGCAGCGATTGGCAAGAGTTATTCTGCGTTTAATTCCGGCACTGGTATTGTTCGTACTGTTTACTTGCGAGCCGAGGTAGACGAAGTCCTTTAATACCCCTAAGTTATAGCTGCCCATTGTGTCGTTTTGGCCAAGTCGTCGATGTTGTAAGCCCATTTTGGCCGCCTCCGCTTCAATACCAGCAAACGCTTCAGCTCGGCTCGCTGTGTTCGACCAATCACGTCAATGTCATCTGCGCATGCTAACAGTTGTACGGACTTGCGGAAGATCGGGTCTCTAGTGTTGACGTGTGAGTCTTGCACGATCTTCTCCAGGATGATGTTAAAGAAATCACATGACAGCGCGTTGCCTTATCTAAACCTATCTTTTTTGATATTGAAGGTCTCGGTGACTTCGTTACCGACCTTGATGGAGTAGCGAGAATTCTCCATCGTCATCCTGACGAGTTTGGCAGGAATGTCAAAACTATACATGGCTCTGCATAGCTCGTCCCTATGCACGCTGTTATATGCTTGAAATCGACGAATAGGTGGTGGGTGTCGATTCAGCCGTAGTGTGAAAATCTGGTCGATGGCGGACTTCCCCGACCTGAAGCCACACTGATATGGACCCATTAGGTTATTTATAAACGGCTTCAGGCGAGTACACAAAACGGCAGAGAAGATCTTGTAAGCGATGTTCAGGAGACTTATCCCTCTATAGATGGCGCAGTCAAAGGGGTCTCCTTTCTTATGGATCGGGCAAACGATACTGAGATTCCACTCATCGGGCATGCTCTCCTCCGACCATATCTTACAGATGAGCTGGTGCATGCGTCCAACCAGATCATCTACAACTGCCTTAAACAGTTCCACAGTCTCCATCAGCAGCTTTGGTCTCGATATCGCTATCTTGACTTCGTCTAAATCGGAGGACGGAATGCTCGTCGATCATCGTCAATTGTTTGGAGTGGAACATTCTGCCTGACAGCAGTATTGGAGTCTTCCTCGCCGTTTAACAGTCTACAGAAATGGTTCTTCCAGATTCTCAGTATCGACTGCGAATCTACTACGAGTTGACCCATCTCGTCCCGGCAGGCTTCTGTCCGAACCTTACTGAACTGTTTCACCCGTAGCACCTCTCCATCTCCTCGATCGTGCGCTTCTCATGCTCTTTCTTCTTTCTCCTGAGAAGCCGGGTTTCGTCCCTTCGTCTCTGTTCCCTTCGTTGCAGCGTTGCTTTGTAGGCTTCCAGCTTCGCTGCATGTGCCAACCTACACTCGTTGTCAAACCATGGGTTTTTCCTAGGTGGTGTCGTAAAACCCATCACATCAGTGGAAGGCTTTGACAATGATGCCTTTGATGGCTTGACAACGCGTCCGACCTTCTTGGGTTGTCTGCGCAGGTGGCGACTAACTTAGAGACAGATTCCGGGACACTCGATCGGCAAAGATCCTAGCAGTTCGTTGCGATTGTAGCTTTCCGACGTCAAACCGTGGTGTCCTTTCTCGACTCCGTTGAACTCTTGATATCCGAGTTCTTACCTTGGCTACAACAAGGAAATGGTGCGAGTCGATGTTGGCTCCTCGGAGCCTTCGGACATCGAGAATGCTCGAGGAGTGTCTGACGTCGAACGCAGCATGATCAATCTGGTTGACGGTTGATTGATTAGGGGACCGCCAGGTCCCTTTATGGATGTTGAGGTGTGGGAACCGCGTGCTAGAGATTACGTCCCGTGACAAAGTCCACCAGCCTGAGTCCATTATCGGATGTGGTGTCGTGCAGGCTGTGTTTTCCGAGGACTTTAGCAAAGATGTCTTCCTTATCCAGCTTTGCATTGAAATCTCCTAGAACGATCTTGGTGTCGAAGCTGGGGCACTGATCGTAGGTCCTTTCTAGGAGATCATAGAAGTCATCATTGCTGTGAATCGTTGTCTTTAAAAAATGTCAACATGAGAGCCGTCTGTGTCCGAGGCATGTGGTTGTCTCTGAATAATGGGTTTTTTTAGTTACTTAGTTAATCTCACACTCAACCCCCAAATGGGACTCCAGACTCTATTCTTTAACCCAGCGGTTCCGGCTTATCCGGTGTCGGTAACGTTGTTGAGGTTATGAGCGCCGCCGTTTGCCCTAAAGTCATAGGGCTATTTCGCCGCCTTCTCTTACCCAAGGCCCCGACCTGGCCTTTGAAAAAGCTTCTAGACCCGAGCTCAGAATATGTCAGAGTAGCTCTAGAAGGAGAGTGGCCCTACTGGCTGGAGTTTCGGATGTTCTCCAGCACCTCCGCCGCCATCCACAAAGGGTGACCCGAGTAATACTCGAAAATGCAGGTACACATCTGAGTTCCCGGATATGCGTGTATCAAGAGCCAACCAAATTTACCAAATACGTTGCACTCGTGTTTTGCCGTCGCAAACTCTCATCGTTTATATGTCATTGCCACGTATTCGGTGTTCATCGAGTTTAGCTCATGCAGATACTTTTCGTGGAGTCTTCGCTCTTATAGTGGTACATGCAGCTTTGTGTCCTAAAATACAATATTTTTATTCTTTTTGATTTGACCCCTTGCGGCAGCAGAATCCACACAATTTGCTTTACAAACCGGCGCCATCCTCTTTAGAGACCTCGACACCAACTTCTCGGCAAGCACCGCCTATAGGACGGAGGCACCCCATAGGCATGCGACGCATTTGAAATCTTTTTAAACATCCCCGCCTGGATGACAGCGAATCCCGTCCACGTGCAGCCCAAGAATCCCTAGAGAAGCACATTCCTTTATGCTCACATAATTGCCCAATGCTAATTGTGTTATCCTTGCGGGAAGGATTTCGCCGCGCCGCCACCCCACCCTCCTACCAAACCAAAAGGACACGACGAACCCAAGAATCTCCGCCCACGGAGCGAACAAAAAGTACAAATGTCTTAAAACCCCCCAAATTGCCCATCAAGTACGAGGATGTGCAAACAAATTCCAAAGAATCATCTTGATTTGCAACTTTCTAACGTTGGACTTTTGGGAATGCGTGCGGACGCCCGCCTCGGGACACTCACCGCCAAAAGCAAAGAGAGCATTCCGACCGATGAGTGTCCTTGTGATTCTATCTTTTCACTTGATTGCGGGTGGGCGGTGTACCTTTTGCTCGAATTGGATTAGTCCTTCAAGTTGAAGTTAATTGAATTCGTGTCCGCAGGCGACGCGGTGTTTATTCTTTTTAGATCTTCTCTATGAATGCGAAGGTATTGCGAGTGTCTGAAGAGTGGCCTCGGCAGTCGAGTAGCTGGACCGTGGAATGGCATCTGACGAAGTAAGTCCGCGGTTAGGTTGCAACTCGCGAAGAATTTTCTGAGAATTGGTATTGATTTCAGGGCTGACCGAGGAGAAGGTGTCTCTACAGGAATGTCTATGACCTGAGGAGTCTTCAAAGGAATTTCTAGATGTTGGCGCCAAAGGGGGCATAATATTGTGCCATTCCTTAACATCTACGAGACCCTGTGGAGACTTCTTTTTATGAGAATCGATTGATGTGGCTGAAAGATCAAGACGTCCTTCGCAGAAGCACTTTGGTTTCAGAAACGTGGTCAAGGGCATAAAATAAAGCAACTTTCATCAAAGGGATATGGAGGTATTCAATCTTAAGGACTCACTCTTTTTTCAATCGTGGTACACATGCATCTACGAAGAATATCATGACTTCTTCCTTGCTCATGGATTGTTGTCGCTATTTGACTACAATGCCCTAGTTTATCGACAACTTTGGTTATTCTATACTGATATGAAGCCTCTAGAGTTTGTTTGTTTCCCTTTTTCGCAGGAACTGCCATGCCGATTTGAAAAATTAATTTCGCGTTAGATAGGTAGTTAATCAAAGAAATTTTAACGAATTTTTTGTGCGTTTGAAATTATAATTTCTCATCATAATCATCATCTTCTGACCCGCATGATCCACTAAAAGCGTCGTGTCGGTAAACCACCCACGAGAGATCTCCAGGCAACTCGATCCTCCGCCACCGACTCCAACTCAATCATGAATTATGCCTAAGTGTAAGCGGACGAGTTTATCGGCTTGGTCCACCAATCTCATCTTGGGTCTACCAAGTGGTCGCCTACCTGATGGAATCTCATTCAACGCCCGACTCGGATCTTGTGATGTAGGGGACATTTGAGCCACGTATATATACCATCGGAGTCCTTCCGTTCGAAATGGATTTGTTCCGTGCTGAAATAACTTTTTCTAGTACAGGTTTGCACAAATTGGAATCTGACAGTGTTGAGCAGAGATAAGGGATAATAGAGATATCCAAATTCTACCTCCCTTGCCCCTGGACTTCATCTGACAGCGTTTTTTATAAGTTTGTTCGTCCCGTGTCTTTGAATACGTGTGAGCTCTTGAAAACAGATGTGGATCGGCTGATACCCTTCCCCACCTTAGTAATGGGGTGAATTAGAGTTCTTATTTGAAAATAGCTCGTTATTTAAACGTTTTTTTCAAATTTTGGTGTTAAATTTTCAACACAGAATGGAGGGGTAAACGAACGAACAAAGCTGGTGTTCATGAAGTCGATTCACTTAAACTTTGAGCAATAGTTCCAATTAAATGATCATTGCAATAAATTTTTATTCATGAAAGTTCATATTACAATGGAAGAAAATTCTCTTAACAATACGAGTCGACTTTTGAACACCCTCCGAACAACATGTTACATGGATCGTACATGGATTGTGGACTAATTCAGAAATCTGCCGACAGTTTTCCCACTAAATTCACGAATCTGCAGCCATTGCGAACTAAAATCCACGAATCGGCCGCCATTGCGTTGTGGATCCATGGTTTGTGTAAGAGTGAAGTACAAGGGAATACCAAAACTTCTACACTTATACAAGAAATGGTCGAAGTTGGACATCTGTCAATACCTTATCTCTGGTGTTGAGCTGGCTGCAAATGTATGCGCCGCAACCAGATCGGCTTTGTCTAAAGCGTGGGAATTGAAGACGAGGCGGATTTCTTTATCTTTTTTACAAATGACTACAAGTTCTTGGTACCCTTGGGGCATAACACTTTTTTCCTCAACCTTTGGTCAGAAGAGAATTTCACACGTCATTTCTGGCCCATTTAAACTTTTTACGGGTTTCCTTGGTAGGGTTGGCTTTGTATGTCCAAAAATGTAACTCTCCCAACCTGACAGCCTCTTTACAGCTCGAGTCTTATCATGAGTTGCCTTGGACTTGATACTTTTCCCTCTATGAAGAATGAATGATGTCATTGCCACTGAGGATGAAAGTCCTAAAAAAGTTTTTAAGTCCGCTCCAATCGGCTTTCCCGTACAATCACACTGTCATCTTAGGAATTAGTTCTCTAAATGTGCGTGGTGATAACGAGTAATTACTTGACATGATACAATGGTCATGGACGAGCCTAGAGACGACAGTATGTGAACAGAATATTTATCAGGATGAGAGGAGAGAAAAAAGTCCAGGGAAGTGTTTGCGAAATGATCTGCAATGTCTGGTATTCGTGTGGGCTCATTTACTAGCTGGGTTAGATTGATTACCTCAGCAGAGATTTCGACGTACCTTCCTTCGGGTATTGTCTGGCCTGAATGGTATTGCCATTTAGAATTGTGTACATTGCAATCGTCCACAATGGCAATGGCGCGAGGATACAGGGATACAGTTCTTGAGATGGAAGCGCATCAAATTCTATAAATAAGCAGTAGTGAATTAAGTCCCTACGGACATGGAGTCTTAAGAGAAAATTAAATTCAGAGTAGAAAAACATACCGTATTGTAGATGGTGTTGGTAAGCTCCATCACTACGAACGTAGATAGCGTAGGATTGGTCAAGCTGGGCCAGTTTTGACTCAGCTTGGGAGATCTGTAATCAGGAAGGCCGAGCTTAGTGTGAAAGCCAAGTTAGCAGTTTTTAAATCGGTATTTGTTCCAACTCTCACCTATGGTCACGAAATTTGGGTAGTGACGGCAAGAATAAGATCGCGAATACAGGCTGCTGCGACGAGATTTCTTCGTGTTGTCTGTCGAATTACTCGCCGAGATAGAGTGAGAAACACGATAGTGAGCGAGGAACTCAACGTTGAGGAGCTGCTTCTCTGAACGGAAAGAGCTATGCTTCATTGGTTTGGTTGCACGAATGTCCCCACCATCACGACTTCCGAGGATGGCATTGAATGCGATTCCATCAGGTAGGCGACCACTTGGCAGGCCCAGGAGGAGATGGTCTTACCAAGTCCATAAGCTCGTCTGGTTACGCTTGGACAGAACCCCTGATGAGTTAGAGTCGATGGCGGAGGATCGAGTTGCCTGCAGATCTCTCGTGCGAGGACCACTTTAGTGGATCATGCGGGTCAGAAGACGATGATGATATTGATTAGATAGACTTTGCAAAAACTAAATTATAAATAACTTGAATGTTGTTTCATTGTACCTACTTATTACTCTAGTAATCTATTAACCTTATCTTCTTGATGAAATAAATAAATAAATAAATAATTTTAAAAGACCAGGAGAACGAACATTACGCTGATAGTAAAATTGCCTGAGAACAGAAATATTGTCTCATTGCATCAGTGTGGTTGAAGAAGGACTTCTTTGAATCTAAGATATGTCCTAAATATTTAAACACATCGACTCTTTCAACTTTAACATTGATTACAACAATGAGTGAATCGAGGCAGTGTTTTCATGGGATAACATGAAGAACGAGAAGAATTCAACAAGTTCAATTTAAAGCACTCAGGTTAGCGTAACCGTTTTCTGTTGTGAGAGATTAAAAAAACATTAATTTAGTTTTGTAAATTTTTACAAGACTTTGATCTAAGAAAAATGTAAAAAAATGTAAGTCAAAATAGGAACAACCAACATTATCTGCAAAAGCGGTAAGAGAGATTTTCAACCTTAGATCAAAAAGTGAGCTCATACATACAGTCAATCACTATAGGCACATCCAGTCAGCACAAAAATGAAGCAAAATTCACATCACAAAAGTAAGTAAGCACACATGTAAATCACATATGGAAATCTGCCCTTATACGGGTTTATCAGCTAGCAGCTGAAGTAGTCAATTTAGTGTCCACTAGTAAAAACATGTATGTGTTTGTTTATTTGAACTGTCTAATGAGTGACTTGAGCCAAAAGGGTTTGAAAGTAAAAATTAGATGGGCCATTTATTGGGGATCTAAATTTCGTTAGATTTTTTGTTTTGACCTGCTCTGTCCATAGTTTCTGAGATATCCTTATACTCTTTTTTCTTCTAAGTACCTTAATAATTGCTTTAGAAAACTGCATTTCTGATTTTTTTTTCTTTGAGTCCCGTTGAGATTACATTTTGCTTAAAACACAGACAATTTTATGCTGTGTAGTTACTTCTGTGATTGACTGTATGCATTAATAAGAGTATAGGGCCTAGAACAGAGCCCTGTGGAACTCCAGTATTAATTAATGTTCTGATACTCCCAACTTCATAAACCTAGTGTGATATCTGGCTAGCTGCCCACAGTTTTGCATAGAAGGTTGAGGTTGAGGTTCTTCTCCACCTGGGTGTGCCCACCTGTGGTTCCGTGGGCGTCCTCTATTGCGTTGTCTCACTGGTTCGGAGTCGAAGACTCTTCGGGCTGGAGCAGTGTCGTTCATACACTCTACATGGCCCAGCCATCTTAGGCCTTGGATCCGTAGTCGCCTGACTAGTCTCATGCCGGTGTACAGCCCATACAGATCGTGGTTGGAGCTTCTTCTCCAGAAACCGTCAACGCAAACAGGACCAAAGATCGCCCGCAGAGCTTTTCTCTCTAAGAAACCAAGGACTTCCTCATTCGCTTTTGAAATTGTTCATGCCTCCGCGCCATACAGCAGGATTGGGACGATCAAAGTCGTGTATAAAGTCAGCTTGGTCCTTCGAGCGATGACTCTACTACTCAATTGCCTCTTGAGCCCATAGAAACAGCAGCAGTACTGATGTTGTTTGTACTGTTTACTGTTGAGCCGAGGTAGACGAAGTCCTCGATTACCTCGAAGTTATAGATGTCCATTGTGACGCTCTGTCCAAAACGTCGATGTTGTGCGTATTTCTTGATGACAGCATAGAATTCGTTTTACCCCCATTCACCGCTAGACTCATTTTAGCCGCTTCCGCCTCAATGCCAGCAAACGCCTCATTGACGGCTCGCTGTGTTCTGCCAATCACGTCAATGTCATCCGCGTATGCTAGCAGTTGTACGGACTTCTGGAAGATCGTGCCTCTAGTGTTGGCGTGTGAGTCTTGCACGATCTTTTCCAGGATGATGTTAAAGAAATCACATGACAGCGAGTCACCTTGTTTAAAACCTTTTTTGACATTGAAGGTCTCTGTGAGTTCGTTACCGACCTTGATGGAGCAGCGAGAATTCTCCATCATCATCCTGCGCAACCTGACTAGTTTGGCAGGAATGTCAAAACTATACATTACGTTGTATAGCTCGTTCCTATGCACGCTGTCATATGCGGCCTTGAAATCGACAAAAAGGTGGTGGGTGCAGCTCTGGGGTCCTTTCCAGGATCTGCCGTAGTGTGAAAATCTGGTCTATGGTGGACTTCCCCGGCCTGAAACCGCACTGATAAGGACCCACCAGGTTATTTATAAACGGTTTCAGGCGCTCACACAAAACGGCAGAGAAGATCTTGTAAGCGATGTTCTGGAGACTCATCCTTCGGTAGTTGGAGCAGTTGAAGGGGTCTCCTTTCTTGTGGATTGACTGTATGTATTAAAAAGAATATCGGACCTAGATCAGAGCCCTGTGGCACTCCAGTATTAATTAATGTTCTGACAATCCTAACTTCGTCAACCTAGTGCGATATCTAGCTAGCTGCCCACAGCTTTGCATAGACGGTTGAGGTTGAGCTCCTTCTCCACCTGGGTAAGCCCCTTTAATCACGGACGTCCCACAGGGTCGGAGTCCATTACTCTTCGACCCGCAGCTCAGTGGCTCGATCTACATGGAACAGTCCACTTAGTTTGAAGATCTATACCCCCTACCTAACCTAACCGACGACTGGATGGCGCAGTTGGTAGAGTGACTGGTCTTGGTTAGCGGGAATCCCAATGACAGCAATGTTAAAAACGCTTTTATCTGGTTCAGTCGCCGTTGGGATTAAATTAACGTCACTATTGCTGGAGTGGTCAATCAGGTGCAGTAGTCTGACTAGCGGTATCCCAATGGAGCAATATGGTCTAAGTGTGCTGGTGAATGCACTAGCAGCCCCCCCTACCTAACCTTGAAGATCTAATGAGACCACTGCGCATCGGATCAGAAATGACGATAGGATGATAGGAATTATAATACATCCAGGGCTGCAAGAATCCGGTTTAATGAGATGTGGCATCAAGAGAAGCTTTCCATCTTCCAGTTTTCTATGGTAAATCAGTCCTCAAGTCAGCGAGTTCCTTATCCCGCTTAAGCCCACGACACACCTCTCCCAAGTCCATCCACAGTTCCATACGAAAAACTCCTGAACACGCGACAAAACACATATTATGTGACGCATGTACACTGTACAGCCGAGCTCCCTCTGCGCGACGTGTAACAACAATCCACGTGCTTCCCAGACCTGGCTGCTGACGGAGCCACAATGGTCGTATGTAGTCCCCCACACCTCCAAGGGAACAATATTTGTCAATTAAATTCACCCTAAACGGGGGAATGCCTGTTTGCACATGAGTGCGTTGTTATTGGGTCAAATATTTGTGTCGGATTTAATTAGATTTTCGGTCTGCGAGTCAAGCATACACCACGCGCATCAGCTATCCAATAACCTGTATTCCACGTGCTATAATTTGTTATTTGACATCAGAATCTGTTTTTTTTTTTTCTTTTCAATCTTACTTCGTACCCTCTGCGCTGCTAACTAGACGACCACCCGTTGCTGTGGGGTGCTCTCCGCCTAATGGGGAATTCTGAGAATTCTGACGCCGTTAATCATGTTTGAAGGAATGAAATCTTGTTGTGCGGATATTTCCTTCCTTCAGGTGATGATAATATAAAGATGACGCGTGTGTGTGTCGGCATGGGAGGGAAGCGTTTAGCGGAGGGAACCCAGCCGGTTGGAGGACGTGACTGTCGTTGGATTGAGAACGACAACGCTTTGGCAGGGTTAAGTGGAATATTTTGGAAATTCGGGGCAAACAGAGGACGAACGAAGGTCTTGAAATTAGATTTGAGGGCTACGCTGCACGTGACGTGACGCGGACATTGGCCCTGTGGTCTTGATGCGTCAATTTATGAGTTTTATGAGTTGTATTGTCAGTCTATCGTTGAGGTCATCTGATGAGGGATGCAGGCTGTCAAGTACTTGGTTAATACAAGACCATATTAGAGGTCGTGACGCGTGACGAGTTTTTCGTTACATGTGTCAAATTTATCGTGAAGTGTGACACTTGAAAAGAGACACATTTAAAGTGACACTTGGACAGTGACGCTGGATAAGTGAATTTTAGAGTTACGTGTGACGAATTTTTCGTGACGTGTGACGTGTCACGGTACCATCGTGTTGAGCGATATTGCACGAGAATAAAAATGATCTCTTTTCTCAATCGACTCAACCATCAACATAAACTACGCTCTTGAGTGAAAGAGAGGGTGGCCAACGATCGGGTGAATCAGAGAGGACATGCATTGGCAATCGTCTTTGTGGTGGTGTGGTCGATAGTTTACTCGTGGTAGCTATGCATATTTCTAACTTAATAATCGTGAGGTATAAGGAATTTTTCAAAACGATAAAAAAGGATGTGTAACGACTATTTCGCGACGAATGCTCTGCTTGCCCTGTGACAGTTGAAGATTGGGACTTGAGAAATGACGTTTGAAAAGTCAGGAGTAATGTGACGTTTGTTGAATTAACCGTGATACACATTTCTACAGTTGATAAAATGTTGCGTGACTGAATTTTTCATAAAGCACAAGATTTTCGTAAAATGTGACAGGTCTTGTGAAATGTGACGAATTTCTTTGATTGAAGTGTGACGCTTGATATAAGTCCCTTAGACAAATTTTACGTGACATTTGACGAAGTTTGAAGTTTTCGTGACGTGTGAAGTAGAAGTAGAGAACTATAGATAGTTTATGCAAGACTATCGACAATTACCGATAGTTTTCGATAACTTCTTTTTCATTTAGGAAGATACGTAATTTCTTGAAAATAAAATAGAAAAAATAGATTTGAAAGTTTTTAATTGTTTAGCCACAGTTATTTGTTGTATTTATTTAATAATTTTAAGATATTTAAAATTTATTATTTATTATTTTTTTTTTTATTATTTATTAATTCACTTAATTTACTTTCTCTATATAATAACTATGTCCATTTGTTCCGTTATTTTCAAGCATTTATTAAATTGCTTGTTTCTTGTTATTTATTATGTTTCTCTCGAACTCATTACGAACTTGGAAATGAACTCATCTCAACACTTCTCTCTTCCCCCGACGAACTATATATTTGGCATTATTTCTGCCCTATTTTTTATTATTTTATCTATGTTTAATGAAGGTTTTTAGTGGCTTTTCCTTCAAATCAACATAAAACTATAATATTTGCACATTGATTGACAATTTGTATTATTTTCTAGATGTAAGATTAAATAATAATCAAATCTCTGTAAGTAAATATTGTAAATAATTAATTGTAAAATTCTTGCCACAATAAAATACATAATAATAATAATAATAATAATAATAAAGATATTTAAATTTTTAGAACTGATTCTTTAGCGTATTATTTATTTTTTTACCACTTACACTGGAAATCCTCTCAGACAGTTGAAAAGAAAACCTGACTTTTATATTTCAACATCAAATGTAAGTAGGCGCACTTTGTGTCGTTTGTAATTTTCACTAATTTTTCTCTCTTTGATTTCGACATTCATCTGAGTAACACGTAATAAATATTCAATTTATCAAAACGTATTTGCTTTTATTTTCATAATCATTACACAGACTCCAATGATGATGTTGGAAAAATCAGAAACTATTGGGAGCATTCGTGTGTACGTGTGAATTGTTAAACTTTTCTTTAACAGAAAATTAGCTGAAGTTGAACAAACCCCCTTAATACTTCGTTATGGACAACATTGAATGGTCGAAAATGAGTGGCAAATCATTAAGGCCAAGGCTGCATCCAGTTCATTTTTTCCTTGAGGTTAAAGCTGGTACCTTTTGTCATGCCCTTTTAAAAAAGAGACTGACTGATCGGACATTGGAACGTAGGTTCTTGGATTTGCAGATTTAATATTTTAATATTTTAATTCTCATAAGAATTTGGATGAAATTGTTTTAAATTATCAGAAAGGTCAATCTTAAATTGAATCTTAAGTCTTATCGTATTACCTCTAGTATTATATTGCTCATTGCACAAAGAAATTTTGGGTAATTTGCCATCTGAAGATGTCAGGGAAAAATTCCATTTGAGTGAATTCTTCTTCTTCTTTATTTGGCGCTACAGTCCGGGGTGGACCTGGGCCTCAACCAACAAGCCTCTCCAGCTAGCACGGTCTCTGGCTAGCTGTCTCCAGTGTCGCACGCCAAGTTGGTTGAGGTCCTTCTCCATCTGGGTGCGCCACCTTAAACGCGGGCATCCTCTGTTGCGTTGTCCCACGGGTTCGGAGTCGAAGACTCTCCGGGCCGGAGCTGAGTTGTCCAAACGCTCTACATGGCCTAGCCATCTTAGGCTTTGGATCCGAAGACGGCTGACTAGACTCATGTCGCTGTACAGCCCGTACAGTTCGTGGTTGAATCTTCTCCTCCAGAAACCGTCAACGCAAGTAGGACCAAAGATCGCACGCAGAGCTTTTCCCTCGAAGATACCAAGGACTTCCTCATCCGCTTTTGAGATTGTCCATCCCTCCGCGCCGTACAGCAGGACTGGGATGATCAAGGTCTTATACAAGACCTCTTGGTCCTTCGAGAGATGGTTCTACTACTCAATTGCCTCGTGAGCCCATAGAAAGAGCGGTTGGCAAGAGTTATTCTGCGTTTCATCTCGGTACTGGTTTTGTTTTGTACTATTTACTGCGGAGCCGAGCTAGACGAAGTCCTTGACTACCTCGAAGTTATAGGTGCCCATTGTGACGCTCTGTCCAAGACGTCGATGTTGTGTGTCCTTTCTTGATGACAGCATATCCTTCGTTTTGCCCTCATTCACCGCTAGACCCATTTTAGCCGCCTCCGCCTCAATGCCAGCAAACGCCTCATTGACGGCTCGCTGTGTTCTGCCAATCACGTCAATGTCATCCGCGTATGCTAGCAGTTGTACGGACTTCTGGAAGATCGTGCCTCTAGTGTTGGCGTGTGAGTCTTGCACGATCTTTTCCAGGATGATGTTAAAGAAATCACATGACAGCGCGTCGCCTTATCTTAACCCTTTTTTGATATTGAAGGTCTCGGTGAGTTCGTTACCGACCTTGATGGAGCTGCGAGAATTCCCCACCGTCACTTTGAACAACCTAACGAGCTTGGCAGCTAGACTGTCAAAACTAGACATGGCGTTGTATAGCTCGTTCCTATGCACGCTGTCATATGCGGCCTTGAAATCGACAAAAAGATGGTGGGTGTCGAACTGCATCTCTTGGGTCTTTTCCAGGATCAGCCGTAGTGTGAAAAATCTGGTCGATGGTGGACTTCCCTTGCCTGAAGCCACACTGATATGGACCCATTAGGTTATTTATAAACGGCTTCAGTCGAGTACACAAAACGGCAGAGAAGATCTTGTAAGCGATGTTCAGGAGACTTATCCCTCGGTAGGTGGCGCAGTTAAAGGGGTCTCCTTTCTAGTGGATCGGGCTAACGATACTGAGATTCCACTCATCGGGCATGCTTTCCTCCGACCATATCTTACAGATGAGTTGGTGCATGTACCTTACCAGATCATCTGCAGTTGCCTTAAAGATTTCAGTCCGTCCGCACCGGCAGCTTTGCTAGACTTCAGTCTTGATATTGCTATCTTGACCTCGTCTAAGTCGAGGGGCGGAATTCTCATCGATCATCGTCCATATTGAGTGGAACAGTCTGCCTGACAGCGGTATTGGAGTCTTCCTCGCCGTTTAACAGTCTACAGAAATGATCCCTCCAGATTCTCAGTATCGACTGCGAATCTACTACTAGTTGTCCATTCTCGTCCCGGCAGGCTTCTGTCCGAACCTTATATCCACTGGATAACTGTTTCACCCTCTGGTAAAACTTTCGGACATCGTTCCTACCGTAGCACCTCTCCATCTCCTCGATCGCGCGCTTCTCGTGCTCTTTCTTCTGAGAAGCCGGGTCTCATCCCTTCGTCTCTGTTCGTAGAGCTCACGAACAGCTCCCGTCGTTCGTTGCAGCGTTGCTTTGTAGGCTTCCAGCTTCGCTGCATGTGCCAGCCTACACTCGTTGTCAAACCATGGGTGTTTTCTAGGTGGTGCCGTAAAACCCAGCACATCAGTGGCAGCATCTTTGATGGCTTCTTGACAACACCTCCAATCTTCTTCGATTGTTTGCGCAGGTGGCGACGAACTTAGAGAGAGATTCCGGGAGACTCGATCGGCAAAGATCCTAGCAGTCCGTTGCGATTGAAGCTTTCCGACATCAAACCATGGTGTCCTTTCTCGACTCCGTTGATCTCTTGATATCCGAGTTCTTACCTTGGCTATAACAAGGAAATGGTCCGAGTCGATGTTGGCTCCTCGGAACGTTCGGACATCAAGAATGCTGGAGGAGTGTCTGACGTCGATCGCAACATGATCAATCTGGTTGACGGTTGATTGATCGGGGGACCGCCAGGTCCCTTTATGGATGTTGAGGTGTGGGAACCGCGTGCTAGCTACAGAGAGATTACGTCCCGTGACAAAGTCCACCAGCCTGAGTCCGTTATCGGATGTAGTGTCGTGCAGGCTGTGTTTCCCGATGACTTTGGCTAGATGATGTCTTCTAGAGATGTCTTCCTTACCCAGCTTTGCATTGAAATCTCCTAGAACGATCTTGGTGTCGAAGCTGGGGCACTGATCGTAGGTCCTTTCTAGGAGATCATAGAAGTCATCCTTGCTGTTGTCATCTTTGTCCTCTGTCAGGGCGTGGGCGCAAATCAGTCTGATGTTCCCGAATTTTGCCTTTATGCGGATTGTTATGAGGCGTTCGCCTATACAGACAAAGATTAAGACTTTTTGCCTAAGTCTGCCTCGAACAACAAATCCACATCCAAATAAGAGCCTCTCCCTGTTGCAATCACCGTAGTAGATGTCTCAGTTTCTCATCCTCTTCTTGCCCGGCCCATTCCACCGCACTTCCTGGATGCGGTGATGTCTGCTTTGTAGCAGTTCAGGGCTTCCGCGAGTTCTTCGGCTGCAGGTGGTCTGTTAAGGGACCTAACATTCCACGTGCAGAACCGAAAATCGTTGTCCTTGTAACGTTCGCTGGGGTCGTCAACAGTTGGTTGTCTCTGAACCATAATATTTTTACGTGGTGAGGGAGTTAACCCCACGCACAACCCCCAACTGGGAGGATTTGAGTGAATTATCTTTCTTTTTACTGTATCTCTTGCTCTCTTATTTCCCGCTTGGAATATTTTTATTCGATTCTTTAAAATACATACAATACACACGATATTTTAATTACCTTCTGCTTCGTGAAGCCGAAATCTACCAACTATTTTATTTGAAAAAAGGGAAAAAACGTACGGTTGTAAAAATGTTAAAGTTATTTACTATTACTGGTAATTTGAAAACTGGTCCCGTATTTGATTTCAAATTATTGACAGTTTGAATTGAAAACAGTTGATGTTGAATTTTCAAATTGAGGTTAATCTGTGGTATTTGGCTTATCGCTTTGTGGACAATTTTTGGCAATTTATTGCTTTCATAAATCACTATCCAAGAACATCGATAGTAATAAGAAAAAAATATCGATAGTGACAACTGTCCGAATATATATATTTTTCTCAGAAACTACAAACCCGATTTCGAAAATTCTTTTTGCTTTAGATATGTCGTTTATCGAAGACATTTCATCGAATTTATTGAGCCGATAAAATTATAATGACATATATTTTAAGAAACGCAAAACTACGATCAAAACGTTGGAGAATACGACACAAAGCTGAACAGAAAGAGATTAAGAGCAAGAGAGCATACACCCACAGCGTGACGATTACTACGTCTCGCATAAGTTTCAATGTGTGCTGTTGGCCGCCTGTTTCCTTAATTTGGCCTCAGTGCTGCCAGATATTATGAGCGAATTTCCCATTCTCCGATCTCGAAATTCCCCTTTTTCCTTTTTTTTCTGATGAGTTACCCCATGAATTCACAACGGTAATTTTTCTTTGAACAATGCCAGTATAACGTACATTTTTACTCTATTTCAAACAAAAATTAAGCCATGTTTTGAACCAAGTATAAAACACTTTCTTGGTTCGAAATGAATGTACCTTCATCAACTGCAACTAAACAGCGAAATTCGCAGATTTTCTAAAAGGAGTCTGTTTCCATTTAAGATCATACATTTTCAATGATCTTAGAAGTAACTAAAGTTCTTCCGAATATATTCTTAATAATGGTACAAGGTGGTCAGTATTATGGCGAGCCACACTATGCTAGCAAATAATGCACATAATATTTGTCCATCACATTCATCACAGGGAGTTCAAAAAACGTTCTCTTAGTGTATGTATGCCCTCAGCTAAATAACTGATGATTGCTGCGATGATCTTACAGCTCTACAGTCCGGGGTGGAAATGGGCCTGAATGAGATCAAGGATCATCTACCGATTTTGTTTCTCTCCGATTATTTCAATAAAAAATAATTCTACTAATATAAAACCAAGGAAAAGACATGAATTTTTAAACCAAAACAACCAAAACATGTTCAAAGTTTTCAGTCGAAAAGTATAAAATAGTAGATCTATCTATATTCGAGACCAATTGTGGAGTATTTGTATGATCTGCATGACTAATGATACCTTCCGTTTGAAACTTAAAGTTTGAAAGGCAATATTTCGTCATAAGGAGGAAAATTTGTCAAACATGTTCAATTTACTCCTTCGAACCTAAGTCCTTGAACACTATATGGGGAATCCCAAATTATGACCTGATTGACTTGGAGAAAGCGTTCGACAACATTTGGTTGGAGGGCCTCTTCCTCAAGCTGGTCAAGTTCGGCATAAGTAAATCGTTGCTATACATGGTCTCTGACATGATTGCAGGTAGAAAGTTCGTCGTGAAAAGTGGTGATGTAACTTCTGCCACGGTTTTGACATCAAAAAAGGTCTGCAACAGGGGGCGGCTGGTTCGCCGATCTTGTTTTCCATATTCACTGCAGATCTTAATTGCGTACGCCGACGATCTAGTAGCGTACAGATCATTACCGAAGGTAGAAGTGATAAATAACTTGTTGCAATGTGACTTCGAACAAATCCAGCGATTTTGCGACGACTGGAAGTTGGTAATTAACTTCCAGAAGTGTGAAACAATCTTTTTCAGGACGCCATTGTACATGGCATCTTGGGATACACGCATAAACTGGCGTAAGTTCGGCATAGTTGACCCGCAGGAACGGGCTTTGGATGTGAAAAGTGTAGTAAGGTATCTTGGCATATGGTTGGATCAATATCTGTATTTTGACAAACATATAGATATTGCTCTGACAAAAGGCAAGAGGGCTGTTTTACAGCAGCCAACTTGATACCAGGGTGAAAGTAATCTGCTACATGGGCCTAGTACGGCCAATTATGTTGTACGGTTGTCCCCTGTGGTTCAATGTGAGTTCTTCCTAGATGGAAAAGATAAGTTTGTTCGAGAGACAGTGTCTTAGGAGCTGTCTCCGGTTGTATCGTACAACCGCCTCGGAGTACAAGAAGTTCTATCCTAACGAGGTCCTGTACAACGAGGCATATTTGAATAGGATTGATAATTTTATTATTAAGTTAATCAGAAGCCACATTGCACGAGCTATGATTTCTTCCAACAGTCTGATCTTTGGGGGGCTTACTACCCCAATATTATGTACAATGAAAGAGTGCGCCATAACGGCCTTGTTTCACCTGAAGCATTTCTATATTTCGACACAATTGGCCTCATACAAGATCTACAAGGACATCCTGTCATCTTCCATGTCGTACGCCGAACAGGCGACTCCAATACGATTCGGATGTCGCTCGCACCCGCGAAGATCTTCTTCGGTTCAGTAGAGCGATCCCCGCTCGAGATAGGAAAGAGTCTGCCAAAGAACGGCAAATTTACCAGTATCCGCCACCTCTAGCTTTTCTTAGTGATCAGGTAGTTGACCATAGTGGCGAACTTACATAGGTTTTTAAGGTAGTTTCCAAGAAAAAAAAAAAGTAATTAAATCCAAAAAAATGTATAAAACATAATAAAACCAAAAAAAAAAAATTAAAACAAAAATCGGATGCAAAAAAATCCAGAAAAATAAATAAATAAATAAAACAAAAAAAGGTGCACCACGACGTATAAATTATATATGTTAGGCATATTCATAACATATACGCCGTGGGGAACGTTTCCGTACTGTAACGGACATATTTAAGATAGTCTTCAGTTTTATATCAGGGTAAGTTAGTACAAGGTAGGTTAAGAAGTTAAGGTTGCCAAGTTTTTTTTTTATAAGTTTTCTTGGTAAATGATAAATTAATAAAAGTCTGTCAAAGACTAAAAAAAGAAAAAACGTAGATTAAGCCGAAAGGCACATTTAGGAAAACATTTGAGTAGCTTGGAGTCAGTAAGTGCCAATTGCTAAGTTAGTAGAGTACTAGTTTTAAGTAATTTTGTCTAGCAAGTAAGAAACATCCATATGCATAAAACAAAACTACAAGAAAAAAAAATCCCAAATTATGAATGAGTGGGTATTCTAAATGAAACCTCATCAACGAGCAATATATATTGTTATAAGTAGAAATGAATTATTTATTACAGAGGTGCCCGAATTATCCTCCATTACCCCTTAACATTTGTGACAACTGTTTTTTAAATCGTTTTCTTAAAACAAAATGAGAACAGAGAGCGGCATTTAGATTATTTTGTGAAAAACCGTCAAAAATTGATGAGTATCTGTCAAATCAGCTGTGAAGTCGGCCATCTTGGTAGTTTTACAGCTATAAACGTATATCATGTTTTTTTTATTAATTCAGCTATTGTAATATTTTTCTCATTGGTAACAACTAGGACGTTGCTGAAAATTGAATCAATTAAAGCGGTGCAGCAATTGCTTTAATGCAATATAGCTTTTGCAGAGTAAATATGTATGTTCTTTGCCATTTTATAGCGCTTGATTAACTTACCGGTTATCAAAGTTGAATTGAAGAGGATTACTTTAACCTTAATTCATTGATTCAAAAATCGAGATTTCAGTCAACCATATTCTAAAAAAAGTAGCAAACAGATGTAGATGATTAGATGATTGACGTAGATGATTGTCATGTCCGATAGCCAAAACGTGACAAGTCACTCTCTCACTTCTTCTCACACTTCAGTCGGTATTGTGAATTCCGGGTTTGCCAAAAAAAGTTATAATATAAGCCGGGAAGATTATCCATAATTTTCACGCCAATTCTTGAATTCGGACTCTTTTAGCCTTTTTAAGAAAAATTACTCCAATTCTGATTTTCAACAAGAAGGCCGTGAGAAGAAACCAAAACATTTTACTAGATTTTTAAAATTATAATAAAATCTGGACAACACAACTATGAATTGCAAAACTAAAAATTTTTCAGTGAAAACAATTGGATTTTTGAGTAAAGTATACAAGTTTCTTCAAACAAATGATATCGATTTTATTTTCCATTTACCATATTTTGTTCTACCAGATTATAGATTCACCTTTCCCCTTTTACCAAATTTCATACCGGCATTCCCCACAATCTGGCGACACTGTTTGACTTATTTTCTTTTATGTCTGACTCTCGCTCTCGTTTACAGAAAGCCATTTTAAATATCAGGCAGATCAATCGCGTTCACAAGTCACTGACAAGAATTTTGCTATTTTCACGAAAATTGTTAAAAATTAAAAATGCCTCGAAGAAATTCTCTCTTTTCTAAGGAGTCCATTGCAGAAAACCTCGCGGCACAGCAAGTTAAGATAAAGGCTAACGACCCTCCGCTATTTCTCAGCTCCTTCCGGATTTGATCCCCCCTACACATTTGTTGCACAAAATATTGCCTAATGGTTACCAAAATCTACCAAAGTTTCTCTGCCAAGCATATCGAATCTTCCATGCACACAATCATTCCCTCAGAGTATCAAATGCCAGTGTTCCCCGTGCTTTAACGATCAAGCTGTTACCTCCGGAACCGAACAACAAGAGCACTCCCTTAAAGTCATGCTTTGGTTACCTTCGCACTTCTCACGTGTTCATTTGATGGTGCTCCAGTGAAATGCCGCGGAAGTTATTATGATGGCCGACACACGCCGCCACTCCTAGAAGAGTCGAGTCATGTCTAGCATCTGTTTTCCGTTGTTTCCCTCTCGGAGGTTTCCTGGCGCCATTAATTCAACCACAGATGCTCCACAGCCCCAAATTGTATATTTTAATGACTCCGTCGTCGGCATCCCCCGCACAATCCACACCTGCTTGCGCAGCTCATATCCACCTCCAGAATTTTATGGGTCCCCATAAGACATTAATGGAATTAGGACAGCCTCCGGCATAATCACTTCCATCGATCCATCAAAATTGCTCATAAAACAATAAGCCGCCAGCCAGTGTGATCCGTCGTCCATCGACCAGCAGCTGCCGCCTTCGGCTGTGCCACTGGGAGACGGCAATAAAAGCCTGGAGCCCTGTAAGCGGCCATAAAATCAGCCTCCCGAAGTGTTAACCGTCCGGATAGACCGGTTAATGCAACGGAAGCGTCACACAATGACAGTGATGTGCAGCCATAAAAGGAAAGTCAAATGATGCTCCTTCACAAGCACCAGAAATCGTAAATCGCTGGCGAGGCTCCTCAGCTGGACACATCCCCGCCAATAGCCGCTTAAAGACCGAGGACTCGCCAAAGGATTGACGCCGCACCACCGCCCGCCTTTTTCATGTCCACCTCGAACAAGGACTAATTGAGTCCTTTATCGGTCGGAATCTCGAGAATGCAAGCGAGATTCACTTGACCCGGCTGACGAACACGGCATCAGAGGGACAGCTGCTCGTCGAGGCGAGTAGGAATTCCACATGTCTGCCGGCACGGGCGTGATGCTCAATTGTTTGGACACGGAAAAGGAGGGAATTCCAAGGAATGATGGCTGTTCGAGTTGAAATTGAATACATTCTCTTTTTGAACAGAAAAGGTTGGGGCTCCTTGGCAGACATGTGATATTCATGCTCGGGCGACACGAAATCATTGTTCCTTTGAAGTTGTACGGATGACGGGGGAGGGGAGGTCGGGCGATGGATGCAAAGACGAGGGGCACTCTCAGAAATGCATATTTCATGAATGAGATGACAGAAATGCAGGGTGAATGTTTCATTTTCGTTTGATTTTCTCGAAAAGACTCCTGTTTTGTGGGTCAGATGCAAATCAGTCTTTGGAATCTACGTCGACTGGATCGTGATGGATTCGTGGAAATGGAGAGTGGTCTGCGTTTCTTCTACCAGTTTTCATTAATTCTGTAAACAAAGCCGTACACTAATTAAACAAAATATCTCGGCATGGATCTCGATGCGAAACTCAAGTGGAAGGCCCAGGTGAAAAAGAAACGGGGTGAGCTCGAACACGGGTGTAGGGAAATGTACTGGTTACTTGGAAGGCACTCCATGTACAACAAACTGCTATTATACAAGCAAGTACTGACGCCTCTATGGAATTACTTTTTAGTCCTTTCAAAATAAAATTATACGGGATGTTGCGAAAGCTATCTTAGGAATTGTGATATACAAAGGGGCCTAGGGATAACTACCGTCGACGAAGAAATAACAAACTCCGTCCGAAAGATTAGAATCAGCCTTCATGGTCATTGTAACAATGCCGTCCTCCAAACTTTGGACATGAGCCGTTTAGAACGCCGACTCCAACGCACGAGACCTCTCCATTTGTCGCAGTAATAACAAACCAACCTAACGATGGTTACGGCAGGTGATTTTACCGAAGGTCTACCTGTTAAAAGTTAACTACTAAACTTAGTTGTAGTACAGTAGTACAACCAAAAGGGAAGAGTGTTACTAGTCAGTAAAAATCTGACTCTACTATTATGACACCGGTCACATAGTGTCTTGTTGAAGATTTTCACCAACCCAAGAAAGAAAGAGAACATAAATCCTATATTGTATGGAAGTTTCAAGCATGTTGGATCTGGGCACATGGCTTTCGGCGAAGTTGTCCAGCATCCGCGATCGTTTGCTCATTAAACTGGAGTTTGGGTCTTCTTCGCCTCTTCGAACCGGTCTAGGGTAGGATTGGAAGCCAAATCTTTCCCTTTTTTGCAAGTCGCCCAGCTTTCAGTTTTACATAGTAAAAATATATTTAATTTTGTAGAACATGATTTTTGGCTATTCGAGTCCCAAAATGGAGGCAGGTTTATCTGGCGCCCGGCACGGGATGCAGCTTGCAGTATTCTAGTCCCTTAACTGTCACATCGGCCCGAAGGACTATCAAAGCAAAGGATTAAATGAAACTCCCTCTACATCTACTCCACTGTCACTGGCCCTGTATCTAGTTTCCGGATCCACCCTAGAACACCCATGGCATGGGAACCTCAAAAAGTCCTTGAAAAGTAAAGGTCACCCGAATGGTCTGTCCTTCCACCGAAATGTCAGAATAATGCTGGTCCCAATCAAAGGACACAGTCATGGTTTGTTATTGAAGGAAAAACTCCGTCGGCCGATGCAAATCAAATTCGACAGAAATTTGCGAATGCCGCCCCCGACCAAGGGCAGAAAATCAAATTTGACCAAAATATTAAACATTTCGACCGGACATTGCCGGCCGTCCCACATCGACTTCAGCAGCTTGCGGAAGGCCCCGACTCGGCAAATCCAATTAAATGTGCACGAATAAATTTGCTCTCCACTAGGCGAGACCGAATACTGTGCTCAGTTCGATGGAGCTTTGTCCAGCTTCCAGGTGGGATGTGCACCTACCAGAGATTCATCTAATTTGTGCCTGTCGAAGGGAAATTGAATAGCCATTGTATGGTCCGGCAACAAGTAACAAATTCTGTGTGGTTTTGAATTTTAATTTGATCCTGGCACTCATTGGAGTTAACATTGATTATGGGACTTGTTTTGTGCGTGAGCCGGCAACTATCTCACTAATTGGGGTGTCGAGTGCGAGCTCTGCGTGAGGTTGAGTGTGGTATTGGTCGTGTAGGGAGCTACGGTTATATGTCCACTGCGAATGGAACATTTTAGAAGAATTTCTAGCAAATCATGCATTTCATAGGGAATTCCACAAGAGAGCAGAGTTTCATATACAAGGAGTCTTCTACATTTTACTAGAAAATGTCTTGTATACGAATGTTAACTCACTGAATCGAAAAAAGCATTGAACTGGGCTGTTACTGTGACAAGTGAATTTGTAGAAAGTTTCAGCCAGAAATGAAGTATTTCAGAGATTGCCTTGATTGAACTAGTCAATCGACGAATTTGAGTCCCTTTTTTACGGATGTTCATGAATTTTTTTTTTAATTTATTTATTTATTTATTTATCTAAAATCTACAAATTACATATGTATTAACAGATTTTGTGAAGTGTTTTATAATTGTACAATATTTAATGATAAGTTAATACTTTATTTCAGAACTCAATACATTTTAAAAAGAAAAAAAGGCTTAAAAGGTTACTCTTAAAGTGCTGTCTGGTATGGGACAGATCCAAATGTTGTGAATGTTCGTTAAAAACACGAATTATTCTTGTTAATGGTTCGTTTTTACCATAGTCTGTGCTATGAAACCTTTCAAATAAAAAATCCCAAGTACGGAGTGACCTTGAAGGCATATGAAATTGAATCTCAGATAAGAGACATGAACATTTTATATGATTGCAGAGTATATCCCTGACAAATATAATATCGTGGATAGTGCGTCTAGTTGATAGAGACTTTATACCAAGCAGTTGGCATCTAGCTTTGTAGCTAGGATGAAAATTCCAGTGCATTTTAAAGAAGATGTACTTGGTGAATCGCTTTTGAACTTTTTCAATACGTTCGGAAAAAGTGCTGAAAGCCGGGTTCCAGACTACGACCGCATATTCAAGGAAAGGTCCGACTAGGGAAATATACAGTGCTAATAAGGCAACTGGATCAGTAAATCCTTTAGTATTACGTTTGATGAAGCCGACTGCTGAGTTGGCTTTTGCTAAAATATGAGAGATATGATTTTGAAACGAAAATGGGGAGTTAAACATAACACCCAAATCCTTGACACTGCTTACAGTCGAAAGATATGAATTAACAATTGAATAAATAAATTGGATTTGAAAAGCTGATTTCGTAAAAGAGATATAATTGCATTTACTTAAGTTAAGACCAAGTTCATTATTTACACACCAATCAAAGATGCTGTTTATATCTGATTGAAGCATGATACAGTCATTAACATTTTGAATTGTTTTGAATATTTTCATGTCGTCAGCATATAGCAAACATCTACTGTGTTTAACTGAGAGAGTAATATCGTTAATGAATATTATAAATAATAAAGGGCCAAAGTGCGGTACACCCGACCAACATTGAATTAACTTTGATAAGGAATTACCAATCTTAACTCTTAGGGTTCTATTTTGGACGAAGGAAGATATCCAATTTAGAAAATTGGAATGGAACCCAAACGCTTTGAGTTTGTTTATTAAAAGCGAGTGGTTGACGGAATCAAAAGCTTTAACGAAATCAGTGTAAATTGCATCAACCTGTTTCTTGTTTTCAATCTCATTGATCACGAAAGAAGAATAAATTGATAGGTTAGTAGAAGTCGATCGTCCAGATATGAAACCGTGCTGCGCTTCCGATATGTGCTCTTTGATTAAGAATTCAGTCTTATTCTTGACTATACATTCAAATAATTTTGGAATTGCCGAGAGTTTGCAAATTCCTCTATGGTTTTCCACATTATTCTTAGAGCCCGATTTGTGAATTGGAACTAAGAATGATTCTTTCCAATTATCTAGAAAAATACCTTCAGATAATGATAGATTGAAAATGTGTAGAAGAGGACAGTAGAGTGAGTCAGCACAGTATTTAGGAATAATGGATGGTATACCACCCACTCCACGGTTATTCACGAAATAACGTTAATGCCATGCTCTGATTGGTCAATTTGGCTTATGAAGACGTTAAGTCTTGAGGGGAAAGAGAGGTAGAGGTCGTACCGTAGTACTTCATTTCATGTTGCATGCACAGCTTCATTTGTCCGGAATCTTAAAATGGGGCAAGCTTTGCCATTTTGCTGATGAGAAAACATTCACCATTGACGAGTAGTTCAACGAATAGAATTACATCATCATGCGTCTGGATTCCTCCCGAGAGTTCAAGTATAAGACCGTCCAGGACTTGTGATGGTTTGGTGGGGAGTCGCTGTTGAAGGCCAACAAGATGCATTTACAGGGACACCCCCACTCTCGATTTCAAATTTTGACGAACTTCAATCTGCTGGCAAATGAACATACATTATTTTTTTGGCTTGTAACTTTGCATACATTTATTTGAAGACTTAAGAAAGAAGAACAAAATTTTACATAATTTTTGCTTTTGTTATTTTTTGTGATCAAACAAAATCCCTTCTTTTCGGCGGCGCATGTGATTTCCGCTCACTGGAACCAAAAATTCCAACGGGACTAAAAAAAAAAGCGAAAATGAGTACATGTTTGGCTCTGGTGTGAACTAGGATTATTAATTTCGAACGAAAATTAACAAAATGGCGGGATTTTGAAATTGTTGTTGTTGAAAATCGCCCTTTTTTAAAAAGAAAGTAAAGAAGGTCTTTACCGTTTTGATTTCTCCTAGTTCATACCATAGCTATATATGTCTAGAATAACGTACTAAAATTTGGAACCGATTGGATTAATAGGTTTTGGGTAACCTCATGCGCCAGTTGCTTCGAGAAAAACGCGTTTAAAGTCTTAAGAAACAAATTCTTGGGTATAAGACCTACCTACTTTCAATCGGCTATGCCTTATCCATATATACGACGACAACTATGTTCTGAGAAGTGCTACCTTGGCAGAGCTCAAGGAAGAACTAAAAAAGCTCAAACCAAAAAAAGCTCCTGGTTACGATTTAGTTACAGGAGAAATTCTTAAAGGGCTACCTAAGATAGCCGTTCTTAAGCTACTCTACTTAATAAATCCCGCGCTTAAACTTGTTCATGTCCCTAGTCCAGCCATGCACAACCAGCGGTCCTATTTAACATTTCCTGCGGCCCTAAACTATTATAATTTCCTTACATCTTTTACATAGAATTATAGAGATTTGAAATTTACAGTAGGAATTATTCTTACTTTTCAGTTTGAGTTTGTACTTTGACAATGTAACTTTACTCAGTTTTTTTTTTAATTTGTGTATCCAAAAAATAATATCTCGGTATCAAAACAACTTAAGAAACGGAAGTTAAAAGATGAACTGCAAAGTTTTCTTTTATCGAACATAAAGGAAACATTATATGTTTAATTAGTAAAGCAACAATTGCAGTGCCGAAAGATAATAACTTAAAAAGACATTTTCAAAATAAACATTTTGAATTTGATGAAAAGTATTCTGGTGCTTTAACAACACAAAAAATTACTCCAATGGTCCAACTATTACAAGCACATCAAGATATATTTAAAAAGTGCAATGAATCTGCAGAGCAAGCAGTTGAAGTAAGTTTTGATATTGCGAATTTAATAGCAAAATCGTCTCGACCGTATACCGGTGGTGATTTTGTAAAGAACTGCTTAATCGTAGCATCAAAAAATTTTATGTTGTACAAAATGCACCTCGAAATTTGATGCACCGACAGTTTAAACCGACTGACAATACAACGGCGTATCAACGATATTTCTGCTGATATCGCGACTAAATTTTCAAGAATATTCAAAAATTGTATCAAGTTTTCATTAGCTGTTGATGAATCTACCGATATAACTTCCATTGCTCAATTGTGTATTATGTCCGTTGTATAACATCAGATTATGAGATTTTTGAAGAACTCGTTGAGCTCTATCCAATGAAAGACCAAACAAGAGGATCGGATTTATTGCAGGCATTATTGTCTAGCATGCAGAAGCATAATTTGGATTTATCAAACCTTTCTGGTATAGTGACCGACGGGGCTCCTTCAATGATTGGTCCTGAAATCGGTATGACAACTCTTTAATCCGAACCTATGAAGCAAAAAGGAATATATACGAATTTTATGAAGTATCACTGCATTATACACCAACAAAATTTAATTGGCATAAATCTAGGTTTCGACCATGTTATGAAAGTTGAGTTGTGAAAGCAGTAAATTACATCCGATCACGTGGATTAAATCACAGACAATTTAAGGAATTTCTTAATGAAATTGAATGCGAATATGGTGATGTTTTGTACTATAATGAAGTTCGTTGGTTAAGTAGAGGCAAAATTCTGCAACGTTTCCTTAAGCTTATTGAAGAAATTAAAATGTTTTTAAATCAAAAAAGTCAGCCAGTGGATTATTTGAAAGATTCAAAATGGATATGTGACCTCGCGTTTTTAACAGCTATATGCGGTCATTTAAATGATCTGAACCTTGAACTTCAAGGCAAATCTCAATTAATCACGACATTACATGGTGACCTATCAGCTTTCAAGCGAATCAAGTAATCATTGTACCATTCCCAAATAACCAATAATAATACTTGTCACTTTTCCAGCTGCGTTAAAATATTTAAAAAATACAAGATGAACAGTAAACAATATGGTATTTATGTTCAACAACTGCAGCAATCTTCCAATGAACGATTTGAAGACTTTGACCGGTACAAAATACTGTTCACCACATTTGCTAATCCTTTCGAAGCATCACATGAAAATGCTGAATCAAAACTCCAACTTGAGCTTATTGACATTCAATGCAACGAAGAATTGAAGTCCAAATTTAAGGAAGGAGACTTAATGAACTTCTACAGATGTCTTCCTACAGACAACTGTCGACATTTACCACAAAATGCAGCACTTTGTGGAAGTTTATTCGGAAGTACGTACGTTTGTGAGCAAACTTTTTCAATAAATTTTAATAAATTCAAAGAAACCGACTTACAAATGAAAACCTTAACGCCGTGGTAAAAGTAGCAACAACAAATATTACTCCAGATGTAAAAAAAGTTAGCATCTAATATGCAACCACAAAAATCTCATTAAAAATAATTTGTTTTTGATTAAGTTACTTTAATATTTTGAATTATTTTGAATGTGAATTTTCTTGTTTCTGTAATAAGGTATATATGTAATAATAACTGTTTCTAGAATTTAAGTTCTTGTGATTGCCCAATTAATAATTTTCTAATGCGGCCCACAGCGATTAAAAGCTTGTGCATGACTGCCCTACTCAATGGAAAGTGGCAGAAGTTATAATGGTACCAAGACCCGGAAAACCACCATCGGATAAAATGTCCTATAGACCTATCTCACTACTCCCGATAATGTCTAGTGTTTCAAAAAATTCTGCTTAGATGCTTAAGCCCAATTGTGGAAGAAAAACAGCTTACTTCGTTTTAGAAGTAAACACTCAACTATCGACCAAGTACATCGTATAACTGATGAAATAGAAAAGGCATACGAACAAAAGCTCGTTTGTTCAGCCACATTTCTCGATGTTTCTCAAGCCTTTGACAAAGTTTGGCATGAAGGCCTGAAATATAAACTATGCCGATCTCTAACGGACAAACTGTATAGAATCTTAGCGAACTATCTCTCTGATAGGATATTCCATGTGAAGCAAGGAAATGAATACTCTGCTTTTAAAAATATAAATGCTGGTGTACCGCAAGGGAGTGTTCTCGACCATCTGCTATACCTATTGTATACTAGTGACTCACCACAAGAAGAACACACTGTTCCAAGCACATTTGCTGACTGATTTGGTAACAGCCAAAACGGTTGAAGAGTCTACAGCAAAATTGAGACGTTCACTAGATCAGTTACAAGAATGGTTGAACTTCTGGCGAATTGTTCCTAATGAAAGCAAATCAGTCAATATTAATTTCACTTATAGGCACGTTAATAACTTGCCAGTCTTCTTAAATCGTGTTCAAATACCTTTTAGCAATGAATCGAAATTGTTTTTTTTTGTGTTACTTTATTTCATGTAGAATCTTAAAGCTATCATAAATTGTTCATATCAAAATAAATTCAAATTCAGATAAAGCTTTAAAATTTTAGTGGAATAGTTAGGATCATTCTATTGTCAAAGACAAGAGACGAATGAACCATTAAGATTTAAAACATTTTTAAGTAAATATTGATGGCTGTCAATATGTGAAGCTGAAGATATTTAACAGTTTTCAGTATAATTTGTGCAATAATTTAAATTCCAAACCATTGCATTTAATAATGAATCCATTACTTCAAAATTCAAGGAAAATAAGAATGATTTCAATTTACTCAGAAAAATCTATCTGTGTCCCTCGCATCTCAGAGTAGCAGGTAAGCTCTTAAATAGAAGTGGCGCAGTGACCTTGTAGAAGTGTGAAAAGTGTGATTTCCTTATGACGGGTACATTCACTAAATACTGGTTATTGGCTCGTAAATAATGGGACTCATACAGTCTTGAGGAGTAGTAACCAGTACTTTCAAAAAATGCTTTCAAAAGTTTATAAAAATATAAATGTCTTAGAGGAAGAACTGAAAGGTTCCTGTAGGTTCTGCGATTAACTTTGTAAATGATACGTATGGCATGCTTTTGCTAAGTAATCAGTGGATTCATATTTTTAGAATGAGTACCACCCAACAAGTAAGCCCATATTGTAACTTTGACTTAAATAGTCCATTATAAACAAGTTTTAAGATATCTTGACTACAGTAGAGGCTAAGGTAATAAATTTGTCTGAAAACGTTAATTAAATGTTGGGACAATTGAGCGGTGTGATCTTTTTTAAATCCAAGACTATCCCCAAAAACTTAAAACTTCCAATGAGTTCGATATTAAAACAACCAACAGTACATTTATTCTTAGCATCATAAGAGATTTTGCCAAATTGACGAGAACACATACCTCAACTGTCAATTAGGCCTTTGAATCGTTGAACGAAAAGTGAGTTATTTTTCTTCTTCTGATGGAGCTACAGGCCGGGGTGGACATGGGCCTCAAACAGAAAGTAACGCAGACATGACCAAAGATTGAACGCAGAACTTTTCTCTGGAAAAGACTAAGTGCTTCTTCATCTGCCTTTGTGATTGTCCATGACTCCGCACCATAGAGCAGGACAGGGATGATCAAGGTGTTATATAATTTAAGCCTGGTCCTTCGAGAGAGGGCTCTACTACTCAATTGCCTCTTGAGCTATTGGCAAGAGCAATTCTCCCAATCACGTTAATGTCATCCGCGCATGCCAACAGTTGTAGCAGCGAGAATTTTCCACCGTCATCTTGCACAACTTAACGAGTTTGGCAGGAATCTCAAAACTAGACATGGCGTTGTATACCTCGTCCCTATGCACGCTGTCATATGCGGCCTTGAAATCGACAAAAAGGTGGTGGGTATCGATTTGCATTTCTTGGGTCTTTTCCAGGATCTGCCGCAGTGTGAAAATCTGGTCGATGGTGGACTTCCCTATCAGGTTCTTGACGAATGGTTTCAGGCGCTCACACAAAACGGCAGAGAAGATCTTGTAAGCGATGTTCAGGAGACTCATCCCTCGGTAGTTGGCGCAGTTCAAGGGGTCTCCTTTCTTGTAGATCGGGGGAACGATAGTGAGTTTCCACTCGTCGGGCATGCTTTCCTTCGAACATATCTTACAGGTGAGCTGGTGCATGCGTCCAAGCAGATTATCTGCAGCTGCCTAAGTCAGTTCCACAGTCTGTACCAGCAGCTTTATTCAGCTTTCGTGTCGATATCGCTATCTTGACTTCGTCTAGGTCGGGGGGACGGAATTCTCGTCGATCATCGTCAATCGCCGCTTGACAGTCTACAGAAATGATCTTTCTAGATTCTCAGTATCGAATGCGAATCTACTACGAGTTGTCCCTCTGCGTCACGACAGGCTTCTGTCCCAATTTTGTAGTTTTTTTACCCGTTGGTAGAACTTTTGGACGTCATTTCTGCCGTAATACCTCTCGATTTCCTCAATCGCGCGCTTCTCATGCTCTTTCTTTTTCTTTTTGAGAAGAAAAGTGAGTTCACAAACATTAAAAATACGATCGGACCCAATACTGAACCTTGAAATACCTCAGGATTACTCTTAACGTAAAAATCACGTGGAAGGAGCACGTTTAGAAGAAACGTGCAGAACTTGACATCACATATAAAGATTTGTACTGGCTTATTGGTAAACATTCCAAGCAGTATTGAGTATTGACCTTAAACTGCTTGTATACAAGCAAATCCTAAAACCTGTTTGGACGTAGGGCGTACATCTTTGGTGTTGTACCGAAGCAAGTAATATGAGCATAATACAGGCTTTTCAAAATAAGGTGCTTAATACCATCGTCACAAGAAAGGAGATCCCTTTGACTGCGCCAACTACCGAGGGATAAGTCGCCTGAATATCGCTTACAAAATCTTCTCTGTCGTTTTGTGTCCTCCCCTTAACCATTTGTCAACAACCTGATAGGTCCACATCAGTGTGGCTTCAGGCCAGGGAGGTCCACCAGCGACCAGATTTTCACACTACGGCAGATGCTGTAAAAGACCCATGCGATGGAGATCGACACCAATCACCTATTGGTTTCAAGGCCGCATATGACAGCGCGCATTGGGGGCGAGCTATACAACGCCATGTCTAGTTTTGACATTCCTGCCAAACTCGTCAGGTTGTGCAGGATGACGATGGAGAATTCTCGCTGCTCCATCAAGGTCGGTAACGAACTCACCGAGACCTTCAATGTCAAAACAGGTTTTACACAAGGCGACGCGCTGTCATGTGATTTCTTTAACATCATCCTGGAGAATATCGTGCAAGACTCAGGCAACTACTGAGGCGGAGGCGACTAAAATGGGTCTAGCTGTGAATGAGGGTAAAACCAAGTATATGCTGTCATCAAGAAAGGACACACAATACCGACGACTTGGAGAGAGCGTCACAATGGGCAGCTATAACTTCGAGGTAGTCAAGGGCTTCGTCTACCTCAGCTCCGCAGTAAACAGTACAAACAACATCAGTACCGAGATCAAACGCAGAGTAACACTTGCCAACCGCTGTTTATATTGGCTCAAGAGGCAATTGAGTAGTATAGCCATTTCTCGAAGGACCAAACAGAGTTTAAACAAGACCTTGATCATGCCAGTCCTGCTGTACGGTGCGGAGGCATGGATAATCTCAAAAGCGGATGAGAAAGTCCATGGTCTCTTCGAGAGAAAAGCTCGCCACATTCTCCGACGTTGCGAAGTCATCTTCCACACAGCAGTAAGACGACACCTCAATATGATCTGTTCATGGACATGGATAGATCATGCTGGAATGATACAGTACCTCACAAAATTGAGCATACACCTATTATTACTTCATATTCGTGCTGTTTTAAGGCCGACCACTTTTTGGTTTTATTTTTTTTGGTATACAATCATAACTGAATACATATCTTTAACAAGAGTATAAGCCAAATTCACAGACAGGCGACTTCCTACCGGTACTTTTCGCATGAAAAAGGAAAAAACCCCTGAAATCGACACACACATGTCATGTGTGCGTTATAAACAAGAAAAAAAAATTATTGGAGTTTGCTAGACAGTATGTAAGCCCCCCGGAAAGCTTTTGGGAAGGTGTTTTGTTTTCAGATGAAACAAAAATAAATTTATTTGGGTCTGATGGCAAAAAAATTGTTTGGAGGGAACCAAATACAGCTCTCAAAGCTAAAAATATAAAGTCAACTATAAAACACGGGTTGTATGGCTTCAAATGGCTGTGGAAAGTTCGAATTTATAGAAAATACTATGGACGAAATAGGGTATATGGATATTTTAACACGAAATTTACGAAGTTCCGCAGTAAAATTAGGTCTACCTTCGGTTTTCTACTTCCAACAAGATAATGATTCGAAGCACACCTCCTATTTAGTACGCGAATGGTTGCTTTATAACGCTCCAAAGCAGCTAAAAACACCCCCACAATCGCCGGATCTTAACCCTATTTAACATCTATGGCACGAAATAAAAGTGCGGATTAAAGAAAGTACCTGTTCCAATAAGCAGGAGCTAAAAGCAAAAATTCAGGCAGCTTGGGAAGGGATTCAGCCATCTTTTACTGAAAAACTGGTAAAATCCATGCCACGGCGGTTAAAAGCTGTCATAGATGCTGAAGGAGGTGCCACGCGTTATTGTCTTATTCGTAACTCGAATTTACTTTAAGTGTATGCTCAATTTTGTGTGTTAAAATGAAGTGCCTTTTTTTATTTTGCTTAGAAATAGCAAGTTTTTTTCATATTTTTGTTTATGGTTTTTAGCAATTGAAATATGTCAATTCGAACGACATTTAAGTTTTATTAATTAACTACTTTTTGTAAGGCGAAAAAGATAAAAATATGTTTAAGCTGTGAGCGTATGCTCAATTTTGTGAGGTACTGTATGTACATGGACGCTCGTCTGCTCCCGTGCAACGTAAGCACATTCCAGCACGTCCAAACGTCTACTTTCCGTGTGCTGGTAGAGGTTGTTTCTGGGATGTATTTTTTTGGGAGTTCAGTTGTCGTCCGGCTGTTCGTAAATAATAACAAAATAAAAAATAACGTGAGCAACTTAACCACCTTGTCTTACTATATACATTTGAAACAACTTTTGTAATGTGATTATTCCACATTAGCTTGCTGTTGAAAACTTTTTAACCTGAGAAACGTATTCAATATTGATTGAATTCAGCTGAATAGGAGGGAAATGTTGATGATGTTGATTTTTACGAAAGAAAAAGCAGACCGATTTTGTTGAACGCAAGTATATTTTATTTTCAGTAAGAATGTCGCATAGCGATTCAAAGAATAACGCTTGAGGTGGATGACAGAATAGAAAAGAAAAAATAATACAAAACAGAACCAACTTCACAACATGTATGGAATTCAGTACATCACTTTAAATGCATAGGCATTGCCATATTCAACAGGAAATTCATGTGGTTAACAGTTTGTTTAGCTATCGGAATAGTTTAGTTTCAGTGGGATTTGTTAACAGTCCATTAAGCTTAGACCAACTGACTATTGATTTACGGTCCTTAATTACTAGGTTAATAGTACTCTCAGTTACGTTGGGCTTGGAGCTAATATATATCTGAACATCATCGGCATAAATGTGGTAAGAACAGTAAGATATTACAGTGGGAAGATCATTAATAAACATTGAAAACAATAAAGGACCAAGTGTAGAACCCTGAGGCACACCGATTACAACATCACAAAAAGGAGACAACTTATCATTAAAAGATACAGCTTGCCCACGATTGCTATGATATGAATAAATTCAATTACAACAAGAATCTGAGAAGTTAAAAAAAAGTCGTCAGTGATTGAATGTCATGGGAATATTCTTCCCTTTACCCACGAATTAAAGGGACCTTACATTTCCATTAAAAGTATCCTTCGACGAACAAGCTGAGAGTGAACTGAAACCCGGATCTCTTTCACTCAATCAGCGCGTGTGGTTTTCTCGGAACGGCTCCGCAATTGGAACAATTTCAAATGAAAAGGACACAGTTGAACGAACACACAGTCGCCCTCGTCTGTAGCGCGCCGAAGTGCAATTAATTAGATCTGACAAGCAGGTCGTGTGCGATTAATTGGCCACATGGCATTCGCATGGCCTTTTAAAACTGTCGCGGCGTGAAATTCCTGTGCAATTACTTGCACATAATGTGCATTCACAATTGCAATCCACAAATGCGTTTTTGGGATTAGAATGGAATTTGAATTGAAACTCGCAGCAAATGGCTCTTTGCTAACGAAGTGTAACGAGCTTTAACCCTTCGCGCGTGATGGTGTGGAATGTGGATGTTTCCAGCTGTGGGTCATCAATCCTTTCATCCTTTCATTAAAGCAGCTCCACACGGCTCATGCCCACAAGCTCATGGCCATCAACACCAAATTGCAAATGATTTTCGCTGAAATGCTTCACGTTCATTAATTTAATTAACAGCCGCGTCGTTCACGGTCAGTTTTGAGGACCTTGCCCCGAACGTCATTAAGACGTCCATCACGTCCTGGCTTGTGTTCGGTAAATTTAAATCCATTATCTGCCGCCTGCCGCATCGCCATCACTTGGGCCAGACAGCGGGCGCTTCCCACCGACTTGATGGCCATTGCAGTGCTGACGCCGCCGTCGTCGTCACTGTAATTACTGGGCTGTGTGCTGTGTGGTCGGTTCGTTTTTATGTTTTACAAGACCCGCAGTTCGCCGGCCATTTCGTGCAGCACCCACTAAAGATAATGAGCTGAGGCTGCAAAGGAAACCGCAAGCACACATCGCTTCAGTCGACCGAAAACCGCCGCATGCCACCCACCCTGGCGATGATGGTCCCTCGTCGTGGTGCACATTCTCGACGTGGTAATGCGAGGACTGTTAACATGCCTCGGTCATTATGCGTAGCTCTATGGAATGGCGCCCGCTTCTGATGTGGGATGCGGGCTGTGTGATGGCTCAGTGGTGACTGGTGGGGTATCATTTTTTGTCGGGGGAAAAATTCACAATTTCCGAAATGGCACGACACCGGCAAGGTGTGGCGAACGAACGCGACGCCCGGGACGCGAAGAAGTTCATCCATCAAGGTAGGAGACGGCCCATCATTCGCGCTGTCAGCGAAGACAGATTGCTTATGCGGGCTGTGGAGACTTATCAGTCTAATATCCGCAGCAGTTTGGGGCGAATTAAAGGGGATTATCGTCGGAATGAATTCGGCAAACGACCACGACCGGCTCTTTAGGGAGAATCAGTCATTCAGTGGCGTTGTGGCCAGCATGGGGAGGGAGGTCATTAGTTAAATGAGGTTGTGAGAGGAGAGGCTGAAGATGATGAGAAATTTAAATCAAGCCAAAGAGGCCATGGGACAGGAAGGTTGAGGAAATATGACTCGTGTTGGGCGCCATCTGTTCCTGCTTTTCCATTATGGAGTGGCTTATCCTATTTCCGTTTGCTGGGACTGGTTACGTAACTTGATGACCTTGGGGTGGTAAATCAGATAATGTAGGACTCACGTTGGGCGCCATCTACTTGTTTTTCCTGTTACCAACTCCGACTTAAGAGCGTGCACCTTTATTCCTGTCCTCCTATGGTCTTAAAATGCCAGCAGAAGCGCCGAAATTGAAGTTAAAAGTGCTGATACGCTTTCTTAAAGTCAGCGAACTCCTGCTATCATCTCCACCTAGGTTAGGGTAGACAGGCTGACTACCTTACAGGTAGCGACACTTAGTCCAATGTAAGCTTGTTCTGTTACGCCAAGATTCTAGTCAGAGAAACATGTGGATCTTTTAATAAAGCGATGAAGTTGACTGATGCAAGTCGTACAAATATGGGGCGCCCAAGTGACTAAGTCTGTGAGCACACTTTAATTGGATAGAAGGTTGTGAAATGTTGCTCCTCATTCCAACTTCAGCAGCAATCGTTACAGGAGTCACCTAGTCTGGGGGCCTGAATACCAATCACACAGTGTCTGGTTATGACGCCGATAAGAGTTCTAAGATTCGTCCTGATCATTCTCATGAGGCCGCGTGAGCGTTATGGATCAAGAGTGGGCCGTAATTGTTTTGTGATGAGGCCCCCACTGCCTGAACATGATCTACGTTTGGTGTTAAGCGTTTCGAGTTTCTCGTCCGCAAAGTGGGTTCATGTGGTGCACTTTCTAGCGAGTTCTTCCGCAACAGTATGAGATGTCACTGTGTCGCGGCACCCGCTTAATTAGGATGCTGAAATACTTGGCCATCTCGTTAAGAGATAGGGGGCAATTAAGGTCACTTCGCTTATCGGTGATGGCTGTCCGAACAGATGACAATATCTGCGCCCAGTATTACTTTTATCCAGGAAATATCTTTCTTAATCGCATATTGTCTCTGCTGGAAGGAAGCTACAGTGGGAAGGCTGTCGGAATGTCAGTTAAAAATCCAGATCCTTAGAGTAGACTCCAACACTCACGATTCATAAGTGAAAATCCACAACGTCTGGTGCTCAGATGTCCAGTAAGATCTGGAAGATAAACATGACATGTTTCACGCATGGAACTACGTAGTTCCGCTTGCATATCTCCGGTAACCAGTACGGAACTATGTAGTTCCGTGCGTGAAACATGTCGTCGGAAAGTCCATTGGATATGGCTGCGTTAAACATATATGTGGAACTGTGTACATCGTTCCATTCATATTTCTCAGAAGAGAAGGCATAGATTGATGAGTATAATACTTGATAGTTCCGACCCAGCTATGCCAAAACGAGCGTGCACCAGTTTATGTGTCATGTGTCATATTGTGTGTGCTTGCGTAGAATTTTTGTATACAAATTGTGGACATGTTGGGTGGATAGGAAATGTTTCCGACAGAGAACATAGTTCTAAGAGCTATACATGTCCGGAACTACAAAACTCTGTCTAGATCGCAGTGGTACGAGGATACCAGACCTACCATATTGCGACGTCATACAGTAGCATGGGCCTGACTTCTACAAATAACCAGCCATATATACTCTAGCTAGCTTTAGCTTTTTTGCAGCAATATAGAGCCGTACTGGCATTTTTGGCACGTTCATGGATGTTTGGGTTTTAGTTGTGTCTAGCTTAACTTCGCGTCCAGAATCAGACCTATAAATTTTGTCCTGTTACTCAGATTTAGAGGGATCTCACTGACAATTGAGGGATCAGAGATAAGAACTTAGTAATTCCTGGAAAAGAGGACTTTACCAATTCTAGGCGGCTTACCATTCTCTAGATATTCTTGGAAAGCAGATAGCAACCAACTGTGCAATGCGATTGAAAGCCAGCTCCCATTGGCAAGACTACACGTCCGGACGTGCCATAATCCTAAAAGGACTAGGAGAACAAGGACTTGCCTCTACTAATATGGATAACACTTCACCTTGTTACCCTCGAAATCCCCGTGGCCGATTGGGGTGGGGCGGAAGAACGCGAGCCGCTCAATGGAGAATGGCCGTCAGTTAAGATGGCAAGTTTGGGCGCCGCACAGTGGTCCCGCAGTGGAAATAAATACCCGAAGTGACATATTTTTCCCGGCCAAATAGTTTATGTTTTTCGATTCTATAAATATGAGAACCTAGAAAGCCAAAATTTTGTTGACTTTGGATCATCCGTTTGGCTGTACCGTTAGCTCAAAGTTGGGACTTTGAAAATTACAAAAATTTACGTATTTTTTAAGCAAATTTTATGTACCATATTTCCTAAAATTATGTACATTGGAACCTAAAGTAATTTTTTTTTTAAAAAAGGTCATACATCTTGCTTTCAACCTTCGTTTTCAGTTTTTTCTTATTGCTTGCCAATTTTTTAAACCAGGCTTTTAAGTAAAGGCACATTTTGAGAGGGGCATTTCAATGTTTGATGGACTAGAACGAAAATGCTCCAAGAGTCTCCAACGAAAGACCAACTTTTTCTGAAAGCTAAAAGTATTGTCTATCGATGCTGAAAGAACTAAAGATCACTTCTGATCACTTTGGGAGTACGAGGCATTTAAGTGGAGCAATGTCGTGCATTTTTTGGCATTTTCAAACGATTTCCCTTGTAACGCATGTATTGTGCAATAATTGCTTTTATCTTGTTTTGTTTGCGGTGTCATAAATGCATGTCGCAATGGGGCAAAAAAGGGAGGTAATTAGAGCGTTATTGGCGAATAGATATTTCTGACTTTGAGGCATCGGGAATTGTTTATGATTCCAAAAATATTGAAGATTTCAATTAGGAAGATGACGTTTTGCTTTATAAAGATATCGAAAATACTTGAAAAATTACAGTTGCATTCCAGCATTTGTTGTGCAAATTTGAAGTTTTTCGCGATGGCAAGTATTGTATTTGAATAGATTACTTTTTGATGGAAATATTTCCAACTTCGGCAGCTTTTTATCATATAGTAATGGAAACTTAACATCGTGCCAAATTGAACAAATAGTTTTAGAAGTGACAAAAAGGTTTTTGCCACATTTAAATGAACGGTATAAGGTAGTGCGTGTTTCATTTCATTCAGTGTTATCCTGGAGACAATGTGCAGCAATTTTTGGATTGACCCCGACAAGTTTGGAGCTTATGCCCAGGAAACCGCTACAATGGCTACAAATTTATATCCCTGGTATTATATGCCAGCAACAGTGCATAAAATTCTATTCCACAGAGCAGAAATAATATCATCAACAGCGTTGCCCGTTGGATCATTGTCAGAGGAGGCGCAGGAAAGTCGGAATAAAGACTATAGGTACTATCGCATTAATAAGAGTAGAACATTTTCTCGTTCGGCAACAAATGAAGATGTTATTCATCAAATGTTGGTATCATCTGATCCCTGGATTGCGTATTTAAGGCCTGAACCAAAAACAAAAGATTCGCTGCCACTTAGTACTGAAGCGCAAGCCTTATTATACTGAATTGCTTAGTTTCTTTAATTCCAAATAAAGTGTACGTTACCAAAACTTGTAAAATTGAATTTATATATATAAATAGTGATTACAAATTTGCTTTAAGTCACAATTTCGAGTCATAGACAATAATGAATAATTATTTTATGCATTTAAACAAAAAAAAAGTGTTTTTTCTTATTTTTTTAACTTAAGATTACTTCGTTAGCTTATGAGATACACCAACCATTTTTGAAACATAATAAAATCTCGTAGTACTTGCACTATGTTTCAAATTTCATTAAAATTCACGGTTCACGTTTTCAAAAGTTACAGATTTATATCCAACTCTCCCAAACAACGGGACCACTGTGCGCCGCCCTTCCGCTCAACACGCTTCTTACCTCTAGAACTGCGACTAGGGGGAGGAATCCAATCTCCACCAAAAAATCAACACCCGGTACAAAACAAAACAGCAAAAGCAAAAAAAAATAAGAAAGAACGAGTGTCTGTGCACTTGACTTCACAGTGTGTCTGTGTCTGCTCACTTGACTTCACAAATTACAATTTATTCAAACGCATAAAAAAACTTAAACCTAGCTTAAGTACTAACAAAACTTCTTGGATTGATTTTTACTTCAAAAAAAAATGTATATATAAGGAAAACTTAAATTAACAATCTCAGTTATATAAAAAAAAAAATGAAAAATAAAGAAAAAAAAATTAATTTATGGGCAATCCCAGAGACAGAACACTACACAGGGGGACCACGAAAAAAAAAGAACAAAATAAAAAAAATACATCCGAAATTCAACGCGTCACCGCCAGGTTTCGAGCCTACGTGGCCGCTGTCCGAAAGAACCCTCGCCCCTTGTCCTTATTTATTTTTTGTTTTTATTTTAATGAAAAGAACTTACTTGCTAGACAAAATATACTTAAAACTAGCTTAAATATCTTAAATAACTTATTGTATTTAATCCTAACTTACTGACCCTATGCGAGTACTCTAAGCTATTATAATTTATAATTGTTTGTGCCTTTCGGCTTAAACAACGTTTTTTAGTCTTTAGAGACAGTATTTTATTAATTTGAATTACCAAGAAAACTTGAAAAACTTGGTTTAACCTAGCTGACCTATGAAAAATAATAACTTAAAACAAACTCAATAATACCTTAACCTAACTTAACCTAACATAACCTTAAAATTACCTTAAATATGTCCGTAAGAGACAGAAGTGTGTACCAGGGCGTATATGTTATGTATACGCATAACATATACATCTATCCGCCGTGGTGCACCTTTTTTTTTTTGATTTTTTATAATTTTTGTCTTAAAATAACTTAATTTTATGCAAGTTGGCCACCATAGTCAACTGTATCGCCGTTTGAAAGAGCCAACGCCGACGGAGACCGGTTCTGGTGCAACCACCAATAAAAGTGCCGTTCTTTGGCACACTCTCTCCTGTCCCGAGTAGAGATCGCTCTACGAAATCGGAGGAGATCCTCGTGGCTGCAAGCGACATCCGGCTCGTATTGGAGTCGCCTGTCCACTGTTCGGCGTACGACATGGAAGATCAGCGGGCATCCCTCCGTATCCTGTATTAGGCCAATTTGATCGAGATAGAGGAATAAGGCCGTTGAGGCGCACTCTTTCATGGTACATAGCGTTTAGGTAGTAAGCCCCAAAGATCAGACTGTTCGAAGAAGTCATAGCTCGTGCAATGTGCCTTCTTATCAGCTTAATAATAAAATTATCTATCCTGTTCAAGTTTGCCTCGTTGTACAGGACCTCGTTAGGATAGTACTTCTTGTACTCAGACTCGATTGTACGATACAGACGGAGACAGCTCCTAAGACACTGCCTCTCGAACAACCTCATCTTTTCCATCTGGGAAGGACTCAAATTGAACCACAATGGGCAACCGTACGCCATAATTGGCCGTATGAGGGCCATGTAGCAGATTACCTTCACTCTGGTATCAAGTTGGCTGCTGAAAAACAACCTCCTTGCCGCAGCAAAGGTTTTTCTGGCTTTCGTCAGAGCAATATCTATATGTTTGTCAAAATACAGATATTGATCCAGCCAAATGCCTAGATATCTAACTACACTTTTCACGGCTAACGGCCGACCTTGCGGGTCAAATATGGCGAGCTTGCGCCAGTTTTGGCGCGTATCCCTCGGTGCCGTGTACAACGGGGTCCTGAACAGGGTAGTTTCACACTTCAGGAAGTAGAAAACAGTAGACAACTTCCAGTCGTCGCAAAATCGTTGAACTTTCTCGAATTCACGCTGCAGCAAGATGTTTATTACCTCGATCTTCGGACCTGATCTGTACGCAACTAGGTCCTCGGCGTACGCAATTAAGTGCGGCATGGAACCTATAAGATCTGCAGTGAATATAGAAAACAAGATCGGGCAACCGATGGCTCCCTGTTGCAGACCGTTTTCAATGTTAAAGGCCATAGTGGAAGTTACGTCACCATTTTCTCTTCTTTTTTTTGGTTATCTTGTTATAGACCATGTATAGCAATGGTTTACTTATGCCAAGTCTGACCAGCTTAAGGAAGAGGCCCTCTAACCAAACGGTGTCGAACGCTTTCTCCAAGTCAATCAGACAGGCACCCGTGCATTGTTGTTTGCCTTTATTCCACTGAATGTCGGACACCAGTTTTGACGCGGCATGTATGGTTTCATGCCCCGCCCTGAATCCGAGCTGGTTGTCCGGTATGATTTTATTTTCATCAACCCATTGTTTCAGAACTCGAATGACTATCTTTTCAAAAACCTTGCTTATGCAAGGAAGAAGACTGATCGACCGTAGATTTGTCGCGTTTAAGGATCGGCTGAGCTACATCTGTTTTCCAGTATGCTGGGTAATGTGCATTACTTAGGGCATTGTTGAACAATGTTGAGTAGACTTTTACCGCTTCGGGGGGAAGATGTCGAAGCGAAATATTCGGTACACCATCAATTCCAACAGACTTTTTCTTTTTCAGAGAGTTAAAGATACCCGCCCCTTGTCCTTAACGATTCGGCCAACGAACCTATTGGAAAATATACTTCACTACACGACAAATAAAATTATGTAATTATAAAAAAAAAAAAATAAACAGGGTGTACGTCTTTCCCAAAAAAAAAAAAGAATCGATACAATTCAAATCAAAAATAAATGAATGAAATAGAAGGTAATAACTATACCAAACCAACAAAAGTGATCAAAAGAAATAAGATTAGAAAAAAGAAAAAAAAATAGAATGAGTCTCCTTCCCCCGTGTGGGAGAAGTCACCTGTTCTCTTCCTGGCCTCGTCGTTCAGCTCCGCCTCGTCGTTCACTTCTTGGTGTTTGGCGCGAGCAAGGTCTCTGTGATTTCCACACATAAATTAGATAGAACTGCACACTGTCGATTATCTTCACTATACTTTGAGATTTTCCTTTAATGACACTAAAATTCGTTACCACTTCGGTTTAAACTCTTTTAAATTCAGTTCTGGTCGCGTTTCTCAATCTTAATTTTTCACTTTTTTTTATTTTTGTTTTTCGCTTGTAAGCAACAATGGAATTATTGTATGTAATTTTCTAAATCTCTTCACCTCACTCTATCACCTTTCAGGACTGGGCTTAGATCCAATTTTCCCTTTTTCCTTTTACCGAACAGATCACTCTTCCACTGGCTTCTTTTCGGGCAGATTTCCTCTTTGGGATTGCGAATACAATCCGATTTCGGGACACTTTACCGGCGTTGCTCGGTCAAAAACACTTCCCCGAAACCCAGAAAACACTCGGAAGCTAGTCCCAAAAAAAATAAATGATGGGAACAAAATTACGTCATTCCCTGCACGAAATCCCGTCTTCCTACTCCCTTTCTTATTTTAATCCTCTCTTTTTTTATTTGATTTAATTCCGCGGCCAACCTACCGAGAACTCACGCGTTCGAACCCAACCGTCGCTTCTTATCAACTACCCCCAAATCACGCTCAAACCCGCCTACATCCCAATGCCACCCACGCCATCCCGATCGGATGTTAGCTCTCACTTCCACCTGCGGGACGAACGCCTGTTGGACCAATCACCCGATCAGCTAGTCCGCTAACTTCCCATCACGCCACACTAAGAACTACTAGCGTGTTCCTGGAAAGGTTGAAGCCACCAGGAAACACCAACAGGTTCACACCAGAAGGGGAAGAGAAGATAAAAACTCAGAAGCCCTGCGGCGATATCGAACCGGACACCCCTGAGACTGGAAACGACCACCCACACCTGGCGCTAGCAAGATCACAGAAAATGTCCTCGAATATGACGGCGTCATGATCAATGCCCCACACGCCCACCTACCATGACGAATCTGTAGTATATTTCTTGGTGAAAACCATAATAACCTGTTTACATCTCAGAGAAAAAGTTCAAAACCCTGAAGTACAAGCCCTCGGTAACGCCATACATTTCTACACAGACGGATCCAAAATGGAATACGGAGTAGACAGTGGAACTTTCTCTGAACATCTTAATCTCAATAAATCAATCCATCTACCTAATCACTGGAGTGTTTTTCAAGCAGAAGTAATGGCGATCAGCGAAGCCCTGTTCTGGCTGAGGTGGAACGTGATATCCGCCCGTGATATCTGCATCTTTACTGACAGCCAGGCAGCAATCAAATCCCTAACATCGTTCTCTACAAACTCAAAAATAGTCCTATGCCGTCGTACATCTCTGGAGGACATATCCGAACAGATTCGAATTCTTGGGTTGGGTCCCGGGCCATAGAGACATTATGGAAAACTGCGAATCTGACAAAGTCACAAAATGCGCCACAACACTGCCAGATGACGGATCCTTTTGTAACTTAGGTACTCCTCTTGCTTCTTTTAAGTTACAACTCACTAAATCAATGTTACACAGCCAATAAGTGCCAAATTACCAAACAAATCTGGCCCAGTCTTGACCCCAAAAGATCTGTTAGTCTGATATCATTAAAAAGACCTAAAGTTAGCACAGAAGTAGGACACATCCTTTTGGGATTACACGCGAAAAGACTAAGACTATTTTCTAACCATTTCTGCAGAAGTTGCCGAGACGAGGAAGAAGAGGAAAGTGTACACCTTCTCTGCAACCGCCCGGCACTTGCCTCAGCTAGAAAAGCTACTTTAGGCTCCTACTTCTTCGACAATCTAAGCGAACAGTGGGAGACATCAATTAAATCGCTATTAGACTTCATTGACAGATCTGGCTGGCTATCGTAAGAACATCGCCGGTCCTAATCCTCTCATTTTAGACAAACTCACGTATGAGTACAACGGGCCTACTTTGGCCTAAGTGCATCTAAGCCACTTACTACCTATCTACCTACCATTCTCTAACTCGACAATGGCCTACTGCATGATATCCCTTATCGTGGCAGCTGAAGCAATGACCCCGCACGCGGGTGAAATCTAGAAACCGAGTAATTTCTAGAAAAGATGGGCTACCCAAGCTGAGTAGAATATCGCTGGCGGTTGCAGGCGTGAAAGGGGGAGAGTGAGACTCCTCAAAAGATCATTTATCTTTATGGGTGTCTGAATGATGAGCTGACCAACTGACTACCCAACAGCGCCATCCAGAGCTCCAGTTAGCAGGCTTCGCATGTCGACTTCTTCTTCTACTTCTTCTTCTGGTGGCGCTACAGTCCGGGGTGGACCTGGGCCTCAACCAGTAAGCCTCTCCAGCCGACACGATCCTTAGCCAGCTGTCTCCAACTGAGCACACCAAGCTGATTGAGGTCCTTCTTCACCTGGGTGCGCCATCGGTTCCGTGGGCGTCGTCTATTGCGTTGTCCCACTGGTTCGGAGTCGAAGACTCTTCGGGCTGGAGCAGTGTTGTCCATGCGCTCTACATGGCCCAGTCATCTTAGACGTTGAATCCGTAGATGACTGGCTAGGCTCATGCCGCCGTACAGCCCGTAGAGTTCATGGTTGAATCTTCTTCTCGAATAACCGTCAAAACAAACAGGACCAAAGATCGCACGCAGAACTTTTCTCTCGAAAAGATCAAGGGCTTCTTCATCCGCTTTTGATATTGTCTATGCCTCTGCACCATAGAGCAGGACAGGGATGATCAAGGTGTTATATAATTTAAGCCTGGTCCTTCCAGAAAGGGCTCTACTACTCAATTGCCTCTTGAGCGATTGGCAAGAGTAATTCTGCGTTTAATCTCGGTACTGGTGTTCTTCGTACTGTTCACTTGCGAGCCGAGGTAGACGAAGTTATTCACTACCTCGAAGTTATAGCTGCCTATGGTGACGTTTTGAAGTCGTCGATGTTGTGCGTCCTTTCTCGATGACAGCATATACTTCGTTTTGCCCTCGATCACCGCTAAACCCATTTTGGCCGCCTCCGCTTCAATGCCAGCAAATGCCTCATTGACGGCTCGCTGTGTTCTGCCAATCACGTCAATGTCATCCGCGCATGCTAACAGTTGTACAGACTTCTGGAAGATCGTGCCTCTAGTGTTGGCGTGTGAGTCTTCCACGATCTTTTTCAGGTTGATGTTAAAGAAATCACATGACAGCGCGTCGCCTTGTCTAAAACCTTTTTTGACATTGAAGGTCTCTGTTAGTTCGTTACCGACCTTGATGGAGCAGCGATAGTTCTCCATCGTCATCCTGCACAACCTGACGAGTTTGGCAGGAATGTCAAAACTAGATATGACGTTGTATTGCTTTTCTCTATGCCTGCTATCATATGCGGCCTTGAAATCGACGAATAGGTGGGAGGTGTCAATTTGCATCTCTTGAATCTGCCGTAGTATGAAGATTTGATCGATGACAGGCCTCTCCCGCCTGAAACCGCACTGATAAGGACTGATAGGAGCTATCAGGTTGTTGATGAATGGTTTCAGGCACACACACAACACGGCAGAGAGGATCTTATAGGCGATGTTAAGGAGACTTATCCCTCGGTAGTTGGCGCAGTTGAAGGGGTCTCCTTTCAAACGATACGCACGCGATACGCATGTCGACTTACTCCGACTTATTCGGAGCTCATGTCTAATCTCGGATATGGAGACGGAGACGGAGACGGACAAGCCCTACTACCAACGACGACGTCGCTTAGACCAACGACCCTTCATCCAACACTCAAAGAAATGTGTGCCACTACCCAAGACTCATTAAGCAGAACACAAAGGTCGACATGCATCTGTATCACAGGTGCACTAAGATCACCACCCACGGCGGCCCTCGAAATCTTACTCAATCACCTGCCCTTGGACATCTACGGGAACCTTATTGCCACTTATGCTGCATTAAGGCTGTGAGAGTGTAAGCACTGGGGAAAGGGCACATGGAGATACTTCATAACTCGCAGATTCCTAAACAATCGGACTTCGATATCAGGCAGGAAATGCTAATCCCCTCGAGAATAGTCTGGGATAAAGGAAATGTGTGCAACTACGCAGTCACGGAAATTTACACTGACGGCTCCAAGTCGGAAAAAAGGCACAGGCTCTGGTGTATACGCCAGTTCGCTGGAGCCAGCAGCTCCCGAACGACTGTAGTGTTTTCCAGGTAGAAGTAACAGCTATTCAAGAGGCAGCCCTCCGGGTACCAATGATCCCGATAGACGGAAGATCAATTGTTACTTACATAAATAGTCGGGCGGAAATAAAGGCTCTGGAAACACTGAGATGGTAAAACTCTGCCGTCTATCTCTGAGGGTGATAGCGAACAGATGCAACCTTACCCTGCATCCTGGGCACATTGGCTGACGAATTAGAAAGGAGAGGGCGAGTATACCACAGGCACAAAATCAGGAGACACCCGCAATGAGAGCGATAAAAACAAGGCTATTAACAGACGTCATAATCAATGCAAATCCTAGATGGGCGGAATTGGACACCGGTAGTTCATCGAAAACGATGGGGCCTACATTAGATCCATCAAAACCTAAAGCTCTCCTAAAATTGGGCAAGAGAAACATAAGTAGAGTAGTAGGCGTAAACACTGGCCAATGCCTACCTCGGGTATTCACTCGATTTTATGTGCTCAAGTATTTTTCAATTCCGTGTGGTGAATGGTCAAATGCTGCCACGGGTAGTGTGCTTTATGATCGGGATGTGTTCGAGAATTGGTCACGTGGAGCAGAGATAAACAGATTTGATGACCACGTGCCACTTTAGAAAAGAAATCTTTTTAAAAGACTTAATTGTTAAATGAATGTGTGTTAGTTAGAAGCTGCATGGATGAGGGGGAAGAGAAAACTGTGTTACACTACCTCGGCACCTGCCCACCCCTTGCAGAGACAAGAAGAAAATATATGGATGGCCACTTCCTCAATAGTCTCGAGGATCTAGCAACTACCAACATAAAGGACATTCTCAAGTTCATTAAGACCACCAACTGGTTATAGGCATAATTACACACACCAGGAAAGGCAAATGAGAAGGAGTGTAGTAGGTAAACGAAGTGGCGGGAGAAGCAAAATAGTGACATCACAACGGACCTTAAGGGTCTAAGGGAGGCAAATATCCATGAGGGCTTTGCCAGTCACATCTACCTCATTCCAAAGCTTCCACAAATGACAAAACAAAATATTTGCGCCATTTTTCATGACATGTTCAGGAAAGGGTTTCAAGAGGGAATTTATTTAGAATTCAAAGCACTACAAGACTCCTTACAAGTCATTTATGTTGTTCTGAAAGACGATGGTCAGGTCCCTCACTCGCATATTGGCAAACTCCGACACCAGCCCGTCGAAGTCCTCCACCGGAATAATCCTGTCAAAGGGATAGCCCATCGGTCGCTTGTCCGGGTACAGTTTGTCCTTCAGCCCACAGAAGGACGAGGCGTCATCGCAGACGTCCCGGCTAGAAGAAGACATCCAATCACTGTCCAGGCTTACCCACTGAAGGAGGAAACTTACGCATTGTTGGTCTGGGTCACCTCGTCGTCCTGGTAATTGGAGATCATGACAAACAGGTCGAATGTAGTTCCGTCGGCAGTTCCCTTTGGCAGAAGCATGTGCTCTGGCCACCCACAGCCGCAGAACCTGGACTCGGCTACATCCGTGGGATTGGTGTCCCTGGTGTCGACACGGCGGAATGTCTTCTCGAAGGGGATTGTCACGCTGGACGCCTCCGATCGTCGTCGAATGCGATTCTGACCCGGAGTCACTGAAAGAAAGGAAGAGACAGCTTCGGTAGGAGTCACGCCATCCAGCCGCTACTCACTGTTCACGACGAACTTGTCCAGTTCAATGGCCAGCAGGCGTTGCTCCTGCAACGACAGTTCCGTGGAGCGCTCGTCCATCTTGGGAAGGAGGAAGATGCGACAGGTTCCTCTGCGCACGGCCGACGACTTGTTGGTCACGGTGATGGTGTAGTCGAACGGATCGTGTTGCAGATGAGTGAATCTCACGAACGAGTCGGCATCAGGTCCGGCGAAGTCCATGCCCAAGCCCAGGTCGATCTCACTCTTCTGCCAGAAGGTCGTGAGCACGTTCGGCTTCGAGCCTTTCCTGCGGGCGTCAACCTTGATCTCATCGATGACGACGCCTTCGTACTGCAACTAGAGTCGAAAGATGTTAAGAACCTGCGCAAGCAGATGCTGTCACGCACTTACCTCCGCTATGGTGTATGGCGGCAGCATGGCCTTGTGCTTGATGCCCAAGTTGTCGAGGAAGGCGTGCCACCTGTAGAAGATGGGGTCTCTCATCGCCGTTGAGACGCTCGCCATTACGCTGGGGTTCTCCAGATACCTCGAGTCGGGGTCGTGGATAATGGACAGCAGGAAGTGGCCCAAGTTGTGGAGGTCTCCGTACAGGCGGCGATTCACAGAGAGGGCTGACGACTCAACGATGTTGAAGAGGATGTCAATGCCACGCTTTTCGTCCAGAGGAACGTGTTTGCCAGAGGTCTGCAAAGAGACGAGAGGTCATGCATCAAGACAGAGGAGAGAAGCTGGCCGCACTCACGTCCATGGCGTAGCCTAAATCAATGGCGTCCTGGATACGGATTATCCAGCGCTCCAAGTCAGCCACCTCCACGCTCAAATCGCTCCTGTTGGCGTCGCGCAGCGTCAGGTCCGGCATTCTGGCGGCATAGCTCTTGTTCGTGACGGAGTTGATTAGCTTGGGGAAGTAGGCCTCCTTCATTGGTGCCCGGAGGTTGCTGAGCGGCTTGGTGGAGCCCAGGAGATTGCAGAACCGGTCGACGTTGTAGCGGGCGATGATCTGGTGATGCATGTACCAGAAGAGCTCGCCACGACGGTCCTTGTCCACAATTTCACGCGGCCCGTCGGTAGGGTAGACCATGTGCCAGTGCCAGTGGTGGAGGTTGACGCCGATGTCCTCTCGGAAGTAAGCCATGCGCTGCTCCTCCTCCCGGTCCGACGCGGTGTAGTTCAGTGGAGTCTCCATGGGATCCTGGAACGACGCCGCCGTTCAGAGTGCATCCAGAGTGAACCGGCAGCAAAGACACTTACCCTATCTCCAGGGTGGGGAACGAGGTTGGCATCGTTCTGCGCCTGTCGTAGGGCCTTTGGCTCGATGAAGTTGCCCGGGAACTGCTCGACATGGGGAGGCACAACTACGTCGGTGGTGTCCTTGCGATGCAACACAGCCACACCGAAGGCGTACTGGAAGAGGTACGGATGCACGCGGTCCCTGAAACGAAACAACGTCACTGGGGGAACTGCTTAAGAGTATCGGGGTTCTTACTTGATGTAGACAGCCAGAGAGAGGAATTTCTGAGTGTCTTCGACGTCCATCAGCATTTTGATCATGCGCGCTGCCACTTCCTTGTCGTTGGGGTTGAACAAGGAGAAGCTGCCGTCCTTGAACGACCGAGCGGCGAAGTCCAAGTTGGGCTTCTCAATGTCCACCAAGGGAATCTGTAAACGAAAGGAGGACACCGTGCCAGTGCTAGTCGCTGAAGCTGGAAGTGGATCAACTTACCTTGCGTTCGACGCTCTCGGACAAACGAGCCTGGATCTCAGCGCCGCGTCTGGAATACCGCTTGGAATAAAATTTGTCCGGCAGATCAAAAATGGCCTTTCCATGGTCTCGAGGGGTGAAGACTGGTTCCAGGGGGCGCTGGAAGAGCAGTTCCAAACTCGCTTTCAGGTGACGCATTTTGAATGAGAACGTAGAAGAGTGGTGGTTGCAGTTGGAGGCAGTAGGAAGTTCCGAACAGGGATTGAAACTGATTTGGCTGTGGACGGTGGAGCTGGTTATATACTCAGCTGGGCACTGCAGGCAACCGCAGCGAAGAGTTAAGGGCCTGTGAAGCTAGCCACGTGCATGGAGTGGTTGGGCGTAGCTCCGTTCATCGAACTGAAAGTGGATCCGGCACACGCGCGGTGATTGTGCATGTGCAGGGGTTGAGGACTGATAAGCGGCGACTAGGCGATGTGCGGCCTGCGGTCGATGCAACATTGTTGTTCCGTGGGAGCTGGCGTTTGATAAAAATGACTGGGGACAACTGATGGCTTTAGCTTAGGCATTTTGAATGAAGATCACTGGAAACTGAAAGTACAACCACTTCTGACGATGACCCATTTCTATGTTTTGGAGACCCCAACAGTACTTGGGCATATTTGTAGTTTATTGAGAGGCTACCAGAATCTGAGAATCCAAGCCGAACACCGAGTCGTGTGACTTGAAGAAATAAATATATTAACCAAACATCCGGTCAACTAGATTTGCAAATTCGAGTGATTAGGAGTAAGACCACTCGATTGATCATTTTGATTTTGTTTTTTATTCCCAGGACCGGCAGACGTTATTCTTCTGTCCTCCTCGTCGATAAAGTAGTCAACTAGTTAGCCACCCTGACGATTGACATTAGGTTAGGTAAGGTTTAGGTGACTGACTGCCGCGCATTCCTTGTGCTTGACCTTTTAGGCCAAGCGAAAGCTCATTGCGTTTCCACTCGAATCAAGGGAACCTAATGCGCAAACCAATTAGTGCTTTTGATAAAGCGAAGAAGAAGGCTGTTGCGGGTTGCAACATGATCAACGCTGTCATAAGTCATCACTAACAAAAAAAAACCAGAACACCCTGAGTCATAACAGTCGATCGCCAGCAGCCACTTGACATGATGATGCCTTCCGCATTCCATAGCGGAGGGGAATGAATCACCCACTTGAGCAAAGGTTGCCCTAGTCGCTTTGTAAACAGAGGCAGGGACGATCGGCCTCGTTTAGCGATTCCGGCGATCGATCGATACCCTTGAGTCCACAGAATTTGTCGAAAGTGTATTGGGAAATAGCGATCGTGGGCACGTTCGGTGACGCGTACGTCATCAACGAGGTGTGGAAGGCGGTGACAAGGTTCAAGCTTCTGCATGGGTTGCGGCTGTAAAACTTGCTGGACCGGTGATGATCAAGGCTTCCCTTATAGAACAGACATTACGATCAGAACTGGAGAGTGTCGCATCAATATAAGAAGAAAGAAAAAATAAAATAAATTGTATGGGTTAAAACATTTGTGGAATTTGTTATGAGTTGTACATACATCGTTGTATTCGGTGTTAATTAGGCAAGTTGCCGTGGCGCAACAAAAGGCTGATTCTGATGCGGCTCAGTTTAGCCAGATTAACAATGAAATGGCTTCCCAGAAATCTGGATCTACGGGATGAGGGAGCACTGCAGCTTCATAGCAAGTGTTCAAAGGTTTCTTCCTCATCCTCGTCCATGCAGCTTCTACAGAAATCATTATAAGGAAGGCCTGGTACAATGCCCTTTTAGAACGCTAATAAGAGATCTGAGGTTTGGCCTGCTCAATCTGATCAAGCTAAGCGATCTAAGAAAGGAGACCCCTTTGACTGCGCCAACTATAGAAGGATAAGTCTCCTGAACATCGCCTACAAGATCTTCTCTGCCGTTTTGTGTACTCTCCTGAAGCCGTTTATAAATAACCTGATAGGTCCTTATCAGTGTGGCTTCAGGCCAGGGAAGTCCACCATCGACCAGATTTTCACACTACGGCAGATCCTGGAAAAGACCCAAGAAATGCAAATCGACACCCACCACCTTTTTGTCGATTTCAAGGCCGCATATGACAGCGTGCATAGGGACGAGCTATACAACGCCATGTCTAGTTTTTTCATTCCTGCCAAACTCGTCAGGTTGTGCAGGATGACGATGGAGAATTCTCGCTGCTCCATCAAGGTCGGTAACGAACTCACCGACACCTTCAATGTCAAAAAAGGATTTAGACAAGGCGACGCGCTGTCATGTGATTTCTTTAACATCATCCTGGAGAAGATCGTGCAAGACTCACACGCCAATTCTAGAGGCACGATCTTCCAGAAGTCCGTACAACTGCTAGCATACGCGGATGACATTGAAGTGATTGTCAGAACACAGCGAGTCGTCAGTGAGGCGTTTGCTGGCATTGAGGCGGAGGCGACTTAAATGGGTCTAGCTGTGAATGAGGGCAAAACGAAGGATATGCTGTCATCAAGAAAGGACACACAACATCGACGTCTTGGCTAGAGCGTCACCATAGGCAGCTATACCTTCGAGGTAGTGAAGGACTTCGTCTACCTCGGCTCCGCAGTAAACAGTACAAACAAAACCAGTACCGAGATGAAACGCAGAGTAACTCTTGCCAACCGCTGTTTCTATGGGCTCAAGAGGCAATTGAGTAGTAGAGCCATCTCTCGAAGGACCAAGCTGACTGTATACAAGACCTTGATTATCCCACTCCTGCTGTACGTCGCGGAGGCATGGACAAAATGTATGAGGAAGTCCGTGGTCTCTTCGAGAGATAAGCTCTGAGTGCGATCCTCGGTCCTGTTTGCGTTGACGGTTTATGGTGAAGAAGATTCAACCACGAACTGTACGGGCTGTACAGCGACATGAGTCTAGTCTGGCGTCTTCGGATCCAAAGCCATGGCTAGGCCATGTAGAGCGTTTGGACAACTCAGCTCCGGCCCGGAGAGTCTTCGACTCCGAACCCGTGGGACAACGCAACAGAGGACGCCCGAGTTTAAGATGGCGTACCCAGATGGAGAAGGACCTCAACCAACTTGGCGTGCGACTCTGGAGACAGCTAGCCAGAGACCGTGCTAGCAGGAGAGGCTTTTTGGTTGAGGCCCAGGTCCACCCCGGACTGTAGCGCCAAATAAAGAAGAAGAAAGAAGAAGCTAAGCGATCGTCTGGGATCGATCATAGGCCAGAGTTGTTTGGATGGATATCATCACACTGGAGGCATCCTGCCAAGTCAGTATCGATGAAGACTAAATCAGTTGAATTGAAGACCCGGCTTTTATGTCCAATGGATTAAGGTCTTGTATTTTACTGACGAGCGCTGATCAATCAAGCTTGATGTGTACGCCAAAGATACAGCTTGTGCATTGTGCACCAAGAAATAGAATAAGCATTCCTTGACCTATTTTCCCTTGTTGCTCTGTCTCTTCTGGTCTTGTTTCTTTGTTGAACGTATTCACAAGCCATCACCGGTAACTTTAAGCAACTGAAAAATGCGTACGATGACTTCATTAACTTCTACCACACCCTGAAGGGGAAGAGACCACAACTCGATGGTATAACATGTAAACGCTTGATTCTCATCCCTATTCGCTTAAGCTTGCAAACGTCGATGAAAATCTTTCCGAATAAATTCTTAGAAAGGAATTTTTCGAAATATAGCCATTTCCACAGAATAACTAAAACCACTCACCGTTAAGCACCCACAAATAAACAAACACTCAGTCAATCACTGCGAATTGGTGGAGAGTTCTTAATCGGCTTATGGACTGCTTCCAAAGCACCTTTCAATTGGCCATGGAATGACCATTAACTGTGGAATTATGCGCGATTTGTTTAACTGTCAAAATACTTCAAGTTGTCTGCAAATGGCAATTGTTTGTGTATGAAGATCTTCAGGATGAAGGACTTATGTGAGGTTGTACATTCTTGCAATTTAACAAGATACGTCTTCTTCACACGAATGGCTTTTCACTCTTCACAGGAGCTGCCGGCAATGCCCCCACTGAAATGCTGGGCGCCCCAAAAAACCACCTCAAATACATCATCTACCAACATTTCCTGCCCTTTCCTGCATGAGGAAGGTGGACTAGGACATCCAAGTAATTTATACTTGCTCTAGGAAAACCTGATTCTATATGAAAAGCAGGACTGATGACCTCCTCAAAAGAAATCGCTCCGAAATAGGTAGAGTAGTGGCTGTATGCACAGGGCACTGGCCCATAGGTATTCACGCTGCTAGACTTGGAACACAGTTCAGCCCTCACTCTCGCAGATGCCTCGACACTCTCTCCGCGAAAAGTCTGCCTCACTTTTTTTGTGACTGTCCAGCACTAGCCAAACAATGACATATGGCGTTCGGTAAACCTTCCCTGAGACTCCAAAATTGCTTATTAAAGTTTGTCTAACGTAACCAAATTCCTAAACTTCACAGGTTGGATTTAGCAAGTGCAAAACAACCCAGGTCTATGCGGTGTGGTATCAAAATGGAGCAAAATGCGCTACTTTCAGCGAGATTGAGCCCAATCGGGAGCCCCTTAAACCAACCAACCATTCAGGGATCCCACGCCAATCTTCATCACAGATTTGGCAAGCTTCGGTTAAGTTCGTGGAATTTCTGGAATAACTAGTGCTGTGTGTGTATACGTAACATTTTGCATTTTGTCGAGAAAGCAATCATAAGAGTTGTCTTGCATGCCCAACCTGGCGTATACGTAACATTTAGCATTTTGTAGAGGAGGCAGTCTTAAGAGTTGTCTTGCATGGCCACGGTGGCGTATACGTAACATTTTGTATTTTGTCGTGGAGGCGTATACGTAGCGTATACGTAACTTTTTGCATTTTGTCGTGGAGGTAGTCTTAAGAGTTGTCTTGCATGGCCAAGGTGGCGTATACGTAACATTTAGCATTTTGTAGAGGAGGTAGTCTTAAGAGCTGTCTTGGGTGGCCACGGTGGCTTATACGTTACATTTTGCATTTTGTAGAGGAAGCAGTCTTAAGAGTTGTCTTGTGTTGCCAAGGTGGCGTATACGTAACATTTAGCATTTTGTAGAGGAGGTAGTGTTTAGAGCTGTCTTGGGTAGCCACGATGGCGAATACGTTACATTTTTCATTTTGTCGAGGAGGCAGTCTTGTGTGGCCACGGTGGTCGCTGTTCATTTTCCTCTCGATTCATTTGTCAAGGTGGCATGAGCAGAAGCTTGTTATTCAAATCAGACGCAAAAGTTCATCAGAGTTGGGCAAACTGCGCGTAAGAAATTCCCTGTCAACTAAGGTGGGTGTGTGCGACGATGAAGACGTGCCGCTGTGGAATTTCTGCAATAAGTTGTGCCTTACTTGTTGGAAGGCTGTTCGTAAATACCTGCTTATTTTCAAGACTACGGCCCATAAAGGGTCTGGATCTGAGCCTGGAATGTGTGAAGATTAGGACTTAAGAAAAATAAATCTGAGTCAGGCGTTAGTGCAGGCTTCCTTCTGATTGTGAAGCGTAGCCTTTTTTAAAATTCGGTACAAGCTCTGCACCTGCGACGGACCCACAATTAACCAGAATCAAATCATTTCTACTCCCAACTACACGCCATCCCATATCAACGTCCACAATCAATTACAGCTTGCCCCTGAGTCATCATGTCCTCACTCCAACCTACGAGCAAGTTCACGGCCGCAGGACTCCCCTAATACCTTAATTGCCGGATAACAAGCTCCATCCCTAAACTCATTTCCTCCTAATCAAACGAACACGCACTCCATAAGCCCCCGTCTGATCTCCACGGGAGCGCTTACAGAGCACAAGCTTCACTCGGCAGCACATTGCCTGATTGAACGGTCGTCCCCTGCCACAGCTCCTTGACCCTGGCCAACAACTAGTTGCAGCATAAATTTAATTCAAATTCAGCAGCAGCTTCGCCCTCATCGCTTCCACATTGAACTTTAAATTAGTTACACTTCCACCGCGAATTCCAGCCACCCATCGACAGGACGCTTATTAAACACATTCTCGTAGGAACACCCACCGCGTCCATTAGCCGGAGCTCGGGGCGAAAACTTTTACACCGAATCACCGTTCCATCGGACACGCTTTTCGTCAGGAATCGATGTCGAAGCCCACCTCGCCCGGCACCGCATCTCAAGGGTTAACGAGATTTTAATATTCCCCGTTTGCATCCCTCGCCGACGGAGGTGAAGAAGGACATAATTACAACCGAACAGGAGGAGGAGCTGCGGGATCTGGAGGACCACGAGGACTCGGCAAACAGGAGCGGCAAACAATAACAATCCACTTTGTGCTTTTATAAAATTGAAAAAGTTTTCATCATCATCAGCTTAAGCTGGGGACGGGGGTTTGAGACACCTTCGCTGCCGAAAACATAATCGACAAGGGTCCATCGCCGCGCTGGTTACGCTGAGGACATCACGGAGTGTGCATAGCGAGCGCCTGGCGCTACTGGAAGCAGGATAAGTTCGACAATCCCGGCATCATAACAATTTGCCATCCATGGCGAAGGAAACACGGGAAAGAGCGGGGGGACTGTCGATACGAGATAAATTGAAGTTGTGCAGTTGTGAAAGGAAGCCCCACTTGTAGGAGAAACGATGTGGGGTGTTTTTTTTTCTCTTGTGCAACCCATGCCGCAACGACACAGCGACCATGGTAGATCTATTATAGCGAAGGGTTGGAGTTAAGACAAAAGACAAACCACTTCCGAAAGATAGTGAATCATTTGTAGTGGCATTTTTTAATTCCACTGCAGTGAGTATCTCCCTATGGAAGATATTTTGCCTTAAACAGATTACTGCCGGACATTCACACATGATCTGCTGGGAGGTCTCAACCTCTCCGATGCGTCCTGGTTGTCTTTAATGCGCAGATGTCGTTCATCTACATAAAAAAAGGATCTACCAATGAAATTGAGAACTATAGGCCAACATCACTTCTCCCAGTTCTGAGTAAAGTATTTGAAAAACGTATGAAAAATAGAATTGTTAATTACTTAGACAAAATAAAATGTTTTAATCGTAACCAATTTTTATTTCAAAAATGAAAATCCACGGAAGATGCACTCATACAGTTTTGCTGATAAACAATGTACCGCTAGGCTATTTATTGACATCACCAAAGCATTTGATATGGGAAACCACAATTATTTGAGAAAACTGGAGAACGCTGGATTCCGTGCTTGCAGCTCCATTGGTGCAAGTCCTATCCTACCTTGAAAATAGGTTACAAAGAGTAAAAGTGATGCTAAACTCCTTAATCTAGGCGTTCCTCAGGGTTCTGTCCTGGGACCTATTCTCTTTCTGATGTACATCAATTCACTGCCAGCTCTTAATTTCAAAGGCTCGCCTACAGCTTTTGCTGAGGATGTGGGTATAACTTATGGGTCTAAAAACTCTTTGGACTTATATCTACTTATTCCATGTACCGAGTTTAACTCTTACCGATTTCGGAACCATATGATAATATTCTTATAATCCAAGCACATGATAGAAACATTTTGATAATCATAAGTAAATAATATTCATTGTTCATTGTTTATTTATTGTGGCAGTAATTTTACAATAGGTTTACATTTCATTTATGCTTTCAGAGATTCGGCTTATTTGCCTTACTACTAAAATATTAATAAAATTTCTTAAATAATATATCACATATGGAATTTGAAGGAAAAGCCACCAAAAACCTTCATAAAAAAACTCAGTGTCACTAGAGGGAAGAGAAAGGTGAGTTTATAACTTGATTTCAAAAGTTAAAAACAAGTATCACATAAGTCAAGGAGGAATAATAAATAAATAAATAAATAACATAAATAAATTATAAGTAAATAAATAAATTGATAAATAAATAAATAACATAAATAAATTATAAGTAAATGAAAAAATAAATAACATAAATGAATTATAAGTAAATAAATAAATAATAAAACTATATATTAATAAATAGACGAACAATCAATAAATAAATAAGCAAATATATATGTAATTAAATAAATAAATAAATAAATGAATATATATAGTTGGATAAATAAGTTAAAAAAAAAAAGAAATGTATATTGCACTATTACGAAACAAGAAGATGTTAAGCATGAGATATTATATTTATGGTTTAGTTTTTCAATTCTATATATAATCATTTCTACGTTGGATATTTCATGAAGTACCTCAGTAGAGAAGAACCATGGTAAATTGAAAATCATTTTCAAAACTTTGTTTTGGGATATCTGAAGTCTGCGCAGATGACTCTTTGCACAATTGCCCCAAACTGGTGACCCATAGAAAATTATGGCTTGGAAAATAGCTTTAAAAATTAATAACTTGTTTTGAATATCCAAGTGGGAGTTTCTGCAAGTAAATGGATAAAGAATCCTCGCCGCGACATTCACTTTTTTGATAGTTTCTTTGACATGTCGATTGAAAGTTAAGCGTTTATCTAAATAGATGCCTAGATACTTTACACTGGACTTCCACTCAATCTGAACGCCGTTGAGTAGAAGGTTTTTGCTAGGAAGGAGACAAACTTTTCTTTTGCCAGTAAAGAAAATGGCTTGGGTCTTCGACGCATTAAATTTAATTTTCCAGCTATTACAATATCCTTCGAATACATTCAAGGCCGATTGCAAGTTAGTTTCAATACTGAAACCAGTTGAATCGGATGAGTAAATACACGTATCGTCGGCGAATAAGGCAATATCACAGCTAGAAAATCTTGGCAGATCACAGGTATATAAGATGAAAAGGACTGGAGCAAGGACAGATCCTTGTGGAACGCCTGCGTTAATTTGTACTTCTTCTGAAAAGTGCTTATTGATACAGACTTTAAAACTTCGAGCTGAAAGAAATGACTGTATGATCTTTATAAGATACATTGGTAGATTAATACTTAATAGCTTATGTAGCAGGCCATTATGCCAGACAGTATCAAACGCTTTCTCTAAGTCTAACACTACCATACCAATGCTATCGCCTTCTGAAAGATTTTGCTTGATATGCTTTGTGATGCAATGTACTTGGTGAACAGTGCTATGAAAAGCTGTGAAACCGAATTGCTCCGGGGGTAAGATGGCATTTTCGTCAACGAAAGACATTATTCGGTTCTTAATAACTTTTTCGAGGCACTTGCTAATAGAGCCTATAGCTGCCAGGCAATTTAGGCGGCTTGCCGGGTTTTAGTATTGGTATTATTTTTGCAGCCTTCATGTTTTTTGGGAAGTAACCCAGTTTTAGGCAGCTGTTAAAGATATCAGTTAGGTGCATCAAGGCGGAGTTGGGTAGATTTTTAAGGCAGGTATTTTTTATTCCATCGAAACCAGGAGATTTTTTCGTTTTTAGATTTCGAATAGTATTTTTTATTTCTGATGGTGTTATTAACGTTATAGTACCTGGCAGCGCGTGTGAATTAATATAGTTAGTTGATTGTTCAACAGAGACTTGTATATGAGGGGGTGGTATGATATTACTAGAAATCTGAAAATTGTTTGAAAAGCTGTTAGCTAGAGCATTAGCTTTTTCACTGCATGCTAGCATAACAGAATCCCCAACTTCAAGTGGAGGAATATGGTTGTGTTTTTTCTTTATAACTTTTGTTATATTCCAGAACGGTTTGCTACCCTTATCTAAACATTGTAGCCTTTCGTTCCGTGAATGGTTTCTAAAATTCGCAATTGCAAATTTAACTAGGGCATTATTTTTTTTGTATTCTCCTAGGTAAAATTCGTTTCTCGTACGGCTCCATCTGGATCTGCACGTATTTCTTAGCGTTATCATCTGCCGTATGTATAGTGGAAGAACGTTTTTTAAATGTCGGGCTATGGTTTTCTTAGGCACCGAACCAATATAGCATTGGTAAGTGTATTAACATTTTGGTCAATATGAGATTCACTTGTACCTTGAACTAGCCCATTTGCCAATTTTGTTTTCATCTGTCTCTTAAAAATGGTCCAGTTGGCTTTTTTAAAGTCAAATATTTGATTTCTTTTATGCACAGGAGAAGATAAAAGTGTACATTTAACAGGCAAATGATCAGAACTTAGTTCGTTAAAGGTTATAGGTGAACTGAAAAGGTCAGGAATATTTGTTAGAAATATATCTAATGTCGACGGATTCCAATTACTGTTTGATGGAACATACGAAGGACTAGGTGGATCATAAGTAAATAAATATAGGACAACAATGTATTAAATAAATATATGAATAAATAGATTTAGTAATAAATAATTATAGATTGTAAATTAAATTAAATAAGGGTAATTGTCAAAGATGTTGGAATAGACTTTTTAAATTTTTTTTCTATCATCACATAGATCTATTTCTACACAAACAGAATTAAATTGACTTATATATTTACTAAGATGTTCATTAAAGCCATAATTATACAGGTGTCTTGGTTGTACTAAAAATATTCGGGTTCGAAGAATTCTTTCCGGTGCGTAAAACCGTACATTTTGAAGGAGCTCAGGGCAAATAAAAAATAAAAAAAACGATAGGAAAGAATATTATGAATGAACATTCTGCTATGATCACCTCGTCTTCGTTAAAAGTATCTAAACCTATTAAGGCACATCTTGTAAGATATGGTGTGGTGGCATGATGTCAAGATTCCACCCCATTATTTTTATAAAAAATCTAGTAAATGACTTCTAAACTTTTTCTAGCCGCACTATAGAGTTCATATATAATGGACACCATATTACTGAACAATACTCAAGATGCGGACGTACAATGGACATATAGACAGACCTTAGGGCATATGGATTCGAAAATTCAGCACATGTTCTTTTTGAAAATTGAATTAGCTTTTGCAACTATGTAGTCAATATGAAATGAGAAAGAAAGTTTCGTATCGAAAATTACACTAAGGTCTTTTATATCCGTTTCCTTAGTAAGACAAGTTCCACAGATCGAATAATCATATATTACGAGTAACAATACATGGTAAGCAGAAAAAAATTACATTTATTAATATTTAAGCTTAATCCATTAAAATTACGATTTTTAACACGAAGGTAAGTCTTAAGGTCGTCTGCATACATTAAACATTTAACATGACACATGATTGAAGGAATCTCATTAATAAATATAATGAACAGTAGTGGACCTATATGGCTACCTTGGGGAACACCGGATAATACCTTAATAATTCTAGATATATATTTATCAATTTTTACTATTTGAGTTATATTTGTTAAGTAACTCTCTATTCAGTTAAGTAGTACCAAATGATCTTAGTTTGTTTAATAGAATATTATGGCATACAGTTTCAAAAGCTTTTCTAAAATCCGTGAAAATAACATCAACTTGATACCCGGATTCTATTGAATCAAAGAGGTATTTTGTAAATAAAGTGGACCTACCAGAAACAAAACCATGTTGGTGTAAAGTAATGTGTTTTTTAATTGCAAAATAAATTTATTTTTGTAACAATTAACTCGAAAAGTTTCGGAATAGCTGAAATTTTGGAGATTCCTTTATAAACTTCCACTTTATGTCGAGAACCAGCTTTAAATATTGGTGTTATAAAGGAAATTTTCCAATCGTCCATGAATGTACCGGAAGACAAAGACATATTAAACAATAATATCAATGGAAGCGACAAGGAAGAACTACTTAGACTGTGATTTAAATTGGGATCTATATCTGATAGGGCAAGGGTTAGCTGAGCATAACCTTATAATAAGTTCAAAGACTGAATTAATGTTTTTTAATTTGTCTCCGTCCCTTGTATCTGATGTGAATGTGTACCTTCCATCCCTCTAAGTGTCAAAAATTGAATTTAAACTTACTTATTGATGACACTTTTTATAGTAGTTATTTGAAATGCGCCGTGGGGTAGTGGGTAAGTACGTCGACTCCTACGCAGAGGGTGCCAGGTTAGATACCCAAATTTACAACCTTTCATATTTCACGGCTCCACCTCTTTCGAGTCACTGACAATGCTCAAAGAGTATTCCTGTCTAGAAAAAGCTTCTCAACTTCGCCGTTCGAAGTCAGCATTAAGCTGTAGGTCTCTTCCACACGTGAAAGAATAATAGCACGCACAACACGAGTGGTTGCTGAGAAGCTTATTATTATATACAAAAACATAGACAATACACCCTTCTTCATTAACTCGGTACAAATACCGTACGTAAATGAAGCCAAATATCTCGGGATGACACTGGATGCTAAGCTTAAGTGGAAGGCGCATGTAAAGAAAAAACATGACGAACTTGAAAATCGAAATAGAGAAATGTACTGGCTACTCGGACGACATTCCAAGTTAAGCGCGTATAACAAACTGCTTATAAGCAAGTGCTAAGGCCTATGTGGACCTACTGTATACAACTTTGGGGTTGCACCAAAGCAAGCAACAGAGAATTCATACAGTCATTCCAAAACAAGGTTATAAGGGCTGTCGTGAATGCTCCCTAGTATCTACGAAATAATGATATACAAAGAGATCTAGGGATCGCAACCGTGAACGAAGAAATAAAAAATTTCGCAAGAAAGTTAAGAGTTCGACTTCATGGTCATTGTAACCATGCCATACTCCAAACACTGGACATGAGGAACCTCGTGCGCCGTCTCGAATGAATGAAACTGTTCGTAAACGGTTCCAGCAGGTGATCATGTCTGGCACAGATCTCGATGGCGCGGATTTTGGCTTGCAACACTGTAGGACTCGCAAACAAGACTGGTACGGAAATCCTTGTCTTGGGTCCAAAGACTCCTGCCCCATCTTTGATTCGTCTGTGTACCAAACCAGACTCCTAGGGTCTAGTGTTGGGGTACCATTGGTCAACTTTCTGCGGTCCAATCTGTCAACTTCAATTGTGTGGAGTTACATGAAGATGAATGGCAAAAGAGAAATTGGTCTACAAGCATCCTGCTTCGAATCATCAAGAGTGAATACGTCCGCAATGACTTAAGGACTATCTGAGCTTGAGATCCGATGGATCCCTAAAAGCTGAAGAAAAAGGAACTCAGCTTCACTACTCAGGCCAAATACTTAGGGGTAATCCCAGACAGCAAGTTAAGCTGGAAATCAAGCATTAAGGAATGTATTAAGGAGGCGGCGGCAGCTGCTTACACATGTAAGGGAATCTTTGGCCCCACATGGGGAATAAAGCCAAGAATGGCTCACTGGATGTATACGGCTTTTTTTGGACCCATCTTAACGAACGGTATCCTTGTTTGGTGGCCAGCACTGAATAACAAACCCAATCATAAATCGATAAGCAATGTTCAAAGATCAGCTTGTATCTGCATCACAGGGGCATTGCGATCCAATCCCACAGCCGCCATAGAAACATTGCTACAGCTTCTTCCCATGGACATGTATATGAAGCTCGTAACAACCAAGGCAGCGTTAAGGCTACGGGAAAGCAGCCACTGGAGCAGTTCACACAGCTTAGGTCATACAGAGATAATCAGACACGACCAACGCCTACAGATTATACAACACCTTCGAGTTTGGGTTCAAAACACTCATCCCAGACAGAGAAGATTGGGAAAAGAGATCTGGTAAGAAAACCAGGCTACCGGGAGATCTATACAGATGGGTCAAAAACGAACGAGGGCACTGGACTATATATCCTTTTCCCCGTCTCCTCGACTGCCCGACCATTGTATTGTATCCCAGGCAGAAGTTAAGGCTAGAAGCTGCCCGCTTACTGTCAATGGACCTAATAGACGGGCTATCTGTCGCCACTTACATGTATAGTCAGGCGGCCATAATGGCTCTGAATACACCATCAATTAAGTCGAAGATGATAAGACTTTGCCGTCAAACTCTTAGGGATATAGCGGTTTAATGCAACCTCATCTTATGCTGGGTCCCTGGGCATAGTGGTTTTCCCGACAACGAAAGGGCCGACGGTTTAGCAAGAATAGGGATGGGACTGCCACTGGCAATTAATCGGGACATCCCATATCCGAGTAATAAACACCATGTTACTTACAGATGCCTTAAGACTACTGGATAGCGCAGTTGGTAGGGTGCCTGTTCCAGTCGTTTACATAGCCCCGTGGAGTAAAGGCGTGCTCGGCTTTTGAGTGTAAAAAGGAGAGAGAATTGGCGCGCAAAAAAAAAACATTATCTCAGAAGCTTAGCGGCAGTGCAACCGAACGAAAAATTATTTTATTACGAAGTGTGAGTGCAAGGGAGATAGAGACAGTAGAGCGACCCGCGCTAGAAAAAATGGGTGATGCGGAGCAGGTAGATAAGGCATCAGACCACCAGCCAATGCAAGAAGAGGGGAGAAAAAAGAAGAGAAAAAGCTTCAACCGAAGCCAAATCTTATAAAGTGCCGTTACACGGTCGCCTCACGCCATGCTAAAGTTGCATCATCAGCAAAAGAAGCATCGACAACAGCTACGGACGCCGCTAATGTAGCATTCGCTGGTCAACAAATAATAATGCACACCAACGATGTGCATGGTGTTAATGAGAACTCCTACCGCGCTCTGACTTTATCCATGTCGGATGACGAGGAAGAAGATGAGCGGGAGGAGCTGGTTAACAGCCAGAGGGAGAGGCAGCAGCTGGAAGCTCATATCCAGTTCCTCCAAGAAAAACTGAAGGCCAGAAAAGCGGCCAAAGAAGCTGCGGAGCAGCAGCAGCAGGAACAGAAGCAACAACAACAACAGCGGCAGCAGAAACCTAAGCAACCATACCAACATCTGCCAAAAGTGCAGAGTTTATCAGCTGAAAAGGAGCAGCTACAACAACAACCTCATCAGCAGCAACAGCAGCAGCAGAAGCAGCCACAGCAACAGCAGCGGAAGCAACAACTTCAGCAACCGGTGGCAGCCAAAAAGGAGAGATTCCCTCTGATCAACGTCTTCGCATTGGAGACTAAGGATCTGGATAAGTTATGTAAGTTGGCCACCAGAAATGCAACTTATTACATTAAGTACAAAGGGTCCTTAAGGCTTTCTATCCACTGTTCATCAGTGGCAGATTTCCGTGCCGTAAAAGAAGAGCTAACGACGACCAGCGCAAAGCGACGATGTCCAGGTTGTTGGGGTTAAGCCCTTCATCACTGCAGCATCGAGAAGAGAGAGCAGACAGCTTCCATTCTTCCTAGTCCAGTTCAGCCCAGTTAGCAAAGTAGATAGCCTAAAGCGAATCAATCGTTTAGGCACTATTGATGTCAAATGGGCAACATTAGAAAGGACAAAGCACACACTCCAGTGTGTTCGCTGTCGAAGGTTCGGGCATGCCGCAGCGAACTGTAGTATGAAGTCTCGCTGCGTCAATTGCACAGGAACACTTATTAAAGGGGAATGTCCTTTAGGAACAGATAAGGTTGTTGATAGGAGCATGCTGACATGCGTGCTTTGCAAGACCAGCGGGCGACCTGCTAATTATCGGGGATGCCCTAAGGTCCAAGAGATCCGACGAGGCATCCAAGCCAAGAGGAGTATAAAAATGGTAGAAGCGAGGCCAACGCCCCGTGTTCAAGCTACCATTGTTACTCCAGCCGTCTCCTTTGCCCAAATGGCATCAGATAGGCGGCCGGTACAACAGACAGTGCCGAAGGTTGTCTCGGTCCCTGTGGCCAGGCAACCTGAAGCAGAGGCAGATCGCTCACCTCCAATTCCAAAACCAGTTCCAAGAGCAAGCAGCGCGCATAGACCTCATCTATTTGACGCTGTTTGACGATTCAAAGGAGACATCACAATGATGGCTGCCGGATGTTGCTCGCAGCCACGAGGATCTCCTCCGTTTCAGTAGAGCCATCTCTGCTCGGGACAGGAGAGAGTGCGCCAAAGAACGCACTTTTATTGGTGGTTGCACCAGAACCGGTCTCCTTAACGGCACTATCACTGGAGTAGTCAATCAGTGGTAGCAGTCTGACTATGGATATCACAATGGACCAATATGGTCTAAGTGCGCTGATAAATTCACTAGCAGCCCAATTACCTAACCTACAGATGCCTTCAACTCCTCTAATCTGAGATGGATGGAGGGACTTCGAGGCTTGTTTGGATCTCACTAAATCCAAACAAAACAAATACACTCCTAAAACTAAACAGGAATGTAGTAAGGAACGTAGCGGGAATTATCACCGGCCACTGCCTTCTCGGTATCCATGTCAGAAGAATGGGAGCCCCCCACAACGACTTCTACAGAGGCTCTAGAAAGAAAATACGCTTCATCTCCTCGGTACTTGTCCAGCCCTTGCAAAGACTACAACAGATATGCTAGGCAACTACTTTTCAGTAACCTAGAGGAAATGTCGCACTTAAGCATACCAGACATAAGTTTATCAGGAAAACTAATTGGCTGTAAGTCAGCACAGGAGTGGACTTGTCAAAGTAGGCCACTAAAATACCATTAGGTAGTCTCTAGGTTTATTTCATTTTCGTTAATGCAGTCCCTTTGAATAAAAGAGGAGCCGGTGTAAACGACCGGGAAGTAATAGCATAAAGGATCCAACCAAGATCTAAGTGGGCCACAACTGTTACAGTGGTGGCAATCACCCTTACCTAACCTAGCTAGAGCTTTAGTGTCTACCCGACTGACTTGTACCAAATTGATTCAGTCACATCTTTGTGCAGCTCGTAATTATTATACATACGAAATTATTCAAACACCTACATACGGAAGCCGAAAAGCCGAAAACAGACCTTAAATAATTTAAAGGTCCCGCCTTTCAACAAGAATTTGGGCCCCCGACTTTTAATTGCACTTTCAAAGAGGAAAACAAAATTCACTGGCAACGTAGTTATGACATGAAGTGCTTCCCATTACGACCGTCCACCATCCAACTCCATCCACACCACTCGGACAAATTTTTTATGATCCTCCGAGGAGCCAGAGTGTGCTTACGAGCGGCCATCGAGTCCCATAGAATCAAAGCAATTCCAAAATAAAATATGTTCCTGCTCTTGACCAGAGTGAACCATTCGCCGGCGTCCATAAGTGGAAATGTTTCATTTAAATACGTGCGAACAAAACGATTGCAAGGACACCCAGACGGCTGCATGCAGTAAGAGAAGCCAACTGCGGTAACAGACATCCACGGTACGGACACATCCTGCGCGCACACAGTTATTAATAATTGCAAAATCTCCCGCGTGCTCAACTTGGTCGAGATATGGAAATTTTATGCATTCACTGCAGTCCTTTCTGCCAGCCCTGACGACAGCCAGTTTGCTTGCCAAGCCCACCCACTGTCGCCAGGAAGCACCACATAAGCAGTGTTTGAGTGTAATTCACGCCGCCACTCCCTCGGTCTGGCCACTCTGACGTTTTGTGGAAGCGTTTAGTGATGACGGGCCGCGGACGTCATCTCTAATGCATAACGCGTCGTTGATATCTGCAAGGGATATGTGCTTAGACATGTGCTGAAACTGTTAATAGTTGCTCTAGTCGGGAGTTGTTTCTCATGTCAGGGGGAGATTGTCGTGGTGGATCACATTAGTGGTGGCCGAAGCACGAATGCACACAAGAGACGCAGCGTGTTTCTGGGAAAACATGGGAATCCTTGTCCGCCGTGCATGTTTCATGTTGATTCCGCGAAGACCGTCAAAGGATTGCGCGCATGTGGTACACTAATTGGCATCGCCTGTATTCGCCCAAAGGAGAGTGAGGAAAGTTATTTGGAGAGATGAGAAGAGTTTCAAATCCTAAACGGGTTATGAGTTGAAATATCACTCTCTCCTGGTGAGACTTGGCATTGAACCTCTACTTCTCAATTGCAAACTTGCATAATTCAGACGACGAAAAAGCAATGACCTGTAGTGACTTCGTTGGTGTACAACGGGATGCGTGGGATTTGCGTAATTCATAAGCACGAATGGCTGTTTGACCTCGTTTCGTTGATATTTTTTCCCCTTACTAACATTTAACTAAATTTATACTAATAATGTAATCTTTATAATATTATAAGGCTGAAGAGTTTGTTTGCTTGAATGCGCTAATCTCAAGAAATTTTGGTTTGAATGAAAAAATTGTCTTTTTGTTGGACAATTCATTTATCGAGGAAGGTTTTTGTATACCATCTCGCTGCTACCAATAGTAGCGAAGCATCAATGAATAATGTTCCAAAAATGGGTAAAATTATACTTTTTGAGTGAGTAAACGGTTTAAACTACGCAAAAATCTTGTACGATGGAGTTGATCCCCTAAAAAAGTTCGTGACAGTGAATGTCTATCTTTTAAGATTGACACATTATAACCTTTATTATGGTAATCAAACTTAGGGCCGTATGTGGAACATTATCAGACTCTGGGGCGTATGTGGAATATTTACAGACTCTGGGCGTATGAGGAACATTTTCAGACTCTGGGGCGTATGTGGGATATTTTCAGACTCTGGGACGTATGTGGAACATTTTCAGACTCTGGAGCGTATGTGGAATATTTACAGACTCTGAGGCGTATGAGGAACATTTTCAGACTCTGGGGCGTATGTGGAACATTTTCAGACTCTGGGGCGTATGTGGAACATTTTCAGACTCTGGGGCGTATGTGGAACATTTTCAGACTCTGGGGGGTATGTGGAATATTTACAGACTCTGAGGCGTATGAGGAACATTTTCAGACTCTGGGGAGTATGTGGGATATTTTCAGACTCTGGGACGTATGTGGAACATTTTCAGACTCTGGAGCGTATGTGGGATATTTTCACACTTTCGGGCGTATGTGGAATATTTTCACACTCTGCGCCGTACGTGCAACATTTTCAGTCACTGGGGCGTATGTGGAACATTTTCAGACTCTGGGGCGTATGTGGAACATTTTCAGACTCTGGGGCGTATGTGGAACATTTTCAGACTCTGGGGGGTATGTGGAATATTTACAGACTCTGAGGCGTATGAGGAACATTTTCAGACTCTGGGGAGTATGTGGGATATTTTCAGACTCTGGGACGTATGTGGAACATTTTCAGACTCTGGAGCGTATGTGGGATATTTTCACACTTTCGGGCGTATGTGGAATATTTTCACACTCTGCGCCGTACGTGCAACATTTTCAGTCACTGGGGCGTATGTGGAACATTTTCAGACTCTGGGGCGTATGTGGAACATTTTCAGACTCTGGGGCGTATGTGGAACATTTTCAGACTCTGGGGGGTATGTGGAATATTTACAGACTCTGGGGCGTATGAGGAACATTTTCAGACTGTGGAGCGTATGTGGGGTATTTTCAGACTCTGGGACGTATGTGGAACATTTTCAGACTCTGGGGCGTATGTGAAACATTTTCAGACTCTGGGGCGTATGTGGAACATTTTCAGACTCTGGGGCGTATGTGGAACATTTTCAGACTCTGGGGGGTATGTGGAATATTTACAGACTCTGGGGCGTATGAGGAACATTATCAGACTCTGGGGCGTATGTGGAACATTTTCAGACTCTCGGGCGTATGTGGAACATTTTCAGACTCTGGGGCGTATGTGGAATATTTTGAGACTTTCGGGAGTATGTGGAACTTTTTCACACTCTGGGGCGTATGAGAAACATTTTCAGACTCTGAGGCGTATGTGGGATATTTTCAGTCTCTGTGGCGCATGTGGAACATTTTGACACTCTCTGGAGTATGTGGAACATTTTCAGACTCTGGGGCGTACGTGGAACATTTTGACACTCTCTGGAGTATGTGGAACATTTTAAGACTCTGGGGCGTACGTGGAAAATTTTGACACTCTCTGGAGTATGTGGAACATTTTAAGACTCTGGGGCGTATGTGGGATATTTTCACACTTTCGGGCGTATGTCGAATATTTTCACACTCTGCGCCGTACGTGGAACATTTTCAGTCACTGGGGCGTATGTGGGATATTTTCAGTCTCTGTGGCGTATGTGGAACATTTTCACATACTCCATCTTAACAAAAAAAGCTGGGTCAACACAAAAGACAGACTATCTCTCATAAGGGAAGAAGTGCATTTTATGGATTAACTCCAACCATGCGGTTCAATTGATCTCTTCAGCATGGGTTGTTTCATTGGTGAAATTGGCTGAATCGTAGATACCAAGAGACTGTTATCAGTCTCTGTGGCGCATGTGGATATATATATATATATATATATTATCTCTTCTTTGTGTTTAATTGACGGAAACTCTTGGAAACGCTATACAAGATAATAAGTATCAGAAACTATTCCTAGAAATAATGTTCATCCACTTCATCGCCGTTGATCCGCTGCTAACAATGGACGATCAACAAAGAAGGACAAAAGCGAAGACGTTTTGAAATGCCATTCAACTTTAAATGGTTTCAATTTCTAGAACAGGTTGCATTTGCATTGTCAATAAGTGGCAACGGCTGTCGTTGAGTGTCTGTGGCATCAATTTGCAAAATATATGTCTTTCGCCTGCCCAATTGGGGTATCACCTAATACCGCGCTTACAATATGTTTAATTTTTCCAGTTCGAATTGAATAATATATAACTAAATCAGAGCAACGTCCATCTTGGCAAGTAGTTTATCATAGGATTCCCTACAAAGCCGTTGTAGGGAAACAATTTTATTGATGAACAACCACAAACACTGAAAGGATGCCTTGCCATTTTTCACACCGTTTTCGAGAACTTTTTTCGTATTCTTTGCAGTAATTGAGTTTTTCATTTGTCTTCATGGAAACTCATCAGAAGCATACAATAATCTCCTTTAAAAGTAACAGACTGCAGAAAGAAAATCACAGACTTCATCATAAATCGCCACCAGTGCTGCCAAGCTTCGGAAAAAAACGAATTTGTTAAGCAAAGAAGCCGGCAAGTCCCTTCTACAGCTTGACTAAACATGAATGTAATTAATCTCAAGATTTGCAGCACTAAACAAAGCAGTTTTTTGCCTCCGTCCTCTCGTCCGCACTGAAATCTTCCTCTCGACACAAAAGCGCAGTCCACAGCAGTGGTCCATATAACTGTGTCCGTTTTCAGCAGAGTTTAATTAAATCCAGCTTCAGAGCGTGTCCTGAATTATGAATGAATTGTGCTCCTCTCGCATTCAATCATTTGAGAAGCGTAATAGACGAAAAGCAAATAATGTAGTCCTTAGGACACAAATAAATGGTCCAATCCATTGCAGCAAATCGCGTGCCGGTCAAAGGAGCTGCCGCTTACGAGTACGAGCTCCCATTCCGGGGGCAATTAATTGTATAGAGAGCTGCATAATCGATTAGGCGAACGCTTCTCCTAATCGAATATTTATGTGAATACCTTCCACGGGGCACAAGCCGAGGGTCACGTTCCGCCGGGGAATAGCTGACATACAGTTTGTTTACTCTCCTATCGCTTCCGTGAACCGATTTCAATAATTCAGGGAATTTCCCAAGTGAGGATGTGCCACCCCTCCCTCCGCTCGAGCGCTACACACAAATTTGGCGAATTGTCCTCGAGCATTAGAAGTGCCAACGGGGGGAAAATGTGACAGCAGCAATCAGGCGAATTGTTTGCTCATTCGTTTAGCGAGAGTGCTGAATAATGAGTTTGCGATCAAACATGCAAAATCGACCATCGATAGACGGCAGTGTTGACCTCAGCAAGGGATGGCGCCTATCGCAGAAGCAGTGGTTGTCAATTGTCATCCTTTTGTTCTCTGGAATAGACGTAATTTATTGTTGTCATTTCGAAGAATTGATTTTTGGCCTCATTTAATCTGGTATTCAGCTTGGGTGTTTCTTGGGAGAGCGACGAGAGTACGGAATGTCGTCTGATGAAAGAGATTTTATTTTTCCGAATCACCTGTCTGTGTGGGTGGAATCGTTTTCGAATGAGACCTCTCCGACAAACCACTTCAATGCAGCAGAAGCTGAACAAATGTTGTCCTGGGAAACGGTTTCAAAATCAACATTCCTTTGACGAACGTCTGCTCAAAGACACTCTTCCATTGAATTCAGCGGGTACTCGGAAGTGTGAAAGGTACGTACGATGGGGGAGTTTTCAAAACAAATCCCAAGCATTTGCATCTTAGCTGGCTTTTTGATTCCTTAGACAGCTAATCTCAATCTGTATCCTTTGCATTTTGCTTTTGCGTCGATGTGGACAGAAATCAATGACACTGAGATTTCATGTGACTTGTCCATTCAGAGCTGGTATCTCAGGAATTCTGTGAGACGTTTCAGATGTTTTCTAATCCACTACTCTCGATGCTTAATGGGAAATCTGTTTGTCCGTAAAACTGTCATTGGGAGTCAGATTGGAAAGAGGGAATCTCTTTTCCATTTTCCAACAATGGAGACGAATTTACGTTGCCTTCTTACGTTGCCTTCTATTTGCGCGTGCTCAAGGGATTGCTAATACCCTTATGTGACCGGAGTCAAGACACAGCACGGGCCGAAGGTATAGAAAGAGAAAGGGAGAGGAGGCACCTTTGCAGATTGGTCTTAAATATCTGCAAGTTGTAGTCTGTTCTGGTCTGGGAAATATTAGGCTGGGCAGAGCATTCCATATTCGTGCAGTGTGGCTGAAGAAAGAAGAGAGTCTCTGAATTTAACTATACATATGAAGGCTTAAGGGTATTCTGACGGGCATTCCTGGCGAGACGGGTATTGCGGATGAATTCATGGAGAGGAGGAATGCAGTTGGCTAGCTCACTTGAGCATCGTCTGTTGAAATAACGATAAACTTCGGACAAAGAAGAGACAATACGTCGATGATCGATCGAGTCTAATGCTCGCTTTTGGATTCTATGGTGAACTGAACAACTTGACTTCGAAATCTCCTAGAATCTTCTCTTGTTGTCTCTGTATGCTCTTTATATGACACAGAAGCCATCCTTGGCCTCAAAAAAATCACACAAAAAAATGACGATTTCTGCGTATTTTTCCTTCTGCTAATGATGGCGCCACAGTCTACAGACACATCACACTTCAAAAACACGAACTATTACGGTTCGAAGACACCTCATCGACGTACAAATCGATTTTTATGTTCCAAGCCGTTCTCCATGTGTGTGCTGAATCACTTTCTTCAGCGTGCTCTACTGCGATATTTCACTGGCGAAAAAGCGCGAATGATCTGCGAAGAGATCTACTTTCTCTTTATCGTCTTTAGCCCAAACGTGTTGGTTTTTCCAAATTCGGGCCGCATGTGGTTGGGGTTTTCTTAAAACGTTGGCTGTTTTCCAGAGTGAGTAGTTCGTAATTTTTTATCCCTTTTAAGTAGGCATTAAGATTATTATTTTTAAACGACTTAATTTTCGCATTCAGAAGGTTAGACAGTTGGTCGATGTGTGTTTTATGCTGCGGCGCACGGGTCTGCTGCCATGTCTTACGAGCTTTACGCTTCTCTCTTACTAATTCTCGTATTTCCGGTGGATATCGCGGTACATGTTTTATCGTCGTTTTTCTAGGGAGAGGTGTATTGCTCCACGCTGCGCACCGTATTACTTCTGTAAATTTACCGAGCTCTACTTCTAAATCGTATGGGGTTTTCAGCGGTACTCTGAGTTCGATATTTTCTTGTAAGTGATTTCTAAATGCTTGGCAATTCGTACGTTTATTAGTAAACGTAGGTGGAACATCCGTTTTTACAAGGGTGTCATTTATACATAGCACAATGGGAGAATGATCTGAACTAAGGTCAAAGCTTTCCTCAATTCGTAAATAGTTTCGGGAAACACCTTTTATGACAAAGAAGTCAACAACGTCAGGTATTTTTGTAACATCCGACGGCCAGTAGGTTGGTTTTCCTGTCGAGTAAAAATCACAGTTTAGTTTCATGCCAGCTCTGTATAAATTTCTGCCTTTTTGTGAGATTAATCTTGGCTCCCAAAAAGTGTGTGTTCGCATTAAAATCTCCCCCAATTATGATACTTGGGCCTAGAGTGTGAAAAGTTCGTTCGAGCTGGCTTTGATCAATTATACTGCGCGGAGGGCAGTAAATGGACGCGACGTTAAATGAGTAATGTTTATTTTGTACACGAACCGTATTTAGCTGTATAGAATCACATTCTATACTTATTCACACTAAATGATCTATATTATCAAGTATAAACAGGGATGAACTGCCTCTTGCCCGTACGGACGGATGGCAGGCGTGGTAACCACAGTGCCCTTTTAGGTTTACACAGGATTGCTTCGTCAAGTGTGTCTCAGAGATCAGATAATTCAAATCATATAGATTTCAGATAATTAAAGTATATAATTCTAGTTCATCAATTTTTTGTAGCAGACCATTCGCAATCCAATTTAAAATTTTAATTGACATATTCATGTTACAATACGCGTGCTGTTAGTCCTATTTTCGAGGTCGAGTCAAAGCAAATATGAGAAAAAATTGCACGCAACAATTTTTCACTCGAAATGACCGCTTCATCTGGTATTGCGATTGTCCTTGTATCCAAGAGCAAGGCAGAGTTCATCAAGGTTTTTTCTTTTTATAATTTGCGCATACTCAAGGGAGTGTTAATACCCTTATGTGTCCGGTGTCCAGACACAGCAAGGGCCGAAGGTATAGAGGGAGCAAGGGAGGGGAGGTGCCTGTGCACATTGGTCTTAAATATCTGCGGGTTGTAGTCTGTTCCATATTCGTGCAGTGCGGCTGAAGAACGACTCTCTGAATTTAACTGTCCGTCCGAAAGTAGGCTTAAGGGTATAATGATGGGCATTCCTGGCGAGACGGGAATTGCAGGTGAATTCATGGGGAGGAGGAATGCAGTTAGCTAGCTCACTTGAGCTTCGTTTGTTGAAATAACGATAAAACACGGGCAAAGAAGAGACGGTACGTCGATGTTCGAGCAAGTCTAATGACTCTTCGATATTACTTTCCCCTATAAGTCTTATCGATCGCTTTTGGATTCTATCAAGTAGGCGCATGATGGTCTTGGGGGCACCAGACCAGATATTAAAGCCAAATCAGTAGGGGCGAAATATTTCTTCCATCGATTAAGGAAACCTAAACATTTCGCAGCTCAATCAACTTGGTGTGCGTAGTTGGAGAGACAACTGGCTAAAGATCGTACCGGCTGGAGAGGCTTACTGGTTTAGGCCCAGGTCCACGCCGGACTGTAGCGCCACCAGAAGACGAAGAAGAAACATTTCGCAGCATTTTTGGCGACCTCAGATATGTGATCGTTCCAACTAAGTGTTGTGTTGGAACTCATGCCAAGGATTGGAAGTTTTCCGGTTTTAACGACACAAGCGCCATTCATGGATAATGGCTGATTATCAAGGGTTCGCTTGAGTGACAGCAGACAGCATTGAGTTTTTGGAGCATTGAATTCCACTCTATTGTTTTTTCCCCAGTTAATTATGCTGTCAAGATCGGAATTTAATGTGCTTAGCATACGCTGGCGTTCCAATTTTACGGCCGAAGGGCGGCGTCGTGAGTCTTGGAATGAATTTGAAAAGCTGAGGGTGCTGTCATCAGCGAAAGAATGGATTGGATTAGAAGTAGCAGACAAGCGATCATTTATAAGAGTGAGAAAGAGTCTCGGAGACTGAACTGAGCCTTGTGGAACACCAGCATGTATTTGGTGGATGTCTGTCTTGAACCTATTCAAAACAACTTGAATTGAACAGTTCGAAAGGTAATTTCTAATCCACAGAAGAAGATATTCTTCGATACCATAATAATAATAATAATATGGGTGGCGCGACAATCCGGGGTGGACCTGGGCCTAGCTTCTCAGCAACCACTCGTGTTGTGCGTGCTATTGTTCTTTCACGAGTGCAAGATACCAAAGACACGCATTTTCGACAAGAGAGCTTTATGCCAGACTCTGTCAAATGCTTTCGAAAGCGCAACGATCTTGCTTTCGCCTGTATTGTGCAATGACTGGTTCCACTTTTCGGTGAGATAAGCTATCAGATCACCAGTGGACCTGTGGCTGCGGAAACCATATTGTCGGTCATTGCGAAGCTTCCGCGATTCAAGATATTTCATAAGCTGACGATTTATCAGCGTTTCCATGACCTAGAACGAAGGTACGGAAGTGCTATGGGTTGGTACGAGGTGGGTGACGAAGATTTACTCCTTTTAAGGGACGGGCTGGACAAATGCTGTTTACTGCTCGCACAGAGACCTAAAGAGTAGGATAGATGAAAAAGCTTGCCAGCGCAGAACAACACCTCTTCAGAAGTATATGGGGGAATACCATCCGGGCCAGCGGATTTGTGCACGTCGAGATCTTTTAGTAAGTGGATTGGTCGCATGGTAAAGTCAACGCTCTCAAGTACAGGTGGAGCCATATTGTAATCTGGCAGTGTTGAGCTGGCTGCAAAATGAGCTGCAACCACATTAGATTTGTCTAAGGAGCTGACAACTGGAATGTCATTGTAAATACAATCACATACATAGAGCGATTAGAATAGACGAATGATGATATTCTTTCTGAGCTGTCCTCAATGGATTCTAGTGCAAGCCTAGCGCCTGATAATCTTCCCCCGCTTTTTTTAAAAATGTGTAAGGACGTATTAGTCAAGCCCCTGACTATCATTTTTAATATGTCACTGGCTCGCGGCGAATTTTTGGATTGCTGGAAGGATTCTCTCATCACCCCAATTCATAAATCTGGACCTAAAAGTTCTATTGTCAACTACAGACCAATAGCTTAACTCCAATTAATACCGAAATTATTCGAGGCTATTGTTGAACAAAATGTATGCTGAAGTTCGAAACCAAATATCACAATTTCAACATTGCTTTTGTGAGTGGAAGATCAACTTCGACCAATTTGATTATATTTACAAACTTTTGCCTAAGTTCCATGGAAGCGAGACTTCAAGTTGACTATATATACACTGATTTCTCGAAGGCATTTGATTGTGTTCAACATAATGTGTGCATAGTGTGTGCATATAAGATGATTTGTTTTCATTCTATACAAATCGCAGACAGTTTGTAAAAATAGGAAATGATCTGTCACGGGTAATTTTCAATTTCTCTGGGGTACCTCAAGGTAGTCACCTCAGCCCTCTTCTGTTTCTTCTTTTTATTAACGATTTGCCTTCCTATGTTTCCCACTCTAACTGCCTTTTATACGCTGACGATTTAAAATTTTTTAAATCAGTGCGATCATTGGCCGATGCAATGGAGTTGCAAAATGATATCTCATCTGTTCAGAATTGGTGCGATTTGAATCGAATACATTTCAATATTAGTAAAAGCTCAGTTATGACATTTTTTACAATTTTATCTCCTATAATCTATAAATATAAGATTGATAATACAATCTTAACAAGAGTATGTTCGCATAAAGATCTAGGGGTTACATTCGACGTTCAACTCACTTTTTCTATGCACATGGACTATATTATTTCAAAGGCCAACTCCATGCTAGGATTCTTGTTTCGAAATTCAAACGATTTTCAAGACCCTTACACTCTTAAGTCTGTGCATGTTTCGTTAATTCGCTCTATATTAGAATATAATAATAATATATGGGTGGCGCTACAGCCCGTAGAGGGCCAAGCTTCTCAGCAACCACTCGTGTTGTGCGTGCTATTGTTCTCTCACACGTGGGACCTACAGTTTTATGCCGACTCCGAACAGCGAAGTTGAGAAGCTTTTTCTAGGTAGGAATATACTCTTTGAGCATTGTCAGTAACTCGAAAGAGGTGGAGCCGTGAATTATCAAAGGTGGTAAATTCGGGTATCGAACCTAGCACCCTCTGCGTAGGAGTCGAAGCACTTACCCACTACGTCACGGCGACCACAATTCTAATATGCCAGCTTATAATGCTAGATGTCAGCTTATCGAACTAAAGCAACTGCATGTAAAAAGAACTTATTATTCAGTTCTTTTCGCTCATGACGTCATTACTGCTCACATTGGTTGTCCGGTGCTGCTTTCCATGTTCAGTGTTTACACCCCGTCTCGTTATCTGAAGCCTAGAGATTTCTCTTATGTTTCGAGGCATAGTACAAACTATGGGCAAAATGATCCCATAACTAATGCTTGCATAAAATTCAACTTAGTTGCAAATGTTATAGACTTTAATAAGACTTTCATAAAAATGAAATCTTAAATTTTTTGAGTAGCAATTTACTCTAAATTACATTATAATTGTATGTTAATTCTTGCTTATACTAGGCATTATTATTAATAAGATATGAAATGTTATTACTATTATCAGTAGTCTTGAAAAGCTTTGTACTTGAAAGACGGAAGAATAAATAAATAAATAAATGAGTGTAGGAATTGAAGACGAGGCGGAATTCTTCGAAATGTGTTTTACAAATGACCAAACTTTTTTGATACCCTTGGGACATTGTAGCACTTTATGCCTCAACTTTTGCTCATAAGAGAATTTCACACGTCTAATAGTTGCCTTGCAGACGTCTCTGGTCCGTTTAAACTTGTTCCGGTTTTCCTCAGTAGGGTTGGCTTTGCATGTCCGGAAATTCAACTCTCTCATCCTGATATCCTCTTTACAGCTCGAGTCACACCATGCGATTGCTTTGGGCTTGATACTCTTCACTCTATGAGGTCAGCAGAAGAATGTTTCTGATCATATCAGCAGCGGCATCCACGTCACTATTGAGGAAGCAAAGTGACCAGTCAAAAATTCCTAAAGAAGTTGTGAAGTTCGCTCCAATCGGCTTTCTCGTACAGCCATACTATTCTTTTAGGAATTTGTTCTGTAACTGTGTGTGGTGATAACGAGAATTTTGCTGATACGACACAATGGTCTGACGAGCCTGGAGGTGACAGTATGTCAACAGAATATTTTTCCGGATGAGAGGTGAGAAACAGGTGCAGGGTGTTGGCGGAATGATCTGCAATGCCTGATATTCGTGTGGGCTTATTTACTAGCGTGGTCCAAGGCCATATCCAGTCTTGACATTCCTGCCAAACTCCAGTCTGATTGCGACTTTATGATGAGATAGAATACTAGTTATACTATCATCGAATTTTTACATACATGTAAAAAAAAAACTGATTAAGACAAGGCGACCGCGAAGCTCGGTCATGTGAATTTATCGACATCATCCTGTAGAAGATCATGAAGAGCACACAAGAGACTCCATCGTCCAAATTCTGTACAATTTCTGAAAATGGTTTCTTGTGTTCGGTTCGTATGCCAACATTATTTCGACTATGACGCCAACAGTTCTTGACACAGCAGCACATAACAGGTGCAAGTCTTAACGTAGTCATTACATAGTTCACCAGATCAACCCATCGCAGAACTCCATTGAATTGACACACTGACCACGAAGATTGCCAGAGGAACCAACTTCGCACAAGGAGCACACCATAGCACAAACGACGAACGGCCAACCCTTCTCTGAGCTAGTTACACTGCTCTTAGGGAGATGGCGTAGAGGCCACGAGTAGAAACCTTTCCGGTGTCTCAACTTAATCTGACTGGCGTGGACGTTGAAAGTTGAGCGGTCATCTGACGGATGTGGGGTTTCGTGGCCATTATGAACAGAAATCTTTTCTGTATGTGTGTTTTTCGGATGGGTCGACGCGTACCTCAACACCGGCTTATCCATCTTAGAGTGCATGAGTATTTGCAACCAGGGCGAGCCCGAGACAAATGGGCGCGACCTTCAGTTTTGGTAGCATAAGTCGTTTCCAGAATGCCCAAGAGGTAGACCTGCAATGCATTTTATTTTATTGTGGTAACAAACATGCATATGCCACCATCATCATCATCTTCAGACCGGCATGATCCACTAAAGGGGCCGCGGGCCTAAACTACGCTCGAGTCATACACATGTCAATGCCAGCAATCTTGGATATGACAGGCACAGGGGTTACTCATACTCACACTCCAACAGATCATCAAATGACGATACAATCGCTAAATGGAACGATCGTTAAATAAATAGTAAATCCACTTGAGCTCGGATGGGATAGTATGCGATAATAAATGGGACTAACCACTTGAGCTCACAGTACGGTAACGATCGATCATGGCAAGGATGTAATGTAGATTGAGGGAACAATCGTGGCGGTCTCCAGTTCGACGAGAATATGTCAAATACTCCCAGCGAGTGTTTAAGATTCTTTCCTTTTTTTTAATAAATGTTTATAACCAAAAAGTATTGTTACAAGTGTATAATTTTATTAAACTCCTGCCTCCTTCGAATTTTATTTGTATTTTGGATACTACATCCAATTAAATTTAAATATATAATTCACGAGAGATCTCCAGGTAAATCGATCCCCCGCCATCGACTCTAACTCATAAGGGGTTATGTCCAAGTGTAGCCAGGCGAGTTGTTGGACTTGGTCCAACCATCTCATCCTGGGTCTGCCAAGTGGTCGCCTACCTGATGGAATCCCATTTAAGGCCCGCCTCGGAAGTCGTGATGGTGGGGACATTCGTGCTACTTGACCAAACCAACAACCGGATAACCAGTTTGGATTTAGGGCGGGGCATGACACCACACATGCCGCGTCAAAGCTGGTATCCGACATTCAATGGAATAAAAATAAAAAAACACTGTACGGGTGCCTGTCTGATCGACTTAGAGAAGGCGTTCGACACCGTTTGGTTAGAGCGCCTTTTCCTTAAGCTCGTCAGACTTGGTTTACATAAAACATTGCTATACATGATATATGATATGATAACTGGTAGAAAGTTCGTCGTAAAAAGTGGCGGCATTACTTCTACTACAGTCTTTAATATCAATAATGGTCTACAACAGGGGGCTGTTGGCTCCCCAATATTGTTTGCTATATTCACTGCAGATCTGCTAAGGTCTATGCCGCACCTAATCGCGTACGCCGATGACTTAGTGGCGTACAGATCAGGTCCTAAGGTAGAAGTTATTAATACCTTGTTGCAACGTGACTTTGACAACACTTTGACATATTGCGATGACTGGAAGCTGCTTATCAACTTTCAGAAGTGTGAAACTGTTCTTTTCCGCACCCCGCTGGCCATGGCCTCAAGGGATACGCGCGTAAACTGGAAGAAGTTCGGCATAGTTGACCCCCGGGGTCAGCCGTTAGCCGTGAAAACTGTAGTAAGATATCTTGGCATTTGGTTGGATCATTTTCTGTATTTTGACAAACATATAGAGAAAGCTTTGACCAATGCTAGAAAAGCCTTTGCTGTGGCAAGTAAGCTGTTTTACAGCAGCCAACTTGATACCAGGGTGAAGGTAATCTGCTATATGGCCCTCATAAGGCCAGTCATGGTGTATGGTTGTCCCCTGTGGTTCAACGTGAGTCCTTAACAGATGGAAAAGATGAGGGTGTTCGAGAGACGGTGTCTTAGGACTTGTCTCCGGTTGTATCGAACACCCGAGTCTGAGTACAAGAAGTACTATCCTAACGAGGTCCTGTACAACAGGGCAAACGTGAAAAAGGATAGACAATTTTATCATCAAATTAATAAGAAGTCACATTGCAAGAAGTATGACTTCTACCAATAGTCTGATCTTCGGGGCTTACTAGCCCAATTATATGTACCATGAGAGGGTGCGCCACAACGGCTTTGTTCCACCTGAAGCGTTCCTCTTTTTGGATTCGATCGGCTTGATACAGGACACGGAAGGATGTCCTGTAATCTACCACGCGATGCGCCGAACAGTTGACAGGCGACTCCTCTACGAACCGGATGTCGTCCACGAACACGAAGATCTTCTCCGGTTCAGTAGAGCGATCCCTGCTCGAGATAGGAGAGAGAGTGATAAGGAGCGGCACTTCTTTTGGTGGTTACACCAGAATCAGTCTCCGCCTTCGCCGGCTCCTGCCTATATACAAGTCGTTTAGTTGGTATAACAGCCCACTTATCTAGTTATAAGGTAGCTTAGTCAAAAAAAAAAAATATATATATATATATGGTAATAGGGTTTAGGTTTAGATTTAGGTTAGGTAAAATAATAGTGTATAGAGCGCCAAGTTTTTTCTTAGTTTTCATGGCCAGTAAGTATATAACAATAAAGTATGTCCTAAGGACAAAAAAAAAACAATAAATAACTTAATAATTTAGACGCCGAAAGGCAAATAGTCAGTTAGATGAGAATATTTTAGAGTACCCGCGAAGGGTCAGTAAGAACATGAATTGTTAGATATTAAGATAGATTTTTATGTCATTTTTGTCTAGTAGTAAGTTGTCCAGAAATGAAATAAAAATGAAATAAAAAAAAACCAAACCAACAAAGTATACCTCTTTCCGTTGGAAGAAGCAGCTGCTCAACCTCGCGCACTGTCGTGTTTCTCACCCTATCCCGGTGAGTAATTCCCACAAGGTTCTATTCGCGATCTTATTCTTTCCGTCAATACCCAAATTTCGTGACCATAAGTGAGAGTTGGAGCAAATACTGAGTTGAAAACTGCTAGTTTTTCTTTCACACCAAGCTCGGCCTTCCTGATTACAGATCTTCCAAGCTTTGTCAAAACTGGCCCAGCTTGACCAATCCTACAGGAAAGTTCAGTATTACTCCTCCCATCACTCGTGAAGAAGACCCCGAGATACTTAAACTTCTCCACCTGCTTCAATGGGACTCCACTAACATGTAGAGTGCATTGAACAGGCGTTCTGGAAATTACTATGTGCTCTGATTTGTCCACGTTAACCTTCATCCCGGAATCAGCATATACGGCCACAAACCTATCGAGTGCGGGCTGGAGTTCCGTTTGGGAAGATGTGAGCATAACTAAGTCATCCGTAAAAAGAAGATGACTTGTCCTCAACTCTCCCAATGTGAAGCATTCCTCGCCTCGGCTGCGCTGCAACATATAGTCCATATAAACAATGAAAAGGAGAGGTGACGAGACGCATCCTTGGCGAAGTCCAAAGCCCACGGTGAAGGCTGTTGATTTAGCACCGTCAAACCGTACACAACTGCTACAGTTTGTGTATACAGATTGAATGGCCCTCAAAAGAGGACCCTCAATCGCATACTCCTGCAGAACACTCCAGAGGTCGTATGCATTTTTTCCAAATCTCCAAAAGATGGGTTTGGCATACTCCCTTCTCAAGTACCATTCTTACAGTGACAAGCTGGTCGGTTGTACTTCTGCCGGGATGAAAGCCGCACTGTTCAGCCCCCATTGTTGACTTGACTCTAGCTCTAGAACGCGCGTCCAAAACCTAAGCGTAGACTTTTCCGAGGAGACTTAAGAGGGATATGCTCCTGTAGACGGAGCAGTCTCTGTTGTCCCCCTTCTTAAAAAGAGGGACAATCACCCCAGTTTGCCAATCGCCAGGTGTCTTACCGCGTTCCCAGGCCACCTTAATAACTCGAGAGAGCCATAAAACTTCCTCTATACCCATTGCCTTAAGCATTTCTAGCCGGATTTTATCCACACCGGCGGATTTGCCAACTTTTAGCGAATCTATCGCCAAAATTACTTCCTCCACCGTTGGACCCTCCGGCAGCTGACCTCCTCGTGGTGGGGGCGGGCAACAGGTTTGGGGTGTATGAATTTTTTTTTAGCCCAAACCTGGCTAACGACGCTCAGCCCCCCATGATGACAAAATGAAGGCTAGCGAAACTCAACCCCCCATGAAGACAAAAAGACGACGATTTGCCTCGGATATTGGCCACCCTGGTGTGACAGGGCCCCATTTGGAGCCAGGCCTGAATGGTGACAGTATGCGAGCGTCTGGTGGCCGGACTGTCCCGCTCGGCAGCCGGTCGGGCTTAGTCCGAAGGAACTACGAGCAACCCGTCAATGCCTCTTGAGCCATTACGGGGTTGGGGATGGGAAGTCTCGCTATACACAACAGTGGGTGCTGGGATCAAATGACAATGGCCAATGGCATCAACTTCGAATAGGATGTCATCGGTTGTTAAATCAAGAAGTTTTAATTTTAAGTCGGATTATTATAAGGGACACTCTTGTGTTGAGCGCCTAAGAAGTGAGTAAAAAATTATAAAAGAATATCAGAAATAAAAAAAAAGAAAAATGTTCGCTCCAGAAGGGACATCTTACTCATGGGCCGAGGCCATAGAATGAGAACCAGAGAAGAGAGACGTGTGTACATTGGGATTAAATACCTGTGGATTGGGTAGTATCAAGAGAGATGTACAAGCAATGTCACCATTCAGTGGATTACTTTCGGGACGTTATCTGAAGTGGATTTATAAAAAATCTGAAGCCACTTGTCTGAACGGGCTCCGTGGACTGAAACTAAAATCCATTTGAGCACGAACGGCATATCCTTGAGCTCCTTCAATCGTGAAGCTCAATCGCAAGTCGACAGTACGAGACGAACCATGAATGTTTAACGACCCACGACCCACGACCTACGTCTTCTTCTCAACGAAACGATCCGCACTTTGACGATGTCTGAATTAACTAAGAAAACGTAAAGCTTCAACAAGAACAAATTCAATTAGCCCCAGCAACGCCTTAAAAACCGCCACATTCTCCCGAAAGTACATGCATTAAAAACTTTCCACCGCATGCCCAGAATTCTCGGCACAGACCCGTCGAGTAAGGATATCGCTTGCAGGTCAGTGCAGCAATATCCCGCAAAATGAAAACGCAAAACCCCACCAAACTCCTGGGAGAACTGAAAGGAGTACTGCGAGCACACCCATCTCGTGCCCGAGCTACTCTCGTGTTCGTGGCACAATATGCAAAGTTCTGACCTTAATCCACAGCCAGCGGGACTAGATGTGGGACATCATACATGACCGCAACGAGGGTGGTAGCGACGGCAAAAAGAGACTGCGTCAGGCATGAGTGGGGTGGAGATGCCGGCGAAATGAAGTTCGTGGTTTCTAATTACACCAATACAACGGTGACCGCAACACCAAGTTGCTCGAGAAACGTGTGGTGAGTTAAGCACACACAACCAGTCGGCCAGGACCTATTTCTGGATCTTCCATTGCAGACGGTGTTTCTGCGGCCAGTCGCCCACATTGCAAAGGCTTCCTGGGGGCGACAAAGTCCTCTTCCCACACTCACCAGTTGATGTGGATGACGACGGCGACGACAGAGACCACGCGTGCTTCTCATATGAATCTTAATTAAAGCAAAAAATGGTGAAATTGCCTGCAAGGACGAGGTGAGGGTGAGATTTAGCGAACAAGCAGCTGCGCCACTTGCTGCAATTATACTCGGGACGGATTAATGGTCGAATGCGATGACGAATTGCTCTCGAACGTGCACACCACTGCACCGTCTGACTCGTCCTTGAGCGGTTATGCATATGAGACGGGCGTGTCCACTGCTGGGGAAAGGAAATGCACTCGGCTTACTGGCGGATTAACTTACTGCCTTCGCGATGGTTATCGGCGAGTGCATAATTTCAAGAATCATTAAGCGGCTCAGGGGTTGTTGATTGCATCAGGCTGAGAAGGTAGGTGGATGGAGGCTGGAGTTTTGTGCGTCGTAGAATTATTGAAGGCAAAGCGCTGTTAAGAGGATTTCCTTTTATAATTTGCCACAGTTGGAGTTGAGAAAAAAGCGGAACATTAGCGAGGGAGGTTGCATTTGTGGGAGCTTTTGTTACTGAGAATGACTCATAGAGGGTGTTTTTGTTAAACCAGTGCCAGCTTTTGCATAAAAAGTACAATCTGGAATTATTGTGAATTTCGTTTGATGGGTAAAGTTGTTGACACTTTATCAAGCAAAGGGGCTTCCAATAAAGAGCTCCGAACTTTTCATTTCGACAAAGACGAGCGCCCTATACAAAATGATTTCTGACTTCTCGAAGTTGACACTCAGTTTTACTCATTAACTGGTCTTGTGCTGAAAAGTATAAAGTGTGGACGTGAATAGTATAAAGTGTGGACACCAACCATCTGGACACTTACTCTCAGTCCACCACCTTTCAATCCACCCCACAGACCGCCATCTATACAGAAGAGGAGGAACTGATCATAACTTCGAAGAGTATTCCCCAAATGATTCTTTTACACGTTTATATAAATGTCCGCACCTATAGGCAGATGGATTACTAAGAATTATGTAGATAATTGAGAACTGCGAAATTCCATAACCAACTGGCGTCAGTTTCATCCAGACAAACTTTTGGAGTTATAAATACAGGATGGTGGCCAAAAAAACATAGTTCAGTTTGGGAATTAAAGAGTGTTCAAAGTGTGAAATCGGTTCAGCCTGTAAGGCAGCAAGGAATAATTGTAAAGTTTGTCTAAAGTAATAGTGTTTGTTATGCGATATAATTTAAATGAATTATTTTTATTAATTTGTTACCTATACGTGGACTATATTTTTTAATAAAAAACACTTCAATCAAAATTCACTTCCTTTTTATTTGGACTTGCGTTCACGAGAGAAAGAACAATATGGAGGCTACAAAGTGGATGTGAGAAGTACAATGATAAAGAGAAAAGTTGTAGTAAAATTAACGAAGCAAACATTCGTTAAATTGTTGAGTGCTGCGAAATAGCGTGTTGCGTGATCATACAGTGTTCTTTAAGGAGTTTGCAATTGAATTCGTGTGCATTTTGGAAAAGTGACCTTTCGTGTTTCATTCTTCACAATCCAGTGATCAGACCCTGTTTTTTTTTAAATTTGGTTAATTTTAAGTAAACTCATTTCTGTTAAACGTAACAAGTCTGATGGAAACAGGATTACTATTGTACTCAATTCAGTAAAGTTTAATTTTCACAGTATACACTTACATCTTTGCCAGTTTGAGCACAATTTTTAAATGATTTATTCCTTCAGTTGACTTTCTCTCTCAACTTTACTAAGAAAATATACGTGCGAAGCGAACACTGATTTACGAATTACTTTTAAGGTGTGTGTTTTATGTAAACGTATATACGCTTAATTTATAAGTGCACAAAAAGGCGATCTTCGGCGCTTAATAATTCATTATAGAATCTTGGCAGCACCGGCGATATTTATGACAATTGTGACAGTCAGGGGGTAGAATCGTGTAAGATGATAGTTGATCTTTAATGGGCATAATCTTCGCTTTGCGATTGTGTAACGTGACCATTACTTTAAATGCAAAAACAATTAATAATTATAAAATAAAAACAAGTCTCATCAAATGAAAAAAAAATCGGTTACAAAACCTAAGCGGAATGTATAGCAGAGACACTCTAAGTATACCAAAAGTTGCATACTTATGGATGCAAAAACATTTAAAAATTATCTAATACACCAACCACACCTACAAATGTAAGCCACATACACCAACCTAATGAATGAATGAAAAAATTCAGGAATGAACACACAGAAAATAATGATTGACAGCATTGTTTGTATCCACGCTTATTTCATAAGAGGCGATAGATATGATGAGTAACTTAAGCGGAGATAAGATTTGTTGTTAGTGTGTTTTACATGCAAATTGAAAATAAAGCGTATATACGCTTGCGAAAAAATACACATATTATCAAAATAATAATCAAAGAATTATAGGATGCCAAAAATTCGAAAATTATTCATTATTATTTATTTAGATAACGATCCGCCAATACTTTTCATTGGTTTTTGGTGAAAGTACTGATATGACTGTTATTCGAATCTACGATGAAAAATGCCATGATATGTTCTGAGCGATATTGCACGAGGAATAAAAATGATCCGTTTTCTCAATCGACTCAACCATCAACATAAACTACCCTCTTGAGTGAAAGAGAGGGTGGCCAACGATCGTGTGAATCAGAGAGGACATGCATGGCCAATCGTCTTTGGATCGCGAAAGCGCGCGGTCGTTGGTTAACCCGTGGTAGATATATTCTTAACTTAATAAATGTTTCTAACACTTGCTCCTGACGGAAAGGCTTCTGGTATTTTCAATACGATCAAACATATTTGCGAAGAAAATTGGAAGAACATGGTTGGATTCAAAGCAAGTAGACACTGTCCTGTTATGATGGGCAAAACAAACGGGGTTGACGCCTAACCAAAGAAGTCGTTCCCAGTCTTATTGTGAATTCATGCGCGTGTCACAAATAAAATCTTTCCTCGATGGCGACATCACCAAAATGTCCAGATTTTGGTGACAAACTTATTAAAGAAAGTAATCATAAGTTTTGCAACAGCTCTAGCAAAAGACTAGAATTCCAAGAATATTTTGGGACAAATTTATACAAAATTTTAAAATATTGTGCCACAAGATGACTTTCCCGTCAGGTACTCAAATATTCAATGTATTTTAAATTACGCTTTAAATATTAAGTTTCTTGTGTTCATAGGCAGCATTTGACCGCATGATAGAGAAATGGAACCATTTGTGTTATTACTTCTTACTTGGGGCATTTGAAACAAACTAAGCAAAACCTAAGTTCCACATCTTCCAGACTTAACGGCTTAAATTTTAAGTTATCTTATACATATATTGTTAACTTGTAAATCCAATCCGAAGACGTAATAGTACATACATATTTTATTTCCAAGAAAGAAATGTATTTTTAAAAAGGTTAAGGTGAGGCTCCCGCATATAGAATACTTTACTTGGGTATCGTCATAGCATACGTACACAGTGGACTCCCTGACGCAAGTGGATGACACAATGAACACTTGAACGCACAGCTGATTTCATTTGACAGTTTCAAGTTTCAGTTGCAAATACAAGTTGCTTTAGTTATTAATGCACAGATGAAATATGTATTTTAATATAAATAATCAATTATAAACATTTATTTACATTTTTACGTATTTTTAACTTTGCTTCCACAAGAACCAGCTCTCAAACTTTAACATAAAATTCAATAGAAATGTTAAAAGTTGATTAGTGTCAACGCTGAAGGAGAGAGAAAAGTTAGAAGTTGAGCAACTGCATCCGTCAGCGTTGGTCTATGTGTCACCTCCCATAAGAACACATGCATTTTATGTACACTCATGCTCATAAAATCCAGACACATATGAGTACTTGTCGTAGCAATTCCTACTGTTGCAAAGAATGAAGCTGAAATATGTTAAAGCTGTTAAAGAGCAAGAAAATAGTTCATCGATATGTCGAACAGCAGACTGTATAACCCATAAAGCAGAACAGCGGAAGTAGATGTGAGACAGCAGGTACCTCAATATCTTGCTTAATTGTATGAGCAAGAGTGTATATGCATTAACATCTCGTTAAGAGAAAGGCGGCAATTGAGGGACGTCTTGGAGTTAAATATGACTGCAATCAGAGATTTGATCGCCGCCTGGCTGTCCGAACAGATGGCAGTATCTGTGCCTAATATTGAGCCTATTGAGCTTCTTTTTTCGCTAGTGTCTCTGCCTGAAAGACGCTACAGTGAAAAGGTAGTCGAAATGGCAAGTAAAAATTCAGACCCTTAGAGTAGACTCCCACACCCACTCCTTAGTCCATCTTCGATACATCTGTAAAGATACGCAGATGACCGTCCAGCATCCAGTAAGGGCTGGGGAAGGGGTAATTCGCAGTGCTCCGCTTATGCAGATACATGCCAACCGCTGCACCCTTTCGAGCAGTTTGCTCGAAGCATTTTGTCCAAAAGGCAAGCCTCTGCTTTTCAGAAAATAACCGTATTTTAACAGTCAGTTGCGCAACAGAGCTGGGGAATGTCATTCCGAATGCATTCCTTTTGAAGCGAAAAGGATGCTTGGTGTGTGGGTGTGGTGACGGTTCAATTAGAGTCGGCGACAAAGACAGAACAAACATTTCCTTTCTTTGTATCGTATAATAAATTTTCAGGTAATTCGTCCTCAGTTGGTAAGGAAAATTCAAAGGGTTCAGTAGGGTTCCGTAAGTGAAATTATAAAGATTATTAAAATTATAAACTTTCACTAAGAAGGTAAGTGTTTTTCTTTAATTTTTAGTTAACTAATTAAGGCTTAATGTAACAATGAAAATGTTTATTTTATTATTTCAAAGGCAAAAGTAAGAGAAAATAGTTGTTTATTAACATATCGTTATTGGGACGAACAAAGGAGGAAATCCAACAAAAAATAATAAACTTCCAGTAATGAGCCCGGCCAATTTTTAACATAAAATTTCAATACGGCATTTTATGTAGATAGACTTTTTACTTATTGTATTACTAATTGCATAAGTACTTAAGTATATTAATTCCAATATGTGCCATAAAACTTGTTATATATAGAAATAATGCCATTTGAACTGAAAGAGTCCGATTATGTATGTTTTCACAACTAAGACAATGCAATTTTTGTCCGACCGTCCTAGATTGATCGTCTTAGATTCAAGATCAGATAAGATATTTATAAAAACCAGTCAACGGGCACACAAACTTTTAATGTTTACATAGGAAAACCTTTATGTTTCCGAATTTTAATTGTGCTATTGTTGTTATTTCGTATAAGACAAGCTCCCAATTTTTTTTTTAATACTTTATAGTTATGTTTTACGTGTACTCTTTTAACGTGTAAATACATATGCAAAAATATGTTCATAATTAACATTTCAAATAAGGTTGTTTTGGAGCTAAGATTCGTTCATTCCATCCAGTGGTTATTCATTTAAAACCCATTGATCTATCAACAAGAAAAAAATGGACGCAAATATACAAAGTTATTCATATTTGTTCATTTTTTATGTGTTTGACTAATTTTTGTCATGAATTTATTTAATAATGTCCTTTTTGCATTTTAAATAAATTAACTATAAAATAACGATGATTTCTTTTGTATGCTATGATTTATATGGCGGGCTCGTTACTGGAACGCCAAGAGCTCGAAATAGGAACAGGAGGGGCTCCGTACTGGTTTATGTCTCATTTTCTACTTTAGTTAAATTTATTAAATTTGAGTCGTATACTCACAACAAGTTATTTTTTACATCAAACAGTAATACAGCAAGCTTTCCTTAAATGATAAAATTGTTTTCATATATCTAAGTAATTAATTCTGAGAGAGCAACGAAGTCAAAACTTTCCTTAAGGGGGCTCGCTACTGGGTAGCTTACCCTATTAAGAAAATAAAAAGTGAGTCTATCCAGTGTTCTGCAGTGATAGAAACCAAAAATAGCCTTTGTAGGCGATTTCCAAAAAAACAATAAAAATGTGCTACCTGCACTAACAATTCATGCGCACCCTGTGCACGTACTATACTTCTTAAGTAAATAAGCCGCCGTTAAATCGGTCCCAAGGTTCTTGAGCTCTGTTCGCGAAATTCTCCCGTTTACCCAATCCTATTTAAGATCGTGTAACACACATTGCGGGATAAAAACAAGCAAAAACATGAAGTCTTTGTTTCTTTCGGTCAGTCTCCTACACGTTTTTATTAACTAACCTATATTATTAACTAGCTATTATTTAGTTTTGTACTATGATGTGCGGATCCGTTCATGATTTATTTAGTTATTTGAAGTTTATTTTTATTTTATTATTAATTATTATAAAATTAAATATTTACAACAAATAACTTCCTATTTTTTTTTTGTTCTTTTTAATAAACAAATTTTAGTTTTGAATTTGTGTGTTTGCATGGATTTAAAAGAGCTCAGTACAATTTGGTCTTTTTCAGTGCATTTTTGTTTCAGCTTTCAGTACAATCGAAACAGTCAATTTCCATCAGTGAGTAACAATCTGTTGATTGTTTCCAATCGCATCTTTTCCTCTCACACTTTTCAATTATTAATACTCTTCCCCATGCTCCGAAAAGTGGGAGTTTTCAACTGACAAGTGAAGAAGCAATTTCTTGAATGACAGCGCTAATTAGGGGAAGTTTCACTTCCTCGAACTGTGGACGGTGTCGCTAGAGTGGTCTGACTTTGGATTTTATTTAATCTCCCTTTAAGAATTCCAATCAATCAAATAACGTGAATAATGTTGATGCTGGTTCGACGGCACGAAAGAAAAGACTTCAAATCGTGCTCCTACCGGTCGCCGCGGCTCTAGATTGGTAAATCCAACCACTACGCGTCGGCGGTAGATTGAAGAGTGTCTATCCAATCTGCAAAACGTACTCTTTTAAGGGGACATCATGCAGACGCATGTGCTTGTTACCTCGAATGTTGCCCAACTTGTTGCGGAGTTTTGGAGTGAAACTCCAAATTCGCTCAGTTTCAATGGAAACATTTCGGAAATCTCCGTCAGTTGCGCAACAGAGCTGGGGAATGTCATTCCGAATGCATTCCTTTTGCAGTGAAAAAGATGCTTGGTGTGTGGGTGTGGAGACGGTTCAATTAGAGCCGACGACAAAGTCATAGTCTGCACATGTGTTTCGGGTCAACCGCATGACGGGGGTCAACACGTTCAAGTGGATTATATTTTTTTTTCTATTAATCTCAATAGTTCCCACATGCAGCCCGTGAATAAATTGGATAACCCAGTTCAACCGACTTTATAAGGTGTGATATGAATCAAGCCTTGATCAACCCAACCGGAGAACGTTATTGCCTCCTCTGCAGTTGAGTGATGACTTCACTCCTTGTCTAGTTGGGCGACTTTTTCATTACTAAGAGCACTGTAATGGGACGCAGCTTATGGTTCCCAAAAGCTGTAATGTATTGTTCCGCCTGGAATAATCTTCTGAATAAACCTAATTAGACGCTGCCGAAGATTTTTGGAAAACATTTTTCAAACAACGACACCCGCACTAAAAGAGAACGAAGAATAATCTTTCCAATCGCTGCAGTGGTGATTGCTGGTCCTAAGAATTGGGTTAGATACGAGTTCACAAAGACATTGCATCCCAAACAATGAAACAAATTATGTGAATTATGTTCCATCAGTCGAAGGCGCTGGCTTATAGTTGCCAAACGATATAAGAGAATCAAATGCTTAAGTTTGTTCCCGCGCGCCCTTGTCAGGAAGTTCAACGGTGCGCCGACTCAACACTCAAGAGTGGAAAGTTGTTCCTGTTCACAGATATTTGTATCAAGCAACACACAATCAAAATGCTTACTTCCACCCCAATTTGAAGTTGCGTGCGACTTAATGGGTGGTGTGAATAAAAACTGAGAAAAGACTCCGAGCAAGAACACATGAGTCGCGCATTTTCGTTAAAGGAAATACTTAATTTGGTGTGAATAAAAAATTGCCTCAAAGTAGGTACCCTTCCTTGAGTTGACGTTTGAAAACTAGACATCTTGGCGGTCAAGGGTGGGTGCAATGTCGGGTAAAGGTGGGTGCAAAGTATATGCATTAATGTTTTTAAACTTACAAACGGGAATAACAAAGAATTATAGCTCATGTCCTTTCGGGGACACATGGCATCATTTCAAGAACGTACATAGATTCGAGTTTGATAACATGGAATGGTTAAGTCCTCATTTCCTTTCCGATATTCCTGAAGAAGCCCGTGGGGGTGCCATACCTTGGATTGTTTTTGGTCTTTTAATGTAATGGGAATGTTGCCCGTCTTTTTCTTATCGCCTTTTGATTTGACGCGGGTCTTCATGTTATCAATTGTTTTCTTTATTTGCGAAAAAGAAAACAAATTAACCCTTTGGATTTTTCTATTTCTTCTTGCATAGCTTTCAACTCAGATTGCTTTTTATTTTTCATGTCTGGAGTTTGGCTTTTTTCTAGCAAGCACGGAAAATTACAAACATTGATGAAATCGTCGTCGTCCATCCCGTCGATTTCCTTTTATTATTGAGGATTAAGGTTTAATCCACAAAAAACAGGAGACCCCTTTGACTGCGCCAACTACCGAGGAATAAGTCTCCCGAACATCGCTCACAAGATCTTCTCTGCCGTTTTGTGTACTCGCCTGAAGCCGTTTATAAATAACCCGATAGATCCATATCAGTGTGGCTTCAGGCCAGAGACTACGGCAGATCCTGGAAAAGACCAAACGCTCTACATGGGTAAATGTCGGGTAAAGGCAAGAGATGCAGATCGACACCCACCACCTTTTTGTCGATTTCAAAGTGTGCATAGGGACGAGCTATACAATGCCAAGTCTAGTTTTGACATTCCTGCCAAACTCGTCAGGTTGTGCAAGATGACGATGGAGAATTCTCTCTTCTCCATCGAGGTCGGAAGCGAAATCTCCGAGACCTTAAATATCAAAAAAGGTTTTAGACAAGGTGACGCGCTGTCATGTGATTTCTTTAACATCATCATGGAGATGATCGTGACTCACACGCCAACACTAGAGACACGATCTACCAGAAGTCCGAATAACTGTTAGCATACGCGGATGACATTGAAGTGATTGTCAGAACACAGCGAGTCGTCAGTGAGGCGTTTGCTGGCATTGAGGCGGAGGCGACTAAAATGGGTCTAGCGGTGAATGAGGGCAAAACGAAGGATATGCTGTCATCAAGAAAGGACACGCAACATCGACGTCTTGGCCAGAGCGTCACCATAGGCAACTATACCTTCGAGGTAGTCAAGTATTTCGTGTACAAACAACATCAGTACCGAGATCAAACGCAGAGTAACTCTTGCCAACCGCTGTTTCTATGGGCTCAAGAGGCAATTGAGTAGTAGAGCCATCTCTCGAAGGACCAAGCTGACTTTATACAAGACCTTGATCATCCCAGTCCTGCTGTACGTCGCGGAGGCATGAACAATCTCAAAAGCGAATGCGGAAGTCCTTGGCATCTTCGAGGGAAAAGCTCTGCGTGCGATCTTTGGTCCTACTTGCGTTGACGGTTTCTGGAGGAGAAGATTCAACCACGAACTGTACGGGCTGTACAGCGACATGAGTCTAGTCAGGCGTCTTCGGATCCAAAGCCTAAGATGGCTAGGCCATGTAGAGCGTTTGGACAGCTCAGCTTCGGCCCGAAGCACCTGCGACTCCGAAGCAGTGGGACAACATAACAGAGGACGTCCGCGTTTAAGATGGCGCACCTAGGTGGACCTCAACCAACTTGGCGTGCGACACTGGGGGCAGCTAGCCAGAGACCGTGCTAGGTGGAGAGGCTTGTTGGTTGAGGCCCAGGTACAACCCGGACTGTAGCGCCGAATAAAGAAGAACGTTTAATCCGTCAAAGTATTCCTCCTTCGAGACAGTTTTTTCCATTATTTTAATTGTTTTCACGTGAGCCCTCCATTCATTCCATCTTTATTCACACCAAAACGGAGGTAAGACTCAGCTGTCAAAATATCTGAGTTTGGAGGATTCGTTAAACTTAACGAAATAAATTTGTATTCACACCGGATGGAGCATTTACTCCAAAATGCTAAGGAAATGCTCACACTCAGCTTTTATGCACACCACCCAATACCGACACCAAATGACAGCAAGTTTACTAGACCTGGAAAAGCGATTACAGTTGGGGCACAGACCTACTCGACCAAAATAAAAATTATTCAACGAGGCGTCTTCCTTTATTCATACAAATAAGAGGTTGAATTTGCAGAATGAACCCACCGGATGTTTGTTCATTTGGGGATATGATACACTCAACTGCGTCCACTAGCGCCTCTGACTTCACACGATTCGGTGTTCTGTCCGGAATCTCAGATTCTGGTAGCTTTTCAATAAACTACAAATATGCCCAAGTACTGTTGGGGTCTCCAAAACATAGAAATCTGTCCGAGAGCATCTAGAGGTAATCGTCAGAAGTGGTTGTACTTGTAGTTTCCAGTGAACTTTATTCAAAATGCCTAAGCTAAAGCCATCAGTCGTCCCCAGTAATTTTTATCAAACGACAGCTCCCATGGAACTACAATGTTGCATCGACCGCAGCCCGCACATCGCCTAGTCGCCGCTTATCAGTCCTCAACCTCTGCACCTCGCGTGTGCCGGATCCACTTTCAGTTCGATGAACGGAGCTACGCCCAACCACTCCATGCACGTGGCTAGCTTCACAGGCCCTTAACTCTTCGCTGCGGTTGCCTGCAGTGCCCAGCTGAGTATATAACCAGCTCCACCGTCCACAGCCAAATCAGTTTCAATCCCTGTTCGGAACTTCCTACTGCCTCCAACTGCAACCACCACTCTTCTACGTTCTCATTCAAAATGCGTCACCTGAAAGCGAGTTTGGAACTGCTCTTCCAGCGCCCCCTGGAACCAGTCTTCACCCCTCGAGACCATGGAAAGGCCATTTTTGATCTGCCGGACAAATTTTATTCCAAGCGGTATTCCAGACGCGGCGCTGAGATCCAGGCTCGTTTGTCCGAGAGCGTCGAACGCAAGGTAAGTTGATCCACTTCCAGCTTCAGCGATTAGCACTGGCACGGTGTCCTCCTTTCGCTTACAGATTCCCTTGGTGGACATTGAGAAGCCCAACTTGGACTTCGCCGCTCGGTCGTTCAAGGACGGCAGCTTCTCCTTGTTCAACCCCAACGACAAGGAAGTGGCAGCGCGCATGATCAAAATGCTGATGGACGTCGAAGACACTCAGAAGTTCCTCTCTCTGGCTGTCTACATCAAGTAGGAACCATGAGACCCTCAAGCAGTTCCCCCACTGACGTTCTTTCGTTTCAGGGACCGCGTGCATCCGTACCTCTTCCAGTACGCCTTCGGTGTGGCTGTGTTGCATCGCAAGGACACCACCGACGTAGTTGTGCCTCCCCATGTCGAGCAGTTCCCGGGCAACTTCATCGAGCCAAAGGCCCTACGACAGGCGCAGAACGATGCCAACCTCGTTCCCCACCCTGGAGATAGGGTAAGTGTCTTTGCTGCCGGTTCACTCTGGATGCACTCTGAACGGCGGCGTCGTTCCAGGATCCCATGGAGACTCCACTGAACTACACCGCGTCGGACCGGGAGGAGGAGCAGCGCATGGCTTACTTCCGAGAGGACATCGGCGTCAACCTCCACCACTGGCACTGGCACATGGTCTACCCTACCGACGGGCCGCGTGAAATTGTGGACAAGGACCGTCGTGGCGAGCTCTTCTGGTACATGCATCACCAAATCATTGCCCGCTACAACGTCGACCGGTTCTGCAATCTCCTGGGCTCCACCAAGCCGCTCAGCAACCTTCGGGCGCCAATGAAGGAGGCCTACTTCCCCAAGCTACTCAACTCCACCACGAACAAGACCTATGCCGCCAGAATGCCGGACCTAACGCTTCGCGACGCCAACAGAAGCGATTTGAGCGTGGAGGTGGCTGACTTGGAGCGCTGGATCCTGCGCATCCAGGACGCCATCGACTTGGGATACGCCATAGACGTAAGTGCGGCCTCCTTCTCTCCTCTGTCTTGATGCATGACCTCCCGTCTCTTTGCAGTCCTCTGGAAAACAGGTGCCTCTGGACGAAACGCGTGGCATTGACGTCCTCTTCAACATCGTTGAATCGTCAGCCCTCTCGGTGAATCGCCGGCTGTACGGGGACCTCCACAACTTGGGCCACTTCCTGCTGTCCATTATCCACGACCCCGACTCGAGGTATCTGGAGAACCCCAGCGTTATGGCGAGCGTCTCAACGGCGATGAGGGACCCCATCTTCTACAGGTGGCACGCCTTCCTCGACAACTTGGGCATCAAGCACAAGGCTATGCTGCCACCTTACACCATAGCGCAGGTAAGTCCGTGGCAGCGTCTGCTTGCGCAGGTTCTTACCCTTTTTCAACTCTAGTTGCAGTACGAAGGCGTCGTCATCGATGAGATCAAGGTTGACGCCCGCAGGAAAGGCTCGAAGCCGAACGTCCTGACGACCTTCTGGCAGAAGAGTGAGATCGACCTGGGCTTGGGCATGGACTTCGCCGGACCTGATGCCGACTCGTTCGTGAGATTCACTCATCTGCAACACGATCCGTTCGACTACACCATCACCGTGACCAACAAGTCGTCGGCCGTGCGCAGAGGAACCTGCCGCATATTCATCCTTCCCAAGATGGACGAGCGCTCCACGGAACTGTCGTTGCAGGAGCAACGCCTGCTGGCCATTGAACTGGACAAGTTCGTCGTGAACAGTGAGTAGCGGCTCGGTGGCGTGACTCCTCTCGAAGCAGTCTCTTCCTTTCTTTCAGTGACCCCGGGCCAGAATCGCATCCGTCGACGCTCGGAGGCGTCCAGCGTGACAATCCCCTTCGAGAAGACCTTCCGCCGTGTCGACACTAGAAACACCAATCCCACGGAAGTGGCCGAGTCCAGATTCTGCGGGTGTGGGTGGCCAGAGCACATGCTTCTGCCAAAGGGAACTGCCGACGGAACTACATTCGACCTGTTTGTCATGATCTCCAATTACCAGGACGACGAGGTGGCCCAGACTAACAATGCGTAAGTTTCCTCCTTCAGTGGGCAAGCCTAGACACTGATTGGATGTCTACTTCTAGCCGGGACGTCTGCGATGACGCCTCGTCATTCTGTGGGCTGAAGGACAAACTTTACCCGGACAAGCGACCGATGGGTTATCCCTTTGACAGGATTATTCCGGTGGAGGACTTCGACGGGCTGGTATCGGAGTTTGCCAATATGCGAGTGAGGGATCTGACCATCGTCTTCAAGAATAACATAAACGAGTTGCAATGAGTCTTGGAATTCTGAATAAATCCCCCTCTTGAAACCCTTTCCTGAACATGTCATGAAAAATGGCGCAAATATTGTGTTTTAATTACATTTCTTGGAGGCTTTGGAAGAGAGTGTTGGATTTTATTTTAATCACATTTGATATCAATGTCTAGGCCATGGAATTTAGCGCTGGATAAAGCTGAATTTCTGTACAGTTAAGTGCAGGCGTGTCTCTTTTGCTTACATTGCCAGATGTGAGTTGAAAATCAGTCTGCCATCAGATCAGTTTCATCAACCTTCATTACATCAAAATTATTCCAGGAATCGAAAGAAGGTGTAAAGTACTACAGAGTCTCAGCGGGTGTCCCACAAGGTTCGGTACTAGGACCTCTACTATGGAATCTGTTCGATGAAGTGCTGCGGCTAAAATTACAGAAAAGAGTCGAGATAATTGGTTTCGCTGACGAAATAGCCCTTGTAGTAGTGGCAAAACACATTCCCGAGGTACGGCAGGCCATTAATGAAGCAGAATATAATATAAGCCAATCGGCTTATAATATAAGCCAATCGGCTTATAATATAAGCCAATCGGCTTATATTGGCCAGCCTCGAACTAGCAGACCACAAGCAATCCGAAAAATCGTTGAATAATTAAGTTAGGTAGTTAATTAGACTGGATGCGGGTTTGTTGTTCGAGGTATACTTAGGCAAGAAGTCTTAAGCTTTAAATACATAAGCGAAATCCTCATAACAATCCGCATCAAGTCTACATTCGGCAACATCAGCCTGACCTGCGCCCACGCCCCAACGGAGGATAAAGATGACGACAGCAAAGATGACTTTTACGATCTCCTAGAAAGATCGTATGATCAATGCCCCAGCCTCGACACCAAGATCGTTCTAGAAGATTTCAACGCAAAGCTGGGCAAGGAAGACATCTTAACACAGCCTACACGACAACACGTCCGACAACGGACTCAGGCTGTTGGACTTCGTAACGGGCCGAAACAACTTTGTAGCCAGTACGCGGTTCCCTCACTTCAACATCCACAAAGGGACCTGGCGGTCTCCTGATCAATCAACCATCAACCAGATTGATCAAATTGCGATCGACGTCAGACACTCCTCTAGTATTCTCGATATCCGAACGTTCCGAGGAGCCAACATCGACTCGGATCGGAAGGTAAGAACACGGATATCAAGAGATCAACAGAGTCGAGAAAGGAGACCACGGTTTGATGTCGGAAAGCTACAATCGCAACGGACTGCTAGGATCTTTGACGATCGAGTCTCCCGGAATCTCTCTCTAAGTTCGTCGCCACCTGCGCAAACAATCGAAGAAGATTGGAGGCGTTGTCAAGAAGCCATCAAAGATGCTGCCACTGATGTGCTGGGTTTTACGGCACCACCTAGAAAAAAAACCCATGGTTTGACAACGAGTGTAGGCTGGCACATGCAGCGAAGCTGGAAGCCTACAAAGCAACGCTGCAACGAACGACGAGAGCTGTTCGTGAGCTCTACGAACAGAGACGAAGGGATGAGAACCGGCTTCTCAGGAGAAAGAAGAAGGAGCACGAGAAGCGCGCGATCGAGGAGATGGAGAGGTGCTACGGTAGGAACGATGTCCGAAAGTTTTGCCAGAGGGTGAAACAATTATCCAGTTTCGGACAGAAGCCTGCCGGGATGAGAATGGACAACTAGTAGTAGAGTCGCAGTCGAGACTGAGAATTTGGAAGAACCATTTCTGCAGACTTCTAAACGGCGATGAGGACACCAATACCGCTGTCAGGCAGAATGTCCCACTCAACATGGACGATGATCGACGAGAATTCCGTCCCCCCGAGTTAGACAAGGTCAAGATAGGTAACAAAGCTGCCTGTGCGGACGGACTGTCCGCTGAAATCTTTAAGGCAGCTGGAGATGATCTGGTTGGGCGTATGCACCAGCTCATCTGTAAGATATGGTCGGAGGAGAGCATGCCCGATTAGTGGAATCTCAGTATCGTTTTACCGATCCACAAGAAAGGAGACCCCTTCAACTGCGCCAACTACCGAGGGATATGTCTCCTCAACATCGCCTATAAGATCCTCCATGCCGTTTTGTGTGAGCGGCTGAAACCATTCGTCAACAAGCTGATGGGTCCTTATTAGCGCGGTTTCAGGCCGGGAAAGTCCACCATCGACAAAATCTTCACATTACGGCAGATCCTTAAATATCGGCATATGACAGCGTGCATAGGGACGAGATATACAACGCCATGTCTGGTTTTGACATTCCTGCCAGGTTCGTCAGGTTGAGCAGGATGACGATGGAGAACTCTCGCTGCTCCATCAAGGTCGGTAACGAACTAACAGAGACCTTCAATGTCAAAAAAGGATTTACACAAGGCGCGCTGTCATGTGATTTCTTTAACATCATCCTGGAGAATATCGTGCAAGACTCACACCAACAGTAGAGGCACGATCTTCCAGAAGTCCGTATAACTGCTAGCATACGCGGATGATATTGACGTGATTGGCAGAACACAGCGAGCTGTCAATGATGCATTTCCTGGCATTGAAGCGGAGGCGGCCAAAATGGGTTTAGCGGTGAAAGAGGGCAAAACGAAGTATATACTGTCATCAAGAAAGGACGACATCGACGACTCATCGAGAAGGTCACCATAGGCAGCTATAACTGCGAGGTAGTAAAGGACGTCTACCTCGGCTCACAAGTAAACAGTACGAACAACACCATTACCGAGATTAAACGCGGAATTACTCTTGCCAACCGCTGTTTCTTTGGGCTCAAGAGGCAATTGAGTAGTAGAGCCATCTCTCGAAGGACCAAGCTGACTTTATACAAGACCTTGATCATCCCAGTCCTGCTGTACGGCGCGGAGGCATGCACAATCTCAAAAGCGGATGAAGAAGCCCTTGGCATTTTCGAGAGAAAAGTTCTACGTTCAATCGTTGGTCATGTTTGCGTTGGTGGTTCTTGGAGAAGAAGATTCAACCACGAACTGTACGGGCTGTACAGCGGCATGACTCTAGTCAGGCGTCTACCTAAAATGGCTGGGCCATGTAGAGCGCATGGACAACACTGCTCCAGCCCGAAGAGTCTTCCACTCCGATCCAGTGGGACAACGCAATAGAGGAAGCCCAGGGAACCGATGGCGCACCCAGGTGGAGAAGGGCCTCAATCGACTTGGTTGCGCGGTTGGAGACAGCTGGCTAAAGATCGTGCCGTGCTGAAGGGGCTTACTTGTTGAGGCCCATGTCCACCCCTTTTTTATTTAAAAAAAAGTGATTGCTTACAATGTTCATTATCATAACAGTCTATATGGTTTGGCCTGGAGGCCGTCTACCAGATTGACATTAAAAGGAAAAAATACGTTAAATACTTATATGAACCAAAAAATATGTGCTGTTTGTTTCATTATATAATGCTGTTGTAGAGTAAGTCCCAGCCTCTGCCACTATTCATGATATTTATTGCTTCCTCCAACTAAAGTGTCTGAGCACCGAAAAAATGAATGCGGAACTCCTTAAGTATAGGGCATTTCGCGATGAAGTACAACACATCCTCACGTTCTCTAAGGTCGCATAAGATTGGAAGCTCCGGGCGATGCGGTATGAAATTTGGCATACAAAGTTCGCCTCTTATTTTAAAAATCATACTAAATTTTTCTACTTAGTAGCTATTCAAGAAATAAGTCCTTTCATGTAGGTTGTGGTTCATTTGGCTGTAGTAGGCTCTGTATTGGGATGCCTGGACTTCATTTATAAATTTTTAAAAAATTCCTTGACCAGTTTTCTGAAGTAAGGTTTTGATTTTTTGTTTTAAAGATTCCTGTAACTATTCCACGTTCCTGTAACTATTCCACGAGGACGAAATCGTGGGTAAAAGCTGTTATTGCATAAAAACATTAATAAGAAATGCAATTAGTAAAAAGTCTATCTACAAAAAATGCCGTATTTTAATATTTGGTTGAAAATTGGCCTGGCTCGTTACGCTGATTATTTATTTTTAACCCAGTAACGACCCTCTTCTCCTCCCCCAACCCTCCCCACCGACTCGTTATTGGATTTTCTAATTTTTTCGTCCCAGTAACGAGCCGCCAATATATTCTAATAAATAGCTGTTTTTTCTTACTTTTACTTTTGAAATAATAAAATTTACATTTATTTTTGTTACATTAAGTCTTAATTAGGTAACTAATAATTAAAGGGAATCACTTACCTTCTTAGTCAAACTTTCAAAGTTCTTAAGAAATTTCAATTAACACTGATTTCTTCCCACTTTATCACTGACACTGACCTTACCAACTGAGGGCGATTAAAAAAGAAAAGATATGATAGAATTTTTCGGTTAAAATACCGTTATTGTCTGAAAAGCAGGGGCTTAGCTTTTGGACCAAATTCATGAAGGGAGCTCGCTATTGGGGTGGGGGCTCGAATTAGGGTAGTTTACCCTATCTTCACATGACTCCCCGAATAGGACGACTTCAAGTAAGGATTACAGTCAATCAAATTCATATTCGTACAGCCGGAAAAAATAACTCTTTTTCGATTTATGCAAGAATCACTAAGACTTCTGAGTCGTTAGTTTGTAAAATCAAAGATCTGGTGAATATCTATTGTCAAATACAAAATAAACACAATGCTTTAACAAAAACAGAACATTTAATAACAAAAACCAAAAGAAAACAATTAATAGACAACAAATTCATATTCCTTGAAATAACTTTTTTTGGTAAGAAAGGAGAAATTTAACAAATTTTAATATTTTGTGGCATATTCATATCCATTACATACTTAAGCCTATTTGCCATGGATTGGCCACGTTTTTTGGTAGTTTCAACCGAAATTTTGTTCCCATTCTTGCATCTTCTGTTTTAAGTCTGTTGCATTTCTAATTGGTAATTTTTCTTATTTGCTGGTCTAAATGGTCCCATAAATTTTCGATGGGGTTAATATCCGGAGACTGGTGTGGAGTTTCCATCACTTTAGGACAATTGTATAGGAGCCACATCCGGGTATTGTAAGCTTTATGCTTTGGGTCATTGGCATGGTAAAAAAAAAAGAAAAAAATCGTTGTACAGACACAATTTTCGTGCGTTTTCTGCCAAATTTAGCTTTAAAATATCAATATATTTCCTGTGGCCCATTATTCCGTCAATAATATGGAGTTTACCCACCCCAGCTGCCGATAAACAACCCCAAACCATCACCGATCCGCCACCATGCTTTCCTGTTGCGACGGTATTTTCAGGTAGAAGCTCGGTAATTGATTTTCGCCATACCATTTGCCGTCCATCCGATTCCAAGACATTAAATTTAGATTCATCTGTAAAAGTTACAGTTTTCCAAAATTCAAAATCCTTGGATTAGTACTCCCTTGCAAAGTTAAGATTATAATTTCGCACCTACTGTACGAATATGAATTTGATTGACTGTTAATTCGTCTGCAGGACAGGTTCCATTAATACACCACCAAACAAATCGGAGTTTTTTCGTAAATCTTGTATCGTTATTGCCAAAGCTTCAACTGATTGTTTATGAGCCAGGTGGCTCACCGCAGAAAAACGTTGGCCATCAGAGATATTTTCGATATATTTCATTATGGTGTTTCATTGATTTTCGTATTCACCGGCTGTTTTAGTGAAGAATGTTCAGTTCGACCCCCCTTCTGACAATGTAGGTGCAAACCAGAAGATCCCAGCGCCCGGTGTGAAATCTATTTCCTGATTGGCATTGAAGCAACGCAGTCTACGCAAAAACTCTTTCGCATAAATCAGGTGGGTTCAATTGCAAGTAAAGTACGAATATTTGTGGATGTGTAGACACTGATGCTTCTGCTATAAATACATATTACACTACACTGCTTGCTAATCATCGCCTGGTGCTTTGTTTCGAGGAACAACACAACATTATAGAAGCGTCATCGTCATAAACCATTGTATTGGCATCTGCTATAATACATGAAAATAATCTTGCCGAAAGAACATTTACCACACAAAATGTCAAGGTTTTTTTTTGAAGATGGGTCACCGTGGCGTAGTGGGTAAGTGTGTCGAATCCTAAGCAGAGGGTGCCAGGTTCGATACCCGAATTTTACCACCTTTGATAATTCATGGTTCCACCTCTTTCATTCATTAGAAAAAGCTTCCTCAACTTCGCCGTTCAGAGTCGGCATTAAGCTGTAGGTCCCTTCCACTCGTGAAAGAAAAATAGCACGCACAACACGAGTGGTTGCTGAGAAGCTAGGCCCAGGTCCGCCTCGGACTGTAGCGCCACCCATATTATTATTATATTATCTACAGGTCCAACTTCAGACAGCCAAAATCATTGAAATTAAGTCATCACATACAATACAGTAAAGATGCATTGCAATCTTCTGAAGGCATCCTAAAAATACAAAACTTAGAAAATGCAAAACACAATGAATGGAACAAATAATTTGCAGAATTTTTTTGGTGTATGAATTTGTATGGTTTTTTGTCAACTCCCTTCAATAAGGGGTGACAGAAAAATGTGAGGTGACAAATTGTCACTTCGTCTTAGAGAATAAGAGGGAATATGGAATCTGAAATTGATACCAGTCAACCAGAGGCCGGGCTAACTGAAGAGGCTTGTTTGCTAAGGCCTAATTCCGCCGCCGACTGTCTGCTCAGAACCAGGTCAGAATTTCCCTTCTCGTCAACGGCTTATCAGCCAAAGTAACTGCTAGTTCTTTCAATGTTAATTTCAATGTATATATTTGCTGCTCATGATCAAGAGGCTGTTGAGTCCTATTTCCAGAGATAAGGGATAATAGTGGTATCCACCTTCTACCTCCCTTGCCTCTTGACTTCGTCTTATAGCGTTTTTTAATACGATTTTTGTCCCATGTCTGTGAATGTGTGAGATTTTGAGATCTGTCAAACAGCTGGTACCCTTCCCCACCTTAGTAATGGGTTGAATTAGAGTTCTTATTTGAAAATTCGCTAGTTATATAAACGTTTTTTCAAATTAGAGTGTTAACACAGTCTGCAGGGGTAAACCAACGACGTTTATGAATTCGATTCATTAAAATCCCATTTCATTTTGAGTAAGTTACAAACTGAGATATAAGGACATAATTAATGAATGCACAACATAGTGTATGTATTTTTATATAAAACCTATGAAATACATTCACACATTTAGGTAACTAATAATAAAAATATTAGTAAAGCGTTTGCATGAATCACTTAAAGTGAGAAACTTCTTTCTTCACTTTACATTTTACGAAAATAGCGACAGAAATTATTTGCAAATTTTGTCAACCATTTTTATAGTTGAATCAGTAATAGTTGCATTATCTTGCCATTGTTTTGATCAAATTCTATAAATTTAAAGTTTTTCAGATTCGTGTTTTAAATTAATTTGTCAGGTGTGGTTTATGAATAAGCTGCATATATACTTGAGAATAAAATTGAGGTAAAATAATTCCAGTAAATAGGCATTGGAACAAATTTTTACTTACGAAAAATCTATATTACAACATAAGTAAATGCTCTTAAAAATACGAGTCAACTTTTGAACACTCTCGAACAACATACATGGATCGTGGGCAAATTCAACAATCTGCCGTAATTCACGAGTAACGTAATCACGAGTGGTTGCTGAGAAGCTAGGCCCAGGGCCGCCTCGCCACCCATATTATATTATTATTATTAAAATATATGCGTATCTCTAAGTCTCAGCATTTCTCAAGACTGACGAATTGAAAGAATTTTACGCATTTTGTTTGAAAGGAACAGGTTTGTTTGTCTTCCAAAGTTTGCAATTTCCAACATGTCTTGCGTTTGCTATGCCAATAAACAAGGCGCAAGGTCAAGCATTGGAATTGTGTGGAATCGACTTTAAATATCCATGGTTCTCCGACCGACAATTGTGTGTATCATGTTCACGTGTAGTTTAGCTATTAGTTCTGTTTATTTATACCAGAACTTCGGGTAAAACAAAAAATTAGCTTACGAAGAGGTTCTGAGATTATTTAAGTACAATTATAGTTTAAGAAGTAGAAGTAGATATAGAATTATTCATTCTTATATTAACGTGATCTGCTTAGCGAATCAGGCACAGGGTCCGCTAGTAGATTTTATAAATAGTCACATCTCCTCTCTAGCTGGCATTGGACAATATTAGTTAAGAAGTATTGATTGCTTAACAATTCCTAAGGCTGATCTGTACTTCTTACACTTCTCGTTATGTCAGCTCGGCCCTTAATTGCTTCTGCATTGCCTTTGGAAACCCCTTAATCTATTCTCATCCACAACGAACACAATCATTTCCATTTCTTACTTAAGCTTTAAAGAATCTCCTCTTTAAGTCTCCAACAAAACAAGCACTCTGTCACCCGTTTTCAACCGCGCCAGCCTGGCTCCTTGGTTGTCCATGAACATCCCTCGGCGCTGGTAACTGAAATTCATTTCTTCGCACATCCTTGCCACGGAATCATCATAATCAATTTCCGTTAACACGTTTTCTATCCCGCCGCATTACCACCTCGTCGCCCACTCTTCGCCAACACAAGTGACAACCGTTCTTCAAAAGCACACTTTCCAGCGCTGACGCTACGACGACTCACCCGCCATCAGTCAAGTGAGCCATTTATCAAATTTTATGGCCATATTTACGGTCTGACCAACAGATTATCAAAAATATGTCCTCCGACATGCCAGCCAGCCGCACTACACACACACGTTCGCGCGTACACCAACCAGCGTCTTGGCGCAGACCTCCCTCCGTTCCGAAGAGGCATTCTCTATCCACTCAGAAGCCGGATTTTCCTGTTCGCATCGAAGGATTAATGATCTGTGTTTGTACTAATAGCATCCTGAAGCTTTATGACCATCATTCGACGGAGTCGTTCGACTCGCTGGAGTACAGTTGAGACAATGTTTGAGGATAAAAATCAAAAATCGTGAAAAGCATGCCCTTGTAAGACATTTATTGATATTCCGCTATTACTGTATTTATTACGCAATTACCGTTGAAAGAGTGCCATTTTGGTGCTTTTTTACTTGTCCCCCCCCGGTTAGAGGGACACCCTCCCGACGAGCGGAGATGCGGCAGAAGGTGTTTATGGCAAGATGTCAAGGCATTTGAGTGCTCGACGAGAGTGATTGCACGGTGACACGCGATAAACGAACGAGGGGAGCGCAGCAACGACTAGCTGTTCGCGCAAGAGGCCTGCGGACATTAGTGGTTTAATGGACGATGACTTATGCAAATTCCATTACCGTTGTCCTCGGAGAGACACTAAGGCACCGTGAAAGTGGCTTTTGGGCAGAGCTGTCACGGCACGTCAAGGTTTTTTGTTTTTTTCGTCTCTTGTTCGGCGGAGACGGGTGAAAATTCATGAAGGATGGCCATATTTTCATATAATGGAACAGACAGCGAATGGTGAGGCCTTCGAAGGTCACAAAGTTCACTACAGTCTAGTCTGTTCCCGTGACAGCTCAACGAACTCGATTTGCTTCAAAGGTTGACAGTATTTTGCATTGCTCCCAGTGGCCACCATTCCGTTTGAAATCGATTTTCTTTCGGTCACCTTTTCACAAATTGACGTGACCTTGAACAGTACAATTGTCACGTGCAAATGTCACAGCTACAACTTCGCTGCGGTGAAACAATCTCATGAGACTATTAAATGCACAGCGGAGGCATTGGAAGAAAAGTGGTAATTTTGAAAACGGCTGCAATTTTAATGGCGAATGTTGTCGCAGCACGAACACCAATTAAGTGTCAAATCAAATCAAATGTAACGTGATTACCTGTCAGAAATTGCTTGCACAGTTGATGAATGTGGACGAGTGTAATGGTCTACCGTTTGACACGATTTGACATTATTTGTCATGCAATTGAATAAATTCGCATGTTTTAAATGCATTCAGGGATGACGATGCCACAGATAAGAACGATAATATCAGTATCGTTTGTCGGACTTTATGGGATGTTCTGTCAAGGAAAAATATGTAAGTCGGTGATTTCCACGCATTGCATCTAGAAATCGTCTAGATGGCGTCAGACTTATGCCTGAAACAAAATAGTGCATTGCGCCAGCAGATTTCGTGTTGCAGAGAGAGTGCGACAACGTGATGCATTAAAATGATTATCAATTTAAAAGCTGTTCTCTCTTTCAAATACCAGATGAATATTATTCCCTCCTTTCTGCATACACTAATTTCAAATGACTCTTATCGGTTAATTATTTTTAGTCAGCTGTTTTCATTCTCAAATGACAGTTGACAAAAAATATGTCAATTTGGAAGAAAATCTCTCACAGCGCATTTCTCTGTCAAAAAATATCCAACATGTTCGATGATGACGTGCGATGGACTTACGTTTTACGTTTTATTACGATCCTCTCATGTCTCTCATTTTTCAGTAACGCAGGTCGATGTTTCTCACCGCTCTAATTTTTCTCTTTAAAGTTATAACGTAACATTGTGTGATAATAAAAATGAGGCGAAGCACCAACGCAGCTTTGTAAAATGGCCATTACGTTTTAAGGCCCAAACCCATAGAAACCGTTGTGTACATAAAATCGTATTTACCGGATTGCAATGAGGTACCCAATGACGTACGTTGTGTGCGCAACCCACACGTGTATAAATATATGAAATTCGAAATTTTAAAGATCCTATATAATTAGGAATTATTCAAAACCAATTTTGAAAAAAAGGGTGCTTATATATTCATTCATTCATTCATAAAATATCGTTCATATAAAGATAAACATTCTTATAAAGAGCATTCAAATGAATTTAAATGGAAAAATCGGTCAAATGCACAAAAATCATAAAGTTGACAAACTTCAGCCATCGTGATCTATTTCACTCGTGGACCGCAGAGATAGCAATATCTCTCATTTGGGCTTATGAGTTGTCAATTTTGTTTGTACAAAATGCAGCGCATGCAACGGATCCTATGGGCTTCGGCATTTATGTTTTAGAGAACAGAGATAAGCATGGATACATGAATCAAATATTGTTATGGCGTATTTATTTTGTCTAAATAAATAATCTCTTTAAAATAAATATTTTACTTTAAAACACATTATCTTATGTATTTATACAAAATTTCTTTTGATGTTTGCACATATCTATTATTTTTTCGTTCCTATGGTGGCAATAGTGAAATTCAAGCGATTCAGACGAAATTCAGCTCAACTTGCTACATTTGTCCAACATTCGAAAGCAAGACAACGTTCGAGTCGCCATCGGTAAAACGGGTAGTAAATAGTGGTGTGCCAATGCGAAAGTTTCACAAACCGAGTTAAGCCGGCTTAAAATAGAAACAGACCGAGTTCCAACCCGGGTTGACGAACTCAGCTTGATGAGTTGTATTTTCCAATTCTGCACCGGGGTGGACCGTCTGCTGGTGTTTATTATGTATTCGGTTCGTTTCATCGGTTTTGCCAATTCGGTTTGAAATAAATGTTACTCGGTCTGAGTTGGTTTTGGTGTAACCCGGGTTAATTCGGTTTTTTAATCCGTGTTACGATCTTATAAATAATATCGAAAAAAATATGTAATCTTACCCTTGTCGACGGCGCTGAATCAACTCACTTATTCAAGGAAACTGAACGAAACTATTTTCTGTTATTTAAACTCAACTAACATCAATATGTCATCATTATCGGTTTGAATTCGAACAGCGCCGACAGCGGAGACCAATTTTGAGAATATTTTAATAATAACTGAATTAAAAAATAAATTATAATTTATTTTCCTTTTTTAAGTTTCTTAAAGCCTTCTTCTTAATTAAATAAAGATAACGCTTATACAGTGCTTGTCCGCAAAGATCAATGGCGTTATATTTTCAATCATCTTTAAAAACCTGGGTTGACACACCACTAGTATTAAAGTCGTTTTCTGTTTCACAAAAAAAATAATAAATAATCGACAAATTTGTGGTAAGAATGTAAAAAAATTGTGAGAAAAAACTTGTTGACTACAAGTATTAAAAAAAATGACGTTGCACCCGATTTATGATAGACATGGTAAGCTAACCATTGTTTTCTCACAAGTTTGTTGAAAGCATGGCGATAAATGCAAACAAATTGACACACAAAATATAATGTTTTTTTGATATCTAGGTCGTGACAACGATGACACATTTTCGGGAAATTTTTAAATAAATTAAGCCATGATATGAAAATATCAGTGGAAATATAGTTTGAGTTCCTTTACATCTTAAGGTAATCTTAAGGAAATGCGATCGAGATTAAGGGCGTGGAAACTGTGGTTAATACCTCTGCAGTTGATTCAGTTGTAGACACTTCGAATAGTCGAGCAATCAAGCAACATTTGATGACATTTGTCGCATCATTCGAATGGCATCGTATGCGCGTTGGCCTTTAAAATTCCTCGTTTACTATTCCAATAGCTACGTTTTAATACATTTGTATTGATTTGATTTGTGTTCTAATGTACCCATCGATTGCAGATGAGAAGCGGTGTAAGACCCCAATCTCATGATGGACGTACAAAATTTATTCGGATTGAGTAAATTTTTCAAATTTAAGCATTTAACTTTTTCGCTACTGCCTCTAGTTGTCTACAAAATCAGGGCAATTTACGTATGCATTTTAGAAGGTATGGCAAGGTCTTGACGCTTACTGCTAGCGTCTGGTTCTTAGTTACTTCCACTGACTCAAGACACACTCGCAGATCCGATTACAACATTACTAACATATATTTTTAAAAAAGAAGATAATCGAAGAAAATAATGAATTAAATGAGAAAACACTGGCATATTTAGTTAAAAATTTCGTAATTAGTTGTCAAAGGCTGTATATGACTTGTGACCCCGTGTGTCCCACATTGTGGGATTGTCATTGCAATTTAAAAAGACAAAAAAAGCACATTTCATACATTTTCTTTTTTGAAAATATATTCTTACAGGCGTTTTTGCTCCAAAACTCAATTTTGAGCTATGACAACTAATTAGAAACGCTGGAGAAATAATAACAGAAATGTAAGATAATCTTTAAAAATCATGTCGAAACTCACCATATTGTCTTATTATGACCAGTTGACTTAGTTGGATAGCCGCTTTGCTCCAACACAGCCCCCCAACAATTCTGCATCGACGTGATTGGGCCCTAGGCATCACTTCACTGGAATGACATACCACGCTCCCTTCACCGTTTCATGAAAAACATCCAAATTGGAAATGTTTTGAGTACTGACAGCAAATGTGTTACAATGGATTTCTTTCAACATAGTTCCCGGGAACTTCTTCCCTTGATCTTACGAATCAACGTATGCCTAAGCTGTATCGAAAACACACGGGCGTGGCGAAGTATCCCAGAAAAGCAATAATAAATGTATCGCAACTGTATCTCGAGGGCGTGGTGAGTATTTTAAAATTTCGTCAACGACCAGACCACGTTGAAAAAATCGGTTCTCAGTCGTTTACATACCCCCGTGGAGTAAAGACGTGTTCGACTTTTGTGTGCGTGATTTACGGCGTGCAAAAAAAAAAAAATAAAAAATTTCAACTAGCTAAACAGCTAGCGGCAGTACCACCGCCCGTCAACGTGGTGCCCGAATTCCCGTTACAAAAAAAAATACAAATTTTCGCGAAAAAAAAAAAAGTCTGAAGACACGCAGTGTGAGTGCAAGAGAGATGGAGACGACAGAGCGACCCGTGCTCGAAAAAATGGGTGACACTGAGCAGGTGGCAAGTGCATCAGGCCACCAGACGATGCAAGAAGAGGGGAGAAAGAAAAAGAGGAAAAAGGTTCAACCGAAGCCAAACCTGGTAAAACGCCGTTACACGGCTGCCTCACGCGATGCAAAAATTGCTGTTGCAAACACAGCAATCAACACAGCATTGCCAACAGCTACAGATGTAGCAAATATAGCTTTTGCCGACCAGCATAACCACCCAGTCGATGACGACAAACACGGATCGGCAGGAGGCAGGGGGAGTTTCTCATTAGGTGTTAGTGAGAACTCCTACCGCGCTCTGACTTCATCCATGTCGGATGATGAAGAAGAAGACGAGCGGGAGGAACTGGTCAACAGCCAGAGGGAGAGGGAGGAACTGGACGCTCATATCCAGTTCCTTCAAGACAAATTGAAGGCCAGAATAGCGGCCAAAGAAGCTGCAGAGCAGCAGCAACAACAACAACAGCAGCATCAAGAACAGCAGCGGAAGCAGCAGCAACAACTACCCACCCAACAGCTGCCAAAACATCAGCGTGGAGCCGGTGATAAGAAGCAGCCACAAAAAAAACAAGCTCATCAGCAGCTACATCAGCAGATCCAGCAGCAGCAGCAGCAGAACCAGCAGCAGCAGCAGAACCAACAGCAGCAGCAGAAGCAGTCACAGCAGCAGCAGCTACAACAACAACAACAACAGCGGAAGCAACAACTTCAGCAACCAATTGCAGCCAAGAAGGAGAGATTCCCTCCAATCAACGTCTTCGGTTTGGAGACTAAAGACCTAGACAAGCTATGTAAGTTGGCCACTAAAAACAATTATTATTTGAAATATAAAGGGCCCTTAAGGCTTTCTGTCCACTGTTCATCAGTGGCAGATTACCGTGCGATAAAGGAAGAGCTAACGACAACCGGGGTCGAGTTCTTCACATATACCCCAAAAGGGGAAAAACTTCAGACCGTTCTCCTCAAGAACGTGGATCCAGATACTGATCCCGAGGAGATCCTCGCAGAGCTGCGCCTTGTGCAAAGTGACGACGTCAAGGTCGTTGGGGTCAAGCCCTTTTACACTTCGGTAACGAAGAGGGAGAACAGGAAGCTTCCGTTCTTCCTAGTCCAGGTCAGCCCAGATAGCAAAGTAGATAGCCTAAAGCGAATCAATCGTTTAGGCACTATTGATGTCAAATGGGAGACATTAAAAAAGACAAAGCACACGCTACAGTGTGCGCGCTGTCAAAGGTTTGGGCATGCCGCAGCGAACTGTAGTATGAAGTCTCGCTGCGTCAAATGCGCAGGAACCCACATTAATGGGGAATGCTCTTTAGGAAAAGATAAGGTTGTTGATAGGAGCATGCTGACATGCGTGCTCTGCAAGACCAGCGGGCACCCCGCTAATTATCGGGGATGCCCTAAGGTCCAAGAGATCCGACGAAGCATCCAAGCCAAGAGGAATATAAAAATGGTAGACGCGAGGCCAGCGCCCCGTGTCCAAGCTACCACTGTTACTCCAGCCATCTCCTATGCCCAAATGGTATCAGATAGACGGCCGGTACAACAGACAGTGCCGAAGGTTTCCCCGGTCCCTGTGGCCAGGCAACCTGAAGCTAATTTGGATGTGCAGACGGTCCTGCTCTCTATCCAGAGGCAGATCGCTCAGCTCCAAAACCAATTCCAAAACCAGTTCCAAGAGCAAGCAGCGCGAATAGACCTCATCTATTCGACGCTGTTTGACGATTCAAACGAGACATCTCAATGATGGCTGCGCACGCAGCTCACGACCTAAAGATTCTAGCAGTGAATGTGAATTCACTGATCAGGCATGAACGAAAACTAAACTTTGGTAATTTGTTGCAAACCCATAATCCTGACGTGTTGATGGTTAGCGAAACTAGGCTAAGCCAGACGCACAAACTCAGGTACAAGAATTATCACATCATTCGAAGAGACCGAACATACCTAGCTGGCGGTGTCGCTCTCTTAATTAAAAAAGGCCTTTGTCATAAGGTCGTGTATAGCAATGAAGTGCGAAGATTCCAGGCGATAGAAGCGTGTATCGCACGCATCCCCCTTCGAGGTGGTAAGCGGTTATACGTGATCGCTATCTATGCGTCTGACAAGGCACGGATCAACCAATATTTCATTTCAGAGCTCGATACTCTTTTCACTAGCCTTCGACTGAGCTCGGAGGAGAACTACTATATCATAGCTGGCGACTTTAACTCGCGGCATATAGAGTGGGGTAATGTGGTACACAACCACAGAGGGACCTCATTGTATAAATGGTTGGTAGAGCACAATATTGAGTTCAAGCTAGATCTGCTTGCAACCGATAGCCCATCGTATCCTAGAAGCGGGTCCTATCTGGATCTGATGCTGATAGACAAACGACTGACTATACTAGACGTGGAAAGACGCACACGGAACTGTCTAACTGCTGTTGAGTACGAGAGTGATCACTGCGGGCTCTTCGCAGTTATTCAGCTCCCGAACGAGGTGGAAGGACTGGAGGAGTATGTCCAGAGGCACCCTTATAATTACAATAAGGCCCGCTGGCCACGCTTCTCCAGGACTTTATCCACAGAACTACGTTCGAGTGGGATCAATCCTCCGACGAACAGAAACCTGACGAACGAAGAGGTCGACAGGTATCTCATACAAATGAACGACGTGATTAAACGTACAATGGACAAGACTATTCCGAAGGTAGTAGAAGTCGATGACAGTGATGTTTATCGAAATGCTACCATCGATGCACTTCACGTACACAAGAGTAGGCTGCTGTCAAGACTCAAACTCTTGCACAGGCGTTTTACAGATCCACAAAACGCGGAAGTCAGGTCACTGAAGTCGGAGATCAAAAACCTCCAACAGATAATAAGAATTAATTACAGCTTGGCTATAAGCTTGCACTGGGGCAATAAAATCCGGGCTGTACAATCCAACAACCCGGGTATGTTCCCGCAAGTAAATAAAATATTCCGGAGGAAAGATCAAAACGACATTCTGACCGTTCGACTTCCCAGGACGACAGACAACGAACACTTACTGACTTCAATTGGCATCGATCCAGATGGGGCAGTGCTAGACAATGACTTCTTCGTGGTTGAAGATCCCCAGGAGAAGGTTAATGCTATAGGTGCTGTGTTCCAGAGAGTGTATACGGTCAACGAGGTTAGTAGCCCGAATCACGATCTGGAGAACAGAGCCTTGCTAAACCACTTCTATCTCCGCAATGAGATAAGTCAATGGCGATCTGAGAATCCAGGTTTCACCAGGTTCAGTGACGTTAACATGGCAAATCTTGCCGTCGCCAACGAGGCAAATCATATCTTGATTTCTCAAGAAGATCTCCAGGGTATCTTCAACTCACTGAGGAAGAAAAAGTCTGTCGGAATCGATGGTGTACCGAATATTGTGCTTCGACATCTTCCCCCCGAAGCGGTAAAAGTCTACTCAACATTATTCAACAATGCGCTGAGTAATGCACATTACCCAGCACACTGGAAAACAGCTGTAGTTCAGCCGATCCCTAAGCGCGACAAAGACAAGTCCATTCCGACAAATCTTCGGTCGATCAGTCTTCTTCCTTGCATAAGCAAGGTTTTTGAAAAGATAGTCATTCGAGTTCTGAAACAATGGGTTGATGAAAATAAAATCATACCGGACAACCAGTTCGGATTCAGGGCGGGGCATGAAACCATACATGCCGCGTCAAAACTGGTGTCCGACATTCAGTGGAATAAAGGCAAACAACAATGCACGGGTGCCTGTCTGATTGACTTGGAGAAAGCGTTCGACACCGTTTGGTTAGAGGGCCTCTTCCTCAAGCTGGTCAGGCTTGGCATAAGTAAACCATTGCTATACATGATCCATGACATGATAACCGGTAGAAAGTTTGTCGTGAAAAATGGCGACGTAACTTCTAGCACGGTCTTTGATATTAAAAATGGTCTACAACAGGGGGCGGTTGGTTCGCCGATCTTGTTTTCAATATTCACTGCAGAGCTTGTAGGTTCCATGCCGCACTTAATAGCGTACGCCGACGATCTGGTTGCGTACAGAACAGGTCCGAAGATCGAGGTAATAAATATATTGTTGCAGCGTGACTTCGATAAAATTCAGCGATTTTGCGACGACTGGAAGTTGGTTATCAACTTCCTGAAGTGTGAAACTACCCTGTTCAGGACCCCGTTGTACACGGCACCGAGGGATACGCGCCAAAACTGGCGCAGGTTCGGCATAGTTGACCCGCAAGGTCGGCCGTTAGCCGTGAAAAGTGTAGTTAGATATCTAGGCATTTGGCTGGATCAATATCTGTATTTTGATAAACATATAGATATTGCTCTGACGAAAGCCAGAAAAGCCTTTGCTGCGGCAAGAAGGTTGTTTTCCAGCAGCCAACTTGATACCAGAGTGAAGGTAATCTGCTACATGGCCCTCATACGGCCAATTATGGCGTACGGTTGCCCAGTGTGGTTCAATGTGAGTCCTTCCCAGATGGAAAAGATGAGGTTGTTCGAGAGGCAGTGTCTTAGGAGCTGTCTCCGTCTGTATCGTACACCCGAGTCTGAGTACAAGAAGTACTTTCCTAACGAGGTCCTGTACAACGAGGCAAACTTGAACAGGATAGATAATTTTATTATTAAGCTGATTAGAAGGCACATTGCACGAGCTATGACATCTTCGAACAGTCTGATCTTTGGGGCTTACTACCCAAACGCTATGTACCATGAAAGAGTGCGCCTCAGCGGCCTTATTCCACCTGAAGCATTCCTCTATCTCGATCAAATTGGCCTAATACAGGATACTGATGGATGCCCTCTGATCTTCCATGTCGTACGCCGAACAGTGGACAGGCGACTCCAATACGAGCCGGATGTCGCTCGCAGCCACGAGGATCTCCTCCGATTCAGTAGAGCGATCTCTACTCGGGACAGGAGAGAGTGTGCCAAAGAACGGCACTTTTATTGGTGGTTGCACCAGAATCGGTCTCCGCCGGCGTTGGCTCTTCCAAACGTCGATACAGTTGACCATGGTGGCCAACTTACATAGAATTAAGTTATTTTAAGAAAAAAACTATATAAAATCAAAAAAAAAGGTGCGCCACGGCGTATAGATGTATATGTTATGCATATACATATCATATACGCCTAGGTGCACACGTCTGTCTCATACGGACATATTTAAGGTAATTTTAAGGTTATGTTAGGTTAAGTTAGGTTAAGGTATTATTAAGTTAGTTTTAAGTTATTTTTTTCATAGGTTAGCTAGGTTAAACCAAGTTTTTCAAGTTTTCTTGGTAATTAAAATTAATAAAATATTGTCTCTAAAGACTAAAAAAAAAACGTTGTTTAAGCCGAAAGGCACAAATAATTATAAATTAGAATAGCTTAGAGTACTCGCATAGGGTCAGTAAGTTAGGATTAAATACATTAAGTTATTTAAGATATTTAAGCTAGTTTTAAGTATGTTTTGTCTAGCAAGTAAGTTTCTTTCATAATTAAATAAAAACAAAATTACATGAAAAAAAAAAAAAAAATCGGTTCTCGTCCGATCACCGAAATCAAGCAACGTCGGGCGCGGATAGTACTTGGATGGGGGACCGCTTGGGAACACCGCGTGTTGTTGACTTCTGTCTTTTTGCTCTTCTCATTTAATCAATACAACAACAACACAAAGCACAGTTCAAATAGAGAAACTGCTTACTTTTGGTGAACTTTTGTTAGACCGCTCTGGTTTCTTTCTGCTCAATGACTGCATAAATATTTTCTTCTTCTTCAGGTGGCGCTACAGTCCGGGGTGGACCTGGGCCTCAACCAGTAAGCCTCTCCAGCACGGCACGATCTTTTGCCAGCTGTCTCCAACTGCGCACACCAAGTTGGTTGAGGTCCTTCTCCACCTGGGTGCGCCATCGGTTCCGTGGGCGTCCTCTATTGCGTTGTCCCACTGGTTCGGATTCGAAGACTTTTCGGGCTGGAGCAGTGTTGTCCATGCGCTCTACATGACCCAGCCATCTTAGGCGTTGAATTCGTACACGCCTGACTAGGCTCATGCCGCTGTACAGCCCGTACAGTTCGTGGTTGAATCTTCTTCTCCAATAACCATCAACGCAAACAGGACCAAAGATTGACTGCATAAATATAGGTTCTGCCAATTTTTCCTTCTCTTTATCTCTTTCTCCCTATATATATATATATGCATATCTCTCTCTATATAAATATACAAATCGTCTTGACCTAAGCCGATCGAATCTCCCTGAAGCTCTCAGAGATTCCAACCCCGCCAGGCGAAATAATCAACGAACAATAGAAACGTTGTCAAAACGCCATCAGAGAACCTGCCTCTGATGTGCTGGGTTTTAAAATGTTACCAAGATAAAACCCCTAGTTTGACAAAGAGTACAGGCAGGCACATTCCGGAAATCATACAGCATACAAGGCGACGTTAGACAGAATCGCTCTGGTCCGATTCGTGAGCTCTACGAGTGCAAAAGAAGGGAAGATCACCGGCATCTCAAAAGGAAAAAGAAAGGCCACGTGAAAACCTCGTTCGGCAGAAATGACGTGCGAAAGTTGTAACAACGGGTAAAACAACTATCCAATGGGTACAAACGACCGCCTATCGTGACGCAGAGGGACAACTCGTAGTATATTCGCAGTCTATAGTGAGAATTTGGAAAGATCACTTCTGTAGCCTGTCAAACGGAGAGGAAGACCCCAATACCGCTGTCAGGCAGAATGTTCCAATCCACACAATGGAGTCGAGAATGCTGTCCTCTCGACCTAGACGAAGTCAAGACAGCGTTATCGAGACAAAAGTCGAATAAAGCTGCTGGTGTAAACGGACTGCATGCGGAACTGTTTAAGGCAGTGGCGGTTCCTCTCAGTTAACTAGTTGAGCGGCGCTTAACCAAGCATTTCAATGAATAAATTCTGTGAAATATATTTTGTACGCAAAATGCAATGAATAAGGGGGATTAATTGCATTAATCAGTGCTATCTACATACTTGCCTACAATACTTACAAGCTAGATAACAAACATAAACCAACCTCGCTTTAATACCGTTAATAGAATGCGTTCCTTACTTACGTTGATATTTTCAAGGTATTCACATCCACAACACAAAACTCTCATACAATAAGTCTGCCCAGTAACAAACTTTACCGCAAAAATTTGATACTAAATCCCCATGCAATCCATGTATTTATGCTTGACTATATATATAGGCAAAGCCCAGCCAAATATACTAAAGAGTATGAGCAAAAAAATGCTGATAAAACTGAGTGTGACCATGTACGGAGGTAAACGTTCAAATAAACACACAAAATGATTGAATCGAAACCACTTTATTAACGCAATCTGGAGTGTAAGAAATAATATTTAAATGAATTATGATCACCGAACCATCTGGTGTGACGAGTCGAGAAAAACAGAACGAACCACATCACCAGTGCCAAGCACGTCGTCTCCTCCGTTATCACTAAAAAAAGGGTCGCTGGTAATTAGCGACAGGCAGGCACCGTTGGGCATGATGCCGTTATCCTTTGAGTGTTCGACCATGCCACGCGGTGATCAGAAGTACAAGGCTAAGCGTTCGTCGAATGCAGGGATGTCCTCGGCGATGTTCGCATGCTCCCCTCCAGGGATGTCATCTGCTTGCACCAATCCTATACAGAGCATTTCCTTAGCATTTTGGAGTAAATGTTCCATCCGGTGTGAATACAAATTTATTTCGTTAAGTTTAACGAATCCTCTCCGCTCAGATATTTTGACAGCTGAGTCTTTCGTCCGTTCTGGTGTGAATAAAGATGGAATGAATGGAGAGCTTACTTGTGGAAGTTAAGCGTGCATAGGAGGAAAACGTGAAAACAATTTACTTTGACGGATTGAACCTTAATCCTCAAAAATAAAAGGAAATCTGGAATGAACGATGACGATTTCATCAATGTTTGTAATTTTCCGTGCTCGCTAGAAAAAAGCCAAACTCCTTGAAAAATAAAAAGCAATCTGAGTTAAAAGCTATGGAAGAAGAAATAAAAAAAATCCATGGGTTTAATTTGAACATCTCGCAAACAAAGAAAAAAATTGATAACATGAAGGCCCGCGTCTCATTACATTAAAAGACCAAAAACAATCAAAGGAATGCACTACGACCGATTTCTTCAGGAATATCAGAAAGGAAGTGAGTTCTTAATCATTCCATTTTAAAAACATTAATGCATATACTTTGCACCCACCTTTACTCAACTTTGCACTCACCCTTAACCGCCAAGAACTCTAGTTTTCAAACGTCAACTCAAGGGAGGGAACCTACTTTGAGGCAATTTTTTATTCACACCCAATTGAGTATTTCCTTTAACTTAATCGACTCATGTGTTCTTATTCGGAGTCTTTTCTCAGTTTTTATTCACACCACCCATTAAGTCGCACGCAACTTCAAATTGGGGTGGAAGTAAGCATTTTGATTGTGTGTTGCTTGATACACGTATCTATGCACAGGAACAACTTTCCACTCTTGAGTGTTGAGTCGGCGCACAGTTGAACTTTTGGGCAAGGGCGCGCGGAGTTTTACTGAAGAAGAAGTCACATGACAGCGCGTCCCCTTGTCTAAAACCTTTTTTGACAATGAAGATCTGGGTGAGTTCATAACCGACCTTGATGGAGCGAAAATTCCCCTTCGTCATCCTGCACAACCTGACGAATTTGGCAGGAATGTCAAAACTAGTCATGGCGTTGTGTAGCTCGTCCATAAGAACGCTGTCATATGCGGCCTTGAAATCGACGAATAGGTGGTGGGTGTCGTTCTGCATTTCTTGGGTTTTTTCCATGATCTGCCATAATGTGAAGATTTTGTCGATGGTGGACTTCCCCGGTCTGAAGCCACACTGACATGGATCTATAAGGTTATTTATAAACGGCTTCAGGCGAGTAAACAAAACGGCATCTTGTATGCCATGTTCAGGAGACTTGCACCTCTATAGTTGGCGCAGTCAAAAAGGTCTCCTTTCTTTTGGATCGGGCAAACGATACTGAGATTCCACTCGTCGGGCATGCTTTCCTCCGACCATATTTGACAGATGAGCTGGCGCATGCGCCCAACCAGATCATCACCAGCTGCCTTAAAGATTTCATTTCACTAAAATTGTTCACCCTATGCATTTTTTTTCCAAGGTCGGACTGTCGACAACGATAGAAATTGTCGTTTTTACGAAAGAATTTTGTGACGAACACTTAGACAAGACTCCGAAATGGAATAGATCAGCGACTGAAAACGACAGCTGACGTTTGTGAACGTCAAAATGTGACATACAGAATCACAATAACAAACCTCTTCTTCTCTGCCGCAACGTTTTTCTTCTTGGCATATTTCCACTCAGCTTTCACCGATGATCGTGTACAAAATTGAGGTGAAACAAAAATCACATAAGATTTGACTTTGTAAGCACTCGGAATTGTCAGGCCCACTTTAATCGCAATCATTTTCTTCAACAATCCCTCCACCACCGTACCATTCCCCGGACAACAAAACAAACAAGATTTCAGGAAAAATTTAATAGTTTATTTTAATATAATATATTTTATTCATTTTATATTCAACATAAAGCTATTCAATACAATATAATTTGTTTTGTTTTTTCCTCAATAATGTATATATTTATATATGTATAATGTATATGAATGTATAGACTTCTTCAATATCAGTAATAGCCCCCCCTCGTAGGGACGAAGGACACAATAAAACAATAAACAGTACTTTAAGTTCACAATGGAAATATGTTCATCATGTTTTTTTCATTACATCATTCTCTAGTTAGAAATACAATTGTTTAAGTCATTTGTTCACTGTAATTGTGTTACATGTTACATGTGCATGCAATTTTGTTCTTCTGTTTTAGAATTAGAAAATTCACAAAAAAATAAAATCCAAAGCCCAAGACACCCGCTCACAGCCAAGGTACGCATCCGCAGACACGTTTTGGGCCATGGCCGAGTGTCGTCCGGCTCGTCTTTCTGTCAGAAAAATGGTTGGTTGCCTGGTTGGATTTGTTTAGTCATGGTCATCAAAAAATCATCATGCTCCTCTATTTACAGAATTAGTTCAGTTTTGGCGTTAGTTTAAGTTAATTGGTACCATTGTGTTTTTTTATTATTCAATTGTCTAAGTATGTAGGATTTGAATTGTTACTACTACCTTGTATATAATATGTAACTTTTGTTTATCAATATCAATTTAACAATTTGTATGTTCTACAATAAAATTTATCATTTTTTTTTTGTTTTTCTCCAATATTTTTATTTATTTATTTATTTATTTAATTATCCTTGCTACTTGTTAACACAAAAAACTTCAACAATAATTGGGTTAAGTGCTACAATTACATATGTATATGTGTGGGCTGCCAAAAAGTCTAGCATTACAATTGGTTTTTGTATTTTGTTCATTGCAAAGATATCGTTGAATAATAAATAAATAAAATTATACTTTGTAGCTTATTTTGTGTGCACCCGGTTCATAGTCAAGCGTTGGTGCTGTAGAATGTGTCGAATGCGAATGAGACTGAGAGAGAATGGGAAGTCTTTAGCTTTACAAGAGATCATGGGAAAGGGGAATCATAGCCAAAAAATTGAAATACTTATCGATGGTCACAATGAATAGTTGCACGACATTTATCAGTGTCGCATTGCCAGGGATTTCCTTATTTAATATTTATTTTTTCATGACGTTCTAGAAATAATAATAATATGGGCAGCGCTAAACAGCCCGTAGAGGGCCAGAGCCTAGCTTCTCAGCAACCACTCGTGTTGTGCGTGCTATTGTTCTCTAACGCATTAAATGCCGACACCGAACGGCGTAGTTGAGATGATTTTTCTAGACAGGAATACTCTTTGAGGATTGTCAGTGACTCGAAAGAGGCGGGGCCGTGAATTATCAAAGGTGGCAAATTCGGGTATCGAACCTGGCACCCTCTGCGTAGGAGTCGACGCACTACGTCACGGCGACCCCGACGTTCTAGAAAAACGATCTAATTTTATACCCAAACCACAACAGCGCATTTGACATTTTCTGTAGAATACATCTAAATCAATGAATAAGTCGTAATAGAGCAATCGCTCGTTGAAATTTCTCAGACCGTAATATCGTAAATCCCAAGACAAAGTTCTAGACAGACAGTTGGACAGTTTTGACAAGAAATGAAGTGTTACGGAGATAGCCGACTTCACAGCTGATTGCCTCCTAGTCCATCGACGAATTTTAGTACTTTTTTGACAGATATTTATGAATTTTTGACGATTATTAACGAAATAACGTAAATGCCATCCTCTGATTGGTCAATTTGGTTTAAGAACACGTTATAAAAACAGTTGTCAAACATTTTACGGGACAAGAGGTAGAAGTCGGGCATTGCCGCAATACTTCATTTCTGGACATCACGTTACTATATAAAGACGAAAATTTGTAAGTTTTTTTGTTTGTAGGAAGTAATATCTGGAACTACTGAAGCAATTTGCAAAATACCTTCTCTAGTAGATAGCTACATTATTTCTCTGTTATGTGGGCTATATTTGGGGTTGCTAATCTTTTTTTTTAATGTGAAATAACAATATTTGTCAATCAACTCACTAAAAACAAACAATCAAATCATCGTCACGATTTTCTTTTAATAGTGTGTCTGACCATACGACCGCGCTATAACATGATTTTGTTTTTTGTACTGGAGTGAATGGTCTCTGCTGGAGGAATAATTGACAAGCTTCAGGAGGAGCACGGAGAGAATGACAGAGAAAGATTGGGCGAATATACACAAGAAAAAGAATGAGAGAATGCTATTAGCATTCAAAGTTCCTCGAACTCGGTGGAAGGAGGTTTCAGTTAGAATACATCTAAATCTTTCGGTTCGGTGGAAACGTAGTACAATTAGAGTCGTTATTTTGGATTGTTTGTAATATAATGTATATTAAACAATTTTCTTAGTTTTAACTTTCTGTAATCGTTTACCAATTACTTTTGAATTGACTGCTAAGGAATCTTATGAATGAAAACAACACATAACATTGGTATCAGCTAGAAAATTAGAAGAATATCAAAGTTATAGAACACAACAATCACCGTACTTAACCACAATATAGTGGTATACAGTCGCCTCCATTTATATGCACTCCGCTTAAATGAAACTTTCGTTTACATGCAACAAGAAATTGATCACGTTACAACAAAGTTGCCTATATCCGAACATCGTTCATATGAAAACTCCGCTTAGTTGCAACACATTTTCTACATTTTTTGTGTGTTTTTTTGTGTTGCAAAAAAAGAAAAATATTTTCCTTGGTTATCTCAGTACCCACATGGAAATGGTTATAGATAGAATTTATCACACTGCTAGAAGCCTATAAATGCAAGTTCATGTTTGTGTATCTACTGCCTAGGGTGCCTGGCCTATGTCGCGAGCATGGACAGCTAGTCCTGGTTTGAGAATCGAATAAGAGCCTAACCATGTCTGTGTAACCTTAAACATAGTCAGACTCGAAAACAAATGGAGAACTTGGCGTGCGCAACTACAAGCAGATAGCCAAAGATCGTAGCGATGGCCGAATTCGGAATTCAGGTTGTGTCCCACTACGCTAACACATACGCGATGAACCCTGCAGTTTGGCTCGAGGACGACCGAGCCGTTCGAACCCTGCACGGGAATTTAGCAAGGAGATACGCTGTCTCGTGATTTATTCAATCTGGTACTGGATGAGATAGTGCGGAGGGCAGCTGTAAACACACAAGGAAGATAGTGCCCCTACAAGTCAGTCCAAATTTTGGGAAACGAGCTGGTCTTAAGGTGTCTGCTGTTATGCTGTCGACCAACTAACGATTTGCTGTACACCATCTAGGGCAAAACATCACTATCGACCGCTACAATTTTGAGGTAGTGAGAGGAGTTTGTCTACCTCGAGGCAAACGTAAAATCCAAAACTACATAAGTGTGAATATCCGACGTAGAACCGCCATTGGCAACCGAGTTACTTCGGTTTGTCAAAACAACTGGGCTCAAAATTCTGACTCGAAGGACCAAAATCAATCACAAGACTCTCGTCTCGAGGAAGGCGAATGGAGAGAAAACACAGCCGCAGGAAGTGGATGCATTCCGGAAGGCAAAAAAATGTCGACTGCACTGACTCGGCCATATCGAGCGCATGAACTCCAAAAGTCCAAATAAGAATGTCTTCGAATCCGAGCAACCAGATTCAAGGAAAGGAAATCAGAACTTCCATGCGTTATGGAGAAAGCAAGGCAAATTGGTCTTGACGACTGGGAGCTGCGTGCCCAGGGCCGTCAATGATGGATGGCAGCTTAAGCTGAGGCTCTTACCCTCCAAGGGTCGTTGACTTCATAAGTAAGTACGTTTTCTTCTAGCAAGGTACTCATAAATCACCAGGAAGATAGGAAGAAGTTATGAATTCAGTTGGACAATACTTTGAATAATGTACTCATTGATTTGCAATTGAAATAAATACATTTTTGGTAATCCGTCGTGGAGGTTACTGCCAATTTCTCTCAAAGTTCCCATAAGTAGCCTTTTCCTTGGAAATAACCAATCAATTTATTATTTTCACATGTTATCCGTCACTCAACATCATATTCGCTGTAAATAAATTAGTCATTAATTTTCAAAACTTACAGAAAATATGTTGTTACAAGAAAATAACGTTATAAATACAAAGCCAATTAATGTCAAATACATTTCAGAGAGAAATCATTCGATTTGTGTTTTTTTTTATTGAAACCCCAAATTCAGATCACAATCCGCACCCACTGTAAAGCAGTCCACTTCTCATTCTCTCCCCGAGATTGAAAAAAGCCTTAAGCGCTAAATGATTAAACTAACTCACAAGGAAATGAAATGGAAAATATAACTTACAAACTAAGTGTACAAAAGTTCTTACACAATATAAATTAATTAAATAAAAGCATCACAAACAAAAGGATTAGCACAAAATAGAAATACATCATAATTAGCAATAATATCGGTTACATCTTTGGCACCTGTATACTGTATAAGATTCTCAATACTCTTCTCTTCTCTTGGAATGCATAAACGTGTTCATTCTTACACCTAATGATCTCAGTGAAATACATACAATTTTTGTTTTTTTTTTATATTCTTTTTCAAAATTCGTCTGATGGCATTTGCTTTGTTTTCTGAAATAGACCTTAGCCGATATGTATTCTACGTTTTTGTTTTAGATTTGCTTTAAGTTCGTTTATATTGCCTGCCTCAGCTTGTAGAGAGCATTTGGTGTTTTGTAAAATAAATTCATTTTTTTCTTCTTTTCATGCAAATTGACAATTAAAACCGAATTAACAATTCACTAAGATTGATTACTGTATTTTATTATTTTATTGATTGATGAATATCGTTTTGAAACTCATTAACTCTCATTTATTTATTTATTATTTTTTGTCTTAAATTTAATTTTGTGTTTTATGTTTATTATTTTTTTTTCGTAAATTTTTATATCAAACCGTTTTATTTTGAAGGAGAAAAAATCTAGTCAAAATCTTTGGAAGCCCCCTTTTTCTTCATTTTTTTTTTCCTAAGGTCATGGAACAAAAAACCACTACAAAAATATTAGAAATCCTAATATTGACTCACAAAAAAGGCTTCCTTGGTGCACACACGCACGCTTCTGAGTGCATCAACAAATTTCGTTTGCTTTTCTTTGTACAACCATACTGTAAGTGTTTATTTCTTTTTTGTATTTCTAAAAGTTTTTATCAAAAGTAGAACTTGGAATTTTTAGAAAAAAATAAATATGTGAGATGGAATGGAAATAGTATTGGAACATAAGAAAAGATTCACAGAATGAGTAGAAAGAAGGCCTCAGGACCTCAGAGGGTGCTCCGTATTAGAATTTAGGTTGAATCAGTGAAGCCTGACGAAATCTTAGAGGTCGTAGCGGAAGCAGTCGAAGCTATTCAAACAAAAACGTCGCAGTCTGCAAAGTTTCCGATATGAAGAGTAAAGGCCCCATAGAATCCGTCGCGTAAGTTACATAAATGCAATTCAACAGACTCGACGACGGAACATTTGTGTTGCTTCGCAACCCATAAGTAAGGTAACGCCTCTTTCCAATGAAATCACTTTGATAATTGAAGCGCAATGGAAGATGAATGTGTTGACCTTCCTATTTATTTTGATATCATGTTTTAATTTGCAGGAATAGAAGTTCGGGTAGTCTTGACGGACCCGCAGAACAGCGATCATCGTGTGTTTTTTATTTAACTCGTGAGTTGCATTTCACAAGGCTCATAGTTGCGGGTTGCAAAGAGGTGCCTAATGAACGTAGCCAGTGTGCGCAATCCAGTCTTACATAAATCATAGAAATTCGAAATTTTAAAGTTCCTGAATTGTTAGGAATTATTCAAAAACAATTTTATATAAACCAAAAAGTATTCTTTCATTCATAAAATATGATAAAAAAATCACATAAGGAGCGTCTGAATGAATTTCCATGAAAACATCTGTCAAACGCACAGAATGTTAAAAGTTGCCCAATTCCATCCGTCGTGGTGAATTTCACTTGTGGGCTGCATTTGCTGTCTCTCTTCCTCTCATAAGGCCTTATGAGTTGTAAAAAACAAACGCAACGGATTCTATGGGTTTGAGCCTTAAGTGCAGTCCATGGGTGCTTCCTCAGATTCAGATTCGGAAACAACTGCCTATAGACTTGCTTTCATTTGCTAAGGCAGATGCTCCATTTTCATCAAATTTATTCTATCAAAATCGCATTGAAAACCTTTTCAAGCCGAATAAAAAATTAAAATTTACTTGAAGACAAACTGATGTACCTAGCGGTTGCCTGAATTTTTGGAAGCACCCTACGGCTCCCCCTAAGAGAAATAACACTCACCACTCTTAGCATTACTGCACGTAGTAATTTAGACGAACTCAGAAATCAAAGCCAATTTCCAAGCAACTCCTTGGCAAGGCGTCCTTGTATATAGAAATTTCTTCATACATACTTGGAGTAAATTCTGATAATGTGACTGAATTGAAGATACAAATAAACAAGCAGATCTCAACTGAATGACAGATTTTAAAGATCCACGTAAACTAGCGAATACACTTGTAAAGGAATGCTACTCGTATATTCCTATACTTTGTCGTCTTTAATATACACGTGTAAGAAGAAGACGGGTCCACATGTAGCTTCTCTATATGCTTGTAGCACTTTAGTTTCTAGAGTTAATCAATTTTGTAAAATGTTTAGTTTTACATTTTGGCGACTGTGATTATAGATGATGAGGTGTAAAACAAATCCGGATAAATAACATACGTAAAATCAAGGAATACTTTTGAGAATGAAATGAAAGCAAAGTTTGATAATGTGAAACAAATAAAAGCCCTCAAAGAAGCTTAAAATCTGAGTTAACAAAACGATTCAAGGATACACTGAATGACGGGAGCATATTTGACGCCCTAAAGGAGTACGCATTTGCCTGTAAGCTCGTGTAGTCTGCTTCTAAGGCTTCAAATCCTTTCTTAGTTTTGGTAGCTCAAAGTCTACAAGGTAACTCGTTGAGTAGGTTAAATCAGATTGATAAAGAATTTTCCTAATTTTGGTCGCGTCATTGTGCTGACGTAAAACTTTAAGGAAATTTAAATAATTTATGAAGTTCGGTGAACAGATTAAGCAATGTCATGATATTGAGCAATGTTCAACACTTAAATAGATGCTGAGATCATACTTCTGAGCAAAATAAAGCACAAATGTCATCTTAACATTCTGAGCAATAAACATGACAACCGACTGGTGACAAAAGGATGTCTCAAATTATGCTGCATCACAGAAATAGTGTTATACTGGTGCTCAACGGGTTCCTTTCAAGTTCAATTTGATACGATCAGAATAAACTTAAGATAGGTACTACTTCTCTTGATCTTAACGGGGTAATAGCAGACAAAATTTATTATAAACTTGATAAATCGGGACTTATGTTGCGCTGGGGACAATTAGCACATAAACACAGATGAGATCGAAGGAGGATTGGGTCTAACCAATCAAATATTTTTCTAAATTTCCCACAAGTTATAGAAATCTGAACGAGTGATGCTGATTTGAATATAATCGCGCTCCGAAAAAATAGCACACGTATACAGAATAGATCAAAGGATATTCCATCGAAGTTCGGAGTTTGTTTGGAAGGAGCACATGCTTATAATCTTTCAAAAGTGTCAATCAAACAATTTGTATGAGTTTCCACAAGATTTGGGCTTTTTGGAATTCATTGGATGTGGCATTAAATTCTAAGGGTCAAAAAAATATATAACTAGTTTAGTCTTTTGCAGAGAATCTCCGCTTAGCTGCCTCTATGAAATAGTGGTAATTGATTGTCTCAAAATTAATAGAAAGATCGTTCATCGACGCGATGAACTTTATATTCACTGAAGAGAGACTTGATATATGTCTGTTCTTTGGAATGTTGATTAACAACATCTACATTAATTTATTTTTATCAGACTCACAGAATACCAACAAAAGACAAATTAATGACATACGGAACCTTTTTGAGAGATTAACAAGGATTTGGACACTTCTTTACATTACATACTACGCTAAATATAATCATAATTTGTAAGTTATGTGATTGCATAAAACAACTCCTTACCTATCACTGCCTTTAAAATGTGATGCAAAAAACGACTGCCGGTAAGCAAAATGTAACAGCGGATCGCCTTAAGTGATGTACACACTAACCGTGACTTGCTATCTGCGAACTTCGCAAAACTTTGACATTTCACAAGGAACGTTCGTTGGTCGCAAGCAACCTCGATTTCTCTACCGAACATTGTACTGACCAGAGATGTACAAAATTGGATGAAGGGGCGCTAATCGTAGGGCGCTCATTTGGCTCGGGATCGCCCTGAAAAACTAATTGTACAAAAAATTGGCAAGAAATTATGACACTGTATATGAAACACTTGAAAGTTCGTTTCTTCTGTGGGCTAAGTGAAATAAATAAATTATTAGTATGAGTGGTGCTACAGCCCGTGGAGGGCCAAGGCCTACCTTCTACAGAAGTACACTGTTAATGTATTTTATTCAACATCATGAAGCTAAACCAAGCTGATTTGTATTACCTTCAACTAAATGGCAAGGACTTAACTTAATCTAGCTTAATTAAACAAGTTAAGTATCAAATGCAAAACAGAGAGAAGTTCACAGGAATGAGAAAATACACTCGTCTTAAGAACACGAGAAAAACCTACGCACTCTTCGTGTTGGAAAATAAATCAAGGGAACTGAGTCCACTGAGAGGACTTAAGCAGTTCTCTTTGGATGGGATTTAGATACACTTTGCTTAAGTGGACCTCGTTTCCATTGAAGTTGGGAATAAATTCCAATTGGAACGTAGAACACACTCAAAAGTCTGAAGAGGGAACTAACCTTGAAATTGAAACTGGTCTTTTACGAGTGGGAATTTATTTCACTTTTATAGCGAATTAAAAGTTAAAAGTTTTTTAGAATTACATTCCGACTTTGCATGAGAACAAAGTCCACTTTACCAAAGAGGATTCAATCCCCATTCAGCAGGAACTAAGTCCGCACGTGGAGTTAGTTCTCGAGGAGCTACTTCCGTGCATTCGCAATGTTCACATAAAAATGTATTATTTCCTTGAATTAATGACATGGAAAAAAATCACTTTGGAACCTAATCTATTGCTATATATATCAGCTTTTTGGGGGCTTTCATACAGACTTTAGGATAAATTGCAGATGTTTGCCAACTGAAGAGAAAAGGATGTATGCATTTTGTAACAGACAACGAATGTGGAATGTTCATGAGGAACACTAGGTGACATTTTGATAGCACTCACGGTCTACGAATTGTTTCAGAAGCATGTTGTAATCGATCAAGACTTGCAAACGCATTTGATCAAATCTTTCATACATTTGTTCAGATGGAATACGTTCTTCTAACATAGACTCAGCCTTCAAAGAAAGTGTAAAGGACCCAGAAGGAGGAGAAAAACCGGTGGGAACTGGGAGAGGAATCAATTATGTTGACTAGTGTCCATGTTTAAATAAGGTAGCTTCGAAAATTAAAACTTTCGTTCGGAGGTGTCTTCCTGTGAGTTAAGTGTCGTCAAAAACAGAGCCATATCCTGGTACTCAAGCGAATGCATAACTTAAGTAATCATCTCTCAAACTGTAACTGTATACACATCCATTCAAACAAAAGAAAAGCAATCCAAAAACCGATCTACGAAAATGATTACAATTTAATTTCGTGGCAAGTCCATGCCCAGTTGCGCAAACAATTCCAGTGATGTAAACCAAAATCGCCATCAATGCTGACGAAAACTGTTTTAAAAGATCTACAAAACCCTTCTTAATAGACTCCATAGGCATCCACACAAACGAGTATTTCTTCACAAATTTAATTCTACGAGATATGTCCATTCCACTGATTGAATTATCATCCCACACTCATAAACGAAAACAAATACATTCCTAGAGCTAAACAAAAACCTACTGTTCCCATTTAACCTATCCACCATTCCATCTCAACTAACTACGGTATCCTATCAAATATCTTTAATTCAACTCCTCCTCCAGATCATATCGTAAAGTTCATTAAAATTCTGTTTAACGCTAAGTAAGTTCTATCCAAAAGTTGTGTTTGAGTTTAAAAACCTCTCAGACTAGTTGTAAATACGATAAGAGTTTAAGTTTTATATATATTGTATGCTTTGTGTTTTGTGTGTTTTCTCTATTGTTGTTCCAATAGATTCCTACAAGTATATTCTGAGGTTTGATAAAGTATTGTTCTGGAAAGTAAGTGCTGTAGTTTGGTTCCTCGGAGTACGACGACAAAAGTTTATACGCAAAATATTGTGTATAAATGAAAGAAAAACGAAAAGGGCTAAGAAATCCTACCGTGCTGCACAACGGTCACATTGATCCACATTATTAATTGAGTTTGTTGCTTGGCATTCTTTTGGGACTCGCTTACATTTGCACATTGTTGTTGGGTGTCGCTGACAGTGCCATCTTTGAGAGTGTAGCCAAGGAACGTTTTGGGAATGTGTTGCCATCAGGTTCATAAAATAGTTTGCGGAAACTGCAATGCAAAAGAACGAAGTCACATAGCCGAAATAAAGTGGGTTAACCAAAGTGTTTGCTTACAATTTCCTGATTCCAGATTCAGATGACTTCTTCCACGGGGCATCATCAGGTTCATACGGTAAGGGGCCTTGTACAGGTGCATCATGATCAGGTGGTCTAAGAAAAAAGGAGCAGATCATGTATTTCGCACAAGAACGATGCATGCATTCTACTTACGATTCACAAACGTCAGCTTCGGATTTCTTGTCGTCATCCTCATCTTTCTCGATCTCGATTGGCTTCAGGGTCTTTAGCTCTTCATTGAGGTTATCAATCGTTGTTAGCAGCTCGTCGCGTTCATTGATCAATTCTTTCAACTCCAGTGTGGTATACCGCGGTCGATTTGGATCGTTGTCATCTTGAGACTTCACCAGATCTTCATTCTCCTTCTCGGCGATACCGAGACGCTTGCACAGTTGGAGAATTTCCCGGTGTTGATCTTGTAGTTGTGCCAGGAAATCGGCCCGTTCTTCGCAGAGGGTTTTCACTTGAACCTGCAAGAGTTTCTGACGACGACGGGTCTCACGACCGGAACTCTTCAAACGATCTATTTGAATATTCAGCTGTAATGGGAAATGAAAGGATTAGAAAATGAGAGAAACAAAAGAAGGTACGCCAGAGGAGAAGGATGGAGGAGAAATGGCGTTGACGAGGACGAGAAAATGAATTCATTTTATGGAAAAACAAATCAGCACGTAAAATTTGGAGCAAATAATGTGCAGTTTCATACAGTGAGACGTTGTGTAATGCAGTGGATTCCCTTTTATTGGGACACTTCGTCCTAATAATACGAAGTGAGGAAAGAACAATGAGAAGGCATAGCAAGTTTCCGTTTTTACCAGTTAAGCGGCTGTCCCGATTAAGCCATGTCCCAATTAAGTAGTACCCTCTATAGACTCAACTAACATACTTTTCTGACCAGAGGCCAACTTTACAAACTTGCTGTAAAAACCGATTTCTACTCAAACTTTAAGTATGCAATGAATTCATGTTTATTCCACTTAACTTAGTGGTGTCATCAATTACTTGGTATCTCCCTGTTCGTCATCTGTTCACTCCTTCAAGCTGCGAAAAAACCCTTGGACGGAGTCAGTATCGCTCAAGGAATTCCTCGAATTGTCACTCATCTCTCAATGAAATGGATAAGCATTTTAATATGTGTACACCTCATATGTACACAGAGAGATGCCAGAAGATAGCTAAGACAGCTTAGACTAGCTACACATAGTACCGTCTCATCATTTATTCCAAGTGGAGACCTATCATCAATGCAACTTGCTACTGCTAAACATTTTTTAGTTCTTGACATGCTTAGTTCCACTTTTATTAGATGCTTTGCAAGAGGAAACTCGTGTCTCAGGTTAGCTTAGGTTAGGTAGAGCGTCTGTTAGTGAATTCAACAGCACACTTTGACCATGTTGGTCCATTGTGATACCCACAGTCAGACTACTACCACTGATTGACTCCAGTGATAGTGCCGTTAAATTGATCCCAACGGCAAATGGTGACTGGACCAGATTTGAAAACCAGATGAAAGCGTATTAACTTTGCTTTCACTGGGATTCGAACCGGGGACATCGGTAACCAGGGGCGGACATTCAACTGCGCCATCCAGTTTTTGTTTGACTACCTTAAAGGTACCCACACTTAGGCCAAGGTTAGGCCCGTTGTGTTACCACAATGATCTAAAGCTAATCTTGCTTAGTTCTGTCAGGTCATAGCAATATGGGCCGTCCAAGTGACTAAGGCTGCGAGATGAGACGACATTGCAATTACAAAGAATTCTTCCTCAGCTCTGCAGCTTCTACAGAAATCTTTATAGAGAATACCTGATCTTAAAGAGAGAATGGGACAGTTCCCGGTTATGACCCCGATTCTAAGATGCGACCTGCTCATTCTAATCCGGTTCACGTGAGCGTTTTGGATCGATATTAGGCCATAAATGCTTTGTGATGAGGCACACAGGGCCATAAGACTATCTACGTTTGGTGTGAGCAAGCGTCAAGTTTTAATAGATGTTTTGTAGTAGCGATAGGCAGGGACGCCAGTTCCCCGTCCAGAAAGAGTGTTGAAGTGGTGCCCCTTCTAGCGAGTTGGTCTGCTTCGCAATTCTCTGGGATGTCACTGTGTCCTGGCACCCACATGATTTGAATGCTGACATACTTGTACATCTCGTCAAGAGATAGGCAGTAATTGATGGACGTCTTGGAGCTAAATGTGATTGTACTCAGAGATTTGATCGCTGCCTGGATGTCCGAACAGATGACCATATCTGTACCTTATATTGTTTTTATAGCCAGGACAAAGCTTACACACCCACTCCTTCGTCCATCTTCGACCCATCTGTGAAGATTCGTGAAACCATGCACCTCTGAATTGGTTCAACGATTTCCTTGTAAGTGCCTGAGAAAAACCTCCAAATTGGAATCAAAAGCAAAGAGCGGGAGAAATCACAAGTGTCAGAGCTGATTGTGTGGATGTGTACATCTACGTTAAAATAGGCGATTTCCCCAGAATGTCGGAAATGCATCCTTGATCTTGTTGCTGTTGTTGCCACAAAGCGGTCATTCATTGAAATTGAACTATATGTAATTATTTAATAATTTATAATGGACTGTTAAACACGTCTACTTGGAATTAACTAATTGGGACAGAATAATATTTGGCCCAATTAAGAGGTCCTCATATATCGGGGCACCCCCAATTTGCTTCGCATTTTCTCAGTTCCTTGGAGTGACCCATTTAGAAAGTTTCATTAATCAGGTTGAGCAGGCTTGCGACAATGGACGCTTTCCCTTTAGCACACATGTTTTGATAGCCACCTTGTACACATCGTCCTTTATGTATACTGCTACAAGGGCCATTCAAGCATTTCGGGAAGTGTTAGCTCCTGAATAGTGGAAGATTGATTGATGACAAATTTTCTAAAATTACGAAGATAGAGGATCCATTCATGCGAGGGTAGTATCGGAGTCCGCTCACAGGAGCGTGCTTCTACGTGATCCTTCTTAATTGGAGCTGTTCTTTTAGCGGGTTTTACACTCGTGATTTTGAACGGAATGCTTTTTCAATACAACGACATCCGTAGAAATTTCAGTGACTCTAGCAGAAGAAAATCGCTTGCCGAGATCAGTTGTATCTACGCCTCCATTTACCTTTCCCTTATATATTCGACGCAAAATGTTTCCTCTGAGGCTCCAAGAGTCAACTCTTCTCTTCCTTTTTTGCTTATTGTTCAACTTTCTGTCAACTCATAATCCTTTTAAAATATTATGTATACAACGTGCTTAACCACAAACACTTCATCGAACCAACAGTCAACTCCCAATGAAGTTCACACAAAAGTCACGTGGCCTTCAACAATTTATCGTACGTCCGCTGGATTAAAAACGTGGCGCACAAAAAAAAAATGTCAACCGACTTTTGTTCTAAGAAAAGTCTCAAAAAAGAGAACACAATTTTCTCCAGGAAACTGAAGTACACTCGGAAGCACAGTTCGCTCTTAAAACTTTCACTCGGTGCTTTCAATTTGGCCTATCCACTTGTTTCTGTTGGCGGAAGTGGCGTGTTTTCTGTTGATAGTTGCAGATGTCACGAGTCAAATATACCCCCCAACGACCTTCTTCACGATAACGATTGTTTTCGGCATGTGCAAGCAATGGATGTATTGTTTCCAAGTAGCCTGAGGTTTGGAGAGCTCGACAAGTGAATAAATTCAAGGGAAACGAAATTTTGAAGAGCACAGTGAATGCATTTGCTTTCAACTAACGAAGTGAGATTGAAGGAAGGTTACTGAACCATGCGATGTAATGGAGTGCTTGCAATCGTAAGGAAAAAGTTCATAAGCCATTCATTGATGGGTTGGGGCAAGAATAAAAGAACAAAAGACCTACAGTTCAACAGGATGAAATGCTTGCATTGAAATTATTGGATTTCATCAAAAAAATGAAAATGAAGGCAGGAAAATTAATTTCTTTAGTGACAGAACCATGACAGGGATCGGATGGATGTGGGATGTATTTTTAACGATTTGGACAGCATGTGAACATGCCTCTGGGACACAACATGCACATCGATATCATCCATTTAAAACTTGAGAATGTCAGGTGGGGCTTATAAAGTTGAGTACACTAGACCTTGGGGAACACAAAACCTACACGTCCTCTTCCTGCTGCGAGGATGGATTATTTGTTGATGCATTGAAGATGGAAACATGATGTACCAACATGGTGAGTTAACATTTATGTCTGTGGCCGACGTGGACTAGTGCGTCGATTGGTCAACTGAGTCTCTGCACCCACTTAATTCACTGACAATGTGAAGATGGTATACAGTCAATCAAATATCGTACAGTAAGTTCGAAATTATAAAATATAGTTGAACGCCAACTTCGCGAAAGAGCATCAATTCAAAGGTTTTGGCTTTTGGAGAACTGTAATTTTTTACAGATGGATATGTCTCGGTCGGATGCATTCCAGCAAATGGTATGTCCGAAACCAAATACGGGTCTGCTTCCTGAAAATACGGTCGCATGTTCCACAGCGTGACGGATAGGTGATCGGTTTGGGATTGTTTTTCTGCAGCTGGTTTAGAAAAGCTTCATATTATTGGTGGACATCATCTTCTGCCGTCATGATCCACTAAAGGGGTCTCGGAGATAAACTACGCAGGAGAGATCTCCAGGCAACTCGATCCTTCGCCATTGACGCTAACTCATCAGGGGTTATATCCAGCGTAACCAGGCGAGCTTATGGACTTGGTCCAACTACCTCTTCCTGGGTCTGCCAAGTGGTCGCCTACCTGATGGAATCGCATTCAAGGCCGCCTTGGAAGTCATGCTAGTGGGGACATTCGTGCCACTTGACCAAACCACCGAACCATTGCTCTTTCCATTGGAAGAAGCAAGTAATTCCCACAACAGCACGAAGAAATCTCTTCTCAGCAGCTTGTATTCGCGATCTTATTCTTTCGGACCAAAGATATTTTGAAGCAAAATTTGGAACAAAAGTGCACAAAAATTTGGTCTGCACAACCAATTCACTTTTTACCAGAACAATGACCAAAAGCATAATGCTTATAATACTCGGGCATCTTTTGCAATTGCCCTAAAATAATGGAAACTCCACTTCAGTCACCAGATATTAACCCCACTCCATACATTTTATGGAACCATTTAGACCAGCAACAAAGAAAAAGTGCAATTAGAAATGCAACAGATATAAAAGAGAAGAAGTGAAAGAATGGGGAAAATGTCGGCTGAAACTACAAAAAAAAGCTTGTCGAATCGATGTGTTGGGAGCGTTTAGTTCAACCTCAGTTCTCTCTCAAGCGTGTTCTCACTAGAACGCTAACGGAAGTGTAGCCAACATTTGAAACATTGCAGAGTGCCCTCATAGAAGCCGAGAACAGTCGGCTGCTCACTCACTTACCGGTGCCCACGGAGGAAGGAGACCCTCTTACCCTGAATCATTTCATTCTAGGCAGTATGAGCTCCACGTAGCTGAAAGACCGGTTTTGGAGAAGGTGGGTAGTAGAGTACCTTGCTGTTCTGATCAATAGGTGTAAATGGTTTGACAAAGTGAAGTCATTACAAATTGGGGATTTAGTCGTCGTTTGTGATGTCGATGTTCCCCGGAGCAGATGGGTCAGGATCTGATAGCCAAGTTCGTTCGGCTGAGATTCTATATGTTGCTGAATTTAACCGCTGAGTGAACGCATTCCGATGTCGAAAATCGACATCTGAGAGTCATGACATTTGAAAAACTCATGCTCAAATTTAATTCAACTGTCGCAGAGTCCGGACGCAGCCAAATAAGTAGTACATATATATAATATTATAGTATTATAGTATACTTTATAGAGAATAAACGATAATGTACATTCATTGTCAACGAATGGTTTATCTGGACGATCACCGGGCTGCGACACGATGTCAAATAGGTTTAAACATATGATTTAAAATAAGGCATATGCCTCAAAATATTAAAATTTCTTGTCTATTACGAAAATTGTTAAGTGCCTGAGTATGAATTGAAATTTGTTCTCACTTAATTGCTCTTTTTTAGCTTTTGTTTACAAGCCAAGGGTAGGTAGGTCCCTTCCATTCGCAAGAGAACACCCAACAACACACTGCGCCCATAAGAAGTGAAAAGTGACAGTGTATAAAAATGCGACATCGAATATTTTTACCTATATTTTGACAGATAAAACTTAAAGGCGGCTAAACAGACAAATAAAAGTTAAAGCGGTTAACTATAACCCGTACAACAGAATTGGGTTCCCAGGCACACCTCCGACTGAAGCCCCATCAAGAATTAACCCATATTATTATTGAACAAAATACCAATCCTTAAGCTTCCTCGGCTCGTCTTTCATCCTGTGCTTAGTACCTAGGTGTCAGTCTAGATCCTAAGCCCAACTGCAAGTCTATATTTCATCCTATAGAAACGCCTGCACAGCCGTTGTCCATCCCATTCTCGCCTACGGCTTACTAGCATGGTGTCCCGCTCAAATAAGCTCAACATAGCCCAGAGATCGGCAGTAGTCAAAACTCCCGGGGCGATGGAATCATGCCCCACCGAAGCACAGGACGTACTAATTCATCTCCTCCTACTGGATCAGTTATGTAGTCACGTGCAGCGCCATCAGATTCAGAAAAGCGGAATTGCAATAGCAGCAATAGCAGAGCTCTGCAATTCCTGCCTGAGCACCTAACACCAGGTCCCGCTACATTACTCCCACAATAGACTTCGACAAGTCGGCACTATGCCGGTTTCCATTCAGGGAGGACTGGAAAGCCCAAAAACTTACCAATTGAAAAATGAACACCAATTTCTTATCTACTCAGACAGGTCTAAGCCAGACCACGCTGTAGGCTCAGTGGTCATTTTAACGGATTTTAATAACTGTAATTCTTGCCGCCTGCTTTATTATTCGAATATCTTCCAGGCTGCGAGTGCCCCTATGGTAACCCCGCAGCTATCTGCAGCGACAGCCGGAGTGTAATCACTTCCTCTAAATTGGTGCAACAGTGCAAGGACGAACTCAAACAAGCCAGTAGCAGGTGTAAAACCACTCTCCTGTGGGTTCCAGGCTACATCAACAGAGGAAAATGAGGTTGAGAACTGGCCAAGCAAGGAGCTTCCGGGAACGCCCCCACGTGAAATGGTGATGATTATCTACCAACACTTCCAGTCCTTACGTAGTAGAAGGTGGATTAGGACATCCATGTATAAATTCTCTAGGAAAACCTGGCCTATATAGGAGCTATATGAAAAGAAGGATTGATGTCTTCCTCAAAAGAAAGCGCTCCGAAATAACTAGAGTCTTGGAAGTAAACACAGGGCACCCGCCTATAGAGTGGCGCTATAGCCCGTAGACGGTTAGGCCGCGCTATAACCCGTAGATGACCAGGGCCTAGCTTCTATAGCAACCACTCGTTTTTGTGCGTGCCAGAAATGAAGTATTACAGAGATAGCCGATTTCACAGCTGTCAATCGAGGAATTTCAATACTTTTTTTTACAGATATTCATGAATTTTTGACGGTTATTCACGAAATTACGTTAATGCCGTCCTCTGATTGGTCAATTTGGTTTGAAAATGCCAGAAATGAAGTATTACAGAGATGCCCGACTTCTACCTCTCTTTCGTGCTCATAAACCAAATTGACGAATCAGAGGACGGCATTTACCTTATTTCGTGAATAACCGTCAAAAATTCATGAATATCTGTCAAAAAAGTACTCAAATTCATCGATGGACTATGGGGCAATCAGCTGTGAAGTCGGCTATCTCTGTAATACCTCATTTCTGGAAAATAAGTTATTAAAAAGAGTTGTAAAAAACTTTAAGGGACAAGAGAGGTAGAAGTCGTGTTCTCTCATCTTGCGTTATTGTTCTCTCATCGACATTATTACTGAAAACAAAAATGTGGGGTTATGCCAGCATACTGGTTATAAACATTGCGTTCAATCTTTGAGAAGCCTTCGAACATTCCAAGAAACCGAAAGTTAACACTTTGATTGAATTGGAAATAACTTGGCTATGGTACAACAAAGTTCGGAGCTGAAAAGAGTCGCTAAAATCAAAGTTACAAAGTAGGTCAATAAAACAAACATGAAACCGGAGTAAAGAAGGCCTTCATTCCTTCACAGAAAATCGAATAAACTAAACTGAACTCAATGCGACTTCATTTATTGTGCCGCGCGAGAGCAGATAGGTCGTGCTTTTAATGATGGGCAGGGTCAAGAGTTCCGAGTATTTCGCAGAAGTCATGGAGAACACGCAAATTGCACTGTTTCAAAAGGCATCACAATGATGTGATAATTAACAAAAGTTCACGCAAATCAGCGAATTCAGACGAAACCCGATACCCATATAAGTACTTCAAGGAGGTTATGTTAACGTGTAGACTGAGTGATGTTCATCTGCAGTCACAAAGTGGATGGTATGTAAAACATGCATTGAGTAAAGAATGAATGAATAAAGAAAGTTACGGAGTTGTAGGCGGCATGCTAGCGTTTCTCGTACTGTGTGCACTAGGGCTTCAGTGCCGGCAAATCGACCACACCAAATATTCACACTAAATGCTGCTAGCACTAAATCAGCACCACCTTTTTATCGATTTTAAAGCCTCATACGACAGCGTTCATCGGAAGGATCTATTTGATGCGATTGCTAAATTCGGGATCACGGGAAAATGTATCCGGTTGCGTCGCAGCACAGTAGCACAAAAGCGATGCGATGCCATCGACACGACGGACTACTGGAAACGTCCACTGGATTTAGGCATGGAGGTAAGCGGTCGTTTGATATCTTTGATCTGGCACTGGAGACCGCACAATTAGAACGGCGGACAGCTGCAAACATGGAACGTTTATCTTCTACAAGTCAGTCGGAGTGTTGGGCTAAGCAGATGGCATTGACATGCCACCGGCCGTCCCCATGATGGATGCATTCAAGGCATCAAAACTAAATGGTCTTAAGATTATGGAGAATTTTTGCAGTCGACCAAAAATTAATTTATCCGTCGCTCAACACGTAGAGATCAGCTAAAAGGAAGTTATGGAGTGCCTTCCTAGATCAAAGAGTGAACTCCATACGACTCCATGTGACGGAAAATAGCTGGCTCAAAACTCTTGACTCGATGGAGCAAAATCATGGTCAACAACACCCTCATCTTGCCAGTTTTACTATACGGAGCCGAAACCTGAACGAAGCATGATTGGTTCTTGGTAATACGGAACCAAATTTTGGTTATTCATATGGTCCCGTTTACAATAGAATAGACGACAAAGCCACGAGGAAAGCAAATTGCCAACTAAACTGGCTAGACCACATCGAGTGTATGGACATCAATGGTCCAGTCTTTGAATTTGAACGCCCCTAGTTCGAGAGAGAAAAAAAGATCGAACGTCTCAGATAAACCCCATGTCATCGCAGACGTAAGACAGCCCGATGTTGAAACTTGGAAGCGGCGGAGCCAGAACCGTCAGCAATGATGTTTGCGAACACGATTTTTACACCGAACTCCGGAGAGGCTTCTTAGCCACCACCCAAGAGATCGTAGTAGTCCTCGTTGATAAAATGTATATGGATCGCAGGAATATCCGACGAATGAGGATATTTTCCAGTTGATAAACGGCTCCCGAAGTGTAGTGTTTTCTTACATTCAAGGAGCACACTTGCAAATCGTGCCCATTCCTTTAAGTTCAGATGCCTAAACCAAACTCAGTCTCCGTGAATTTATGAGCAATCAATTAAATCAAGCGATAACCAAAGATTATAATTTGTTGGATTATTTCAATGAATCTTGGACGATATGATGTTCCCATTTGCCAAATAGTTTAACCAGAGGAGTTTGAAAAGAACACTGCGCGAGAAACACTACAACATTTTGTTGCATAGACTTTCATTGCCAGTAAGTCACCCACATTTTAGGGTGCCCCCAGTTATAAAAGTGTGACAGGCATAATTGCACACCGAAATTACAAAGGCTTCCTCTTGATGACGGAATGCCCAGAAATACAAATAACTTGACAAAGACAAACTGTCACACGACGGCACTAAGCCATGCACAGTCTCAGGTGACAATGACAAAAAGTAACCTCATCCTTTCCTCGATGCATGGGTCAGTGGACTGAACATTTGACTATGCCACATCTCACATATCGCTCGCTTGAAAAGGGTCACAAATTTGTTTGCACACTTGATAAGCAAACTAGAGCAACGCAATACAACTGTACTGAATCAATTAGTTTAATTAAAAACGTCGCACAAACTAAGTAAATAGTTCCAGCCCAAACAACTCTATTCATTTGATTAAATTCTCCCCGTGATTCATCTTTAAAAATGTTGACAGAACCGCTGAGTCCCACTTCATTTCCATCAAGCTAACAATGCGTAACGAGTTTTTCTACGATGATGCTATGATGTAACCACTTACGTTCTCAATGTCCGAGTACTTCTCTTGCAGCTCCCGATCCCGCTTCTTCAGCTCGTCTCGCTGCTTGTAAATCTGCTCCTTCAGGCGCTGCAGGACTTGTGTGTCTGACAAGGCAGTGGATAGCTCATTGTTCGTAACCGAAATGAAGCTCTCAGTTAGACTGGCACCCAGGCCAGATGATTGTGCTGATGCCGACTGCAGATCTTGTGTTTGCTTGACGAGGCGTTTGTTTTCGTCTTGTAGGCTGCTAACCAACTCAACCAGTTCACCTGTCTCAGCGCGCCATTGTTCCTCGATCACCTCAAGTTCCTGCATCAAACAAAATCACGTCAGACACTCCCCCCTTGGATCACATGCGATTCACATACCTTTTCAAATCTTTTTCTAAACTCGGCCTTTTCCAGTTTTTCACTCTCTAGTTGTGCGATTTTATCAGTCAACTCCTGGATGGTGGCATTCTCCCGCTCGTTCTTTGTCGCCAGTGCCTCCAGCAACTCCAGGGTGTTGATTATCTTCGGCATCAGACCCGTAACTGCATCTGGACCAAATTGATCGATAATTTTCTCGTACTCCTTACCGATGTCGGAGGCTAAATCATAGACATCGACGACACCGATGTCGTCGACTGCTTCCAGAACCATTTCACCCATTTCATTGAGATGAAATCCCGGCATCAGAGTTGGCTTCCTCCGATTGGATAGAATTTTGCTCAACTTCTTCACTTATCCTTTGGGGCCGAGGATGAAGACACGCACTTACTGGTGCTTCGTTTTACTCGATTTTTTCTTCGGTACAATACTTTTTTTGCTCTACCTTGCTCCTATCCCGAGTGAAGAAACACTTCGCTCGAGGAGATGTGAAGATTTTTATTCGTTTCTTTTTTTTAGTTTTTTACTTTGCGATTTTCACAGTCAAACCGATGGCGGTATACTTTTGGTGGAGTTGAACGGAATAAGTTATTTAATAGTTTTGTACAAAACGTATGAACATTTTTCACGGCTTAAGAGGAATTTGCGCATAAAATCGTTTGAAAATGACCCCTGATGGCAATGGAAACTGCAGAGACGAATTGTTGAGAAAAAATTTTGACGGATTACTAACGACAGATGGATGACTAATGAATGGTGAGTGTTGCCATGGTCTGAGAAGTTACTGTGTTGAAATTGTTGGTGATTGTGGAGAAGAATGTTTCGTTGCTGGGGGAAATATGTTGCAATAAATTGTGTGGTAGTAAATTACATAAGCAAAGCTGTAAAACGGACGCAGGATGTAATTTCTGCATGTACTCTGAGCGACATCTGAAAAGTCGGGCATTTATACCATCCTACTGCTAAAGCAATATCAAATATATTTATAATACGCAAATTACTGCTGTAATAAAAATTAAAAATCGTTTTTTTCTCAAAATAAGCAAAAAATGTTCACCAATTTATTGATTGGTAACAGTTGAATCGTATACTTCTCGCATTCACCGCACCACACAATTTCACGCCGCTACTGTACCTACCACACACATTTGACAACCAAGCTTACCTCTTTTGACCGCTGTCACTTGTCAAACAAAAGAAAAAAGATTTTCCAAGTCAGTATCACGTTTCTTCGCGGATATTTACAAATTCATCAAAATCCCTTTCTAAATTGTTTCTATTCAATTGGTAGAAGCTTTTGCCAAACGCCCCTGGCAATTAGTTATCACCAAAAAAAGAAAACGATAAGCCATCACCGAATTGGCTAGTGCAAAGTGAGAGTGTGCATGTTTACTGCAGTGGGGTGTGCCAATCAGATCAGAGTTTAGCGTGATTTTCCCTATGCAACTGTCGGCATTTTCACGATTTTCTTCATAAAATCGTTCCGTACATTCGTTTTAAAAGTTTTCCGATACATCAGTGCAGAGGGAATAAGTGGAAAATGTTGAAAATTGATTCAAACCACGACGGAAAGAACTCCTCGATCATGGAGTCAATGGATTCACTAGCTTTTGTCAAGGTAAGCTGCTAGCATCAAGTCTCCCCAACAACACTTGCTCCTCCCCCTCGGTGTACACATTGGATCTTTGTTTTGATGTTACCTTCAGCGTATTTGTTCCCCGCTGCATACGAAGCGAATAAACATCGTGACAGTGGATCGTCGTTGACGACAAATCGAAGAAAGGCAACTGAACTCACGGTGGGTTGTCTCGAAAATAACTTGGAAGTGTTCCACAATTTAACACTGAGAACGTAATTTGTGTCGTTTTTTGTTACTGAACATTATTGCACATTTCATGTGTTCACATGATGATTACGGAACTCGTGGAATGGCGTACGCAAAATCGAAGCGTGGTATCCATAACAATTAATAATTCAATTTGTTCGAATCAGATGCGCAATATGTTTTTTTTTTTTTCTATAAAGGCATACGCAGGGCCTTAGCTGACAGCAAGCGAATACGATTATCTAAGTTCGCATAGTGTTTGCCTTCGTTGAATGCTGCCTCGTCAATGGGAATCAACACGGAGATTAGTTTGTGACGCGCATTCTAGTTCGCACTGTGTTGGGGGTCAGTACAGTAGTTGTGATTGTGTTTGGCGGGGCAGTGTTTATGTTATTCTCTAACAGGTTAATTGTTTATTAGACCACAGCCACTGGTTGTTAAAAAAACAGCACCAAGACCAAGCACATTCACTTCAGCCCGAGCGCTGTGTGTTGTTTAGTGGATTGTTATCAGACCTTGGAAAATCGTTATCAACTGCAAAGTGTTGAACCCAGTCGTCGTGGTGGACATATATTGCTAGAAGAATCAAGTGAGTTGCTTAGCTACAAAAAAATAAGTCTAATAGGGTGTTAGTGTAATTTTTCAATCCTGGTTCTGGTTGAGACGCAATAGTCAACCCGCGCTCTTGGATTCTGCGCCACTTACGTCGTGAGTTGCGTGTTTGATTCATTCGTGATTCATTCTCGTTCTTTGTGTTTTGACAGATTTGTTTGCATGAACCGGATATTCAAAACGAACGTGTCGCACAATTTTGACTAAATGGTCGAACCTTTGCAATCCCTGCTCGTCAGCCCCCAGAAGAAATGCTTGATAAAAATGTATATCTGTTTGTATAGTGATGCTTCGAAATCTGGAAACAAAGATGCAGCATACACATTCCTCTCTGCAAGGAAACAACAATTTACCAAGCAAAACTACCATCATTATACATTGTATTATTAACAGAAAGCCTTGTAACATCAACATATCCCAAATAGCCAAGCGGTTCTCAGAGCACTAAAGAGCTACACATTTAACTCTAAAGCTATCTATGAATGTCACAAAACACCAAATACACTGGCCAAAAATAACAAACTAAAGTTAGGTTAGGTTATGGAAGGAAAGTGTGATGATTAAACATCACTTCCACTCGGAGGCCTTAGGGCCCATTGTGAATCCCTTCAATTTTTTTAGTACAGTTTTTATTTAGTACAATTAATTTGTTTTTTTTTTTTGGTCTCCTATCTTATCACGTGACCATCCTGTGCTCTTTAAGTATCTTAGGAGATCCGATATATCCGCATTCGCTAAGTCCGCAGTCTCTGTGAAGGATCTTTGTCCGATCGAAGCTAATCCCCGATCCTGGAGACCTGGTAGTGGTTATTCAGATGTTGGATCGTCTCTTCCTTCGGCAGAGATCGATAGATACCGCATTTCATTACCGAAGCGTTGTTCCGATGGTGCAGTGTCCTGTGATCACTGTAACGAGCACACTGATCAAGTGTTGGTACAATGCCAGAATTTTTTTTTGTTTTACCGTTGTTAAGCTCTGGCCACGTTGATCTTGTCGTGTGGCAGTCATTTCTTGCAAGCCAAGACGAGTTGGCTTCTTTTCGTTATGTATCGCTTATGGTCCGGTATAATGACCGGTGGTGTCAGCGATATGTCCGTTTGCTGTCTGGCCAATTCATCTGCTCTCTCGGTCCCTGCTGTTTAGCTGTGGCTCGGGACCCAGCAGAGTTTTACCCTGTGGCTGTGTCAACAGCCTTTGATCTTATTGTTCAGGATCCTATTGAATTCCGTATAGCCTGCCTGCCAACAAAGATGGTGATATCTGATGATGGGATATCGGTCGCTTGTATGTGTTTGGCTGATTTGTCTATTGCCAGAATCTCTGCTTGGAAGACACTGCGATGGGGAGACTAAAAGCAACTTGTCACTGTCGGGGAACAGAATTGGTATTTTGTGGGACAAATATTTATGGGGAAATGTCCCTTTCCCAGGTCATATATTATTTTGATTATTGGCCTTGATTTTGCTACTTGCCCTCCGGTTCGAATCCCATTGAAAGCAAAGTTAATATGCTTTTCTTTTTCATATCTGGTCCAGTCACCATTTGCCGTTGGGATCAAATTAACGGCACCATCACTGGAGCGGTAAATCAGTGGCAGTAGTCTGACTGTGGGTATTACAATGGACCAACATGGCCTAAGTGTGCTTGTGAATGCACTAGCAGTCCTCCTACTTCACCTAAACTAACCTAAGGAGGAGTTCAAGAACTCTTACGTCTATGGTCTTAAACTCTTTATGGTGGTGATCTGATGATCTGAGTCTATCTCACCAATAGGTTAAAACAGTCTTTGCATAATTCAAGGTGGAAGCAAGATTGTTGAGCATACAATTTTTAAACATTTGACAGAGTAAGTAATTATGGTATCGAAGAATATCTTGGATTATAAATAATGACTCAAAGTTGCTTTGGATGGTTTCATGTCAGATATTTACCAAATAAATGCTGGTGATCTCCAATGCTCAGTTCTGTCTCCGACACTATTTCTCAACTCATCTCTCCTACTTCTAATCCAATTTAATCATTCGCTGATGGCATTCGGTCAGCTTTTCATATTTGTTCCAAAATGCACGACTCCGCTCTTCGGCCGTAGAATTGGAATGACAGCCTATGTTAAAGAGCATAATTAACTGGAGAAAAAACAATAGAGTGGAATTCAAACAATCATTCAACTTCAAACTCTCAAGCGAACCCTGATTCCATGAATCGCGTTTGTGTCGATGAAACCGGAAAATCTATTTCCATCCTTGTTATGTGTATCAGCACAACACTTAGTTGAAACGATCACATATTTGAGGTTACCAGAAATACTGCCAAATGTTTAGTTTTCCTTAATTGATGTAAGAAATATCTCACCCCCTCTGATTTTTGCTTTAATTTATTAGGCTTTCATCTGCGCCAAGCTTGAGTACAATGCTCATATCTCATTTGGTGTTATTAAGACCACCAACCAGAACGATTAAGCTTATTCTCTTCTTTGTCTGTATTTTATCGCTTTTTTAACAAACGATGCTCAAGTGAGCTAGGCTACTGCATATTTTTGGACGCACAGTTAAATTTAGGGACTGGTTCTTCAGCCGCAAAATGGTCTTTCCTGTAGCCTAATGTTTCCCACAGAGTACAAACCGTTGTTATTTAAGACCAATTGTACCTCCTCTTCTTTTCTCCCTCTATACCTTCGACCCGTAATGTGTCGTGATCGCGGACACTTAAAGGTATTAGGAATCCCTTGAGCGCGCGCAAATTATAAAAAAAGAGGGGGTTGCTGAATGTAGCTCTGGCCCATTTACCTACATGTACCGCGTTGCGTCAACCGTCGATCCTCGTTTGCCCGAAAGGTACGCATAAAGCCACATGCTCAGACGGCTTCACAGGTTCTTGAAACTATTGGTTGTTAACGTAGTGTTGTCTCATGAGAGATCTGCTGTGTAAGGCCATGTACGTCAGACTGTGAGGTGAGAAATCGAGAAATTCTGCTACCAAAGCTCGATCTCTAAGAGTCATTATCCTCGAAAACTGACTACCAGTCGTCGGAGGGTCCTCTGCGAATCTGCACAGAAAAATCGAAGATTGGCGATGACGTGTGTGCAGGTACCTTTTTAAGGATCTCCATATCTTTGTCGTGGCATCAGAACAACGGGATGTCAAATGTAGCTATCATTTGTTCTGATATCCAGCAACAAATATCTCTGGATTATTATAATTGTCGTTTCTATATCCCTGAATTCTTCTCTGAGGACAAATATGGCGCAGAATAGTTTGGGGACTGTAAAATGTTCCGATGCACCTTTCCTAGTTAGGCAGTTCTCCAGGTACCAGCAGAGTTTTTCTCTGTTCCTCCCACTCAGCTCTTTTACTAGATGCCTGAGTATTTGGCATAACAAGACACTGTGACATTCCAGAAAATGCGAAAGCGTCAAACTCTCTAGAAAGGGCAGCAATTGAGCCCTCTTTCCGTATAGAGACTTACCATCCAAGTCCCTCGCTACTGTAGAACGTGTCTTGCTGTTTGAAACATGTGATCATGCAGACGTTTGTCGCGGCTGGATGGAATACAATCTCCTCTCCTCATAAAATGATTCCTATTAAGTAACATCTTCTTAACTGTATTCATACACAAACCATGTTCTAAAGCGATCTGCTGCTGTGGCAAAATATGTCCCCTTCCCAATAAAAGCAAGAACTTCATAACTTCGTCTGACATACAAAGAACCAGCTGTCAGTGTGTTTTATTACGTCCAGAAATTTTATTGCTTTAACTGGTTCCGTTTGGCAAACCAAAGCCATTGTATCTTTCAAACCGTGAAACAAACAAGCAACTCCACAACCTTCAGCGAGGTAAGCTCGAAACTAGTTATACTCTAGTCAAGAACACCGAAGTGCACTTCTCTCAGTTATTACCCACAAAGTGTGTTCAGCACGAGCAGCCTATTCTCAAGGTTGCTGTGCTCCGTCGCCAAATCAGTAACCAAATGATTGATGACCTAATCCGGCAGACTCCCTCGATCGAACTGCAGCTCACTTGGAAACGTTAGCTTTCTTTTGTCACGTTATCACCGCAACATGGTCACCTGTGTATAATGTGAATATGATTGCTCTCCGGTTGATGAGTAACCGATTGCGGGTTCGCTTGTTTTCAGAGTTGAATAACCACTCTTGACTCAGAGCTTTGTTCTGAGACGGCAAAGATGACGGAGTCTGTTTCTGTAGACAAAGATTAAACAAACGAGAATCGCGTGGTCTTGTCTCTTGTGATTCGATCAACCAGACACCAAGTGCACACATCCGCAGATTGCACGTCTTATCTTGGATTAATTTTGATATGATTTTGGAACACAATTTGACTGTTCAGTGGGAGGAATGACTGACGAAAAAACTCTTGATCAAGAAGTAGACGGCCGCATGACTTGAAAGCGTATTCGATCTTCCTAGACTTACACAAAATGTCCATGTGGCTACCGTCATAGCTTCTTAGACCTGACAGAAATGCTATCGCACCAGGTCAGATGCGAGGATGTTCCTTATCACATGTGAACACTCAAATTCACTTTCACGAGCTTCTAAAAATATTTAAAAAGCATAAACAGATAAGAAAAAGAAATCAAACAAATGAAACACAAAGCACACGCTGAGGCGATAGCGCCAAGGTCAGACATGTGAAGCATGGCAGTTGAATTCAAACTCGATGAGGCCGACTTTATTTTGGTGACTGTTAATCATCGGATTCAAGACATGGAGGGATCGGAGTAGCAACTTACAATATCATAAAACTAAACAAACGTGCATAAGCACCAGAGGCCACTCTATGGTTGACACCGTCAGCTCGAACGGTATTAGTACATCTTCCGACTTTGGACCCATCACACAGCGCCATCAGGCTCAGAGAGTATGGAGAAGTGACTTTACTACTAAACAACAAAATAGCAACAGCACAGTGTGTGTCTGGCGCACGGGTTATGTCGGATTTGGAGACCACCAGCAGAGGAAACGACATACAAACATTTGTCCAAGGAGACGAGTCAGCAGTAATAAACACCAAACGTTCATCCGTCCAAGAAAACGACTCAGCAGTAGTAGATACCACACACTCATTCCCCAATAGAGATAAGTCAGCAGCTATGATCAATACCAGGAAGAAGACAGCCCAGACGATCATGCTACTGTCGCCGAAACAATAACAATTCAGTTAGGAACACAATGAGTATCGAGGCGAGAAAAGTAGAATTAAGATTTCAGTCTTAAGACACGATTCAATAAAGTTCGTTCGTTTTTAAAAACTCGATCCGCTTCAATCCTCATTTAACTCACGTGCCATCAAATCATTGTAACTACTCAAATGGATAACGGATTTTTATTTTGTAGCTAAAGCTGTTTTCTGTTGCATTTTATTTCTTCTGTCTATATGTTCATTTTAGTTCGCTTGTAAATTTGAAAAGGAATGATTTTGATATTGTAGTGTATTGGCAACACTACGGTCTATCTATACTTGAGTATCTTCTATACTTGTATCTTAAGCAGCCGCCTACACCACTATTATTTCTCATTTTAGCATCGATGTTAACAAATATCGATGTTTTGAGTTCAATTATGATGATGATGATACGATGACCGATCGATGTTCAGCCAACGATGTTGACGTCAACATCGAACATCCCTAGGACACATGCATTTCAGGAATGGCATTTTTTCGATAAATTTCTTCATTTTACTAGTTCACTGTTCGGTGTATCTACTTCGGGTACTTCCTCGTACAGAGCATTTTGCACTAATTTGTTTTGGTAGTAGTCTTTGTTTGATACATCCAAATGAGCGCCGTGACTTCCGTAGCACAATATGAATTCTTCCAACAGTTTTTTCGTTTGCCATAATTTAAAATTATAATAATAAAAATAAAACTCTTCTCTCGACCTAAAGCACACACATCTACCGAAAAATGAAAAATGATGAAACTTATCTACACACTATCCGTCTTTATACATCGCATTTCGTCACACCACCGAAAATGTCCGTCCAAGAAACTTTTCGTGGATGCTTCATCATTTCTCGCCATCCTTTCTGCCGCCATGTTCATTCCAATCTACACTTTATCACATTTTGTATCATTTTCCAAGAATGACGTTAAAAAAATGATAAGTATGCTGTTTTAGCTCTAATCTTTGATGTCTTGTGCGCATGTCCAATCTTGTCTCAGGGTGAGTTGAAATCTGATCAATATAAAATCTGATTAATATAAAATAAGTATTGTCATCAAAACACAACACACAAAGTACACACCGAAATTTGATTGCAACAGTTTTGCCCGTAGTTTCGCATCCCATTTTTTTTTTTTGCATTGCGATGTGGAACCTTTTTTAGTTTATATGTTTTCAAGCATAAAGTTCTCTTCGCTTTGTTTGCAAAATAACGTTCAGAAATTTCGGATTTTTTTTTTCAAGAAGGCTTAGAATCTTAGTGATTTTTTTTTTTGGGTTCATAGCACCGGCTTTTTAACCAGACCCCTTTCTTTTCTTTCAAATGGCAGGGCTCTCATCGCGTAACTCTTCAGACAACTATCGTCCTTTTGATTCACTTCGATGATATGATTTGCTGCACGTAAGGCAGTCACTATCGTATCGCCTATCGTTACCTTATGATAAAGTTTGCAGTTTCCAAACAAAACTAATACAAAATGCGACTTATCACTTTGAAAATTTCTCAAAAGTATACAACTAGATATGTATACACAATTTCTTCTCATTTAATACGAGAAGATACTGAAATGGATATCGCCAAAAATCAGACAGCAGTCAAAACGATATCTCTCAGACGCTATCGTTTTTTTATAAAGTCCAGGTTATTTTTATAATTTCATTATAATTCTTAATAGCAGTAGCAACTGTTTTCCAATTAACTCTTAGTTCCTTTGCGATTCTTTTATATGTCCACCCTGGGTGTACTAAGTGACACAGTAGCACAGCAAGATCATGACATTTTAAAATTTTAGACAGCCTTTGTTCGAATTTATAAAATAAATTATGTATTTGTTCTTTTGACAAGTCTCAACCAATCGAACCCCAAACTATTGTACGCCTAAAATCATACAACGACAAAAGAAGATTATGTCATCTGCTCTGTCTATTTTAATGCAACAGAAGATTCGTGGCCGACGTACATTGATAGTGGGTGACTTTGTATGGATAAAGAAATGAGTTACGTTTTGCAGAATACAGTATAGTCTCAATTATTGCAACACTCGATTTTTGCAACCAATGTAACGGACTTATCTATTTTTGCAAGAAATCGAAAAAAAGTTTTCAATTTTCGCAACTTTGAAATTTCAAAATGGTATATACCCACATTCAAATGCATATGTGTGTACGCTTTACTAGGCAATGTAACAGCAGGAGAGAGCTGTTGACGACATTATAAATCGTCTAGACAGTTCCATGCAGAAATGAAGTACAAAAGAGATGACCAATTTCACAGCTGATTGTCACCTTGCCTATCGACGAATTTGAGTGACGTTTTGACGGTTGTTCACGAAATAATACTCGTCGCTCCTTTTTTTTCATGGGAAGAGTTAAAATCGACTACAAACTTTTGAAATTGACATCAGAATTCCTGATCATTGGGAGGAAGAAGACTGTGTTCCTTTGTTTTTAATTCGGCATCAAATTATGTCCTATAGATCTGATCTGCAGCGATGACATTTCTGAATAGATCTCCATCTACAAAACGAACGAGAAGCCCGTGAAGAAGTATCCGATGACGCGCGGCAATGGATGTTTTTGATATACGAACCAAAGTGAATTTAGAAGGCGTAATAAAATGCATATTGCACATACTTGTAGCGGGCAGAACAAACTGACATAACCATTGAAAAAATGTATGCAAAAGATTTTTTTTAGGAGTGTTTCAAGTACCTGTGCGATTATTGCAACAGCTCATGTTTTCATTAGTTGTAATAATCGAAATTACTATATATATATGTATATTTTCGTTACACTTCTTTACCGACATACACACACTTTCTCCATTGCGTTCTCATTAATAGGAAAACGAACTGATCCGAAAATATTCCTTCCGCAGTAAATCCGCCGTTTTCCATAATCGGCATGATTATTCATTTAATTGAAAGTGGCCGGTTACCAGTGCACCTACCCTAATCCCGTTTGAATTTAATTTTGTTGAGAACCTAGTACACGACGTTATGGTGTCTACATACATTTGTGAGTGACTGTACTTCAATGTACGACGATTCAGCACAGACTTTCGAAGCGGTTCTGTTCTCCAAAGACTGTCCTCTTCGCCCTCCTCCAAACTGGTTGGAAGCAAACATCACGCAAAGAAATTGAATGTCATCGCATTTGATTCAAGTCTTTAAAATGCCAATTTATGCTTTCCTTTCTTACACCCTACTTACATTACACGATAAACGCATCACTTTAAGACAATGAAAACAAATGAAAAATCTGACTACCGGTTGTGTGTATGCGAAGAGTGAGGCAGTGTTCAGTACACCTTTCCCACTTATTCAGCAGTCTGCAGAATATAGAAAGTGCCTTTTGGAATCTGACTGCACAACCTTGCCACACTGAAAGAGATAACAATCTCATATCAACCCGGTTTTCCTCCCCTCCCTCATCAAACAGCGGACACGGTCGATAAGTTGTATCTCATTCGCGGATAAACACGTTACTTCACTTACGTTCGTTTTCAAAACAAAACGCGTCAAAGTTCATCAATAATAATGCTGTGATGTGCCAATCTCAGTCCCGTATAGTTCACCGCCTAGAACTCAGCAAGCTCACTGTGTAGAGTAACTAACCTTGACACCCTACAAATGCAATTTCGCTTTCCCCCCCGCTCCGAGCCATATCAAAAATGAACAAAAAAAAAAAAGCTCATACCACACGATACAACAAATTGTTCAGACAAATATAGTCGCTATTCGTCTTTGTTTTGTTCTTGTTGTTGTTGCCAATTTGAAGTACCGATCTGCGTCACTGAAAGCTGTGCAACAGTCAAAAGTGTTTTCCAGAACACGTCTAAGGCAATTGATTGGTTAGTTTCTTGACACCGTGCACTGGTGACGCATTGTCTACAACACCGACTAATATCGGTACTGAATTTCCCTTAGAATTGGACATGTACATTCACACGCACGACGCTTCCAATCGCCATTGTATCATTTTTCCATCCCACGAATTGTTCGCATTGGCCTTCGTTGTTCCAGCAGAGATTATTTTCAGTGCGACGCGGACAGAGTGGACAAGCGAGTGCGTTCCATTCGTAATAAGGAAGTCGACGGAACAGCCTCCGCAATGGCATTCCTCGTTCCCATCACGGAGGTAGGACCGGATTTATTTAAATCAAATTCTTGTAACTGTGAATTATTTGCACGTGCATGAACGTTGACCCAGTGTTGTCGTCTGTCCGGCTTGTTGTCTTTGTTGCTGGAAGTAACGCGCAAAAGAAGCTCTCTGATGGTTGCTTGCTACGGTCCCTCCCTCCCAAGTCGCAGCTTGTGTGTGTGTGTGTGTGACACATTGTGTTTGGTCGTGTTTTTCTTATCAGTCAAGTTTGCGGGAACAAGCTCAGCTGATTTGGTTATTACTTCGAGTGATCTTGAATTTCACAAATTAGTGTGGGCATTTGCCAAGACCGCAGCCAGTGGAATGGCTGTAAGTCGGATTGTGGTTGAGTGTGTTCGTGTTCTGTTTGTGGTTAGCTTGGGATGTGTTCAGTAGAAGAATCTTTGGAAGCATTTAATGAATATTTGCCTGCATGTGCGCATTCCAACCACTTGTGACAACGTGACCATAGCTAATATCTAGTTGTTTTTGAAAAACGTGAGTAAGCTCGAAAGTTGATTCTCAATCAGTGGCGGCGAGAGCTTTCAACTTACTATGTAGCCGGCAGTAATTTCAAACGCAGCGGGGTTTCCCCGACTTTGTGTTCTAGAGTGAAGAAGTTCTAGCGGCAGTTACATGGATTACGTGCCAAATGGCTGTTACATTCCACGTTGTTGGTTAAATCGAAATTTCTAGCAAGATAAGTGAAAGATTTTCCGCAACAGCTGCATTCCGTGAATGTGGTTTGTGACTCGATGGAGGTGGTGACGAGCAAGGAAAAGTGATTGTGTCTGGAATCGAATAATTACTGTTAGGGCAGTACTCTGTACACGTGAACCTCGATGTGCGACCGCGAGTTTTCTGTAAACATAAACAATAATCTATGATGTTTGTTATTCCGAATGATGTGTTTAGCTGCGGAGGCGTAGACGAGGAATAAAGTATTGCACGCCTTTACTGTAATTGCAGCTCCTTCTCTTGGAGGGGAATTCACATAGGGCCCTACTTCCTGAATAACTTGGCAGGTTAAGTGTCAGCCTTTCTCACCGCTTGAACAAAAGCACGAACTGGTTTTCGGATTAGGATCGACTAGATCTTCGTGGTAACACAATGGACCTTCACTGGCCACTGTGTCATTAGTACTTTCGGCCAGCCAACGACTCTTGCTTCAAAATTTCCATTTTCTAACGATCGTGATAATGCAATGTTTTGACTTGTCAACCATAATTTACGATTCACAAAACGCAGTGAAGATCCACACATTTGCGATTTTGGCTCATCTGACTGCAAGTAAAGTTTATGTCGGTCACTAATCTAATCGTCGGTGACCGAGTTATCTTTGTCTTATCCGCAAACAAGTTGAAATGGAAGCCAATTTGTTTTGATGATAAATGCCAAAATTGAATTCAATGTCAAGTTGTTTTTTTCTTTTCTCGTTGTACCCCAAAAATGTTCTAATTCAGGACACAGCGCTTGCCGATGTTGTAGGGGGACACGAAAAGAAGGCAACTTTTGAGAATTTAAGTGACTGAGAAACATTAAGCGTTGGGGAACATCTCATAACAAACCTACTGCGATTACTCGAGATTATCAGAACCGTTGCCGGTGTCGTGAAATTAGGCCGAATTTCAACAATTTCAATATCAGATCATCATATACATATGATGATGAGTGATGAATAACGAGGAATACATTGCACATTCTCTGATAGACTGATTGTAATTGTAACTGATGTAAACATTGTCCGAATGGAGAATCTCATAAAATCTCACCCCTGATAGCTTTATCAGAAGTCTGAATAACCTATGAAACAGCTGAAGTCCTCAGAAAACCTAAAGTCTTGTTCAGATTAGCCATGAATTAGGACTAAGAAAATGTAGACTTTTTATCGAAAGTTGCGCATTATGAGTTAGATACCGAAACTCAATAGTGCGTTGGCGCACAATGGCCATGTACAAAATACTGTAAGGAAAATAAGAGAGATGTGAGAGGATCGGCCCAAACCCATAGAATCCGTTGCGTGCGTAGCGTCCTGTCAAACAATTTGCAGCTCATACGGCCTTATGAGAGGGTGTGAGACAGTAAATGCAGCCCATAAGTGGTTGGAGCTGGTCTTTTATACCTATATCGCACGGCGCGTTCAGGCATTCGGGCTTTGACAATTTTCAGTAAGATACATGTAAGTCATGTGGGTCGCCGTGGCGTAGTGGGTAAGTGCGTCGACTGATACGCAGAGGGTGCCAGGTTCGATACCCGAATTTACCACCACTTTCGAGTCACTGACAATGCTCAAAGAGTACTCCTGTCTAGAAAAAGCTTCTCAAATTCGTCGTTCGGAGTCGGCATTAAACTGTAGGTCCCTTCCACGCGTGAAAGAACAATAGCACGCACAACACAAGTGGTTGCTGAGACGCTAGGCCCAGGTCCACCTCGGACTGCCGCGCCACCCATATTATTATTATACATGTCATATGTTAAAACCGAAATGGGATGGTCACGTGTTGAATTTTCACTGACCGTAATATCGTTAGCGCGAGCATGAATTTCTAGGTAGAGCTACTATACTGTCACTCGGGCTTTTTGACATTTGTGAAACAAATTTTTGAAATTTATTTCTCAATTGGAATTTTTGGCAAACTGAGACGATTATTTTTGGAAGTAATTAATTTTTCTAGGAATTTTATTTAAAGTAATTTCATATTTTTCTTGAAAATTATATTTTAAACTATTTGAGCAGGCTAAACGCTCGCGTTCGTTTCGATATGAAAAACTGAAACTGCCGCTTTCTTACACAATATTCTCGTATGCTCGATAAAACGCGTTACAACGCCTATCAAATAACGACCGCGAAAACGCGTCTTTGTGAAGTTTCTGTGCGTTTGACATATGTTTCCATGAAAATTCATTCGGGGGCTTCTTATGTGATTGTTTTTACGATATTTTATGAATGAAAGAATATGTTTTATTTGCTTAAAATTGTTTCTCAATAATTCCTAATAATTCAGGAATTTTAAAATTTCGATTTTTTTTTAGATTTTTACAAGATTGCAACGGTACGTACATACGTTGAAATGTCTTTGCAATCCAGCAACTTTCAAAATAGTTTAATTATAATATGGGTGGCGCTACAGCCCGTAGAGTGCTAGGATCTAACTTCTATAGCAACAACTCGTGCTGTGCGTGCTATTTTTCTCTCACAAGTGGAAGGAACCTACAATTTTATGCTGACTCCGAATGGCCAAGTTGGAGAAGCCAAGTTGGAGGTGGGATCGTGATCATTATTTTGGTCGCACCGGCAATCGAACCCAGGCAGCTAGGTTCAATTGCATAGGAGTCGAAGCACAGACCTACAATGCCAGGCTAGACACAAAAACAAAAAAAAACGAAGTATAGTTTAAAAGCTCCTTATTATCGAGATTGTTTTTTCTGCGAATTCGTCATTTCCATACGGATTCGGTCATCCATAAAGAAGAAGACGCTGCCCACAAATTCACGACTGAAAACATCGCGAATTCTACCCGCACCTATATGCGAACAGAGAAAATTCCATGTGAAGGATTAGAGCTTACCAAGTGCCATTCATATTACCTCACTAGGAATTGAAAACTTCAAAAACTCCGACACTTCCTCCATATTTAGTGTTCTCATTGGCAGAGCGTTACTGCTGGAATTTGTCTGTGTCCTTCTTCGGCTGCAACCAAAACAAACACCCTTTAGATGATCTGGATATAGAAATTTCGCGAAATTGAATTCGATCTACTACAATTATGGTAAACTTCCAACACTGGGTGAGAAGTTTTGAATTGAATACAAAAATCTCACAAATAATGATTTTTATTACTACCTAAAGTGAAACCTGTCAAGTATAGTGTGAACATGAGCTCTTCCATGTCATAATACTCATGACATGCTTCTTAGATCTTATCTTTATTGTCTTGTGAACATGTTCAATCTTTTCTCAGACAATTTGTGATCTGCCCACCGACAAGTTTCGGTGGTGTAACGAAACTATAGCCAATATATTATACTTATTAAAATATAGTATATAATAGTAGCAGTAAGAATATTTCATACAAAGGTTTCTCCAAATAGCTCTGTATTCAGGCCATCTTTCTATCTTAAGACTTGACCGCAAGTTTTGATATATTATTTCACCTTCCGCACTAAATCACCTCCGAAATTTGGCCAGAAACTTACCGTCTGCTGGTCACCATTGTGGCGCTTGCATTTTGTGGTGTGTGCTTTAAGTTGCGCTGGACAAAATTTAAAGACAGACACAGCGGTAAAATAATTTTCAATATAAATCTTGTTGGGATATACTGTGTAGAGCATTTTATGTCTGCAGTTTTTTAAAGTCTACAATGTTTCTCTGACTTTCGTGTAGAAAAAAAACACCGCAGTTGGCCAACTTTCGCAGGTTTTACTGTACTTCGAAGATGGCATCTAATTGACTCAATAGCTGCTCGGACTTTAAATAAACCAGGGGCTTTTTTTGTATTTTGAGTCGGAAATGAAATCTGATACTAGCTGCCAGTCCTTTACCAGTAATTTCGGAGAATTGAGCTGTCAAAAGAAAATAAACAAAAACTCAAATAATGTTCAGTGGCAAATCGATTCATTTCAATTTGTTTTTGTAACATTTTACCACTCTTGACAAATAAATATTATTTCTAAAATAGAATATCAATTATAATTACAATGAATTCCCATTTTTCGGATACCTAGCAATATCCTTTCAGGATTTGTTCATGTCTGTACGGCCTCCTTTTTGGATTTGTTGTCCTCCTATCATTCCAAAAAGCATATTTTAGTTGTTGTTTGGCGATTGCGGGTATAGCAAATTTGCAGGATGGTTGTACATTGTTTATAACTGGCAACGTTGCTGTATCCAAGTCTTCCACTCCGTCAGTTCATGTTCCTAGATCTTGTTCGGCTTTGTGGAGGATATTCCAAATGATGGTGTATTTTACATCCCCATCGGTGTGCCCTTTAAAATGTGTTTCCTCTACCAGCTTAGTCCAGAGCTGGTTGGATTTCTGCCTTGCATCTGCATATGGAAGAGTTCCGACCTTCATGCTTGCACATAAATCCAACTTCAACCAGAGATGACCTAATACTAGACCTACTGTTATTAGTTGATTTCTGCTTCTGTTCAACTGCTCAGTCTTGGTATGGCCTGTATTTTTAGCTTGGCTTTGAAATTAATATTTGAATAAGTAACGACAAATATTACACAAAGAAAATATATTCACTCACTGCTTTACCGACCCTCAGCTGAACAATTTTAAATTTATTAATTTCTCAATTTCTTTTCTCTTTTCGGTGAAAAATTAATTACTTCCATCAACAAATTTTGCACAACCAATCCGATAACAAAAGAGTTTTCGAATGAAAATTCGTAAAGGACAGCGATCTTTCGAAATACAAAATACCGAATTTCCGTAATCGTGCTGGCATAACTTCTGATTTCCGGGTGCGGATTGTGTGCGGTGGCTATACTTACTCATTTATCAGGCTGACGACCCATGCAGGGTCCGAGCCTGTGCGGTTGCTATAGACGTACAAAATACCAATTTCCGATTTTCGGATTCGTTTCCGATGCTATAGCAATACGAAATAAGGCGCCAGTTCTGTAACTTCTTCTTTCAACAAGTCAGCAGGTTTTTTCGGTAACACCTTCCGCATTACAAGCAAACATGAATAGACCTGAGCGAACGTAGACGAGAATGCTTAACAAAAATTTCAGTTCGTCATCACTCAATCTTAGGCTTATTGTTTGCGACAGCAAAAATATGAACCGGTTATTTATCGATGTTCTCATTCATTCCCACGCTAAATTGCAATTTTGCTTAACATCATTGTATTTCAGTCGATTTGATTTGTTGATGTCTCAACATTCATTGTGACAGATGTCTATTTTAAGATACCAAATGGAAGGCAGCACGTCGAGGTGTATATATTTGCAATCCAAATTTTGGCAACAGCCTCTTCGTCCGATTGATTGTTTTTCTGCGATTACTTGTCTCTGATCTGAGAGTGAGATTTCTATAAATTACCCATGATATATGTAGGCGCCGAGAAATGACGCGGAATTCCAAAACATTCAGCCTTCAGGAATGCAGGAAAGATGACCAAATAGCTTTAAATTTTCCTCGTACCTATTTAATATGCAATTTGATTTGTATTCACGCCTCTTGGGAGTAATTGCCTATTTATTTGCCCATAAATCATAAAGTATTATGGCCGGTTTATGCGCGAATCTCATCTTTACAGCTTATCGAATGTTAGGACGGTGATCATGAACCCTGTTGGGGATTGCTATGATTACACATAAACATTTAACAGAGTGCGGGTTAGGTTCAGATGCATTATTGATGCCGTGAAATAGTGGGATATTGAAAAGGCAACAGTCTTGCATAATCTAGAAGGAAATCCGTTATTCATCAGTTAACAAACGTGCGCCGATTGACAAGTGCGACAACGTTTTTCTATAAAACACCGGCGGAGAAAAAAAGATGATTTGATTTACCAGTGCACATTTGAAATGACTGTGAATTCTAACGACATGCAGATAGCTTCTAAACTTTACTTTTCACCTAGAAACTGGCTTACAGATAAAGTCATGACCAACCATTCCTGACAAATAAACGATCGTGCATGGAATACTGATGGGGAGGAATACTGTTGGCATTGTATCTTAGACAAAACTATTGCAACCAATGTAGCAGGTGCAGATGATGTCTTGGCAACGATTGTTCCAAGACGAATAGAAAAACGAATATGAGAAGCTTAGAGCACTGCGAGCAACGAATGACGTAATTGGATTTGAAACAGAAAACAAAAAGCTGAAGATCTTGTTTGGTTGAACTCGCTTATCACTCTCAACTACTAGGGTTTTCTAATATCACGCTGCGACCGAGGTTCCAGCTTTCTGTTCGTTTCCTTATTTCTAGATCCCTGAATTCTCTCTATTGCGCAGATGGATTTGTTCAGGGCGTGTGAAGAGTTCTGATTCCCTTGGTTTCCAGCAAAGTTTTACCTTGTTTCTAGGCGACCGGGGTCTCCGGTTCGAATCCCATCGAAACAAAGTTAAAACGCTTTTATCTGGTTTTCAACATGGTCTAACCTAACCTAAATTGTTTTTCCTACTCAGCTGCTGCTTTAAGCGTTTATGCCTACAGAACATTCACACACCACCTTAAAATAATTGATGTAGGAGTCTAGTATGGTATACATTTCTGCTTGACAGATGCTGTTGCCTTTGCCCGTGGGTTCAAAGTACTTTTTCCTGTTTTCAAGTACCCTTGCCCCAGTCCCTTTATCAGTTCTTGATCCGCCTGTATACCATTACTGTATTGCTGCTTAGTCTATAGACAATAGATAAATTGCAGTCCCATTTAGTGCTGAGCTTGATGGTAAATTTCTTTAAGTTAAGTCAGTCAGATAAGTTAGTTGTATTGTCAATTGTATTCCACCCACCTCTCCAATATCAATGGTCGTTCTAGTCATGATCGCGGCTTGGTATATGACCTATGCCCTTCCAGACCTTTAAAATGTGGGATTATAATATCTAGGCGAACAAATGAATGAACAAGATCGATTCGCCTGGTAAGGTTAGGTTAGGTTAGAGTGACTGCTGGCTCTCTACCTGAAAGGTAGCTACACATAAGCCTGAGTAGGCCCATTTTGTTACCGCAAACATCGACAATGGATTCCAATGGCACAGTGCTCATACTAGAGTTGTGCTTAACAGGCGGATTGTTTTCGCAGTCGGAACTGATCTCCTGAGACATGTCCGCGGAACTATGTAGTTCCATGCGTTAAACATGTGCCCGGAACTATGTGCATACATTCATATTTCTTCGAAAGGAAAGGCTGATTGATGGCTACATCGACATGTAAATCCATCCATAGACGTATGATACATAATAGTTCCGACTCAGGTATGCACCACCATTTTGTGTGTCATGTGTCATACTGTGTTTGCTTGTGTAGAATTTTAGTGTACAAATTAAGGACAAGTTGGGTGGACATGTACATGTTTAGGTTGAAATTTCAGAAAGATATGAAATGTTTTCGACAGAGGACATAGTTCCGGGAGCTATACATGTCTAGAACGACACAACTCTCGCTCATACCGATCAGGTCGCCCATGAGCTTATTCGATCTTGTTCTGCTAAATTGGACAAACAACGCAAAGTCAATTCAGCTATCGTTTAGGTACCTTTTGTCAGAAAGGAATGGGCAAGTGGAAGAAGTGGTGTACTTGTAAAAGGGAAATTAAAAATTCTGAGAAAGTCTTTTGCAAGCTCGTGAGTAATAAATGTGAGACGAACGTCTTTAAAGCGGCATGAACACAGCACCCTTGTGCGTACACTTGTGTCGGTGTGCTGAAGTATTCCCTGTATGTTGGTTAATCCGCGCACCTATTTTTGCTGTGCCAATCTGTGTGACTTTTTAGTTTCACTATTGCACAAAATGTGCGAAAGCGACAACCATGTACACAGGAAAGTTTGCGCACAAGTGTGCTGTGTATGGGCAGCTTTAGGTTAACAGTAACTACAGGATTCGAAGACAAACCTGCTTTCCCCGAAGGTCTGAAACCATAAATTGCTTTCTAAAACAGGAACATGGAACAGAATAGACAATCTTGTTGTTGGTTCCTTCTAGGTCCAAGTGGTCTAAATGTGTAAAAACAGTTTAAAAAGCTGTTCTATACAGAAATTGATTTATTATTCACACACCAATAAAACTGTTTATTCTTTTTCAGGACGAAGCCATGAGACCAGATCTCGTCGCCAGTACCGACTTCAGGTCGATACCATTCATCCATACAATCTCGGAAGAACCATATGATTCATCAGACAACAACACGCGTCGTTCGTTCCTGCTGATGGATGAGAACGAAAACCTGCATGTAGCAACATCGGAGATATTTTGTAAAAAACTTCACTGTTCCGAGAATGATAAGATAAAAGTGATTTCAATTTTTGGCAATACCGGCGATGGAAAGTCGCACACAATGAACAATGCATTCTTTTGCGGCGAGGAAGTATTCAAGACGTCATCTGAGCAGAATTCGTGCACAATCGGAGTGAACGCGGCAATGCAGCATCAACTTGGCGTTCTCTGTCTGGACACCGAAGGGCTGTTGGGCACCACGGCGAAAAGCAACCGGCGCATGAGGATGTTATTGAAGGTTTGCAAATGCTCCAATGCACTGTCGTATCTATCATATTAACCTTGTTCTGTTTGCAGATACTGGCCATATCGGATATTGTGATCTATCGAACGCGGTCGGAACGTCTGCACAGCGATATGTTTGATTTTTTGGGCACAGCTTCGAAGGCGTTTTGTTCGCATTTCGCTCAAGCTCTGCAGTCACTTGCCATCCCCGGAACTGCTCAGGCACTTGGACCTGCCGTTATTGTTTTTCATGAGACTCGCCACACAAAACCACTTGAGAGTTGTGAGTATAGTACGAAGATTATTGAGCAAATTGATTTGGAAGGTAAATCATGATGGTCATTTGGTGTGTTTTTGTGTTGTCTGTTGTGCAATTATTACAAGGAATGCAGATGGTAGTGTAGCCTTCTGAGAGAGTCTGTAAGAGTTGGATTCAATTTTACCCTTTATGTGGATGATGACGACTTGGAATGGGCAGATTTAGATATCCTGAGTTGTTGAGTTGCATGCTGTTTTAGATCTGGGAATTCGGAAAAATACTAAATATGTTGGAAACATTATCAAAAATCTACCTATCTTTTCAAAATTCACTGTGCATAGTAAGTAAGAATCAAAACGGGAGTCAGTACACTTTTCGTACAACCTGATGCCCCTATTGCGAGTGTCGACTATCGACTGATAATCGCTCGTTTTCGACTATCGACTATCGATTCTGAAGTTTGGTATTGCGAATGTCGTTGCCAGTCGATATTTGTCGACTTGACAGCAGTTTCTTATCGATTGCAAATTTTTGATCCCTGGTTGTCGACTAAGAATTTTTGACTGAAAATACAAGTACAGTAAGACTCGAAAATGGTAAGCAGTTTGTTTTACGGGTCCTTTACTTTTGCGAATTCTTAACTTTTCCAAGAAACTGATCCAATTCGAAAAATATTTACTAATGCATGTATGTATGTTCGCAGAATAAGAAAGAAAATCCATTCTATATATTATTATTTATTTTGTTATGTCAAAACCATTTATATACATGTTTCATCCAATGACTTTTATTACATATGTATTATGTAGCATACATAACATGCATTGATATGACGTTCAAGTGAAATAATCAGTAACCTTCTTTTGATGAAGACTCTAATCAAAGTGCGATGTTACGATGTCCGATCGTAGCTGGAGGAGCTGTGGGATATGTTTATCGGAATACTTCGCGCATTACTCTTTCATTTGATCAAAGTATTCGCCGCGCCTATTGCATCTTTGTAAGAAACAAACTCTAGAGCCTCTGAATCGGTGCTTGAAGCCATTTCTTATTCATCAAGCGAATCGGCATTCCATGCAGTAATTTCTTCAGCCGAGAGAGTAAAATCAGGTGCAAGTCTTGCTAACAGCTGTTGTGTTACTTCGACGATTCGATTATAAGCAGGATCATATGGTAACAGTACTGCTAAAGGGATATCGTCTTCGTCGTCATACTGATAACCATCCCAATTCAGTAATTGATGTCATGCTTTTTGTAAAACGTTTTGAGGGCATTCATCCCAAGCGATTTTCAATAGCAAAACAGCATTACGAAGATCGTGCTTTTGTAGCAATTCGTGAATTGACGAACCCTATTGAGCTACAATGCCCGTCAATAACTGATTGCGATAAAAAAGTTTTGTCATTCTTATCAGATTCTGGTCTATTGGTTGAACAGCTGCTGTGACATTTGATGGAAGATGATCTCAGAGCGAAGTTCTAGCCAAGTGCGCTGTACAATTGTCCAATAAAAGAATTACATTTGAAGCCAAGCACTGAATCGACGTACCTACAGGAACGCATCGAAATGCATTTTAATTTAAGAAACTGAATGTTTGAAATCAGTCCTTACCTCTTTTACAAATGATGTATGAAACCACCTTTTAAAAATTAAAACCAGGACTATTGATTTTTATTTGGATAGATTTGTGCAAAAACTTCCTTAGACTAAGCTCTTAAAATAGAACTACTTATCGGACAGTTTCTTTCACGTTGTTCTAAAAACCATTTATATAGGTCGTGAAAATAATATTTTTCGTACTGGGGTTCGAGCCTAGAACCCGTTGATTCAAGCGTGTAGGTGTCGACACAGATCCACAACGAAACGGCCGCCAGAGAATACGTGGCTTAAGAGGTTATATAGAAGACTTATGTCAAGTGCGCATGCGAAGTCAGTGGTCATCCAGAAAACTCTTCACAACTTAAAAATAATGGTATCTTTGTTTTGCGAGAATGTAAAAGATCACAGGAGACTGACATAGGTAGAAATGTAGGTATATTGGGTGCCCTGACGGCCTATTGACCGCGGCTCACTTAGACTAACGTGTTGTGTCAATTGGGATAAATAAACCACCGTGAGACCTGCTGCAATTCTAGAATCAGAATCAGTCAGATTCCTGTGAAATCGAAGGAGGTTTTTCAAACTGTCGAGCTGTGAGAAGAAGTGTTTTCCTGGAAAATTCCTTTTCATGGCTAATGCTGTGAGAAGAAGTGTTTCCCTGTAAAATTCCTTTCCATGACTAAGGCTGGACATTCGCAGTGCAGATGTTGAATATACTCTTTTTCTTTCTGGTCCCTGCAGCTTCTGCGAAAGTCACTAGGCACAGTCTCCGGTAATAACTCTTATTAGAGTACGTACAACTTAAGCCGATGAATGATGTTGATATCTTCTTGGCTTGGTTAACTTCGGTCATAGTGCCATTGCTGTGGCTGCAGTAGTCCGGCTGAACCAGTGTGTAATCGCTCTATCCAAAGCTCCGTCTACTAGCTTTTTCTTTATAGAGCTGAGTGGCGCGTACGGGATTGCCAGAGATTTTCCCAGCTCTGAGCCATGTTTGGCGAGAATGTCTGCCTTTTCGTTACCTCGGATTCCAGTATGTCCCTGTAACCAACATGATCACGGGGTTTTCCAAGGATATCTCGTTGTCTCCAGACAGACCTAACAGATCATTGATTGCATTGATTAACTGCTCTTCAAGTAATCCATGTACCCATTATAGGCAAAACCCACGTCTTTCATGAATCGTTCATGTCATATTTCTTTTACATACTTTGTATTAAAAATACCATCTTATATTGTATTCTCGATACTGATTGCTAGCGTCTGCAGACTGTCACACTAGTAAAAGAATAAATATTGCACAGTGTCATACTTCCACGACATAGTGTAATGCAAGATTACACAATGCATAGTACCGTTTGCCAGCTGTGCTCTAATATTTGGAAATAGCCACCAGCTGATCGAGTGAACGACCTGAAATCTTCACAAAACGGATAATGCCAAGTCCATTGTGAATAAATACACTGACCTTCAACGGCAGTTCTTAGAAATAAACGGATAATCAACAAAAGAAATTGTCGCCGTGCGAATTGTTCTATTTATTTCTTGGATGGTTTCGGTGTCCGACACACTATACTTGATTTGAATTGGTTTGAGTGTTTATTTAGATAGGCATTCAAGAAGAGTTTGGAGTTTTCCCATTTCAAAATGCATGTTTATGTAGTAAATTCTTCTTGTCGATTCACATGTGCTTCTGCGGAAATTCTTTGTATTTTTATACATTTTCACAAATTCATCGCATCATCATTGCTATTGGAACACAAAAGAACACTGATGTAGAAATATGTATTTGCATATGTAGAACCGTAATTGAATTTACTTTACTTGCAATTATTCGCTCGTGCTTTTCATAACCTTCCTTCGTTCTCATTCTTGGCTCTCATCAATGTTTCCATCCTTCTTGTCAATGTTATCCATCTTAATTGATCCATTCACCTGTCTGCCCCACCATAGGGCACCAACAACAACATCTATTTTCGATGTTCTTTTGTCTCTGCATTTCACTTTCAACCTTTCATCTCAAAACATTCACACAAAGATACCCGAATAGCTTTTGTGATCTGCTCACATCTTGTTCTGTTTGTACGTGCGAGAAAATCTGTCTGATTATTTGTTTACCGAACATCGTCCAACCTTCCTCCACAAAAAAAAAACTTTTAATACATTTTTCTTTTTCTCTTTTCCTGTAGCGGTTGAAGAAAGTGCCGAAGATAAACTCCGTGATGGTTTTGCTCGCCTGAACATTGACACAAATGCGTTCAGTTCCCTGCGATACGTTGGCATCAAAACCGCCGATGATCGGTCGACAGACTTTTCAAAAATCATCGCCGCCATACAAATGGAAATTGAAAACACTGCCGTACGCTCTCCACGTCAACCTGGTGTGGTCTTTAAAGCGATGAAGGCGCTCAATTTGAAATTCTCTGGCGAAATTGTTGAGAAAGCAATCAATCCATTTCCCGAACAGTATTTTACATGCACTGTCCATTGTGAGTCTTGCAGCAGACGTTGCCAGCGCTCAATGGGTCATGTGATCGATGGTGAGAATCATCAGAACAACTTACCTTGTAATTATCAGCATCAGTTTGAGAACAAGGTTCTACTCTGCCAGCAATGCTACACAAACGGACGGGAGGCAAGTTCATCTCATTGCTTTTACATCAGTTTGCAAGCATTTTCTAATTTAACGATTCGTTTAGCAGGTCGTTGTCACAATGGGCACTCAAACACAAACCGGAAACTCACTGTTGGGCTTTGCGAAGTATGCTTGGAAGGGATCTGTTATAGAGTGCCCGAATTGCGGGGAAATATACCGGGAGCGACAATATTGGTACGGAAACAAGCCACCAGAAGCCATTGCTGTGAGGTACGTTGAAGGCGAAACGCGCATAAATGTGTGTTTAACAGCAGTTTTGTTTGCAGATCGGAGATTGTGCATGTTTGGAAAGGGGGCAATGTGCCAGCAAAGGGACCAGTGCATTCAGCGCAGATGGTACTTGATGGAGTCTCGTACATAACTGAGGCGATCAGCAGCATAGGATCTCAACCTACGAAGGCCTTAAGTGACTGGCTTGCCGATACAGTTGCGCCAAGTTATTGGAAACCAAATACAGAAATAACAGTAAGTTAAACGGTAACTAATTAAAATTATTTTTGTTCATTTTGTATTTTGTCAACGATACTGGAGGGATTACTCCAAAGTAAGGGCAAGGGCAGCTGTTAGTCACGTCGTTACCTCGTGAGAGCAATCGTGATTGTTGTTGTAAATGTATGCGGTCATGTAGAGCACATAGGAAACAGTTTTCAATTTATCGACCATGTGGACAACACATTGATATCCTGATTGTCTTTGACGTTGAGTAGTCGCTCTATCAACAAATTTCTAAACACATTCCACAAATTTTCCACTTCCATTTCCGTACCATCTTTACACAACAAATAACATAACCCCAATATTTCTTCTTTTAATTCATCAAGCATTGTCACAATTGTAAGAAAAACTTTGAAAAGACTGGACTTCGCAAACATCATTGCCGCGGATGTGGTGAAGGTTTCTGCAATGCGTGCAGTCAACACAAAATGCCAGTACCCGGACGCGGTTGGACACAACCTGTACGAGTATGCAATGATTGTCAGAGGGAACTTAATAAAAACCAAGACACAGTACGAGGTAAGTGACGCTTTGTGGCAATAAATGTGTGTAAAGGTCTTTCATCGCAGAAATTCTCATTCAATATATTCAGAAAATGCATCAGATCACTTATGTTATACTACTAATACTAATACAGGGCCGCCCAACGAAGAAGGGGACATATTAGTGAGAAAATATAGTGAAACCATCTATAATACGTTAAGTAGTGTGACATCGGTGTTAGAGTATCCTAAAGGTAAGTAAACTCTTTCCACCCTCTGCACAGACAAACTAATGTACGTTTTTTGATAGATTTAATAAAAGATAGTGCACGCCCCTCCTATTGGGTACCTGATTCAGAATCGCCAAATTGTTCGATATGCAAAATACCATTTGGCACCGCTGAAGATCTAGAGAATGCCAAAGCCCAAGGCAATTTAGATAGAGGACGCATTCCTAAGCACAGCGGCGATTGCCGGCGACACCATTGTAGAGCCTGCGGCCAGGCGGTATGTGAGAATTGTTCAAAAACACGTCGACCAGTTCCCGAACGGGGATGGACTGCCGACGTTCGAGTCTGTGATGCATGTTCGTGTATGGAAAAGACAAAGTTCGACTAGGAATTAAATCAGCATTTATCCTGTTAAGAGATATTATATGGTCGTTTGTTTTATGATGTGTTATGTTTTTGTTTTCTCTTTTGTTTCCAATTCTTTTTCCTTGTATTAATCCAGTTATTGTGAATATTGTTTACGTTTCACTGTATTCTTAAGAACACCCATTTGTTTTGAATGAAAAAAAGTATACTGAAATGTGATATTGATGAACAAAAACAAACACAACACAAATTGTCCCCAAACACGATTCGACTCCGCTGATGATGATGACAAAGAAGCGATGGAAACAGTAAAGCAATTTATTAGACAACAATGATTAGGTAATCAGGAGTTAAATTATTAGTTCAAAAACATGAGAAATAAAATAAAACCACTTTCGCCGTGTGTGCAAATTTTCTAAATACGATCCCGTTTTATTTATTTAGACGCACGTCAATAAATGACGTTTTCTATTTCAGTAACACGTTTTTGCAAACTTATTTGTACCTATTCTCAGTTGTATCATTAGCTTGTTCTAGCAAAGGTAAGTACTTGAATATAAACAGAACAATGTTTGACGTAGGAAAGGTACAATCGCAGCGGACTCCTAGGATATTTGCCGATCGAGTCTCCTGAAAATCCAATCCAAAGAGATTGAAGGCGTTGTCAATAAGCCATCAATGAAGTTGCCATTGATATGCTAGTTTTTACGATACAACCAAGAAAAAACCCATGGTTTGACAACGAGTGCAGGCAGCAACATGCAGCAAAGCCAGACAATGTTGCATCGAACTACGAGAGCTGATCGTGAGCTCTATAAACAGAGATGAATGTAAGAGACAAAACTTTTCAGGAGGAACAAGAAATATCACGGAGAGCTCTCGATCGAGGAAATGGAGAGGTGTTACGGCAGAAATAAAGTCCGATAATTTATCAATGGGTGAAACTGTTATCCAACTGTTATAAGGTTCGGACAGAAGGCTGCCGGGACGAGAATGGAGAACTGGTAATAGAGTCCCAGTCGAATCTGGAAAGATCATTTCTGTAGACTGTTAAACGGAGAAGAGAACCCAAATAACGCTGTCAGGCAGAATGTTCCACACAATCTGACCGGTGCTGACGGTTTGTCCACTGAAATCTTTGGGCAGCTGGAGCTGATCTGGTTAGGCGCATACAGCGGCTCATAAGTAAGATATAGTCGGAGAAAAGCATGCCCAAAGAGTGAAATCTCAGTATCGTTTATCCGATCCACTAAAAAGAAGACACCTTCAACTAATCCAACTACCGAGGATCTCTGCCGTTTTATGTGAGCGCCGGAAATAATTCGTCAATAACCTGATAAGGCCTTAACAGTGCGGTTTTAAGCCGGGAAAGACCTCAATACCCACCACCTATTCGTCGCTTTCAAGGCCGCATATGACAGCGTGCATAGAGACGAGCTATACAACGCGATGTCTAGTTTTGACATTCCTGCCAAACTCATCAGTTTGTGCAGGATGACGATGTAGATTTGCGGCTCCATCAAGGTCGGTAATGGACTCATCGAGATCTTCAATGTTAAAATAGGTTTCAGACAAGGCGACCCGCTGTCATGTGACTGTTTTAACATTATTCTTGAGAAGGTCGTGCAATGATCACTCGCCAACACAAGAGGAACGATCTTCCAAAACTCCCTACAATTGCTAGCATACGCGGCCGACATTGGCGTGATTGGTTGACCACAGCGAGGCGTGAATAAAGTGTTTGCTGGTACTGAAACGGAGACGACCAAACTGGGTTCGAGGGGAACGACGGCAAAGCGGAGTATATGATGCCATCGAGAAAGGACTCACAACATCGACGACTCTGCCAAGAGGTCACAATAGGTAACTATAACTTTGAGGTAGTGAACGACTTCGTGTACCTCGGCTCCCAGAGATCAAACGCAAAATAACTTCCCAATCGCTGTTTATTTGGGTTCAGAACGGAATTAAGTAATAGAGCCCTCTCTCGAAGGGGCTCTATTACACACACATCCAGGACTGGGATTATGCTCTTGGCGCGGAAGCCTGTGCAATCTCAAAAGCAGAAGCAAAAAGCCTTCTTTCGAGCGAAAAGTTCTGCGTTCACTCATTGGTCCTGTTTGTGAAGATTCAACCACGAAATTTATGAGCTGTACAGCGATAGGAGTCTAGCTAAGAGTCTACGATTACTCGTCTATGATGGCTAGGTCATACAGAGCGCATGGACAACACTGCTTCAGCCGTAAATCCTTGACCCTATCGTGATAGGCACGATATTTTTTTTGTTTGCAAATGTTTGGTATGCGAGGGAGACGACAAGAAGGGGTGTTTCTTCGACGAACTTAGCCGTGCAACCACAAGCGTGCCGCCATCATCCTTGACATTGAAGCTACCCGCTTAGCCTGCTGCAAAATGGCCAGCTGGAGAGGCTTGTTGGCAGAGGCCCAGGTCAACCCTGGACTCCATTACTACTAGAAGAAGGACTGGAATTCATAGGGATTTATACGTGCCCTTCGGGCAATCTCGCTTATTGCGACGCTATCTAAACAGAATTTGAAAAGTATTACTATACCTCACTGGCGTCTTATTTTATGAAAACTATGAAGCACAGCCTAATCTGATTACATCCATTTTGCATCACACATACTTTTTACGCAGCCGAAGACACACCATCAATGTCAAAAAAAAGTTAAGGGACGGCGTTGTCTTGAGCCTCCTTCAACACCGTTCTTGAGAAGATCTTCCAAGACTCATAAGCCTAGAGTAGAGGCACAATTGGCTTCATTATCAGAACCCAGTCAGACGTGAATAAGACGTTGGATGACATTGAGACTGAAGTGGCTACAATGGGTCTGGCGGTGAACAAGAGCAATCACTACCTGCTGCTGTCTTCAAGAAAAGATATACTACGGCTCTTTCTCGGGAAACCCAATCGACTTCATACGAGACACTGAACATAGGAGTCCTGCTCAACGCGCTGGGGTATTATATGTCAAAAGCAGATGGTGTAGACTTTGCCCTTTTCGATCGGGTTGCAGAGCCCTTATTGCACACTGCAAGGGTTCTACTGCACACTGTAAGGGCTCTACTGCACACTGTAAGGCCTCATTTTTTTATGGTTTGCGCCAATGGATGTGGATACTGGTAACCCGTGTTACCAGCATGAACGATTCACGGGACATTATAATTGCTTTTCCTCGCGCCTACTTCCTAAACTACATCTCTGCATACTTCTACCAATCTCCCCGCGGAACTGCCGTTGGGTATTACTTCGCGGGGTTTCTCTCCACGCTCGTTATAAAGGAGCAAGTCACCAGCCATTTGTCAGCTGACTCCGTCATATGGCTAAATGGGAGCTCGGGAGTTGGTAGACTTCCCCTCGCCACTCTAGACAAGTGGGTGAGCTGTCGTGACCGAATCTGTGGACGTATTTCCAGTAACCCCCATGGCCCGACAAGAACTGCGTGAGATGGTAGTTGCAGTGCCCGTGAGCTCTAGATGTCCAGGCCTCTATTGTGGGTATGTGGTGGTGTCCCACCTGGCTTGCCACAGTGCCATTGATGTTGCCCTTTCTTCATTCTTCAGACCTCTTGCGCTAGTCTCCGCGTGATTTGCAGTTCTCCGTAGGTAGATCCTTTGCATTTGGTTGCATTTCGGAAACCGTTGATTGCTCTCGCGCACAGTGTGTATGTTGCTGTGAGCTTCCTTGCTGCTTCCGTGGTCGCCAGGGCCCCGCCCAAGGATTAAGCTTATCACTGAAGAAAGCAGGATCCTTCTCGCATATCCAGATCCTCCAATGTTGGGCAGCATTCCAGAGAGCGCTGCCTGCATCCTTGCTGCTTTTTTGCTGCAGTACTCGACGTGAGTTTTGAAGTACAGCCGGTTGTCGAGCATGACCCCTAGGTATTTCAGAGCCTCCTTCGATCGAATTATCTGGGAACCAACCCGGAAGTAAGCGTATTCCACAGTCTTTCGGCTGGTTATTAAGATAGCCTCAGTCTTGTGGTCAGCTAGTTCTAGATAATCCAATCCTTGATCCTGGCGATCGCTTCGTTTGTGGCTGCTTCCACCTCGTGGATGTTTTTGGCCACTGTGACGACCGCGATGTCATTAGCAAAACCAATCACCTTGACTCCATGTGGTTGCGTTAGTCTCAGTACTCCGTCGTACATTAAGTTCGACATGAGGGGTCCAAGAACTGAACCCTGTGGAACGCCTGCCGAGACTTCGTGGTATTTCATTCCGTCGTCAGTCTGGTATCTAAGTTTCCTGTTGGTGAAATAGCTGACGATTATCTTCCTCAAGTGCTGCAGTGTGCTCATCCTATTCAAGGCTCTCATGATGCAGGACCAGTTCGCTGAGTTAAACGCGTTTTTGATGTCAAGAGTACCTACGGCACATTATTTTTTGGTACCACCCCTCCATCTTGAACCCGTTATCGCTTCGCTTGCTGTGTCTACCACGTCTTTGATGGCGTCGATGTTCGAGCGCGATTTAATAAAACCGAAAGGATGGTCGTACAACAAGGCTCCTCGCTCCTCCGCCACGCCGATTAGCCTGACGTATATGATGCTCTCCCGGATCTTTCCCGTGGTGTCAAGCAGGCAGATTGGTCGATACCCTGACGGTTCTCCTGGGGGCTTATTGCCTTTGGGTATCAGCACCAGGTGTGAGAGGTTCCAGCAATTAGGAAAGTTTTCTTCTTCGAGGCACCTTTGCATCGTCGCTGTAAACAGCTCAGGCCTCTTCTCGACGGCCGCCTTGATGGCTTTATAAGGGATGCCGTCAGGGCCAGGTGCTTTTTTGTCGGGAATTTTCCTGCAATTTACCGGAGATTTTTGGTTTTGTTCAGGTCCGTCCGTACTTTAAAACAAGGTAAAGGAGAGAACGGAGTGCGGAAAAACATCAGGTGGTTGCGGCTTTGAAATCAGGACAAGACACGCTTCAAGAAATCGAACACAGATTCGTTTTGTCAGGGAAAACCTAACCCCAACCGTAAACACGTGCATAAAAAAGTAAAGTATTTCAACACCTCAGTTGATGTTCGGCGAAATATGTTTATTCTTCTCAAAAATAAATTCGAAAATGATGAGTACATAAGGTTAACACTTGATTTGTTACAACGTATTATCTGGATTTACAGCGGACATCTACAAATATGGATCTGAATCATTGCATTGCTAAAATAACTACTACATGGTTGCACTTGCTTTTTTTGTTTAAATTCCTCATTTTGAATTGATTAATTGTTCGTTTCTCTGTTTAAAAGACGTGCTTACACATTTAAAGGACACATGTTAAAAAAATAGATACTGCACTGAATAAAGCAGAAAATTATGTACTAACTAAATTCTAATAAACTTTATACGTATTGACTACGTTCATCACTTTGTGTCGGCTGCTAAATGTACTTTTGTATATCACAATGTTATCCGAAATAGCCTTGAGTGGTTCAGCAAAGACGTTCGATTCGTTCCTATCGAATATTTCCAAGTCGCCGCCATTGGTGCCATTGCTGTTGATGCTCGCTGTCCCATCAGTTGGATCGATGTTTGCCGATGCTGATTGGGTCTCTGCAATTGCCTTGAATATCGCTATCAGATAGTCATCGTCGGCTTTCATCAGACTGAGCAGATCAGCTGTGTACTGCAGAAAGAGTCTTTGTGCCATTGTTGAGAGTACATTGTCTAAAAAAAAAAAAGAAAATAAAGTTTATGAGAGTGTGTAATTCTCGTCTCCCACTTGAATGCTAGTAATTGGTGTTTAGTGGAATTCTTTCGAAAATAAACGGAAGTTTACTTACAAGTGTGCATTAACAAAAGTCTGTCTTCTTGATCCTTTTGGTCGCCGAATGATATCAAGACTTTCTGAATATCCAGCAAAGAATGGGCACATCCAAGTGATTTTTCTGACAAATATTTGTGTTTTTCTATGTTGAATTTTGGGAGCAAATAATTCTTTGACAGCAATAAGAGAAACCTCGACTTGAAGGTATTGCCATCAAACCTCAACTTGGGCGGGATAAAGACACTATTCACGCACATGCTCATATGGCATAGAGGGACAGAGGACATGGTGATGACTTGGTCCTTGCCATGCCCAAGGAGACCACTGCTTTGCGAAGTAAGAGATATATTCCTAGACTAAGCTAAGGCACAGACGCTATTGCAAATGGATACATGACTGCTACCAAATTGAGAGTTCAAGAGGACTTCAAAATTACATCAAATAGAAGGTAACCGACCATAGCAAGAAGGGGCAGTGAAAGCGGGCGGTTCCAGGACCGAACTCTACGCCAAAATCCGGTGCAGGTTTTAATCCGAGCCGATTTCGGCAAGGAGATACGCTGTCGTGTGATTTCTTCAATTTGGTACTGGAGAAGATAGTGCGGCGGGCAGCTATAAACACCGAAGGCACTATCTTCTACAATTCAGTTCAACTGTTGGGATATGCAGACGACATCGACATCGTCACGCGTTCCCAACGTGCCGTAGTGGAAGCATTTACGGCAATTGAAGAAGAGGCGAGCTGGTCTTAAGGTCAATGAGGATAAAACTGACTACATGCTGTAGACCAAAAAACGATAAGTCACACACCACCTAGGACAAAATATCACAATCTACAGCTATAATTTCGAGGTAGTAAAGGAGCCTACCTCGGGGCAAACGTAAACTCCACAAACGACATCACAGTGGACCTCCGACGTAGAACCGCCTTTGGCAACCGGTGTCACTTCGGTTTGTCAAAATAACTGGACTCAAAACTCCTGACTCGAAGGGCCAAGTTCATGCTCTACAAAACCCTTATTTTGCCAGTTCTACTATATGGAGCCGAAAGATGGACGATAAACAAAACTCCGGAGTTGATTCCTGGTGCCTCTGAAAGAAAAATTGGTTCTGTCTACGAGGAAGACGAATGGCGGAGAAGACACAACCGCGAACTCTTCGAGCTGTACCAGGATGTGGATGTAGTCCGGAAGGCAAAGATCCGTCGACTGCACTGGCTTGGGCACATCGAGCGCATGGACAACAATGCTCCAGCTAAGAGGGTCTTCGAATCCGAGCCTCCTGGTTGGAGAACGAGAGGAAGACCTAATCTCCGGTATAAAGACCAAGTAATCGCGGATGCAAGACAACTTGGTCTTGATGACTGGAAACAGCGTGCCCAGGACCGTCAGGAATGGAAAGCAGCTATCGCTCAGGCTCGGACCCTGCGTGGATCGTCAGCCTGATAAGTAAAGAAAATATTTATGGGATGATGAACATCGAATTTGGATTGTACGTCGATGCGTCGATATCATGCACTAGAGTTTGTTGTTTCCGTCCCAATGGAGTTTCGGCGCACGATATGTGTCATGCCTCCGAACAGATGGACCATAATGAGTTTGGTAAACTCTTTTGCCGAGCATGGCAAAAAGACTCTAAGGCCGGACCGCCGAAATTCTCGAGTTCGGACACAAGAAGCAATTGCTGCGGCCATAAAGGGTACTCCAAGAGTTTCGACAAGAAATGTATCTGCCCACATGGGTATCAACAGACAGTAGATAGTGCTGCACAAAGATTCGAATTTGTTTTCTTATGTTGCTGGGAGTTTCGCCAGAAGCTCCTTTAAATGGTGGACGAGGATAAAACCATGCTAAACTCCATGTTCATGTCGGATGAAGCCCACTTCGACTTAAATAATGTCAACAAGCAGAATTGTCAAATATGGAATGACTCAAACCCAGAAACAGTCCATGAGACGGAACTTCATCCAGCTAGAGTCACAGTGTGGTGTGCAGTTTTCTCAAGTTGCATTTGTGCATATTATGAATAAAGTTCTCCCTGGATTTATTCCCTTATTGGAAGGCAAACAGAGAAAAAGCTCGGAGGGAATTTTATTCACAATCACTCCGATTATCGGGCTGGTGTGGTTCATACAATATGGGGGCAAGTTCACACATATCCAGACACTGTATGGCAGAGTTGCAGCGGAAATTTTCCAATAGGATAATTTAAAGAAGCTCAACTCTTCAGGCAATCACGAAGAATCTTCTGCTTAGATGCCGCTCATTCGTCAATCAGCGCGGAGGCTCAATTAAATTTAATTATCATTTGAATGAAATAAAAGAAATAAATTATACGAGAGATAGCTGCAACTACAGGGTCATATCTCTTTTAAGTCTCCGCTAATGTTTTGGAAGCACGTACTGGATCCATGGTCGAACCCAGGATGGGGAGTGAACAGTGCGGCTTTCGTCCCGGCACAGACCAGTTTTTCACTCTCTGACTAGTACTCGAGAAGGCTTGGGAGTATGCATATACACTCATGCTTGTACAATTAAGTCACATATGCGATACAATTGCTACTGTTGCAATGAATGAAGCTGAAATATGCTAAAGCTGCTAAAGAGCAAGAAAATAGTTTATTGATATGTCGAACAGTGGACAGTATCTCAGTAACATAACTCAAACAAGGAATATTAAGCAGGATCCTCTTTTGAGGACCAGTCTCTTGACACAATCTGTAGCAGCTGTGTTCGCAATGCACTCTACATGTTAGTGGAGCTCCATTGAAGCAGGTGGAGAAGTTTAACCCTCATCTCACCCTCAATTGTGAGTAGATTCCTACGCATGTGGGACCTAATTTTATTTTCCTGATTACATTGTCCTATACTGTGTCAAAGCTGACCCAGCTTGACCAATCCTACAGAAAAGCTCAGTATTACTCCTCCCGTCACTCAGGAAGAGGATCCCGATATACTTAACCATCATCTTACCCTTACGTAGAAAACAACGCAAGAGCTACTTTTCGTCTCCCTTCAAATAAAATATATTTACACTACAACTAAGTTTTATACTTATCCAGCAGTTTTTCTTTCATGGTGTAGACGCATGTGGCAAGAGATTCTCCATTGAGAGTTCTTGCTTACACCGCAGTTACGCGCGGGTTGAATTCACCGTGCTAGGTCAAGCGGTTTAGTCCTTTGAAGACGGCGAAAAGAGTTTCTTTCGTCGAGAATTGGAAGGACAGTAGAGTTTATGTGCTCTTCCAAGCGACGCTTATGCTTACGAGCAAAATTCGTAACTCCATCTTGAACTGAAGAATTCCAAGATCTCTGTGGATATCGTTGTTTCGTATATACCAGGGTGCATTGATGATGGCCCTTACCACTTTATTTTTAAAAGTTTGTAGTATATTTCTATTACTTTCTTTGGTACAGCCCCATAATTGTATACCATACGTCCAGACGGGTTTTAGCACTTGCGTGTACATAAGCAATTTGTTGCCAGTACTTAGCTTGGAATATTTTCCAATAAGCCAGTACATGTCATTGTATCTTAATTGAAGGAGAAGTAATGCTGAACTTTCCTGAAGCATTGGTCACGCTGGGTCAGTTTTGACACAGGTTGGAAGATATGTATGTAGTCAGGAAAGTCGAGGATGATGTCCAAGCCATGTTAGGGGTTTTCAAATCAGTATTTATACCAACTCTCACCTGAGTCATGAAGTTATCATAAAATTTGGGTAATGCCGAAAAAATAAGATCGCGTCACGTGCTTCGTCACATACCATGAATGGATTCAATCAGGCAGGCGACCACTTGGTATACCCAGAATGAGGTGGTCAATATACTCTCCTGGTTACGTTTGGGTCTAGGTTAGGTTAGGGCTGCTAGTGCAGTCACCAGCACACTTAGCCCATGTTGGTCCATTGTGATACCCATAGTCAGACTACTACCACTGCTTGACTACTCCAGTAATAGTGCCGTTAATTTGATCCCAACGGCAAAGGATTTGAAAACCGGATAAAAGTTTAGTAACTTTGTTTTCCCTGGCATTCGAACTGGTGACCCCGCTAACTAGGGGCAGGCACCCTACCAACTCCAAATCCAGCCGTCTTACGTTTCGGCATAATTCCTAAATGAGTTGAGAGTCGATGATTTACCCCCCGGGAAATCTTCAGTGGAACATGCGGATGATGATGATGGCATTGTTTCGGATTCAGCATCACCCTGTCGCTCAACGAAGAACTGACAGCAGATCGAGCCTCTATCATTTTTGATCAGTCAATGACAGATGTTTTTTTTTAGTGTGACCTTGAATTGCACTTTTTCTTTTTCTGGATTCTTTTTGCTTTTTTGTCATATCTCACGTATGAGCACTATTAATTATAATAAATAAAGATTCATTTATTAAACAGACATATAAACTCCAAAATAAGTTAGTCAAGTTTCTTAACGCAGCAAAATCAATTCATAGACATGATACAAAGTGACGTTTAATGACATCTTGGCTCACTCGAGTTGGGTTCGTTCTTGGGAGAGAAATGAACCACTCTTTACGTTGGTGTTAGAATTTTGCTTAAGTTCACAGAAACAGTTATGGGCACAAATGACTCATGACTCATCATGGTTGCTCTTAAACCCGAACCGTCTGGAAGGGAGATGTCCGCAGTGATTGATTATTTGCACATCGCCCGAGTAAGCTCATTCTTATGAAACAGAGAACAAAAATTACGTAGTTCGTATCGTCGATTACAAGCATCACAAAGAAACTGCTAAACACCCTGTATCTCTGTATGCACCTACTGACCTATCCTCGAAGACAGCGCAAACCGCAAGCGTATAATTTCACCAACATTGCTCTCATCAACAGAATCGATTCAAATTTAGCTTACCTATTCCCAAGTCATCCTTCGGCATGCTCAATACAATCTTTGCAGTGTTATCTCTGACATCAAAGTCATCGTCCATTAGAAGGGCCAACATCAAGCTAATAAACTCTCTCACAAACTTGAGTTTCTTCTTCTCAAGCGCTGTCGGGAAATGCACGGCAATGTGTGACAGAATCTTCGACGCCTTCAGTCTGCAATGTGAAAATGACAGCATATTCAAGTTGTCCACTACTCTATCAGCAAAACATACCTCAAACAATCCGGATGCCATGGTTGTGATATTTCAATCAAATACTCCAAGCACAGCTGTGATGTCTTGAATTCAATGCCCTTCTTAAGCACCAGCCTCTCAACACACAGTGTTAAGGGGCTCTTCACATCTCCAGGATGTCGCTTTGATTCCTTGATCAGTTGCGTTAGGGTGTAATCGAAGTTGTCCAACTGACTCAAGGCCGCGTACGCTTTCATTGCACATTCTGGATAGAATTTTGGTTTTTGCGTGACCTCTTTCAGTGTGGCATGCAGTTGCTTACTGCCCTTCAACTCGTCGTGCAATTGATCGAGCATATCATCGGGCAGCACCTTCATAAAGGCGATCTCAGCATCGGTAATCTCGTACTCGTCTAGCTCTTCCGATAAGGAACGTTTCTTATTTAATACTAGTATAATGATATTAAGGCATGTCTCTGCCTGTTCGAGGTAGACGCTTTCGTGTGTAATTGGAGGTGAGAGTAAAAAATCGGATAAGGCTCCAAATGGTAAAGTCAGTCGTAGCATGTGCAAGTTGTAGATGAATAGGGATTTACGAAAGACCGGATAGTAGTAGGACAGCTCCCGGGCATACAAGTGCTTCTGCTGTGAGAAATGAAGCAGATTCTGTATGGTCTCTTGGGGGAAGATAATGTTTCTGGTGCTGAAAAGAAGGCAAGGATGAGAATAAGCTTCCCTTGGGGTGGGCAAAACTTCGCTTACCCACTAAGGATCACGATGTAAATGTCCAACATCACCTTCAAGATGACAGCGTTGTTGATTTTGCTCTTCAAGTGGAATGTGACTATCGTTGAGCATATGTCTCCAATCAATTCGGCATCCGGCGTCTTGTGGGCTTTGATGAGGAAGAGAATCTAAGGAACCAAGTGCATGCAATGTGAGCTCAGACTTTATCGGTCGACCTTCCTTACCTGCAATAGATGGCCGTGAAGAACATTCAAGTTTATTGTCTTAGGGTCATCTGCTGAAACCTAAAAAGATCCATTAGACACATTCCATACACGCACCCCTTTCAAGAGGCTTACCAGAACTTCTGCGCACTTTCTTAAAATGGCCACGGGCAAGGAGTCAACGGAGATCAATGCGACAATTGCTTTTGCTGCCAAGTACCGCGTCTGCATCTCAGGACACCCCGAGCAATTGGAAATGTATGGAATGAACTCTGAAAGCTAAAACACCACCCTTCAGACTGGATCACAGGTTCACCGAAAATCATTTACCTTCAGATTCGACTCGGTTCCTTCCAGAGCCGAGGGATAAAGTCTGCTCAGCATAAGCAATAGTGGATGCAGTTTGTTTGCCTTTTCATGGCGCAATATCAGTGCACTGGCCTTCTTCAGTTCGTCCAAAAAGAAGTCGTACAGCTTGGGATAGCGCAAGAAGAATATCCTGCCGGTCATCTTGTTTCGTATACTCAGATTGTCCGAATCCTTGGTCCTTTGCACGCCAAAAATCCGTGTAATCAGCGCAGAGAACAGCAAGGTTGCCGAGTTCTTCTCAGACCACGTCGACGCCTCGTAGCCGCGTATAGCGCACATAACCCCATCGCTCGCAAACTCGCCAATGGCCTCATTCAAGTCTGTGCACCGGAAGAGAGCGCGCAGAATGTTCAGAGCATGACTCCTTGCCTCAGTGCTCTTGTCCGGGTTGTCACACAGTTGCATCAGCTGTTGCATGCAGAAGTAAAGTGATTTCGTGGTCCCCACCTGCAGTTCAGCAGTGATCAACGCCTGCACCATAAACGGAACACCAGCACTGCGACGGGTAGCACAAATCTTCTCATTTATCTGCTCGTCCTTGGAGATGACGGAGAGCAGTTCCCGCAACCATGTCATGGGCAGGATATTCAAATCGTGACTCTCAACACGCCATAGCCTGGCGCAGAGTTTCGAAAACCCTACATACGCCTGTTCAAACGCCCCACGATGTTTGGTTTCCGAGAGCAGCAACTTGAAGTGTTCGCCGATTTCCAAGATCTGTTCCTTTGTGACAAGAAAGTTCTCCGTGATCTTGCTGTACTGGATCGGGGATCGTAAGACGATCTCTCCCAGGATTAGGGACACTTCTTTCACCGTCCGCCATGCACACAAAAGCACCATTTGCGGAGTCGTCTTAAGGCACTCCTGGTTGATTTTGTTCTTTGAAGAAAGCACCTTCCTTGGGGTGCTACCTTTCTCTGTGGAGCTCTTAAGTCCCTCTGGTAGTTCACTGAAGTCATTCGGTAGATGCCCTTCTGGAGACGAACTGTTCACGACTGGCCCCACAACTGTGGTTAGTTCCTTGCAAATCACAATGACCTCTGCAACTAGAATCCTCCACGCAATATCCTTCGAGAATCCTTGGAAATCCAAGCGTTTCAAGAGATGCTTGATTGCAAAGAGCACGCCATACAAAGGATTCGACTTGGCTGCCAGCAAGATCGACTCCTTTCCCATGCGCAGGCCATCCTTGAGGATGTTCAGTGACCATCGAAGCGCGGCGTAGTAGACTGGACAATAACTGGTCACCTCAAACGAACCGAAAGCATCATGGCTTCCCTTGTTACAGAAGTACTCCAGCCGGTAGGCACCAGTCACAGAATCTGTTGGTCTCACACTCACCAGGAGCTCCTTGATTTCGTCTACCGACTCCGACTCGAAGACTCCGAAGCCCTTCTTGTCCTCGATCAGCTTCAGAATGGACACCGACAGCTCTTTGTTTGCCTCATAGGAGTCAGCGATGGCGTCTGTCAAAGTCGGAACAGTGTTCTTAGGAAGGAAATCATCTAAGTTGAGGTCGCAGTTGATCAGGATGCGGACGCAAATTTCCAACAGCTGCAGGGATATGGAACGACGACTGAAGTTCGCACCCTGAAAGAGATTGTCCACGAGAATCTTTATGAAATCCATCATGAACTTTATGTAGAGCGGTTTTTCTGGACTGGAGTTGTCCTTCAGCACCTTGACCAAATTCAACTCGCACCGGATCAGTGCCTTCCCCAACAGGGAGAGTGTCTTTTGCCTGGTTGCTGGACTCTGGCAATTGGAGTTGTACTCCAGGAAAAGCAGGATATGTTCGCATTCAAGGTCCGTCAGGAGCTCTGTAGTTTTGTGCGTTTCAACCAACAGCCTCAGCGCCATTATGCGCGTCTCATCACAGTTCGAGAGAATCGAGAGAAGCAGATTTTTCGAGAAATTCTTGAGGATCTCGTTGAAGTTTTCCATTTTGATGCCACTCTTGCGCACGGCCCACAATGCCGAGAGCTTTGTGCTTATCGGAATCTCGTTTGTATGCTCAATTATGTGTTGCACAATCCGTGGCTCGCACTTGACAGCCTTCACAATCAAGACCTCTATGTCCGGGAGTCGGGAGTCGTCCTTGGCTGCAATGTCCAACAGGTAAGTGATCCACAGATCTCTCCAAGACTCGAAATCGATTTCTTTGTGACTGGAAGCCATCAGACCCTCATAGAGGTTGTTCACAATGAAGTCTCTCCCGAGGTTCTCAGCAAACAGGACACTGAACAGACCCTCGCAGTTCTTAATGATGTCCTGGCTGCCGACGATAGGCACAGCCTGCAGCAATACCACACACTTCATCGACAATGACAGCCTTTCGGAGTTGCACGCCTCGAAGATCTTCTGCAGAAGGTACGCGAAGGATATCTTCTTGCTGAGTGCAATCACATTCCTCAGCAGATCCTTGCAGAGGTGCCTCACACTGTCCATGTGGTGCTCCAAGTAGCAGAACGCGAAAATCAGCAGTTTCCTGAGAATCAGTTTGGTATCCTCGCTCATTTCACTGTTGCGCAGATCGAAGTTGAGCAGAATCTTCGATATCTGGTAAAGTGAGCGAGCTGCACACAGCAGGATGGTCGGTATGGTGGAGTGCGCATTAGCGATGTCATCGATTTTCGTGCAGATGTCGCGAATATCCTTCGACAGCTGGGTGAAATCATGGTAGTCAAAGGTGTTCACAATGCCAACGCAGAGCGCGATCTCATTGCAATGCTTGGCCTGCTTCACCTCGTGGATGAAGTTCTCGTAGGTGGTGGAGATTTTCGCAATGTACGCCATTAGGATGCCGGAATTTGTGCGGGGATCCATTGGAATCTCGTCGTCGTTGATGATTTGCTTGCATATCGTGTTCAGATTCTTCAGCTGCTCCGTGTGATTCCGTTTTAGGTGCTCGGGAAACTCTTGAACACAAGAGAGTATGAGCCTGATTGAGTTGTGAACATATAAGTAGTATTCATTGCGCACTGATGGTGAACTAAGGACACTAGAAATGAAACAGAAAACAGCTATTCTTAAACTTGTTGGTTTTAACGGGCAACAACCAGGTTGAGGTTAAAATGTTCACCAAGAATACAGGAATGTTCCTGAACTACAGGAAAATGGAAAACAATTCGAAGTTTGTTCGAGAGCGATACTACGAACTTCTTCACATCACGTATGAATCTATATCCATCCTGCGAAGCACACAATTTGGTTTATTTCTGAAATGAGTTGGCTATGAGTACAACGCATGGCGTCATGGTCCTCCGGTACTAGTCAGAGGGTAACCACAGGAGTGGTGGTTCGTTATTAGAGAACGAGCAACCGCGTTTCCAGTCCATGTGTAAATAACGAGTCGGCGTAGTTGTGGCAATAAAAAATGCCGTATAAATGGCACACTGGAAAATTAACCGACTCCGTTGAAAGAATTTTTAATTCACCCTCTTTCAAAGAACACTTTGATTGCTCACGCGCTTTCACCCAACCCTTAAGGCGCAAGTATGACATTGTGATTCAAACATCAGACTCAATGGCATGTAATGTTTAACCAATAAAGTTAAGAAGGCCAGTGGGGAGAAGTTCTGGGCGTACTTAATCGAAGAGAAGGTACTTAGATGGTAGGTATAGTAGCGTTGTAGCTGCTCGAGCCACCAAGTTGATAGATTATTTATATCACCTTCATTCTCTAAAACCAACTAGATCCGTTTATGAATCTTCCGAGGTCCTTCATTTCGATCCTTAGATCAGAGACTGGAGCACCTCCCTTGGGCTAGCCACTCACCCGACTGTACTTAATACCTAGGGAATATGACTGACTGAAACTAACAAAGCAAATGTCAAACAGATTATATTTATTCTTCGTATTCCTACAATTCAGCAAGTCCTTGCAGAGGTGGCTCACACTGTCCATGTGGTGCTCCAAGTAGTAGTTTGGTGCAGATGTCGCGAGTCTCCTTCGACAGCTGAGTGGAATCATGGTAGTCAAAGATGTTCACAATGGCAACGCAGATTGTGATCTCATTGCAATGCTTGGCCTGCTTCACCACGTGGATGAAGTTATCGTAGGTGTTGGGATGTGGGATGTTAAGACACAATTCATGTGGATGAATGACACAGTGTCCGATAAAGCCTCCCCCCGCATGCGTACTTGCCAGAGATCTGCAGCGATACACCGCACTTATTCGTTCAGCGCATGTACATTGGGTTTTTCTTCTACTCTAACTCATTGATCCTTCATAAAATATTCGTCCCCATCGCATTGATCGTAATCACATATGGTATTGCGTTCATCTAGTCATACCAAACGAAGCATAATGTGATGTTTGATCATTTTCCCCCAGATCATAGCGATGAGTGAGAAAAAGCGGTGCGACTGCCATTGAAACTATGCATCGTGCACTACCGCATGTTCATATTGACATAGCCGAAGCGGTGGGGAGTGCGCCATGAACTTAATAACTGGGTTTTTTTGCAAGCGTATATACGCCTAAATTTCACTTTGCATGTAAAATACACTAACAACGAGTCCTATATCCGCATAAGTTACTCATCATATCTATCGCCGCTTAAGAAATAAGCGCGGATAAAAACAATACTTCCACTCTTTAATTTCTGTGTGTTCATTCCTGAATTCATTCATTCATTGTTTAGGTTGCTGTATGTGGTTACCTGTGTTACACCTGCAGGTTTGGTTTATGTATCAGATTATTTGTAATTCTTTTGGCATCCATAAATATGCAATTTTTGGTATACCCAGAGTGTCTCTGCTATACATTCCCTTAAGGTTTTGTAAACGACCCTTTCCATTTGATGAACATTTTTTTTAATTTTCTAATTAAGTGTTTTTGCTTTTAAAGTGATGGTCACCCTACAGAGTCACAAAACGAAGATTGGGACCATCAAAGATCAACCATCACCTTCCACGACTACACCCCTGACTGCTTAGCAAATGTCACAAATGTCGTCGGTTCTGCCAAGATTTTATGATGAATCATTAAGCGCCGATGATCGTTTTTTTGTGCACTTCAAAATTAAGCGTATATACGCTTGCAAAAAAACACAGCTATTGTAAGAGTTTTTGAGAGATATTGAATTTACACGAAAAACTATGAAAAAAGTACCTTCATTAATATTCGGTTTTTTTTAACTATTTTACTTAATTTAAATAATAAATTAAAATATTCACAAAAAAGAAAATTATTAATATTTTGTAGCGTATCCTTTATTCTCAAAAACTTGGGAAAATCGCTTTGGCATGTTTGCTATAATTTTTTTTATAATCCGGACTTATTTTAGTCCATTCTTCCTGCAACCTAACCTTCAGAGCGTTTGCGGGATAAACAGAGTTCTCCCGCACTCGCCTATCCAATTCGGCCCACAAATTTTCGATGGGGTTGAGGTCAGGTGATTGAGCAGGTGTTGCTATAACTTTGGGACAGTTGTATAGCAGTCATTCGCGGACAATATGGGCTTTATATTTAGGATCCTTATCCTGATAAAATTTGAAAGACCTGGAAATTCCTATTTTTTCAGCGCATTCTTTCAAATTTTCTCTCAGAATCATCAAATAATACTCCTTATTCATGATCCCATCTATAAAGACCAAATTGCCCACGCCTTTAGCCGATATACACTCCAACACCATAACATGACCTCCCCCATGCTTCACCGTTGCCTTCAAATGATTGCTTTTTAGCTCTTCATTCTTCTTGCGCCACACCATAACCCTTCCATCAGACCCGAAAAGGTTGAACTTGCTCTCATCTGCGAAAATTACATCTTCCCACCATACTGGATCTTTTTCTTTGTAATCTTTAGCAAACTTTTGGCGAATGTTCCGGTTGCTCAAGTTGATAAAGGGCTTTTTCTTAGCTGCTCGACCGTTGATCTGATAGTTCTGCGAACCGTAGACTCAAAAACACGCTTTCCGCATTCAACCAACATCTGACTTACTATCTTAGGTGCACTAAGACGGCTGTTATCTTTAATTTTTTTTATTATCATGCTTTCTTCGCGCTGTGTTAATTTCATGGGCTGCCCTTTTTGCTTCTTGAATTCGATACGGCCTTCGTCCCTGAAGCGTCTTATGATGTCACCGACTGTATTAGGCTTCATTTTCAAATTGTCTCCAATTCCATTGTAAGTTTCACATTTTAAATGGTGGCTTAACACCAACTCGCGTTTTTCCAACGAAATGTTCTTTCCTTTGCGGCCCATCTTATTTCTTTATGAACTTGTGGACGATTTTAAACAGGCTATTACCAAATAATGTTGTAGGAATGATAATTTCAAACAGACATACAAATCTGAGCACAGTTCTTTTAAAACCGTAAAGAGAAATGCAAGTTAAAAAACCGAATATTAATGGAGGTACTGTTTTCATAGTTTTTCGTGTAAATTCAATATCTTGTGGTACTGGTGAGTTTTTTACATATATTTTAGAAAAGACGCGCTTAAATATTCCGAACTTCGCAACAAAGACAAACTACACAAAATTACACAAATGTTGGACAAAAATTTGAGGCGACAAAGACAGTAAAGGGGTGTTAATTTTTTAATCTGTTCTCTGAATATTCGGGTTAAAAAAAAAATTGTGTCGGACCGGAGTGAATACTCTCCTATAAAGGACATTTTTTAGCCATGTGTCAATCTCTTCTAATGCCCTGAAGTTCCCGCACCAGATCTAATCTCTGGTAATGGTGGTCTGTTAAACAACGTCCAGTTGTGATGCCAAGTAATAACCTACACTTAGCCTTGGATAGTGAGAAAACATATTCCGATTCTGTGATATTAGAATTGGGACAGAATAAACTTTTTTTTCAGGATGCCACCTTTTCTCACACTGGTCACACGCAAGGAGAATGGGTCCCCCCAAAATGACCCTAGTAGGAGCTGTAGAGACGAAGAGGAAGAAGAGGAAGAAGAAACTATACTTCATTACCACAGCACCTGCCAAGCGCTTGCAAGGACGAGGAAAAACCCGCTAGGCAGCTATTCATTCAATAGCCTTGAGGAAAAGTCTGGGATCAAGATTCTAGACTTAGCAAAATTTACAAAAAATACTAATTAGCTGTAACCCAGCAAAGGATGCATAATCCAGAATATGCCACTAGCATACCAGTAGGTATCTTCAGGTGTTTTATGTAGTTAGTACCCCAAGAGGAACTGGCACGGATCTGAGTGGGCCGAAACTGATTCAGTTGTGGGAATCACATTAACCCAACCTAACCTAACCTTGTCCCATCGGTTGTCGGTGGGTACAGGAATGGTACCAAGTTCTGTCGTTATGTGCACGCGTTGTTTAACCTCTTCGACAGCTATTTCACTTTCGGTATGAATTGTACACAATCAAAGGATGAATGATTTTGGATTTAGCCTAAAACAAATTATATGATATCATCACACAATCATAACAACATACAAACATAACACAATCCCACTTCTAATCCTGTTTCATAAAAACATAATGACTTCAAGATGAATACAATGTCCGTCGGCTAAATTCAAATCATTCAATCAATAACTCTACAATTTCGGAATCGGAAAACTCTGTTTTACTAAGCATTGTGTTCCTTTAACATGACTTTGCTACGAGCAGAGACAATCACAAATTCACAAACAAAACTAATTGCACATAATTCCACTGCGATTTACAACAAAACACTTGCGACTTACCTCAATTCAGTAAGATACCGCTGCACAGAATTGCAAAGAAATGGAAAGACAAACTGTATTCTGGATTCCAGTGCCTTAAGGCCGCAGCTAAAGTTTTCAAAGCATCCAGTAATTGATGTAATTGTTAAATTCCATGTAGAACTCTCCGTCGAAGCCTTTGCGTCGTCCAACAGATGACAGAGTGTGTCTGCCAGTGACTCAACAATTGTAGCCTCCTCAATGCCTCCAGTTTCCAATCGTGCCGCTGTGATTAACAACCTGGTGAAATTCAAAACAAAAACCCACTCATTCTCAAGTAAAAAAAAAAAATTCTAATTGCAAAGGTAAAACAATGACCAAAAAATCAATAACAGCCCAAACACAGAAATGAACTCACTTTAATATCTGATTTCTCACGGGGTGCTTGGGTGGCGAGTAGAAATAGAGGTCCGTAAGGAATCGCAGAACCGCAGGATCACTTCCTAGATTTTTGAAAATCTACACAGAAAAACCAAAACAAATCAAAAATTGGGTTTGGCCCTTCTAATGGGGTTACTTGAAATTAGTCATTCGTACGTACGTTTTTCACCACTGCCACTTGTTCTGGAATGCTTGTCGAGTTTTTCAACTGCAAACAGTAGCTCTCTTCGCCTACAATTTCGATATTAGTAAACAGTAATTGTTGTTAGAAATGCAAAAACAAATCGTACGTACTTGTTTCGTAGTGTTTTGGCAGCGATAAAAGTGCGGTACGCATTTCTGCATATCTCCTCGTACTGTCGCTGGTTTTAGCCGATGATATGCGGAGATTTAAGGCGTTCATTTTTATTGAATTCTTTAGTTAATAGTTTTCATTAAACCCTGGATCTGTTTTTTCCTGTTCTCAATTAATTAAACGAATAAGCGTAGAGGGGATTAACACCGTGTTTCCTTTGTGCTGAGTGGACAAACGACAGGAGTAAAAAAAAAAACAGAAAGAAAATTGTTGGCGTTGTGAGGAGAAAGGGTTTGGTGGAATTTTGACGTCTATCGAAGAAATGTCATCGATGGAGCACGTTGTGTTTGTTGACAAATCGGTACGTTCTCAGCTGATAAGCATGATGGGTGTGAGAAGAAAAGAGACGGCCGGGCTGTGGATTGATTTGTAAACAATACGATGCCGGTAGTGAGGTACAGATAGTCACACGACTTTTCATCGAGATGTGATTTTAAGGCGGTCTCTTGTGAGGTGCCCAAAAAATGGCGCTTAAGGGCGATTGTGTATTCTTGTCATTTTGGATGCAGGAAATCGTACAGACTAATTGTCGATAGCAGAAGCAATCGGATCTTTCCAGATGATAATTTGTCAGCTTGAACTTGTCCCGAGAATCGCTTAATCAGTGGCTGTATCACAATTCGAATCCCTTCCACTCGCTGATGGGCTTCCTTTAGCAAATATTTTTGAGATATTCTTCTCATCAGATGTTTCGGCTCATGTTTAGCGACTTTAAGATTTTGTGAAGTATGTAGTTCTCTGCGGACACATCCGCAGACTAACCTCATAATCTATTCATACCCTTCCAATCAAACATGCCTTCCTCGTCACACGATTCGTTTTCCTTCCAAATGTCAGTTACATTAGTTGTCATTGTAAAAACCTGTAGTGAAAAAGTTTCTTACGCGTTTGAAAAGCATTTTTACCTAAAAAAGGATACCATTTCAAAACTTCGGACGTGCAAACGTTCTGGAGAACAAAAGCACAAGGAAAGGAAGCATCACTTGCAAACAACAGTCAGTTTCCAGGCTTTATTCATCTCACAAACGCCGCAAAGCGTTCTAACGTACTCTGAGTTCTGGGTGGGTATGCTGAGTGGACATATCTTATTCAACATTTCCCCTTTCTTCTCGCACTCATCTAATGGCAACGCTGTGAATAAACTTTCAAGTGAAATCAAACACTTTCAACATCAAAAATCGTAAATCAAAACAATCGTTCAAACGAGACTTCCCTCCATTTTTCCTCCTCAGCCACAAACAGGCCCCTTCAAACTGTTGGACTTCACATCCTCCGGGGATGGATGCTAATATGGCTTGTACGGCGACTAGCTCCATGATTGTGGATCTATCTGGAGACAATGATAACATCGGCGCCATAACAGCTGCAAACTCTCTTCCAAAAACATCCGACGATTCACCATTTGAAAGATCGTGCGACAATCCCGAGTGCTCGGCACCAAAACTCATCTCACTTGTTCCCAAGCGAGATACGGCTGAATTCATCACCGAACCGACGGTTATGAATCAGCCAACTCTGGTCAATGGCTTCACGACGGTATTCCAGGTAGACGGAATGGCAGCGAAAATGAACGACATCATGAATGGAAATTTCAATGGAGCCACCACATCTGATGGATTTGGCGATCAGTCAAAGCCAAAGACAGTGTTTCGTATTGTGCCGAATACCCATGCGCACATTGTGAACTATGTTGTTGTGGACGGCGCGGGAGACACACTGCGGAAAATCAAGTCGAACGACCCGGATACCATGCAGAAGCTATTGGATTCTCAGAGATTAAGTGCGGAGCAAATGTTGAAGAAGCTGATCAGCAAGGCATTAAAGACTTCTTCTCGGAAGCCGGATCCTTTTATGCCGCTACCCATTCCAAGTAAAGTGCCAGGCTACACACATCTGGGCGTTCCATCACAACATACGACATCATCAGCTGCCGGTACGGACCCACTTCCACCGGTACCCCAAGGAATTACAATAACACCGCTTGAACCCGAACTGCCGCCAATTTCGCCGCTTGTTATTGACATAACTCCTAAGGAATTGCCTCCCAAAATGGTTGCTGCACATACAAAGTCTGCCGCTGTCACCGGTAAAAGCACGCGTAATAATAATGAGAGCGCAGCAAAATGTAACAAAGGTTATATTAAAATCGCTCCCAAGGAAAACCAATCTAAAACAACTACGCCAATTGCGACTTCGTCAGTGACCACGCCAGCAGCAAAATCAAGTCCAACAATAGCAACTACTACACCGAAACTACCAACGGCCCCCGCCACAAGATCTGCGGTTTCAGCAATGACTAGTACGCCTCCGCCAAAATTGGATTCCTCAAGAGCAACATCAACATCGACTTCCACTTCAGCAACGACGCCTGTCCCAACACCGACTTCAACAGTAACCACGCCAGCTGCACCGACGCCGTCACCAAAGACTACGCAAACTTTGCCAACAATCTCACCTAAAGCAGGATCGACAAGGCCAAATATATTGAAGAGAAAGCAAGCGTTCGCCGTCACGCCCGACACGATGAAAAGACTTCGTTCACGGTCGCCAAAGCAGAGGGCTCCAATGGCCGTGGGGCTCGAGCCCGCTTCCACGTTTCCTGAGCCTACACGAAAATTACCAATGCTTCCGAAGTTACCAACCAAACCGCCGGGAGGAGCTAATTCACCGGCTCAGCCGATTAACTCGTCAACGAGAGCAGCCAAATCCGATTTTGGCTCCAAGACGGTGGTAGAAAGAGGGGCTGTCTCCAAGGCAAAGGAACAACCAGCGTCAAGAACAAGTGCAATCGCAAAAGCATTTGCTTCATGTTTAGCTGAACCGGAGAAAGATATTTCATTAGACGACTTGCCGATTAAAGTCAAACCTTCAACAGAACCAGCGCCCAAAGTGAATCCGGTCAAAGCGTTGACTGCAACACATACTCTTAAACCAACCGTGGCTGCTAAAGTGAGTGCGGCCCTAGCTGCCAAGTCTGGTGTCACGAAGATCGGTGAAACTGTGATTAAAGCTACTTCGAAAGCCACTGAGGACAAATCTTCAACATCACAAACAAAACCTAGCTCCGTTTCAATGACCAAAGCAGACGCGCCTGAAATCTCGCCGAAAGAGGCGACTTCCAAGGCAACAGCGCCCAAACCCGCTGCAGCGCCGCCATCCACCACTGTCTTGACAGAGATTACTAAACATACGTCTACAGGACCCAAAGTAATCGCTCAGACAAAGACGAACTTGGAACCCATGAAATTGGCTCGGCGAACAAGTTCCCCGGACAAAGATCCCCTGGCTTTAGATGAAACCGAAAAAACCTCGATAGCATCTAACCCTGCGCCTCTGAGCTCCAAACCAGATACAGCACCAGTAACCAGATCGGGTAAAACTCTCCTGTCGAAATCCACGCCTGAACCCGACGCTTCGAGTGAAAAAGTACAGACACCGTCAACTCCGGCCGACGCTAAAGCATCACCGAAGCCGCATGTTCCCACAACCATGAAAACCAGAGCAACAGCCGCAACGACTGTTACTCCCACTGCGAAATCTGGTAACACGCCTGCAGCCCCATCCGGAACACCAATACGATCGCTGAGGGTAGTGCTGCCAACACTTAAAAGCGGCGTCATGACTATTCCAGTTCGCTCACCACATCCGAATCTTAAAATTGCATCCGTCATCAGCGGCGGTTCTGCCGTAGCAGCAGCAACCAATAAAACCAGTCCCAGGCCGACAGCCGACAGTGACCAGAGGTAAGCAACGAATTGTTTCGAATTTCGGTCGTCCTTTTAACATAATTTTCTTCTCCCCCGCAGTAATTCCGAGATTGATAAGCTGCAGCAGGAGCTGGCCGACTTGAGACGCACTGTGCAACGTTTGTCCAGAAAAAAGACATAAGCAGACTGTTACTGAGTAAATTGCTTGGCAATGAATGATTTTCAATTTGTTTGCACATCATTTTGTCTAACTGTACGATCGTATATCAGTTCCGTACAGTCAGTTGAGTGCAGACTGTTCTAATGTTTTAATTATAGGTTACTGAGAATGTTTAGGCTTTGAATTTGTAGTAATAAAGTACTCCAAACAAAGTTGAATGTCTTCTATCCGCACGGACCTCTGTATCTGACTTTCATTGGTGTACAGTGTGACTCACTTATGCAACATTTTGCATCCGAGGGGAGTGAAACACGAAGCAAGTTAGGTTAGGTTAGGTAAGCGATTGGGTAGACATGGTGCAGCCATGCCTCACTCAGGTCCTCTGAATTGGACCCATTGTGATGCCCAAGGGGGTAATAAGAATACTGTACCATACTCGCACTCCAGTTGGTGATGTCTACCGATGCAACCGAGATTTTCAATCCAGCCATCCCGAAATCCAGACGAAGCTGCAAATAGATGTCAGTGGCATATCTGCAAGTTGTGATTGTATCATCCACTTTCTTCTTGACGTTTGCCAGTGTTGGAGTAATGCATGGGATTGCCATTGCAAATAAGGTAAGGAAGCGATTGTTTTTGAGTCGATTGGGAGGTGCTGAAACATTTCGTGAGGTCTTGTGAAAACGATCTTAAATGCATACCTTCAAGTGAATGCCTCACTGTCAACGTTTATCATGGGCTTGCACTTTAAAAACTTGTACAAAGAATCACTGGGTCCATTTGTTGTGAGATTGTTGCTCATATTAACAATAAGTGAAGAGAATGGTAAAGTTCGTAGGCAGGAGTAGTAAATTCGTGCAGTCCTGTTCATAGACTCGGACGTATGACACAGACAGAGACATGGCTGAAGATACTATTTCTCCAACGAACTTCCTATTAACGTTCATGCCATTGATCGCGTATAGCAATGATTTACGCATACCTGCCCTGAAAAGCTTTATCATAGAAGCCTTCGAACCAAAAAAGCCAATCAGACAAGCTCAGAATAAGCCAGCTAAATCGCTTTGGAACAAGTATGATTCCACCGTCAAGAGAGGCCTAAGAAGGGCCTTTTGCAGTCCGTCAGTCCTACCTAACCTAACATTTATTCACTGAATGTAGGGCACCAGATTGGACGCGGCATGTACAGATCCATGCCCAGCCATGCTACTTATCTCCTGCGTCATAACCAAACAGTGGCTATGTATCCAAAAAAAGCAATAAAAATGTATTTTAACAGTATCTCGAGGGCGTGGTGAGTATTTTAAAATTTCGTCAACGACCAGACCACGCTGAAAAAATCGGTTCTCGTCCGATCACCGAAATCAAGCAGCGTCGGGCGCGGATAGTACTTGGATGGGGGACCGCTTGGGAACACCGCGTGTTGTTGACTTCTGTCTTTTTGCTCTTCTCATTTAATCAATACAACAACAACACAAAGCACAGTTCAAATAGAGAAACTGCTTACTTTTGGTGAACTTTTGTTAGACCGCTCTGGTTTCTTTATGCTCAATGACTGCATAAATATAGTTTCTGCCAATTCTCTCTTCTCTTTATATCTCTCCCTCTCTCTCTATATATATTGTATCTACATAAATATTACAATTAGTCTTGAACGCTAGGATCTTTGCCGATCGAATTTCCCTGAACCTCTCAGAGATTCCAACCCTGCCAGGCGAAACAATCAACGAACAATGGAACCATTGTCGAAACGCCATCAGAGAACCTGCCTCTGATGTGCTGTTTATAAAACGCCGCCCAAATAAAACCACTAGTTTGACAACGAGTAGGCATATTCCGGAAATCAAACAGCATTCAAGGCGACGTTGGACAGAAGGACCAGAGCGGTTCGTGAGCTCTACGAGTGCAAAAGAAGAAAAGAAGATCACCGGCTTCTCAAAAAGAAAAAGATAGAGTACGTAAAGCGCGCGACCGAGAAAATGTTGATGTATTAAGGCAGAAATGATGTGCGAACGTTGTACCAACGGGTAAAGCAACTATCCCATGGGTACACACTTCGGAGAGAAGCCTGTCGTGACGAAGAGGCACAACTCGTAGTAGATTCGCAGGCGATACTGAGAATCTGGAAAGATCACTTCTGTAGCCTGTCAAACGGCGAGGAAGACTCCAAACCTGCTGCCAGGCAGAATATTTCACACCAGACAATGGACGCTGGTCGTGGAGAATGCCGTAGCCCCGACCTAGACTAAGTCAAGACAGCGTTATCGAGACTAAAGTCGAATAAAGCTGCTGGTGCACACGGACTGCATGTGAAACTGTTTGAAGCAGTGGCGATTCCTCTCAGTTAGCTAGTTTAGCGGCGCGGTTTAAGCGGAGTGCATATAAGCGGAGGCGACTGTACTTCCATACAATACTAACAAACATGATAACAAACATACACCGAGCTCGCTTTAATGCCTGAAACACAATAGTGCGTTTGCGCTGGCGTTGGCTTTCAACACAAATAATTCAATGGCCAAGCACAAAATAGAGCGTCGACCTGCGTCAGTGAATAATGAGAGAGATTGAGAGGATCGTAATAATACGTAAAACGTAGTCCATCGCACGTCATTATTCAACATGTTGGATATTTTTTGACAGAGGGGTGCGCTGTGAGAGATTGAGAGTTTTCTTCCAAATTGAGAGAATTTTGTGTCAACTGTCATTTGAGAAATTAAGACAGCTGATTCAAAATAATTTAACGACCAGAAATTTTAACGACAAAAGTCATTTGAAATGAGTGTATTCTAGTAGATGATAGAGAGAACAGGTGATGAATTGAGTATTTATTTCAACGCAGTGCGTCATCGTTACATGAAGTCGGCTGGCGCAGAGCACTATTGTGTTTCATTTGGCCGCTTTCACACACAAAAATTTCATCTGCGATTTTTCCATTTTGTATGCAAGGGAGGTGGGACGTGATAGGGGTAGCCCGCGTCTCGTGTGCTCGGGATTTGCCTTTAGATTTTCTATTCTCTTTTACCTCTCTTCGTTTTTTCTTTGAGTTGCTTTATTCTTATGTTCTCAATGTTGGGTATTGGATGCATGCTGTACATGTGCGAGAAAGAGATGACGCATGTGTGAGAGGGGGTAGCAAATAGAGAGCAGCATGGAGCATTGAGATCTCAATTGCAAAGACTGAAAGATTTCCTGTGTGAAAGTGGCTTGCGATCACAAAAGGAAATTTGAAAGAATCGGCGACGAATCTTAGCGAGTGTGAAAACAGCCTTTCACACAGGAAACTTTTGTCGGCGATTTTTCCATCTTGTTGGCAAGGTAGCCCCCGTCTCGTGTGCTCGGGGTTTGCTTTTGGATTTTCCGTATTCTCTTTTATCTCTCTTCGTTTTTTCTGTGAGTTGCTTTATTCGTATGTTCGTTGTGATTCCGGTGTTCGGAAAAATCATCATGATATTTATGAGGTCGGGGTTTTTTATATTTATTGCAGGGAGATGATTGTCTGTCGATTTCTGATCTTTATGATTGTTTCTTTTAGAAGATGAAAACTGCCATATTTGCATATGGAGTGGAATAGAACCCTCTTAAATGTACGTACATTGCGTGAACAAAATATATTATGTCTTGTTGCTTGTTGGTATGTCGTTTTATTGGGTGCCTGTAGGATAATTTTTATCAATTTCATGTTAAAGGATTGAGGATATTTTGCATTCACTATTCCCTTTTCTGAATATATAAATGCATTCTCATTTCTCCCTCACAAAAAATTCTCTGCTCTATGAACCAATCCGGATAGCAACGAATAGAGAATAAGAAACAGTCACGAAAATATCTGCGATGACGACATTGAAAAAATTTCCTGTGTGAAAGTGGCTTGATATCACAAAAGGGAATTTGAAAAAATCGCCGACGAATTTAAGCCAGTGTGAAAGCGGCCTTTCCACTCTTGAGTGTTGACTCGGCGCACCGTTGAACTTGTGCTGAACTACTTCTTACTGAAGAGAAGAAACTTAAGCGCTTGATTCTCTTATTTCGTTCGGCAACTATAAGAGAGCGCCTTCGATTGACAGAACAGAATTCACATAATTTTTTTCGTTGCATGGGACGCAATGTATTTGTGAACTCGTTGCTAAGCCAATCGTTACCAGAATCATGTAATGTCAACCAGAAAAAATGTAAGATATGTTTTGGAGGAAAGCATGCAAGACGAGTGGAATCCTCCCTCAGTATCGTTTGCTCGATCCACAAGAAAGGAGACCCTTCAACTGCGCCAATTGCCGAGGGATAAAGTCTCCTCAACATTGCCTATAATAAGATCCTCTCTGCCGGTTTGTGTGAGCGCCTTAAACCATTCGTCAAGAACCTGATAGGTCCTTATCAGTGCGGTTTCAGACCGGGGAAGTCCACCATCGACCAAATCTTCACATTACGGCAGATACTAGAAAAAACCCACGAGTTGCAGATCCCGACACCCAGCACCTATTCGTCGATTTTAAAGCCGCATTGCGTAGCGTCAGATCATACGTACACACTTAAGTATCTGACGCAAGGGGGTGACACAATGAATACTTCAACGCACAGCTGATTTCATTTGACAGTTTCAAGTTTCAATTGAAACTTCAAGTTGTTTGCTTATTTATGCACAATTAAAATATGTATTTCAATACAAATACTCAGTTATACACATTTATTTATATATTTATCCATTTTGAACGTTTTCATCAAATAGAACCAAATCCCAAACTTAAATATTAAATTCAAATTCTCTTGAAATGTCACAATGTGAGGATTGCCAACGCTGAAGGAGAGAGAAAAGTTAAAAGTTGGGTAACTATATCCGTCGCGTGAGCGTCAGCGTTGGATACATGTATTTATGTATCTGACAATGCATTGCTGAAGCTCACGCATGTAAAGTATTCTATGTGCCGAAACCTTACTCGCCAGCACAAGAGGGACGACCTTCCAAACCTGCGTACAATTGGTAGCATACGAGGCCGACATTGACGTGATTGGTCGAACACAGCTTGCCGTCAATGAAGCGTTTGTTGGCACTGAAACGGAAGCCGCGAAAGTGGGCTCAGCTGTAAACGAGGACAAAACGGAGTATATGTTGTGGAAATTCAGTAGCCCTCTCTAGAAGGACTAAGCTAACATTATAGAATGCTTTGATCATCCCTGTCCTGCTCTATGGTGTGGAGGCATGGACAATCTCAAAAGTGGATGAAGAAGCACTTGGTATTTTCGAGGGAAAAGTTCTGCGTTCAATCTTTGGTCCTGTTTGCGTTGATGGTTCTTGGAGAACAAGATTCAACCATTAACTGTACAGCGACATGACGCCTAAGATGGCTAGGCAATACTGGACAACACTGCTCCAGCCCGAAGAGACTTCGACTACGAACCATTGGGACAGCGCAATTGAGGACGGCCACGGAACCGATAGTACACCCAGGTGGAGAAGGACCACAACCAACTTGGCTTGAGCAGTTGGAGCTAAAGATGGTGTCACCTGGAGATTCTTGTTGGCAGAGGCCCAGCTCCACCCCGAACTATAGCGCCACCGTAGGAAGAAGAAGAAGAAGAAGAAGAAGGTCTTGATGTTGATGTGGTGGTCTTGCGATGTGGTTTTTTATAAATATTTTTATCTTGTGTGGTAAATCCGAAAACTTAGCCTACTAGTATTTAATTCTTTAATGATCTCTGCGACAGAAGTGACATCCATATTAAGTGGTTACGGTGCTATCTAATTAAGACGAACTGGTTTCCCACCAGTATTTGCATCTCTTTCGGGCTCTACAGTCCGTGGTGGGCCTGGGCTTCAGTCAACATGTCTCTCCAACTGGAATAGTCTCGGTACAGGCGCCTCCAGTTTCGTACACCCAGGTGATTGAGATACCTTTCCATGTGATCAAGCCATGGGAAGGGAAGTCTTCCTTCGTATGTCGAAGGATTTTCCTCTCAAAGTGACCAAGAACCTATACGCCCGCATTTGATATTGTCTTTGTTTCTACGCCATACAACAGGACTGGAACTCTCAAGGTCTTATGTAGCGTTAGCTTGGTTCTTCGAGAGACGGCTTTATTTTTCCATTGCCACCCAGCCCAAGCCCAAAAGCGCAGCGATTGGTCAGAGTTGAAGGAAAGCATCATTATCCCATCACATCAGAATATGTAAATACTTGACAAGAGTAGTAAAAGTCGGCAATATCTATTATAAGTGACATATGCTTTACAAGCAGTCGGCGACTGGCGATTCTGCCACCCACTGCCAATTCCCTTTCCTTCAAACAATCCTCCATGACCAAGTTAATGAAAGAATGCTCTTAAATCAAAAACAATCGGCATTCGCTCTTTTCCTTAATGCTTCGGATATTAGTAATTTTTTCTGGTATGGCAATGCTGAACACAATCACAGACGTTTAATCGACGAGGCACACTGTATCCCATCGACCCATCCATCTCCCTCCAACTAATGCCCCGGCGCCAACCGACCTGCTCACGTCGCACGAGACGTTCGTGTGAACAACCAAAATGACGTTCTCACGTCAATGTAATCACGGCCGTGTTGTGTGGTGAAGTGTCTGATTTGTTGTGGTGGACTATTCGTGTTTACAATAACATACCATTTCTGTTCAAAAGTAGATATCAAATAAACGAAAATAACAAGTGTGAAAAAAGATATGGCTTCAATATCATCAACTCTAAGTAAAGTTGAACCTGAGAGCGCATACGACGTCAAAACAAAGTGCGGAGACATATTGATTTCGTTTAAAACTTTCAAGTTCGAGTTTGCCTGTACCCTCTGCGATGAAGGATGCAAATATGTATCATTCTATGACCTATTTGATCACGTGACGAAGGAGCATAATTTCTACTCGGATAAAGGGGATCCCTCAATAAAGCTATTAGACGACCGTAACACGGAGATGATTAAAGATCCTCTGGCAGAGAATGTTAGTTTTCCATTCCATTGGGTGACTTTCTGTTGAAATAAATGAATTGTATCCTTAAAGCTGCCTGACATGGATGAGGACGAAATAAAAATGGAAGAAGATGAGGTGGACCTTAATTTCAATCCGATAGAAATAGAAGTAAAGCGATTGAATACAATAAATAAGGATGTAAACATAATCAACGTTCCATTTTCTAGAAACTCCAAGACGACTTCATCCCAGAACATGATGACAGCACAAGAGAGCGATCATCTACCCCAGATTGCTCCAATAGCGTGTATCACTGCAATGCCAGTGAGGTGATAGAATTATATGTTTCTTCACTTATTCCATATTGTCATTTCAATATTTTTTAGTGTAAAATAGTTACTCTGTCAACATCGCCAGCGTATTGTCCAACTGCTTGAAATGTATCGCAAATGCATTGGGTTATGGCATACAAAAACCGCGGCACGCACCTCGGTTACGTTGAAAACTGCCGCCCGAAGGCTTTTGACACAGAAATACGATATACAGCTCCCTGTACATAAAATGCGAATAATGCTGTTACGTATGACGAGCTGTTTCAATAAAGAATGGGAAAGCGACAACAAGAGTTCTGTTAGGCCATGGTATTTCGATAACATAAGCTTCCTGAGGTTTGCCGAAGACGATGTGATACCGGACGAAGTATGTGGCACATTCAATTCTGTACCGGTTGATTATTTATCGCCCACACTTGTTGGTTTTAGGAATTTGACGACTTTCAGTGTCCGTTTTGTACCAATGAGGAGATGCATCTTTCCGGCTCGATGGAGCTTTGGGAGCATATTATTGAATATCACAAAAACGTTGGGAATTTAATGGAATCAGAGGTAAGGCAGTTTACTCTGTAATGGACAATAAGTAGACGAAAACATTTTCCAACATAATCTTCCACCCTGTCTTTTCAGTCAAATTCGTACATTATGCTATGGCCAACAGAGCACATACTCCAATTCATCCGCATCTACCGGGAACAAGAAAGCGTATGGAACAACAAATCCCCGGAATACTATAACCGCCCACATAAGGTGCAAGCGTATGAGATAATCATAGAAAAGTTCAACAAAATCCGTCCGAACGCGTTGAAAGATCGAGACTCTGTCGTCGAAACCATCAGAATCCTCCGAATGTTCTTTCGACGTGTCGACAAAAAGTATCAAGTGAATAATCTGCTGGAAAAACCCGAAACAACTGAAGAGATTGAGAACTATCGGGTTTACGAAGAGCTGCTCTTTCTGAAAAACGTTGCACTTACTCAACAAGTGCATTTTAAGGAAACATACACATGCGATGTGTGTGGGAGAACTTTCAAAAAAAAGAGTATCATCCTCGAGCACTACAAAATGCAGCACAAAAATGCGCCTTTTAAATGTACCGTATGCCCGATGGTTTTCGGTTCAGAAGACAAGCTGAAATCCCATCAGAGCACCCACGACGAGGGCGATGGCAAGACTTACACTTGTCCAATCTGTAATATGAATTATTTGAATTCCAACGATTTGGATACACATCTCTCCGACCACCTTCCCAAAAAGTCTGACGATCAAATTTGTGAAATCTGCGGATCCGCAATCAAGGATCGCGGCAATCTTCTCATACACTTGCGACGTCACTGCGACATAAAGAACTACGTTTGTGAAATCTGTCAAAAACGATTTGTTACGTCCAGTGAAAGGAGGCTACATTTGGGCATGCATAGCGACGGAAAGCCATTTATCTGTTCGTTTTGCGGTGTCGGCTTCAAGTATCGGCATCATTTAACTCACCATAACCTCATTCACACAGAGCCGAGGTTCAAGTGCAAGTATTGTGGATTGAAGTGTTCAACAAAGATTTACTTGAATGAACACGAAAAGGCACACGCATATCCAGATGTGCCCTTGGAAAAGATTGTCTGTGAACTGTGTCATAAACTATTTGGAAACACTCACTCTCTGCAACGGCACAAGAGGAGGGTGCACAAGCTGAGGAAGAGAAACGTCTGCGATAAAGTGAAATTGGAAAAGTAATCACGCATTGGAGAAGGTGTCAAATAAACTCAAATAAACATTACACACTTGTAGAAGAGGTATACCAAAGGTATCTCGGACTCTATGTTGTCTTTCTTCCGTTTGATGGTGTTGCCAATAAAATTCCTATCATTACTCGGCACTAGTAGTTATTTCGCAACGTTTTAAACTTACAGGATAGATTGATATAACAACACTGTCTATACAACACTCTTCCCCGTTTCTAAGGATAGCTCTACGTGTGTACTTTTCAGATCAAATTGGTAAGTTAAAATAGTGAAATATTTGGTGTCAATAAGATAAAACACATAAAGAAGTTGATGGAGATTCTCGAAAGAAAGGGTATTGACAATTACTGAGGAATGGGGATGGTCGGCTGAGTTGGACCTAAATCCGGCTAGAACCACCATAGTACCTTTCTGGAACCGAATGAAATCAATCCATCTGTCGGGCACAAACCTGGTTCCAGAAAAGGAAGTTAAATATTAAGGAGTAATCTTGGACAGAAAACTCATCTGGATAAAGCACACTGAAGGATTGGTTGGTTACGTACCAAAAAAGTGACGCGTACTCTAATGATTTGTCGGAGCTTGGTATGCAAATCCTGGGCATGCAATCCAAGTATCCTAAGATGGCTATTTTCACACCAACAATTACTGGAAATAGCATGGTCCAAAAGAACCAACCTGATCAGCGGAAAACAAACACTCAACAAAATTCAAAGGTTGGCATGCCTCTGTACTACAGGGACAATGAGCCATTGCTCAACTGCAACCATTGAGGTGATATTGGAGTTGACTCCATTTTGTGGTTACAGGAAGTGCAAACAAAACAATAATGAGGATGGCTAAAGAAGGGATTGGAAAAGATAGCTGCATTACATCGAGACAAATCTATGCCACTAGTTTAAATACTGCCACTCTTAGCTATTTGGTAGTTGGGTGCGCTGCCTTCTCGGGATTCTGTCAGTAATTTTTGTACACTTTAAGCGTAACCCAACTAAATCCATAGTGGACTATGAAATTGTTTTTGGCAAGGGTGCAAGGAGAGACTCCTTGTTGAAAACCTGCTTCAGTTCATCCAGCTTAGAGATCTTCCAATATTATTCGTTGGAAGATGCAGATTATAAGCTTGGCTGAAGCTTAGGGTGGACGTAGTCATGCTTCTCTATCTGCATACTCAGCTGAGTACAACTTTTTGTAAAGATCGGCGGACCTATGTTCCTTGAAGGACAGAAGCCTGTTGTGGTCTTGATGTCATTCGGCATCATATGTAACGGGTGTCACGCCTCTGTTTTCAGCAATCAGGCTAATTTATTTGGTGTTGATGCAACGCTATATTTTTCTCCAGTTCGGGGGCGAAATGCCGCAGTCATCGTCACTTCTTTCGATCACGACGTAAGTGACATCCTCTTTTACTGTACGGCTCCTGCGGTTCTTTGGTGTTACATGCCTGTTTAAACCTTTTGGAGAGGTAAGGTGAAGACTCCGTTGACCATCCCCCATTCATCCCTGGAGCCTATTCCCTCATTCAGATCCTTAAAAATCTTGATAGACCAGGCCATGGATCCTTTCTTAGTTTCGGAGAACTTTTCTTAAGGGATATCCTTGAGGACCTCTAAAAGCATTGAAATGCTCTAAAACCTTTGCGACGGGTTGCAGATCTTTATGTTTCTTAAGGAAAGGCTTGCTCCTCGCCTTGGGTTGTGATTGGTATTGTTATTGCGCTACACGCGGCAATAACGTAGAAAGAACGTAAAGATCTGCAAAGCGTAGCTAAGGCTGATTAGAACGGATGGTCAACTTTTTCAAGCGGGATCCCAACCAAGCTGATCTTCGGTCGATACTGTGACACCTTGATCCAGCATACCGGATAGGAAGTGAAGAGGAGAGAGGGGAAATAGATGATATGGAAGGAGGCCATGACTTTATGTCCCCTCATAGAGAATGCTTCCTAAGAGTATTTGATGTTTACTAAGCCTTCACATCGCGTCAAGATGTACTTGATTATTCTACTCAATTAGGTTGCAATCCTAAGAGTATGCAAGCATAATCCAAGTGTTTTGGAAAAATCATCAAATGTTATGACCTGGACCCAGCGTAGAGTAATTAAGTTCTGCCGATCTTCACGGCAGCATTCTACCAGCTTGAACTTGATTTATATTGCCGAGATTGCTTTAAATGCCTCTTAACTTTCAATTAGAGTGGTAATATCAGTCGGTGCTATTTCAAACATTGATATTATTTTCGCCTTAAGTAGCAGGATCAGCCATAATCAGGTATTCTGATGGAGCAATACATGTTATCCCCGCAATTGCCTTTTTCTATCTATGTATGTCGAGTTGCGGGTTAATTCTTGTTCCACTCCTCCCTTCTTGAAAAAAAAAAAAACACCGGAAGGGTATTTCGGAATTGGAGTTGTAATCTGTCCAGTACACTTGCATGACCAGTGCGGCTTGAGTGACAGCCTTTGGATTGGATTACTGACATACCAAACCGAATATTTCTTAAACCGAGTTAACCCCAGTTGGAATTGAAGCAAATCGAGTTGAAACTCCAGTTGGTTAACTCTAACTTAACTGTTGTAAAACTCATACCAAACCAATTCGGTTCAGGTTGGTACACTACTAATATGCTATATTCATATATATATATTACAGAATACAGTGTAACATTGATATAAGGGACCTCCATATAAATAACTTACTTACTTCCTTATCAGGCTGACGACCCAGGCAGGGTCCGAGCCAGAGCGATAGCTGCTATCCATTCCTGACGGTCCTGAGCACGCTGCTTCCAGTCATCAAGACCAAGCTGTCTTGCATCCGCGATTACTTGGCCTTTATATTGGAGAGTTGGTCTTCCTCTCCTTCTCGAACCTGGAGGCTTAGATTCGAAGACCCTCTTAGCTGGAGCACTTTTGTGCGCTCGATGTGGCCGAGCCAGTGCAGTCGTAAAATATATAAATAAATATAATACATAAATATTTGAAGAATTTTTCTTAGTTCCCTTGAACTACCCGGAAGAGCTAATGCAAAATATACCTTTAAGAAAGTCCAATCATGAATATGAATATATATATTTAACGAATTTTGTCGACTTATAACCTTTACATTCAGGGCAAAAGTAAACTCCACAAACATCATCACTCTGAAGAGCCGACGTTGAACTGCTATTAACAACCGGTGTTACTTCGGTTTGTCCTTCTCTCCAAAACTCTCATTTTGCCAGTCCTGCTATATGGAGCCGCAACGATCAGCAAAACCACGGCGCTGATTCTTGGTGCCTTCGAAAGAAAAACTCTACTTCGGATATATGGTCCCTTCTGCTAGGAAGGCGAATGGCGGAGAAGACACAACCGCAAACCTTATGAGCTGTACCAAGACGTGGATGTAGTCCGGAAGGCAAAAATCCGTCGTCTGCACTGGCACGGCCACATGCAGCGTATGGACAAAAATGCTCCAGGTATACGGGTCTTCGAATCCGAGCCAATTCAATTCTTCAATAAATCATCGCTCAACAGGTTCGAATACGTTCACATTATCTTAAGATAATCGTTGTTGTTAGATGCTTGGAAATGTATCTGCTTGCTTTTTCAATAACATGTATTTTCGTTTGTTAGTGGAAATCGTTCCCTATAATAGGCTAAGCATATGAGTACCGACGAAATGTTGAGCTTACCTTGTTAATATGTGTGTCTATATACCAAACCTAATTAAAACGAATTACTTGATATAACGAATATTATCTAATTCCATTTAGGTTCGTTTTATCGAAGTTATGCTGTATATTGTCTGCATTATACTACAGTCTCTGTTCACTTGGTTTGAGACCGGGACACCATAGAAGACCATACAAAAAACAGCCTAACACAAATATGTATGTGAAAAAAGAAACAGCAAAAGAAGTCCAGATAGACAAGCATGTAACCAATATACTTCAAACAAAACCGAACTCCAACTAGATTTGTACAAGAACAAAGTTCATGTGTATGTGCATTGTGGTCACTTTGCAAATGTGTGTTCACATCACACCGAGTCGACCGTTTGTAGTTTTGCTGTTCAATTAATCGTTTCGCTTTAGTTTCGGAAACTCTGCACAAATTTAACTCGGTTCAACTCGGTTTGTCTTGGTTTATAAACCCGGGTTAACACATCTCTAGATTGGATAGGCTTGATGCCGCTTTTTGCAACAGTCTTCTTTTCGTCATCATTAATGTCAATTTACCTTCACACTTAAGTAACATAGACATTTTTAAAAAACAACAAAAAAGTATACTGAAAAAACAAAAGTATCCTCATATTGTGTTTTCAAAAAACTTGTAGCTATTATGGCCTACCTGGTGTTAAATATGGCCTGGTAATGATTTTTGAGTTCAACCGCACCAAAACTCACATAAATTGGTGCTCGTTGGCTGTACAGTCTTCTTGTACCCACGTTGAACATACAAAACCTTGTACGCAAGCTGTCGCAATAGATGCAGGTGGCAAAGATCATGTGTTAAATATGGCCTAGTAGGCGATATTGCAGGCACATGGGATAGGCCAATGTTGTTTTTTAACTAATGCTAAATTTAAACACGCTTCATGAACTTGTTTTTTAACTTTGATTTGACAAAAAATAAGAGCACATTGAGTTCTATTTATTCTTAAAACTATATCATGAAATCAAAAAACAGTCACTGTGGAAACACTTATTCATACCAAGAAATTACAATGAAAACAGAAAAAAACACAATTATACTCCTATGTTACAAATTTCTCGCGCCAAGTCAACGACAATAGGTTCGGGCAGAACCGATTCTAATAAGTTTACTGTGAAATTAAGATTAACTCTGTGCTCTGTGTTTTTCCGCATTTAGGAAATATAATGGTGGGCCATATTACCCACATGGGCTATATTGCCTCTAAGCTCGGCGTTGGAGAACTGGATATTAGACCTGTGACACCTTGACATGGAATTCTCTATGTTGTTTTAATCAGTTGGTGAATTGTAGTCAGGTCTTTGACCATACTACGCTGTCATGTATGTTAAGATTGGACTTACGATCGCTGTTTACATCCACATGATTGTGGATGTTGTCAACTTGTTGCTCAACCGCTGGCCAGCGTTATTAGCAGCAGATTTTTTAGCAGTTTTATAAAGTTTGCAGTTTTTACAAAATTTGGGTTTAAGGGAAAAGGTGTTAATGTGGCGAGGCACAATGTAGCGAAGAACACAGTATTTATGCGTCGAATAAAGAAACTATTAACGTTTCTAATGTTTCCAATCCAAGTCCAGATTACCCATTGACAATTTACTAATTCGAGGCATATATAGATCCTTAGGAAAAATTTGTTAAAATGTCTACCACGAATATTGGCAAATAAAATTTGATAAATAATATGCATGAGGTCAACAATGAGATTCAGTCAGTTGAACAAAAAATATTTTCACATGAAATTTCACATTTGTTTGAAACTAAAAATAAGCTAATCAGCTTAGTAACGAAAATATTGCATCAATTTTGTAAGTACTTCAGGGGACTTCTGAAAGTAAAAACTTTTACAACTTCATTCCAACAAATCAAATGTTATGTTTAATGAATTCGATTCAGAATCATTTAAGTCAATAACTTTGTAAATGGCCTATGGCATCATCGCTCTAGCTTTACAGCTTTTTTAAATAAATAAATATATAAATAACTTTGTAAATATGTAAATATATAAATGATCATACTTTATAAATAAACATCTTCTATGACAGTAATTATTTATCACGAATAACAAATGGATAATGCCCACTGTTCTATGCCGACCCCCGAACAGCCAACTTTTTTAAGGCTTTTCCTAGACATTTATTACTCGTTGAGCATTGTCAGTGCCTCGAAAGAGGTCGGGTTGGTCGTACCGAGAACCGAACCCAGGCAGCTAGGTTCAGTTGCTTAGAAGTCGACGAACAGACCCACAGCCCCACGGTCACCGTAATGTATACTTAATCCAACTGTGTAAATGCGCTAAAATTAAAAAATCGGAAAAAGGAACAGCCGATTTAGCAGTTTTTCGTCCTTGCTTTACCAGGAACGTGGCGCCGTGGCGTAGTGGGTTAGTGCGTCGACTTTTACGCAAAGGGTGCCAGGTTCGATACCCGAATTTACCACCTTTCATATTTCAGGGCTCCACCTCTTTCGAGTCAATGACAACGCTCAAAGAATATTTCCAGTCTAGAAAAAGCTTCTCAAACTTGGCCGTTCGGAGTCGGCATTAAACTGTAGGTCCCTTCCACGCGTGAGAGAACAATAGCACGCACAACACGAGTGGTTGCTGAGAAGCTAGGCCCAGGTCCGTCCGGGTCTGTAGCGCCACCCATATTATTATTATTATTTACCAGGAAATAATCTGGTAACGCTGCCGCTGGTCTGAGCTCTATCAGTCATTCAAACGCCTGAAATGGCATTCTGTCTTAAATTTATTTGTAAATTGGAAGTCAAGACAAGCCGTCTTGCATGATAGACCACATCCTGAATAACATTTCAATTCACCAACATCGTAATGTTTCAGAATGTCACAAATCAAATTCAATTTTTCGGTATGGCAATGCTGGTAGGTTCTGTCAGCAGTGTGTTTGTTCACATTAATGTACTGTCTGGAATCAGAAGTCGGTTGAACACAAATGATTCCAACCACCCAGTTTAGAGGGCTAACTGCCAGTTCAATTGAATCAATTAAGTGGAGGAAATCAGTTTAATTGAATATTCAAAGTGAGCGAAGAGAATTAAATACTCGATAACTCCGGCAATGGACGGCAATAAAACGAAATGTGCTGAAATATCAGTTTCGTTTACAACTTTTACCTTTGAGATTGTTTGCATACTGTGCAGTGAAGAATGCAGATATTTATCGTTTGCCGATTTGTGTGATCATATAACTCTAGAGCACACTGTGTCTTCCGGGGATGGGGATGGAGATTCGCAAATTAGTGGAGATGGTGCATATACAACGGAAACTATGAGAGGGGATGCCTTGGCTGAAGAGGTTTTGTTTTTTCAAGTGAGTTGTCCTGAGATAATTTGAATTTCTTTCTGTTCTCTTAAGATGTCCGTTGTTGATGAAGATGAACTAAACAGTGAAGATGAGTGTGATGAACTCAGTACAAGTTCGACAGAAGTCTACGTAAGAGATTAAAATGAAAAAGAGAATAGTAACATTCATCTAACTCTTTTAGGAACCCCCAAATATTATTTTCTACACAGCAGAAGAAGTTGCGAGTGTAATCAGCCAACGAGACACTGTAATATTTCCGCAACATCTTCCTACGAACAACAATCATGCCGACAGCAAGAAGGTAAATGATTTATGCTTCCCATAGGGGTTCAACTCATGCAGTTTCATGACATTGACAGTGTAAAAAGGGAGACACACCCGACCGCCAGCATATTATTGAACTGCTTGAAATGTATCGCAAATGTATCGGCCTATGGCATACAAAAACTGCGGGCGGTACACCAAATTCGGTGAAAACTGCTATCCTCAAGCTGTTGGTAAGGAAATACAAAACCCGCTCGTCGGCGAATGAAATGCAAAGACTGTTGAAGCGTATGACGATGTGTTTCAACGCAGCATGGAAAACAAATGCTGGGAGGGATTATAGACCGTGGTACTACGACAGCATGGAGTTCCTGAAGTTTGCCGATAGTGCGGTGATACCAGAGAGAGTATGTTGGACGTTTGTTTGACTCACTTTGTTTATGCTGATTCTGTTCTTGTTGCTTTTAGGAATTTGTCGACTTTCAGTGCCCATTTTGTACGAATGATCAGGTGGATGCCTCCGGTCCACAGGAACTTTGGAAACACATAATTGAATATCATGAGAACTCTGACTATTTAGTGGATACAGGGGTAAGGGAATATATTGTTTCTGATTTGTTATCTTACATCCACTCGGTATCGATTCTGTCTTCCTTCTTGAGTTCGTTTATAAGCTTTCTCCATTGTTCAGACCTGGAAGTGGCATGAAGTAGTGATGTGACAAACAGAACCCAACTCGAGTTGCAACTCGGTTTCGAACAAAATTATTTGATTTATTGATTGTCAGACTGATTAGTAAACCCAACGCGGTTTGCTTGGTACCCTTTTAATTTAATTCACTCGCCATTAGTGTTGGGACTCAGAGCCTTTTGCTGATACCACGCTTAAATACAGTTCATGGCCAAGTTACACTCAAAACTTAAATTGATATTGATATGATATTCTGTGTTGCTCGTAAACATTTAAGTCAGGCTTAGCTGAGATACAGTTTTTTTTTTAAATGGAACCAACTTCACATCGATGTCAAATGTCAAATTCGTTATTTTTTATAGGTACAGTGACGGATATAAGAAAGTCTAAAATGCCAGAGAATTTTTTTCTTATAAGCGTTCAAGAAGGTTATTCTCGTGTCGGCTTTGGTTAAGAAACTGTTTGATCGAAAGATCATTATCATCATTATAAATATCGAATTTGACTTCCTTTCTAGAAGTAAAATGTGTTCTTAAAACTAATTCCAACAAATTTCAAATTGGAGTGGAAATTCATGCTGGTGATGGGCCAACTCGAGTTGGTGAACCGACTCAAGCGAGTTGAACAGAGTTGAACCGAGTGAAATTCATGTCAAACCGAGTTGCCGAAACGAATAATTGAACAGAAAATCTGCAAACTATTTCATTTGGAGTGAAGTGAATACACAAAATGATTTCGATTATAATTACTGTTGTATAAATCGAAATACTCTGTCCGGTTCAATACCCAGTTGGAGTTAGGTATTGTTTTATGTATATTGGTTGCTTGCTTGTCTACCTGCACTTCTCCCGCTGGGATGCCAGTACGTAACTTGAAACAATCGAGCATTGTTCATCGTCACTCCACTCTAAGTAAATTTCTGGCAGCATGTAACTTGACACGAGTTTCATTGTGACCAGAAAAGAAGTACTACAGATGTAGCCGACTTCACAGCTGATCCATCTACGAATTTGAACGCTTTTTGACAGATATTCATGAATTTTTGACGATTATACACACGAAATAACGTAAAAGCCGTCCTCTGATTTGTCAATTTGGTTTGAGAAAACGATATAAAAGCAATTGTAAAAAATTTTAAGGCGCAAGAGAGGTAGAATTGGGTTTTCTCTGTAGCACTTCATTTCTGATTGTGACTTGTATTGTGAAATAAATAAAATAGAGTGAAATGTCAAAATGATTATTGTATTAACAAATCGGAAGCAAGTGTGTTGGTACGAGTGCGATAACTTTGTCGCCTTGAATTGATAACGGTATTTTATACATATCTTGAAAAAGAAAAGCCTCTCAACTTCTCCGTTCGGAGGCGGTATAAAACTGAAGGTTCTTTCCAATCGTGAAAGAACAATAGCACGCACAACATGAGTGGTTGCAGTGAAGCTAGGCCCAGGTCCCCCTGGGACTACCGCGCCACCTATATTAATATATGATTTTGTAGAGGGGTTAAAAATCGACGCTAACTCCTAAACAGGGCAAGATGAACCCGCTACCCCTTCCATAGAAAAAAGGAAAATTTGTAACCCCTCTAAAAAATACCGTTAGCCATAATTGGCGCCAAATTTATCGATCTTACCCCAACCCAGCGTGTGTACACTTCAAACCGAGTCGAACCGTTTGCAGTTTTGTTGTTCAATTATTCGTTTCATTTTGGTATCGGCAACTCGGTTGGACATAAATTTAACTCGGTTCAACTTGTTTGACTCGGTTCATCAACTCGAGTTGACCCATCACTAGTGTCATTGCATATGAAACTAATAGCACTATCACTTGAAGAAAATCTTAGTGCGCCATCTATGATCGCCAAGAACTACTACATCAGTGAGTACGAGAAAATATTACGCTCTTTGTTCTCAAATATATGCGTAAGCACTCAGAGTGATAAAACAATTTCACTGTTGTTGAATACGAACACAAAGCGAGTTATTTCTTACTTTTCTACAAGGTGGTGTGCGCAGCGAGAATGCAGAGGCATCGTGACCAAACTGTTCTCACTGGTTTCGTTGGATGGACATTTGTTGCGTGTTGTTGTTGTTTTTTTTATTCGCGAAGGCAAAATGACTGGCACTTGGCATAGTCCTTCACACATTATTAGTGCTAAAATAATACAGTCGCCTCCGCTTAAACGAAACTTTCGGTTATATGCAACAAGAAATTTATCACGCTACAACAAAGTTGCCTATATCTGAACATCGATTTTTTTTAGTTACGACGTATTTTCTGCATTTTTTGTGTTGCAAATAAGCGGTGTCGACTGTATATGCAAAATCATCGACCAGAACATTCACCTGATGTCTGTACATCGCACTAGGAGTTGAACGTTTCTTGGGTGTGTGTGTGAGATGTGTGAGCTGTGTTTGATGGAGTCAAGTGTGCTGTGTTGAAAATGTGGGAATTTGGTTCAGGTTATTGCTGTCTGTTGTGACGAAGGGAGTAGTAACAGAAAGGCTTACAAATCAATGGGCGCAAACGAGAACAAGCAGTATTTTGATATTGTGTGGAAATGCGACTTATGAAGATTCTGGGCCTGAATCCTTGCTACACGAAGCAGATTTTTATGATCTTAAATGTGACGATGAATTCCACATTGAAGCCCCCTAAGAAGAAATCATTTTTTCCAATGGATGTTCAGAAGTGCGACAAAATGAACACTTGGCTGCATTAAATATGAAATTTTTAATGAAATTGAAATGTGACCGTGATGAAAACAGACAATCCATCTGTAGATTTATTTTAATTGGTTTAGTCACATTTTCGATTAAGAAACCAATAAAGATTTCAGTGTAGTTCGAAATTTAATCAACTGAGACCTGCACTCACTTGAGTTTATTCAAGAATTCTTCCATTTTTCGTTAAGTTTTAACAATGAATGTTATAAGTATTTATTTTGTTTATGTTTTATATTACTTGTTACTTAATAATTATTAAACAACAAAGACTACGCCTACGGGGGATACCTCATAAAAAAAAACGAGTTCAATATTCAACCTCTTTAGGTGACGTGGAAAAGAAAATAGTTAAATGCAGTCGTTACCTCTCAAGGCTATACTGGTGATCTTATAACAAGCGTTAAGAGAAATCGTTAAGTCATTCTATTGTGAAAACCCTCTACATCACACCTAACACACTTCAGCCACTTTCATTCATAGTTAGAATATTCCAATTTTCGTAATCTTCGGCTATACACTTTTACATCCCTCGTCCCCGTGGTCAACAGATTCACAGAAAGATGACACACATATCCACGCAATACATACAATTCTTCGCCAAGTTCTTCACTCAGCTCCATACACAACTTATGAATGAGAATGGGAAGACAAAATCGGTTTTTTGCTTTATTCTCACTCATAAGTCACTCAATATTTCATTTCTCTCTAATTCTCAGAGAGTAAGACAGGATGGCGCAGTTGGTAGGGTGCCTGCCCCTAGTTAGCAGGGTCCCCGGTTCGAATCCCAATGAAAGCAAAGTTAATACGCTTTTATCTGGTTTTCAAATCTGCTCCAGTCACCATTTACCGTTGGGTAGTCAATCAGTGGTAGTAGTCTGACTATGGGTATCACAATGGAGCAATATGGTCTAAGTGTGCTGGTGAATGCATTAGCAGCCCGCCTACCTAACCTAACCTAATTTAATTCTCAGAGAGTAACAAAATTGTTTTACTTGGGGGAACTACTAAAAAATGATGACGTCTGATGATAGTATTATAGGTTTCATATACAATGCTAGCATGAAACTCCAATTCGAAATTGTTGGAACTTGTTTTCGGAACACATTTTCCTTCTAAACAGAAGTCAATCCTCTATTTCCGACTAGTGATGATAATCTTTTTTATGACCTTAGAAAATTAATACTCAAAATTGTTCGAATGACTACTAATTCATTCGAATGATTGAGAACTGTAATTTTAATAATTTTTTTTAATTTAGTTATTTAGTAATTAGTTAGTAGTCATTCGAATGATTTTGAGAATCGATTATCACTCGAATAATCATGCAAATACGCCCATCTCAAGTGATCATTCGATTATTAAAATATAGCTGTGCTTTTTTGCAAGCGTATATACGCTTAATTTATAAGTGCATACAAAAACGGACCATCGGCGCTTAATAATTCATCATAAAATCTTGGCAGCACCGACGACATTTATGATATTTGCTAAGCAGTCAGGGGTGTAGTCGTGGAAGGTGATGGTTGATCTTTGATGGTCACAATCTTAGTTTTGTGACTGTGTAGCGTGACCATCACTTTAAAAGCAAAAACACGTAATAATTATAAAATAAAAAAATGTGCATCAAATGAAAAGAATCGTTTACGAAACCTAAACGGAATGTATTATAAAGACACTCTGGGTATACCAAAAATTGCATACTTATGGATGCCAAGACAATTAAAAATTATCTAATACATCAACCACACCTACAAATGCGTGAACAAAAGCGTTCAGAGGTTAATATCGTTTATCCGCATACAGCAACCTAAACAATGAATAAATACATTCAGGAATGAACACACAGAAAATAATGATTGGAAGCTTTGTTTTTATCCGAGCTTATTTCTTAAGCGGCGATAGATATGATGATTAACTTAAACGGACGGATATAGGATTCGTTGTTAGTGTATTTTACATGCAAATCGAAATTTAATCGTATATTCGCTTGCAAAAAAACACAGCTTATGTCACTATTTGTGACCAAGTAGAAATGTGCGTTGATTGATCCGCTGGGTGTCTAGGTTCAACTAGTGACACGAACACTGATCCGCAGTTTTCAGCTCCACTTCTCAGTCAATGCTCATGCCATTTTCAAACTCTTTCCGTTCGGAATCGATATAAAATTGTAGGCCCCCTCCACCAAAGAGGACCACACGTGTAGTTACAGTAGAAGCTATAACCACTCTCATCTTCCTTACTTATTCCAGACAAATATCATACCTCTACAATGGCCAACAGAACACATACTCTACTTCATCAACATCTACCGTGAAGAAGAAAGCCTGTGGAATATCAAGTGTCGCCAGTATCATAACCGCTCACTCAAGCACAAGGCTTATCAGACAATCGTTCACAAATTCAACAAGGTCCGGCCGAACGTCCTGAAAAACCGGGACTCTGTCAAGGACACGATCAAACACCTACGTGACTACTTCCGCCGCGTTGACAAAAAGTATCAAGTGTCCAGTTTGTTGGACAACATCGAGAACACCGAGTCCATTGAGAATTACAAGGTCTACGAGGAACTTCTTTTTCTAAAAAACGTGTACCTGCCCAAGCACATGTATTCCAAAGAAACCCACACCTGTGATCTGTGCGGGAAGACTTTCCGGCGGAAAACTCTCATCCACGAGCACTTCAAAAAGCAACACAAAGACGCAGCATTTAAATGCGACAAATGCCCAATGGTTTTCGGCTGTGGAGAGAAACTAGATTCCCATCGCAGCAGCCACGATGGAGGCGATGGCGAAGTGTACAACTGCCCCATCTGTCACTTGGATTACCCAAATTCAAATGATCTGGGGACGCATCTCTTCGATCATCTGCCCGATAAATTGCACGAGCAAGTGTGCGAAATTTGCGGGGCAAAGTTTGAGGAACGCCACAACCTGCTCAATCACATACGACGCCACAGCAACATTAAGAACTACGTTTGTGACGTCTGCCAGAAGGGATTTGTCACGTCGACTGAATTGAAGTCCCACGCAGTGGTGCATAGCAACGAAAAGCCATTTACTTGCGAGGTATGCGGACTTGGGTTCAAATACCAGAATCGTCTGAACGCTCATCGTCTCGTCCATGAAGAGCCGCGGTTCGAGTGCATGGATTGCGATGTCAAGTTCACCACAAAGAGACACCTGACTGAGCACGAACACGCACACGACTATATAGGTGTGCCTTTGGACAAGATTGTCTGTGAATTGTGCCATTGTCTATTTGGAAACCCCGACTCGTTGAAACGGCATAGAAGATTAGTGCACAACATCTGTAAGAGGAAGATAAGCGATTACTCGGAAGATGAAAACAGTCAATAGAAGCCAAATAAAGTTTAGAACAATATGTTTCAATTGTTGTTTGTTTTGTTCACTGTTTTTTAAGTGATTCGATAGATCCTTCTTCGGAACCAAGTACGCAATGGAAACTGATGGTGGACGGCGGAAGGATGTTGTGCAGTCCACGATAGGCGCTCAGTTGAAAATAATGTACGGAACGATTTATGTTCATCTTCATATATAAATGTTCATCTTCTGATCTGACCCGAAAGATCCACTATTGGAACTGCACGCACGAGATCTCCCGGGCACTCAATCCGCCGTAATCGACTCCAACTCATCTGGAACTTTGTCCGAGCGTCATAAGGCAAGTTTTTAGGCTTTGTCCAAGCACCTGGTCCTGGAACTGAATTGTGGTCGCCAACCTGATGGAATCCCATTCAAGGCACGACTCGGAAGTCGACATTCATACCACGTGACCAATCCGTCAAAGCGTAGTCCTTTCCGTTCGAAGAAGCAGCTGCTCAATATAGGGTTCCTCACGTACTGCCGCGTTTCTCATCGTATCTACTTCTTCTTCTTGTAGTGGCGCTACAGTCCGTGGTGAACCTAGGCCTCAGCCAACAAGGCTCTCTAGCTCCTGCCAGCTGCCTCAAATCTCGCAACCCCAATTTGGTTAAGGTCCTTCTACACTTTTGTGCGCTCTCGGTTTGTCCTCTATTACATTGTCTCTGGTCTCTGGTTCGGAATCGAAGACTCTTCCGACTGGAGCCAAGCCATCTTAGGCGTTGAATCCGTAGACTCCTGGCTGGACTCATGTCACTGTTCAGCCCCTATAGTTCGTGGTTGATTCTTCTTCTCCAAAAACCATCGACAAAAAAAATTACCAAAGATTGAACGCAGAACTTTCCTCTCGAAAAGGCAGAGAGCATCTTCATCTACTCTTGAGATTGCCCATGCTTCCGCGCCGTGGAGCACAACAGGGACAGGTTATATACTGTTAGCTTGGTCCTTCGAGAGAGGGCTATAATACTGCATTGCCTCTTGACCCAAAGAAGTAGCCATTGGCAAGAGAAATTCTGCGTTTAATCTTGTTACTGGGGGTATTAGAGTAGAGTTTACTTGAGAGTCAAGGTAGATGTCCTTTACTACCTAGAATGGCTGTCTATGGTGACGTTTTGGCCGTGTCGTCACTGATGTGCACGCGAGAATGGGATGGTAACGAGAATGAATCCGTCCTTCATTGCTCAGCTTCAAGAGAGGTGAATTTCGCTTAGAAGAGTCCAGGGAATAATTCGGCATCACCAATTTAAAAGCGGCCGGAAACGTGGCGACTGGACCCAATACCATATGTACATGCCCGCTCTTAACATCTTGACGAAGCTATTCTCGTTCAACTATTTCTAGAAATCAGTACTCACCACAGGACACTGGCCGATAGGGTATCACGCAAACACTTCTCTTAGCCGTAGCACAATGGGCTCTAATGAAGCCTAATAAACCCACTTTGCTTTGACTTGCCACCACTTTATTTATCGACCCCCTTTCCCACGGAATCTCCCACGAATAAATACTCCCCGAACTTCTTTACTGTTAGCAGTCTTCGTTTTATGAAGGCTTACGTTATAACCGTCTCCATAAATTAAGAAATTATTTGAGTACTAAGAACGCTTCTATGCCATGACGCGGGCAAACATGTTCAGCGTCTAATCTTGCAGATTGTACCTGAACCGCGGGCTCCCGCATCTGAACAAGAACAGGTCGCACAAAGGCCACAGATTCTTAATTGGTTTAACATTGTGACTCGTTGTTGATTGTGGGTTGGCGGGCGATGCCAATTTACGATTTCTCAATTTGTTGTCCGTCAGCAGTCGGTCGTATTTGTTGTTTATCAATCCCAAGGGGGCAAATGTTTTAATTGCCAAAGAGCTCTGGAGATGATGGGTAAACAATTGCGAATTGCTATCTCTAGACTTCTAGACGGACACACGACTGTTGGCTGGATGTCAACTTTGAATGACGTGAGTCTTATGTGAGAGTTGACTGAAGATGGCCTCTCTCTCTCTCTCTCTCTCATCCACTGCCTGTTGTACAAAGTGGCCAAATGAGAATAGAAATATAAAAGATAAATCTAGCTACTACCTCTATTCATGGTACTCTGTATAAAATAGCGCATCATTCAAATGTCCGCTTCGTCTTCGGTGCAATTTTTAATGATTCCGTCCAATATTTGCGCCGCGTGCTGGCATTTGCGTCTCGAATGTTGACCTCGAACTCATTCAAGGTAGTTGGATTATAAGCGTGGGCCATGAACTTGACGTAGATCCAGAGAAAATCATTGAGTGGTGTCAAGTCGCATGATCACTGTGGCCGATGGATGAACGCTCGCCATGAGATCACCCAGTCGACAAATTTCTCCTTCACAATGTCAAGCATCGTGTCGCTTTTTTGATGGTGTCGAGTTCTGGCATGAGTAACTTTGTCCCCTTCCTATTTTCACAGAAATATGGTTCAATGATGAAGACATGCAGAATCTTAGTGAATGTATTGACGTTTGGTCGAAGACTTTTTACTTATTGAAGATATTTTTAGTCAAAATCCGGATCTCCAGCCAACCTCTCCAGTTCCCAATTAGCCAACGCACGGCATTTTCTATGGTTTCCAGCTTCAATTCTTGCGTCAGAAAAATCTTAAACAGATGTGGGCCCAAATCCAACCGCCGGGTTGGCGATACCCCATTCAGCTGATGGGTGCCGAATTTACATTTCTTGGTCTTCTTCAATTCTGGCTGCGTTAGCGGCCACATTTAGGGATCAAGCGACGGTTCAGTTTTTATTAATTCACACCTAACTTAGCTTAGTGTTATTCGAGCTGAGCGTGTTCATCAGCTATATGAATGTTATTAAATGTACATTTTATATAACATATAAAACATACATATATACATTCGTGGGCACAATCTCAACAGGTAGGCGGTAAAGTTTCGATGCAGATTTGGGTTCCTTTGAATGAATATTTCTTCAAAGTCCTTAACAATATCCTGACCCCAAAATCCCAGCCATACCTCCTGTTACACTCAAACAAATCACAAGTATCTGTTCAGACCATCTGGCAACGCTACACCCGTCGAGGAGGGCTTGCGACAAAATAATTTTTTCCTCATTCTTCCACGGCTTTGACACATCACCAGCGTTGCCGGAAAATATTTTTTAAAGTGCCACCTCTGCTATTAAAAATTGCCACTTTAAGGTCCAAGGTGCCACAAACGGAAATATATTGAAAGAGTCATAAAAAATAAATTAGTAGATCTTCTTGAGACATTCCACATACTCCCCCCACTACATTTCGGTTTTCGACCACTTCACTCCGCAGTTCATCAAATTAACCCCATTACAAAGAACATAAAACCGAAATTTGAGGCTGGAAAAAGCACTGGTTTAATCCTTCTTGATGTTGAAAAAGCATTCGATACGGTGTGGAATGGAAGCTTACTACACAAAATTCACATCCTTAACTTTCCAATCCTTTTTAACTTGTCGTAATTTCATGGTCTCTGTGAATAATAGCCGATCACAAGTTTTCCCAGTTGAGGCAGGTGTACCTCAAGGATCAGTTCTTGCTCCAATCCTGTATAATATATTTACTCTTGACTTTCCATTATCCAACATTTATGAAGCTGCAACCTTTGCGGACAATACATGCATCTTTGCGTCAGATACGTTGGGTTGCAACATTGTGACGAATTTGCAATCTGGTGCAAATGATGTAGACACATATCTTAATAAATGGAAAATTAAATTAAATGCTTCAAAGACTCAGGCTTTTTACTAAAAACATAAAAGCCTGAAACGAAACAAACTGAAACGAAACAATGACAGCTAACGAATTTTCAAAATTCCTTTTAAATTCATTCGATTCGTAGTGTGGCCAACTGACATATCTGAGCAAGCCAACTAAATTTGTAACTCTTCTTGATATATTAAATTGAATAAATAAAAATCGAAGTTAACAAATAGGGGGTTTCTTTGTTTAACAACAAAATTTCCAAATTTATAATTTGAGGCCAAAGAAAATGTCAAGAAAGTCTAAAGACGGAACGGCGTCGAAAGATCCAGAAACCAATATTTGCGCCATGTGCAATAATCCAGACACAGACGAAATGGTAGCATCCGATCAATGTGACGCCTGGTATAATTTTAATTGTGTCAATGTAACCGCATCCATTTGAAAAGAAGTCTGAAATTGTGCAAAATGTAGCACAATGGTTTTACCCAACGCTTGAATCCAAACCAAGCCGGCTGCTGTAACACTCAGTTCAGCCAAGTCACAGCGTTCAAAACGCACTAGAGTTGAACTCTTGTTACTTGAAGAACGCAGAGCGATACAGGAGAGAAGGGATGCAGAATATCTTCGAAAGAAGTTTGAACTTCTGATGCAGGAGGAAGAAGACCAAGATTCGCCAAAAGCAGATGAACAGGAGGATATACAGAATCGTATAGGACAATGGCTAGAAAACGAACATGAATTTACAACTGGACCGCACCGAAACAACGCAGACACAAATGCAAACTTCCCCGCACCTCAGGCAAGTAAAAAACAAATGTCTTCAATCGAACCACCTATATGCTCAAAAATTCCACCGTCAGAAATACATAAATTCGTATCCCTCACCTCAAATCAACAATATTTTAATAAAAACTTTAGTAGCAATCAAAACTTTATACCTAAACAAGAAGTGCAGATTCCGAACACACAACAACGAACGTTGGGAGGCTGTTCAACGACATCACTTGTGCCGAATGTGTCTAAAATCCCAACGCAGAACTCAATGTAGAAGTAGTAATGCGGATGTACATACAGACACCATTCACTCTTTCACAACATTAAAAGTAAACAAGCTACTAAAGAACAGTCTACTAACACCATGACTATTGGATCAGGCCTAAACGAAGATTCTTCCAAAAGTGCATTCACTTATCACAGCTGCAATAAACATGGCTATAATGGAAGTGAAATACTTTTAAGATATATCCCAATAAATCTATACAATCAAAACAAAATGGTGCGAGCATATGCATTTCTTGATGATGGTTCATCACTTACGATGATGGGAGAATCATTAGCAGATGAGCTGAATTTAACCGGAAAATTAGAACCACTATGTCTCAAATGGACTAGAAGTACACACCGCGAGGAGAGTGGAATCCGGAATAGAGAGTACACACCTCAAGCTTCTCATGACCAAGCTCGTACAGTAATATCTCTGAATCTTCCTAGACAAAGTGTGGACGCGGCAGAACTTGCTTTACATTATCCTCATCTGCGAAGCATACCAATCTCGTCATACCACCATGCAGTTCCCCAATCGCTGATCGGACTAGACAACCTGAAGTTGAGATATTAAGATGAATATAGAAAATAAGCTCACTATTTTTAAAACAATTTTTCAACACATCATGTTTTATGGCTCCCCTGTATGGGGCCATTGTGCAAAGACCCACATAAGGAAATTACAAATCGCACAGAATAAGCTCTTAAAAATGATGCTTAACTTACCGTGGCATTTTTCGACTGATGAGCTTCATAAGATCCATAAGAAAGGAGACCCCTTTGACTGCGCCAACTATAGAGGGATAAGTCTCCTGAACATCGCCTACAAGATCTTCTCTGCCGTTTTGTGTACTCACCTGAAGCCGTTTATAAATAACCTGATAGGTCCATATCAGTGTGGCTTCAGGCCAGGGAAGTCCACCATCGCGCTGTCATGTGATTTCTTTAACATCATCCTGGAGAAGATCATGCAAGACTCACACGCCAACACTAGAGACACGATATTCCAGAAGTCCGTACAACTGCTAGCATACGCGGATGACATTGACGTGATTGGCAGAACACAGCGAGCCGTCAATGAGGCGTTTGCTGGAAGCGGCTAAAATGGGTCTAGCGATGAATGGGGGCAAAACGAAGTATATCCTGTCATCAAGAAAGGACACACAACATCGACGACTTGGACCGAGCGTCACAATGGGCAGCTACAACTTCGAGGTAGTCAAGGACTTCGCTACCTCGGCTCCGCAGTGAACAGTACAAACAACATCAGTACCGAGATCAAACGCAGAGTAACTCTTCCATGGAACCTAGGCAAAAGTTTGTAAATATAACCAAATTGGTCGAAGTTGATCTTCCACTCACAAAGCCATGATGAAGTTATTCGAACGACATAAATTGTCTTACAATCAATCTGACAATTACTTGATTTCAAGTGTATATAATGATGCATAATACGCCTTTATTTATATTTTATTAATTTATTTATTTAATTATTTATTTAACAACATATGTATATACCCACCTTTTTTGTTATTTATTTATTAACTTTTTTATTTGTTGATCTGTTTATTTATTTATTTATTTATTTATTTATTGAGCAACTTATTTATTTAATTCATTAATAATTTATTTATTTTATTAAAAATGTATATATTTATTTTACTAAGTGTATAACCTGAAATCAATGAAGAACAGCACCACCTTCCTAAGTCCATTTTTTATCGTATTCATATATTTATGTATTTTTTTACTGTAGGAGGTTTTTGTTATCAGGTTTTTCTCTGCCATAAATAATTAATTTTTATGTAGATTGTTAACAAATATATAAATTGTCAGTAGCAAGGTTATTTAACCAAATCTCTGTAAATTGTGCAATAGCGGTGACAATGTAAAACTAAAAACTCATACTGTATTATTAAATAAAATAGTAAATAGTCTGGGTGGAGACGCACGGCTTTTTAAGGTCATCCAATCATATAGATGTCAACATTAGATGCACGACCTTCCGGAAGTCAAATATAAAAACCTACAATTCCGCGAGTGCCTCATTTATAGAAGCGAAGGTAAGAGAAACACAAGACTGCGCGAATACGCTGCACTTCTTCTTCTTCTTCTTCATTTGGCGCTACAGTCCGGGGTGGACCTGGGCCTCAACCAACAAGCCTCTCCAGCTAGCACGGTCTCTGGCTAGCTGTCTCCAGTGTCGCACGCCAAGTTGGTTGAGGTCCTTCTCCACCTGGGTACGCCACCTTAAACGCGAGCGTCCTCTGTTGCGTTGTCCCACGGGTTCGGAGTCGAAGACTCTTCGGGCCGTGAGTTGTCCATACGCTCTACATGGCCTAGCCATCTTAGGCGTTGGATCAGAAGACGCCTGTCGCTGAACAGCCCGTACAATTGGTGGTTGAATCTTCTCCTCCAGAAACCGTCAACACAAACAGGACCAGGAAGACCAAGGACTTCCTCATCCGCTTTTGAGACTGTCCATGCCTCCGCGCCGTACAGCAGGACAGGGATGATCAAGGTCTTGTATGAAGTCAGCTTGGTCCTTCGAGAGATGGCTCTACTACTCAATTGCCTCTTGAGCCCATAGAAACAGCGGTTGGCAAGAGTTACTCTGCGTTTGATCTCGGTACTGATGTTATTTGTACTGTTCACTGCGGAGCCGAGGTAGACGAAGTCCTTGACTACCTCGAAGTTATAGCTGCCCCTTGTGACCCTCGGTTCAAGACGTCGATGTTGTGTGTCCTTTCTTGATGACAGCATATACTTCGTTTTGCCCTCATTCACCGCTAGACCCATTTTAGCCAGCAAACGCCTCATTGACGGCTCGCTGTGTTCTGCCAATCACGTCAATGTCATCCGCGTATGCTAGCAGTTGTACGGACTTCTGGAAGATCGTGTCTCTAGTGTTGGCGTGTGAGTCTTGCATGATCTTCTCCAGGATGATGTTAAAGAAATCACATGACAACGCGTCGCCTTGTCTAAAACCTTTTTTGACATTGAAGGTCAAGGTGAGTTCGTTACCGACCTTGATGGAGCAGCAAGAATTCTCCATCGTCATCCTGCACAACCTGACGAGTTTGGCAGGAATGTCAAAACTAGACAGGGCGTTGTATAGCTCGTCCCTATGCACGCTGTCTTATGCGGCCTTGAAATCGACAAAAAGGTGGTGGGTGTCGATTTGCATTTCTTGGTTTTTTTTCCAGGATCTGCAGCAATGTGAAGATTTGGTCAATAGTGGACTTCCCCGGCCTGAAACCGCACTTATAAGGATCTATCAGGTTACTTATAAACGGCTTCAGGCGAGTATACAAAACGGCAGAGAAGATCTTGTAGGCGATGTTCAGGAGACTTATAACTCTATAGTTGGCGCAGTCAAAGGGGTCTCCTTTCTTATGGATCGGGCAAACGATACTGAGATTCCACTCATTGGGCATGCTCTCCTCCGACCATATCTTACAGATGAGTTGGTGCATGCGCCCAACCAGATCATCTCCAGCTGTTTTAAAGATTTCAGCAGACAGTCCGTCCGCACCGGCAGCTTTGTTAGACTTCAGTCTTGATATTGCTATTTTGACCTCGTCTAAGTCGGGGGGACGGAATTCTCGTCGACCATCGTCACTTGCGTTAAGTGGAACATTCTGCCTGACAGCGGTATTGGTGTCATCTTCGCCGTTAAGCAGGCTGCAGAAATGTTTCTTCCAAATTCTCAGTATCGACTGCGACTCTACTACTAGTTGTCCATTCTCGTCCCGGCAGACTTCTGTCCGAACCTAATATCCACTGGATAACTGTTTCATCCTCTGGTCAAACTTTCGGTCATCGTTCCTACCGTAGCACCTCTCCATCTCCTCGATCGCGCGCTTCTCGTGCTCCTTCTTCTTTCTCCTGAGAAGCCGGTTCTCATCCCTTCGTCTCTGTTCGTAGAGCTCACGAACAGCTCTCGTCGTTCGTTGCAGCGTTGCTTTGTAGGCTTCCAGCTTCGCTGCATGTGCCAGCCTACACTCGTTGTCAAACCATGGGTTTTTTTTCTAGGTGGTGCCGTAAAACCCAACACATCAGTGGCAGCATCTTTGATGGCTTCTTGCCAACGCCTCCAATCTTCTTCGATTGTTTGCGCAGGTGGCGACGAACTTAGAGAGAGATTCCGGGAGACTCGATCGGCAAAGATCCTAGCAGTCCGTTGCGATTGTAGCTTTCCGACATCAAACCGTGGTGTCCTTTCTCGACTCCGTTGATCTCTTGATATCCGAGTTCTTACCTTGGCTACAACAAGGAAATGGTCCGAGTCGATGTTGGCTCCTCGGAACGTTCGGACTTCAAGAATGCTGGAGGAGTGTCTGACGTCGATCGCAACATGATCAATCTGGTTGACGGTTGATTGATCGGGGGACCGCCAGGTCCCTTTATGGATGTTGAGGTGTGGGAACCGCGTGCTAGCTATAGAGAGATTACGTCCCGTGACAAAGTCCACCAGCCTGAGTCCGTTATCGGATGTAGTGTCGTGCAGGCTGTGTTTCCCGATGACTTTGGCAAAGATATCTTCCTTACCCAGCTTTTCATTGAAATCTCCTAGAACGATTTTGGTGTCGAAGCTGGGGCACTGATCGTAGGTCCTTTCTAGGAGATCATAGAAGTCATCCTTGCTGTTGTCATCTTTGCCCTCTGTCGGGGCGTGGGCGCAAATCAGGCTGATGTTCCCGAATTTAGCCTTGATGCGGATTGTTATGAGGCGTTCGCTTTTACAGACAAGGCTTAAGTCTTGCCTCGAACAACAAATCTACATCCAAATAAGCGCCTCTCCCTGTTGCAATCACCGTAGTAGATGTCGCAGTTTCTCATCCTCTTCTTGCACGGCCCATTCCACCGCACTTCCTGGATTGCAGTGATGTCTGCTTTGTAGCAGTCCAGGGCCTCCGCGAGTTCTTCGGCTGCACGTGGTCTGTTAAGGAACCTAACATTCCACGTGCATAACCGAAAATCGTTGTCCTTGTAACGTTTGCTGGGGTCGTCAACATTAATTCCGTCCGTATCCGAGGCAGTTGGTTGTCTCTGAACTATAATATTTTTACGTGGTGAGGGAGTTAACCCCACGCACAACCCCCAACTGGGAGGCCAGGCCCTATGCTTTAACCCTCGGGCGGAGGGTCCGGGTTTATCCGGAGTCGGTAACCTCGCTGAGGCTGTGAGCGCCGCCGTTGTCCCTAAAACTATAGGGATCTTCCGCCGCCATCTCAATTCAAAGGCCCCGACCTGGCCTTGAAAGAAACCTTCTAGACCTGTGCTCCGAAAATGTCGAGGTAGCTATAGAAGGACTGCGCACCAGGTAACTCCGTCTGACTGGAGTTTCGGATGCCGCCGTTGGCCAGACAGTTTCCAGCTCTGGCCAACGGCGGCATCCGAAGGAATACGCTGCACTAAACTTAAAAAATCCGCAATTTCTCGAGTGCCTAATTAACTGCTCGCATATATCGAGGGCATTATCGGAAGAAGACAAAGGGCTTCGGAAGGACGAATGCTAATACCACAAAATCCACGTACAATGACGACCAAAGATGGCGATCCAACGCCTTGAGTTTTTTTGCACTTAAGTTCATGCAACTAAGTTCATGAAGTATTGGACAATCAATCACACTTTCCAAAGTGCGAAGCTGATCTAAATCATCTTGTTGCTCGCCCAGAGTAGCACACAGCCATGACAGTAAAGTTGTCTTTAGCTAGATGACGCATTATCAATTATCTCAAGCCATTCTGTGGATTTGGTCCATGCGCAACCTCCACGAAGCTCTCGCTAGGACGCCGCTTCTCCAGGTTGAAGACGGCTGTTAGTCTCAGGGGTTTTGACCTTCCGTGCTGTTAGAATACAGCATCTAACGGAGTTTCGCCATCTAGTGGTATGCAGCATGACTTTCTTAAGTAAACTTACTACTTCTCCTCAACGAGCCGTATTCCATAAGAAAGCTGAGTTCTGCAGACCTAATCTCGACCTGGCTGGTCAACATCTTTCAAGGATGTTTAGATCTTGGCCACGTACCCATAATTTGGACTGTCGTCCTCATACTCAAGACTGGGAAATGCTCACATGTCAATCCAAAGGATCTAAGGCCTATAAGCCTATCTTCCCTTCTTCTGAAGACACTGGAATTGATCGACATATTCGCCGGATGCATAGTTACAGGCAAACTTTCGAACTTTCGATGTGGAAACAGCCCTGCACTCGCTTGTTGGCACTATAGAAAAATCCGTCGATTTCAAGGAATTTGCTCTCACTACCTTTGTCGATATCGAAGGAACCTTCAATAACGTAGAGCCCCACGCAATAACCTCAGCACTCAACAGACTCCGGATCGAAAAGCCTATAGTGACTTTCATCCACCGGCTTCTCAATAACAGAGTGATAAGCTCGGAGCTTGGTGATACCACGATCCGCAAATTTGAGAACAGAGGCACACCGCAGGGTGGTGTATTCTCCCCTCTACTCTGAATCATAGTGGTCAACGAACTGCTTGTGAAACTTGAGGTGACTGAGTGTAAGGTCATTGCGTATGCAGATGATATTGCCATCGCAGTATCTGGGAAATATGTATCCACGATCAGGAATATTATGTAATCCGCCCTATCCAAGCTAGTGAAATGGACTAGCGAATGCGGCCTAGGTTTCAGTCCGCAAGAAACAGATCTATTCCTCTTTATTAGTAATTATAAAATCCCCAACTTTGACCCTCTCACACTATGCGGGACCCCTTAGTGCTAAGTGACAGCGCTAAATTCTTAGGTCTTAGAAATTAGAAGTTAAGCTGGAAGCTAAATATGCAGGCACGTGTCAAGAAGGCCTCCACGGCTGTTTACTGCTGGGCCAATGGGTGCAAATGGGGACTGCAACTCCGAATGGTCCACTGGCTATTTACATAAGTAGTCAGACCCAACCGCTGTATGGTGTTGTAATTTGGTGGACGACACTCGATTAGAAAATCAACATCAGCCTGGATGGCTTGCGTATGCATTAGCGGAACGCAAAGGACTACCGCTTTCGAAGTACAAAATATACTCCTCAACCTGGCACCGATAGAACAAATTGGCAGAAAGACAGCAGCTAGTACGGCGAATAGATTAAGATCGCTGAGCAGCTGGAAAGAACTGCAGTCTGGACATGTAACGATCCTACACACGTATGCCTCTACACCCATAAACACAGACTTCACTCTACCTAAACTCCTCTTCGAGAAGAATTTCTCAACCAGCTCACCGCCCAGATATTACAGGGAGTCTGAACACCAACCGCTGGAAGGTCCACTGCGAGGCTTCACAGATGGATCGAAGATGGATACAGGTGTAGGTGCTGGTGTCTATTCCAAGGATTTAAATTTCCAGCTATCTTTTCGACTACCTAATCACTGTAGCGTCTTTCAGGCTGAAACTATAGCGGTTAAGGAAGCCCTGTCCTGACTAAAAAACAATGTTATAACGCGCACAGATATCGTCATCTATACTGATAGCCAGGCAGCGATCAAATCTCTGGATTCAGTCACCTTTAATTCCAAGACTTCCTTAATTGCCGCTTATCTCTTAACGAGATGGCCAAGTATTTTAACATCCAACTTATGTGGGTGTCGGGACACTGTGAGATTCCAAAGAATTGCGAAGCGGATAAACTCTCTAGATAGGGCACAAACTCTGTGCTCTTTCCGGGTGGAGACCCACCCTCCATGCCTATCTCTACCATAAGACATCTGCTAAAGCTTGAAAGGCTTGCTCAAACAAACTGCGTATGGATATCTGGCACAGGAAGCCTCATTAGAAAACAACTATGGCCTATGATCGATCCCAAGCGATGGCTTAGCTTGATCAGATTAAGCTGGCCAAACGGCAGATCTCTTATTGGCGTTTTAACAGAGCATCGTGCCATCGGAACTCATGCTTCTAGGCTAGGTCTTCCCTATAATGATTTCTGTAGAAGCTGCATGGAAGAGGATGAGGAAGAAACCATCGAGCACTTGCTATGTAGCTGCAGTGCTCTCTCATCCCGTAAATTCAAACTTCTGGGGGCCCTTTTCTTTGTTAATCTGGCTGAGCTGAGTAGCATCAGAATCTGCCCTCTTCTTCGCTTTATCAAAAGCAAAAATTTGTTTGCGGTACCTGATTCGGATTCAGCATCACCCTGTAGCTCAACGAAGGCTTGACAGCAGATCGAGTGTTTGATATTTTTTGATCTCTCAATGACAGATGGTTTTTTGATAACCTTGATTTGTACCTTTCTCCCTTTTTTTGGTTATGTCTCACGCGCGAAATAAATTTGTGAATTCCCTGAAGTAATTATTTATTTTGTTTTAATAACGAATCCTTTACGAAACATTTTTTGGTGCCTCCTGTGAGGAAATTTGATATATTTGGTGCAATGGCAGAATTAATTCTCCGGCAGTCGGCGGTAACCGCCGTCAAACGTATCACCGAGCGCGTGCGTGGGGCAAACTTGGAGCAGTCCAACGACTCGCAACTTGAGCAGGAATTAAGCTCAGTGACAGCACATTATTCCCGCTTCGTGAAGAACCACGAGATATTGGTTGGCCGTGCGGAAGCAAGTGAACTCGATGCCCACGACCAACTTTGGGCTGAGGTAGAAAAGGATTACAACGAGGCTTGTGCCGTTCTGAGGGGAAGATTGCGACATTTAGAGCAGCAAGCCAAGGTAACCCCGGACCGTGGAACAGTAGAACCCAGTACATCAACCCCGCAGAACTTCGACCTCAAATTGGATCCCATGGTCATTCCGTCATTTGATGGGGCCATACACAATTGGTTGGGATTCAAAGACGCCTTCCAAACCTTGGTCCATGACCAAGAGTACCCGGAGGCATATAAGCTAAGTAAGCTTCGTCAGGCGGTCAGCACAACTGAAGTGCCCCTCATGGGCGGATTGTATTCAGGCGGTTACAAAGAAGTATGGGAAGCATTGAAGGAGCGATTCGATAACCCGAAGCTGCTAGCTGAAATACATGTTGCACGCTTCCTAAACATCAAGCCAGCATCAGAGGAAACCTCCAAAAATCTTCTCACCATTGTGGATACAGTGCACGAATCACTAAGAGCATTGCGTGTCATGAAGTTACCGGTTGATAGTTGGGACGCACTGGCTGTACCGATTGTTATTGGCAAACTTCCAGTTTCTATTCAGCGGGAATGGTGCCTCAGTTGTTCTTCCAATAAAATCCCTCGTTTAGCAGGGCTTCTCAAATTTTTGGAAAAACGCGCTCATAGTCTCGCTACTCAGCTCGTAAAAGTCTCGAATCGCAATGAATCGCAGTCATCACGCCAGCAGCAGAAGATTTCATTAAAATCCTATGCCATCACAGTTGAGGACGGAAAATGTGTTCACTGTCAAGGACCTCATCGGATTTCTCGATGTCAACTGTTATTGGATATGACACCAGAGAAGCGGTTCGAGACACTGAAGAATAGTCGGCTCTGTTTTAATAGCTTGAAACCGGGACATTCGTCGGAACAGTGCCCATCTGGTGGCTGCAGACAGTGTGGCCGCAAGCACAACACATTATTTTGTCGAGGGTCGCAGTTGCACCTCCCCCCCCGCATCAACATCTACAATTGGATTATCAGAAAACCACCATGTCGTTCAAACTCATGGGTCGTTAAGAGGGAAGTCGTCATCTTTATGACTATCGTCTTCGAACAGCCGTACTCAAATAATAAATGTTGTTTTGCTTGCAACCGCAAGAGCTTTTGTATATGGTGATAACTCGGAACAGCGCCTTGCTCGTATCCTCTGCGATCCTGGATCGCAGGTAAGTTTGGTGTCAGATAATTTTGCTCATCTTTTGAATCTGCGCAGGACTCCATACGAAGTCGCAGTGGAAGGCGTTGGGGCCTTCGCGAACACTCATACAAGGGGGATCGTACATCTAAAACTCTAATCATCCTACTCCTCCTTTGTATTACTGGTCAACGCCCTGGTAATTCCGTCAATAACCTCAACTCTACCAACGGTGCATATTGACGTGAACCAGTGGCATCATTTGTTTGGTCTTCAGTTAGCCGATCCACATTTTGGCACTCCCGGTCGGATTGATGTTCTTCTTGGTTCAGATGTGTGGGGTCAAATTCTCATGGATGTTTAAATCGGTGGCAACCAGGATGAACCTCATGCGCAACGAACAGACCTGGGTTGGGTTATATTCGGACCCGCGTCTACAAAACCTACGACACCAATGCAACAACACTGATTCCACGCGCAGGTGAGTGGTGATGACATTCGGCTGGAAGAGCTTGTACAGAGCTTTTGGAACTTGGAAGAGGTACCTACTCAAGTTCAGCAAGTTGTTGACAATGAGAGTGAGCGCATATTTTCCTCCACACACTCTCGGACTGCGGATGGCCGTTATGTAGTGCACATACCGTTTCGGCGAGATGCCCCACTACTTGGAGATTCGTATCAATTGGCATTACGTCAATTCCAACATCTGGAGCGACGTTTCGCAGACAACCCGGAGCTTAGTAAGAAGTATGTAGCTTTCCTACGTGAATATGCAGCGCTTGGCCACATGGAGAAGGTTGATCAAGCAAATTATCACACCCAGTGCTACTACATTCCCCATCACGCCGTTACGGAAAAGTTCAGAGTTGTTTTTAACGCCTCTGCGAAGACTACTTCAGGCGTTTCATTGAACGACATTCAGTTAGCAGGCCCTACGATTCAAGACTCCTTGTTCAATATCATACTGCGTTTCCGTCGCTTTCGCATTGCGCTCACAGCCGATGTTGAAAAAATGTTCCGCAAAGTACTGGTGGCACCCCAACACCGGGACTACCAGCGAATCATTTGGAGAGAGCGGCCTACTGATCCCATTGGCATCTACAGGTTAACAACAGTAACATATGGCATGTCCTCCAGTCCACACAATGCAATACGGTCGCTTAATCAATGTGCAGCTGATAACTATGGAGAAGTGGTTCCTGAAGAGCAGGCCGTCTCGGCGCGAGAGACTATACTCAGCTCGTTTTATGTAGACGATTTTTTGACAAGCTGCAACACGGTGACCGAGGCAATATTGTTAGCTACGAACGTGGACAAAATCCTCCGAGCTGGTCACTTTCAATTGAGGAAATGGCACTGCAGCTCTCAAGAAGTCGTGACCCATCTTACCAGTGAAGATATGTCGACTTCAAACCGTGTCATCAATACACCTACAACGTCCGTTCTTGGGTTGCGCTGGGACCCAGTCGCAGATGAGTTTTTGTTTGAGGTTACACTTGTTCCAGATCCGAAAGTCCCAACAAAGCGGCGTGTTCTGAGTGAAGTAGTCAAATTATTTGATCCCACTGGGTGGCTGGCTCCTGTGGTGTTAACTGCAAAGATCTTTCTTCAAACACTTTGGTCAAAGGGTGTCACATGGGATGCCTCCCTACCGAACGAGCTCTGTGCAAAGTTTCGTACATATCGCAATGGAATTTGATGCGTTGAACCCACAGGATATCTATTTCACTAGGAAAATATACCACTTAAACAATTGTGATATATATCTTGGGTTAATTCTGTCAAGTATCTAGGCGTTAACATTCCGATAACATATCACAAATACACTTAACAAAATAAACATAGTAACTATAATAATGTACCCACTTATCTGCAGGAAATCACCCCTAAGGTCCGATTTTTCAATAGTCAGATAAACAGTCAGATAGGAGTTAACTATCAGTTAAGACATAAAGTCAATAGTCGTTTAGCAGCTATTCGAAGAATATATCATCTAACTGTCCAATAAAGTTATCTGTCCGATTCAGAGGCAGATCAAATGTAATTCTCCAGTTAACACGTTGACTGCCAACTACGACATAACTCGTAGATTGCGTTCTTTGCTAGGACGCCGACTACGAGTTATCTCGTACTGTGTTAACTTGCCATTTTCGCGCAGCTACGATTGAACTCGTAGCATATCAGTACTAATATGGATAGATGGCTTCTGGGAAGAGAACAAAAAATCGAGGCTGGCTACATGAACAGAAATTTTATTAATAAATAAAAAGAAAATATAATTATAAAAAATTTATTAAAAATCAAGAAGTAAAAGAATATTTTTATTGTTTGTGAAACTTTTTAAAACAATCTTCCACACAAAGGGCTGGCTTCTATTCACAGGCCGGACAAAAATAACGCGTTTCCCGGCGTTTTTTTTGCTTAGGTACATATACGACATGGCTTTGTCGGACGTTGTTTTTTTTCCGGTAGGTGGCAGACTCTCTAAATAATGAAGCTCTTGCAATCTCATCTTTTTCGAAACTGATTGAATCTCTTCTCCAATCAACGCGACGACGAATTCTTCTCTAAACTTTATCGGTTTTATTTTAGAATATGTTACTTTTTGAAAAATTTTGTGCGCATTGTGTGTATATAAACCTTTTTAGGCCATCTAATAGTCTTTCTTAGAGCATTTGATCTGATCGGTCAATTCCAGACATTCCCTTATTGTAATCTCGAATTATATTCGGTTTCATAGAAAGTTTTCCATTGCAATTGGACACCTCTACCATTTCAACATTATGCATGTTTGAAATGGTAAGGACATCTCGTTTGTCCTTCCATTTGCACACAGTAACAGGTCCACTCTCCTTTTTTGAGTTTACGATCTACCACATCTCTGGGGTGTTCCTCTCTGTTATTTCGTAGAGTTCCACACACGTAAGTTTTTCTTGTATTTATTAATTTAGTTAGAGTAAAAGAATTATAAAAATTGTCCATATAAAGTGTGTATCCCTTATCGAGTGTCGAGTCCTCGAGTAAATGTAACACAACACCAGTAGTGTGACCGAAATTATGGTAAGTTTCCATTCCACATGGTTCGTACAGTTTGACACCGTATTTGTGTTTTTTATTTTTTATGTACTGGCGGAAATGCAATCTACCACGCCACAGCATCATGGATTCGTCAATACAAATATTTTTATCTGGTACATAGTTTTCACGCATAATATTGTTGAAATGAGTTAGAATTGGTCTCACCTTGTATAACCTGTCGGCAGATGGTATTGTGTTATCAACCAAATGAAAATAACGAAGTAACAACTGGAATCGATTTCGACTCATATTTGAGCGCCAAAAAATTACATTATATAGCTTGCTTGTGCTCCGGTAATGTTCAATTGATGGGAAAGAACAAGGCTCCATTTGTAACAAAAGTCCAATAAACAATTTCATCTCTGCAGCACTGACGTCTGCCCACTTTGACACCCTGTTAGATTTTTTTTTATTACTGTGCGTTTTGCAATTTCTTGCGGAGCATATAAATTAGTTTGTTCGACCAGTAATACAAGAAACTCTTCCGAAAAAAATAAGTCCACCAGCGTTTGCACTGTACAATTTGACGTATCCAATTTCAAACCAACATTTTCTTGTAAAATAAATTTTGTTGAATTTCTGTTGACAAATTATCATTCGTATTTGATGTTGTTGCTTGGGAGTCATTATCATCGGGATCGGGAACAACTTCATCTTCAGGTTCAGAGACGACTTCATCGTCACTATCACCTGAATTCTCAGAAGATGCATAATCGCTACTGTCGTTACCATCCTCGCCGAAAATCTCGTCAAATTCTGAATCACTTCGATTAGCGTAGTACTCAAGTTCATTTTCAGTCAGTGGTCTTTTCTTATGCATATTGGTTTCTTGATAATTTAATTATAACAATAATTATAAAACAACACATTCCAGAAAGACGTAAATGTGAAGCACTCGACAATATCTGATATACTACTGACAAACATGGACGCATATATCTGATTCACCTTTAACGAAGCGACAGGTCTAAACGTGTCTGTGTACGACTGAACTCGTAGTTGGCTTCCGCGAAGAGATTTCTGTTACATAAGCCAACTGCGAGATAGTTCGTAAGGCCTTTTAAAAAAAAAACATTTTCTATGCTTTTTGATGATTACTATGTAATATAGTTAGAGTTTTTAATAATATAAAATGATTAAATGAAATTGGCTTTTTAGACCGGAATTCTGAAAATTGCCGTGGCAGTCAACGTGTTAAAGTAAGCGAACTGTCAAATTTAAAAAGTTTGTTCGAAGCAAAACCAAATATTTGGTGTTACATAAATACATTATTTTTTGAAGTCCCGCATTTTAAAATTGTTTTCCTACTGCCTTCTCTTTTCTTCGTTGTGAAGATGAAGAATTCCTTGTTGCTTCTCCGCCACCTGTTTTATACAGTTCTGTTTTCTTTTTTATATTTTTTTTAATGCTCTCATATTTGAGTTTTAAATTTGTTGAAAACTGTTAAATAAATCTGCAATTTCAGTCTACACAGCTTCTTTGTCTCTGTTCGTGATTGCATCAGTGTGTTTATTTTCTATGGTGTTGCGATACTTGAACACCAAATCAGTTAATAACTTTGTTTCACTGGAACTAAAATAAGCAGCTCTCTCCGGCTTTTTCACAACGTTTTCCATTCCTATAATTTTATTCAGACTTTGAAATCGAAACGACAAATTAAGAACAAATTCCTAACTATGAGTATAACCAGCTTCTGTGCTCTAACACGAATAACTGTCGATCAAGCTGTTTCATTCACACCCGAGTCATGTGAAGTTAGACATAGTTTATATATGCAGTTCAGCAAAAACCGTCAAATAACTATGCAGCTGTTATTTTTTTAATTGAAAAACTAAAACTACTTATCTAGCAGATAAAGAGTAGAATAGATTTATTCATTAGTTAGCAATCTGATGGTTTGTCTGACTATTGAAAATTCGGCCCTAATTTAATCAAGTTATAATGTACAAAATGTACAAATCGCACATTAAAAGACTCTAAATAGCTCAAAACAAAATATTGAAAATGATGCTTGATCTACCTAGGCCTTTTAATTCACATTTTCACCAGAGTGCCATGAATGATAAAGTGCCATGAATGATAAAGTGCCATTCTATGAAAGAGCGCCATAATTGCACGAACGTGCCACCTCAGCAACGTTGCATCTTACTTCACCAGAAAAGCAGCGGCAGCAACAGTCCTGAGATATTAAGTTGTCGGACAATGCCTCCTTTATCCGTTCGACCAACCAGCTGCCAACATTGAGCTCATCGCGTTCTGCCCTGTTTTTCATCCTTTTACATCAAGTAATTCTCACTACAAATGTTCAAGTGCATTAAAACATCACATTTATTAAACCGTCTTAAGCCTGTGAATGGAATCCATGCGATCTCAAGCCATTTCTGCAAACTTGTGAAATCCATGAAGTCTCTAAAGACCAACAAGTGTACTGCCAAATCCGGTGAGTAGAAGTGTGTGGGATTAAATTTGGACTCCCTCCGAAATGGGTGTGCCTATCTTCGAGAATTGCATCAAAACAAACAGCTGGGTGATAGACATCACTATCAACTGAAACGAGCGTAATCTCAAGTGACTTGCAGACAAGCCAGTTAAGTTCCTACTTACCCCAGCAAAAGTTTGAAAGTTCAAACTGAAGAATCCTTTCGCCGTAAGCCCCACGGGATCGTGCATGATTTGGAGAGAGAAGTCCTCGAGGCAATGTGACACTTCGACGTTCTGACCGTCCATTCTGGCGAGAATTTTTGGCAGCTCCTTGCTCTGCGAGGGGAATACACAAATACGATGAGTTAGCTTTCAATTTGATTCACTTACCAAACTCTCACAATCCTGACCAATCTTACAGGCAATCGAGATGCCCAAGCATTCGGAGACAATCACCATCGAAGCCCTGACAATACTTGCCACATCCTTTGAGTTCTCCAGAGTTAGCACAAGCGAATGGAGAATCCAGACAAATTGAGTGACGGATGTTATGACCATGAAGAGGATTGACAGCCCATAGACGTCGTTGATCAAGCCGCAGACATTGGTGATCCTGTGAAACACGTCTTTCATTTTGTAAAGCTGGCCGATTCTGAGCTCGCGACCTCTGTTCTCCAAGATGACGCTCGTCAAGATCTTCAACTTCTCGCGGACCAATATCAGCATGTACACGTACTGAATGTAGCGCATTCGAATGACCAAACTGGTCGCAAGCGTCCGGAACGGGAATAGCTTGTTTGGCTTTGGTTCCGCGGACATCATTATGTAAAGGAAGAAAAAACTGAAGCTGATAAGGCCCAACGGAAGGGTGATGTACAATATCAGGCGTCGCGCCCGCTTGAAGTCGATCCAGTGGAACAGGCCGGAGGCAACCAGGTCATCGATGTGCGTGAGTTCGACGAAAATCTGCCAACCGCCCTTCCGCCAGAGGAGCGTCTGCCACGCAATCACCATGTGGGTGATTTTGATGCACACAAGCAGCATGTGGCCAACCACCGTCACGTACCGCAAGTCCGAATAGTCTTGCGAAGCGACGTGTACAACAAATTCAATGTGTTCTGCGACGAGGTAGACACACAAAATGCAAATGGAGATTCGCTTGTATTTGCCGCTGCCGCCCCAGGTGGAGACACCGAGGGCGATGAATATCACTTGGAGTCCTCGTATTCGGTTGTTGTCCATGGCTCACGGCAGACTGAGCTGGTGTGTGAATGCACACGTTTTAATTGAATTAAAACTCATCGAGATATCGTTCCACAAGATAATGAATTAATGGTCATAATTATCGACCAATCATTTGAACTGATGATGGGCCGCGATTATGGTGTGCAGATCGAAGGATTCGGTGTGAAATGCACGTGGTGTCATTACTCAAGGGGCTTCTATTGTCGTAAGGGATATTGAAAGCCTTACAGTTCAAGTGTACTGCGAAACGCAACAAACGAACACAAATGTGGGAAATGAGGGAATACAAAAATAGATGACAAGTGCATAGAGGCATTGTTGCTTAGTACATATGTTGCTAAAGCTGGGACGTATTGCAAAGTTGCAAGTGGAACGTGTTGCAACACGTTACTCGTGGATGAAAACACATGGATTTCAGTACATTTTTGGTTTTTTCCACACATTAGCCTGTTTTTTGCCTCGAGTTACGGATCAGCACAAGCAACAAGCCAATTTAGTTGCTTGGGTGTTGACTGTACCCAATTGCATCAGCGGTACCTTGTTTACCACAAATAATAGCCAAATGTGTAAACAAGCATATTGAATAATATGATGGTTGACTGTCATATCCCTTGAATCAGCGGTATCCTGTTTATCAAAACCTTAGTGGCAATGGCACTCTTTCAAGCGCTTTGCTGCTAAGAGAACTGCAAGGCAAGCAGTGTAGATCAGAGATAATGGATGATAGAGATATCAAACTTCGGCCATTTTTACCCCTGGCCGACAACGAAGATGTAGTTGTAATCCCTTGCATTTCACTTATACTTTTACAACGCTCGTCAATTCACCACAATATGGCGGCCGATTCGTGAATTTTGTGGAAAAAAGCGGCAGATTCATGAATTTAGTGGGAATCCATGTACTTTCCATGTACTTCCCATGTATTTTATGTTGTACTTCTATGTTGTTCGGAGGGTGTTCAAAAGTTGACTAGTATTTTTAAGGGAATTTTCTTACATTTTTATATGGACTTTCGGGAATAAAAATGTGTTGCCTTGACCTAAAATTAATTCTTAAGTGTATATATTCATAAACCATACCTGACAAATTAACTCAAAAACTGAAGCCCGCTTTATACACTTAATTCGTGAATTCTAGAAAACTCATGAACTCAATTTATGCAAGAATAAGAATAAGAACAATGGCAAGATATTGCAGCATAATGATATTACTTTTACTAATGCGTGAAAATGGTTGTCAAAACTTCTTATTTGTGATTCACGCTTCAATAATATTTTTATTATTGGTTAACTGACAGTGTGAATGTATTATTAATTTTTATTCATATGAAAAAATTCACACTATGTTGTGCATTCATTAATTATGTCCAAGTATTTCAGATTGTAAATTGCTCAAAGTTTTAATGAATCGACTTCATGAATATAAGTTTTGTTCGTTCGTTTACCCCTCCATACTGTGTTGAAAATTTAACACCGAAATTTTGAAAAACTTTCAAATAACGAGTAAATTTTCAAATAAGAACTCTAACCCCATTACTAAGGTGGGAAAGAGTATCAGATGTTCCACAGCTGTTCTCAAGAGAGAGGGACAAAAAGCGTATAAAAAACGCTGTCAGATGAAATCAAGGGGCAAGGGAGGTAGAAGTTGGACATCTCTATTATAGGTTATCTCTGTTCTAAAGTATCTACCTATTAATGCACATCTTGTTAGATATGGGGGCATTATGTCAAGATTTCTTATCTTTTGCAATTAGTTAAAAAAATAATCAAAGTTACCATAAACCTTTAAATGAAGGCGGAATGGCAGGGTATAGACTTTAAAAAAATATCTAAGATTCGCTTAGATAATCGATTATCTAATCGAAAAATACCAAATGGAAGAGTATTTTACCACAGCCCTTTAAACACACAAAAAAAATATAATATTTCCGAAGCAATTTATTAAATTTTACAATAAAAAAGGAATTCATAATGTGAACCCATGTATATTTGCCCTCCATTATGTAAAGCATTTTCCAAAAAAGTATACTTTTTAGAACATCGACTTTTGTCCAGGTTTTCAATGCAAATACTCGTATATGCGTCAACGCTATGTAATTACAATATGCTGTCAATACGTCCGTATTCATAGGAAATTTGAAAAAGTGTCGTTCACTTAACGGATAACCACACATGCATGCTTGGATCACATCCCACAAAGATTTAACTTCGAGTTGAAGGTTATGTTGAAAAAGACACATAGTTTATACCAGAAATGAAGTATTACAGAGATGCCCGACTTCTATCTCCGTTGCCTCTTAAGATTTTTGAAAACAGTTTTTATAACGTGTTCTTAAACCAATCTGACCAAGGAGAGGATGGCAATTAGATTATTTCGTAAGTAACCGTCAAAAATTCATGAATATCTGTCAAAACAGTACTCAAATTCATCGATGGACTAGGGGGCAATCAACTATGAAGTCGGCTATCTCTGTAATACTTCATTTCTGGTTTAGACGTTTTATTTAAAATAAAAGCACTACTTTCAATTTGCTTAGCAAATCTTTTATTATTCATCACAATCAAGTTAATTTTAGAGTTAGTTTAGTTTGCTCGTCTGGTTCTTGAGCATGACATCAGCAACTACACCCTCTGAGGAACTGTTCGGGACAGTTATCTTCGAGCCACTTCTCTCGGTGAACATGAACTGAATGAGAATCACTAGGTACGTCACTATTGCTCCAGCCATCTAGAAATAGAAAATACATTATTATACGCGGATGATTCTCCTCAATTGAGCTACGAATTGATACCTGAGAGGTAAATTAAAACCTGCTTTGCGACTTTGAAATAGGTATATGTCTTTGGCGTTGACAATTATGTAAAAGTTAATTCACTGGATGCATTTAGCGCAGAAATAAGGGCAAGCAACAAATGTTGTCAACGAAAAATCACCTAGATCTAGGATAGTAACCTAGATACTGTAACGGACGATAAGTGACACCATACTTAAAGAAATCAAATCGCTTTGGCTCGCAAGAGATTGTCGCACGGCAAGATCAACGTGGTCAGAGTTTAACAAAGGCAAAACAAAGAAGCTTCTGACGTTGTAATCCAGCGATCTCTGCCGGAGAAACGATCCAACAGCAGTGGCAAAGCAGATGCTTCGCTGACTGAAGAGCTGGGCAGTGGCAAAGCATCTGCGAATCGGCGCTTAGCTTCGCTGGGCCAGAGATTCTCCACAGTGACTGCGGACTTACCAAATGCGGATATATTGGATCTTCTAAGATTCGTAAGGAGCTCCGGGTGGTTGAAACATTCACGCAACATAGGACTGGATTAATCAGAATGTTTATTCCACAAATGAAGGGATTTCCAATGGGCACTAAGGCCTCCGAGTGCAAATGACGTTGAATCATCACACTCCCCTTCCAAAACCTAACCCAACCTACATACTACCACAACCTACATACCACAGCAGTAGCGAGATCAAGCACAGATTCAGAATTGGTTTAATTGCCTTCTAGACTTGGTGCGCACTACAATGACTTCTTTAGGAGCTGCAGGGATGTAGAGGAAGTACTAAACTATATCGGTAGTAGCCCCGCCTTTGCAGAAATTAAAAGATGATGCTATAACGTGGAACGAAGACTTCCTTGGATGATTTGAGAATACCATATTTCGCCCAGTTTGCCTTAAGGGCTATATTGGACTAATAACAAAGATGTGTCCACTGCCTGTATCGGTTATGTCATGTGAAGCAGCTGATCTCACAAATTCGCGGTTAGTGATTGCATTAAATATATATTCTTGGAAATCAGATAGCAACCAACAGTGCAGTCAGATTGAAAGCATGCTCCCAATGGCAAGACTACACGTCCGGAAATGCCAGAATCCCAATAGAACCAGGACTTGCTTCTACGAATCTTCACCTGTATACACCTATTCCTCGTTTTACACGCTACTCGTTCTGCACGTTTTCGATCTTACACGGTTTTTAAAATCAAAATTTTAAAAAGTAAAATTTATAAAAAATGCCAAATTTTGACTGCACGCGAATTTATTTATACATACTTAATTATAAATCTGGTAACACTTCAGACGTATACATGCTCTACTGTCATAAACTTATATATGTATGTATATGTTGTTCTTTGATAAGAACACAAAATAAAATGGGAATTCCCCTTTAAGTGTCCAAAGCCAAATTGTATGTGTTTATTAATTAATGGATTTTATACAACAGAACGAGTATCATCATTGTTTACCTACACATTTTAAATTTTTTATTTTTCATAATTTCGTATTAGTTTTCACAATTTATTATACATATTGTGTAAATTATTTGAAGTAAGTAACTAAATAAGAATTATGTTTTAAAACATCCTTTTAATTAATTTTAAATTTTAGTTTTATCATGGCAAAAGTAAAAATTAACAAAACAGAGATCAAGAGAAAAATTATATCTTTGGAAAGAAAAATTGAAATTTTGGACCGTCTAAGATATAAAGAAAGGATAGTAGATGTTGCTAAATTTTATTTTATGAATGAAGCAACAATACGAACAATAAAGAAAAACGAAGACTTAATTAGAAAAAGTGTAGCAGCTGGAATGCATACGAGTATGAGTACAACTTCACATGTAAGAAATGTTACGATGGAAAACATGGAAAAGGCTCTAATGATATGGCTAGAAGACCAAAATCAAAAAAGAATTCCAATTGATACGTATGCCATACAAAATAAAGCTTTAAAAATTTATGAGAAAATTCAGAATCAAGCACCGTCTACTTCTGCGAATAAACTGCCTTTTCACGCGAGCCATGGTTGGTTCCAACGATTTAAGCAAAGACATTCCTTGCATAGTCTTAAATTAAAAGGTGAGCAAGCATCTGCTAATTTGGAAGCAGCACAACAATATCCCCAAAAATTTTCTGAAATTGTTGCCGGAAAGTCTTACAGTCCTGACCATGTTTTTAATGCTGATGAATCCGGATTATATTGGAAGAAAATGCCTGAGAGGACCTTTTTAGCAAAACATAACAAGTCAGCTAGCGGCCATAAGGCAGCAAAAGATCGTATAACGATTCTTCTCTGTAGCAATGCTTCTGGTGATCATATTATGAAGCCATTGGTAATTAGCAAAGCTAAACGACCACGTTCGTTTAGAGGAATAAATATTAACAATCTTCCCCTTTATTGGAATGCGAATAAGAAAGCTTGGGTTACCGCCACGTTGTTCAATGATTGGTCCCATAACTTTTTCGTGCCAGATGTGAAAAATTATTTAAGCAAAAAAGGTTTACCTTTAAAGCCCTTCTTGTTCTTGATAATGCTCCAGGTCACCCTCATGATTTGCAGCATGAAAATATTGAAATTTTGTTTCTACCACCAAATACAACTTATTTGTTGCAACCACCAGACCAAGGGATAATTTCGACTTTCAAGGCAATGTATATTAAAAAGGCATTCAGATATATTTTAGATCATATGGAAAGTGAAGGATCTCTTTCAATTATTGATGCCTGGAAAAAATTTACTATGTTAGATTGCGTCAAGCATATAGGAATGTCATATGCCGAGATTAAACAATCAACGCTCCATGGGTGTTGGAAAGCAGTATGGCCTGACATATTTCAAGGTACAAATTATAGAACATCTTTGGAGCAAGAGTATTCTCAGATAATTGAGTTGGGTCAAGAATTGGGTGGAGAAGGCTTCGACGATATAGCTGAAGCAGATATTGCTGAAATAATGGAAGACCAAGAATTAAATGAAGACGACTTAATTGAAATTATCAAAAATATTAGTGAAAACGAAAATGATGTTGTATCTGACGTTGAAAACTATGAACCCAATGCTTTCACAGCAAAAATCGTTAACGAGGGACTTGTGTTAGGAAGAAAATTAGGAAACTTTTTTCAAGAACATGATCCGAATGTTGAACGAGCTCTCAAATTTCAACGATAAAAAACAGATGCTTATTTCAGACTTTTTTCCTGACAAGTCTCAGCAAACTACATACGGCAAAAATCCATACAACAACTGTAGAAAGTGAATCTAATGAGATAATATCCAGTGATGAATCTGATATTATACAATTTCGTAAGAGAAGACTTATCGTTGAAAGTGACAGCAATTAAGTAATTATAAGGAACATAAGTCTTATTTATAATTATTATTATGAATGAAGTCCAATACATATGTATTTTTTTTTTTGCTATGAAATAAATTTTGTATGCTTTTTTTTCGTTTTACAAATAAATTTAATTGTTTTTATGTTTTCTATGATTTAAATGATACTTTTATATTTTATTAAGTGTTTTAGTCATATTTTGTGTTCAAGAAATGTCTAAAAAAAGCTTGTTTATAGTTGTTTTCGTTTAACACGATTTTTCCATATAAAAATTAATTTTTCGAATTACACGGTTTTTGTCAGGAACGTATCTGCCGTGTAAAACGAGGGATAGGTGTACTTCTCAGAGAAATACTTCAAAACCCTAATTCCGGAAAGAGATTTGTGGTATGACGGCAATATACTATTCGCTAACGTCATACATTTCTGCACAGACGGATCAAAAACTAAAGACGGAGTAGGCAATGGAACTTTCTCTGAACATCTTAATCTCAATAAATCACTCCATCTACCTAATCATTGCAGCGTTTCCAAGGGGAAACAATGGCGATCAGCTCGCTGAGGTGGAAACGTAATATTTGCATCTTTCGGATAGCCAGGCAGCAATCAGATCCCTAACATCGTTCTCTTTAAACTCAGAAATAGTCAAAAGCGGTCGCACAGTTTCGAATCCGCCTGTGTTGGGTCCCGGGCCATAGAGACATTATGGGAAACTGCCAAGCTGACAAACTCACCAGACACTGCCAGATGACGGATCCTTCTGTAACTTAGGGACTCCTCTAGCTTCCTTTAAGTTAAAACTCACTAAGTCAATGCCAGATGGAACACAGGCAATACGTGACAAATTACCAAACAAATCTGTCCCAGTCTTGACCCCAAAAGATCTGTTGGTTCGATATCCTTAAAAAGACCTAAAGTTATCACAGCAGTGGGTATAATCAACGGACACTACCTTTCGCACGCGAAAAGACTAAGACTATTTTCTAACGATTTCTGCAGGAGTTGCCGAGTCGAGGAAGAAGAAGGAAGTGTGCAACGCCTTCTTTGCAACTTGCCTCAGCTAGGAAAGCTACTCTAGGCTCGATTATCTAAGCGATCTGAGAGAGACATCAATCAAATCGCTATTAGACTTCATTGACAGATCTGGCTGGCTGTCGTAATTGTTGAAAATTTATCAAAATATGTTCTGTATTTACATTTATGTCATATCGGTTGTATATCTAAGTAGCCTTTGAAGTAAACATTGTGTATCTACGTTACTTATGATTTACAACGCCTACTACTTTAAATTTCTTTGATACATTGTATTTTTCATTTATATTTGTTTCTATTCATCATGAAGTTTTAGACTATGCAGAACTACACATCGTGCTCTTTATAAGTAATAACCACGCCGCACAGTGGTCCCGCAGTGGAAATAAATACCCGAAGTGACATATTTTTTCCCGGCCAAATGGTTTATGTTTTTCGATTCTACACATTCGACAGAAGTCTGCCGGGACGAGAATGGACAACTAGTAGTAGAGTCGCAGTCGATACTGAGAATTTGGAACAACCATTTCTGCAGACTGCTAAACGGCGATGATGACACCAATACCGCTGTCAGGCAGAATGTTCCACTCAATATGGACGATGATCAACGAGAATTCCGTCCCCCCGACTGAAGTCTAACAAAGCTGCTGGTGCGGACGGACTGTCCGCTGAAATCTTTAAGGCAGCTGGAGATGATCTGGTTGGGCGCATGCACCAACTCATCTGTAAGATATGGTCGGAGGAGAGCATGCCCAATGAGTGGAATCTCAGTATCGTTTGCCCGATCCACAAGAAAGGACACCCCTTTGACTGCGCCAACTATAGAGGGATACGTCTCCTGAACATCGCTTACAAGATCTTCTCTGCCGTTTTGTGTTCTCGCCTGAAGCCGTTTATGAATAACCTGATAGGTCCATATCAGTGTGGCTTCAGGCCAGGGAAGTCCACCATCGCGCTGTCATGTGATTTCTTTAACATCATCCTGGAGAAGATCGTGCAAGACTCACACGCCAACACAAGAGCCACGTTCTTCCAGGAGTCCGTACAACTGCTAGCATACGCGGATGACATTGACGTGATTGGCAGAACACAGCGAGCCGTCAATGAGGCGTTTGCTGGCATTGAGGCGGAGGCGGCTAAAATGGGTCTGGCGGTGAACGAGGGCAAAACTAAGTATATGCGTCATCAAGAAAGGACACACAACATCGACGTCTTGGACAGAGCGTCACAATGGGCAACTATAACTTCGAGGTAGTCAAGGACTTCGTCTACCTCGGCTCCGCAGTAAACAGTACAAACAACATCAGTACCGAGATCAAACGCAGAGTAACTCTTGCCAACCGCTGTTTCTATGGGCTCAAGAGGCAATTGAGTAGTAGAGCCATCTCTCGAAGGACCAAGCTGACTTTATACAAGACCTTGATCATCCCTGTCCTGCTGTACGGCGCGGAGGCATGGACAGTCTCAAAAGCGGATGAGGAAGTCCTTGGTCTTCCTGGTCCTGTTTGTGTTGACGGTTTCTGGAGGAGAAGATTCAACCACCAATTGTACGGGCTGTTCAGCGACAGGCGTCTTCTGATCCAACGCCTAAGATGGCTAGGCCATGTAGAGCGTATGGACAACTCAGCTCCGGCCCGAAGAGTCTTCGACTCCGAACCCGTGGGACAACGCAACAGAGGACGCTCGCGTTTAAGGTGGTGTACCCAGGTGGAGAAGGACCTCAACCAACTTGGCGTGCGACACTGGAGACAGCTAGCCAGAGACCGTGCTAGCTGGAGAGGCTTGTTGGTTGAGGCCCAGGTCCACCCCGGACTGTAGCGCCAAATGAAGAAGAAGAAGATGTAGATTGGAACCTAAAGTAAACTTTTTTTAAAAAGGTCATACATCTTGCTTTCAAACTGCGTTTTCAGTTTTTTCTTATTGCTTACCAATTTTGTAATCCAGGCTTTTAAGTAAAGGCACATTTTGAGAGGGGCATTTCAATGTTTGATGGACTATAACAAAAATGCTCCAAGAGTCTGCAACGGGAGACCAACTTTTTCTAAAAGCTAAAAGTATTGTCTATCGATGTTGAAAAAACTAGAGATCACTTTGATCACTTTGGGAGAACGAGGCATTTAAGTGGATCAATGTCGTGCATTTTTCGGCATTTTCAAACGATTTCCCTTCCAATGCATGTATTGTGCAAACGCTGTGCGAGATGCCGAGGATGTTTTTATTATTGTGAATTAGAATTCTGTGGGTCATAAAATTGTTATAATTATGAAACTAATTGCTGTTACCTTGTTTTGTTTGCGGTGTCATAAATGCATGTCGCAATGGGGCAAAAAAGGGGAGTAATTAGAGCGTTATTGGCGAATATTTATTTCTGACTTTGAGGCATCGGGAATTAGTTTATGATTCCGAAAATATTGAAGATTTCAATTAGGAAGATGACGTTTTGCTTTATATAGATATCGAAAATACTTTAAAAATTGCAGTTGCATTCCAGAATTTTTTGTGCAAATTTTAAGTTTTTCGCGATGGCAAGTATTGTATTTGAATATAGATTCTTGTGCGATTACTTTTTTGATGGGAATATTTCCAACGATGGGAACACATCTAGAAGATTTTTTGAAGACCCATTATCAATGGCAGAAGTAACGGAAATAGATGTGCAACTCATAAAACGACAAAAGTGTTATCCTGGAGACAATATGCAGCAATTTTTGGATTGACCCCGACAAGTTTGGAGCTTATGCCCAGGAAACCGCCACAATGGCTACAAATTTATATCCCTGGTATTATATGCCAGCAACAGTGCATAAAATTCTGTTCCTCGAAGCAGAAATAATATCATCAGCAGCCTTGCCCGTCGGATCATTGTCAGAGAAGGCGCAGGAAAGTCGGAATAAAGGCTAAAGGTACAACGCATTAATAATAGTAGAAAATTTTCTCGTTCGGCAACAAATGAAGGTGTTATTCATCAAATGTTGGTATCATCTGATCCCTGGATTGCGCATTTAAGGTCTGAACCAAAAACAAAAGATTCGCTGCCACTTAGTACTGAAGCGCAAGCCTTATTATACTGAATTGCTTAGTTTCTTTAATTCCAAATAAAGTCTACGTTACCAAAACTTGTAAAATTGAATTTATATTTATAAACAGTGATTACAAATTTTCTTTAAGTCCCAATTTCGAGTCATAGACAATAATAAATAATTATTTTATGCATTTTTTTTTTTATTTTTTTAACTTAAGATTACTCCGTTAGCTTATGAGATACATCAACCATTTTTCAAACATAATAAGATCTCAACATAGTACTTGCACTATGTTTCAAATTTCATTAAGATCGGTTCACGGGTTCAAAAGTTACAGATTTATTTCCAACTCTCCCATACACCGGGACCACTGTGCGCCGGCCCTACCCCTCTCTTTCCAGGCAAACCCACGTGGCAGTACAACGGTCCTACTTTGGCCTAAGTGCATCTAAGCCACTTACTACCTACATACCTAATTATATTAAAACGTGGTCTCTACCGAGCAGTAGTGCGCATCAGATGAGGTAATTTTGTTCACCTAAAGTTAAACACAACTTTGGAATTTTTCTCTTCAACTTCTGGATTTGCTTTCATTCACTCAAATTCTATTGTTGCAACTCTCAAATTACAACTCATGAGTGTATAACCTCCTCATTTTCTCACGGAAATACCAGAAGTTAAGGGATGAAATCGGGGATTTTGCTCTCACGCTCTCATAAGATGGGATGATTGCGTGTGTCATTAATCAATTTCGTCTCCCAAAGCGGACAAAAATAATGGTGTTCGAACTTGTACAGGATTCATTGCAGTGACACGAGGGAAGATAAATACTGGCCTTCTCGATTTGATGTGAAATAATAAACTATTTGATAGATTATTTTTCATTTGTTAACAGAATTACTGACCAATCATCAATACTATTCGCTCGGATCAATTCAATAGGTGTAACCTTTATAAATGTGCATAGTCGCTTGTTCTATTCCCCATAACATGCAGGCAGCAACTGAAAACTGAAAAAGATAATGGAGGATAGAGATATGCAATCATTGGGTGGTGTGAATAAAAACAGAGTGTGAGCATTTCCTTATCATTTTGGAGGAAATGCTTCATCTGGTGTGAATACAAATTTATTTCGTTCAGTTTAACGAATCCTCTCCGCTCAAATATTTTTACAGCTGAGTCTTTCCTCTGTCTTGGTGTGAACAAAGATGGAATACGCTCAGATATCGCTTGTAGAGGTTGAGTGTGCATAGGAGGTGACTTCAAGAGAAAAACAAGTGAAAGCTATTTAAAATAATGGAAAATACTGCATCGGAAGAGAAATAATTTGACGGATTAAACCTTAATCCTAAAAAAAAGGAAATCTGGAGTGGACGATGACGATTTCATCAAGTGTTTGCAATTTTATCCATGCTTGCTGGAAAAAAGCCAAGCTCCCGAAATGAAAATAAAAAGCAATCTGCGTTGAAGACTATGGAAGAAGAAATAAAAAAAAAACCCATGGCTTTATTTTGAACATATCGGTTAATAAAGAAAAAAATTGATAACACGAAGGCCCGCGTCAAATCAAAAGGCGATAAGAAAAAAACGGGCAATCTTCACGTTACATTAAAAACAATCAAAGGTTTCTTCAGGGATATCGGGAAGGAAATGAGTACTTAACCATTGCTTGTTATCAAACTCTAATCTATACACGTTCTGGAAATTGTGTCCCCGAAAGGACATGAGTTATAATTATTTGTTTTGTATGTTTAAAAACATTATTGCATATACTTTGCACTCACATTTAGCCGACTTTTCACTCACCCTTAAGCGCCAAGATCTGTAGTTTTCAAACGTCAACTGAAGGGAGGGTACTTACTTTAGGGTAATTTTTTATTCACACCAAATTGAGTATTTCCTTTCACGAAAATAGTCGACTCATGTGTTCTTAATCGGAATCTTTTCTCAGTTTTTATTCACACCACCCATTAGATCTGTTTCCGTATCCGAAATAAACAGTACAAAAAAACGATAATCAACGAAAGTCTGTTCCCGTATGCCAAAAATATGGATTTTATGTCAAACGAGCGGTCTCTTTGACATAATTGATAATTCTTTGACATTTTATTACTCACTCGAGAGAGAGTAAGAAAATGTCTTTACCCTGCCCATTTTAACCAGAAACGATGTATTACAGAGCAGACTTCACATTATTGCACCTTTTTTGACAGATATTTATGAATTTTCGACGGCTATTCACGAAATAACGTAAATGCCGTCCTCTGATTGGGCAATGTGGCTTAAGAAAACGTTATAAAAAACAGTTGTCAATCATTTTAAGGGGCTAGAGATCTGTCTAGAAGTCGGTCATCTCTGTAATACTTCGTTTCTGATCTTAACAGAAGAAATTTCTGTGTGTAGTTTGTCACTCTTATGTCAAATCATTTGATGTGTCAAATAATCAAATAGTTCGCTAAGCATTTGGTTTTGTTTTCGTATGTATGTGATGTATGTATGTATGAATGCATGTATAAATGACATAATTTATGCCTGAAACACAATAGTGCGTTTGCGCTGGCGTTGGCTTTCAACGCACACAATTCAATGGCCAAGCACAAAATACCTGCGTTAGTGAAAAATGAGAGGGATGAGAGGATCGTAATAAAACGTAAAACGTAGTCCAGTCATTATTCAACATGTTGAATATTTTTTGACAGAGAAGTGTGCTGTGAGAGAATCTTTTTACCAAATTGAGAGTATTTTCTGTCAACTGTCATTTGAGAAAGGAAACCAGGGCCTATTTCACAGATCAACATACAACAACTAACACACAAACATACAAAACCGTCACACATCATACCATTTTCTATTTCTCAGATTCCACTGGAAGTATTTTATGATATCTTCTTTGTTGTATGATGTGCAGAGATAATGGATGATAGAGATATCCAACTTCGGCCATTTTTACCCCTAGCCCACAACGAAGATGTAGTGGTAATCCCTTGTATTTCACTTATTCATTTACAACGCTCGTCAATTCACCACAATATGGCGGCCGATTCGTGAATTTTGTGGGAAAAAGCGGCAGATTCATGAATTTAGTGGGAATCCATGTACTTTCCATGTAACGTACATGGGTATTTTGTTCGGAGGGTGTTCAAAAGTTGACTAGTATTTTTAAGGGAAATTTCTTACATTGTTATTATGGACTTTCGGGAATAAAAATGTGTTGCCTTGACCTAAAATTAATTCTTAAGTGTATATATTCATAAACCATACCTGACAAATTAACTCAAAAACTGAAGCCCGCTTTATACACTTAATTCATGAATTCTAGAAAACTCATGAGCTCAATTTAAGCAAGAATAAGAATACGAACAATGGCAAGATATTGCAGCATAATGATATTACTTTTACTAATGCATAAAAATGGTTGTCAAAACTTCTTATTTGTGATTCACGCTTCAATAATATTTTTATTATTGGTTAACTGACCGTGTGAATGTATTATTAATTTTTATTCATATGAAAAAATTCACACTATGTTGTGCATTCATTAATTATGTCTAAGTATTTCAGATTGTAAATTGCTCAAAGTTTTAATGAATTGACTTCATGAACATAAGCTTTGTTCGTTCGTTTACCCCTCCATACTGTGTTGAAAATTGAACACCGAAATTTGAAAAAACGTTCAAATAACGAGCGAATTTTGAAATAAGAACTCTAATTCACCCCATTACTAAGGTGGGGAAGAGTACCACCTGTTCCACAGCTGTTTTCAAGAGCTCACACGTATTCACAGCCAGGGGAAAAAAAGCGTGTAAAAAACGCTGTCAGATGAAATCAAGGGGCAAGAGAGGTAGAAGTTGGATATCTCTATTATAGGTTATCTCTGATGATGTGTATTATTTTGACGTTTATTTTTAAATGATACATTTTTTTCTGTGTAACAGAATCATACAACTTTCCCATATTTCCAATGTAAACTTTAGGTGATACATGCTGTTTTACAACGGCTCGTACAACAAATGTGAGAAGTCATACAGCAGAAGTGTCAGAATCATACAATGTATGAGATGTAGAAATAGGCCCAAGGTGATTAAAAATAATTTAATGACAGAGGTCATTTCAAATGAGTGTATGCAGAAAGGCGGCTATATTTTTCATCTGGTAGATGAGAGAGAAAACAGCTGCCATCGCACTCTCTTCGTTACATGAAGCCGGCTGGCGCAGCGCACTATTGTGTTTCAGACATTACGCAATTGGTAAAACTACGTTCCCACACGATTATTCTTCTCTATAAGAGATTTTTACCCCCTCTGCTTAAAAATTTACAGACTTCTCAATTTAGTACAGAAAGTACGGGAACAGACCTATTATCTCTACTGAAAAAGTTCTCTCTCAATTCTCCTTCTCATAGTGCACACGAACAGCGCACAGTAAATTAAAAGTAGAAAAAGACAGATAAAGACATAATACCCCAGAGTGAATTTAAAAAGAGAAAGTTGGACAGCTTCTGAATTTTAAATTTCAGACTGTGAGTTGAAGTAGAGAACAAAATCCATTTTCAACTCGCCGATTAAATACCGAGTTGAGACCAATCTGAAAGTTGATCAACTCACAGTTTTCTGCGAATTTGAGCAATTGTGAACAAAACGACCCTTAGACACCTGAGTTCAAGCCAAGCTTACAAGCCCCAGAAATTTGTTCAAGTCATGGACTCCATCCTTTTCAAAGTACACACATAAATGATTAAGTATCATACTCACACCCCTTAGCAAATCCAAATTCAAAACAAAGAAGTCCTTTGCGGTCACAGCGAATGACTGATGAAGGGCCTGCAGGGCGAACTCGCTCACCAGGTCATTGTATCGTTTGTTTCCCAGCGGCTTGGACAGCTTGCAAATCGAACAGCCAATGCATCGACTCTGCAATAAAAGAAAAATAGAAATCAACCAACCATCAAAGAAAACTCCAAACAGTTTCATTTTACATAAGTCTCACACTTCTGGCAATGCCAGCACATGACTGTCAGTTGCAGCGCCAACGACAAGACAAGTCCCCCGTTCAAGATGTAAACCGCTCCCGAGTTACTTGTGAATTTCGCCATGAAGATCCAATAGCAGTTGGTGATGAAGTCAATGAAGTAGGAGGTGCACATCGAGACCAAGGACCAGCCGAACGAGTCGTTCACGAGGTTCACCATCTTATTCAGCTGGCTGTAGGCCATTTTGAGGGAAGCCACTCGTTCAGTGTTGTCCTCGGTGGCCAGGGCCACCATGTCGTGCCATTTCGAATGGCATTTGCTTGAGTTCACGCGCACCATCTCCAAGATGACTTTTCGGATCACATCCAACCTCACGTTCACACAGATGATGTGCATGAGGAGCTGTGTGCTGCGGAGCCTGAGCGCCTGGCTCGACAAAAACGAGTACCAGTAGAGGACTGTGTACTTTTTGGTGGTCTCGTGGGTGTAAGTCATCACAAGAGTGTCCAGCGATAGGATAGCGTGTATCCAGAGCATTTCCTGCGCCACCACCTTGCGGACGCATCCTTCATCGAGGGTGTAATGGAACTTCAGTTTGAAAATCCTGTCAATGTGCTGGAATCCTTCCTTGAGCTGCCTTGCCTTGGAGCCAGTGAAGTAGGACTCTCCCATGGCGATGATGTGACTGAGTATCTGGCTGATGAAGAGGACCGCACTGACCAAGCTGCCGATGGTGTAGTCGTCGCGCATCTCGTTGTTGATGAACATCAGCGCAAGGATGGTGAGGAGGGCTGCGATCCAGCAGAGGATGAATATTTCGAAAACCATCGAAACGCTTGTGAACGGGACCAGCGCGAAGAGTCGAAGGCCCATGTCCACCAAGAACAAGACGAAATCTGTGACTTGCCTATTCAGAAGGTATGCCATTCTGTCCGGGGTCGCACGGTAAGTGACTGGCATGTGGTCAAGTGGAAGGAACCGAAGTCAGTGTGGCTGCTGAGAAACAATCCATCATCGTTTGACTAATTAGTCGCGTCAAGGCGATTTGATTGACATTTCACGTATCGGCATTTGGTTCAGAAGGGTGGAGGGTGAGTCTTTAAGGGGTCTCACCACGCTATCGGCGAACTGATCGAAGGGTGTCAAGAAAAAGGAGGCCAAATTGCTCTGAATAACTTCTTGACCAAATTCGTGTCGATTACCGCCAGATGCGTCAGAAACAATTTGACAAGTTCAAGTTCATTGTTTTGGGGGATTAAGTTTCTGTTTCTGAGATGGACTGAGTTAGAACAATGTGAATGGGATTCGCTCATGCGATTGTGGAGCAAGTTAAGTAAATCATGAGATTTGGCAACTTTTAAGAACTCACTGCTCATCGGTGCTCCACAAAAATATGCGCACAGGGGTGTAGTTCTGAGAGAGAACTTAAATTCTGAAAATGTATGAAAGGTATATTCCATTAAAAGAAGGTTTGAGGCTTCGGTTTTCAGTCAAGTAAGTTAAAAGTAGGTAGGTTTTATTGCGGGCGTGTTTTATTGAGAATCTATACTGAGCAGGCGTGGAGGGGGTACGCACACAGGGCAAAGTTGTTGATCGCTCCAACTTGCCGGATGCCAGCAACGATCCTTGTCATTGCGTAGATCATGTTGATGCGAAGCCCCCTGGATAGCCTCCACAACACCCGTTGTGAGCTGAACTAATGTATACCCGCCCAATTGATGAATTACAAGTGACATCTGAATTTATCGACTTGAAATTTATAGGCTTTTCCAGTGCAGCTTTGAAGGATTTGTGAAAAAGTCCTTTATTTTTTTTATCAGTGAGGTGCTTGCTCCAGAGTCAATAAGCAATCTAATTGGTCTAAGGCTTGTCATGACCACTATAGAGACAGACACATGTTTGTCTTCTTCATATGATGCATCCACTTAGAGACTATGCATGCTTATAAACATATTAGAATGTTAATATGCTGCTACTGTAGAGTATGTCACTGTTGGATAGCCTCCACAACACCTGTGAACTAATGTATGCAGTGGACGCCCTGGCGGTTATGCGGAGGGCTAACTAACCGCCCACATAAACAAACCCATTTTACGGAGTAGCAAGCAGCCTCGGATGAACGGACGGACCTACAACGACGACACGCCGCGAAAATGATTTTAAATTTATTACTTTGTGTATGAGACCTTCATGCCAGACAGGATCAAATGCCTAGGATTACCATGCCAGTAATTTTTAATTTTTTTAAAAATGAAATCATTTTTAATATCGTTTGTGACACATTGACTGTTTTTGTCAGAAATGAACTATTACAAAAATAGCCGACTTCACAGCTGATTGCCCCTACTCCATCGACGAATTTGAGTGCCTTTTTGACGGATATTCATGAATTTTTGACGGATATTCACGAAATAACGTAAATGCCGTCCGCTGATTGGTCAATTTGGTTTATGAACACGTTCTAAAAAAGAGTTGTCAAAAACCTTAAGGGGCAAGAGAGGTAGACTGCCGGGCATCTCTGTAATACTTCATTTCTGGTTTTTGTTTAACTTACGATTTTTTTATTAGTCGTGATACGGTTACTTTGTTCATCTAAAACCATCGCGAGACAATAAAAAAATCGAGTTCGACATTGTTCCACACCACCACTTGACTTACCTTTTCATAGCAATCCTGTCCAAGCCAACATATCGTTGTAATAAACATCGCCAAGCCAATCGTTGTGGCCGAGTACGCAGCGAGCTTGACGTGTTGCACACTTCCCTGCATCACAGTGACTATTCGATAAGCCTTGTAGACGAACTCAAAGCAGTACGTCGCAGCAATTGTCAGAATGGACCATCCGTAGTAATCGTTGAGCAGAAGTGACAAATCATAGAACTGGTCGTAGGCAGAGCGCAGGGACACCACCAGCCTGCACTCCTCATCACTGCTCGGCATCCAGGCTGAGCACATCGTCTGCTTCCTAATCCTCTGCGCAGCCCTCTCCAGGACATTCCTCAGAACATCCAGCCGCTCACTGACGATCATCAGACTGCTGATCAACTGCAACAGACGCACCCGCAGCGCCTGCTCCGAGACGAAGGAGTACCAAAATATATGCGGCTGGTTGAGGCCAGTCCAAAACTGCGGCCAGAAGCTGGCGATAGAGACGGCATAAATCAGACTCAGTTTCGTGCTGATTCTCTTGAACATGTGTGCCCTCTCGACCTCCGGATCGGGATCGTTGTGCATTTTGGTTAAGATCTGGCCGTACATTGTCTCGACCGTCTGGTAGCCCTGCCGATTGACGTAGGCCTCAAGGACGATGATCACGTTGGTCACGAGTTGCATCATGTAGAAGGTCCCCTCGACCAGGTTTCTTATTGAGTTGTCGTCTGTCCTGTGGTACCAGTTAATAATTCTATAGGCGAACACGACGAGGAGACACAGCCAGAAGGTCACCTGAGCGAGATGACGATAAGGCTTCTTCGAGTATGAGGTAAATCCAAAGAACTGTGTGCAGCCTCCTAGGATTCCGAACATGAGTCCAACGGCGGAATAATGACGAAAGGACATGATGTTAACTTGTCTTTTAACTACGGGCAACTGAAGGAGGGATCTAAGGCGTTCGAGGGAAACTCGAGGACAACTCCGTAGTGTCATGGAGTGCATTGGGGAATTACTTAATTGGGCAATTTGAGGAAATTGATTTTGAATTCCTGACAAATGGTGATGGATTGGATTCGGAATTTAGTGTGAATTTGGTCATGGGGTGGCTTATATTTCGGAGTGGTTGAAGGAGGAAGAAAACGTAGGATTCGCTTGAGGTGCATTTTAAGGTGCTCAGTGATCGCGTCAAGATACAGCCGACAATTGAGGAGTGTTTTGCAATAGAAATCTCCTTGTCGAGGAACATAAGCCTCGCTATCGGAACAGATAATTATATATCTTTTGGAACCCGCATTGTTCTTGGGCAAATACAATGCATCTTTGATTGCAATGGTTACAGTCTACTGATTATTTAGGGTAGAGATAACTGTAAACCACGCTTCCAACTCAAACGAAGTTCGAGTTGCCGAGATTTTTCTCAAGAAGAGACTGCGTCTTGATGTTGCTACCTGTTTATACAATAGCCAACCTACATGCACGTCCTTCGTTTGTTTTTTTTTTATAATTTGCGCGTGGTCAAGGGTCCGGGATCAAGACACAGCACGGTCCGAAGGTATAGAGGGGGAAAGGGAGGGAGAGGAGGTACCTGTGTACATTGTTCTTAAATATCTGCGGGTGGTAGTCTGTGGGAAATATTAGGTTGGGAAGAGCATTCCATATTCGTGCAGTGCGGCTGAAAAACGAGCCTCTGAAGTTAACTGTGCGTCCGAAAGTAGGCTTAAGGTTATACTGATGGGCATTCCTGGCGAGACGAGTATTGCGGGTGAATTCATGGAGAGGAGGAATGCAGTTGGCTTGCTCACTTGAGCATCGTTTGTTGAAATAACTATGAAATACGGACAAAGAAGAGACGGTACGTCGATGTTCGAGCGAGTTTAATGACTCTGCGATATTGTTGTCTCCTATAAGTTTTTCGCTCGCTTTTGGATTCTATCAAGTAGGTCCAGTGTGGTCTTGGGGGCACCAGACCAGATATGAGTGTTATGCTCAAGCTTGGGGCGGATGTACGCCTTATAAATTAAAGCCAAATCAGAAGGGGTGAAATATTTCTTGCATCGATTAAGAAAACCTAAACACTTCGCAGCATTTTTGGCGACCTCAATTATGTGATCGTTCCAACTAAGTGTTGTGTTGATATCGTATCATCGACACAAGCGCCATTCATGGATAGTGGCTGATTATCAAGGGTCCGCTTGAGTCACAGCAGACAGTATTGAGTTTTTGAAGCATTGAATTCCACTCTATTGTTTTTTCCCCAGTTAATTATGCTGTCAAGATTGGAATTCAATGTGTTTAACGTACGCTGCCGTTCCAATTCTACGACGAAGGTCGGGGTCGTGAGTCTTGGAACGAATATGAAAAGCTAAGGGTGCTGTCATCAGCGAAGGAATGGATTGGATTAGAAGTAGCAGACAAAAGATCATTTATTAAAATGAGAAAGAGTGTCGGAGACAGAACTGAGCCTTGGGGAACACCAGCATTTATTTGGTGGATATCAGACTTCCCATCCAAAACAACTTGAATTGAACGGTTCGAAAGGTAATTTCTAATCCATAGAAGAAGAGATTCATCGATACCATAGGCACGCATTTTCGACAAGAGAGCTTGATGCCAAACTCTGTCAAATGCTTTAGAAATATCAAGCGCAACGATTGCTTGCTTTCGCCTGCATTGTGCAAAGCCTGGTTCCACTTTTCGGTGAGATAAGCTATCAGATCACCAGTGGACCTGTCGCTGCGGAAACCATATTGTCGGTCATTAAGAAGTTTCCGCGATTCGAGATATTTCATAAGCTGACGATTTATCAGCGTTTCCATGACCTTAGAAAGAAGGGACGTAAGTGCTATAAGTCGGTACGAGGTGGGTGACGAAGATTCGCCCTTTTTAGGGACTGGTTGGACAAATGCTGTTTTCCATCTGCTCGGAAAGAGACCTAAAGAGTAGGATAGATGAAAAAGCTTACGCAGTGGTTTTGCCAGCACAGAAGAACACCTCTTCAGAAGTATAGGGGGAATACCATCCGGGCCAGCGGATTTGTGCACGTCGAGATCTTTCAGTACTCTTGCAACTGTGCGAGTGCGGAAGTGGATTTGTCCCATGGTGAAATCAACGCTCTCAAGTACAGGTGGAGACAAATTGGAATCTGGCAGTGTTTAGCTAGCTGCAAAATGAGCCGCAAGCAGATTAGCCTTGTCTAAAGAGCTGACAGCGGGAATGTCATTGTAAATGAGCGTGGGAATTGAAGACGAGGCGGAATTCTTTACGTTTTTTACAAATGACCAAAAGTTTTTGCTACCCTTAGGACATTGTAGCACTTTTTGCCTCAACCTTTGCACGTCTGATCGTTGCAAACTACTACATAACTCACTTAATGTCTCACATCAGCACCAAGTAGTTTTTGATTAAAAATACTTCATCAGGATTATAACCTGAATGACAGCAAACCGCAACAGAAATTACATAAATTATTCAACCACTCCTCGGCTCAGTAATAAAAAAATTGGAATTCATTAAAATCATTTTGAAGAGACCATAGACAAAATAAACATAAAGATATTCCACTTAATAATATAATAATATGGGGGGCGCGACAGTCCGAGGCGGACCTGGGCCTAGCTTCTCAGCAACCACTCGTGTTGTGCGTGCTATTGTTCTCTCACGAGTGGAAGGGACCTACAGCTTAATGGCGACTCCGAACGGCGAAGTTGAGAAGCTTTTTCTAGACAGGAATACTCTTTGAGCATTGTCAGTGACTCGAAAGAGGTGGAGCCCTGAAATATGAAAGGTGGTAAATTCGGGTATCGAACCTGGCACCCTCTTCGTAGGAGTCGACGCACGTGTTTTTGCTTTTTTTTCATTGTAATTTTGTTTTTATTGTAATGAACTAAACTTACTTGCTAAACAAAATATACTTAAAACTAACTTAAATATCTTAAAAAACTTATTGTATTTAATGCTAAATTACTGACTCCATGCGAGTACTCTAAGCTATTATAATTTATACATATTTGTGCCTTTCGGCTTAAACAACGTTTTTTTAATCTTTAGAGACAATATTTTATTAATTTTAATTACCAAGAAAACTTGATTTAACCAGGCTAACCTAAGAGAAAAATAACTTAAAACTAACTTAATCTAAAATAATATAAATAAACCTAACATAACCTTAAAACTACCTTAAATATGTCCGTAATATACAGACGTGTGCACCTAGGCGTATATGTTATGTATATGTATAACATATACATTTATACGCCATGGTGCACCTTTTTTTGGATTTTGTTTTGATTTTTCTCTTAAACTAACTTAATTCTATGTAAGTTGGCCACCATGGTCAACTGTTTCGCCGTTTGGAAGAGCCAACGCCGGCGGTGACCGCTTCTGGTGCAATCACCAATAAAAATGCCGTTGTTTGGCACACTCTCTCCTGTCCTGAGCAGAAATCGCTATACCGAAACGGAGGAGATCCTCGTGGCTGTGAGCGACATCCGGCTCCGTACGCAGCCATCATTGTGATGTCTCGTTTGAATCGTCAAACAGCGTCGAATAGATGAGGTCTATTCGCGCTGCTTGCTCTTGGAACTGGTTTTGGAATTGGTTTTGGAGCTGAGCGATCTGCCTCTGGATAGAGAGCAGGACCGTCTGCATATCCAAGTTTGCTTCAGGTTGCCTGGCCACTGGGACCGGGGCAACCTTCGGCACTGTCAGTTGTACCAGCCGCCTACTTGATGCCATTTGGGCATAAGAGACGGCTGGAGTAACAGGTCTGTCTCGGGGCGTTGGCCTCGCTTCTACCATTTTTGTATTCCTCTTGGCCTGAATGCCTCTTGGCATCTCTTGGACTTGGGTGCCCGCTGGTCTTGCAGAGTACGCATGTCAGAATGCTCCCCTCTACAATCTTATCCGTTCCTAATGGACATTCCCCTTTAATGTGGGTTCCTGCGCATTTCACGCAGCGAGACTTCATACTACAGTTCGCTGCGACATGCCCGAACGTTTGACAGCGAGCACACTGGAGTGCAGAGATAATGGATGATAGAGATATCCAACTTCGGCCATTTTTACCCCTAGCCCACAACGAAGATGCAATGGTAATCCCTTGTATTTCACTTATACATTTACAACGCTCGTCAATTCACCACAATATGGCGGCCGATTCGTGAATTTTGTGGGAAAAAGCGGCAGATTCATGAATTTAGTGGGAATCCATGTACTTTCCATGTAACGTACATGGGTATGTTGTTCGGAGGGTGTTCAAATGTTGACTAGTATTTTTAAGAGAATTTTCTTACATTGATATATGGACTTTCGAATAAAAATGTATTGTGAGGTCCATTTAACTTGAAGTATTTGACCTAAAATTAATTCTTAAGTGTACATACAGCCTGTTCATAAACCATACTTGACAAATTAACTCAAAAAATGAAGCCCGCTTTATACGCTTAAATCATGAATTCTGAAAAACTCATGAATTCAATTTAAATATGATAAGAACAATGGCAATATATTGCAACTTTTACTTATGCTAAAAATGGTTGTCAAAACATCTTATTTGTGATTCAAGCTGTAATAATATTTTTATTATTGGTTAACTGAACGTGTGAATGTATTATTAATTTGTATTCATATGAAAAATTTCACACTATGTTGTGCATTCATTAATTATGTCCAAGTATTTCAGATTGTAAATTGCTCAAAGTTTTAATGAATCGACTTCATGAACATAAGCTTTGTTCGATCGTTTACCCCTCCATACTGTGTTGAAAATTTAACACCGAAATTTTGAAAAACTTTCAAATAACGAGTAAATTTTCAAATAAGAACTCTAACCCCATTACTAAGGTGGGAAAGAGTATCAGATGTTCCACAGCTGTTCTCAAGAGAGAGGGACAAAAAGCGTATAAAAAACGCTGTCAGATGAAATCAAGGGGCAAGGGAGGTAGAAGTTGGACATCTCTATTATAGGTTATCTCTGGAAAGAAGACCAGCGCGGTAGCAATACAATAATTTTTAAAGCATGCCTAACAATATGTATTTATTTAAATAGAAATATAAGAATAAAACTTTAATGGTCGCTGTTGAAATTTGTGTGAGTTTTTTTTGTATCATTCGGAAATTTCGACTCTAACATTGATATTGAATCTAAAACGATCAATCTAGGACGGTCGAACAGAATTTCATTATCTTGTATACACATTTATATGTACTACAACTTGTATGGCAAAGCTTGGAATTAATGTACTTCAATGCATATCACACATTGCATAAAAACAATAATAAGAAGTGTGCAATTGCAGACTTAAAAAGTCTATCTACATAAAATGCCGCATTTTAGTTTTTGGTTGAAAATCGGCCGGGGTTGTTACTGGAACTTGATCATTTTTTGTTAACCTAGTAAAGAGTCTCCCTCCCCCCCCCCACGACTCGTTATAGGATTTCCTTATTTTTACGTCCAAGTAACGAGTCTCCAACATGTATTAATAAATACTTATTTTTTCTTTTGAAACAATAAAATATAAATTATTATTGTTAAATTAAACCTTAATTAGTAATGAAATGAAAATTTCACAAATTGCACTGATTTTTTCTCACTTACGGAACACTATTAAGCACTTTGAATTTTCCTTACCAACTGAAGACGTATTACCTGAAAATGAATTACATGATACAAAGAAGAGATATGGTAGATTTTTTCTGTTAAAATACCGTTATTGTCTGAAAAGCAGGGGCTTAGCTTTGGGACAAAATTCATGAAGGGGCCTCGCTATTGGGAGGGGCTCGAATTAGTGTAGCTTACCCTATATAAAACTGCATTCACAAATTTCAAATGCAAACGTTACTCTGTGTTAAAATAATTTATTGTGACAAAATTAACAATGAAAAAGTCAGTAAATTAAGGTTAAAGCATTTAGTGGGTTGCATTGAGTGCAATCGGTGGCAGGACTCTTGTCGCCATGTTCTTCTGTTCGCTCATGTGGAATTGAATCAAAATTACGAGATATGTTGTAGTCGCTCCAACGATCTGAAAGAAAAGATAGAAAGGCATGTGTTACGAGAGACTAAGACTGAGACTGAGACTGAGACTGAGACTGAGACTGAGACTGAGACTGAGACTGAGACTGAGACTGAGACTGAGACTGAGACTGAGACTGAGACTGAGACTGAGACTGAGACTGAGACTGAGACTGAGACTGAGACTGAGACTGAGACTGAGACTGAGACTGAGACTGAGACTGAGACTGAGACTGAGACTGAGACTGAGACTGAGACTGAGACTGAGACTGAGACTGAGACTGAGATTGAGACTGAGACTGAGACTGAGACTGAGACTGAGACTGAGACTGAGACTGAGACTGAGACTGAGACTGAGACTGAGACTGAGACTGAGACTGAGACTGAGACTGAGACTGAGACTGAGACTGAGACTGAGACTGAGACTGAGACTGAGACTGAGACTGAGACTGAGACTGAGACTGAGACTGAGACTGAGACTGAGACTGAGACTGAGACTGAGACTGAGACTGAGACTGAGACTGAGACTGAGACTGAGACTGAGACTGAGACTGAGACTGAGACTGAGACTGAGACTGAGACTGAGACTGAGACTGAGACTGAGACCGAGACTGAGACCGAGACTGAGACTGAGACTGAGACTGAGACTGAGACTGAGACTGAGACTGAGACTGAGACTGAGACTGAGACTGAGACTGAGACTGAGACTGAGACTGAGACTGAGGCTGAGACTGAGACTGAGACTGAGACTGAGACTGAGACTGAGACTGAGACCGAGACTGAGACTGAGACCGAGACTGAGACTGAGACTGAGACTGAGACTGAGACTGAGTCTGACATACCGTGTACAGCAACGTGCAGTCGATGGTGAAGAATCCAAAGGCCGTGAAGTGTATCTTCTGGTGCAGGAGTTGCAAAGAAAATTGTTCAATCTAAAAGAAAGCCTAGCATTTACAAATATTCAAAAATTCATTTGAAACGTTCTATACCACTCACCAACGAGTTGTGATTATCATTCAGGACATCGATCTGAATCCTGTGAACTCCCAAGGCAATCTCTGACGTCTGAAAGAATCAAATGGAGTGACAAGCAATTCATGAGAAAACCTTTCGGCATAACTTACACTCTCCACAGTCTTGTGACAGAGCATGGCCAGTGTGATCATGTTGAAGAGGTGTGGAACGGACCACACAGCACTGCCGGCAATGCGAAAGAGATCCGTGTACGAAGACGAGTAGGACTGGAAGTTGAGGAACATCCAGTAGCAGTTTGAAGTCACCGCCAAGAAGTCGTTGCCGACGTTGACCAGAATCGAAAGACCAAAGCACTGATTTCCAAGAATGGTCATTTCCCAGAGGCGGTTGTATAGATCACGGATGACGAGCAGTTTGGTCAAGTCGATCCCCTCAGCACTCGGAGGTTTGCCCCCTTGACCCATGGCTGCGCCAAGCTTGATGGTTGCTGGTCCCTTCCACTGGGACTGGGACTTTCCCTCGCCTGGCTTCTTGGCTTGCAAAAGATTGACGTCGCCAAGGATCTCTACGAGTTTGTCAAAACGTACTTTGATTATTGCCACGGCCATGAAGTACTGGAAGTATCTCAAGCCGCAGGCGATCAGCGGAATCAGGTACAGCACCCAGTAGACGATGGTGTCTGAGTTTGGACCCAGGATGGTGGTGACGAGGATGGCGAGCTCAGAGCCGACGTATATGCCGAGCATCGCAAGGCTGCAGTTAATGATTCTCGAGCGCAGCTTGCTGTTGTCGATGTCTGTGTTGAGGGACACCTCGAAGATTCTGTCGATTTCCTGGACCTTTCGCAACATCGCCTGCAGGGCATCTCGACGTACGACGGCCTCTATTATTGACACAATGTGAGCAACCCGGATGCCGATTAGCTGGATGAAGTCCACAGCGTCACCAATGTCCCCGGAATAAGGTTCCTGATACGTTGGAGTGAATATGCCCATAAGCAAGATGCCAACGGACAGCAGAACGACGCAAGTGGTGTAGATGTCCAGCAGTTTGCTTCTTGATGCCGTCCAGGTCTTCTTCTCCACGTTGAACTGGACCAGGCTAAAGACTTGGAACAGACGGTGGTAGACGAGAGATGCTTCAAGGATGTTCATAGTTGCAGCTGAATATTTATGAAGGGCGTTAGGATTTGCGTAGGAATGGTAGATGTTGCACTCGAATGGTAGTGTAGATCTGAGAAAAAAAATGGAATTGAAATTAAGTCTTGAAGTGTGAAGGCATAACGATGCTCATTGCGTGTGCAAGGGCGCTGAGCGTGGACATTTGAATTTGAATGAATGAATGGATGATATGACACGAGTTGTTAAATGTCATGTCATGCGGGTGGAGATGGGTGTGGTTCTCCTGGTGGAGAAGTGCCATGGTGTGGGTATGTTCATCGATTGAAGATATTGCTCTTTGTTGGGGTGGCAAGCAAGAGAGGGATAGGACAAGGCAGGGAATGAAAAAGTAGTTTATGAGGGAGACTTGGGAAAATGTTTAGAAAAAAATTATGAGATTCGTTGAAATTTATAATTTTAATTCGGGGCATGCCTTGAAATAGGGACTAATCATTTTCTTTCAACAGAAACAACGTACAGTTTCTATACCAACAACAGACCTCAAACAGTGGGTTAAAAAAAAAGACAAACAGAGAGACCAGAATGAACAGTACCGGTCATGTTAATTGCCTGTTTTGCTTCAAAAATGTATAAACTTTCTTTCTTCAAGATACGATGGTAGATATGGATTAATAAGGCAATTATACGTTTGTTTGGCCGATTGACTGATTTTTGTTGCTTGAAAGTCGTTGAGTAATTTTAGGAGATACTTTCTGGTCAAGCATGGCGTATAATCTATATATCTTAACTATAAACAGAAAGTTTGTTTGTCTGACCGACAAAGGCTCCGAAACTACAAGTCGCAGAGCTCTGAAATTTTCAACAAAAATCATTCTAACACCCCTATTCTGGTTATGATGTGGTCACAACGCACGAATGTCAGAGGGGATAATTATGATGCCTACCCTGTGAGGTTTCAGCTATTTGGTATTCTGGCGAAAACCTCACAAGAAAATAGACAAGAATAGTCACCATGGTGAGGTGAATTCGTTGTCATTTCAAAAATTGTTTTTTTATTGACAATTATTATATTTGCGCTTACTGAGCGGTCTACTAATACTTGATTTTGGAAAAGTAATATCTACAAAATAATGGCAGAACGTAGCGAACAAGGTAATATTGTGTATATTAATGAAATATTTATAAGTATTTATTAATAATGAATAGATATACTCGATGCTTATGTGAACTTGATTGAATGCAAGCTCGTTTTGAGAAGAAGGATTATCCACTGGGGTCATTAACCAAGGTTCTAATTGATATCCAGAATCACCCAAAAGCCACTTGAACTGCCGGCTGTTATGACTTTGAATAAGCTGCATTCGGACTGACGATGTTGTCCAAAAGCCTAAATCATGGCATGATCCAGGGAATTTCGCGTTTAAATGCAGAAACTTCAGATTTTGATCACAATAATTAATAATTTTTCCTTGTGTGTGACAGTTCTTTTGTTGCTATTTTTCCTTGTGATGTGCCCATGAGAACATCACAATTTTGACGGTTCTTGTGATGCTCACAAGATGTGAGGTTTTGTTCAGAATACGAAAACCTCACAATTTGTGACTCACCATGCCCATGTGAGGTAGTTGTGACTTAAAACACATCACTGAGGTTTGGCAGAATAGGAGTGTAAAATTTATATGCTGAATGTGACAATTTTTAGTATACGGTTCGGAAGTTACGAGCACTTTTTAAACGGGAATAAAATTCACAAAATAAGGGTGGTTGCATCAATCCGGTATGAAACCATTTCAAGTTGCGTAGTCGTGGATATCAACCATCCCCCAGTGTGTTGCAACTTCCATATATACACACACATTTTTCATATTTTGCTTTGGTACAACCATTCATCTTTTCCTACGTCTCAATCGAACATATACGAACGACTGCCTGAGTCACCAAACGAAAAGGAAACAATAAACAGTTTCGCACTTTTCTTTCTTTCTTGTCATACCCAAACTATCTATGCATGTAACATATACACAGCTCCACACAAATCATTCAATTTTACTGATATTGTGAATATTGAACTTCTGAACGGATTAGCTGAGTCAGAGCTAGACTAATTACATAACGTGTTACAAGATGGGCTAATTTTGTTCATGGAAGTTTGACTTCAATTTGCACAACAAGCGAACATCGCGCGAAATAAATAACTGAACTTCGTAATTTTTTTTTAATATATTCTCTTTATTATATATATTCTATTATAATTACGGTTTTAGTTCTTTATTTACTATTAATAATACGGCCGCTGTCTTAAGCAGGGCTGCACCGTACTATCCGGATGAGAGTTTACTATGAACTACTACTCAGATCGAATCGAATGCCCGAAGAAGGTTTTGTTATTTTTAATATTTCAACACGGTCCCCCAATTGACTTGATTGGGCTTACATTCTTCAAGAGGTCAGCCGAATGCATTGGTTTTATTCTCCCTATTTCTCAATAGGTTAACCGAATGCATTGGTTCACTTTCCTTGTTTACTCTTTCGGTCATCGTTACTTTTATGGGTCACATAAAAGTGATGACGATAAGAATTTATGGTGTGCAATTGAAGAATGCAAACACAAGCAAGTATGGTGACACATTGTATATTTTTATTTTTAAGAATTACGACCAATACTTAACTCCTCCTTCCTTAGAGAAAGTTTTCTCCTGGAAATTTTGATTTGAGGGTTTCGTTTGTTTTTTTCCTTGCTCTTCTGTTAAGCTATCAATTTTAATTTTAATTTTACCGGTACTTCTGACATTCTTGTACATTACGATTCCAATGATACTTATACCAATAATAATTATTAACATGGATGTACCAGAGATTAAATAGGTTTTTACTTTGTGGTATTGAACTAATTCTAGGTTATGTCTATTTTCAATTTCTTGTAGTTCCTTAAATTTTGTAAACACCGTATTGATGGTGGCATTTTCTTTCATTATTTCTTCATAATAGAATTGAAATGTATAATTAGTTTCTTTGTTCTTAATTATAGCGTCATTGATTTTAATATTACAATTCTGAATATTAACAATAAGATTTCCAGCAAAAGTTAAATTTCTAGAGTCACAATTATTTTGTACGGTTACATTTTTAGCGTTTTTAATAATATAAGTTCTTTCGTTCAGATTAATAATTTCAAAATTATTATTGATCCTCATTAAACAATTTTGCTTACTAATACAATCATTTCTCTCTTTTAATTCGTTAACATTAATTTTCTCCTCGTTATATTTATACTCTTTTCCTTCGTTTACAATTACAACAAAGGGTTCTAAGTCAACTTCTTGTTTTTCTCGATTTGGTATTGGTACGATTATTTTAATTGGACGTGTTATAATCTCTTCTGGTATTTTCAAAGCTATAATAATGGCATCATCTGTATATTTCATTACCCCTGACTTAATATTTCTTAATTTGCTCCAATTCATATCTGTCATGATTAGTTCGTCCTTAGTGAGTAAGCTAGGGTGGGTTATTCCCATTTTCGCTGCAGCTATCGTGTCTAACAAATTATCAATTACTCTTTCTAACATCTGTAATCTAGTTAGTATTTCGGTTCGTTGTAGGCGTTTAAGTATCGTATTTTGTAACTGTTGGTTTTCATTCTGATAGCGTTCTATTTCTTCCCTATCTCTCAAAACTAAGTCTCTTATGTTTTTTATGTTTCCGTTTAATTGAGTATTAATTTTGATTTGCTTGTTTAGTTCCTGAATTGCATTCTGATTGTTAGTGTCAGTAGCTTTTATGTGTTCTTCTATTTCTTCCCTATCTGAGTTGTCCATAGTACCGAACAACCATTTCTGAGCCGTTCCTACTATATTTACGAGACCTCTTTTTGATCTTGTCTTATGAGGCATGATACTATGTATTTTTGTAAAAATTGTATTACATTCCTTTCTTATTTCTGAGTCTTGTCCTACAATTTCAAATTTTTTTATTTCCTGTAAGGTGTCTATCAACATTTTTATTTTTACTATGTGGATGATGGTTTGGGTTTGGTTGATGATTTCTCCTTCACCCATGCTTATCGTTGTGAATCCGTTGTCACTTTCGATTGGTGTTATTACAAGTGCTGCTTGTACTAGGTTCATTGGTGTCATCAGGAGTAGCAGCATCAGTGTGAGTACCTACAAATTGTCTTGGTCGTTTAATATTTGATGTATGTACTCTATCTAGGTTTTTAAATCGAAAATTGGGTTCATTTTTGTGTCTCACATGTTTATAATTCTTTATATAACCAAATGATCTTCTTTCTATATAATCTTCCCTATCTTGGTTCCTTTTGTTTATAACCTTGGTTTTTTTCATTTTTAGCTTGGTTACTAATGCTTCTATATTTGTATGTTGAGCCTGTTCTGGTGACATACCTATCGTAGTATGATACCTTTTGTTATAGATTTGAAAAGCTCTAAACATTTTGGTATTTACTGATTCTGCCTGGTTCATGCTAAGTAGTATCTCAGCTATAGTACTATGTAAGCGTTCAACGTCTGCATTGCCTGTATGTGAGTTCGGTTTAGTGAAATGCACTTCGATATTTCGTTCCCTAAGAAATTCTCTGATGTATGTTGTATTAAACTCGTTATCCGTAATTATTTTATAGGGTGGACCTTCTCTAGTTAAATGTTCTGTGATAGCGTCTGTTTTGTGAATGTGATTTTTACTTTCAAGTCTGTATACATACCCTTTCTTTGTCAGCTTGTCAATCATTGTCAAAAAAATGTGTTTATGAAAATGGTAGATATCTATGTGAACTATTTCGTTAGGTTTACTAGGTGTTTCTGTTACTTTGAATTTCCCTTGAATAGGTTTCCTCTCGTATTTAGCCTTTTGACATACGTCGCAATTGTTTATAATTTGTGTAATTATCCTTGTAAGTTTAGGGTAGTAAATCTGTTGTTTTAACGTATTGTAGGTCTCTATGATTCCTGAGTGTTGACTTTCCCTGATATGGTATATGGAGACCTGTTTCCTAACTTCCTCCTCCGTCCTTAAGTCTCTAACTCTCCGTGTTAGTTTAATCAATTTAACCTTTCTATTTCCTGACTGCAAGTTCATGAGTAACCGTTGAATTTTGTTAAAGTCAGATTCTTGTACTTCAGAATAAATACCGCTAACTCCTGGGGCAATTTCTTTGAGTTGTTCTGTTATCGTCTCAATAGGGTCCGAGGCTCTGATATATAAAATTCTTTTACCATTTAGTGTTTCCACTTTTGGTTCTTTGTCATAACTCACAATAATTTGTTGTTTATATATATTGACAATACCTTCTTTAATAGGTATGTGATCAGATTGTCCTTCCGCTGTCGATTGACCCGTTCTGCTATCAGAAATTTGATTCACTTCATTGTTTTCTTTCTCAATTCTACTTAAAAAGTCGGCCACTCGATTTTCTTGACCTTTGAGATATTCAATATCGTAATCAAATTCTTGTAATTTAAGTAACCATCGTTGGTTGCGTTGTGAGAACTCTGCACCATTATATTTTTTATTCAAATATTTTATGGGGAGATGATCAGTTGTGATCTTGAATTTATTTCCCCACAGATAGGGTCTTAGTTTGGATACACTCCAGACAATGGCTAGAAATTCTTTATCGGTTACGGAATAATTTCTTTCATGCTCGTTCAGAGTCCTAGAGATATAGCAAACCGGTTGTTTGTCCTGTGTTAGGACAGATCCGATGGCAAAGTTACTGGCATCGGTGTATAAATGAAATGGTTTTTCGAATTCTGGAAATTTTAGGATTGGTTGTGTTATCAATTTGTTTCGGAGTGTTTCAAACGCATTCACGTATTCAGGATCACTAATATTTATTTTGGTGTCCTTTTTGAGATACCTAGTCATTGGATATGCAATTTTTGCATAATCCTGAATGAATTTCCTGTAGTAGCCAGAGGCTCCTAAAAAACTTCTAAGTTGTTTTTCTGTGTGGGGTAGTGGGAGGTTTCTGATTATACTGATCTTATTACCATTAGGCATTATTCCCTTTGGTGTTAATATGTGACCTAGGAATTCGGTTTCCTTCTTGAGGAATGAACATTTGCTAATTTGTAGTTTTAAATTATGTTTCTGCAAAACTCGAAGGATGTCTCTGAGGTTTTTCATATGTTCTTTTAGGGACGTGGAGAATATCAAAATGTCATCTAAATAAACGACACAAATTTTGTTTATATATTCTCTTAGTATGTGGTTCATTAGTCGCTGAAAAGTGGCTGGTGCATTTTTAAGTCCAAAAGGCATACGGACATACTCGTATAATCCTTGTGGAGTAATAAACGCAGTTTTCGCTATGTCAGCTGGGTGCATCAAAATTTGATGGTAACCTTTTGCTAAGTCAAGCGTCGAGAAATAGACCGCTTTTCCTAACTTATCGAAGAGGTTTTCTATATTTGGCAGAGGAAATCTGTCATCTTCAGTAATTTCATTTAAAGCCCTATAGTCAACACAAATGCGGTACTGTACTTGACCATCTTTGTCTGGCTTTTTAGCAACTACAACGATCGGAGAAGCATGTCTACTCATGCTTCTTCTTATGATACCTTGTTTTTCCATCTCTTTGATTTGCTTAGCTACTTCTTCTTCGTGTTTCTTTGGTAATCGGTAACTTTTTGCATGTAGTGGTTTGTCTTCTTTAAGGTGAATTTCATGTTTTATTTCCGAGGTATGAGTTAACATGTCGCCTTCCTTATATTGGATGTTTCTAAATTCGTCTAGCAGTGAGGTCAATGCTGTCGTTTCTTCGCGATTAAGGCTGCCGAAGTCAGGATTGCCTTCCTCTAGGTAGTTGCATGCCAACTCGTGTCCTCGTTCTATCTTTAGAATGGTCTGATTTTTTAAAGTTATAGTTCCTTTCTCAAAATCAATGGTTTCAATGATATTTTTAAGGACATCCATTCCTAGGAGTATCGTATAGTTTTTATTTTCTAAAGCCTGAGCGTAAGCTTTAATAAAAGTATTATCGCTGTAACCGAATTCTTTTGGTATTGGAAACTGAATTATTGCAGTATTCCTGATTACGCTACTATTAATGGTCTTTATCTCTAGCTGTCGGGTGTCTAGAATTTTATACGGTGTCATGTCGAGTTTACTAGTATTTATGATAGTCATAGCACTGCCAGTGTCTACTAAAATATAGTGTCGTTGGTTCTGAATTTCAGTGGCGACTGTCATTAATTGTCCGAGGCTCAGTTCAGAAAAACCGGCGGTTCTACTGAGTTAATGTCCTGACGGATCGGTTCCTGACTTGTTTGGATATTATTGGTATCCATTGGTTCTAGTCTATTCTGTCTATTCTGTATGGAGTGGTTCTGGAAAGGTCTCTGTGAAGTAGTGTGATTTTGGTAACGATACTCATTTTGTCTAAACCTTCCCGAATGATTTTGTCCACCAAAATTATTATTGTGACCATTATTGTAACTGGGTCGTCGTTCCTTGTCGGGGAGACTAAACCTATGATTTTTGTTTTGGTTATTGTAATTTGCCGTGGTTCTAACTATTTCACTATTCCTTAAATTTCCATTATCGTATCCTATGTAGGAGAATAAAATACTCTTTATTTCATGTAAATCATACAGATTCCTAATTTCTCTGGCTAAATTCCCTATTGTTAATTCTCGTATTTTGTTTATTATAATATTATAGTACAATAGTTTTTCTTGTTCCTGATTGTCACAGAATACTACATATGTATTTACTTTGCTTAAAAGGTATTCTAATTTATTGGTCAAATCATATATTGAACTCACTTTCATATTGCTGATTTCCTTCGTAAGATCGCTGCTGCTGATGACCGGTCGATAGTGTTGTTTAAATAACTCCTTCGCCTGTTCCCACGAAGTGACTCCATTGATGATCAGTAGGTCCATAGCTCGACCTTTGATTTTCACTTGTTGTATGATGTTCCAGGTGGCTTGGTAATCTCCAATAGTATTCCGAAGGTGGTTCTCTATCATTACGATGAAGTGCATTAGGGATTCGCTATCCCCATCGAATTCGGGTAAGTATTGAATTTCCCGTAACACGTTGCTCCCATGACTCGGCTGTGGTATTCTCGCCACTATAGCCATTATACTATTTAGGATATCCCGGTTGGATACCTCAGGGATGACGTTTGGATTTTCTGCCATATTTCCCGTTTCACTATTACTATATGCCAACAACTTCCACTACGGTTTTAGAAGGGTTTCACTATACACAATCTTTTCCCGTGTTTTTTTTTTTTTTTTTTCGTTCGTCGAAAATTGCGGTTAAGGAAATGCGAATTGAACTTTCTCAATGTGGATCAGGATAGTTGTACCTGATCCTACCGACTGCGCCAAATAAATAACTGAACTTCGTAATTTTTTTTTAATATATTCTCTTTATTATATATATTCTATTATAATTACGGTTTTAGTTCTTTATTTACTATTAATAATACGGCCGCTGTCTTAAGCAGGGCTGCACCGTACTATCCGGATGAGAGTTTACTATGAACTACTACTCAGATCGAATCGAATGCCCGAAGAAGGTTTTGTTATTTTTAATATTTCAACACGGTCCCCCAATTGACTTGATTGGGCTTACATTCTTCAAGAGGTCAGCCGAATGCATTGGTTTTATTCTCCCTATTTCTCAATAGGTTAACCGAATGCATTGGTTCACTTTCCTTGTTTACTCTTTCGGTCATCGTTACTTTTATGGGTCACATAAAAGTGATGACGATAAGAATTTATGGTGTGCAATTGAAGAATGCAAACACAAGCAAGTATGGTGACACATTGTATATTTTTATTTTTAAGAATTACGACCAATACTTAACTCGCGCAGGTACATAAATTGGATTTCCAAGAACTTTTTTTATGAATCGCTTGATATCCCTCCACGTTGTGTGTAAATGGTTGAGAAAAACCCGTAATTTCCGTCCGTTTTGGTGCAGCACACATTGATAATTCAAACTTCAACGTGTATGCACACAGTCAACGAATTGTACTCATTGTGAGTAGGAATGTGAATGAGAGATTGGGATAGGCATCAATGACAAAAGAAAATTCAAATTCTTCTCTGACTTCTGGTTTGAGCAGTCTTATTATTGTTCTAAATTAAAAAGTGCGGTAATAATGCACGTAAAGTACCGGTTAAAGAAACAAACCCGGGTTTGTTTAGTTTAGCGGCAGGGCAACAAAACAAAAAATTATTAGATGACGAAGTGTGAGTGCAAGTCAGATAGAGACAACAGAGCAACACGTGATCCATGTCAGGTGACGAGGAAGAAGACGAGCGGGAGGAGCTGGTTAACAGCCAGAGGCAGACGGAGCAGCTGGACGCTCATATTCAGTTCCTCAAAAAAAAAACTGAAGAACAGAGAAGCAATCAAAGAAGCTGCAGAGCAGCAGCAGCAGCAGCAGCAGCAGCAGCAGCAGCAGCAACAACAACAGCAGCAGCAGCAAGAACTGCCAAAAAGACAGGGTGCATCCGCTGATAAAAAGCAACAACAGCAACCTCATCAGCAGCTGCAGCAGAAGTAGCAGCAGCGAATCAACAGCAGGAGAATCAGTAGCAGCAGAACCAGCAGCAGCAGAAGCAGTCGCAGCAGCAGCAGCAGCAACAGCATCAACAGCGGAAGCAAAAACTTCAGCAACCGGTGGCAGCCAAAAAGGAGAGACTCCCGCAGCAGCAGCAGCAGCAACAGCATCAACAGCGGAAGCAAAAACTTCAGCAACCGGTGGCAGCCAAAAAGGAGAGACTCCCTCCGATCAACGTCTTCGGATTGGAGACTAAGGATCTGAATAAGTTATGTAAGTTGGCCACCAGAAATACAACTCATTACATTAAGTACAAAGGGCCCTTAAGGCTTTCTGTCTACTGTTCATCAGTGGCAGATTACCGTGCCGTAAAAGAAGAGCTAACGACGACGGGGGTCGAGTTCTTTTCATATACCCCAAAAGGGGAAAAACTTAAGACCGTGCTCCTAAAGAACGTGGATCCCGATACTGATCCCGAGGAGATCGCTATGCTGCGCCAAGCGCAGAGCGACGATGTCCAGGTTGTTGGGGTTAAGCCCTTCATCACTGCGGCATCGAGAAGAGAGAGCAGGAAGCTTCCGTTCTTCCTAGTCCAGGTCAGCCCAGATAGCAAAGTAGATAGCCTTAAGCGAATCAATCGTTTAGGCACTATTGATGTCAAATGGGTGACATTAGAATAGACAAAGCACACACTTCAGTGTGCTCGCTGTTAAAAGTTCGGGCATGTCGCAGAACTGTAGTATGAAGTCTCGCTGCGTCAAATGCGCAGGAACCCACATTAAAGGAGAATGTCCATTAGGAACGGATGAGATTGTCCAGAGGAGCATGCTGACATACGTACTCTGCAAGACCAGCGGGCACCCTGCTAATTATCGGGGATGCCCTAAAGTCCAAAAGATGCGAAGAGGCATTCAGGCCAAGAGGAATACAAAAATGGGAGAAGCGAGGCCAACGCCCCCAGACAGAACTGTTACTCCAGCCGTCTCTTATGCCCAAATGGCATCAAGTAAGCGGCCGGTACAACAGACAGTGCCGAAGGTTGCCCCGGTCCCAGTGGCCAGGCAACCAGAAAAATTTGGATATGCAGACGGTCCTGCTCTCTATCCAGAGGCAGATCGCTCAGCTCCAAAACCAATTCCAAAACCAGTTCCAAGAGCAAGCAGCGCGAATAGACCTCATCTATTCGACGCTGTTTGACGATTCAAACGAGACATCACAATGATGGCTGCGTACGGAGCCGGATGTCGCTCGCAGTCACGAGGATCTCCTACATTTCAGCAGAGCGATCTCTGCTCGGGACAGGAGAGAGTGTGCCAAACAACGGCATTTTTATTGGTGGTTGCACCAGAACCGGTCTCCGCCGGCGTTGGCTCTTCCAAACGGCGAAACAGTTGACCATGGTGGCCAACTTACATAGAATTAAGTTAGTTTAAGAGAAAAATCAAAAAAAATCCAAAAAAAGTGCACCACGGCGTATAGATGTATATGTTATGCATATACATAACATATACGCTCTGGTGCACACGTCTGTCTATTACGGACATATTTAAGGTTATGTTAGGTTAAGCTAGGTTAAGGTATTATTAAGTTAGTTTTAAGCTATTATTTTTGATAGGTTAGCTAGGTTAAACCAAGTTTTTCAAGTTTTCTTGGTAATTAAAATTAATAAAACATTGTCTCTAAAGATTAAAAAAACGTTGTTTAAGCCGAAAGGCACAAATATGTATAAATTAGAATAGCTTAGAGTACTCGCATGGAGTCAGTAAATTAGCATTAAATCCAATAAGGTATTTAAGATATTTAAGCTAGTTTTAAGTATATTTTGTCTAGCAAGTAAGTTTCTTTCATTAAAACAAAAACAAAATTCACATTGAAATAAAAAAAAAATCGTGCTCGTGCAATTTTCGTTCCAGATCGGTGGGAACAGAGTTCAAATCCCGAAAAAAATAATCATTAGTTATATTATACATAGTAGTAATCATTAGTTATTTTTTGGATGTTTGCATTTTGTTTACGTTATTTTTTTTTCTTTCCATTTTTTACCTTTTTTTTGTTGAATATGACGTTAGTTTTAAATTTGTTTAAGCAAAAATATAAGTATAATTAAATAAAATTGGGAAGAAAATGAAAAAGCGGACTACCATCTTATTGTCGCGGTTCAAAAGGTGGTGGATCGTGCGGGAGGACAATCGCGTGGCGCCCATATAAAAATTTAACCAACAACAAGTTCACGGTCTTTCTCCACGGCTGGTCAGGAACCCTCCCGGACGAGGTCGCGTGTAGGTCGAAAAATCGGTGTAACGGGTTCTTACAGAAACACGCCAAGTTGGTTGAGGTCCTTCTCCACCTGGGGGCGCCACCTTAAACGCGGGCGTCCTCTGTTGCGTTGTCCCACGGGTTCGGAGTCGAAGACTCTCCGGGCAGGAGCTGAGTTGTCCATACGCTCTACATGGCCTAGCCATCTTAGGCGTTGGAAGTACAGAAGTACAGAAGTACTGTTGGCTTGAAATTGTTATAAGATCGAACAGGCCTAACCGAGTTAATGGCATTATTTTTCTGTGACATGACAGATATTTAAAACAGATGAAGAAACTCGCCATAATCGAGTACACAAAACGGCAGAGAATACCCCACTTTTTGTAACTGACTGTCCATGTTTGCGTATTCCACTTTACAAAGTTGCGCCCGCTGAGACCCATCGAATCGTGAACAACTGTAAGAGTCTACATGCAATAAATCCTTAGGTCGCAATAACTGACTTATTCTGTTCAACAAATCTCCCTCAGAGGGTAGACCGCATTTCTTTGAAATTTGTGAACACTAAATGTTTGGAAAATTGCACGCAACCCAGAGCAAACATACACCCCTTCGGGGCCGGCTCAGTGGCCAACAACTGGGCCACACGAGAACAAACCAACACAAAGAGAAAAACAAGGCCTTGACAAATTCCTCCAGAACCAGATCAGACGAGCACTTGCGAACATTTCGAATGGCTAACAGTGAGCAAAAGTGACCTTGTTAATCATCCTACACCAATCGGCCATTTGCTGAAAATGGAAACAAGGACAAACCGATACGCTCACTATGAACGAATGCGCTACAACTATCCGTATCTCGGACTAAGCACATTGGATTTATCAAATTGACAGCTCCTGCCACCACCTCCACGAGCAAGGATTGCCACCCACCGATCGGCTCTAATGTGGGCCAATCGCCCGCCCCCGCAACATACTCTGTGCAGATGTTTGACTAACATCCTCCGGACCAGAGTAATGGTCTTTCACTATCGCGCCGCCACCACCGCAGAAGGCAGAAACCCACTGGTCTCTGATCTTAATCCTATTGATACTCTTATGGAAAACCTTGGGTAGACGGTTAGAAACCATAAAATAATAGGTCCAGATCCAGAGGATCCAGAGATAAAATAATCGAGATTAAGATTACTCTGGTTGAAGCTTACTATCGGAGATATAGATCTTCGGCTGGATTTCAATCATACCCGATTCCAAAGCTGTTTTCAAGCAAAAAAGACAACTTTCTCGATTTAATTAGTTTCTTTTATGCCTTATAGTATCTAGGATCTAACGGAAATCTATATTATTGTATATAAAAATGGGTAATTTCAGAATGCGTTTGTGCATCATGAATCATGACAATTTAGCGAAAAGCTGCTTTTTTTTGTAAGAAATGTCTCTGAAGTTTTTACGAATTGACAGAAGTCTGCTAAGTCGACACTCATTGCGCTTGAAAGTTATCGCGCCGAAACTTATGAATTTTGAAAGGGAAATTCTCGTTGCTCCATCAAGGTCTTTATCGAACTCACCGAGACCTTCAATGTCAAAAAAAGGTTTTAGACAAGGCGACGCACTGTCATGTGACTTTTTCAACATTATTCTTGTGAAGCTCGTGCAGAACTCACTCGCTAACAGAAGAGGCACGATCTTCCAAAAGTCCGTACAACTGCTAGCATGCTCGGATGACATTGAAGTGATTGGTCGAACACAGCGAGCCGTCAATGAGGCGTTTACTGGCATTGAGGCGGAAGCGGCTAAAATGGTTCTGGAAGTATATTCTGTCATCAAGAAAGGACACACAACATCGACGACTCGGCCAGAACGTCACCATAGGCAGCTAGCAAGTTCGAGGGAGTCCAGGACTTCGTCTACCTCGGCTCCTCAGTAAATAGTACGCAGAGTTACTCTTGCCAACCGCTGCTTCTATGGGCTCAAGAGGCAATTGAGTACTAGAGCCATCTCTCGAAGGACCAAGCTGATTTTAGACAAAACCTTGATCATCCCAGTCCTGCTGTACGGCAAGGAAATATGGACAATCTCAAGAGCGGATCAAGAAGCCCTTGGTCTTTTCGAGAGAAACTTCTGGGTGCAATCTTTGGTCCTGTTGGCGTTGACGGTTTTGAAGGAGAAGATTCAACCACGACATGAGCCTAGCCTAAGATGGCTGAGCCATGTGGAGCGCATGGAGAACACTGCTCCAGCCCGAAGAGTCTTCGACTCCGAACCAGTGGGACTGCGCAATAGAGGACGCCCACGGAACCGATGGCGCACCCAGGTGGAGAAGGACCTCAATCAACTTGGCGTGCGCAGTTCAAGACAGCTGGCTAAAGATCGTGCCGGCTGAAGAGGCTTGCTGGTTGAGGCCCAGGTCCACCCCGGACTGTAGCGCCACCAGAAGAAGAAGAAGAATGCAATTAATTATCGAACTTCCTTGACAATTTGTCAAACTGAAAACGTGATCCACAAAGAGCCGGTTGCAGTCCACAAGCCGAATTCGGCCTGCGGCGCCGTTTCAAGTTCTTGTCTGACAAAGATGTTTGTCATATTTGAACACTAGCGTTTGGAACCTACTGATTAACCACACCAGACGAGGCAACAATTTAAAGAGAAGTGGAATCGAATGTTTGAATTTTTTGTGACAGTGGTGTTGGCAAATTTAAGATGTTTTTGGAAATTTTTTTGGACTCTGAATAACATATTCCATTTCGTCTTAATGCATTTCAGGATTTAATTTTTAAGTTCAAAAAACGCAATTGAAGTTAATTCACAAATAATTCACTTACCTGTGTGGGAACAAATGTCTTGGGATATTCAAATAATAACAAAACGCACAACTTTAATGCACAAGTCTTCAATTCAAACACTGTTAACACCTTCACAGTGCTGGCACCTTTGAAACTTCTTCAGTTCATTCGAGCACTGTCCGTTTCCCTTTCGTCTCATTAATATTTAATTTCAATTAATCAATCAATGTCTGTGGCTTAATCAAGATATGAAAGTCCAGGCATTCGGAGAAGAGTACGAGGCACAGACTTTTTCCGAGTCACCCGGAGACAACTGATTATGAAATATATACTTCCTTCATTTTGAGAGACGAAACCCGCAAGTAATTCATTCCAATAAGATTAAGGAAAATAAACGTTTGGATAGTGTAGTGCAGAAGCACTCGCAGCCGACGACTAACTGTTCCTCATCCACTGTTAAGGCTAAATGAAGGAAAAGCGCATCTATTCGGTTTGTCATTAGTGAGAGAAGGCTTGTAGGTTGTGCCTTGCGCACGACCTGTTGATTTGGTTCGCATGTATAAGAATGCGACGAATTAAGTTTTAACATAGATATGCAGAAGAGCGGGTGAGGTGAGGGGAGACTGTTGGAATGCATTGGGAAAATATATTAAAGTTCACCTCTGTAGACTTAAGTGAAGGAGTATGTGCAAAATATCAGAGTTAGAAATAATTATAACCTCACCAGAGAATCAAGTGTCGGTCACAGCTACATCAGTTGAATATCGTCCTAGCACTTGTTGGGTTATATTGAACGAGGAATAAAAATGATCTTATTCCTCAATCGGCTCAATCATCAACATAATCTACCCTCTTGAGTGAAAGAGAGGGTGGCCAACGATCGGGTGAATCAGAGAGGACATGCATTAGCAATCGTCTTTGGATCGCGAAAGGGGTTTACCCGTGATAGCAATATTTCTAACTTAATACACTAGACTGACGCGCGATACTGTCCTTGGTTCAGAGTTGCTTGCAGAGTTTGATAAGACGTAAGGCTACACTTTCTTATTTCCGGTTTTAACAAGACGATGCCACGACCCGAATGTAATAGGTGTAACAATCGAATTATTGAAAACTTAATTCGATAACCGTGTTCCGAATTCGTTCATCGCATCGAACAATAATAATAATATAATATGGGTGGCGCTACAGCCCACCCAGGGCCAGGGCCTAGTTTCTCAGCAACCACTCGTGTTGTGCGTGCTATTGTTCTTTCACGCGTGGAAGGGACCTACAATTTAATGCCGACTCCGAACGGCGAAGTTGAGAAGCTTTTTCTAGACAGGAATACTCTTTGAGCATTGTCAGTGACTCGAAAGAGGTGGAACCGTGAATTATCAATGATGGTAAATTCGGACATCGAACCTGGCACTCTCTGCGTAGGAGTCGACGCACTAAACCACTACGCCACGACGACCGCATCGCATCGAGTAGAATTAGAAAATTGTCCATACCCTGACCTTCATTCATTTTTAAATTGACCAACTTACGAAATTTTTGCACGTTCGAGGCATTTTTCCTGTTGCACATATTTTCTAGAAAGTCCCAAATTTCCTTTGCAGTATTGATTGATTTACCATCGACACTTGGGCAGGTTCTATATAAATTATAATTTCGCATTTAGCATCCAGGGGTGCCAGCACGTTACTTGGAACAATCGAGTTGAGTGGATACAATCGAACATGGGTAGCACATATTTTGATTCAATCGAGTATCCTCGATTGCATTGTCAAAGTAGGCAGCATTCAAATTCGAATATGACGTTTGAAACAAAATGTTTTAGTCGATAGAAAAAAGTTATCGTCATCAATTAATAAAAAGTTGTCCTCATTATGGAAGCGAAGCAAAATATGTCCATCAACAAAAAACAAATTCAAATTTTGACCGATTATATGAGTGGTCATCAAGACTTGGCAAAAGGCATATTAAAATGTGCTCAAGGCAGAAAAAGTAGCAGGGTTCAATGGGAAAAAACTTACGGATTCTCTTAACACACAGGGTCCTCCACAGAAAGACTTCAAAGAGTGGAAAAAGGTAAAGGCAAATTTATGTATGTTTGAATTATTATATTGTACGTGCATTTTTAGACTTGGAGTTACCTGAAATATATAGTAAAGAGCTCAGAAAGAATAAGGTCCACTTAAAAGGTACAGGCGGTGGCCCATACATGCAAAAGCCCATGTACGGATTGGAAGAAAAAATTATAGAATGCGCAGGCCTGGTTTGGAGTCGGACCTAGTCAAATTGCTGACCGATCAATAATAATGAAGAAACTAAAAACCAAGACAGGGAAGAGGTAGAATACAATATATTCGAAGAAAATGTTGAATGCGAACCTAGTACACATGTATTTTTTCTAGCGTTTAAATTTTAATCGAATGTTTACTTAAGACAATTCAACACATATCAAAAATGCTCGCTCTATTAAAAAAGAAAGCAAAGAACATTTAATGATTCAGTATGTAGTTGCAACAGAAAAAAATTAACGATAAAAATAATAAAATAAAAACATCGGAAAAACTTTGACACCGTTGTCTGTGCCATGTCTAGTAGCACATTTTTTTTTACATTCGCTTGGTAACTCCCACTGGCCAATACACTTAAAGTTGCGCAAAGCTGGGGAACTGTTGGAACCGACGTGCCTCTAACGCTGTCTGGGATATTTACACCCCTATTCTGGCAAACCTCAGTGATGTGTTTTAAGTCACAAGAACCTCACAAGAGCATGGTGAGTCACAAATTGTGAGGTTTTCGTATTCTGAGCAAAACCTCACAGCTTGTGAGCATCACAAGAACCGTCAAAATTGTGATGTTCTCATGAGCACATCACAAGGAAAAAAATCAACAAAAGAACTGTCACACACAAGGAAAAATAAACAGATTTTGATTTTATTTTGGCGTTTAGCTCATCTGCTAATGCGGCCCATTAATTCTGCATCCTATTCGGGTCAGTTGGATCATTTTTACCCAGAAGAAAATCGGGATTCATTTGCAAGAAATTCGTATAACGGTCCAACTGCTCCTGGGATGTACGGTGATATTTTCTTGTTCCTGCAAAATATTCATTATTAATAAATACTTATGCATATTTCATTAATATACACAATATTACCTTGTTCGCTACGTTCTGTCATTATTTTGTAGATATTACGTTGCCAAAATCAAGTATTTGTAGACCGCTCAGTAAGAAAAAAAAAGCGCGAATGTAAGAATTGTAAAAAAACAAACAATTATTGACATGTCAACGAATTCACCTCACCATGGTGACTATTCTTGTGTGTTTTCTTGTGAGGTTTTCGCCAGAATGCCAAATAGCTGAAACCTCACAAGGTAGGCATCATAATTTTCGCCTCACTGACATTCGTGCGTTGTGACCACATCACAACCAGAATAGGGGTGTTAAGTAGCTTAGTATCATCACGAAACATTCCTTATTCAATCTAAACTGCTGTACAAAACTAAACAACAAATGGTTTTGTTTTCGATGGTATTATTTTTCTTTGTATAAATATGTGCATACTTATTCATTTTCACACAATTCTAATGGATTGATATCATCCCTAAAGTATCTTCTTTTGATTTTAGCATTGAATACTTCTTCATCTTCGCTTTCCGAATCAAAAAATATCATTCTAAATGCAATTTTACTGTAATGAACGAAATTTATTTTGAAAATAACAAATTTGACATTTCGCTTTATAGTCCGCAATTGACCTATCGTCATTTGACTTCAGCACCCCCTGATGGCATTTTTTATTACCTCATTTCCGAACCCAAATTCTTACAGCTTTTTCGCTCGGAGCAATTTGTATGGGAATTTAAAATTCGGTGCTGATCTATATTTGTTAAAACTGATATAAAATAATTGATTTTGAATAAAATTAATGGTGGAATACCGGGAAAAAATTTGCCAGTTTTGTTATTAGTGCTTGTCAAGTTCTTGGAAGTGATTTTTTTACTTGGAATCGCCTAATGAAAAATGTAAACAAACCACTTATGTACCAGTAACTATTCATTGTTATCATTATGTGAATAGTTCATAATATTAAGTGTTGTTTTACTGCATATTCATTGTATCATAATATAACAATGGCTGAAGTAGTGAAATACAGCTGGCATTCGCACATTACATACATTATTCCATATTACGTCCTACTAATATAGCAACAATTCCAAGGCGCTTTCTTTGTGTAATGCAAGTGAAAAGTTCAGAAATTGGTTTCCGTTTAAAGCAATAAGTTAATTATATGATACAAACAATTTCTTATAATTAATTTAAGCAATAAACGCAACCAACATAATGTATTATTCTTTCATTTTGCACAAAGCAAATGAAATAGTGTGCTATATTGGAGGATATGTACATACATACATACATATGTATGAATGAGTGAATTTTCAGCAGATTACACTGCACTGAATATGTTTAAATACATTTTTAACAAACTATGACGAAATAACACTTAATATTGTTCACCATTCAATGTATATTGTGTTGAAGAATGATAAAACAACAACAATTTCGTGTCAAACTGGTGCTTTGTTTACACTTTTCAAAGCAGCATTCCTCAAAAACTATCACAAATAGACACTTGACAGCAACTTAAATCAAAACTTCTGCATTTTAAATCGGCATTAAAACATTTATTAGAATAAAATATAATTATTTAATATTTTTTCTAATTTTTTGAATATCCCACTACATTCGCCATTTGTACGTAAATTCCTATCCCAGTTCTGACAGCTCCGAATCCATCACGCATACACGGTACCAAAATTATCCGCAAGACGTATAGGTCGATCGGTCAATGACATTTTTAAGTAGAAGTCAGAATGAAACTGAAAAAAACAAGTTACGTGCTGTCACCCTAGGTCCTTATTTGTCCATTCCTCCAATTCGGTTGGTCCGTTGGCCTATCCGTAAGAGCAGTCGTAACGATTGTCAGAAGACGATTTTTGTGCAAAATGGCTTCCATGTTAAAAAATTGTCTCCATTTAACAATTCCAGAAAAAGTTGTCATTTTATGTTCTTCTATTCGTTTCTATTTATTGAAATATGATTCTACTGGTCAAATAAGTCCTGGGCCCGTAACCTATTAAAAGATTGATAAATTGAGCGATACTTTTATTCTTGAAAAGGTCTTAACAGCTCAGGGGTTAAAGAAGGAATAATTATCAATAACAATGAAAATCACGTTGCTAAGTTCTCAATTGAATTTTAGAAATTATAGCATACTAACAATTGATTGTGGGTCGCCGTGGCGTGGTGGGTAAGTGCATCGACTCCATAGGTCGATCAGTCTTCTTCCTTGCATAAGCAAGGTTTTTGAAAAGATAGTCATTCGAGTCCTGAAACAATGGGTTGATGAAAATAAAATCAATGTCACCACGACATGATAACAGATAGAAAGTTCGTTGTGAAAAATAGTGACGTAACTTCCACTACGGTCTTTAACATTAAAAACGGTCTGCAACAGGGGGACATCGGTTCCCCGATCACTGCAGATCTTATAGGTTCCATGCCGCACTTAATTGCGTACGCCGACAACCTAGTTGCGTACAGATCAGGTCCGAAGGTTATAATAATAATAAACATCTTGTTGCAGCGTGACTTCGAGAAAATCCAGCGATTTTGCGACGACTGGAAGTTGGTTATCAACTTCCAGAAGTGCGAAACTAGTCTTTTCCGGACCCCGTTGGACAGGGCAACGCGGGATATGCGCCAAAACTGGCGTAAGTTCGGCATAGTTGATAGCTCTGACAAAAGCCAGAAAAGCTTTTGCTGCGGCAAGGAGGTTGTTTTTCAGCAGCCAACTCGATACCAGAGTGAAGGTAATCTGCTACATGGCCCTCGTACAGCCAATTATGGCGTACGGTTGTCCATTGTGGTTCAACGTGAATCCTTCCCAGATGGAAAAGATCAGGTTGTTCGAGAGGCAGTGTCTTAGGAGCTGTCTCCGTCTGTATCGCACACCCGAGTCTGAGTACAAGAAGTACTATCCTAACGAGGTCCTGTACAACGAGGCAAACGTGAAAAGGGTAGATAATTTTATTATTAAACTGATCAGAAGGCACACTGCACGAAGTATGTCCTCTTCCAACAGTCTGATCTTTGGGGCTTACTAGCCAAACGCTATGTACCATGAAAGGGTGCGCCTTAACGGCTTTATTCCTGCCGACGCATTCCTCTATCTAGACACAATTGGCCTTATACATATCATCTTCCATGTCGTACGCCGAACAGAGAATAGGCGAATCCAGTACGAACCGGATGTCGTTCGCACGCACGAGGATCTCCTCCGAGATAGGAAAGAGTCTGCCAAAGAACGGCAACTTTACTGATGGTTACACCAAAACCAGCCTCCGCCACCGCTAGCTTTTCCACAGGATCAGGTAGTTGACCATAGTGGCCAGCTTACATAGTTTTTAAGGTAGCTATAAGAGAAACAAAATACAAAACAAAAATAAAATAAAAAAAAATATATGAAACAAAAACAAAAAAAAGGTGCATCACGGCGTATAAATTATATATGTTAGGCATATACATTACATATACTCCCTGGTGCATGTACTGTTACGGACATAGTCAAGATAGTCAAGGTAGTTTTAGTAGTTAAGTTTAGCCAAGTTTTTTACAAGTTTTCTTGGCAAATGAATAAAGAAATAAAAGATTGTCTTAATGACTAAAAAAAACGTAGATTAAGCCGAAAGGCACATTTATAACATAGATTAGATTTGCTGAGAGTGCCCGCATAGGGTCAGTAGGTTAGTATTAAGAACATTTGTAAATTCTTGAGATAGTTAAGCTAGTTAAGTAGTTTTGTCTAGCAAGTAAGTAAAATATAGTGAATTAAATAAAAATACATTTAAAAAAAAAGTGCGTCGACTCCTACGCAGAGAGTGCCAGGTTCGATGCCCAAATTTACCACCTTTGATAATTCACGGCTCCACTCCTTTCGAGTCACTGACAATGCTCAAAGAGTATTCCTGTCTAGAAAAAGCTTCTCAACTACGCCATTCGGAGTCGGCATTAAACTGTAGGTCCCTTCCACGCGTGAAAGAACAACAGCTCGCACAACACACGTGGTTGCTAATGAGCTAGGCCCAGGTCCGCCTCGGACTTTAGCGCCACCCATATTATTATTATTATAACATTCGATTTATATTCACAAGTACATAAATAGAACAAACATTAGAAAACAGTAACTACAGTGTATACAATTTTTTCAATTTTTTGTATAAATTTTTATTCAATACAATTTTTGTATCGCATCAAATGCGTGGTTTGTAAGCACGTGAAGCGGGAGACTCCCGCGTCGTCATGGATTCATACCAGCTTTCGAGTGAGTTTTCCCCATTCTCCTCTCCTTTTAGTATTCTTCCTCTCAGCATTGGTTGTCGGATGCATCTAACGCATCGACATTTTATTTAAATTTGAATCCGATCCACGGTATTTCGTTTAGTACATCAAAACTGGATAAAATTATATTATATAGTTTTTGCTTAATGATCATAACATATTTCAATTTTTGACTTCTTACATAATTCAATTAATATTAAAACTTTTAATTTAAATTAAATAAACTTATACTAAAATTAATTAATAAATTCAATTTGCGACCTAATGTTTCTTATTTCTTCTTCTGAGAAATCACATGTTACATCCATTCATCAACACATCAAAAAAGTCAGATACTGCATCTGCATCCGAGGATTGTCTCAAACGGGCAATGCATCCCGCGAAATATATCCACGATCGTTCATCCAATGGAACAAGCGCCAGAAACGATGTACGGGTGCCTGCTTGATTGAACTGGAGAAGGCATTTGACATCGTATGGTTGGAAGGTCTTTTCTACATGCTCGATCGGCTAGGCATTAGCAAACCACTGCAGTACCTTCTGTATAACATGCTTACCGGTAGACGGTTGGTCATCAAGAATGGCAACGTGACCTTCACAGGTATTTTTGATGTAAAAAATGATCTCCAACAGGGTCCTATTCAACATTTACTTGAGCGATCTGTTAAGTTCTCTTCCTCATGCAATTGCGTATGCCGATGACTTGATCGTGTACAGATCAGGTAAAAAGATCGAGGAAGTCACTACTCTCACGCAGGGTGACTTCGATTCATTCATGAGAAGTTGCGATGACTGGAAGTTGAGTTTCAACTTCCGGAAGTCGGAAACCATTCTGATCAGGACTCGGTTGCATAAGGCCTCGGCGGATACGAAAAAGAAGTGCTGAAAGTTCTCAATCGTTGGACGACACGGGCAACCACTGGCGCAAAGGACTGAAGTCAGATACTTGGGGATCTGGCTAGATCAATATCTATATTTTAAACTACAAACATGTAGATGCTGCTCTGCTCTGGCCAGGGGCGAGGCGCTTTCGCTCTTACAAAGAGACTGTCTAACAACAGCCAACTTAATGCGAGGGTGACGGTTATCTGCTACATGGCCCTCATCCGGCTAATGCTCACCTAAAGGTGTCCCGTGTGGTTCAACGTGAGTGCAAGCTTGATAGAAAAGATTCGGTTGTTTGAGAGGGCTTGTCTTAGGGCTTACCTTCTTCCTTATTGAATTCAAGAGTCGCAGTACAGAAAATTCTACTCCAATTAAGTGTAATACAACAGGGCAAACCTGATAAGAAAAAAAAATAAAAATTAGTATCTGTACACCACTGTGTACATATGTGTATACACTGTACACTAACCAAGGGCAGGCACTTAACAATTGTTTCATTGGTTTATTTTATAATATTATTTTTTTTTTAAATCCATTGATTAATTTCCTCGCAATAAAAATAACACACCCTGAAGTATTAAATTCAACAGTTCAACTTAAAATACATATATCAATTCTTTAGCAAGAAAGATAGATGATGCCAAGCAATTGCACAACTATTGGACATATTGTGTTGTTAACTATTTCCAATCAATATCAGCTAGAAACACGACGTTGATTTTTGAAGGCAAAGTAAGATTACTTGCGATAAATGGCGGCATTTGATGTGAAGAAATTTGTAAAAGAAGCGGCTTTAAAATCGATGAAAAGTTTGTGCGTATAGATCTGAAGCTCATAGTCTTTTACAGGATGTGTCTTAGTGTGAATATTTGGTCCCTTGGCTATTTGCACGGGGACGTGCTGATTAGTACATTCAAACCGGCTTTAAACGTTCACACAGTAGTACAGGTCCTTTTTGTGGATGGGATATACGGAGCTGATATTCAAGTCGTCAAACGTGTTCCCCACCAGAACATCGTCATAGGCCTTGAAGATCGCTGATGACAAACCATGGGGAAACTGGGGAAACAATAACGATAAGATTATGTGATGGCTTTGCACAGTCGTGATAAGACCCATACTACTATATGGCGTCGTGATGTGGTGGGCGGCTGTATACAGTGTCTGCGTGATGGCGTGTATATCAGTTATAGGTGCAATGCACACATCACCATCAGAAGCGCTTGAAACGTTATTACACCTCACTCCTGTAGACATCTGTGGCAAGGAATTTACAGCAAAATCGGCGCTGAATTGAAAACACTCTCGCTATGGAGCAATCAACGCACAAGTCACGCCTTAAGACTTGCAGATCAATGTAGCATGGTCCAGGCAGAAATAACGGCTGTCGTGAAGCCGCTAAATGGCTGTTGATGAAGGCATTAGGCAGCAGCAGGTCAAGCAGCAATTATGGCACTTTAAGCACCATTCTTAAGATCACAATTGGTAAGCCTCTGCCGTATGTCTCTTAACATAGCCATAGATATCAAGACATGGCAGCCTAACGGTGTGCTGGGTTCCTGGACATAGAAATATCCCAGCAAACTATGAAGCTGACGAGTCTAGACTAGCTAGAAAAGGAACAATAATCATTGGACCTTAGGTTGAAAACATATCGGTACCAATAGAAACTCAAAAAAACAAAAATCACAGAGCTAGCCATCAGCAGTGTTCGTGAAAGATGGAATAATCTTAACACGTGCCTACATGCGGAACAAGCATGGTCAAACCTGGACCTACAATGAACCAAGGCAGGTCCTCAGTCTAGACAGGAAAAACCTAAGTTGGAGTCCTCACAAGACACTGTGCGATGGATAGACATCCCGCAAGACTAGGATTGCTATACAATGACTTCTGTAGCCGATGCATGAATGTGGAAGAAGAGGGAAAACTCCTCACATCTACTCTGCAACTGGCCTACACTGACCTCCATTAGGAGAGAAACCCTGGGAAAATACTAGATAAATAAACCGACGTATATATCAGAAAAAGATGTTAAAAATCAAAATGTTTCCAGAAGCAACGAACGGTAACTGGCTCAGTGGCAACACAATGGACGCCTGGATCTAAGTGAATCCATAATTTTCGATGGGAGCCACATTACCTATCCTAACCTAACCTACTGCCCTGCATACAATACTGGACTAATTTTGTTAACTATCTTAACAGTGTCAAATTTTATGTCGTTCTATAACTACATCCAAAGTCAGGACTAGAAATGAAGTATTAAAGAGACAGCCGACTTCACAGCTGGACTAGGGGGCAACTAGTCCATCAACGAACTTGAGTGCTTTTTTGACAGATATTTACGAATTTTTGACGGTTATTCACGAAATAACGTAAATGCCGTCCTCTGATTGGTCAATTCGGTTTAAGAACACGTTATAAAAAGCAGTTGTTAAACTTTTTAAGGAGCAAGAGAGGTAGAACTCGGACGTCTCTGTAATAATACATTTCTGGTCAGGACTCGAAATTTAATGCAGCCGTGCTACTTCTAGCGATAGTCTTAAAATGCAGTTAGAAATTTAATAAAACTCAAATTCCAAATGCATACATATGGCCATATTCAAGAAAATACAATGTAGAAGTATTTCCTGGATCTAAGACAGATTTTTACTTTTCCGCATTAAGGTGTAGACATATCGCGGAAAATATCCTATCAAGTACTAATTTTATGACAAAATTTTAATGTCAACTGATTTTTTCCGCAATCTTAACAATTCCATCCAATTCGTATGCATGCCAAAAATCAAATAATCTCAGATGACAACCTCACTCCACAAAAAATATCCCTGCTTGCTACTGTTCCCATCAAACATCAAATCAAACAGAACCTAATTTCCCCATCAAAGAAAATTCCCCACAACAAACCACAATTTCCTCGACTCAGCACGTGCTCGACACTCGGGATATTTCCCATTTGTTGCACAATATCCCCGTTGTTGTGGGTTCAATTCACAGCGAATGTCGCGAGAACACAACAAACCATCAGAGAACAGCTGTTCTTGACATTTCGATGTACACAAATCTCGAATCGTGCGCGATAGCTGCTGAGTCGCTGAGTCGATGGAAGAAATAATCACATTTTCTGGGCTGGTCCGCATGGAATAGTTTTCATTCAACTTCCATCGTTCGCTGCTAGACGCTGGATATCGAGAAAACTAAACATGGACATAGCCACTGTCGTTTCCAGCACATCAAGAAGATCCCGACCAGACACGGTCCTCTACCGGGACGACTTCGATGGCGGGCCCGTCAGCATGGACGAAATTGAAAAGGGTCTCTATCTAGGTAAAGTAAATCTTTGCATTCGTAAGCAAATGTTATTTATTACTCCCCCTCTGTCATCCCTAGGCAATCTAACAGCAGCTACACATATGGAAACGCTGAAGACGTACAAAATCACCCACATCCTCACGCTGGACTCGGTGCCGCTGCCTTCGCACATAGTGCAAGTTCCATTTTTAACAACCAAATATGTGCAAAGTAAGTTGCAGTAGTTGTCTATAGATAGGTCGGTGACGGTGTGTAGCTTGACATTAATCTTCTCGACGATTGCCTCTATTCATGGCGAGTCCGTGAACGGGGGGTGAGGAGTATCGTCATCGTAATCATCGAGTCCTTTCAAAGGATTCTCATTGGATGTGTTTTTTTCTCACTTGTTTTCTAGTTTCCGATATGCCCAAGGAGGATATTTTACATCACTTGGATCAGTGCACAGAGTTCATTAGTTCGGCTCTGGATAGAGGAGAGAACATATTGGTGCATTGGTAAGTGCAAAGGGGTGAGGGGACATGGGGGCGGCAGAAAGCCGATTTGATGGTTAAGTGAAAAAAGGAACAAAAAAAACGAAATCTTTTATTTTGGCTCTGTGACCCAGTTTTGAAGTTTAATTTCCATGAAGCCGGGTAAATCGGACTGCACGATGTTTGTGCGGATGTTTACATGATTTTTTTTCCCGCTTATTAGCTTTTGCAGTGTCTGTGGGCTGTGTGAAGCGTGTGAAGTCGCGTGTGTGGTTCGTGCTCTGAATGTGGGTAGTGTTTATTGTTTCTTTCTGATCTGGAAGAGTGGAGGAAAGTTTTGTTTTTAATTCTTTTGCAAAAAAGTTTGCTGATGGCCTTTGTCAATGCCAGAGGGGATTTGGCTTACGCAACTTGTACAGCTTCTGGCTGCCAATCAATCATGTGAAGTGGTGTCTCCTTCAGCTTTGCGAGTGAGGGATTTTGCCTCGGAAGCAATGGAGTGGGCTTGATTACTTTGGGGTTGGCAGAGGAACTGGTACATGCTGTTAAGAGTTACAAGTCAGTTTAATCACGAGAAGCTTTGGATAAGTTCCCACTCTAGTTGCCGCCTTTTGTTATTTGTAGACAGCTTCTAGTTGTGCCTGTTATCTTAGACGTTTATCGTGCGTTGTCTTCTCAGTACATCGTTGCTCCGGACACAAGTCTTGTGACTGCAATCTTGTCTGCTGCTTTATTGACTCTCTAGCTGCTACCTTTGGCCGCTCTCAAGGCTCAGCTCCTACTAGTGCCTGTAATCATAGACGTCAATCCGTCGTCGTTGCCGTCTTTCTTGGAGCAACATACATGATGCAATATAATAATATGGGTGGCGCGAGAGTCCGATGCGGACCTGGGCCTAGCTTCCCAGAAACCTGCCAACCAACATACATGATGTTGTCTGCAGATAAGTTCCTCACATTAGGCTGCAGACTTAGATGATCATCGCCGGAAGGATTCTTTGTTTTAACGGTTATCGTTGATCTCGGACTCTCCCTAACCACAATTTAAGTGACGTTTGCAAGCGTCCACATCATCAATTTTAAGGCTTTCCTCTTGTATCCTTTCAGTTACTTTGGAGTAAGTCGAAGTTCAACAGCAGTCATAGCATACATTATGAAGAGGCACGACTTGGAGTACCAACCGGCGTTCGATATAGTCAAGGCCAAACGCAAGTACGTGCAGCCAAATTCCGGATTTGTGAATCAGTTGAAACTCTATCGTCGCATGGGATGCAAAATTGATCCACAATTTGACAAGTACAAGGCCTATCGCCTCCGCTTAGCTGGGGAACAAGTGCGAAAAGGTAAGACTCACTTGACATCTCCCCCCGACTCGAGTAACCAACGCATTTCTTCCCTTTCCACAGCAAAAATTCTACCGCAAAACTTCACGAACCTAATCAAACCCGATCCAGCGATTACACAGGAGAACCCTGAACCCATCGTCTACCGTTGTCGTAAGTGCCGCCGTGTAGTTGCCTCGAAATCCAATGTCATCGTTCATTCCCCGAAGAGCGGGTCACAGCCGACAGCGTCGGGTTCGACAGCGGTGGCAAGTGTAGAGACACCAAATGCACCGCCGGCAAGACTGATCGATCAGATTGCCGAGCAAATCCGGCGAGTATCGGTGTTCGATAGGCAACCATCGGATGGTGACGCTAAATGCAGGAGCATTCTGTTTCTGGAGCCCATAGCTTGGATGAAGAACATTTCGAACAACACCCAGGGTCGGCTTAACTGTCCCAAATGCGAGCAGAAGTTGGGCAACTTTAGCTGGATAAATGGTGAGTGATGCTGCAATTTCCTTGCCGATTATGATCTGAAACTTGTTTGTCTCCTCCTCTGATAGGATGCCAGTGCCCGTGTGGAGAAGAGGTGTCCCCAGCGTTCTACTTGATTGCATCGAGAGTGGAACTCTCAAAAGCTGTACAAAATGTACAAACCACCGTTTAAGCTGCGCTTGCTGCTTTTATTTCGTTACGATTGATGAGGCTGCGAACATTCGAGTGAGTTGACAAAGACTAGGGATGGTTTCGATTTTATGAGCCATCAGATGGACATGTCAAGATGTCGTTAAAGTGGGGGCAGGATGAAAAGATTTGACGAATGACGTCGCTTGGGGTGGTTTATAAACGACCACTTCATTCACAATGACGCAAAATCGATTTGTGACTCACATCAAGTCTTTTCATGGCCGCCCTTGAAAAGTATACAAATTCCCACAGTCCTACATAATAAATTAAAGAAAGAAATGATAATTTTACAGATGCTTCCATTTTTACTAGGAAAATAATGCCACCAACTGTTTAGAAACGTTTTTACATAGGATTTCAGATATTTCGAACGTTCGAAGGAGCTTCCGTTGTAGTTAGTGTATTCGCAATAAGCAATATATTCTCTTTTGTTTCATTGTTTTGATTTGTTTGTTAAATATTCTTTTTCCACTGCGAATGGCGGCGTAGAGTGGTACATGAATTCAGTGAGAGCGAGTCTTAAGAGAAGTAGTAGAGAAGTACCCGTCTTTGTTGGTCCTCAGATGAAGTAGTTGAATAGTGAGTAGGATTTGGAGTACTCCTTCTACACGCTACTGACATTATGCGTCTATACACGATCCAAGAAGTGCACAAGGTGAAGTAGTGGTTCTTACTTCGCTTTCTGTATGACCGTCTATGTGGTTACCTTGAGGCCCTCATTAAGGCCTCTGATTCCTCGGAGTACGTGAGATCTAGGGAAGATCCTTCTTCCAGTAGTGTCACGTTCTGTCCACTTTTGGCTTTGATCGCCTCGAAGTTACTCCTTATCCATTCAGAAGCGGCAATGTCTGCACAGACGACAACAACTTTTTGCCTGAAAAAAGTGGCCACACGACCATGTTTCTCAGGTCGATAGAGATGTCAATGACTGCCTCTTGAAAAAGAGCTACCTGCTCTGTAGATAGAGGTTCCTTTGATAAGTCCACCGGGACAAAACCAAGCCTGACGACACTAGCCACTTAACTAAGAGTGCGGACGTGAGGCACGGGTCCTGCCTTGGCTATCTTAACTGCTGTTGCTGTAGGGGTATGATCCTCCGATCTGACCCTTGTGGCATCTTGTGTACGATGGGTTACGCTAGGGACTTTTTTTCCCAAGTTTCGCATCGGCGAAGACCGCCTTCTTTTGACAAAAACCAAAGTCAGGTACAAACTGCAGCTCATCTAGTCTGTTTCCAGTGGTATCGTATCCATAAGAGTGAATGTGTCAGAGTCGGCGTTCTTTTGAGTGACATTGGGGCAGCTAAAGATTGGGCCCACAAGGCTCCATCCTCCTTGTCTGCTAAAATGTCTCTCTATCTGCTCATTTTCGACCCGATCAGTCATGTCATTTGCTTGTTCTGCTGCATGAACAGGAGTTGATGTTTTTACAGCCTTACATTTTCATCTAAATTTTGATCCCACGAGTAGACGGGAAAACTGTATCGCTCTGCACAGAGTCCGATAATCCCAGGGAGCGTTTGACTGAAGCCGATGGTCGCCAAGGCTTTCGGAGTTCGCATACAAAAGACTAAGCACTCTCTTACCCACGCTTCCCTTGGAGATTGTTTTTCAGAAATGTACTTCTCGCTTACCTTGGCCGAGAACTTACAGCCACAAGACCCAAGGTTATGCATCGTAGACAGGTGCAAGAGAAAAAATGTTAAGTTAAACAAACTTGAGATGTTGGACCCATTATTTTACGACTGGATGGCGCAGTTGGGTACGTGTCTGTCCTTGGTAAGTGGAGTCCCCATTTCGAATCCCTCCATCACGTTCTGACCCGCATGATCCACTAAAGGGCTCAAGAGGGTAAAGCACGCACAATATATATCCAGGCAACTCGATCCTCCACCATCGACTCTAACTCATCAGGAGTTATGCCCAAGCGTCATGGACTTGTTCCAACCACTTTATCCTGGTTCTGCCAAGTGCTACTTGATGGAATCGCATTCAACACCCGCCTCGAAAGTCGTGATGGTGGAGATATTCGTGCCACATGACCAAGCTATCGAATCATAGCCTTTTCCGTTTGAAGAAGTAGATACTCAAAGTTGAGTTCCTCGCGCACTGTCGTGTTTCTCACTTATCCCGGCGAATAACTCCCACAACAGTTCGAAGAACAACTTGTATGCGCCATCTTATTCTTTCGGTCAATACCAAGATTTGATGACATCTTTATGACTCATAGGTGAGAGTTGAAACAAAGACTGAGTTGAAAGCGGCTAACTTGGCTTTCACACTAAGCTCGGCTTTTCTGATTACAGATTGCCTAAGCTGTTTCAAAACTTATCCAGCGTGGACAATCCTACAAGAAAGCTCAGAATTACTGCTCCCATCACTCGTGAAGAAGACCCCGAGATACTTAAACGTCTCCACCTGCTTCAATGGGACATGTAGATTGCATTGAACAGCCGTTCTGGAAATCACCATAACCTCAGAATTGTCCACGTTAACCTTCATCCCAGCATCAGCACATAGGGCCCCAAACCTATAGAGTGCGCGCTGGAGCTCCTCCTGGGAAGATGAGGATAATGAAGTCATCCGCAAAAAGAAAGTGACTTACGCACAACTCTCCCATTCTGAAACATTCCTTGCCTCGGCTGCGCTGCAACATTCAGTCCATGTAAACAATGAAAAGGAGAGGTGACAAGACACACCCTTGGCGAAGTCCAATGCCCACGCTGAAAGGTGGTGATTTGGAAGTTTGTGTGTAGATACTGAATGACTTTCTAAAGAGGACCCTCAATCCCACACACCTACAGAGCACTTCAGAGTTTACTTCGAGGAACTCGTTCGTATGCCTTTTCCAAATCTACAAAACAGCTGTATATGGGTTTGGCATACTCCCAAGCCTTCTCAAGTTCCATTCTTAGATTGAAAAGCTGGTTGGTTGTTCTTCTGCCGGGACGAAAGCCGCACTGTTCATCCCTTGACTCGGCCACAGCTCTAGAACGCGCTTCCTAAACCTTAGCGTAGACTTTCCCGGAGGGGGATTTAAGAGGGAAGCTAGGCCCAGGTCCGCCTCGGACTGTCGCACCACCAATATTATTATAGACTTAAGAGAGGTATGTCCCTGTAGTTGGAGCAGTCCCCCTTCTTAAAAAGAGGGACAATCATCCGAGTTTGCCAATCGCCAGGTGTCTCACCGCGATCCCAGGCCACCTTAATAACACGAGACAGCCATAAAACTCCCTCTTTGCCGGTTGTCTTAAGCATTTCTGGCCGGATTTCATCCACACCGATGATATGCCAACTCTTAGTGATTCAGTCGCCAAAAGGGCTTCCTCCGGCATTGTCGACTACTCTCCGCCCCATTAAAGACTTGAGGTCTGTCATACTCAGTACTCAGTCCACTGCTTCCGAAAGTGGTCGTTCCATCCGCCCAAAATGTCCACCTCAGGACCTTTGGATTTGAATCCTTCGATGATGTTGAATATCCTTCCTCAAAGTGGGTGTATGATTTTCAGAACACCTTTTTTGCGGATCTATGTCGCTTTCCAACTACTCGCCGTTCCAAGACTTCTCTTCACATGCTCCCTAAGCCAAGTTCTTCGCCCCAGTGTACCGGTCACGAGAAGCAGAGTCCCATCCGTTCCAAAATGTCCACCTCAGGACCTTTGAATTTGACTCCTTCGATGATGTTGAATTTTCTTTCTCTGAGTCGGTGAATGATTTGCCAGAACACCTTTTTCGCAGATCTTTGGTCGCTTTCCAACTACTCGCCGTTTCAAGACTTCTCTTCGTCTGCTCCCACAGCCCAGTTTTGTACAGTGCACATGTCACGAGCAGCAGAGTCCCCCAAGAGAATCCAGTTTCTGTAGATCTTCCTCTTCTCACTGACGGCTTTTTGAACTCCGGGTGCTTTAATTCACTCAGCTCTTCTATCACCACCAGCCACCGCCACTCCAAGACGCTTCCCTCCACAAACATCCCGTGCAGAGACAATGACAGCTGTTGAAAACAGTAGCCATTCATCCTCCACATGCGATGGAACAGTTGGAATTCGCTCAAACCTTTCAGATATGCGCCGTGCAAAATTCAGCCGCAACTCACTGTTCTGTAGTTTCTCCGTCCGTATGCGTGTAACCACTCTTGGTTTCCGTCTAAGCAGAAGAGGTACTTTATCAGTGAGGTACAGCGTACACAATACCAGTTGATGATCAGTTGACAGTTCAGACCCTCTCATCACACGAACATCACAAACCATCTGTTTACTACACGCTGGTACCGCAAAGAGATCTATCTTCTGAAGACGGTACCACGTGTATTTATGGATGTCATTATGGAAATGCCATCGGCACAGCAAAAGTCCAACAGCTCATCTCCGTTTGCGTTCTGGTGAGGATCACCGTTCCTCCCAATCACTCGCCTCCATGTTGTTACATCAAGACCAACATGAGCATTGAAGTCACCCATCAGGAAATAAGAATCTATCTCCGATACCCTATCAAGTGCAGCATCAACTTCATCCAGGAAAGCCACGTACTCTGAATCCAGATCAGTTGCATACACCAGTACCAGAGCCAAAGTTGGCCTTTCAAGCTTGGGATTTAAGATAATGACTCTCTTTCCTAATGGAGCCCATTCCAATACCCTGCGTGACTGCCGGCAAGGCGCTGGGAGTAGGGGCTTGTGAGTATCCCCACTCCCGGTTGCGCAGACATCTGAGGTGCAACTCCGGACAGTAAAAGTTTCCATCCTTCCGAAGAGTCCGTAGTTCTAGGGTCCCCTTTGCTTCGTCTAAGAGATATCCACTATCCAAGTGAACGATGAGACATTTCTAAATCGACGCCGATAAACATTTCATATACCATTCGCAGTAGGACATAGAATAGAAGAACTTGAATAAAATTCCAGCTAGAGTATCGTACAGGGTAAATTACTGTCCACAGATTGTGTGTTGTATTACATTAGACGTTCTTATACTCGTTAGGCATAGCAAGCTAGATAGTTAATTCAATTTATCACTAAGAGCAAGAGATTCTCTGAGAGAGATATTTTTTGAGACTAGACTAAGTTCTTTGTCGATGTCAAGAGGCTTTCTTTTATGCGTAAAAAGATCCATTAAGGTATAAAGTTAAGCATTCTTTTCACAAAAAAATATAAATGTTCGCTTTCAAAAGTCTGAAATGTACATTAAGTTCTTCCAAAATGAAACAAATTTAGATTTAGAATGCATTCGAGATGTAGATGGATAGTCTTTTTTGTTGAAATATTTTTTTTTGTTTTAAATAATAAAATAAAACAAAAATGAATAAATTTGTTTTAAATAATAGACTTTAGTTTAACATAATAAAATATTTTTAGAGCTTCGCTTCTTATAAAGTTTCTTTTTTAGAAAATAATATATTACATACGCTATGAGACGTATTTTTGTGATTCCGAAATCAAAAGTAAACCAAAAAGAAAAAAAAATATGAATATTAAATGTTTGACAATACTATTTACTATTATAGTTGTAGGTACATTTTTGAATCATGTAAATGTTGTCCCAATATATTGCTCGTATGTATAACACTTAAAACAAAAGCTAAAATGTTTTTTAAATGTACAATATTTTGAAATAAATGTTTCCGATACGCCTTTGAGAAATTTTCAAATGTTTGTTTCAATGTGAATTCTGCTATTCTTTCTGGGCTCTCATCGTGTAAGACGACGATTGTCTTACTTCGTGTAACGCTAAAATCACAAATGAAGTGTTACAGAGATGCCCGGCTTCTACCTCTCTTGCTGTTTTTTATAACGTGTTCTTAAGTAAAAGGGCGGGTACTGATTGTTATCGATTTATAAGCATTCTTTCATTAAATTGATCATGGAGGATTGATCATGGAGAAAGGGAATTGGTAGTGCAGGATGGGTGGCAGAGTGGCCAGTCGCCGCCTGAATGCAAAGCAGAAGTAAGTTTTAAATTGAGATTGCCGACTCTTACTTCTCTTGCCACTTTTTTTGAACCAAGCAGAGAACAGTATTTACATGTTCTTGTGATGGGATAATGATGCTTTCCCTCAACTCTGACCAATCGCTGTGCATTTGGGCTTGGGCTGGTTGGCAATGGAAAAATAATGCCGTCTCTCGAAGAACCAAGCTAACGATACATAAGACATAAGACCTTGAGAGTTCCAGTCCTGTTGTATGGCGAAGAATTACGGACAATGGGTGTTTTCATAAACGTCGGAAATCTGCGCTAGTACAATCGCATTTCTGTTCTCATGCGTTTCTGAACACACACAGGCTGCAGAATGTCTGCAGGCCTGCTTTAGTCAATGAGACAATGAGTGTTCATAAACGTTAGAAATGGCGGCAAAATAAATGATACGGAGTTTGATTTTTGAGTTACTGGCGGAAAAAAAAAACCTAATGACATAATTGCAAAAAATATTTCTCGAACAAAAACGAGGAATAAAATTTTAAAAAGTATTGTGAGTCTGAGAAAATAAAGAGTTCTTCCAAAAAATCCATGCTTTATAAACAGAATTCTAAAGTTTTCCGACGATGTGTTTCAAAGCCACTTTAGGATGTCCAGATCCACATTCAATGTAAGTTATTCCCCATGCAAAATATAAAATAAATAAGTTCAAAGATTCCTATCCATAGTTTGTTGAAAAGGAGCTAAACATTTTATGGAAAACAAGGACCACCGGCTGACCAAATGTAGCATTGAAAATAGCTTTGTCCTCAACGATCTGGAAAGTAGCCAACGGTTCGTGTTTCAGAGAATTGTCCAATATATTCAATGTTCCAATTGGAGCTGCATTTAATTATTTTTTGGAAATAACTCAACTTTTATATCAGTTGAGGCGGAAATTTATAAAATGGCCTTCAAGTACAAACGAACGCAAAAAAAATCATGGAAGGCTTCCAGAATCTAGGCATAAATTCAATTCCTTATGTAGTCCACGGTAGTCACATTCCCATCCTTGCTCCTTCTTGTGATAAAGTAAGCTAGCACAATAGAAAAGGAATATGCTTAATCTTCAGGTAAACGTCACTTATCTAGTTAATTAAAAGTTACTAAATAAATCCTATAATTCATAGGACATTTGTGATAGTAACCAAAAATTCATCGATGATTTTTTCGGTTTTCCGGGAAGTTGTCCTGACGCAAACGTTTGGGAAAGAAGTCCAATCGGGAAGAAGTTAAGGGCTAATTATTAGGATGTAGTAGGCTGTGGTCTTATTTTAGGTGATTCAGCGTATCCACTTACAACTTACCTTCTTGTGCCCTGCCGGGACAATGGATATCTTTCTTCTATGGAAAGAAAATTCAATTTTATTCATAGTTCCAGTTTGGTAGATTAAAACAAAAGTTCATAATTCTAAAACATGTTGATATAAAAGATCTGAAATATTTAAAATGTATTGTTATGGCTTGCACCGCCTTACACAATATTATAATATAGAAAGACGGACTAGGAGAGGATACCATTATTCAAATTTTGAACACAGAAACTGATGAGCACGATCGGAATGAGCATAGTCAAAAGAACCCAAGCACAAATGAAGAAGCAAAACAAATGAGAAATCAGATTGCTATGCTATTTTGTTCATAAAGTATTAATAAAACAATGAATTTAACTTAAACATTATATTTCATTTCAAAAACATAAACAAAATAAAGCTAATTTATTTATAAATTAAGTATTAAAAAAAGGTATTCAAATGTTGCATGAGGTAATCGAACGTTTCTTTCAATTTGATTGAGTTGCGATTAGCTCCAGTCACTTCAATAACCTTTTCTTGTTTCTCGATTGGCATAGGTTCTTGGTGCTTTAAGTCGTCTCTTTCTGCTTCCTTCTTTAAAAATTCAAGGAGTTCTTCTTCCTTTGTACGTTTTCTTTTAGTTGGTGTTTCGAAAACGTTCGTCCTCAGCAGATTCATTTTACTCATTTAGAAATGAAAAGCTTGAACAAAGGATGTTTTGTGGAGGAGATACACTGTGTCTTCCAACGTTGGCTTCATCAAATATTCCAAAAAACTTCGAAGTCGTTGCTTCTCTTCCTGATTCCTTATTGCGCTTTTTTATTCGCTTATAGATCGTCATTAAGTTTTCAAATTTTTTCTTAATGTCCAGGACATCTAGCTCCAAAAAACCAAAAACTTACACATTTTACGGCCATCATCACCTTTAGTTGTGTTATTTTGCAAGCGTATATACGCTTAATTTATAAGTGCATAAAAAACGATCAACGGCACTTAATGATTCATCATAAAATCTTGGCAGCACCGATGACATTTATGAGATTTGCTTACCAGTCAGAGGTGTAGTCTTGGAAGGTGATGGTTGCCGTTTGATGGTCACAATCTTCGTTTTGTGACTGGGTAGCCTGACCATCACTTTAAAAGCAAAAACACTTAATAATTATAAAATAAAAAAAATTTTCATCAAATGAAAAGAATCGATCACGAAACCAAAATGGAATGTATAACAGAGACACTCTGGGTGTACCAAAAATTGCATACTTATGGATGCCAAAATAATTAAAAATTATCGAATACATCAACCAAATCTACAAATATAAGCCACATACAGCTACCTAAACAATGAATGAATAAACTCAGGAATGAACACACATAAAATAATGTTTGGAAGCATTGTTTTTATTCGCGCTTATTTCTTAAGCGGCGATAGATATGATGAGTAACTTAAGCGGATATAGGATTTGTTGTTAGAGTATTTTACATGCAAATTGAAAATTATGCGTATATACGATCAACTCTGACCAATCGGTGTGCTTTTGGGCTTGGGCTGGGTGGCAATGGAAAAATAACGCCGTCTCTCGAAGAACCAATCTAACGCTACGTAATACCTTGAGAGTTCCAGTCCTGTTGTATGGGGCAGAAGACAATATCAAATGCGGGCGTATGGATTCTTGGTCATTTTGAGAGGAAAATCCTTGGACATACACATATTCGATTCCGTTTGAGCAGAAGGAGCTTGGAGGAAAAGATTGAATGACGAACTCTACGAGTTGTACAACGACACCGACGAAGTCAAACATTCAATGTAGAGAATGGACACCAATCCTTCGACTTGGATTGTCTTCGAGTCCAATCCCGACGGACAACGTTGTAGAGGAAGACTTCCCTTTCAATGGCTTGATCACATAGAAAGGGATCTCAATCTCTTGTCAATCACTATGCCAGTTGGAGAGGCATGTTGACTGAAGCCCAGTTGCACCCCGGACTGTAGAGCCCAAAGAAGATGCAGCTGCTGGTGGGAACCCATTTCGTCTTAATTGGGTAGCGTCGTAACGTCTCCACTTAACATGGATGTTACTTAAGTCGCAGAGATCATTAAAGAATTAAAGCTAGTAGGCTAAGTTTATGGGTTTATCAAACAAGATGACAATATTTATGAAAATCTACATCGGAATATCATTAACATCAAAACCCTCTTCTTCTTCTAGTGGCGCTACAGTTCGGGGTGGACCTGGACCTCAACCAACAGCCTCTCCAGCTGGCACGATCTTTAGCCAGCTATCTCCAACTGCGCACGCCAAGTTGGTTGAGATTAATTCTCCACCTGGGTGTCCTCTATTGCGTTGTCTGACTGGTTCGGCGTCGAAGACTCTTCGGGCTGGAGCAGTGTGGTCCATACGCTCTACATGGCCCAGCCATCTTAGGCGTTAAATTCGTAGACGTCTGATTAGGCTCATGTCGCTGTACAGCCCGTAAAGTTTATGCTTGAATCTTCTTCTCCAAGAACCATCAACGCAAACAGGACCAAAGATTGAACGCAGAACTTTTCTCTCGAAAAGACCAAGAGATTGAGATTGTCCATGTCTCCGTGCCATTGAGCAGGACAGGCATCATCAGGGTGTTATATATTGGTCCTTCGAGAGAGGGCCCTACTACTCAATTGCCTCTTGAGCCCAAGGAAGCAGCGGATGACAAGAGTAATTCTGCGTTTAATCTTGGTGTACTGTTTACTTGGGAGCCGAGGTACACGAAGTCCTTTCCCACTTCGAAGTTATAGCTGCCTTCAGTCACGTTCTGGACCGTGGATGGTGTGCGTTCTCTTTTGATGACAACATATACTCCGTTTTGTCCTCGTTTATGGCTGCACCTACTTTAGCGGCTTCCGTTTCAGTGCCAACTAATGCTTCACTGACGCCTCGCTGTGTTCGACCAATCACGTCAATGTCGGCCTCGTATGCAAGCAATTGTACGGACTTTTGGAAGATCGTGCCACTTGTGTTGGCGAGTAAGTCTTGCACGAGCTTCTCAAGAATGATGTTGAAACAGTAACATGACAGCGGGTCGCCTGGTCTAAGACGATTCTGAAGCTAGGTATTGCGAATGTCGTTCGCAGGCGATATTTGTCGACTTGACAGCAGTTTTGTAGCGATTGCAAATTTGTTGAAAATGAAAGTATATTCCGGCAAATCGCTTTGGTTTTTGTAATGGGAAGTGATTTTATGTCACTGCAAGTAACAAATAAGAAGCAATTGAAGATTTTAGTGGAAAATCCAGACATTTTAGAAGTGAAATCCGGACTTCGGTGTCTACTAGAATGTAAGATAATAAGATGTAATGTATGTAAGATAATTTATTTTCTTTTTATACAGGATTTTCTTTTAACTTCTTTAAACTAACGCGAAATTCAATAGGCAATAGGGGCCTTATAATCCCTCGGTAGTTGGCGCAGTTGAAGAGGTCTCCTTTCTTGTGGATCGAGCAAACGATATATCTTCTTCTCTTCAGTAAAACTCCGCGGGCCTTTGCGCAGAAATTCAACGGTGCGCCGACTCAACACTCAATAGTGGAAAGTTGTTCCTGTGCATAGATATGTGTATCGCGCAACAAACAAGCATAATGGCTGAAACACAATAGTGCGTTTGCGATGGCGTTGGCTTTCAACGCACACAATTCAATGGCCATGCACAAAATACAGCGTCGACCTGAGTTAGTGAAAAATGAGAGAGATGTGAAGATCGTAATAAAACTTAAAACGTACATAAGTCCATCGCACGTCATTATCGAATATTTTGAATATTTTTTTATTGTTAAAGCGAAGGACGCTTAGAGATGCATCGCATCCTCTTCCACTTTCGATTTTAGTTTTATTCAACGTTTTCGCTTCGTTTGTACTAGTGCTAGAAACGGTAAACCCAAGGAGCGGCTCGCGGTCAACATATTTTCATTGGACTTGGCGCCACCTTGGAGGTCCTAGCTGGAGGAGGCTACAAATGGTTGGTTCGCATCTTCATCCGTCTCACAGTTCGCTCTGTTCGGCTCTACGAGCACTTCGACCGCACCATAGCAATTCAAACTGCTACCTGTCGCAGCCCTACGAGGGAAAGCCATCTGAATTGCTTTTTCCTCCAGCTCGGATATTGGAATTTGGTCAGATGGCCCACCCTCTTTTATTTCTTTTTTGTTCGATATTTGAAATATGAGGACAACAATATTCTACCGGACAACCAATTTGGATTCAGGGCAGGGCATTCGACAGTGCATGCTGCTGCAGAGTTGGTTTCCGACATGCAATGGAATATGGATAAAAAGCAGTGTACGGGTGCCAGCCTGTTCTACTTGGAAGAGGCATTTGATACTGTTTGGTTAGAAGGCCTGTTCCTTAAGTTGGTCAGACTTAGGCTAAATAAACCATTGCTATACATGATTTATGATATGATAACAGGTAGGAAGTTCGTCGTGGAATGCGTAACGTCAATCAGAGTATTTAGCTGTAGGATCTCCATTATTGTTTTCTATATTTACTGCAGATCTTTTAAGGTCTATGCCGATGACCTAGTGGCTTACAGATCAGCACCGAAGGTAGTAGTCATAAAAACCCTGTTGCAACGGGAGGCAAATAAAATAACTGGATTTTGTTATGACTGGAAGTTGCTTATCAACTTCCTTAAATGTGAAACTGTTCTTTTCCGTGCCCCGGTGCACAGGGCTTCAAGTGATACCCGTATGAACTGCATTGTTGACCCTCAGGGCCAGTCGTTATTCGTGAAAAGTGTAGTCAGATATCTCGGCATTTGGTTGAATCATTTTCTGTATTTTAACAAACATATAGAGAAGGCTTTAAGCAATGCTAGAAAAGCCTTTGCTGTGGCAAGTCAGCTGTTTTATAGTAACCAACTTAATATCAGAGTGAAGGTAATCTGCTATCTGCCCTCATAAGACCAGTCATGGTGTATGGTTGTCCCCTTTGGTTCAACGTGAGCCCTTCCCAGAAAAGAGTAGACAATCTTATAGTTTCACTAATGCGACGACACATTGCAAGGAGTATGATGTCTACCAACAGTCTGATCATCGGGGCTTCTTACCCGAACTTTATGTATCATGAGAGGGTGCGCAACACCGGTTTTATTCCACCTGAGGCTTTTCTCTTTTAAGATTCGTTAAATCTGATTCAGGACATGAGTGGATGTAATATAATCTTCCGCGCTGTAGGCCGAACAGTTGACCGGCGACTACACTATGAATCGGATATCGCTCGCGATCGCGAGGATCAACTCCGGTTCAGTAGAGCGATCCTCGCTGGAGATAGGAGAGAGAGTGCAAAGGAGCGGCACTTGTTTTGGTGCTTACACCAGAACCAGGGGGCCAACTATGTAAGTCGATTCTAATTCTGTTTCTATTCGAAAGTTGTTTCCGATTCTACACTGCATTGGTCCCATGTATGAAAGTAGAATCTAATGCCGGTTATGCCAAGTATTTTGTGCAAAATTTCCTACTTCGATCGAGTATCGTTTTAAATTTGTCAAACTAAAAAATTATTCTAAAGAAATTTATCAAGTGTAAATACAAATTTGTTGGTGATTTGATTTTAGTGATTTGTGCTCAATACGGATAGTGTTGCATTGTGGTTTTACCATGAAGAAATTACGGAGCGGAAGGAAAAAATCGAACGGAGGCGAATCAAGGACAGCTCAAATAATTTGGAGCTCAACAGAAAAAGGTTTCTCCCACTAAATGTGATTTCATTATTATCCTAAAGTATTTATTTTATTTAATTTTAATTTTTAATTCAAATTTCTCTTTTTTAAGTTTATAAAATTTTTCATAAATTTCAGTTTTCCTTTTTTGGTATTTTAGAATACCCTTTAAATTTTCATTTATGTCCTTCATTTCCTTAAACATGTTGTTTTGTTGTGCGATTTGGTTGTCCACTTGCCGTTCTAGGAGCGACGCTTGCTGTTTTTTTGGTGTTGATCTGTGTTGAGGACAGTTTTCTGTTTTCTTCGGTTTGGAAAAGGCTTAAGTTTGAATGATTTTCTTCACCGCCAAACAAATCTTCGGTCATGTCTTGATCTGCATTGTGGTCATTTATGGATGATGAGTTATTGATTCCGAAATTGAGGGAGCCCATCGTTCCATCCACGGCTTGTCTTAGGTCCAATAACTCTGAAACCTTTACTTCCAGTGGTGTAAGGGAGCAATATTTTGATGGACCTCCACCAGTTCCGGATAATGCCTGTTTATTTTTCCTCATTTTTGATTTTGTTAAACCTTGAAATCAGCCCAAACCTTGAATAAATAAAAATTAAAGTTGGATTGAATAAACTCTTTTTGTTTTTAATTGCACCTTTTTCCAACCAGCCCCAGCGTTTATGTGGTCCATCGGCGGTTAATTCATTCGCCAAGTTTCTCCATAAATTATTCGATTTTTGCCTCGCTTCTGTTGACTTCAAATACCCTTTTGATAGGTCCGGATGCTTGCACATATGTTCTACGAGGATTTCAAATTGAGAGACCTTTGTGTTAGCTGGTTTTGTTGATTCCCTTTTTAAGCAGATCTTGTTTAGCATGCAGATTAATATTACTTACATTTTGGAGAAAACAAATTCTTGGTCCGAACTCGATAACACATTTGATGTCGAACAATTTTTTTCAAATTTAGTTGATTTTGACATTTATTTTCGGATTACATGGTACTAGATATGCGAAAAGGAAACTAAACAAAACTTGGCAGTACTTGATTATTTCGACTATCGCAGAATAAAATTTGCTTTATAAATACATGGTACAGACTTTTCGAATTCTAACACTAATTTTGTAGAATCGAGTTACATAGTTGGCCCCCAGTCTCCGCCATCGCCAGCGCCTGATCTGACAGTCGGTCTGTGGGACAACAGCCCACTTACATAGATTTCAGTTAGGTTAAGTTAGATTAAAAAGAAAAAAAAAAAAACAAAAAACACAAAAAGGGTGTACAAAGGCGTGTAGGTTAAATATGTCAAGCATATAAATAACTTACACGCCCTTTTACACACTTCTGCAATGTCACGGATATAGTGTAAGGTAGTTTAAGTTTATTTGGGTTAGTGTTTAGCGTGGGTTTATTTAGTTTTAAGAAAATTAAAAAAAATAATGTATAGAGCGCCAAGTTTTTCCTAAGTTTTCTTGGCCAGTAAGCAAAAACAATAAAGATTTTCCATTTGGACTGCAAAAAAACAGATATTATTAGTAGTAGACGCCGAAAGGCAAATAGGTAAGTAAGTTTATATTATCCTGCGAAGGGTAGGGTAGAATAGATTTTAAGAACATGAATTGTTTAGACATTAAGATAGATTTTATCATTTTTGTCTAATTTTAAGAACCATCAATTTAAAAATAAAAATTAATTTCAAAGTTAAAATTAACGTGGTACTAGAGCACTGTGGGCCAGTGGACACATATGCGGCAGGACTTGGGGTCTTTCTCCCAAGATTATTCATTGGTTGTACGCAATGCTGATAAGATATATCATCACATACGCGGCCATCGTCTGGTGGCCAAAAACCCTCTAACAGTCAACGGCAAACAGGTTGCAGAAGGTGAAACGAATTGCCTGTCTTGGAATGCGCACCTGATCCACAGCAGCTCTAGAAGCTATAGTCAGGCTAACTCCCCTATCGATCTTCGTCAGAAAGATCGCTGCCAGATACGTTATTAAACTCCAGCTAGACTAAAATTACATACTAGCCCTCTACAAGAACATAAAACGAGCGCCCGCATCGATGATAAATAAGTTCCCCAACACTCGCAGAACTGAGTGACATTTATTAAACCCTACACATTAAATATAACTTTCTGACCGTCCAATGTCTCTTTCTCAAAAAGATTCCCTTTAATTCAGACCAGCCACGCCATTTGCCTTCATTTAAATATCAAAACTCAGTCCGTATATCATACTTAATGTTCCGTTCATGGAATCGCGTTCCACATCTGACATTTTTATTGGTCGTGTGACCATGAGGCGGGTTTTTGTCAACCGCATCATAATTCCTTCACGCCTTGCCTAGCCCCCCTTTCTGGTGAAGTAAAAATCGATGAAGAATTATGCCATCATTAAACGATTTCGATAGATGACTTGATTACATTTTCATTTTATGCTTTCGTTATGGGGGAAAGAAGAACATACGAATTGGCCAAGAAGGGGGAGTCATCGGTTAGAAAGAACTATATAATTCAGTGGCGGTCATTTGTTGCGGTGTTCACTAGTGTGCAGCACTACTAGGATGTATCTTCAATTTAAAAATACATTATTTCATTTCTTTTAGAAATAAAGGACGACGAGGATGCCGAGATACAACGACAAGACAAAAATCGATTCACAATCAGCAAGAATATATGTAAAATAAGATTGTAGGGCGTATGTGGAATATTTTTTACACTGGAGGATGTTGCAGTGCATTATGAACAATTTGTAGAATATGGGCGAAAGTTGAACTTTCTCAAGAGTCTTGTTTTCTGTGGATGCTGACCTGACTGTGACGGTTAAGATGTCATACAAAGGGTTTTCCAATAGGGACTCGACAACTTTGCATTTAATTTGTGAATGCACTCTTTCACTAATCATCAAACTGTCACTGTCAATTTTTTCAGTAAACTCAACATATTCATCATGGTAAAGAACATGAGCATGTTGTTCACCAGCTATGGTTGTCAAGCTGCCCGGAACACCTTATTATCCTTACACTATGCCTACAGAACTTCAGTTTATTTTGGTCATTTCGGTGTTAATTTTCTCATTTGTCTCTTTCTATTTTCTGGTGTTCTCACACTATTATTTTCTGTCAAAAAACAGCTGTTTTGGAGGGTATTTAAGAATTGAGAGCTAATGACTTGATAATTGAGAGTGAGAACGACATTGGTGTTTTGGTAAGAATTCATTGGAGATTTTGGTTCGTCGGACACATTTCCACTTGTGTTCGCTATCGGTTTAGTAGGCGCTCCATATTGCGTTGTCCCACTGGCCTTGACATTTTAGGCGTTTAATCCATAAGACGCCTAGCTAGACTTCTATGCCGGTCTACAATTCGTTGTTAAGTCTTTTACACTAAAAGCCATCAACGCAAGACCAATCACGCAAATGTCGTCAGTGTATGCTAGCAATTGTACGGACCTTTGGAAGATCGTGCCTCAAACAAGAAGTCTAACACGTCGGTGAACTATTTGTTATGTCAGTAATGCCCGATTCACAACGCAGCGTTGGTGCTTCGCTTATGTTTTCAAAACACACAATTCAATGGTTCCATGACATTCACAGCGTCGGGCTACGTTTTGACTTTTATAAGAAAAATGAGAGTGGTGAGAGCAACGTAATCTGACGTAAGCGAAGCACTCTCGCAACAAAATTGTTTCAACATGCCGAAATATGTTGGTGCTTTTGGACACACGTGGGTCGCCGTAGCGTAGTGGGTAAGTGCGTCGACTCCTACGCAGAGGGTGCCAGGTTCGATACCCGAATTTACCGCCTATCATTATTCACGGCTCCACCTCTTTCGAGTCACTGACAACGCTCAAAGAGTATTCCTGTCTAGAAAAAGCTTCCCAATTTCGCCGTTCGGAGGCGGCATTAAACTGTAGATCCCTTCCACTCGTGAAAGAACAATAGCACGCACAACACGAGTGGTTGCTGAGAAGCTAGGCCCAGGTCCACCTCGGACTGTCGCGCCACCCATATTATATTATTATTATTTTGGACACACGCTGCTCTTACTCGACATTTTCACTGGGCGGGAAAGTTCAATCAACGATTTTTTTTTGGGTTTGAAATTGTAGTAGATATTTAACAGAAAAGTGAAATGTTTCTCAGTCTCAGTATTTTCAGTCTGGTAAGGAATTTCAGAAATGTCACCCACAAATGGAAAAAAAAAACAGATGATTGTGACATATCTATCCTCCAAATCATTTACCGTTACCAGCACGTAGTCGAAACACCAACGCTGCATTATGTATCGGTCATAATTCATTTCTGACCAAAATAATGCGGTTCTCAGTCACTACATTTCTGTTTTCATCTATTCCAAATTATCATATGGCAAATTTTGAGTGTTGCCAACAGTTTAATTGAAGCAAATTCCTCCAGAGCATCCCCTCGTTAGAAGTTGACTCAAGGTTAGCGGAATATTTAATTAAGGAACAGTTGCTTAGTAATTAACCTTGCATTCTTAAGACATAAATAAAGCTCGTGCGAGGCACTTGGACAGTTTTTTCCTCAATTTCTTGCTTTTCAATTTGCAAGCTGTCAAACTGCCATATAATAACAGTTCATTAAATCACTCACCCTACACAAGTGTTTGAGTTTCAAACTCATGAACATCCTCTTGTCATACAGGTGACACGATAATTTATCGAATTCCATCACAAAACTCTCTCAAACCTTATCAGCTAACCGCTAAACTTTGCCCGGGGATGCCTGCATATGATCACATGCATATTTACATACATTTGCGGGCTTCTTTATGAACAACGTCGTTTTACGGTCAGAGTTCACATATGTAACATCCCCTAAACCTCGTTTCAATCTTTTTTGTGTGTGTGTTTGTCCCTGTTAAACTTTTTCTTTCCCTCAGACAGGGGATTGCCCACAATGGCCACGTATATTTATTTGGAACACGCTTCCAGCAAAAACATGTGAAAAACCACAGCAAAGCAAACAAAACAGTTTGCTCGTGCAATCAATTTCAGTGCCAGTGGGTTTAAACTCCATTAGAGCAATGACAAGTACGTGACAGGGGATGCGTTCAATGATACGACCTTGGGCGGAGACATTTAAATAAATTATCGGAATTACATTGCTTATGGATTGTTATTCGATTTGTTCGTGCGGAGCTTGTACATGCGTTGAGAATTTGATTGAATCTTGGTGATGTAGATGTTTGACATTTGGAGATTTTTTGACACATTACTGATATTTGTCAAGGCTTTCAGAACTCTTCAAACATTTTCTTTTGAAGAGATTTATAAAGGGTGGGCAGATAACAATGGAAATTTTTTTGTGTTGGAGCAGCTGTCAAAGTTAAGAACGACATACAGCTGTCAAAATGTTCTCTAAGGCTTGCCATTTTTTCACACTTGCCGAACGTACGGAAATTATTATCGAAGTTCCGACTCAGTTGTAAATACGCAAATCGAATTTGGTCGGATGTCATCATGGCTTCTATGTGCAGCCAATTCGTCGCACCGTGAACAAAGCGTTAGAGTACCCTCTGTAGTTACCAGGTAACGATTGCTGCGAAATGATGAAATTTTGCGGCCAGTATAGAAGAAGACCCAGGCATGTTGGATCGCCGGATAAAACACACAAAACACTACGTTCTCTTAGTGGCTTTCCGACACGGGAACATGAGACATACAGTTGACCGTGTGAAAAAAAATTAATTTTCCAGATTCAGGACACAAACACTCAAGGATTGGCCTTGTGATTTATTGATCATCATGGCGAATGCGAGCCGAATTGGAAATTGGATTCGCTTGAACTCGAATGGCATTGGAATTCTTGGAATGAGAGCTTTCTCACCTTTGAACTTTCTTTTTACAACTCTCGCACGAATAACATTGCTCATGAGTCTTGTGATCGCTAAACGCCTTCCGTTGTTTGATTGGGATTGCGAAGCATCTTGACGACTGCCTTCAACTGTAAACTGTGCGGTGGTAAGCCAGGCACACCCAATGAATTCAAAAACTCAGTTGAATAGTTGGTTGTATCGTCTTCGTTTGTTACATAGTCGACAGATTTGAAGGAATACAGGGAACCAACGATTTGAATTTGAATTGTGCAGTTTAAGTGATCCCTATCCTTGTTCTTTAAATTACTCTTTCACTCAACATACATATTTCACTCAATCGTAGTTTTTGTGTGTAGGAATGATGGTCGGAAACACTTTGTTGATAAGCTCCTCTTTCATTGAGACGAAACTGCAAGAATTCGGTGGAAACGAAATAAATCCATTCGATGCGTCGACAGGAACACGATCATTTCCGATAGTTAACAGTCGATTGGAGAACACTTAGGCAGATGGATCGTTTAGCAATGCAACTCGCATGTGTTTCGTCAGCTGCAGTTTCTTCACATAACGCCACAATGTCGATGATTTGAACCAAGCATTGATCTCATCGGCAACGGTCGATCATGGTATTACTGGTAGCGTTTGCCGGAAATCGCATTAAAGTAAAATCAACGCAGATCTTTCATAATGCGATTCAGATCTTCTAACCCACGTATTCTGCATTCGTCCCAGATAATGATTTTGCATGCTACCAAAACTTTGTCCATTGCTGAATGTTTCGCTATGTTACATATTGGTTCTTCAACCGACTGAAGGTTTAATGGCAATTTCAATGCCGAAGGAGTGGTTCGACAACCTTCCAGCAGCGTAGCCGTTATTCCAGAAGAAGCAACTGCTATAATAAACTGTGGCCAAAATCAATAATGTGGAATGATGAGGCATGTTTTGCCAGTGGCACTAGGCGCTGTAGTCAATTGTGCAATCGCAATGAAACGCTACTCGATTCAAATCAACACTTGAAGCACTTCTTCTTAAGCATTGATTTCGATTTTCACGTTGAGTTGTTTGATTTGATCGACGATTTCTCATTGTTAACTGAGACGTGTCATTTGACGCCTGTCCTCCTTCCTGTGGTTGTGATGCACGAAGTCGGGCTATACTAACACGGCGTTGTTCTCGTGTCATTTCTCGTTCATCTGTATTCAATTGATTGGCGATATTCCGAACTCGGAATAGAACATTACGTATTCTATGCGAAAGATTAGATCTTCTAGCTCGCGGCATTTTAAATACCACTGCGAAATGAATGTCACAAAAGCAATTATGGAATTAATGTTACATACATGTGCACAAATATCATAGCCTCACAAAATAAAAATCTTCGTTAGAAACTTACCGTTTGAAAGTAGAATTCCACCTCAAAATGATAAAACAGAATGAAATTAATAACGAATTCGAATTGATTTTCGAATTAATCCACCTAAAATTTCAGAATCCGAAACTAACGTTTGGATTCACAATGCGCACTTCATTAAACTGAACTCACCTCTATGAAATCACTTTTCCTTGTAATTTTCACAAAATATCGTTTTAAACAGTGTATTAAATCAATTTGAATTACAATAACCTGATAAAACTTAAAAAAATTGCTTATAAATTGCAACGCTCGTCTACCAGCAATACTGAAACCAGCATTCGAAAACAAAAAAAAAAAATGTCACAAAATAACGTAGAGTAATCGCCCCATACAAAATGTATGGGAAAATGAATTTTCTTCATAACTTTTTTTTTCTGAGATTTTTTTGAGAATATTTTTGGGTATTCTTGTTTGGCCGGAGGCGGTGGGAATCATCGAAATCGGTACAGACGTTCTTTAGTTATAAGCGTAGTAACCAACGTCACTCTTTTTTATATATTTAGATTAGTTATGTCGCGAATAAACATGTATTATTTAGGAGATATATTGCTGCCACGGGTAAACCAACGACCGTACCTTTTCGCGGTATAAGGCGATTGCCAATGCATGTCCTCTCTGATTCACCCGATCTTTGGCCACCCTCTCTTTCACTCAAGAGGGTAGTACATGTTGATGTTTGAATCGATTGAGAAAAGGGATCATTTTTATTCCTCGTGCATTATCGATCAACACATGACTGAAGATACTTTCCGTCTTAGACTTAAGGTTGGGAGGCATAAGGAGGCAGTTCGTCAAACATGTTCAATTTACGTATGGCATACCTTGTAAGATTCTTTTGAACTCTTTCGAATTTATATCCTTGAACCCTAGATTTCTTGGCAAGCAGAGCAGATTGAAACTATGCTCCCAATGGCAAGACTACACGTCCGGACATGCCAGAATCCTAATAGAACAAGGACTTGCCTCTACTAATCTGGATTACACCCCTCCTGTATAATTCTCAGAGAAAAACTTCAAAACCATAATTCCGGAAAGAGACCTGTGGTATGACGGCAATATACCATTCGGTAACGCCATACATTTCTACACAGACGGGTCCAAAATGGAATAGGAGTAGGCAGTGTAATTTTCTCTGAACATCTTAATCTCAATAAATCAATCCATCTACCTAATCACTGCATCGTTTTCCAAGCGAAAATAATGGCGATCAGCGAAGCCCTGTCCTGTCTGAGGTGGAACGTGATATCCGCCCGTGATATTTGCGTCTATGCGGATAGGCCGGCAGCAATCAAATCCCTAACATCGTTCTCTATAATCTCAAAAATAGTCATATGCTGTCGCACATCTCTTGACGAGATATCCGGACAATTTTGAATTCGCTTGTGTTGAGTCACCGGCCATAGAGACATCATGGGAAACTGCGAAGTTGACACACTCCCAAAAATCGCCACACCACTGCCAGATGACGGATCCTTAATTTTAAATATTGGCGTAATAAAGGAATCTTTTCCATTCACTGACGACTTCCTGTCTTCCTGTCCCAAGCGATTGATTAAATATAATGTGATATATATAACTTTTTTAATATTACCGCAGGGATTCCATCGGGGCCCGGGGTGCTGTTTGACTCTAGTTGATTTTAAGCGTTTATTACGCCTTCATCTGTAAGTTGTAGCATAATGACTCAGTAATATTAGAATAATGGCTCGTCATTGATTGGTCCGGAGAATCATTATAAACCGACTCGAAAAAGTTGGCAAACAGCTCACATGTTCCTGTCAAATCTGTTGACATTACAGTACCAAATTCCTTCACCTTAGGCAAGCCTGATGCATTACTTTTTGCATTAATGTAATTCCAAGATGATTTGCCATTACTCTTTACCGAAGACTCTACGGACATGATGCACTGCCTGCATGAAAATAAAAAACCCGTTATTTTTCGGGTCGATTCGGTTGGATTTTGTCATAACATTGTCCTGGCGAAAGAATTGAGTCCGGGCGTCCATATTCTACCCCGTGAATGTTACACATTTTGCCCAAAAAACTCTTGTTCTCCGGCAAAGCCCATTTTTCAACCTCAGCTGGTATGCAAAATTGCCGTTATCTTAACGAATACAATCCACAAATGGTTGACTAAGCACCAATGCATTCACAAAGACTGACTGCTTGCTGTGACTAACGGCATGGCAGGATGATTGGACCCTATATCTTTCGGAGTGAGGAGAAACCGTTACCGTCAATGGGTGCAGGTATTGAGGGATGTTAAGATGTTAGAGCTTGCCAACGTGGGTATAAGTTAACGCATCACAATATCACTCCACGCGCAGACAGTCCAACACGCGCCACCCAAATTGCTGATGAAGCACCTTTCCCACGATCTGCGTTCAACTTGCCATCGATCGGATCAAATAGCACGGATGACAAAAATGAAGTTCCAGCAATAAGTTAGTATTTAAGGTAGAAGTGAGAAACCATTGTTAGTTCAATTATAAAGTAGTAAGAGTCGCTGCCAGTTCGAATAGGAAATATTTTTTTATGAAATGTAAAATAAGTTAATTTTAATTTACATCCGAGCTGCAGGCCCAACAAAACATCGTTGACCGCTTGAAGCACTACCAGCAAAGTCGAGGAAGGCATTGGAATGAAATACTAATCATTGTGTACCGAAAAGCTTAAATGGGGCTTCAAAATAACGCCAGAATCTATTGTATATCTCACACCAACGTTGTTTTATTTAAATTTCTTTCCCTATCGCTCTTAAATGGTCACAATGTGCAACTGGCGCGCATTATCAACTCGCATTTCATGCATCTTCGCCATCCAATGCCTCGGCACGTGGCGCCTCTCTTCTGATTCACACAGTACTACCGTTCCTTGGCCACTAATTAACCATCAAAGATGTCCTCCACCCCAAATATGCTTCATTAAGGGTTAGAAATCGAACCCCAATGCTCAGCCAAGCGCACCAGACTCCCCCGTCGATCCTGGCATTCATTCTCCGATGAATCACCTCACCTGTGTGTTTCCCTGAATTTCCACAAACCTTTCAGCAATCTTCAACCGCAACAAATCAGGACCGGTGTGTCAAACGAACCGCAAACGTCCCCAAACGTCCGAATCAATTGAATCTCATCAGTCCTAGCCTCGTTTGGCAATCACCGCCTAATTTCCTGCCCGTGAAAGACCGCAATTTGCTCTGCATTCTCTGAATTTAATTCGATTCATATGTATTGGCGGCAGCTATCCCATGTCCTTCGTCTCTTCAGCAAGATGCTGTGTGTGTTTGTCTTGTGGGGAGGGAGGAAATAAATCAGTGTGCAACAAGATGGAAAACTGTCAGTTTAAAGGGAAAGTGGGTCTGCATGTTTTAACCGATTTTGGGGACGTGGTCCTTAGACGAGTACTTGAAAATTTATTCAATTCTCTTGATAAGATTCTCGGGAGTGTGCCGAAGGGGCAGACAGACAGACGTCGGCTGTGATGATAAACATGAGGTGCTGGTGATTTAAAATGTCTTTAATCAGCTCGTTCGAACTTAGAGCTTCCTTCCTTGGCACGACAACAGCCGCGGGCACTGTGTACCTACCTCCACTCAATCAGCATAAATGTGCTTGCTTTCAGTACAATGTGCACACAACCTTACACGGAATACACCGTGCATCATGTCTATTGAATCATAATCCTTCCTCACATCGCAGCAGGAAGTTCAATGGCAACAAACAACGGCAGGAAAGCATTGGGAATTGATCCCAATTGGCTTGCAAATATGAGTGCAGAACCGGGGAGCCAGAAGCACGACGGTATTGAACTTAATGAAGGTGGCGTATGATTCAAGCTAAATGTGCGAAATTTGCACCGGAGAAGGAAAAGTTAAGTTCTTATTCTCTAATGGAAGCCAAATTGGTACAGAGACAAAGCTTTGACAGAACAGCTTCCAAGAAGTATATGGTAATCCGAATTTGACATCCCAGCTTCTTAAATTGAATTGTCATCATCCAGAGTTCAGACTGACTGTTTACATATAGCTTGTCTCAATAAGTATTCACACGATGATTAACAGCAATGGCCCTAAATACAGTCGTATACCGTGTCTTAAAAACAGGGGGCTAACTATGTAACTCGATTCTAATTCTGTTTCTGTTCGAAAGTTGTTTCCGATTCTACACTGCATTGGTACCATGTATGAAAGTAGAATCTAATGCCGGTTATGCCAAGTATTTTGTGCAAAATTTCCTACTTCGATCGAGTATCGTTTTAAATTTGTCAAACTAAAAAATTATTCTAAAGAAATTTATCAAGTGTAAATACAAATTTGTTGGTGATTTGATTTTAGTGATTTGTGCTCAATACGGATAGTGTTGCATTGTGGTCTTACCATGAAGAAATTACGGAGCGGAAGGAAAAAATCGAACGGAGGCGAATCAAGGACAGCTCAAATATTTTAGAGCTCAACAGAAAAAGGTTTCTCCCACAAAATGTGATTTCATTATTTTTCTAAAGTTTTTATTTTATTTAATTTTAATTTTTAATTCAAATTTCTCTTTTTGAAGTGTATACAATTTTTCATAAATTTCAGTTTTCCTTTTTTGGTATTTTAGAATACCCTTTAAATTTTCATTGATGCCCTTCATGTCCTTAAGCATGTTGGTTTGGTGTGCGATTTGGTTGTCCACTTGCCGTTCTAGGAGCGACGCTTGCTGTTTTTTTTGGTGTTGATCTGTGTTGAGGACAGTTTTCTTTTTCTTCTGTTTGGAAAAGGCTTATGTTTGAATGATTTTCTTCACCGCCAAACAAATCTTCGGTCATGTCTTGATCTGCATTGTGGTCATTTACGGATGATGAGTTATTGATTCCGAAATTGAAGGAGCCCATCGTTCCATCCACGGCTTGTCTTAGGTCCAATAACTCTGAAACCCTTACTTCCAGTGGTGTAAGGGAGCAATATTTTGATGGACCTCCACCAGTTCCGGATAATGCCTGTTTATTTTTCCTCAGTTTTGATTTTGTATGAACCTTGAAATCAGCCCAAACCTTGAATAAATAAAAATTAAAGTTGGATTGAATAAATTCTTTTTGCTTTTCATTGCACCTTTTTCCAACCAGCTACCAGCGTTTATGTGGTCCATCGGCGGTTAAATGATTAGCCAAGTTTCGCCATAAATTATTCGATTTTTGTCTCGCTTCTGTTGACTTCAAATACCCTTTTGATAGGTCCGGATGCTTGCACATATGTTCTACGAGGATTTAAAATTGAGAGACCTTTTGTTAACTGGTTTTGTTGATTCCCTTTATAAACCAAATTATTATTACTTATTTCAGATCTTGTTTAGCATGCAGATTAATATTACTTACATTTTGGAGAAAACAAATTCTTGGTCCTTCCTACTCGATAACACATTTGAAGTCGAACAATTTTTTTCAAATTTAGTTGATTTTGACATTTATTTTCGGATTACATGGTACTAGATATGCGAAAAGGAAACTAAACAAAAGTTGGCAATACTTGATTATTTCGCAGAATAAAATTTGCTTTTCGAATTCGAACAATAATTTTTGTAGAATCGAGTTACATAGTTGGTCCCCAGATGTTGAAAAGGGTAATGCACTTGCCCAAGCATTTGAGCGTAACCATAACATATCGCGCCATCTGGGTGATAAGCATACAGATACTCTGGTGAATGGTACTGTTCAGACATTCCATACGGTGAACTCAATCAAAACGATATTAAATTTTTGATCAGTAATCTAGTAACGAGAATATCTGGTGGACTAGACTATGAATGCTTATTTAAATGAATTACCGAAAATTGGGATAAAGATCGTGGCATATGTTGTAAATGCATGTTTGAAACTGCAATACTTTCCAACCAAATGGAAGTTAGCTAAAGTTATGCCTATTGTTAAAGCTGGTAAACCTCCTGATCGTCCTGATAGTTACAGGCCAATTAGTTTACTTAGCAGACTGAGTAAACTTTATGAACGATTATTAAAAGAAAAGTTAAAGAAGATTGTTGATGAATAGAACATTTTTCACAAAGTACAGTTCGGTTTTAGCGTTATCACAACACTTTTCTTAAAGTTAATATTAGAAGTAATCGTATTGACGGTAAATCAACCGGCAGGAGTTTACTTGACATAGAGAAGGCATTTGACACTGTCTGACATAAAGGTTTCATTTTCAATCTCAACTTTCCACTTTATTTGTGCAATATAGTTCTAAGTTTTCTGTCTGATCGTTGTTTTCAAGTCCGTGTTAATAGTGGTGTGTCAGATTTGATATTTTATAATGCCCCCAGGGTCTGTCTTGGCGCCAACCCCTTACAATTTGGATACCTCGGATTTTCCAGAATTACCCGAATGTGAAACTGCTATCTTTGCCGATGACACAGCTATATTTTCATCGCATGAGTTCGCTCTTATCATTGAGAGCAATCTCAAATACGCGATCGAAATGATTTTTAGATACTGTGATAAATGGAAGATTAAGTACAATGAAGATAAATTACAAGCAATACTTTTCACACGAAAAAATAAGCTTGTTTTCTCACTAGCTCCAGCTTTCGGGTTAATGGAACCAACGTTGAGTGGAAGAACACCGTTAGGTACCTTGGTATTCATCTTGATAGCAAATAAACATTTCATGAGCACATCAACCAAACTCTTAAGAAAGTTAACATCGCAAAGAAAATTCTTTACCCCTTCATTAATAGAAAATCTTTTTTGTCTTCCTCCCACAAGGTAATCATACTAAATCCTATATTTCAAGCCTTAATACTTTACGGTTGCCCAGTATGGGGAAAATCCGCACAGTGTCACACAAAAAGATTGCAAATAGTCCAAAACAAAATTAAAAATGACGTTAGACCTAATAATATAATATTGGTGGCGCGACAGTCCGAGGCGGACCTGGGCCTAGCTTCTCAGCAACCACTCGTGTTGTGCGTGCTATTGTTCTGTCACGAGTGGAAGGGACCTACAGTTTAATGCCGACTCCGAACGGCAAAGTTAAGAAGCTTTTTCTAGACAGGAATACTCTTTGAGTATTGTCAGTGACTCAAAAGAGGTGGAAGCCGTGAATTATGAAAGTTGGTAGATTGGGGATTCGAACCTGACACCATCTGCATAGGAGTCGACGCACTAACCCACTACGCCACGGCAACTCGATGTTAGACCTACTATGGGAGTATTCCACCTCAAAACTCCACAGAAGAGCGGCTGTTGAGCTGGTCTAGAAAAGAATATTGAAACTGACTGATAAATTTAATTACTCATGTGATTTTGCTGACAACCCACTAGCCAATGAACTAACGAATTGTATCCCTCAAAGTCAATAAATATTATTACATGTTATTGTAAATTTGTTCATTTTGTAATCTACACGTATTATTTGCTAACTTTAATATTGTTAGTATTTACTGTCCTTTAAATTTATTTATTTATCTATTTACTTATAATAATAATATGGGTGGCGCTACAGCCCGGACCTGGGCCTAGCTTCTCAGCAACCACTCGTGTTGTGCGTGCTATTGTTCTTTCACGAGTAAAGGGGACCTACGATTTAATGCCGACGAACGCCGAATTTAAGAAGCTTTTTCTAGACAGGAGTACTCCTTGAGCATTGTCAGTGAATCGAAAGAGACGGAGCCGTGGATTATCAAAGATGGTAAATTCGGGTATCGAACCTGGCACCCTCTGCGTAGGAGTCGACGCACTTACCGACTACGCCACGGCGATCCACTATCTATTTACTTATTTATTTATTTATTTTCATTTATTTACTTACTTATTTATTTCTTTATTTATTTATTTTCATTTAACTAATTATTTATTTATTTATTCATTTACTTAGCAGTAACATCTATATTCTGATATAATTATTTACCTGTCTACTGGTATCAAACATTAATTTACTTATTTTCATTGACATACATATATACTTGTACATGTTTTTTTTTCTTCTGTTGAAGGTTTTTTGTCGTACTTTCCTTCAAATTTGTTTGTTCCAATTCATACTTATTTGTACAGATTTCACAATAAGATTAAACACTTTTTTCAGAAGTAAGATATATGATGTATCAAACTACTGTATTAGATACTGTGCGATAGTTAAAACCAATCTAAACATTTTATAAGGAAATAAATATCTATCTGTCTATCTAATGGCCCTAACACTAACAAATACGTCGAGACCAAGTGATAAGGAAAAGCCATCGGCGGGGAAGTTACCAATATTTTGCACGGGAGAAGAGGAGTGCCACAGGGATATATTCTCTGTCCCATACTATTCTCATAATATATATGTAGTGTCATCAAAATCGTGATCCGGATTTGATATGCCTGCTCAATCAAATACGTCAAGCCGATTTGTCACCCGAGCATACATCTAGTTTAATATTTCCAGTTTTTGTGCAACCCATATCCAAGAGAGGCAAAGATTCTTCGAATCCTTGCGTATTCGAGATGGTGATCAATAGAACTCTGATCGACTTGACTAGTGACAAAAATAAAATTCCGCAAAACCAATTCAGTTTCAAAGCGGGGCATGACACTATACATGCCGCGTCGAAACTGGAGTCGGATATCCAATGAAACAAGAGCCAGAAACAATTTACGGGTGCCTGCTTGATTGGCCTGGAGATGGCCTCTGACACCGTATGGTTAGAAGGTCGTTTTTACAAGCTCAATCGGCTAGGCATAAGCAAACCACTGCTGTACCTACTGTATAACATGCTTACCGGTTGACGGTTCGTCGTCAAGAATGACAACGTGACCTCCACAGGTTAATTTCAAGTCAAAAATTGTCTCCAACAGGGGGTTCACTTGATCGATCTGTTAAGTTCTCTTCCTCATGCAATTGCGTATGCCGATGACTTGATCGTGTACAGATCAGGCAAAAAGATCGAGGAAAACACTACTCTCACGCAGGGTGACTTCGATTCATTTATGAGAAGTAGCGATGACTGGAAGTTGAGTTTCAACTTCCGGAAGTCGGAAACCATTCTGTTCGGGACGCCGTTGTATAAGGCCTCGGCGGATACGAAAAAGAATTGGCGAAAGTTCTCAATTGTTAAAAGACACGGGGAACCACGCAAAGGACTGTAGTCAGATACCTGCTCATATGGCTAGATCAATATCTATATTTAAATAAACATGCAGATGCTGCTCTGGTCAGAGCCCGAGGCGCTTTTGCCCTTACAAAGAGACTGTTTTACAACAGCCAACTCGATGCGAGGGTGAAGGTTATCTGCTACATGGCCCTCATATGGCCAATGCTCACCTGTGGGTGTCCCGTGAGGTTCAATGTGAGTGCAAGCTTGATGGAAAAGTTTCACTTGTTTGAGAGGGCTTGTCTTAGGGCTTGCCTTCACCTTTATAGAACTCCAGAGTCCCAGTACAGAAAATTCTATTCCAATGATGGTCTTATACAACAGGGCAAACTTGATAAGAGTGGACAATTTGCTGTTGAAGTTGATTCGAGGTCATACTACTAGAGTGATGAACTCGGTCGATTTATTGATCTCGGGTGCTTACTGCCCCAATCCACAATACCACGAAAGGGTGCGGCACAATGGCTTCGTCCCCCCAGAAGCTTTCCTGCACCTAGACAAAGGCGGATTGATACATGATATAAATGTGGTACCGCTCATCTACCACATCGCCAGATGAACTGTGAATGGGCGACTGAACCACGACCGTTCTGTCACACAACGAGCTGAGGAGGATATCCTCCGGTTCAGTACGGCGGTCTCAAGACGGGATGTTCGGGTTGTTGCTAGGTAGCAACAAAATTCCTGGTGGCTGGGGGGCGAGGGTACTCCAGCGTCGAACACTTTAGATCCGTGGTAAAAAGGGTATGACATATCCCCCATGGGGAAGTAGTAGGTCTCTGTGTTGCAGTGGATTGGATGTAGGTCTATCTGTTGTATCCTATGGCCGACTCAAACATATTAGGGTAGTTTTAAGGTAGTCTTAAGTTGAATAAAAATAATAGGCAAAAAAAAAGTGGTATACACTTATGTACACTTGTTTGTAATTTTGTGTATGCATTTGTGTATACATATTGAGTATATATATACATATATTTATATGTATATGTAAGTTTAGCTTAAGGTAGTGTAAGTTATTTTTTTAGGAAGTTTTAAATAAAACAGTTCTGTTATTAAGTTTTTTGATAAATTTTCTTAATTTAAAATTGTCATTCAATATCTAATATTTAGCGTAAGTAGATAGTTTGTTAGTTTAGGTCGAAAGACATAGCATAAGTATAAGTTTAGATTAGAGTGCCCGTCGAGGGCCAGTAAGTTACATCCAGCATTATTGTTCGTCTAACTAGTTTTAAGCATTTTTGTCTAGTATTTAAGTATATCATAAAGTTACTAATAAAAATGAATTAAAAAAAAAATATTTCCAGTTTTACAACTTGGATATACAGTGGAGAGCAAAAGTGGATGCATAATTTCAGTTCTTCTGATTTTTCAACAACGAAATTGTTCCCTTGCGACGGATTTAATTGAAATTTTCATTTCCCGTTGGACTGGAATCTGCTGATTTTGACTTGTTTATAGTCATCTGCAGTCCAGCTTTTATGTTCTTTGCAGATATTTTAGTAGCGCCTATATTTCTTTGCTATGTTTATTTTATTTCCTTATTTTGTCGATTGTTTCTATTTTTTTTATTGTGGAGACAAGCCAAATTCTGCCGAGTGTTCTTTGAAAAGTCTTTTTCCGCAATGTACACTACTGATTTTGGTGTTTTGACATCAGTTTTTGCTATTCCAATCTCAGTACGGTGAGGATCAACAGTTTCGGGCAGCCACTTTTGTTATGCACGGTCTCAATTTGTTTTCCCTATTTCGTACCATATGTACGGTGCGATGGCATGAACTGAATTTCCGTGCAACGTTCCACGATTAAAGAAGTTTTTAAAATAGCAAAACGATGTTCTTCTCAATATTCTATGTATAAATTCTCAAAATTTTTTCTTTAAAATTTATATCTTAAAAATGTAGAAATTAAAAGTTGATTTTTCAGCTAGAATGTCGCTGCTACCGATCAGTATGATGCCAATACCAGAGTTACGAAATATATCATGAAGTACGATACGTCAAATTTAGACCTAACGGTAAATGCACAAAAAAAGAAGGGAAAATTGAAACGTGCAAAACTGGCTATTCCATGTATCCGCTTGATTTTTATTTTCCGTTACAATTGCACGCTTTCCTTCGTTGATCCCTCCTTCTGTTAGTAATTAAATAAAAGAACAGCTTTGAAAACTTCAACTAAATTCGTCGTAAGAAAACAATTTTGATGTTGAAAAACCACACAATTTAAACAATTATTAAAAGTGATATTTTAAAAATCTTGATATCACTTAATTTGATGCATGTGATAATTGTAATAATTTTTGATAACTTGATTAACTTGAATCTGAACCACGGATTGCATAACCCAATGTAATGAATAAAGTCCGGGTCCGAGAATAGATTCCTGTGGTGCTCCTCTTGCAGTAAGAAGAAGATTTTAAATTCCTCCCTTGCATTGCAGACTGACCTTATAACTTTTTATTATTCAAAGCAAGTCTAGTCAGTCCTCTCTAATCTTGGCAAAATCTTAGGGTCTCATCATCAATCGACCACCTCTGACTCAAGTCAAACTCAAGTCTCCACATCTCTGCACCCACTCCAGATGAAGCAAGCAGAATTCGTTCATCCATGCATTCTTAAATGTACCTCACTAAACTCGAAACAGCCTTTAATTCCATTCGAGGTCAGCAGTCTACCTTCAACCAAGCGAAATGGTTCACATATCGAGCAGGAATGAAATTCATGAAACAGTCAAGGATCCTCCGGCCAAAGGGAGTGCACCTAGATTCGGCTGTATGCCGGAAATTTCCGCAATCCGATAGAGGACTTCGTACGGGAGTATGTTTAAAATTCATATCGCTTGCAAGGAGATATACCCTCGTGTGCATGAGCTACCGCCTTTCAGAGTTTGCATTGAAACGGTGAGCCGGGCGAGAGTGCCGCCGAGAGGGGAGAACAATTTCTTGCCCCCTGCCGGAGCTGGCTGTGCATTGTTGTTCCCCCCAACCAGCAAAAGGATGTCCGCTTCCTTTTTGCTTATATTTTCTGTTCGTTTCATGGTATTTCACTTTCCATGCGCCCGTGGATGCATGCCGTGCTGCCTTCTGATGCCCAAGCAACGTCAACGACAGAGGCCATTGTTTGGTCCTCAAATTCTCCGAGGGGCTGTGATTGTGAGGGAAACAGCCGAGGGTGGCGAAAGGAAACTCAAAGAGGTTCACAATGGCTCATGATTTAAGTTTTTTTCTCAAGCAAGATTGGAGAGTCACCGGAGGGGGAGCATTCCACGTTGTCACCACGGACGTCACCCACACAAGGTGGGGCAACGAAAAAAACAGCGCCACAATTAGCTGTTACTCGGTCAACGACGTAGCCCTCTCCCCCACCTCGGAGGTTCCACCCAACCCACGCGGCATTCCACAGAAACCAAGTTAATGAATTGCCACAAGCAGCGCAGTAGGTGTCCTCTGAAAATACTTTCCCCCAACTATTGCCACCGTTCGTCGTTCTTTCCTTCACATTCAATGCCAGGGTCTGCCATTCTCTTGGCATAATATCACACTTGTCCAATTCGATTTGCCGGTTCAACAATTGTGAACAGAGTGTCCTGTCAGCCGTCTGCCCATAGAATGGACTTCGAGCTCAGCGTGGGCAGTTACCTGAGTCCAATTGACGGCACATTGATTCCATCTAAGGGACATTAGCAGCGTGTTGAATGTCCTTGCCGACATTCAAGCTCAATCCTTGAATGGGCTCTGCGTTCAAGGACACTGTTCATCATCCGAAAGTCTCTTCAAATGTAATCGTTTCTGTGAATTGCAACGTCAATAAGAACTCAGTTTTGCTTTAGGTCATTTGAGGGGAATGTGACAAAAGAATGGGGACTAGAGTGGGATCGTGTTCTCGTCTGACTCTGAACGTTTGTCTTTTGTGATCAGGTGCCGGTCGTCTCCGTCGATAGGATGTGAAAGTCAATTGATGTCGATTTAGGAAAGCAAATAAATGGAATGGGAATAGCTGAATGGACTGGGTATTGCTGTTAAAAAAAAACGGAAATAGAAGTCGTTTTGAGATGGTCTTGTATGACATTTAGTGGAGGAGATATTTTGGGAGCACATGGGGTGAAGTAAAGGCAACGAAAGTGGAGAAATATTGAATCATGTCGGATTACTTTCCAGCGAATATTCATTTAGCAAGTTTTATCTCCTAGCTTAGAAACCATGTGTCTGTGAGCATATAGATGAACCAAACATGTCGATAGCACAGCAGATGCGCAAGGGAAGGAACCGTAAATCACGACGCGATGATACGAGTACTTTTTACGACAAAGAGAAATTAGAGACTGGACCAACATGTAACCGTAACCAATCCTATAGGCAATAGCCGGGACAGATGGATGTGCGCCTAATTCTTTTAAACAACGCAACGGATTTGAATGTGGTTTTCGTGAGTCGATAGAGTGATTCAGAGCTTAAACAACAACCACTCGCGTGGTGCGTGCTATTGCTCTCTCACGAGTCAAATGGACATACAGGCCTCGATTGCGAGTGTCGATTGTCGATTAAATCCATGGTCGACAAATCTATCGATTGAAATCTATTTTGGTATTGTGTAACTCAATCGACTGGGGTAATATTTAGAAAGGCAAACGTTGAATCATATATGTGTCAGAAGACTGCACCACTCAACAAAGTGGAATTTCGACATTGGCTACCGGAAGACATTGGAAATAGTCAAAGACTAAACTGAATAACTATGCGAGAGGCACTTTATAATCTAATTTTCTTCTTTCTGCATTATTTGGCGCTACAGTCCGGGGTGGACCTTGGCCTCAACCAACAAGCCTCTCCAGCTGGCACGGTCTCTGGCTAGCTGTCTCCAGTGTCGCACGCCAAGTTGGTTGAGGTCCTTCTCCACCTGGGTGCGCCACCTTAAACGCGGGCGTCCTCTGTTGCGTTGTCCCACGGGTTCGGAGTCGAAGACTCTCCGGGCCGGAGCTGAGTAGTCCATACGCTCTACATGGCCTAGCCATCTTAGGCGTTGGATCAGAAGACGCCTGTCGCTGAACAGTACAATTAGTGGTTGAATCTTCTCCTCCAGAAACCGTCAACACAAACAGGACCAAAGATCGCATGCAGAGCTTTTCTCTCGAAGAGACCAAGGATTCCTCATCCGCTTATGAGATTGTCCATATCTCCGCGCCGTACAGCAGGACAGGGATGATCAAGGTCTTGTATAAAGTCAGCTTGGTCCTTCGAGAGATGGCTCTACTACTCAATTGCCTTTTGAGCCGATAGAAACAGCGGTTGGCAAGAGTTACTCTGCGTTTGATCTCGGTACTGATGTTGTTTGTACTGTTTACTGCGGAGCCGAGGTAGACGAAGTCCTTGACTACCTCGAAGTTATGGCTGCCCATTGTGACGCTCGGTCCAAGACGTCGATGTTGTGTGTCCTTTCTTGATGACAGCATATACTTCTTTTTTTCGTTTTGCCCTCATTCACCGCTAGACCCATTTTAGCCTCCTCCTCCTCAATGCCATCAAACGCCTCATTGACGGCTCGCTGTGTTCTGCCAATCACGTCAATGTCGTCAGCGTATGCTAGCAGTTTTACGGACTTCTGGAAGATCGTGCCTCTTGTGTTGGCGTGTGAGTCTTGCACGATCTTCTCCAGGATGATGTCAAAGAAATCACATGACAGCGCGTCGCCTTGTCTAAAACCTTTTTTTGACATTGAAGGTCTCGGTGAGTTCGTTACCGACCTTGATGGAGCAGCGAGAATTCTCGATCGTCATCCTGCACAACCTGACGAGTTTGGCAGGAATGTCAAAACTAGACAGGGCGTTGTATAGCTCGTCCCTATGCACGCTGTCTTATGCGGCCTTGAAATCGACGAATAGGTGGTGGGTGTCGATTTGCATTTCTTGGTTTTTTTCAGGATCTGCAGTAATGTGAAGATTTGGTCGATGGTGGACTTCCCCGGCCTGAAACCGCACTGATAAGGACCTATCAGGTTCTTGACGAATGGTTTCAGGCGCTCACACGAAACGGCAGAGAAGATCTTATTTACTATCGGTAGTTGGCGCAGTTGAAGGGGTCTCCTTTCTTGTTGATCGGGCAAACGATAGTGAGATTCCACTCGTCGGCCATGCTTTCCCCCGACCATATCTTACTGATGAGCTGGTGCATGCGCCCAACCAGATCATCTCCAGCTGTTTTAAAGATTTCAGCAGACAGTCCGTCCGCACCTTCAGCTTTGTTAGACTTCTCAGTATCGACTGCGACTCTACTACTAGTTGTCCATTCTCGTCCCGGCAGGCTTCTGTTCGAACCTTATATCCACTGGATAACTGTTTCATCCTCTGGTCACACTTTCGGACATCGTTCCTGCCGTAGCACCTCTCAATCTCCTCGATCGCTCGCTTCTCGTGCTGTTTCTTCTTTCTCCTGAGAAGCCGGTTCTCGTCCCATCGTATCTGTTCGTTGAGCTTACGAACAGCTCTCGTTGTTCGTTGCAGCGTTGCTTTGTAGGCATCCAGCTTCGCCGCATGTGCCAGCCTACACTCGTTGTCAAACCATGGGTTTTTTTTTCTAGGTGGTGCCGTAAAACCCAGCACATCAGTGGCAGCATCTTTGATGGCTTCTTGCCAACGCCTCCAATCTTCTTCGATTGTTTGCGCATTTGGCGACGAACTTAGAGGGAAATTCCGCGAGACTCGATCGGCAAAGATCCTAGCAGTCCGTTGCGATTGTAGCTTTCCGACGTCAAACCGTGGTGTCCTTTCTCGACTCCGTTGATCTCTTGATATCCAAGTTCTTACCTTGGCTACAATAAGGAAATGGTCCGAGTCGATGTTGGCTCCTCGGAACGTTCGGACTTCAAGAATGCTGGAGGAGTGTCTGACGTCGATCGCAACATGATCAATCTGGTTGAGGGTTGATTGATCAGGGGACCACCAGGTCCCTTTATGGATGTTGAGGTGTGGGAACCGAGTGCTAGCTACAAAGAGATTACGTCCCGTGACAAAGTCCACCAGCCTGAGTCCGTTATCGGATGTGGTGTCGTGCAGGCTGTGTTTTCCGATGACTTTGGCAAAGATGTCTTCCTTACCCAGCTTTGCATTGAAATCTCCTAGAACGATTTTGGTGTCGAAGCTGGGGCACTGATCGTAGGTCCTTTCTAGGAGATCATAGAAGTCATCTTTGTCCTCTGTCGGGGCGTGGGCGCAAACCAGGCTGATGTTCCCGAATTCAGCCTTGAGGATTGTTATGAGGCGTTCGCTTTTACAGACAAAGCTTAAGACTTTTTGCCTAAGTCTGCCTCGAACAACAAATCCACATCCAAATAAGCGCCTCTCCCTGTTGCAATCACCGTAGCAGATGTCGAAGTTTCTCATCCTCTTCTTGTCCCGCCCATTCCACCGCACTTCCTGGATTGCGGTAATGTCTGCTTTGTAGCAGTCCGGGGCCTCCGCGAGTTCTTCGGCTGCACGTGGTCTGTTAAGGGACCTAACATTCCACGTGCAGAACCGAAAGTCGGTGTCCTTGTATCGTTTGCTGGGGTCGTCAACATTGATTCCGTCCGAATCCGAGGCAGTTGGTTGTCTCTGAACCATAATATTTTTACGTGGTGAGGGAGTTAACCCCACGCACAACCCCCAACTGGGAGGCCAGGCCCTATTCTTTAACCCTCGGGCAGAGGGTCCGGGTTTAACCGGAGTCGGTAACCGCTCTGAGGTTGTGAGCGCCGCCGTTGTCCCTAAAACTATAGGGATCTTCCGCCGCCATCTCAATTCCAAGGCCCCGACCTGGCCTTGAAAGAACCTTCTAGACCTGTGCTCCGAAAATGTCGAGGTAGCTCTAGAAGGACTGCGCACCAGGTAACTCCGTCTGACTGGAGTTTCGGATGCCGCCGTTGGCCAGACAGTTTCCATCTCCTCCGCCCCCACCCATAAAGAGAGATGAGTCCTGGTACAGGCACACTCTCCCCCGTCTCTCGTCTGCAGCCGCCAACGACGTCCCACGGGGGTTGGTTCGATCGAAGGTGCTCGGCTCCCAGATTTCACCACGTGGAGGTGGGAGTAGGAGTTCGCTGATAGAGGTTAAGTGCAGACGCTTGTGCCTGCATGAGACGCCATATCAACGCTTATAAATCCATATATTCACATACATATTTACATATTCACCCGCGCTATTAATCATATAAGATTAACAACCTTAAATTAAAATAAACCAAATTAAACAAAACAATTTCGAGTTATTGTGTAAATTAACACTAACTAACAAACAAGAAGAACACTTCTGCATTAAAATTTTGGATCTTCAACCAAAATCAAAAGCGTGTGTTCATCGAACTACAATCCGGAAAGCTAAAGAATTGCTGTATTCTGCTTCCTGCATATTTCATCAACTGTCTGCAACTGCAACCCGGATTACAAGAAGACTGCGTGTGCAGCCCCACATTCTGAAGAGTAGCGTGAGTAGATTTGTGTTCAGTAGCTAAAAGTTAGAATAGAGTGTTAATATGACGTCCAAAAAATTAAACAAAGAGCTTACCCAAATTAAAAAGGATATTTCGGAATTCGGCAAAAGAGGACCTAGTAACCGAACTACCAATTATATCTCGGGACGTTTGTTAATGTTGGTAAAAACGATAGAATCAACGGAATGTGAGTTCGACGAGTGTGCAAATGCGGTTGCAGATGACGACAAGTGGTCAGAAGTGGAAGATGTTCTCTAGAAGATCCGAGAGTTGTATTTTGACTATCGAGCAGATTTACTCGATGCAATGGACAAAGCGAAAGCATCGACCACAAAGGATGTTGAAATCGATTAATTTAATTAAATTGCTTCTTAATAAACTGGACATTTTTCGTATCATTTCGAGGAAATGACTCCATGTGATACGTATTTCTTGAGATGGGAAAATTTGTTCGGCTTACGATAGAATGGACAGATATGAACACAAAATAATGCCAACGGACCCTCACGTTACATTTCAATTTTCGAATTAATGCCAGCCTTTGGTTCATTCTGCTCCACTGTGTGACGTCTCTTAACTCACTCGTGCCATACATCTTGAACAAAATCCTTTCGTCCGTCTCCACAAGACCACATAATCTATTCATTGTCACAGCGTCATATTCCTCCTCAGCCTGTCAAGTAACATCAAAGGTGACCGGCAGAAACAAGAGATTAGTGAAAGTGTCGCCCTCACTTTGTGGCCATCAACGCCGGCTTGCCACTCAGAAGTTGTCAGGTTGAAGGGATATCCGGTGACACGAATCGACTCTCTTCCGCTAGTACCCATGCTCTCCATCGATTGCGACCTTTACCTCCTCATTCGATGAAATGCACAGCACCGACTTCCCTTCAAATGTCGCACTTATTCAGCAAATAATCCACACCCACGAGATCCTCGCAGATAGGTCAGAAGTTCGCCGATTCAGTCATCAGTTGTGAGGAAAGGTGTCATCATTCACCATCACTCACCACCAACACCGAGCCGAAGCCGGCTCATTACCCGACGATGACTGTGAAACTGAACGCATTATCAGCTTGCTAGCGGTGTATCCTGTTGTCGGCAGGATACAATTTATTTCATCCGCTTATCGAACCGTGTCATTACTTTTTCATTCTTTCCCGATGCCGGATGCTTATCCCTGTTAGTCGTTTGTTTTGTGGTTTCGGCAATGGATAACATTTCGGATGGCACCTTCCAGAGAGCGTGTGCGGTCGGGGATTACACGCCAAAGACGAACTTAGGGATGTTCGGCATGAAAAATTCATCAATTCGAGATCGTTTATTTCGTGGCAAATTCATTAGACTTAGATGTGAGAAGTGGCGGGTGAGGTGAGTGGGTGGATTAAATTGCTGAGAGAAGATAGAGATGACTCAGTGTGTTCATGTGGGACCGCTCGGGAACGGTTTTCGCTGGAAGATGGGGACTTCGGGAGTTAAGGGTGGCAGAGTTGAGAGGTTTGACTCCACTTGCTATCAGTTTTGGGCTGGAGTTTCATGCATAGACCATGTTTTCAGGTTGGTCTCTCGTCTGTTTGGGGGAATTTCTTCTAAGCTTGTCTTGGGAAATTGTTAGTCTTAAGCTTCCGAGAATAAGTTGACACTATGTCCTAATGTCGAGCAGCATGTACATCATAGTGGATTCTCCTCGTCCATTGCTTAGGTTTCGCAACGTATGGAACACGAACACTGAATGCGAGATGCGTGGCAGCTAACGATCGTGATATCGTGTTTAGCCTTCGCTTTAGACTGCAGTCGACTTGAAATCGGATGTCTTCTTTGAGGCGCATCATCAGCAAGTAGAGAGATTAGGACAAGCTTAGTTAGTTACACTTTTCTTGCGACGCACTGTAATCAGACTCTAGAGAAACGGTTGTGAGATGAACTAATGAATTTGGGATGTGACGCTGAACCGGCCAGAACTTACGCTACAGAAAAGGGATACAGATCACGAGACTTACAACAACCGTTAGGGTCAGGCGACTCAACAGCAAACAACACAAATATTGCAAAATTAAAGAAACATCGGACGAACCAACCAGACGACGAACACACAAAGGTCGCTTACACACAGGAAACTTTTGTCGGCGAGGAGATGGTGGGGGTAGCCCCCGGTTCGTGTGCTCGGGGTTTGATTTTGGATTTTCTATTCTCTTGTATCTCTCTTCGTTTTTTCTTTGAGTTGCTTTATTCTTATGTTCTCAATGTTGTGTATTGGAAGTGTGTGACAGAGGGTAGGAAACAGAAAAAGTTCAGAATTAAGATCTCAATTGCAGAGACTGAAAGATTTCCTGTGTGAAAGTGGCTTGAGATCACAAAAGGGAGTTTGAAAAAATCGCCGACGAATTTTAGCTAGTGTGAAAGCGGCCAAACATGTACATACAATCGACGACGAGGGACCGTACAGACAGGCAATCGGACGAAGTAACCATCGGACGCACACACACACACACACAACCGACTATGGGAGACTTAACAGAGAACAGCAAGGCGAGCATCGCTTCAAGTAGAGTTGGGAATTAATTGATAGTAAAATGCCAGAGTGAAAGGTCGATTTTGCTTTGCTCGTCCAACAGCCGCCAACAGCTACCCGTCCTTGTAATTGAACATTCCTACATGAATGGGCGCACAATTAATGCGCATGCAATCATTGCGCATGTCCGTCCTTATATATATGCACAGGCCGACATAATTCATCGAACGACACCCAAAAATGCCCGTTTTCAGTACCAACATTATTTGGTAAAATAATGGATTACATTTCAGAATTGTAATAAAAAACAAAGTTTATTTGCGTATAACAGCAAATCCAGTCTTCACTTTTCGGCCTTTTATTTAAAAAATAACATATTACTCATTTCATTTACGACATAATTCATCGTACTCCTTCTAAAAAAAATCGGTTGTTACATCGGTAATTGGTTCCTAGTAGCTTGTTGGACCTCCAAGGAATTTGAGGACGGATTGTAGTCTCCGCGTGGTTGAAGCAACCAGGTTCTTAAGACTTCTTGCCTAAGTCTGCCTCGATCAACAAACCCGCATACGAATAAGCGCTGCCTTCGCTCTTTGTAGCAATCGCCGAAGTAAATATCGTTGTTTTTCATCCTCTTTTTGCCCGGCCCACCCCATCGCACCTCCGGAGTGGCGGTGATAACTGCCTTATAAGCTTCGAGGGCTTCCGCAAGTTCATCGGCACGTGGTCTGTTCAGGGACCTCACATTCCACGTGCAGAACCGAAAATCGTTGTCCTTATTTCGTTGTCCATGGTCGTCAGCAGTAGGGTCATGCGTATCCGAGGCTTCTCGGCGTGTCTGAACTAAAGATTTTTACACTGTGGGGAAGTTAACCCCACGCGCAACCCCCGAACCTGGAGGACCGGGTCCTAGTTTAAACCTCTGGACAAGTGGGCCGCTGCATACATTGGTTCACCTCTAAGCGATTGTTCTAAAGGCTATCCAGAGGGCGCCACGAGGAGGCTGTTTGTCAACTTGACCTGTGCATTAAACAGGGATCGTTGCTGGTATCTCGCCAAGCAGCAGTCAGCAACTTTGCCCTGGATGCACAGGCCCATGCCCTCTTATTAGAATTATTACATGCATCAAATTAAGTGATTTCAAGATTTTTAAAATATTACATTTAAGAATTGTGTAAATTTGTATTTTCAAATTAAACTCGATTAAGAAGAAAAAAAGATGCACAATTTGTGGGAATCATTTCAGCTCGAGCAAGTGAAATGGGACAAACAAGAGCTACAAGATTGTCTTAGACCGCACCTGTGAAGGCAGGTGTTTCCAGAGAAGAACATCATGAATGAAGAAGTGCCTGCAGGAAGTCCCAGGTTTTAAGGTAATGTTACGACTCGATCGACAGAGGGTGATCTTTTCAAAAAGATAATTTGGCTGTTTCTTGTGTAGGCTAACAATGCTTCCAATTCGCATCCTAGCGACGTTGTTCCAAGACATGATCGAATCTGCGAAGGCTAAAAATTGACCGTACATTAGCGTTGATTGCATCTGTCAGTTATTGGGAAGAGGAATAATCACAGTCCAGTCAGCGAACAACTCAGATCCATATGTCAGTATTGGAACTATGAGTGCTTTGGCAAGTTTCAATTTTACATTAATAGGGATTAAACCCAATCACCAACAAGATTTTATTTCGAGCTCATACCAAGTTGGTTATGGACCTGGCTGCAATGCCCTCTCATCTCGCAGACATAGTCACTTGGATGCCCTTTCCTTCAGACAGAACTAAGTGAGAATAGCATCAGTCAGCTTCATCGCTTTGTCAAAAGCTCCTGATGCACTTGAATCTACTAGGTCTTTGCGGTAGCACAGCACCGGCATACCTTTGACATAAGTGTGAATAGCATCACCTTTTAGGTAGTCAGCCGTTCTTACCTGACCTAACCTCCAAGCAACTGTCAAATCAGCTGTCACAGAAAACAGTACTGCCACTAAAAGCAGCCTTTATTTTCAAAAGTAAAGCAGTTCGTGTTCCATAATCCAATCGAGCGTCATACCCCTTCGTTGTGAATTTTTTCCCATCACAGACTCATAAACGTTAAATCTTTTATTCAATTTAGCACATCATCGCCAGCGTTTCAACACTTCTCATAAAACGCCATGAATTCTCACACGAAAAACTTCTTAATATCCTCCTCCGAGAGGATGTGAGACCATATCCGCCTTTCACGGATGCCATTTGCCGTAGCATTCCCTGCTCGTCTCCCACAAAGGAAATGCATTTCGAAAGCAGACAACTCCAACGCCAACACAAACACCCGGACAACAGATGACGTGTAGGGAGGTGGCAAGTTATGATTAATGCACCGGCATCCTCATAACTGACGCTTAGAGTGTAATTTCATCGAGCCACCACTGCAACGACAGACTTAAGCCATCCAATGGGACGTGCAACGTAGACCCACTTGATGTGTGCTGTATTTGCTGTTATCCTTTCCGACTAATTTGACACAACAAAAGCAGGGCATTCGTGTGAAGTCTCCTGTGTGATTCTGGCTTCACCAGGCGACTCGCTTACGGTCTGGCAGCACTTGTTGGCCGCAGTCCCCCGCACGTGACTGAAATATGGATGCCCAGGAAATTGTTCGTGTGGAAAATGAAAAACTATAAACATGGATGGCTAGAGACGACGGAGATGGGGGAGGGTGGTCAGCTTCTGATGTTGGGACTCCCTGGGAACAGGCGGGCGGGGGGACATCCGCCTCGTGGGAAATTCATGGGAATTTCCTCGAAATTGAAAAGGAGTCTGTAAGGAATCCACAAAATGGAGGCCACTGAACATTATGAGATGTCAACTGTCGCAAACGCCATATGCGTCGTAAATGATTCAATAAAACCCATCACACCACCACCGCCAGTAAGAGACACAAATTAATCTGCAAACTTGTCGCTCCATCAGCGCATCACTCCTCGTTGGCAAGAACTGCAGAGCCTCGTGGAATACGAAATGCGTCTCTCTTTCTCTCGGCAAAGAACTCTTCCGAAGCCTCCCTAATTGCTTAATTAACTTACAACGAATTTAATAAGCCAAATGAATAACCCCAAGGCGAGCGATGGAGTGAAACGCGAAGAGCGCTCCCATCCGCCACTGGCGGAAGCGAATTTTGAAACTTTAGACACCCGCACACGGTCGGCACTCTGGCGTGGATGCTGTGCCTAGCCTTTCGGTCGTCGTCGTCGCTTCTTTCAAGTCAGCAGCAAAGTTTTACCAAAAATCTTAAGGAATTCTCTAATTAAAATTCCGACAAAGTGAAATGCGATGCAGCGAGTTTTGGGGTTTCTATTCGTTCGGCCTGGCGTGTGGGTTACTCTGTCACTGGTTGGGTTCTTGTGATGAAATATTCCTTGCGAATGCGAACGGAGGGACAAGCTTTGAATTTCATACTCAATCAGATTTTGTGTGATATACTCTTGACATCTCTTTCTCCTCCCAGGGAAACGGCATAGGGGATGCTAATGAAATGATGACCGTGAACTCGATTACAGGCGGGGATACATTTTTCCATGAAAAACTTCGGAATTTGTAGGGAATTGCAAGCGACAAAGTTTAGAGCATAGATCCTGAAACTCGGTAAATTCTAATGAATTCATCCACTGCAGGAAGTCATAAAAAGTGTGTGGCGTACATACTGAACTTAATACAACGTCTCATGAAATATGGCAACACTTATTATATAACATTTATTTGTATATAACAATTATGTATAACATTTATTTTTGACACTTGTCATGAACATGAAATAAAGATAGTAGAAGAATAGAGTTCGTCATAGTTAGTCACGCCACATATTGGTGACTCCGACGTGATTCCGTTGCTAACAGTTACTTTCCGCGTAGAACATATATATATACATTTTCTAACGATGGAACACGACGAAGAAAATCGCGAAGAAACAGTGAACGCTCCTGCAATAATTGAAAATCACGGCGGTATTCAAATCGCCAAAGTCGCAATGAAGATATCACCTTTTTGGCAAGCGTAGCCGGACTTGTGGATCGCCCAGGTAGAGTCGAAATTCATAGCCGCTGGTATTACAAAGGACAAAACGAAATATCATGCAATTGTGGCTGCGATGGAAAGTAATATTCTAGCGCAAATCAGCGACATAGTGTTCAGTCCACCACTCGCCGACATGTACAATACTCTTAAGCGCCGGTTGATTGATCAGTTTGCGGATTCCGCACAAAAGCGTGCCAGGAAACTATTACAAGAACTCGAGCTCGGTGACCTGCGACCTTCACATTTGTTGCGCGAAATGCGCGACCTCGCCGAAAAACAAATGAACGACGAAATGCTCTAAACAATTTGGATGGACAGACTGCAACCCAACGTCCGTTCAATCATTTCCATAAGCAACGATCCACTCGACAAAGTAGCACCCATGGCCGACAAAATCATCGAAGCTAATGATGCACCAACGATCCAAACTATATCAACACCAGCGACCACATCTGTACAACTTTCGCTTCAGCAACAAATAGCAGACATTAGGACAGAAATTGCGGCAATGAAAATTTAACGCAACAACTGTTTTCATAGCAGAGAAAGAGCATCTTCACGATCACGAGCAAGGTCAGTATCCAAAGGCAGAGAACCGGACAAATGCTGGTACCATTACAAATTCGGCGACAAGGCAAAAAAGGGTCGAAAACCATGTAGCAGTTCGTTAAACTAAAATCGCTGTCATTACTGGCAGTTAATGACAAGCGAAAACATAGTAACTGCCGCCTCCTCGTGGTCGACCGCTACTCTAACCTAAAATTCTTGGTTGATACCGGTGCTGACGTCAGTGTAATACCACCAACAAATAAGCAACGCCAGTTTCCCGACAAGCATCTGTTCTTACACGCGGCTAATAAATCCAAAATCAAGACATACGGGGAAAAAACATTAATCCTCAACTTAGGATTACGACGACCGCTTCGTTGGACGTTTGTGACAGCCGACGTTTCGCAGCCAATTCTAGGAGCAGATTTCTTGTCACATTTCAACATCCTAGTCAACATACATGACCGAAAGCTTATTGATGGAGTTACGAAAATTACCAAACTTTGCTCGATCACTACAACAAGGAGAGTATTATACAATTCGACATATGCTAATCATTCATTCCCATTCCAGGACTTACTTTATGAGTTTAAAGACATTCATCACCAGAACATTACTCCGACAAATACTCAACATGACATAACCCATCACATCGTCACGAAAGGTCCACCGATTTTTTCAAAACCCAGGCGATTATCTCCAGAAAAACTGCAAGCTGCTAAGGCCGAATTAATAATAGCGTTTCATGGCTCACATTCTACGAGATTTTGAGTTCGCCCAACCGTACATAGATGGCATCTTGGTTTCTTCTAAGAACCTAAAGGAACATCTACACCATCTTCGTCTAATCTTCGAAAGGTTGAAGACATACGGTGTTATAATCAACCCAAAATGTGTCCTAGGTAAGAACGAAGTTCAATTTTTGGGTTATTTGATCAGTGTGAAAGGAATTAAACCCCCACCGAATCGGATCCGAGCACTTGCGGAATTCAAGCTTCCCCAACGGGCCTGCGAGTTAAGACGTTTTTTAGGTATGACAAATTTCTTTCGTAGATTTCTCCCTCATGCCGCAGACGACCAACTTATATTATCCAAACTAATAAAAGGCAATAAAAAGAACGATACGTCGTTTATCGAATGGACCGATTCATCAAAAAATGCATTTCAACGATGTAAAGACAATTTAGCAAAAGCCACGTTGCTCGTCTTCCCAAAAGCAAACGTCCCACTTTCTCTTATGGTTGACGCATCTAACACAGCAGTCGGTTCGGTTCTGCAGCAGTTTGATGAGGATAAATAGCAACCATTGGGATTCTATTCTGAACGACTAAATACATCAGAACAGAAGTATAGTACTTACGATCGGGAGCTCTTAGCTGCTTATAAGGCTGTCAAGCATTTTCAACATATGCTTGAAGCTCGAGAATTCACAATTTTCACGGATCATAAGCCATTGCAATTCGCTTTTCAACAGAAACTCGACAAGGCTTCACCGCGACAAATTCGTCATTTAAATTTTTTGGCTCAATTTACATCAAATATTTGCTATCTTCCAGGAAAAGAGAATGTAATAGCAGATTCGATGTCACGCATCGAAGCAATACATGTCAAAGATGTCATCGACTTCGAAAAGCTGGCGTTAAGTCAAAAAAATGACACCGAAATAAAAGCATTTTTCAATGCTAAATCCAGTTTACTTCTAAAATCTTGTATCATTCCAGGAACAGATGTTGAAGTACTCTGCGATATATCCACTGGAAAAACTCGTCCCTTCCTGACAGAAAGTTTTCGCAAAGCTGGTTTCGATTCTATCCACAATATCTGTCACAGCGGCGCTAAGAAAACGACACAACTAGTTGCTGAGAAATTTGTCTGGCCAGATATGAAAAAAGATTGTCGTCGATGGACCAAACACTGTATAGCTTGTCAAAGGTCAAAATTTCAACGTCACAATAAGGCACCTGTACAGTACTACAATTAACCCGGGCAAAGATTCGAACACATCAACATTGATATCATCGGACCACTCCCACCGTGTAAAGGATACCGCTACTGCCTGACATGCATTGACCGTTTTACTCGATGGACAGAGGCGATACCATTAGAAGACATCACCGCAGAATCTGTGGCATTCGCATTTTACACCAATTGGATATCAAGATTTGGTGTTCCTCTAAGAATATCAACGGACCAGGGCCGCCAGTTTCAGTCAAGTCTTTTTCAAGACTTGGCTAGACTGCTGGGAGTGAAGCATTTGAGAACTACAGCATATCATCCCGCCTCGAACGGCATTGTAGAGCGTTGACATAGGACACTGAAAGCAGCCAGCAAGTGCCACGAAACCAATCGTTGGATCGACGTACTACCATTAGTGCTTTTGGGTTACCGATCATCATTCAAGGATGACATCAAAGCAACGCCTGCCGAAATGGTTTATGGGGATACGCTACGATTACCTGGAGAATTTCTACAGCCTCGATCCAGCCAGACAGTACTAGAAACCGATTTCGTCAAAACTCTTCGTTTGCAGATGCAAAATTTAAGTCCAACGCAGACAGCACATCACTCTAAACCGGCTCCGTTCGTCGAAAAAGATTTGGCCTCAACACCTGCGGTATTCATACGCAACGTTACAGTTCGAACACCGTTGCAGCAACCTTATGAGGGCCCATATCCGGTTATCAAGCGAAACGACAAATTTTTTACAATAAACGTACGGGGTTTCATCAATAGATGAAACTCTTAAGGACCACATCTCATCAATGAAACAGCGACCAGATACTTATCAAACACGTTCTGGACGAAGAGTACGCTTTCGCATTTCTAAGCAGGGGGAGTAATGTGGCGTACATACTGAACTTAATACGACGTCTCATGAAATATGGCAACACTTATTGTATAATATTTATTTGTATATAACAATTATGTATAACAATTATTTTTGACACTTGTCATGAACATGAAATAAAGATAGTAGAAGAATAGAGTTCGTCATAGTTAGTCACGCCACAAGTGCCTGGCGTGTGTGCATGGAAATAATTTATACCAGCGTTTTTATCAATTTCTTAATGAACCTACTATACCTTTACTTTCCAGGCAACTTGGGACGTTGGAAATATTTGTATTTCGTATGTATCCCCGAAATCAACTGTCTTAACTCTTTCGAGTGACAGTCGAGTGTTCCTGTTAGGAACAGATACTGCGCCGTTCGAAGTTGGCATACAAATGTAGGTCCTCACCACTCCGAACCTTTCCGTCAATAAGTACGTCCAGCCAGACCTTTTGCATTTTCGAAAGCAGTTTTTCCTAATTTATTGTAGAGCTATCTTCACCAAATTGCATGACTTTGTCAGCGTATCAGCGTTTGCTTAATGCTTTAGTGTTTACCTTAAATGGAAAATCCAATTGGGTGAGAAAGGAAAAAACAAGGTATTGTAAAATAGAACCAACGGAATAGGTCCGGCTGGACCTTCATACATATTGCATGGAGAAATGTATTTATCACGGCATTTTGCAGAAATTACTTTTGTTTATTACGTGTGCAGGTCATTGGTTCACTTGTACATTTCTTATCTGATTCTTATCTGATTGTAAATTGTTTATTGTTTAAGGGTATATATGAGAGTGAAAATATCTATAACTGGAAACAACATACTTATACAGAAGTAAATTATTATGCTTGACGAAACTACTGAATAATAGTATGTATCATAAAGCACTACTAGTTTCATTTAATATGATTGTTTTTAATTCCTTTGATTCTGGTCCTTCCGAAGATAAGCCTAAGTTCGATTTCATAAAAGCTGATTACAATTTATTAAATAATTATTTCCTTTCAGTCGACTGGGATAAAACTTTTGGCTTCCCAAGCTTAAACGTAGTTTATACTAATTTTCGAAACATATTAGAAGATGCCATATCCAGGTCTGTTCCTATTAAGATATCTGTTAATTCCAAAAAACCCATCTGGTTCAATCGAAGCTTATGCAGACTCAAAAATGCTTTAAACAAGATATGGAAGAGATCTGCTAAAGACTATTCACTGCGTGGCGTAATGTGTCGAATGCGTAAAGAATATGAATTCCTGAACAGATTTGTTTACAGGCAATACATATTTTCTCTTGAGTCAAGGATCAAACAGAACTCAAAAACTTCCAGGACGTTTACAATACTAAACGTAATTCTGTTGGAATTCCATCGAATATGTCCTACGACAATGTATCTACTGATGACCGTAAGGTTATATGCGATGTTTGCATCACATTTCCAGTCAAACTTTGTTGACTTAGGCATAGGTTGCAGGTCAGAACTTCGAGCAAATACAATCACAAACATAGGGCGATTAGAATTGACGAATGATGTCTATGATATTCTTTCTTAGCTGTCCTCACTGAATTCTAGTGCAAGCCTAGCGCCTGATAATCATCCCCCGCATTTTTTTAAAAATGTGTAAGGACGGATTAGTCAAGCCCCTGATTATCATTTTTAATATGTCACTGGCTCGCGGCGAATTTTTGGATTGCTGGAAGGGTTCTCTCATCACCCCAATTCATAAATCTGAACCTTAAAGTTCTATTGTCAACTACAGACCAATAGCTAAACTCCAATTAATACCGAAATTATTCGAGGCTGTTGTTAAAAAAAAAAATATATGCTGAAGTTCGAAACCAAATATCAAAATTTCAACATGGCTTTGTGAGTGGAAGATCAACTTCGACCAATTTGGTTATATTTACAAACTTTTGCCTAAGTTCCATGGAAGCGAGACTTCAAGTTGACTACATATACACTGACTTCTCGAAGGCATTTGACCGTGATCAACATAATGTGCTCATAAAAAAGCTAGAGATGATTGGTTTTCATTCTAAATTCTTGAAATGGATAACTAGCTACCTTACAAATCGTAAAAAATAGGTAATGATCTGTCACGGGTAATTTTAAGTTTCTCTGGGGTCCCTCAAGGTAGTCACCTCGGCCCTCTTCTGTTTCCTCTTTTTATTAACGATTTGCCTTCCTATGTTTCCCGCTCCAACTGCCTTTTATACGCTGACGATTTAAACATTTTTAAATCAGTGCGAACATTGGCCGATGCAATGGAGTTGCAAAATGATATCTCATCTGTTCAGAATTGGTGCGATTTGAATGGACTACATTTCAATATGAGTAAATGCTAAGTTATGACATTTTTTAGAATTTTATCTCCTATAATCTATAAATATAAGATTGATAGTACAATCTTAACAAGAGTATGTTCGCATAAAGATCTAGGGGTTATATTCGACGCTCAACTGACTTTTTCTATGCACATAGACTATATTATTTCAAAGGCCAATTCCATGCTTGTTTCGAAATTCAAAAGATTTTCAAGACCCTTACACTCTTAAGTCTGTGCATGTTTCGTTAATTCGCTCTATATTAGAATACTGTTGTTTAATATGGAATCCTTTATATAACACTACCACTATTCGAATTGAGAGAATACAAAAAAGATTTACTAGGTATGCTCTTCGAAAGATGTCGTGGAATTAAATATGACAGATTATAATGCTACATGTCAGCAGTAATAGTTACAGGCCTATTAGTCTGTTCAGCAGCCTGAGTAAAGTCTACGAAAAAATCTTGAAGAAAAAAATGCAAAAAATTATTGATGAAAATTCTCTTTCCTCCTCATGAACAATTTGGCTTTAGAAGATACCACAGCACGAGCCACCAAATATTAAGAATTTGCAATGGAATTAAAAAAAATTGTGCTCTTGGAAAATCTACAGGAATGATTCTTCTTGATATCGAGAAAGCATTTGATACCGTATGGCACAATGGTCTGTTGTACGATGATTCAATTTAATTTTCCAACATTCCTCTCCAAAATTATTCAGAGCTTTTTGTCGAATCGTACGTCCCTCACGTGTAATAAATGTTGCAGCAGGTGTTCCCCAAGGATCGGTCATTGCCCCAATTTTGTTCAATTTGTACATGTCTGACATCCCGCACTTCCCGGATTGCGAATTTGCTCTTTATGCTGATGATTCTATCATATTTTCGTCGCATACATTTGGTCTTAACATTGTGACAAATTTACAGTATGCGACAGAAAAATTTATCGAACATCTTAGCAAATGGAGAATTAAAGTAAATGCGGAAAAGATGCAAGCTATTTTTTTCACAAGAAAAAGAAAGTCTTGCTTTCTACCGCCAAATCGGGCAATGTATAAAATGGGAGTCACATGTGAAGTACCTAGGAGTATATCTTGATGAAAGACTCACATTCAAGGAACATATTTCAAAAACTTTACAAAAAGCTGGTGTAGCAATTAAGTTGCTCTACCCCTTTATAAATAGAAGGTCCTTACTGTCAAATGGAAATAAAATGTTGATCCATAAAGTCATTTTTCAAGCTATTTTGCTGTATGGTTGTCAAGCATGGGGTTCTTGTGCCAAGAGCCACATAAAAAGACTACAAATATACAGGAAAACAAATTGCTGAAAATGATGCTCAATCTCCCCTGGCACCACTCAACCTATGGTCTTCATAAAAAGGCTAACGTTGAATTGATCTCTGATAGAATACGCAAGCTCACTGAAACATTTTTAATTAGATGTAACCTCCCTGAAAACCCCTTAATAAATGAACTTAGTACTGTCATATAAGACCAGACTAAACTAGACTCAACATACTTTTGTTAATCTCTCTCTCTTTTCTGTACTTTATATGTGCGAATTTTCTTCTCTGTATAAAATTGTGAAATGTTATTAATTATATAATATATTCCTATACATGTGTACACATACATAGTTTGTTGTTTATAATATAATAATAATATGGGTGGCGCGACAGTCCGAGACGGACCTGGGCCTAGCTTTTCAGCAACCACTCGTGTTGTGCGTGCTACTGTTCTTTCACGAGGGGAAGGGACCTACAGTTTAATGCCGACTCCGAACGGCGAAGTTGAGAAGCTTTTTCTAGACAGGAAATACTCTTTGAGCATTGTCAGTGACTCGAAAGAGGTGGAGTCGTGAATTATGATAGGTGGTAAATTCGGGTATCGAACCTGGGACCCTCTGCGTAGGAGTCGACGCACTTACCGACTACGCCACGGCGATCCACCGTTTGTTGTTTATCTCTATATAAATTTATCTGTTTATTATATATGAATCTATTTATAAATTTGTTAGTTATTTATTTTATTGGTAATATATTTATTTATTTATTTATTTATTATATATTTATTTATTTACATATTTATTTATTTATCTGCTTATTTTCCTATTTACTTAGTTATTTTATTTTATTGTTATTAATTTTTTTTTTTTTACATAAATGAAGGGTTTTATTGTTGTTTCCCTTTGGTAAAATTTTGATTGTTTAATGTTATAATTTATAAATGAATTTATTTCAGTTGTAAGATATACTGATACATATCACATCTCTGAACTGTAAATTGTGTGGTGGCACACCATTGTAATATTTAAGAACAAAATAAAAATCTATTCTATTCTATTTATATAAGAATACGGCTATTCGTATTGAGAGAATACAAAAAAGATGTACTAGGTTTGCTCTTCTAAAGATGTCGTGGAATTCAAACATGACTATAATGCTAGATGTCAGCGGTAATAGTTATCGGCCTATTAGTCTGTTAATCAGCCTGAGTAAAGTCTACGAAAAAATCTTGAAAAATCTTAAATTTTTTGAGTAGCAATTTATGTTCTGCTTATACTAGGCATTATTATTAATAAGATATGAAATTTTATTACTATTATCAGTAGTCTTATAAAAGCCTTGTACTTGGAAGACGGAAGAACAAATATGACACGCTGAAATAAACGCATTCAACTGGAGCCACATGAGCCAAGAAGAAATCGAACAATACGTCAACAGGCTTGCCAAAGATGTACGAGTGAGAGGATCTGAAGCAGAAGATTTTAGTGGCGATGGCGATGATGACTATGTTCCCGATGGAGATGATTCTGATGGGGACTCAAACTTGGAAGTTGGAGGAATATAGGATGTTGTTTGGAATCCAAACTATTTAACCCATTCAGACCGTATTGAAAGAGTACAGAGGCGCTTTACTAAATATATATTCTTTAAGATGCGTTGGGATTTTAAACCGTCCTATAAAGCTAGATGCCGACTATTAGGCATTATGTCACTTAGTGTAAGAAGGCATGCACATGACATCATGCTCGTGAGATACGTCCTGTGTTCACATATTAACAGTCCTATATTGCTGTCTATGTTTCCAATCTATGCCCCAGAAAGGGTGTTAAGGGATCGTCATTTCTTTTACCAAACGGGACATAGAACAAACTATGGTCGCAATGAGCCAATCTCCAGATCTCTGAATTCATTCAATGGAATTAGTAGTAACATTTTCATTTTTCGAGAGACCGCTTCAAAAGCACATTATTCAGTTTTCTGTCATGCTAATGTAGTAATTTAGTTCTTTATCCTTTAAAATATTATTGTACATATTCGTAATCTGTAAGCTAAGCTTATTGATGAAACTAATTAAATAAATAAATAAATAATGTCGCAGCAGTGTCTTACGTGCCGAAAAAATCTAAGGCAGTCATTCTATTGTCAACAGTTCACTATGACACCGAATTGGTGGGAACAGCAAGAAAGCCACAAGCAATCCAAACATAAAGTTGGCGTCGACGTGATGGATCAAATGTTGGGAGACGAAGCGATGGCCATTGGTTTTTTTCTAAAACATGTTGGATGGAAAAATAAGTGATGTGAGTGCTACGACCAAGACCAATGCATGTCGACAATTTTTGCATTGAGCAGTTAGTGACCCCTCAGATCGAAGCAAGGATGAACGATCCAATGATAATAGGAGTGTTTTGCGTTCGAAATGGAATCGAATATTTCTTCGGAACACCTTTGCAAAATAGGACTCCACAGTTCAGCGGTAGTCAAACATCAACAGCCCAAAAAAAGTCATGTAGAATTCGCAGAGTAAATGATAAAATACAAAGAAAAGCGAGATTTGCATACAGTGCCTGCGAAGAGCCTGTCTGTTTACAACACAGTCTCCAGTTAAGAAAATACTTCGTAATATCACTTCTAGGTAAGAAAACCTTCAATGTGAAAATAAAATGAATAACATGTCCAAAATAACAAAAATACTGCAATTATTGCATTGAGTTCCATCAATTTTCATACAAAATGTATGAAGGTCCAGCCGGACCTATTCCATTGATGGGAAGGAACATTGACAAAAGGGTTTAGAGAACAAAAGCACGCACAACTCGAGTGGATGCTGTAGAAGCTGGCCACAGGTCCACATCATATTGTCGCGCCCCATAATGATTTCGGAACCATTTCTAAGTCTTCAGGTGGTTTACCTTTAGCCGATTAGGCAAATTGCTAGTTTTAGTTAACAGGCGAGGATCCGAGACTCACAGTTCAAGAAGGAAAATAACATCAAATCACGTTTATGAAGAGCAAGTCATTGTGGACCCTACATCACTTTGTCTTCACGACTGGAAGGGTGACCAGGGTTGCAATCGACTAAGGCGATAAGTATTAATCCGAATAAGCTGAATACCAAGATCGGCATGCATCTGTATCACAGGTGCACTCAGATCAACACCCACGGCGGCCCTCGAGATCTTATTCAATCTCCTCCCCTTGGACATCTACGGGAAGCTTATTGCCATACATGCTGCATCTAGACTGAGTGTAAGCACTTGGGAAAAGTCCACATTAAAGGGCACATGGAGATACTTCATGACTCGAAGATTTCCAAACAATCTGATTACATAACACCATTTGAGAACTTCGAAATCAGGCACGAAACGGTAATCCTCTCGAGAACAAATGGGGTGAATTAAAGGTGTGCAATTCCACTGTCACGGAAATTTACACTGACGGCTCCAAGTCGGAAGAAGTCACAGGCTCCGGTGTATACGCCAGCTCGCCGGAGCTAGCTGTATTCATACGGCTCCCGAAAAACTGCAATGTTTTCCATAAGAAAGAGCAGAGGCAGCCCTCCGGCTATCAATGACCCCGATATATGGAAGATCTATTGTTATTTATACAGATAGTCAGGCGGCCATAAAAGCTCTGAAAACACCATCGATCAACTCTGAGATGGTAAAACTCGTCTATCTCTGAGGGAGATAGCGAACAGATGCGACCTTACCCAGTGCTGACCTACCCGCGAGCCGACGAATTAGCAAGGAAGGAGGCGAGTGTACCACTGGCGCAAAATCAGGAGATACCTTACCCCCCAATGAGAGCAATAAAAACAAAGCTATTAACAGACGCCATAATCAATACTAATCCTAGATGGGCGGAACTGGACACCTGTAGTTCATCGAAAACATTGTGGCCTACATTAGATACATCAAAACTAAAACTCTCCCATATAGCATATAATAGGCGTAATCACTGGCCACTGCCTAATTGGCAACCAAGCCAGAAGACTTGGTGCACCCTACAACGACTTCTGCAGAATCTGAATTTATGAGGAGGAAGAGGAAACCGTGTTACACTAACTCGGAACCTTCCCAGCTCTTGCAGGGACAAGAAGAAAATATATGGGTAGCCACTTCCTCAAAAGTATTGAACATCTAGCAACTACCAACAGAAAGGACATCCTCAAGTTCATTAAATCCACCAACTGGTTATAGGTATAATAACACACCGAGTAGGTCAACGAAGTGGCGGCAAAAGCCGAATAGTGACAGCACAACGAACCTTAAAGGTCTAAGTCAGGCAAGTACCCATGAGGGCTTTGCCAGTCACATTTAAAACAATCAATAACTTACTGAGATTCAAACCAATTTATAGAAACAAGTATAACTGAGTGATAGAGAAACAAAGTATCCTACACAGAAATTTCTTCTTCTTCCTTCTTCTTTATTTGGCGCTACAGTCCGGGGTGGACCTGGGCCTCAACCAACAAGCCTCTCCAGCTGGCACGGTCTCTGGCTAGCTGTCTCCAGTGTCGCACGCCAAGTTTGTTGAGGTCCTTCTCTACCTGGGTACGCCAACTTAAACGCGGGCGTCCTCTGTTGCGTAGTCCCACGGATTCGTAGTCGAAGACTCTTCGGGCCGGAGCTGAGTTGTCCATACGCTCTACATGGCCTAGCCATCTTAGGCGTTGGATCAGAAGACGCCTGTCGCTGAACAGTACAATTAGTGGTTGAATCTTCTCCTCCAGAAACCGTCAACACAAACAGGACCAAAGATCGCATGCAGAGCTTTTCTCTCGAAGAGACCAAGGACTTCCTCATCCGCTTTTGAGATTGTCCATGCCTCTGCGCCGTACAGCAGAACTGGGATGATCAAGGTCTTGTATAAGGTCAGCTTGGTCCTTCGAGAGATGGCTCTACTACTCAATTGCCTCTTGAGCCCATAGAAACAGCGGTTGACAAGAGTTACTCTGCGTTTGATCTCGGTACTGATGTTGTTTGTACTGTTTACTGCGGAGCCGAGGTAGACGAAGTCCTTGACTACCTCGAAGTTATAGCTGCCCCTTGTGACGCTCGGTCCAAGACGTCGATGTTGTGTGTCCTTTCTTGATGACAGCATATACTTCGTTTTGCCCTCATTCACCGCTAGACCCATTTTAGCCTCCTCCGCCTCAATGCCATCAAACGCCTCATTGACGGCTCGCTGTGTTCTGCCAATCACGTCAATGTCGTCAGCGTATTCTAGCAGTTGTACGGACTTCTGGAAGATCGTGCCTCTTGTGTTGGCGTGTGAGTCTTGCACGATCTTCTCCAGGATGATGTCAAAGAAATCACATGACAGCGCGTCGCCTTGTCTAAAACCTTTTTTGACATTGAAGGTCTCGGTGAGTTCGTTACCGACCTTGATGGAGCAGCGAGAATTCTCCATCGTCATCCTGCACAACCTGACGAATTTGGCAGGAATGTCAAAACTGGGCATGACGTTGTATAGCTCGTCCCTATGCACGCTGTCATATGCGGCCTTGAAATCGACGAATAGGTGTTGGGTGTCGATCTGCATCTGTTGGGTCATTGCCAGGATCTGCCGTAGTGTGAAAATCTGGTCGATGGTGGACTTCCCTCGCCTGAAGCCACACTGATAAGGACCTATCAGGTTATTTATAAACGGCTTCATGCGAGTACACAAAACGCCAGAGAAGATCTTGTAGGCGATGTTCAGGAGACTCATGCCTCTGTGGTTGGTGCAGTTAAAGGGGTCTCTTTCTTGTGGATCGGGCAAACGATACTGAGGTTCCACTCGTCGGGCATGATTCGCTCCGATCATATCTTACAGATGAGCTGGTGCATGCGCCCAACCAGATCATCTCCAGCTGCCTTAAACAGTTCCGCAGACAGTCCGTCTGCACCAGCAGCTTAATTCGACTTTAGTCTCGATATCGCTATCTTGACTTCGTCTAGGTCGGGGGGACGGAATTCTCGTCGACCATCGTCACTTGCGTTGAGTTGAACATTCTGCCTGACAGCGGTATTGGAGTCTTCCTCGCCGTTTAACAGTCTACATAAATGATCTTTCCAGATTCTCAGTATCGACTACGAATCTTCTACGAGTTGTCCCTCAGCGTCACGACAGGCTTCTGTCCGAATTTTGGTTCCATTGGATAGTTATTTTACCCGTTGTTAGAACTTGCGGACGTCATTTCTGCCTCACCATTTCCTCGACCGCGCGCTTCTCATGCTCTTTCTTTTTGAGAAGCCGGTGCTCTTCCCTTCTTTTAAGTTCGCAGAGCTCACGAAGCGCTCTCGTCCTTCTGTGAAGGACAAGAAAGATGTCATTCTTGCCCAGTTTTGCGTTGAAATCTCCTTTAACGATCTTGGTGTCGTAGCTGAGGCATTAATCGTATGTTCTTTCTAGGAGATCGTAAAAAGTCATCTTTGCTGTCGTCATCTATATCCTCCGTTATCAGGCTGATGTTGCGAGTGTAGCCGTGATGCGGATTGTTAAGAGGCGCTCGCTTATGTATTTAAAGCTTAAGACTTCATGCCTAAGTCTGCCTCGAACAACTAACCCGCATCCGAATAAGCGCTGCCTTCGCTCTTTGTAGCAATTTCCGAAGTAAATATCTCAGTTTTTCATCCTCTTTTTGCCCGGCCCACCCCATCGCACCTCCTGAGTGGCGGTGATAACTGCCTTATAAGCTTCGAGGGCTTCCGCAAGTTCATCGGCACGTGGTATGTTCAGGGACCTCACATTCCACGTTCAGAATCGAAAATCGTTGTCCTTATTTCGTTGTCCATGGTTGTCCATGGTTGTCCATGGCTTCTCGTCATTTCTCAACTAGAAATTTTTTACACGGTGGGGAAGTTAACCCCACGCGCAACCCCCGAACCTGGAGGACCGGGTCGTGGTTTAAACCCCTGGACAAGGGGGCCGCTGCATACATTGGTTCACCTCTAAGCGGTTGTTGTAAAGGCTATCCAGAGGGCGCCGCGAGGAGGCTGTATGTCAACTTGACCTGTGCATTAAACAGGGATCGTTGCTGTCATCTCGCCAAGTTGAGAGCAGCATCCACGGCACTATGAGTGCTCTGGCAAGTTTTAATTTTACGTTCACAGGGAGAATATATTTGCTGATTGATAAGCCTCTTAGGGATGTATACACCTTTGATATTACGCAATCAATGTGGTCAGTCTACGTCAGTTCACGATTGCGCATTATTCCAAGGTTTTTTTTACACACGTAACATATTCAATTGCGGTCGTGTCAAATTCTATTAGCGGGAAATTTGACAAGGAAGGCGGTTGTTTCTAGAACGGGATGGCTTTGGTTGTGTTAGGATTGAGCATTAAGCCATTCTGTGTAGCCCAATTGGTAATTGAGCTCAAATCCTCGTTTATTTTAGTTAGTGAGTCTTCAACCAAACCAAGAGGGAAACTTAGGTAGATTTTGTGACTTGATGGTAAAAATGATCTCAGTATACGCCACGTCAATTGGAAAGACGTACCTGCTAGGCGCGGTACAAGGTATAACCTCCCTCTCTCGATAAAAGGAGATTCGTGCTTTAAGACTCTTCCTACAGCCAACCGTCTTCTTAAAATATCTACATGTACTCAAAACAACCAGCCGCAATGTTGAATAATGCACCAAGCGCCTTAAGACGAGTAAAATCGGTTAACACACAATTTTAAATTGTCACCTCGCCTAGCCGGATTAATAGACCAGCAGCCACGACTATTATCGGCGTCATAACAGAGCACTGCCTTCACAAGCCTTCAATATGAGTGTCCCGTGCAATGATAGCATACAGTATTCAATTGAAGATAACGTCGATTGCCTGAGTTACGCCACCAACCTGCCCCCTGTCACCGTCTAACCCACTCGGATCATCATCATCATCCTTCACGCCTTCACCATTCCACCAAGAAGCAGAACACACGCTTGGATCAACTCCCATCACCCCTTCACCAAGAAGCAGAACACACGCCGATCACAATACCTTTACCCAATCATATTTCCGATAAGAATGTAATTGCACTGGTGACCGCATGAACTGTATACTCAGCGTCTGGGACGATTTCAACTAAAACTGCACATTCAGCGTCTGGGACATTTCCGGCCCACTGAAAGTTCATGCAGTCACCCCTGCAAACCGTAGGTTAAGCGGAAAGTAAGAATATTGTACTTATCATTGTCATTCCGATAGCTGGCCAATAAAATTGTATTTTTTTTAAATCAACTCTGAAGTAGTTAATAGAACTCCTACAATCATTAATTCAAAATTCACCACGTTCAATTGAATTCAATTAAGTTCAACTCTCAGTTTGAAGTTGATTTTCCCCTTCTCTCTAAAAGTACCCCAAGTACATTCCCCCATTTCAAATCGTATCCTTTTCACCACGTCAAACCGCATGAGACCCAACATCCACGGCGCAACTCCGACCCACCATCAGACAAAATCAGCCTTCAAGTTCGACTGGCCATTCAGTGCAGAGTATGCTTCTGCATGAGGAAGGTCGACGGTAGGGACTCTGTAACCATCTAGTTCCGCGAGGCAAGTCGTTCATGAAATATTCTCCGTCCTTAAGGAGATTGAGAGTTCCATTTAGAAGAAGCATTTCAAATCCGAATCGAGTTAGCAAAGCACATAAATCGGGGGGCAAACTGATTCGGAGACAAAGGCAAGAGAGGTGTATCTATAAGATAAATAGCACAATTATCCTTTCATTGGATAACTCTCGGCCATGGTACATGTGTATGTGTGTGTGTGAGTGCGTTGGGGCAGGTACAATGTCCTTTTGTTTCGTGAAGAGCAAATATGATGGCAATTTGTTTGCTTTGCCGGTGAAGGACGCCTCCGCTGGAGACAAAAGGAGGCGAGATATAATGCGAGCACGACATTCGCCGTGGGACGAAATAGAATGCTTTTAGATCACGATTATAATAAGTTTAACCAGGTCGATGGGAATCTTGGGAATGGAGTGCGCGTAGATAGACTCTCAAATGGATTGGCTTCTTGAGAAACAAAGTATATAACATTTAACTAAATTAGATATCCTTAGGTAAGGATGGATCAACAGAGTTGGAGATGATGGTATATATTTTGGCATTTAAAGGGGTGGTTAAGGCTGTACATTCCTACCGCCAAAAGGCAGGTCTCCGTGATCTGAGGGTCAATGATGGTGTTGAGGGTACGCAAGGGTTTGATCTCACTTGATGAACATTAAAAGATTCGATTAGATAAAGAAAATGATAAGACATGGTCTTCTTGTGTAAAGCTTTATTCAAGTACGAAATTCAAGTAAGTTTTTTTTTGACAGCCGGAAAAAATAATCTCTTGACACTGAACTGCATTCAAAGCAAATTAACGAATTTACAAGGACTTATGATGGGCATTTTATTACAATATTGCCATTGCTAGAGAGTATTTACTCTAGTATTTTCGAGTATTTACTCCTCAACAGATGCCTTAGTAGAATATCTGATAATTCCAATCTGTCTGGTCAACTGTGTTTGCGGAGCGCCATCTCTTAAATAGTTGCAAACATTTTGGCGTCGTCGTTTTGGAGCCTTTTGTCAGGTCTTCCTCCAACTCCCATATCGGCCCTATCAGGCGTGCCTACGACTTAAAAACATCTTTTGTGATGTGTTCGAGTGTCAGATGGGTTGATTATATCCTGGATTTGCATAAGGACGCGTGACCTTTTCAACGTATATAGCATAGCATGGAATGTGACCGCGTGGAGGGCTGTCATGTGACGTTTTTAATATCTATTTTGAGGAGGTCATGTAAAATTCACTCGCCAACACAGGAGGCACGATCTTCTAAAAGTCCATGTTTGAATAGTGGACTTTTGGGTTTCATTCGTCACAGACCAGTGATCGGAGCCTGTTTGTGGACAATTTGAATTTGACGTAAACACATTTCTGTACAATTTAATAGTATGATAAGTTCGAAAGAGTAATAAATATAAATTGTAGGTCCCTTCCACTCGTGATAGGGCAATAGCACCCACAGCTTGCTGTAGAAGCTAAGCTAGGCTCTTGCCCTCTATGGGCTGTAGCGCCAACCATATTACAATTATGATTATGTTTATATATATTACTATTTTATTCACAAGTAATTAGGGGGTTTTAAGATTTTATACCGACTCCAAATGGGGAATCTTGAGAATCTCTTTCTCGACAGTCATGTTCTCTAAGCACGACCGCTGACTCGTGGATGTCGAAATGTTTGTCGTGCTCACAATTGAACCTAGACACCGTAGGTAAGGCAAATATTTAGTCACGCTGAACTTGTACATTTAAATATACTAGGCTTTCTCGTCGTCGAATATCGACGAGAATCAGGGTTAAGGCAATGGGGTTAGGTAGGGAGGCTGCTACTGCATTCACCAGCACACTTAGACCATGTTGGTCCATTGTGATACCCACAGTCAGACTACAACCACTGTTTGACCACACCAGGGACAGTGTAGTTAGTTTGATCCCAATGGCAAATGGTGAATGGACGAGATTTGAAAACCAGATACATTCGCATAAACTTTGCTTTCACTGGGATTCGAACCGAGGACCCGGCTAACAGAAATGAATCAATCATCATTCAAATTTAATCAATCAAATTTACTTAGAAAAAAGAAACTATACACTATCACTCACTATGCCTAAAACATGACTGAGGAAAAATCTTAAGGATATCTTACACCAGACACTGACTTCATTATCTATTGACCATGCGTCCATTGCGTGGTAGTTTATCTTGTGCACATTGATGCAGGTCAATGTGGATTGCGCAGCATCGAAGGGTCAAATGTCGGATGCGTTTATCGGTTTTTATTTTATGATGGGCATGAAGTGCCAGATATTATTTTATAGGTTTTGTTATTTAATGTTGGGCATCAAGTGCCAGTTATTGGTGCAGTGAAAAATAATACTTTATAATTCTATTCTATGCTGATTGTCAAGTGACAGATATTAATGATGCACTCAGCGTTGTACATCTACATTTTACTTATAAAAAAAAAAAAAAAAACAAAAAAAAAATATATACATGAAACAAAAACAAAAAAAAAAGGTGCATCACGGCGTATAAATTATATATGTTATGCATATACACGACATATACGCCCTGGTGCACGTGTCCGTACTGTTACGAACATAGTTAAGATAGTATTCAGTTTTATTTTAGGGTAAGTTAGTATAAGGTAGGTTAAGTAGTTAGGTTTAGCCAAGTTTTTTATAAATTTTCTTGGCAAAGCAATAAATAAATAAAAGATTGTCACTAAAGACTTAAAAAAAACGTAGATTAAGCCGAAAGGCACATTTATAACATAGATTAGATTAGCTTAGAGTACCCGCATGGGGTCAGTAGGTTAGTATTAAGAACAATTGTAATTCTTAAGATAGTTAAGCTAGTTTTAAGTAATTTTGTCTAGCAAGTAAGAAATATAGAATTAATCAAATAAAATTGCATTAAAAAAAAAAAAAAAAACATTTTGCTTATATGATATTATTTATGGGGTATGTGGCATTCTGGGTTGTAACAGCTAACCAGGGGCAGGCACACTACCAACTTCTCAACTCAGTCGTTCAAAACCCTATATATAAATGCGTGCTGTCCATTTTATTCGTACACCTAGACACCGTTCCTTCTCAACCGAATGGCATGACACATACATCATTGAAAAGGCAATTTTAATGTCAGTAAACTGACATTTCAGGATCATATCAAACAGAATGTTAATAAAGTAAGAATCGCAACAAAAATGCTTTACCTATTCACTAACAGAAAATCTTCTTTATGTCTACCAAATAAAATAATAATAATGAAAGTTATTTTTCAAGCAATACTTCTTTATGGCTGTCCAGTATGAGGAATATCAGCAAAATGTCAGATAAAAAATATGCAAGAAGCACAAAACAAAGTTCTAAGACTTATGTTAAATCTAGCGTGGGATTATCTCACTTCTCACCTTCACAAAAAAGCGGGTTCTGAACTGATGTCTTCGAAAATAGAAAAACAAACAAATAAGTTTATCAATTCCTGCGCTTTTGCTGACAATCGCCTTGTCAATGCTCTATTTGCAACAAATAGCAACTAAAGACTATTATTTCCGTACTTATTTGTTCTTATAAATATTTTATTTATTTATTTAAAATTTATTTATCTATTCTTCTTGTTAGTTTTTGTATATGTTTACATATTTATTTACCTATTATTTATTCATATTTATTTATTTATTTGTTTACTTATTTATGTATTTATTTATTTATCTATTTACTGTTTTCGTTCATATTGTGTTTTGTTTTCTTAATAATTTTCTATTTATTAAAATTTGTATTTACATCATAAATAAATGAAATATTTAATGTACCTATAATGTTGCAATCATTTTTTAGAAGAATGATATAAATGTATAAAATCTTGGTACCTGTGCGATTATCATGTAAACATTTTAATACGAAATAAAGAAATCTATCAATCATCCATTAATTTTAAAAAAATGTTAAAAAAAATGCCAAAAAAAGGGCTGTTGCATCAGTCCGGTATCAAACCACTTCAAGTTGTGTAGTCATGGATGTCAACCATTTTCAGTTTTTTTTTTTTTTTTGTTTTCATGTAATTTTATTTATTCTGAAATATTTTACTTACATGCTAGACAAAATTACTTAAAACTAGCTTAACTAACTTAAGAATAATTAAGAATTACAATTGTTCTTAATACTAACCTACTGACCCTATGCGGGTACTCTAAGCTAATCTAATCTATGTTATAACTGTGCCTTACGGCTTAATCTGCGTTTTTTTTAGTCTTTATGACAATCTGTTATTACATTTTTCTTTGCCAAGAAAACTTTTAAAAAATTTGGCTTAACTTAACTACTTACACTACCTAATACTAACTTACCCTAAGATAAAACTTAATACTATCTTAACGATGTCCGTAACAGTACGGACACGTGCACCAGGGCGTATATGTCGTGTATATGCATAACATATATAATTTATACGCCGTGATGCACCTTTTTTTTGTTTTTGATTCATATATTGTTTTTTTTTGGTTTTGTTGTTTTATTAATTTTTTTGGATTTTTTGTTTTTTACTTTTCTTTGGATTTTTTTTCTCTTAATATCTACCTTAAAAACTATGTAAGCTGACCACTATTGTCAGCTATCTGATCATCTTGAAAAGCTAGCGGTGGCGGAGGCTGGTTTTGGTGTAGCCACCAGTAAAATTGCCGTTCTTTGGCAGACTCTTTCCTATCTCGAGCGGGGATCGCTCTACTGAACCGGAGGAGATCCTCGTGGGTGCGAACGACATCCGGTTCGTATTGAAGTCGCCTATCCACTGTTCGGCGTACGACATGGAAGATGATAGGACATCCTTGTGGATCCTGTATAAGGCCAATTGTGTCTAGATAGAGGAATGCTTCGGGAGGAATAAAGCCGTTAAGGCGCACCCTTTCATGGTATATACTATTGGGGTAGTAAGCCTCAAAGATCAGACTGTTGGAAGAGGACATAGTTCGTGCAGTGTGCCTTCTGATCAGTTTAATAATAAAATTATCTACCCTATTTACGTTTGCCTCGTTGTAAATTCACGTAAGACCTCGTTAGGGTAGTACTTCTTGTACTCAGACTCGGGTGTGCGATATAGACGGAGACAGCTCCTAAGACACTGCCTCTCGAACACCCTCATCTTTTCCATCTGGGAAGGACTCACGTTGAACCACAATGGACAACCGTACACCATAATGTGCCGTACTAGGGCCATGTAACAGATTACCTTCACTCTGGTATCAAGTTGCCGCAGCAAAAGCTTTTCTGGCTTTCGTCAGAGCAATATCTATATGTTTGTCAAAATACAGATATTGATCCAGCCAAATGCCTAGATATCTAAGTACACTTTTTACAGCTAACGGCCGACCATGCGGGTCAACTATGCCGAACTTACGCCAGTTTTGGCGCGTATCCCGCGTTGCCCTGTCCAACGGGGTCCGGAAAAGACTAGTTTCGCACTTCTGGAAGTTGATAAGCAGCTTCCAGTCGTCGCAAAATCGCTTGATTTTCTCGAAGTCACGCTGCAACAAGATGTTTATTACCTCGACCTTCCGACCTGATCTGTACGCAACTAGGTCGTCGACCATTTTCAGTGTGTTGTAAATTCGATGTACACAAATTTGTTTCATACTTCATTCTTCTTCAACCCTTTATTTTGTTTGACGTCTCATATATATTGTTGTCCTTTTCTTATTTCATTTCTTCTCAAACCCAACCAATCTATGGATGTACACACAAACACAGCTATGGATATAGGTAGACGCTTACTCAAAAGCAGGCACAATAACCTTCTCTGCTTCCGAAGGGGTTTTCCAACAAAATCATTAAATTGTGCTGCAATTATGAATATCAAACTTTTGGACTGATTGGCCGATGTAGATAAAATTTGAGAGCTAGACTAATCACATAATGTGTTACAACATAGGCTACCTTTTTTCATGGTTCATGAAGTCTGACTTCAAGTGAGCATCGCGCACAGCTAGATAGAGTTGACAATAACCCTATTTTATGAATCTCCTGATATCCTAACCAAGCTGTGTAAAAGTGTTGTTGACACTCCAATCTAATCGAAGTAAAGCGTTTTTGTCTTAAGTTAAGCTGCAACACACATAGATACTTCTACTCCACTATATAAATTAATGCAGCCCACATACAGTTGCGCACATTCCAACGAGATACGCGCAACACTCCACCTTGCAGTTAATACAGCTGACTTGTCAATTTCCAACGAACACTCCACATTGCAGACGCCCGGAAAAACGTCACCTCTCTCCGGACGAGGAATGCTGAGCTAGTAATTAGGACTAATAAATAAATGTAGGAACATTTTCTAAGTTCAGTTGAATAGTGACCACAATAAAGGCATGTTGCCAAAAAATATTTTTTTAAGAAAACATAACTTGTTTTAAATTAACTTATATGCACACACTCAGCAAATTTTATAATGTATACATGTCTATAGACATATGTTGTTCAAACTTGTAGCAAAGAGAAAATAAGCAACGAGCAATTTTTTGATCCAGCAATATTTGAAAGAAAAAAAATTGAAATTGTGTATTAAGCACTATTCGACCGAGTTCGATCAAACTGGGACTTTGTAGTAAATCCCATTCGACTGAAAAATTGACATATTTTTTTAATCTGCGGGCGATATTTAATAATAATAATAATAATAAAAAAAGAAAAAACCCATGGTTTGACAACGAGTGTAGGCTGGCACATGCAGCGAAGCTGGAAGCCTACAAAGCAACGCTGCAACGAACGACGAGAGTTGTTGATCTTGATCATCTCAGTCCTGCTGTACGGCGCAGAGGCATGGACAATCTCAAAAGCGGATGAGGAAGTCCTTGGTCTCTTCGAGAGAAAAGCTCTGCGTGCGATCTTTGGTCCTGTTTGCGTTGACGGTTTCTGGAGGAGAAGATTCACCCACGAACTGCACGGGCTGTACAGCGACATGAGTCTAGTCAGGAGTCTTCGGATCCAACGCCTAAGATGGCTAGGCCATGTAGAGCGTATGGACAACTCAGCTCCGGCCCGAAGAGTCTTCGACTCCGAACCCGTGGGACAACTCAACAGAGGACGCCCGCGTTTAAGGTGGCGCACCCAGGTGGAGAAGGACCTCAACCAACTCGGCGTGCGACACTGGAGACAGCTAGCCAGAGACCGTGCTAGCTGGAGAGGCTTGAGGCCCAGGTCCACCCCGGACTGTAGCGCCAAATGAAGAAGAAGAAGAATAATAATAATATGGGTGGCGCCACAGTGCGAGGCGGACCTGGGCCTAGCTTCTCAGCAACCCCTAGTGTTGTGCGTGCTATCGTCCTTTCACTAGTGCAAGAGACCTACAGTTTAATACCGACTCCGAACGGCGAAATTGAGAAGCTTTTTCTAGACAGGAATACTCTTTGAGGATTGCCGGTGACTCGAAAGAGGTTGAGCCTGTAATGTATAAAACAACCTTGTAATTTAACCTGTGAACTAATTGTATAAAGCAACCTAATAATTTTATACTGAAAATAATGAAATATACTTTAGACAGTTGAATTGAATATTACCAAACGACAACACTACAGAGCCGTGAATTATGCTAGGTTGTAAATTCAGGTATCGAACCTGGCACCCTCTGCATAGGAGTCGACACACCTACCCACTACGCCACGGCGACCCACAATTCCTCATTAGCCCGAGGAAACAGTGGTTGATAGGAATTATTAGGCGTTTATTCTCGGTACTGGTGGTATTCGTACTGTTTACTTGGGAGCCGAGGTAGACAAAGTCCTTAACAACGTCGAAAGTGGGTATGATGTCTTTGGTAACGAGTTTTGGGCAGGTCGTTGATGGTGTGTGTGCCGTTTTTTGATACCAGCTTGTACTTCGTTTTGCTCTCATTCACCGTTCAAACCATTTTATCCTTAACTGCAATTGTACGGTCTATTGGAAGATCTTAGCTCTTGCGCTTACTCGGGTCAGGATTTCGGATTTCAGCATTTCAGCATAGCCACATTCAGTTCAAATATTTTGGAATTCCATGCAAGCGATATATCATCTTTGTGTTTCACCAATATTGCTACATTACGGCCGCGAGTATTACGTTAATAATCCTAAGCGTCTGGTCAGACTGTTGTTCACAATTTACAACCATTTATTCATCAGAATGTTACGTATACGCACTGGTTCCCTCGGTGAAATTTATAACGAAATTATTAGTTTTCTTACTGAGTGAAATATAGTACACACTGTGTCAATAATTCCTACAAGCACAGCTAACGTATGAATCTTACCGAAGGAGCATAAGCCCAGATGCAACAATCTACCTTACTTTAAGAATTTTGATCATTAGATACAAATCATTAAGGCTTCCTAAACATGGCGTAGGATAGCTCCAACAGCAATAATGCCAATTCACAGAGATAGTTTAACAACGCTGAACTATAAGCACGCAAACCCCTACAGGATACGACGATAAAGGGCCAAACATTAGCCCACAACCAGCTTGTCAAGGCTGGTGCTTCCCCCTTTCCTGTGTGAACAATTCATTTTGCAAACTATTCCTAAATCTCGCTCGAGCATACACAGTTGATTAGATGGAAGCACAATATTTACCTTCTCACATCGGAAGCAGACACATCACCGTGCCTTAAATACAAATTGCCTCTTGCGAAAAACAGGTAAACACAAATTTGCGTTTATACGACAATCGCAGTTTTCAGCATGGCACGGAAGTCATGTGAGGTGGTGTGAGCCCACCTCGATCCATCCTCCACCATGCATGAGGACGCCAAAGGAGGAGCATGAACATTAGCACGATACATTCTGCTTCCCTGTTGTAAGGATGTTGAAAAATGCGAAAATGCATATCTCACAATCGCTTTACGTCCTTCGGAGCAAAGGTGGCGTGTTATTAACGGACGATGAAGATATGAGATCGTGGAGAAGACAATTCGTTGCGGGATATGTGAGGAATTGTTTAGTCTTCGTGTGATGATGACATCCCATTTGGATAATGTTCAAAAAAGCCCTAAATTGTATTCCAATTTCAGTGTTTTTCTGCGTGGTTTCCTCCAAATCTTCTGAGCGGTCGTGCTAAACGGGGCGAAATTGGAAGCTATGAAAGTTGTTCCATTTGTCACAATCATTACACAAAGACAGGAGGAGTGACGGCACAAGCAGAAGTGGGAGTAATGCAGTCCACCGAGATAGTCCAGCGCATTTAACACTTGCTTCGGGAAATTCTCTTGTTGAACAAGGGGTCTTAGATTTCTTGCCGTGATAGTTAAGGACTCTCTTAATAATTTATTTTTCAGACTCCCATCATTGAATGGTTACACATTTTCATTTTCTTATTTTTATTTTCACTTAAAAATATAGTTCCAATATTTATATTTTGACGTGAATAGCATGAAGTTTGGGCACACTAACCACCTCAGTCCATAAATCATTCCACCACATTGTAGTCCACACGACCATCATCTTCACGCCATCTACATACAAATGGAGGAACTGATCATAACTCCCAAGAGTATTCCCTAAATGATTGTTGTACACGGTTCATCAGAAGAGCATTTACATTATTCCGTGAATAACCGTCAAAAAGGCACTCAAATTCGTCGATGGACTAGGGGGCAATCAGCTGTGAAGTCGGCTATCTCTGTAATACTTCATTTCTGAGTTTCTCAGAACTTCCGTCGTAAGATAAATGTGTTTGTTGAAAATTAGAGTGAACGGAATATATTTGTATGTGAATATGATTGTCTCTCTTGCTCAGATGATGCTGTATTTTTGCTTTAGTTTGCCGTTGGAATAGTAACCGTGAACATTGAATTTAGATTTCGTTTTCATTAAATAAAATTGGATTGTATTTTAATAAAGGAGCCGTATTTTAATTTGATCATCAGGATATATGGCATATGCTTTGCAGTGTAACTCTCCTTTAAATTTAATTGCTGACATGAATCATGACCTGGACCCTGGTTACAACAGCATAATCTGGTGATTAGTGATAAACCGAAGATGACGCTTTTTAATCTATGTGGAAGGGAATTGGCAGTCAGAAAGAGCTACCTGGTGAGCAGTCCTTCTAGAGCTACTTCGACATTTTCGGAGCACAGGTCTAGAAGGTTTTTTCAAGGCCAGGTCGGGGCCTAGGACTGGAGATGGCGGTGGAAGATCCCTATAGCTTGAGGGACAACGATGGTGCTCACAGCCTCAGCGAAGTTATCGACACCGGATAAACCCGGACCCTCCGCTCGAGGGTTAAAGAATAGGGCCTGGCCTCCCAGATGGGGGTTGTGCGTGGGGGTAACTCCCTCAGCACGTAAAAATTGTACGGTTCAGAGACAACCAATTGCCTCGGATACGGACGGAATCAATGTTAACGACCCCAGCAAACGATGCAATGACAAATATTTTCGGTTCTGCACGTGGAATGTTAGGTCCCTTAACAGACCACGTGCAGCCGAAGAACTCGCGGAGGCCCTGGACTGCTACAAAGCAGACATTACCGCAATCTAGGAAGTGCGAGGGAATGGGCCGACAGAAACTGCGACATCTACTACGGTGATTGCAACAGGGAGAGGCGCTTATTTGGATGTGGATATGTTGTTCGAGGCAGACTTAGGCAAAAAGCCTTAAGCTAATCCTCAAGGCTGAATTCGGGAACATTAGCCTGGTTTGCGCCCACGCCCCGACAGAGGACAAAGATGACTTCTATGATCTCCTAGAAAGGACTTACGATCAGTGCCCCAGCTTCGACAACAAGATCGTTCTAGGAGATTTTAATGCAAAGCTGGGTAAGGAGGACATCTTTGCCAAGGTCATCGGGAAACACAGCCTGCACGATAACGGACTCAGACAGGTGTACCTTGTCACGGGACGTAATCACTCCGTAGCTAGCACGCGGTTCCCACACCTCAACATCCATAAAGGGACCTAGCGGTCCCCTGATCAATCAACCGTCAACCAGATTGATCATGTTGCGATCGACATCAGACACTCCTCAAGCATTCTTGATGTCCGAACGTTCCAAGGAGCCAACATCGACTCGGACCGTTTCCTTTTTGTAACCAAGGTAAGAACATGGATATCGATAGGACAACGGAGTAGAGCAAGACCAGAGCAGTTTGACGTTGGAAAGCTACAATCGCAACGGAGTGGAAGGTTGAGGCGTTTGCTGGCATTGAGGCGGAAGCGGATAAAATGGGTCTAGCGGTGAATGAGGGCAAAACGAAGTATATGCTGTCATCGAGAAAGGACGCACAACATCGACGACTTGGCCAAAACGTCACCATAGGCAACTATAACTTCGATGCAGTCAAAGACTTCGTCTACCTCGGTTCGCAAGTAACCAGTACGAACAACATCAGTACCGAGATCAAACGCAGAGTATCTCTTGCCAACCGCTGTTTCTATGGGCTCAAGAGGCAATTGAGTAGTAGAGCCATCTCTCGAAGGACCAAGCTGACTTTATACAAGACCTTGATCATCTCAGTCCTGCTGTACGGCGCAGAGGCATGGACAATCTCAAAAGCGGATGAGGAAGTCCTTGGTATCTTCGAGAGAAAAAGCTCTGCGTGCGACCTTTGGTCCTGTTTGCGTTGACGGTTTCTGGAGGAGAAGATTCAACCACGAACTGTACGGGCTGTACAGCGACATGAGTCTAGTCAGGTGTCTTCTGATCCAACGCCTAAGATGGCTAAGCCATGTAGAGCGTATGGACAACTCAGCTCCGGCCCGAAGAGTCTTCGACTCCGAACCCTTGGGACAAGGCAACAGAGGACGCCCGCGTTTAAGGTGACGCACCCAGGTGGAGAAGGACCTCAACCAACTTGGCGTGCGACACTGGAGACAGCTAGCCAGAGACCGTGCTAGTTGGAGAGGCTTGTTGGTTGAGGCCCAGGTCCATCCCGGACTGTAGGTCGTTAATAACTTGCCAGTCTTCTTAAATCGTGTCCAAATACCTTGTGGCAATGAATTCCGTGAATACCACGGAATGACTCTTGACGTAAAACTTAAGTGGAAGGAGCAAGTGTAAGAAGAAACGTGCAGAACTTGACATGAAATATAAAGATCTGTACTGGCTTATTGGTAAACATTCCAAGCGTGCTTGTATACAAGCAAATCCTAAAACCTTTTTGGACGTATGGTGTACAACCTTGAGGTTCTACCAAAGCAAGTAATGTGAATATAATGCAGACTTTTCAAAATAAACTCATTAATTCACCTTGGTATATCAAAAACGACGATATCCACAGAGATCTTGGAATATTAGCACTCCAAGATGAAGTTAAGAACCTTGCTTATAAACAAAAACGCCGCCTAGAAGAGCACACAAACTCTGCAGTCTACCCGATCCTTGAGGAAACCAAATGCCTTGCGCCGACTTCAAGGACTAGACCCCTTGATCTCGTGCGATAGTCTACACCCGCACATGGTTGCGGTGTTAGCAGGAACTTTCAAATTGGGGCAGGTTACTGCCGATCAGTATCTAAATCATGAAATACAAACTAATGGTTAAGTGCTTCACTTAGTTGTGGTCTTAATAGATCAGGGATCGAGTAAATGAGGGTAGTGAGTAAAAATCTCACACTTCTATGTGCGAACGTTCACCACAGAGTCTTGTCCAAGATTTCCACCTACCCACGGAAGAAAAAAATACAAGAAAAATTTAATGGTTGGATGATAAATACCAAAACGTATTCAGAAACTAGTTCAAATAAATTGTAAAGAACCAATTCACATAGCTACCGCACAGTGTACATTTACATCTCTCAAGCTTCTCGGCTTCCATTCTCTGTTTTCGTCAGCCTCCCGATGCCTCCTTCAAGCCGTCCTCGAATCACTGCTTCTCCTCACCCAACCATCAAGAGTTAATTGCAAACCAAAACACCATGAGATGAGATCCACCCCTAATCCCCTCGGCGCGGTGTTCATTTATTTTTCAACAGTTGCCTCCGTTCAAAGGGAAAATTGATCCTCATGAATTGTTAAGTGACGCCTCTTTGCTGCACGAATGGAATTCCCAAGAATGCTGAAGAGTCTTTCCCCAAAGACTTCGAATTGAAAGTTTCCTTGAATCCATCGACGCGGTGGGAGGAGTAATGTTCTCTCAAAGTTGAGGCCAACCCATCAATGTGCGGATGTCGCCTTGGAGTTCGAACTATTTAAGGAGATCAAAGATGAATCATTGGCTGCATTGCGTCGTCGAGCATGTGTTGAGGCATCGCGGAAGGAAGGAGTTGAACAGGATTGATGGCACATCGATGACTTATTCGGAAGTCTATCGAAGTCATTTAAAGTTTTCCTTTTACACAACTTGACTGAGATGTGAAGGAGTGAGTACTACATACGTGAAGAATTCCGTGGCTTGACTTCATTTGTCTTCAAAAGGATTTACAGCCGCAAATTTGGGAGTATGTGGAAATGATAAAGTGGGGTTGGAACGGGACAAGTTCGACGAGAGAATCATTTTTCTTGATTAAATGTTGAGAGGCGGATGGCCATTTCGTCGTCATAAAGAAGAAACGGAGGAGGAATTCAAATTGAAGTCGATTGAGTTCTTTGAGGCGCTCTTAGGGGCTCACTTGCGAAGTCGGATTTTTTCGCATCTCCAAAGATTCGTGTAGTTTCAAAGTTTCTTCGTTCAACAAACTGTAGTCATTTCGATGTTGCTTCGTTTTTAATTCATATGTGTTAGTGAAGGTTCCTGCTTTATTTTCGTAGTCAAGATAGCAATGGTGGACTCTGGTGGTCTGGGTTGCGCAGTGTATCCCCAGTCCTAATATGCATCGGTGTACTGAAATCATCACTTCTGACGGCACTACAAGTGACAGATATGCGGACTCTCTTCAAGTCAAACACTTTCTTTAACTCAAACAAATTATGGTATTCCTTGACAATTCGACTTAGGGGGAGACCACTGCAGTTTCTGGCTGGAAGCCCCTACAGTGATAGGTCGAAACTGATAATATTCATCGAAAGGATTTTATTCACGTACTTCTCTTCTTCTTCTCCTAATGGCGCTACAGTCCAGAGTGGACCTGGGCCTCAACTATCAAGCTGGAACAATGTTTAGTCAGCTGCCTCCAATTTCACACTCCAAGTTGGCATCATGAAGCCGTGGGCTTCATCTATTGCGTTGTCTCACGGTTCAGTGTCGAAGTGTTGTCTATGCGCTCTACATGACCTAGCCATCTTAGCCGTTGAATCCATTCACGCCTAGCTCATGTCGCTTTACAGCCCGTACAGTTCTTAATTGGATCTTCTCCTCCAAAAACCGACAACGCAAAAAGGTACAACGATGACACGCAGAACTTCTCCCTTAAATAGACCAAGGGCTTCTTCATCTGCTTATGAGATTGTCCAGGATTCCGCGTCGTAGAGCAAGACAGGGGTGTTTAAGGGGTTGTATAATATTTGCTTGGTTCTTCGACAGAGGGCTCTGCAAGTCAATTGTCCCCTGAGCCCTAAGAAACAGGGATTGGCAAGAGTCATTCTACGTTTTATTCTCGGTACTGGTGGTATTCGTACTTTTTACTTGGGAGACGAGTAGACGAAGTCCTTCAAGATATACGTTCTGGCCGAGTTGTTGAAATTGTTGCACGTCCTTCCTTGATGACAGCATATACTTCGTTTTGCCCTCATTCACCGCTAAACCCATTTTGGCCGCCTCCTCTTCAAGCCAGCAAACGCGACATTGAAGGCTCGCTGTATTCAATCAATTAATTCAATATCGCCCGCGTATACCACCAGTTGTACGGACGAGAGAGTTCTGCACAACCTTCTCAAGAATAATGTTGAAAAAGTCACATGACAGCACATCACCTTCTCTAAAACCATTGTTGACATCCTCGACGTTCAATCGACAATTGAAGCAGATACCCCGAAGGGTAGTGAAAAAACATACATTTTTCTTTTTCAGGTGTTTCTTAGTTCTGAGAGAAACACTGTTTTTTGTTTTTGGATGTTACTTCTGAGCTCCAAACGATATGCCTCCGATATCCGATAACTTCAGAATAAAACGGGTGTCGTTAACTGAACTCTGACATGAAAAACAAAATTTTAAAAGTAACAAAGCTACTGGCTTTAATTTAATTACCGGAGAAATCCTCAAGGAATTACTAAAAAAAAGCGATTATTAAACTCCAGTATTTAATAAACGTTTCGCAAGTCGCAGAAGTGATAGTGGTCCCGAAACCGGGTAAACCGCCAAACGACAAAAAAGCATATAGACCGATATCACTTTTACCTTCAAGCTATTCGAGTAACTTCTACTGAAATGAATACAAGCACTATTAGAAGAAGTCAATTTGGATTCAGGAAGAGTCATTACACAATTGACCAAGTATTTATAATACCCAACGAAATCGAAAAAGCACTAGAGGAAGAAAAGGTTTGCTCCAGCGTGTTCCTCGACGTATCCCAGGCCCTTGATAAGGTTTGGCACGACTGCTTGAAATACAAACTTAGTAGGATATTTCCGAAAAATCTATATTGCGGAACGGAATACTCGGAATTTAAAGACATCGCTGCCGAGGTCCCTCAAGGGAGTGTTCTTGGGCCTACTCTGTTTTTGTTATATACCCGGAACATACCACAAACTGAGGTCACAATAATAGCTACGTTCGCAGACGATACGGCTATTCTGTCCGCTACCGCAAAACTGCAGCACGCTGTAAGTAAAACTTGCGATTGGACAAAACTCTGGCGCATTGCCCTAAATGAAACCAAATCCACGCATATTAATTTTACCTACAAAAAAAATTCACCCGTCTTCCGACCTGGGCCTCAACCAACAAGCCTCTCCAACTAGCACGGTCTCTGGCTAGCTGTCTCCAGTGTCGCACGCCAAGTTGGTTGAGGTCCTTCTCCACCTGGGTGCGTCACCTTAAACGCGGCCGTCCTCTGTTGCGTTGTCCCACGGGTTCGGGGTCGAAGACTCTTCGGGCCGGAGCTGAGTTGTCCATACGCTCTACATGGCTTAGCCATATTAGATGTTGGATCCGAAGACGCCTGACTAGACTCATGTCGCTGTACAGCCCGTGCAGTTCGTGGTTGAATCTTCTCCTCCAGAAACCGTCAACGCAAACAGGAGCAAAGATCGCACGCAGAGCTTTTCTCTCGAAGATACCAAGGACTTCCTCATCCGCTTTTGAGATTCTCCATGCCTCCGCGCCGTACAGCAGGACTGAGATGATCAAGGTCTTGTATAAGGTTAGCTTGGTCCTTCGAGAGATGGCTCTACTACTCAATTGCCTCTTGAGCCCATAGAAACAGCGGTTGGCAAGAGATACTCTGCGTTTGATCTCGGTACTGATGTTGTTCGTACTGGTTACTTGCGAACCGAGGTAGACGAAGTCTTTGACTACATCGAAGTTATAGTTGCCTATGGTGACGTTTTGGCCAAGTCGTCGATGTTGTGCGTCCTTTCTCGATGACAGCATATACTTCGTTTTGCCCTCATTCACCGCTAGACCCATTTTATCCGCTTCCGCCTCAATGCCAGCAAACGCCTCAACCTTCCACTCCGTTGCGATTGTAGCCAAACTGTCCATTCCTCCGCTCTTCCTGGATTGCGGTAATGTCTGCTTTGCAGCAGTCCAGGGCCTCCGCGAGTTCTTCGGCTGCACGTGGTCTGTTAAGGGACCTAACATTCCACGTGCAGAACCGAAAATCGTTGTCCTTGTAACGTTTGCTGGGGTCGTCAACATTAATTCCGTCCGTATCCGAGGCAGTTGGTTGTCTCTGAACCATAATATTTTTACGTGGTGAGGGAGTTAACCCCACGCACAACCCCCAACTGGGAGGCCAGGCCCTATTCTTTAACCCTCGTTCAGAGGGTCCGGGTTTAACCGGAGTCGGTAACCGCGCTGAGGCTGTGAGCGCCGCCGTTGTCCCTAAAACTATAGGGATCTTCCGCCGCCATCTCAATTCCAAGGCCCCGACCTGGCCTTGAAAGAACCTTCTAGACCTGTGCTCCGAAAATGTCGAGGTAGCTCTAGAAGGACTGCGCACCAGGTAACTCCGTCTGACTGGAGGTTCGGATGCCGGCGTTGGCCAGACAGTTTCCAGCTCCTCCGCCGCCATCCATAAAGAGAGATGAGTCCTGGTACAGGCACACTCTCTCCCGTCTCTCGTCTGCAGCCGCCAACGACGTCCCACGGGGGTTGGTTACCCCATCTTCGATCGAAGGTGCTCGGCTCCCAGATTTCACCACGTGGAGGTGAGAGTAGGAGTTCGCTGATAGAGGCTAAGTGCAGACGCTTGTACCAGCATGAGACGCCATATCAACGCTTTGAAATCCACAACTCGCTACAAATACCGCACGTAAATGAAGCCAAATATCTCGGGATGACACAAGTTAATGAAGTTAAGACTACTGGACAGGGAAACCTAGTTGTAGTAAACAACAAACACAATGGGAAGGAATACACGAGTAACTTAGTGTCTTATTGAAGATTCACACCAACCCAGGGAAGAAAAAAAAAACTTCTGAGCTCTGTGTTTATTCGAACTTTTTTGCGGTGCTCATCAGCTGGACAGGCTGATAAGCTTACTAGTTCAAGCCCGCCTTAAGTTTTTCTTCGATCTGATACTTTTACAAAAAACGTTGACTCCAAAGAAAAATTGATTTGTACTCTAAGAATTAATGTCGAGTGCTCGTCGGCACACTCAAGAATATGCTTTCTACACACGCTACGACAGCGGCGACGGCGCCAGTGACCATCCACACGCACCCGACAGAGCACTCACTACAAAACAAGGACTAGCCAAAAACTACGTGTAAACAGAACGCATTAGTTGCGTGTTATGTGAAAATTAATTAGCCGATGTCGTCCAGCCCGCACTGGATTACCGGAGCTCATCACGAAATTGATCCGCATTTTCCAACAAAAAAAAATTATTAATTAATGATTACCAAATCGGACACATCGCAATTGGAGTTCTTTTGTGGCCCGCCAGCGGAAATGAGTGTGAAAACGGATGTCGGGCATGTTTTCGGCTGGATCTCGTTGTGGCAATCGATGCTGAATAGTAAATTGGGTGCGTTTATTGAATCTGATTAAATTTGCATAATTCACGAGGACACCGGATGTGGCCAAAGGACCGCTCTGATATTAACCCATCGCGAATTATCCACGCCGCAGGAACATAAGGTGAGAGTTCAACTAATTAGCAGCTGATTGGATTCAACCGTGTTAATCTGATTTTTAGGCACGCCGAGGACGTATCGATGTGGACACACACACGTAGGCGAAAGGAATTTCTAACTCGGGTAAGTTCAATTAACTCAAACCAACCGAACAATGGGCAGCCAGAGCCATCTCCGTCGTCGGCTTGTGGATGTGGATATAGACCTCGCGTCATTGAGGGCCATTCGATTGGCCCCCAAACCGGACGGTAGACGTGCCGAATGAAACTTTGCAAATATGGAAATCTCTTCCGGCAGTAAATCACATCGGTGAATGTTGTTACTTCTTGCTTATTTCGCCTAACTTCCCCGACGTGATGGGCTCTGAATAAAAAATCAGGACGCACTGCTGGCGAAAAGAGCATTGATTTACATAAAATCTTCATGCGAACAAGGCCCTTCAACTTGAAGTCCTTTTTGAAGTATATTGCGTATTGCTGTCATTCTATAAATCATCCACGGACTTAAGGTGCCACATGGTTAAGGGAAACTTCCTGCCAGTCAAATGCTGCTTTCCAATCAGTTGTTTCATAATTCAGGAAGAACTGTTCTTGCCACGAGAACTGGCCCAAATTTAAAATTTGTGATTGCGTTGTACCTAAAGAAAGGAGACACTCTTAGATGCGCCAATTACAGAGGGATAAGTCTCCTGAATATATGGTATAAGATATTTTCGTTCATCCTGTGTAAACGCATGAATCGTGAAAAACGTCAACAGCCTGATTGGCCAAAATCAGTGCGGAGTCAAGCCAAAGAAATCCACTATTGACCAGATATTCACCATCTATTTATACTATACTCACTTTCTATTTATCGACTTCAAGGCCGCGTGCGCCAGTATTTATAGAGAAGAGCTGTACAGCGCATTGTTCTGTTTTGGCATCCCTACAAAATTAGTCGGTCTCTGAGAGTCTCGGTTTTACTGAGACCTTTGATGTCAAAAAGGGAAACGACGCACTGTCATGTGTATTTTTAACATTATCCTCTAGTCAACACCAGAGGCACAAGATTCCAAAAATCTGTGCAACTGCTTGCATATGCCGATGATAATGACATCATCGGAAGAACACAACGGGCTGTCAGTAGGGCGTTTGTGAGCGTCGAGAAGGAAACGGCGAAGATGAGGGTTGCGGTCAACGAAGGAAAGACAAAGTATATGCTGATCATCTTGAAAAGCTAGCGGTGGCGGAGGCTGGTTTTGGTGTAACCACCAGTAAAATTGCCGTTCTTTGGCAGACTCTTTCCTATCTCGAGCGGGGATCGCTCTACTGAACCGGAGGAGATCCTCGTGGGTGCGAACGACATCCGGTTCGTATTGAAGTCGCCTATCCACTGTTCGGCGTACGACATGGAAAATGATAGGACATCCTTGTGGATCCTGTATAAGGCCAATTGTGTCTAGATAGAGGAATGCTTCGGGAGGAATAAAGCCGTTAAGGCTTTATTTTTGGTGGTACATTTTTCATGGTACATAGCGTTTGGCTAGTAAGCCCCAAAGATCAGACTGTTGGACGAGGTCATAGCTCGTGCAGTGTGCCTTCTGATTAGTTTAATAATAAAATTATCTACCCTATTTACGTTTGCCTCGTTGTAAATTCACGTAGGACCTCGTTAGGGTAGTACTTCTTGTACTCAGACTCGGGTGTGCGATACAGACGGAGACAGCTCCTAAGACACTGCCTCTCGAACACCCTCATCTTTTCCATCTGGGAAGGACTCACGTTGAACCACAATGGACAACCGTACACCATAATGGGCCGTACTAGGGCCATGTAGCAGATTACCTTCACTCTGGTATCAAGTTGGCTGCTGAAAAACAACCTTCTTGCCGCAGCAAAGGCTTTTCTGGCTTTCGTGAGAGCAATATCTATATGTTTGTCAAAATACAGATATTGATCCAGCCAAATGCCTGAATATCTAACTACACTTTTTACAGCTAACGGCCGACCATGCGGGTCAACTATGCCGAACTCACGCCAGTTATGGCGCGTATCCCGCGTTGCCCTGTCCAACGGGGTCCGGAAAAGACTAGTTTCGCACTTCTGGAAGTTGATAAGCAGCTTCCAGTCGTCGCAAAATCTCTGGATTTTCTCGAAGTCACGCTGCAACAAGATGTTTATAACCTCTACCTTCGGACCTGATCTGTACGCAACTAGGTCGTCGGCGTACGCAATTAAGTGCTGCATGGAACCTATGAGATCTGCAGTGAATATAGAAAACAAGATCGGGGAACCGATGGCCCCCTGTTGCAGACCGTTTTTAATGTTAAAGACCGTAGTGGAAGTTACGTCACCATTTTTCACAACGAACTTTCTACCTGTTATCATGTCATAGACCATGTATAGCAATGGTTTACTTATGCCAAGCCTGACCAGCTTGAGGAAGAGGCCCTCTAGCCAAACGGTGTCGAACGCCTTCTCCAAGTCAATCAGGCAGGCACCCGTGCACTGATTTTTGTTTTTATTCCATTGTATGTCGGACACCAGTTTTGACGCGGCATTGATGGTATCATGCCCCGCTCGGAATCCGAACTGGTTGTCCGGTATGATTTTCTTTTCATCAGCCCATTGCTTCAGAAGTGACGTTCAGTGACGAGACAAGGGACACATACGATGAGTGTGGAAATTTATTTATGAATGACCTATAATTTCAAATGTGTTACACATACGCCCCAGTGACTGATAACCGTCCATAAACTTTGAAAAAGTTCCGTATGAGATATTTCAAAAAGTTTATTATTGGCTTGAAGTCCAATCAAAACAATTATGAATCGAACTCGACTTCGTTCATATGGCCACCGCGGGCACGTTTGCGGCGATCGATTCGTTGGACACAATTTTCACCGACTCGGTCACACATTTGGTCCGAAACGGCCGCTATTTTAGCGTTCAATGTTGGCTCAGGGTTCTTCCAACGTCGTCGGCATAAGCCAATGACTTAACGTAGCCGTAGTGAAGCGGCGTTAAATCGCACGAACGAGGCGGCCAATCGACTGTCCCATTTCTTGAGATAACACGCTCAGAATACTTACTCTTTCATAAATCGATTGTAACGTGTGCTGTGTGGCTTGTGGCACCATCCTGTTGAAACCACAAGTCTTCCAAGTCCATATCTTCCGATTCGGGCCAAAATTAATAGGTAATCATGGCGCGATAATGCTGACCATTCACAGTAACGTGACGATCGTTATCGTCGACGAAAAGATATGGCCCAATAACATGCATACCGCACCAAACAGTTGTTTTTTGTGGATGAAGTTGTGAGTCAAAGCACATGTGGATTTTCCCCCGACCAATAACGCATATTTAGCTTATTGACGAACCCATTCAGCCATAAATGGTCTGAACTCTGAATTTTGGTATTAATTTGCAGACTTTGCTCGCTCGTGTACTTTACCATGATGAAAATGTTGAGTTTGCTTTGATGATTAGTGAAGGAGTTCGTTCACAAATTAAATTCAATGTCCTTATTGAAAAACCCTTTGCATATGTCATTATGTCTTGGTTAATAATGGGGGAAGTATGCAGCTAGGACTTAATTTTTCATTGGACTATAGTAATATAAAATAATATTGGAACTTCGATAACTCGAACTTCGATTGCTCGAACGTCTTGATAACTCGAACAGATTATTTGGCGTCACCTTCGATAAGTCGAATTCTGAAGAGAAATTCCAAAATTCTGCGTATTCTAAAAGTTTGTTTTATGAAGAATCGCTTTCAGGGCACTGCGTTTGTATATTCACTAGGCCCACTACAAACAAAATCGTTTGAGCAGAGGGAAGAGAATGAAATTCCTTTGATTTTCAGGACTGAACGCCCAAACGAAAGAATTGATTAATAAATTCAACTGCAAATGGAATTTGAAGAGAAAACAACAGAAATATAAAAGGGCTTACGTATGATGATGTTCTGCAGTTGGATGACAAAATTGTTGCTGAGGCGTTTCCCATAGATGAAAATATTGTCGAGGTATTGAGATGCGAATCTTCTCAGCTCGACAACGACTAACTATGACAGCAGCAGTGATGTAATACGAAAAGACTGGACTGGATGGAGGAATTATAACAATCTTCAAGCAAGTTGGTTGCAATTTCATTGCTCATTTTGAGTTTATATTTAAAGACTTATGAAACAAAACAAGTGATTCTGTGTACTGTAAATTAACACTAAACATACCATAACGGGTCAAATGACCCATTTTGAACTTTTGCATTGAAAATGCACGTATAATTTTATTGCGTTTGCACTTTTGACTTCATGACTTTTTCTTAGTAATTAATGTACAGTTATACAATTTTTTTTGTTTTGTTTTGTTTATTCTGAGTAATCCTTGTTGTATACCAATATCTACCACAACGGGTCATTTGACCCGGAGAGAATTTTTTTTATGAGATTATCGAGTCATATTTGTAGTCAGTAAGTTGCACATTCTTCCAAAGACTTTTGCGTAAAGTAGTTCAACGAAAATATCTCAGAATAATTTCAAGAAAATATCAAATTCGGAAGAAAGTGAAGTAGAAATAAATGAACAAAATGTTGCGAATGATTGATCTGTTGGGCAACAAATGCAAGTAGGTGGCACACCTGGAAGAGCACCACTTGATAACATTTTCAGACAAGAAGTAGGCCCAACAGGATATGCAAAACGTCATATAATGAAAGGTAAGGTTAGTACTGCATTTTCATTGATAATTGACCACCGTATTATGAACCACATAAGAACATGCACAATAGAAGAAGCAAAGAGAGTGTTAGGTTCCGATTGGAGTTTATCTAAAAAAAATTAGATGCATTTATTGCAATTTTATATTCTCGAGCTGCATATGGAGCAAATAATTTGAATATTTCCTTTTTCTGGAATAACATATGGCGACCTAAATTTTTTTCTGAAACTAGGAGCAGAAATAATTTTACCGAAATTCTTAGATTTCTTCGTTTTGATAAAAAAAAAGTCAGCGGAGCCAACGTTTGAAAACAGATAAATTTGCTATACCAATCTGCAATTTGGAATATTTTAATTGAGAACAGCCAAAACTGTTACAAACCGGATGAAAATATTACTATAGACGAACAGCTAAAGTACGATGTAGATTTACAATCAAAAATCAAATTTTGGTTAGCATCGGACGTCGCAAATACGTCATAAATGCACTTCCATATCTTGGAAAAGATGAATATAGGCTCTCTTCAGTACCACTCTCTGAATATTTTGTACTCAAACTCAATGAGCCATTTACGGGTTGCGGAAGAACTGTGACCACAGACAACTTCTTCAACTAGCAACACAACTCCTAGCCAAAAAAACTACGTTAGTTGGAACTATTCGGTCAAATAAAAGAGAATTACCATTACTAATTGCGAAGCAAAAGAAAGATGATATGGAACGATTTTCATCGAAAATTTTTACAACAGATAATTGTACTCTTACAATCTATAAAAGTAAGCCAACAAAAAAAGTACTTTTACTTAGTTCTAAACATAAAGTCGTTAAAGTAGAAAAAAATAATAAACGTTTACCTGAAACTGTTTCATATTACAATAAAACCAAATTTGGTGTAGACATGACCGATCAAATGGCGAGGAAATTTACTACAAAATCTAAGTCTTGCAGATGGCCTCTCTAAGTTTTGCTTAATATCCTTGATTAAGCTGGCATAAATGCCTGGATTTTGTACAAGCAAACGACAGGAGTAAATATCTCGAGACAAGATTTTTTACTCAAGCTAGCAGAAGAACTTGGCGCCGATTTTCGAGAAGCCCGTGAACGAAAGGATCGTTGCCTAAGTCTACTACAGATGCTTATAAACGTATGAGATGTCAAATAGGATACTGTAAAGAAAATAAAACCAACAAAATTTGCTCTAAATGTAAAAAATATGTTTGCGGAAAATGTACAATGGACACTCTTATATGTAAAAAATGCGATGAACTATGAATTAAAAATTTTCATTTTTTGCTTTTGTAAAGAAATGCTCAACATACTATTTTGTTTAATTATAATAGATTTAATTTATATTTTTATTTCCTTCCGAACATGCATATTTCATACATTCAAGCATGAAACATAAAGTCGGGTCATTTGACCCGCTATGGTAGAAATAGGTATACATCAAGTCTTGGTATGATTAGTGTTAAGAGATCCGCTCTTCAGTCATGTGTTACAGACTATTTTAAATTATAATTATACCTCGCTGCGTTTTATGTGTTTCTAGTAGAAAGCCTGTCGTACGGTAGGAGCTATGTCATGAGCATTTATGTAATCAATTATTATTTAATTATATTACATAATATTTATTAAGTATAATTAAATATTACTTTCAATGCAGAATTCATCGGAAAACAGAATATTAATTGTTTACTTGTATTGCTTGTATTGTTTATTCAAATAAAAAATTGTTACCCATGAAAAAGAAAAATAAAATAGCACCTAGATTTGAACACAGCAAGTGAAATAGCATGCCCAACGTACAAAGCAACTGAGCTGATATCTTTGAAAGTTTTTTTTTTTTTTTCATTCACATTCGAAACCACATAAATACAGAAATTCAGTATCATCCATCGCATAAAAAAAAAATCGTATGTCCCATTCCGAGAGATCGAATTTTATGGTAGGGATCTCTTTCCTTAGGGGCATAAATTTGATTGTAATCATTCACCGAAGGTAATGTCCTGTTGTTGTTCTTCTTTTTCGGGTTTGCTAATGCTTACGAGTTGCTGCCATAAGGTAAGTTTTGTTTCTACGACAAACTAATTAATTATTAATAAATTAATTTTTTCACAGTGAAGAATTCAAGTTCAGCTGAACCTTAATCTGAGTTACAATTTGCGCTTCAACAGTTCGATTTCACAATGAAATCTGAACGTTCAATTGAAATTCGTTTGTTCAATGCGATCGAAAAAAGCTAAGCTTTCCAACTGGTGCGTATACACTACTGTCATGAATGCATTCCTTTGGAGCTTTTGCAAGCTTTTGCTAGATAGATAACAAACAAAAAAAAGAAGCCTACAAAATTCCCTCAGACAATCCATCTCTGGTGACCAGTGAAAGCCAAGCAATTAAGAAAATGGAACTAAAAACTATCTAGTCTCTGTGCAAAAGAGGCAAATAATTTTTCATCAAATGTCGAAAATAAAAGAAAGTAAATTGAAGAAAAATGAGGAATGGATTCCATTATCGAACATCAAATGTATTGAGAACGAAACGCCTATACAGGTACAATAATGTTATGTACCTGTATTGCTGAAATGAGTTTCAAACGGGAGTCGTTTATGAACTGACTTATTCAAGGAAAGAAACTCACGTTGAACCAAACGTAGAGCTTAAGCCTCCACTATAAGACTGGACATTTGTAAAACAGAATATAAAATATTTATTCAAACAAAACAAAGCAAAAATAAAGAACAGGTTTATTGCGTATGATAAGAAAAATATTAATTTCTTACAGCCCGATTCGAACACACAACCTACAGAAGCCCGAGCAACGCACCACCAACGAACCACATTGGTTTCAGGGTTGTTTCTTCCACCACATTCGATATAACTGTGACATACTTACATACACCTATCCCTCGTCTTACACGCTACTCGTTCTGCACGTTTTCGATCTTACACGGTTTTTAAAATCAAAATTTTAAAAAATGCCAAATTTTGACTGCACGCCAATTTATTTATACATACTTAATTATAAATCTGGTAACACTTCAGACGTATACATGCTCTACTGTCTTAAACTTATATATGTATGTATATGTTGTTCTTTGATAAGAACACAAAATAAAATGGGAATTCCCCTTTAAGTGTCCAAAGCCAAATTGTATGTGTTTATGAATTAATGGATTTTATACAACAGAACGAGTATCATCATTGTTTACCTACACATTTTAAATTTTTTATTTTTCATAATTTCGTATTAGTTTTCACAATTTATTATACATATTGTGTAAATTATTTGAAGTAAGTAACTAAATAAGAATTATGTTTTAAAACATCCTTTTAATTAATTTTAAATTTAAGTTTTATTATGGCAAAAGTAAAAATTAACAAAACAGAGATTAAGAGAAAAATTATATCTTTGGAAACAAAAATTGAAATTTTGGACCGTCTAAGAAATAAAGAAAGGATAGTAGATGTTGCTAAATTTTATTTTATGAATGAAGCAACAATACGAACAATAAAGAAAAACGAAGACTTTATTAGAAAAAGTGTAGCAGCTGGAATGCATACGAGTATGAGTACAACTTCACATGTAAGAAATGTTACGATGGAAAACATGGAAAAGGCTCTAATGATATGGCTAGAAGACCAAAATCAAAAAAGAATTCCAATTGATACGTATGCCATACAAAATAAAGCTTTAAAAATTTATGAGAAAATTCAGAATCAAGCACCGTCTACTTCTGCGAATAAAGTGCCATTTCACGCGAGCCATGGTTGGTTCCAACGATTTAAGCAAAGACATTCCTTGCATAGTCTTAAATTAAAAGGTGAGCAAGCATCTGCTAATTTGGAAGCAGCACAACAATATCCCCAAAAATTTTCTGAAATTGTTGCCGGAAAGTCTTACAGTCCTGACCAGGTTTTTAATGCTGATGAATCCGGATTATATTGGAAGAAAATGCCTGAGAGGACCTTTTTAGCAAAACATAACAAGTCAGCTAGCGGCCATAAGGCAGCAAAAGATCGTATAACGATTCTTCTCTGTAGCAATGCTTCTGGTGATCATATTATGAAGCCATTGGTAATTAGCAAGGCTAAACGACCACGTTCGTTTAAAGGAATAAATATTAACAATCTTCCCGTTTATTGGAATGCGAATAAGAAAGCTGGGTTACCGCCACGTTGTTCAATGATTGGTTCCATAACTTTTTCGTGCCAGATGTGAAAAATTATTTAAGCAAAAAAGGTTTACCTTTTAAAGCCCTTCTTGTTCTTGATAATGCTCCAGGTCACCCTCATGATTTGCAGCATGAAAATATTGAAATTTTGTTTCTACCACCAAATACAACTTATTTGTTGCAACCACCAGACCAAGGAATAATTTCGACTTTCAAGGCAATGTATATTAAAAAGGCATTCAGATATATTTGAGATCATATGGAAAGTGAAGGATCTCTTTCAATTATTGATGCCTGGAAAAAATTTACTATGTTGGATTGCGTCAAGCATATAGGAATGTTGTTTAGGTGTAAACGTAGCTTAACATCGGTCTGATTGCTAAAAAGCTTTGTATTTTTAAGTTCAACAACTAGAGGTCTCTCGTGTCGCTTAATTGCTAAAATCGGCACCCACTCAGCCATTTTTATAACCCTCATGTTTTCTTGGTCCTTCTTCTGGAACCAGACTTCATCGAGGTAAGACGTGGAAACCAAAATATAACTCCATTAACCCACACAACGTGTTTTTTATACTTCACTGCACGAGACAAATTCACAACCAGCGCCTGGGTCTCCCACACCCCATCATTTGGTCCAAACGAGCCAGATCAATAAATATTGTTGTTATTATCGTCAAGCAAAGTGTGGCGTCCGCCAGATTTCCAATCATCAAGCAGCGCGAGGCGTCCACCTGATTCACCAACGAGCTGGATCAGATCGCACCATCAAGATCCCCAAATCTTGCCCTATCTATCACGAGATCATCTAATCATCGTCAAGCAGAGTGTGGCGTTCGCCAGTTTCACAATCATCAGGCTGCGCGTGGCGTCCATCTGAATCACCAACGATCTGCATTAGATCGCATCATCAAGATCCCGCAAATCTTGCCCTACCCATCACGAGGTCATCATAGTCATCCAGTATCACCACGAAGTCCGGAATTCGCACAGATCTAACCTACATGGGTGCATCCATGTATGTAAATCTGGCCGACTTCATTCATCCATCGATCATCCCATCACATTGATTTGTTCCTCACTCAACGGAACAAAAATATTATCACGTCTTCCTCCTGGTTCCCGCTACACGAACATCGTACGACATCTACACCATCACAATCATCTCACTGGATTCTCCAGTAGACCATCAGTCGCATAGCAGTGAACAGGGTACCATTTGCCCTGCCATCAACATCATCATCATCATCATTCTCATATCAACATCATCATCATCAACATCATCATCATCATCCTCATCATCATCACATCATCATCATCACCATCGTCAGCATCATCATCAGCGTACGAAGACCAACAATCACCCGAAACAGGAGCAGCAGTATACCAGCACACCAATTCAATTGGCTTTCAGGTGCGTGCCTAGCTTTAAGACCAGTGCATTAGTTTTGCTTCCTATTTGTACCCTCTTATGTATACGCTACATTTGTGATAATTAGTACCGAAAGTGATTAAGTATTGCAAAGTTTATGGTTTCATTCAATTTGAAGTAGAAGGATATACGGTTTATCGTGAAAGTACCTAATCAGTTCTTCCTTTGGGATAATTCTTCAAGTGTTCCTAGTGGTTTTCAATATCGAAATGAGTGCGTTGGATGATTTCATTATCGCTGCCGATCAGCTGATAGAATTTTATACAAATTTTCAAGAAATTCCTATAGTAGATCAAACTTCTAGTTCATTGGAAGCGTCCAAAATAGAAGTAAAAAATCTGTGGTGTAATATTAAAAGGTGTTATTCTCTCTGTGTGCGCGCGGATGATGCTTCTGCTCAAGAAGACCTAGATGCTATAAAAACGAAATATAGGTTATCCTCTAACACTTATATCAACTGCCTCAGTGAAATTATAGACCGTGCTAAGAAATTAAAGTCTATTGAACAGGATGAGGTTCAGAACACTCCATGCGGCATTTCTTCTCCGGGTCCTCCAAAGGGTTCGATGCATACACCAGGTATCGCTCACTCCACTCTGGTTGAGATACCCAGTTCTGCTGTAGGTATAAAAGTTCCACCGTGTGACACAGAAACCTTTCATGGCGATTATTTAACATGGCCGTCATTTCGGGATATGTTCACAGCAGTTTATATAAACCACCCGAAGTTGTGTTCCGTGCAAAAGTTGTTTCATCTACGTGCGAAAACGAAGGAAGAAGCGAACAACATAGTTGCCAAGTTTCCCCTAACTGCTGCGAATTTTGAGTTAGCGTGGAAAGCACTGTCAGAGCAATATGAGAACAAGAGAATTTTAGTTAACAATCAGTTAAAGAATCTTTTTAACCTGTCGTCGGTTTCATTTGAGTCCGGAAAAAATATCAAAGAACTCCAACGGGAGATCAATGACTGCTTATCCATTTTAAAGGCTCATAACGTGGATACCAACTCTTGGGATCCCATCCTTGTATACTTGTGTTCAAACCGATTACCTGAACGAACTCTCTCTTTATGGGAACAATCAATTAAAAGCCCTCGCGATATTCCATCATGGACAGAAATGGATCTGTTCTTAAGCGAAAGATACAGACTCCTAGAAACCGTCTCAGATATAAAGTATTCTTCCAAACAAAAGGGTCAGTCATCAAAAAACTTAGGTCACAGCTCTAAAAGGGAAAACCAACATAAAGCTTTCCATGCAAAACCCAACACATTCAGTTGTAAACTTTGCAAAAGTTACCACCCACTCCGACTTTGTCCAAAGTTTGTCCAAATGTCGGTCCGTGAGAGAATTGCAAAAGTGAATTCTTTCAAATATTGCACGAATTGTCTATCTTCTACTCATTTATTGCCAGATTGCCAAAGTACCCATACGTGCATGCAATGTAATCAGAGACATCATTCGCTGCTACACAAGTCCGATAATTCTGAAACTCGCAACGCCCCTTATATTCCGAGTCAAAGAGTGTCCCAATCCATTTCAAGCCCCAACTCCAAGAACGATCAAAACATACAGTCCGCTGAAAATCCAGATCCTTTACAAGTTCAATCATACTTCTCTAGAAACAACAAGCGAGTTCTTTTAGCTACGGCCTTGATAGATGTCCATCACCAAGGAAATACTTTTACACTTCGAGCATTATTAGACCCGGGATCGGAGGTTACCTTCATTTCGGAAGTTTTGCAGAGAAAGTTGAACCTTCCTGTGAAACCAATTCAGGCTCAGATATGTGGTATGAGTTCGGTAGTAACAGCAACTGCCTCAAAACTATGTACTTTAACCCTGGGCTCGAAATACATTCCAACCTTCTCAATTGTAGCTACCGCAATTGTTTTAAAGCGTCTCACCAGCCATTTGCCATCATGCACTATACGGCAGAATGAGATTTCACAACCAATAGATTTTGAGCTAGCGGATCCCTGCTTCTATGAAACCTCAAAAATAGATCTTGTTATTGGTTCAGATTTATACCCCTCAATCATTAAGGAAGGAATCAAATCGAATGTCTTCGGTTCCCTAGTGGCTCAGAATACAGTGTTTGGCTGGGTATTATCCGGTCCGCTACCTCCAGGTAGTTTTAGCTCATTTTCAACAGTCTTGTCGCACTTTAGTGAAGTCTCATTGGATCAACAAATTGCTAAATTTTGGGAAATTGAGGAGATTGTACAAACCAAGCCACTCTCGCATGAAGACGAAGCCTGCGAAGAGCTTTATCAAAAAACAACGTCTCGAGATTCCAATGGTCGTTATGTAGTATGTCTTCCGTTTAAAAATACTATGCCCACTCTGGGCTACTCAAGGGATATAGCACTTAAGCAATTTAACCGTTTAGAAAGATCATTACAGAGAGATCCTGAATTACATTCTAAGTACACTCAAGTACTTGAAGAGTATTCTGTCCTTGGCCACATGGAGGTAGTTTCACCAAAGGAATTAATCCGAGATCAGAATATATGTTCATACTATCTACCTCACCATGCGGTTACAAAGCCTGATAGTATCACAACCAAAACTCGAGTGGTTTTCAACGCATCCAATCCATCAAGCAATGGAGTCAGTCTAAATGACGTATTATATACTGGTCCCGTTTTACAAACCGACCTAACAACTTTGATTTTAAAATGGCGGTTTTATCGATTCGTGTTTAATGCCGATATCGAAAAAATGTACCGACAAATCTTGGTCCATCCCGATCATGTACCTTATCAGAGGATATTGTACCGTAAACTCGCCAATAGTGATTGTCAAGACTATGAACTACAGACGGTTACATTTGGTGTCAATTGTGCCCCTTATCTGGCTATCCGTACCCTATTACAGTTAGCTGATGATGTCCAGTGCACCTTTCCGTTCGCTGCGGCTATCCTAAAAAACGACTTCTACGTCGATGATGTCCTTTCTGGAGCCCACGATCTTAAAACAGCATTAAGGGCTCAAAAGGAATTGAACGAAGCTTTGAGCTCTGCAGGATTCTCCTTGCGAAAGTGGACGTCCAATTGCCTCGACCTACTTAAAGGATTTTCCCCCTCTCAGCTTTACGATCAAGACTTCTTAAAGATCGAAGATAGAAGTATCACAAAAACACTTGGTATTCAGTGGAATGCAAAGCAAGACTCCTTTCATTTCCTATTTAAGTCCCCGGACGTAGATGCTGTAGTTACCAAGCGAGCGGTCTTATCGATCATATCTCAATTATTTGATCCCACAGGTTGGTTGGCCCCTGTACTTATTACAGCCAAAATCTTAATGCAGCAGATCTGGCGTGATGGGACATCCTGGGACAAACCAATTCACCCCCTAACGTGTCAACGTTGGAAATCTTTCTTTGCTACTCTTCCAGATCTCCAGACGATTAACGTGCACCGATGGGTCCGATATAAACCGCAAAACTCCATACAAATTCATGGGTTTTGCGACGCATCTGAAAGAGCCTACGCGGCTACTTTCTACTTGCGTGTTCAGCACAGTGGAGATGATTGGTCATCGCATCTCCTATGTGCAAAAAGCAAAGTAGCCCCTGTTAAAGTGCTTCCCTTACCGAGGCTTGAACTTTGCGGTGCGTTATTGTTAGCAAGATTATTCCATAAAGTCATCACAAAGCTCCCGTGCTCGAACAAGGAACTCTTTCTTTGGACCGATAGTTCCATAGTTTTGGCTTGGTTAGATAAACCACCATGCACATGGAAAACCTTCGTAGGAAATCGCGTCTCTAAAATACAAACGTACGTGCCCAATACGAAGTGGAGGCACGTTCGATCCGTGGACAACCCAGCCGATCTAGATACCAGGGGTCTGTCACCAAAGGATCTTCAATCAAATAGTTTGTGGTGGAGTGGTCCTTCCTGGCTTTGTCAAGCTGATTCATCCTGGCCTCAAGCATCGTTACAACCGTTTGCTCAAACTGATATGGAACGGAGACCTCTTAAAGCTAATCACACCACTATACCTCCCAATATTGAGACGGTGATAGAGAGATTTTCGTCCTGGCCAAAAATGTTGCATGTAATTTGCTACATTATGCGGTTTTTTCACAGAACCCATCCCCGTTTTAAAAATCAAGTTTCTTTCCCATCTTGTTCTTTAACTCAGCATGAGGTATCGGATGCTAAACTCTTAGTTATTCGTATGACTCAATCGCTTCATTTCGCTAACGAATATTTACTCCTATCCAAAAATGAGAATCTTCAAAAAAATAGCCTTTTGTTGAATTTAAATCCAATGATGGATCCCCATCAAATCATTCGCTCTAACGGGAGACTCACGTCTTCTACTCTTTCCTTTAACGAAAGGTATCCCATAATACTACCTTATCGAGCTTATATATCTACCCTTTATGTCAAGTTTGTACACGATATCACACTTCATGGTGGAAACCAATTGGTAATCCGTTTGATTCGGTGCGAATTCTGGATTCCTAAAGTGAAGAATCTGGTGAAAAAATGTAATCGCTTGTGTAAGAAATGTGTGATTTACAAAAAGAAAACACAAACTCAACTTATGGCAGCCTTACCTTTAGAAAGAACTATTATATCCTCACCGTTCACTCATACTGGCCTAGACTTCGCTGGTCCCTTTGCCTTAAAAAGTTTTGCTGGACGAAATTGTCGAATATCAAAGGGATACGTATGTCTCTTTGTATGTTTTGCCACACGGGCGATTCATCTAGAAGCTACCAGTGACTTGACAACACAATCGTTTTTAGCCGCTTTAAGCAGATTTATTGCGCGAAGAGGTATGCCTAAAAAACTGTTTTGTGATAATGGCACTAACTTGGTAGGCGCTAGCAAAGTAATTATCAAGAATTTCCAACAATTTCTAAAAACCTTGTCAGCAGACGTAGCTGAAAGATACAGAGACCATAATCTTGAATGGAAATTTATTCCTCCCGGCGCACCCCATATGGGTGGACTTTGGGAAGCCGGAGTAAGGAGTTTTAAACAGCATTTCCGAAAAGTAGCAGGCACTAATAAGTTTACTTTCGAAGAATTTTCAACGCTCCTCTCCAAAATTGAAGCTTGCCTTAATTCCCGGCCGATTTCTCCCATTTCGGAAAATTCCTCAGACATTCCCCCGTTGACTCCAGGTCACTTCCTCCGAGGTGGGCCTCTGCTCGCACCACTAGAACCCGCCGACGATGAAAAATCTATAAGTTGCATTCAAAGATGGGAACGGGTCAAGATTTTATATCATCAATTTTGTCGCCGATGGAAGGAGGAATATCTGAAGGAATTACACAAACGCTACAAATGGAAACATCCTCAAAGAGATATCGCGCTCAACGATTTGGTAATCATAAAGGAAGAGAACCTCCCCCCAAATGAATGGCGGTTAGGTCGTGTTATCAAAGTCTATCCTGGCCTTGATAGCAGAGTAAGAGTCGTAGACATTAGGACACAAAATGGTGTCGTAACGCGACCAATAGTTAAACTTTGCGTACTAATTCACAATTGAATCCATAATCTTCATTCTAAATAACTTACTTTCACATAGACTGAAAACCGATAAATACAAAAAAAACCCCAACTTATACACTCATTGCACTGTTCTTGAAGTTATGCTCGCTTATTATTTACTGAAGTTTCTATTGTATGAATTTTTATAAAATGATTGTTACATTATTATCATATTGTTATATTATATTATTGTATTCTAGTCACTGAAGTGGGGTGTCCGAAAAGTAAATTCCTTTATTGAGTTTTGTACTTAATGTATCTGAATAATAGATTTGTAACTTTTACAGCCAATGCTGCAAGGCGGCCGGCAATGTTTAGGTGTAAACGTAGCTTAACATCGGTCTGATTGCTAAAAAGCTTTGTATTTTTAAGTTCAACAACTAGAGGTCTCTCGTGTCGCTTAATTGCTAAAATCGGCACCCACTCAGCCATTTTTATAACCCTCATGTTTTCTTGGTCCTTCTTCTGGAACCAGACTTCATCGAGGTAAGACGTGGAAACCAAAATATAACTCCATTAACCCACACAACGTGTTTTTTATACTTCACTGCACGAGACAAATTCACAACCAGCGCCTGGGTCTCCCACACCCCATCAAATGTCATATGCCGAGATTAAACAATCAACGCTCCATGGGTGTTGGAAAGCAGTATGGCCTGACATATTTCAAGGTAAAAATTATAGAACATCTTTGGAGCAAGAGTATTCTCAGATAATTGAGTTTGGTCAAGAATTGGGTGGAGAAGGCTTCGACGATATAGCTGAAGTAGATATTGCTTGAATAATGGAAGACCAAGAATTAAATGAAGACGACTTAATTGAAATTATCAAAAATATTAGTGAAAACGAAAATGATGTTGAATCTGACGTTGAAAACTATGAACCCAATGCTTTCACAGCAAAAATCGTTAACGAGGGACTTGTGTTAGGAAGAAAATTAGGAAACTTTTTTCAAGAACATGATCCGAATGTTGAACGAGCTCTCAAATTTCAACGAGATGTTAATAAACTTTTAAGTCAGTATGAAGAAGTCTACAAAGATATAACAAAACATAAAAAACAGATGCTTATTTCAGACTTTTTTCCTGACAAGTCTCAGCAAACTACATACGGCAAAAATCCATACAACAACTGTAGAAAGTGAATCTAATGAGATAATATCCAGTGATGAATCTGATATTATACAATTTCGTAAGAGAAGACTTATCGCTGAAAGTGACAGCAATTAAGTTTGATTAAAATAAGGAACATAAGTCTTATTTATAATTATTATTATGAATGAAGTCCAATACATATGTATATTTTTTTTGCTATGAAATAAATTTTTTATGCTTTTTTTTTCATTTTACAAATAAAAAAATGATACTTTTATATTTTATTAAGTGTTTTAGTCATATTTTGTGTTCAAGAAATGTCTAAAAAAAGCTTGTTTATAGTTGTTTTCGTTTAACACGATTTTTCCATATAAAAATTAATTTTTCGAATTACACGGTTTTTGTCAGGAACGTATCTACCGTGTAAGACGAGGGATAGGTGTACTTACATGCATAGCACTTTATTGTAGTAGCTATCGCAAATAAATAAATATTTATATCAATTCTGTATTTTACTTGATAACTCGAATTTTTTTTGTGACTAGTGGTCGTTCGAGTTTTCGAAGTTCGACTGTAAATATATTTATAAATTGCAAGACCTGATACGACATCATAGAAGAGATAAAGACAATAGCATTAAATCAAAAATTGTTTATAATTTTCTTATAAGAAAATTAATTTTAGAAAAATAATCTTCGTTTTTTGAGCTTCCCTTGCAATTCTTGAAATACCATGAAACGAGCTCACACCTTCAAATTGAAATTTCATTGAAATCGGTACACTGGCTCTCCGTCTCCCATACACACGATCCGCGGCTCAAGGCGAGTAAATATACCTCGTCCTGAAAAATGCTGCAATGTGCTAAGAAGCTGTTAGGAAGATTCGTCTGTTAGAAGAATCGCCGATATGTGAATATTTTTTATTTATTTATTTATTCCATCTACCGGGTTTATTTCTTACAGATTTCGGAACCATATGATAAATATTAAGTACATGATGGAAACATTTTGATAATCATAAGTAAATAAATAAAGGACAACAAAGTATTAAATAAATATATGCATAAATAGATTTAGTAATAAATGAATATTTGAACAGTACATTAAATTGCATCATTATTGAATAAATATATAATTATAGATAGTAAATTAAATTAACTAAAAATTATGATATGTTCACTAAAAATCTAAACCTATTAATGCACATCTTGTAAGATATGGTGGCATGATGTCAAGATTCCACCCCATTCTTTTTATAACAAATCTAGTAAATGACTTCTGAACTTTTTCTAGACGCAACATAGAGTTCCTATATAATGGACACCATATTACTGAACAATACTCAAGATTTGGCATATGGATTCGAAAATTCAGCACATGTTCTTTTTAGAAATCCAAGCATTCAATTAGCTATGAAAGGAGAAGGAAAGTTCCGTATCGAAAATTACACCAAGGTCTTTTATTTCCGTTTTCCTAGTAAGACAAGTTCCACCTATCGAATAGTCATATAATACGGGTAAAAATACATGGTAAACAGAACATGAATGACATTTGCTAATATTTAAGCTTAGTCCATTGAGATCGCACCAATTAGATAACATATTTAAGTCATTTTGAACATACATCTGCATACATTAAACATTTAACATGAGACAGGATTGAAGGAATCTCATTAATAAATATAATGAACAGTAGTGGACCTATATGACTACCTTGGGGAACACCGGATAATACCTTAATGATTCTAGATTTATAATTATCAATGTTTAACATTTGAGTTCTCTTGTTAAGTAACTCTCTATCCATATTAGACATTAATACTTAGACTTTAGTCGATACAGAAACAGACGTTCACATACTAAAGGGGTGGACACACATATCCCTCTATTTTTGCAGCTGACAAAGTAGCAGTCGTGCTCAAGATGAACCGAACACTGTCCTACTCATAAACTTACAGGGTCTTTGGTAGGTAGGGGGGCCTGCTAGTGAATTCTCACCAGCAAACTTCGACCATTTTGATCCATTGTTATACCCACAGTCAGACTACTACCACTGATTGATCACTCCACTGATAGTGCCGCAACGGCGTATAAGTAGCGTATTACCTTTGCTTTCACTGGCATTCGAACCGGGCAGGCATACTAACCAAGGGCAGGCACTTAACCAACTACGCTATCCAGTCGTCGCGCTCTTGGACAAGCTATCATTGACGTACTGTCAATCAGCGCAAAATTATGTTAAACCTTGTATTTCGACCACCGACAACGTCTGCCCATCCATCATCATGCTGTGCCCTTAGCGGAGCACAGCAAACATTCGATTCAACAACGCCTGCGATGTATTTCAATCATCCATCAGAACGGTAATTTTCTGTTCCGATTTAATGTTCAATGCAGTAATCGATTGCAGATGTGCCAGTTAAAAATATTCGTTGCTCCCGCCATCACTGAGATATACCCCCTTCAACAGTGTTTACATACAAAATACGAACTGATTTTAACCCACCAACAACACTTCACTCGATTAAAGCCTCCGCAACACCTCCCGAGAACAGTGAGGCTGGAGAAATTGCTTACGATTATATTCCAGAATCATCCAAGGCCGCATTCGCTCATCTTCTGCATCACCATCACCAAACCGCACTTAATCCCAGCGTCCGGCCAGTCCCTTAAATCTGTTTAAACACTCCGCGCAAGCCTCCCGCACTTACGCTCAACCGAAATAAAATAAAACGAAATTGAATCGGAATTCAATTGGAATTCATTTCCAAAATCGATTTTGACCAGTGTCAGGCCGCGTGGACGAGTGTCGATCTGGAATTACCATCCATCAGTTACGGATAATTTATTTAACGTAATTGCATGCCACACGACCCGGCTGCAATCGGTGGCCCGTGGTCGCTGATGCGATTGCAGGGTTCTTGAAAAAGAATTAAATTTTCACTCGAAGCGGTGGATGGATGTGGACATACGATTTGCATGAAATCGCATCCGTCCTCATCGCAATCAGTTCTTAAAATGTTCATCGGTTCGTGTCCATCTACGAGGACTGCTTCTGTGTTCGTTAAGTAATGTGAGAAGATGCAATTGGGGCGGTGTACATGATTGAACAAGTAAGCATGCAGAGAAGTTTTGAAAAAAATGCCATCAAAGGAAGGCCGCTCTCACTCAACGAAGATAAATTGTGACATTGAATGGGATGAACCCGTCCTTGAGGTGAGAAAATGTCTGTCAATTATATTTCTTGAATCACCCTGAGGACTGGTTTATTCATGAACAGTCGCGCCGCCATACACCTTGACAAAATTCTGAGATTTGCATTTCATTCCGACGAATAAAACCCTCTTAGGGTGTATTTCTCACCTAATCTCGACCTGGCTGGTCAATATCTTTCAAGGATGTTACGACCATGGCCACGTACCCCCAACTTGGAGAACGACCACTGTCTTCTTCATACCCAAGTCTTTGAAATGCTCACATGTCAACCCAAAGGATCTTTGGCCTATAAGTCTATCCTCCTTTCTTCGGAAGACTTTGGAAAAATTGATCGATGTATTCATCCGACACTTGGTCACAGACAAACTTTCGATCTCTCAGCATGCTTACAACAAAGGCAAATCTGTGGAAACAGCCCTGCACTCACTTGTTGGTACTATAGAAAGATCCCTCGATTTCAAGGAATTTACTCTCACTGCCTTTGTCGATATCGAGGGAGCCTTTAATAACATAGAACCCCACGCAATATCGCAATCGAAAACCTATAGTGACTTTTATCCACCGGCTTTTCAATAACATAGTGATAAGCTCGATGCTTGGTGATACCACGATCCGTAAATCTGTGACCAGAGGCACACCGCTGGGTGGTGTACTCTCCCCTCTGCTATGGAACATAGTGGTCAACGAACTACTTGTGAAACTAGATGGGACTGGGTGTAAGGTCATTGCCTATGCAGATGATATTGCCATAGATATCCACTATCAGGGATATTATGTAATCTGCCCTATCCAAGCTAGTGAAATGGACTAGCGAATAGGGCCAGGTGTCAATCTAAAAAATGGATCTGGTCCTCTTTACTAAGAAGTATAAAATTCCTAACTTTGACCCTCCTACACTATGTGGGACCTCCTTGGTGCTAAGTGACAGCGCCAAATTCTTAGGCCTTATACTGGACACGAAGTTAAACTGGAGGCTAAATATCCAGCAACGTGTCAAGAAGGCCTCAACGGCTCTCTACTGCAGTAAAAGGGCCATTGGGTGCAAATGGGGACTGCAATCCCGAATGGTTCACAGGCTATTTACATAAGGAGTCAGACCCAACTGCTATATGGTGTCGCAATTTGGTGGACGGGACTCGATTTGAAAATCAACCATCACCCCACTCGCTAGAGTCCAGAGGATGGCATGTGTATGCATAGGGCGCTAAGGACTACCTCCGCCGAAGTATTAAGCACACTCCTCAACCTGGCACAGATAGAACTAATTGGCAGAAAGACAGCAGCTAGCACAGCGATTAGATTAGGATCGCTGAGCAGCTGGAAAGAACTACAGTCTGGACATTCAACGATCCTACGCAGGTATGCCTCTATACCCATAGACACAGACCTCAATCTACCTAAACTCCTTTTCGAGAAGAATTTCTCAACCAGCTTACCGCCCAGATCTTACTGGGTGTCTGAACACCAGACGCTGGAAGGTCCACTGCGAAACTTCACAGATGGATGCAGGTGTGGGTGCTGGTGTCTATTCCAAGGATTTAAATGTTCAGCTATCTTTTCGACTACCTAATCACTGTAGCGTCTTTCACGCTATAGCGATTAAGGAAGCCCTGTCCTGGCTGAAAAACAATGTAACATCGCGCACAGATATCGTCATCTGTTTCGATAGCCAGGCAGCGATCAAATCTCTGGATTCAATCACCTTTAATTCCAAGACTTCCCTTAATTTCCGCCTATCTTTTAACGAGATGGCCAAGTACTTTAGCATCCAACTTATGCGGGCACCGGGACACTGTGACATTCCAGAGAATTGTGAAGCGTACGAACTCGCTACAAAGGGCACAAGGTCCGTGCTCTTTCCGGGTGGAGACCCACCCTCCATGCCTATCGCTACTATTAAACATCCGCTAAAGGTTGAAACACTTGCTCAAACACACCGCGGATGAACATCTGGCACAAGATGCCTCATTACCAAACAACTATGGTCTATGATCGATCCCAAGCGATCGCTTAGCTTAATTAGATTAAGCAGGCCAAATTTAGGATCTCTTATTGGCGTTCTGTGAGGGCATCGGAACTTACGCCTCTAGACTTCCTTACAATGATTTCTGTCAAAGCTCCTTGGACGAGGATGAGGAAGAAACCATCGAGCACTTGCTATGTAATTGCAGTGGTCTCTCATCTCGCAGATTCAGACTTCTGGGGGCCCATTTCTTTGTTAATCCGGCTGACTGAACTGATCAAAAGCACAAATTTGTTTGCGGAATAGGCGGCCTAAGATCCGCGTGGTGACACAATGGGCCTTCGCTTGGCCTAAGTGTGTTTGCTGTCCATACGCGCGGCAGTCAGCCACCTCAACCCAACCCAACCTAAGGGTGTATCTCTGGGAGAAGAACTGATGACACAGCGGAATGAATAAAAGAAATCCGCCAGGATATCGATTTCGCGTTGAATAGCCCTCGTAATGCGTCCTGTTTCAATCTCCATTTCGCTCATCTCAGCCCGTCGTCTGTTACCACGTTTATTGAACTTTTCTAATCACCACCATATAGCCACTTAAACTCCTCCAAGCCATCATTAATCTAAACTCCAACAACCCGCTGCACTTGCATTCATTTTTCAATCTCCACTGCCGCCGCATCGTCGCGTGTCTTGAGTTCACGAGAATGCTCTTAATAATGTCCAGTCGATGACTTAATAGTGAATTTTCAATTACCGCCTTAGTCGCCTTGCCCCATCAATTTTTAATGCCCCTCCATCGATGGACTCGTACCGAAGCAGATGTCCGGTGCTCCGGTTAAGGTCCTTCAAGCGAGTAATAGTGGGAGCGAAGCCCAATAAACTGCAATTATTGCTGTATATTTTATCACTTGACACTCACCGGATGCTGTCAAGAGCATCTGCAATGGATTTCATTTTAGCCCGTGAATTGCTTGTGAATGTCTTATATTTTTTAATAACTACTCTCATGAGGCTGAACACGAGAACTCTGTAAATTGACTCCCTGCAAGTGTTCCACTCCACACAATTGACGATGATCGACGAGAATTCCGTCCCTCCGACATAGACGAAGTCAACATAGCGATATCGAGACTAAGGTCGAATAAAGCTGCTGGTGCAGACGGACTGTCTGCGGAACTGTTTAAGGCAGCTGGAGATGAGCTGGTGAGGAACATGCACCAACTCATCTGTAAGATATGGTGGGAGGGAAGCATGCCCGACGCGTGGAACCTCAGTATCGTTTGCCCGATCCACAAGAAAGGAGACCCCTTTGACTGCGCCAACTACTGAGGATTAAGTCTCCTCAACATCGCCTATAAGCTCATCTCTGCCGTTTTGTGTGAGAGCCTGAAACCATTCGTCAACAACCTGATAGGTTCTTATCAGTGCGGTTTCAGGCCAGGGAAGTCCACCATCGACCAACTCTTCACACTACGACACCCACCACCTATTCGTCGATTTCAAGGTCGCATATGACAGCGAGCATAGGGACGAGCTATACAACGCCATGCCTAGTTTTGACATTCCTACCAAACTCGTCAAGTTGTGCAGGATGACGATGGAGAATTCTCGCTGCTCCATCAAGGTCGGTAAAGGACTCACCGAGACCTTCAACGTCAAAAAAGGTTTTAGACAAGGCAACGCGCTGTCGTGTGACTTTTCAACATTATTCTTGAGAAGGTTGTGCAGAGACACAAGAGGTACGATCTTCCAAAAGTCCGTACAACTGCTAGCATACGCGGATGACATTGACGTGATTGGCAGAACACAGCGAGCCGTCAATGAAGCGTTTGCTGGCATTGAAGAGGAGGCAGCCACAAAGTAAATGCTGTCATCAAGAAAGGACACACAGCATCGACGTCTTGGACAGAGCGCCAAAATGGGCAGCTGTACATCGACTCCGCAGTAAATAGTACGACCAACATCAGTACCGAGAATAAACGCAGAATTACTCTTGCCAATCGCTGATTCTTAGGGCTCAAGAGGCAATTGAGTAGTAGAGTCCTCTCTCAAGGTAACATTATATAACACCTTGACCATCCCTGTTCTGCTCTACGGTGCGGAGTCATGGACAATCTCAAAGGAGATAAAGAAGGCCTTGGTTTCATCGAGACAGAAGATCTGCGTGTGTTATTTGGTCCTGTTTGCGTTGACGGGTTTTGAAGGAGAAGATTCAACCATGAACTTTACAGGCTAGTTGTACAGCAACATAAGCCTACTCAGGCGTCTACGGATTCAAGGTCTAATATGGCTAGGCCATGTAAAGCGCACGGACAATACTGCTCCAGAAGAAGTGGGACAATGCAACAGAGGACACCCACGGAACCACTGGCGCACCCAGGTGGAGAAGGACCTCACCCGACTTGGCGTGCAAAATTGGAGGTAATTGACTGAAAATCAAGCCTACTTTTGAGCCTTATTGGGTGAGGTCCTGGTCCCCTCCTGACTGTAGCGCCCTTTGAAGAAGAGTCTGCTGTTTGTCTCACAGATGGTTACATAGTTCCGTCTTCTGTTCGCTTCATCCGCTGCCTTATTGCCGACTATGTCCCTATGATCTGGGACCCAGCATAAAATAATCGAGTGTTGCGTACTAAGAATATTGCATAAGTCTGCGCCAGCATGAGACCTGCCTGGGCGCGCTTGACTGTTTATATCAGCTGGTTTCATTTTCAACATTGATATAATTTTGCTTCATTGACTTTCAATACCTCCGCTTGATAGCACTGACTCAATCACGTATCCTGATGAAGCACTGTATGTTTAACAATTCGGAGAAAATGCCTGTGCCTGTGGCCTTTAAAATCTTCGAGTCGTCTCTGTAAGCGTGGATGATCCAATTGTTAATGTATTAGTTGATCCTTATGACATTCTCTGTAGTAGTCGTCTGCATATAGAGGTGAGATGAACTTAGGTCTGATAAAACCCATAACCCTATCGGTTGATGTAGGTACGTATGATAATTGATAATTGGTCCGGTCCTTTTTCCTAGCAGAGTACAGAGGGTTAAATAGTAATAATAACTCTTTGGCCATTCCTCAAGGTTCAGTGGTTGGTCTGATATTTCTTTTCTTTAATTTTCATCAATACGGTTTTTTTTTAAGAAAAAATTGTTTACAGGTGACCACGCATGCCTGGATATGCTTTTCAAAGTGACTAGCATAAGTTAACAACGCTCGCTCATAAGCCTTTCCCAAAAGCATTTGGACACATATGTCGTTACATCAACGGTAGATGCAACGCCACGCAAATCCGCTCTGAAATCCGTGATCAGCATGTTGACGATCGATGTCTAATGCCTGAAACACAATAGTGCGCTGCCCCAGCCGACTTCATGTCACGTTGACGCACTGCGTTGAAATAAATACTCTATTTCTCAGCTGTTCTCCCTCTCATCTGCGAGATGAAAAATATTGCCGCCTTTCTGCATACACTCATTTGAAATGACTTTTGTCGTTAAATTATTTTTAATCAGCGGTTTTCGTTTCTTAAATGACAGTTGATACAAAATACTCTCAATTTGGAACAAAAACTCTCAATCTGGGAGGAAATCTCTCTCACTGCGCACCCCTCTGTCAAAAAATATCCAACATGTTGACGAATGACGTGCGATGGACTACGTTTTACGTTTTATTAAGATCCTCTCAATCTCTCTCATTATTCACTGACGCAGGTCAACGCTGTATTTTGTGCTTGGCCATTGAATTGTGTGTGTTGAAAGCCAACGCCTGCGCAAGCGCACTATTGTGTTTCAGGCATAATACGGCTGATCGATCTCTGAAGAATGAGAGTTACATTCCGAGTACCCGTGTATTGCGGGTAGCACCGAGTTGTCGCCGGTATTGTCGGCGAAACCGTCATTATCATTTCGTCTTAACTTACTTGAGGGTTCCCACAACTATATGTTTATGCTATAATTTGGTACCAGAACAATACCCAAGAATGCAAGTACTCGAGTACCCGGGATTGCGGGTATCAAGAGCTCTTGTTTAGAGTTAAATTAAAGCGAATGATACATTCCGTTGCATTTTATCAATGAATGAATACAAACCACCTGCTACACTTATTCATATTGTCAACTGAATGCACTCATCCCGCAGGACAGCCCGAACACACCCCAAAGAGCGCTGTCAAAATTTAAGACTACGGCACTCGAACGGCTAACGAAAAAACGAACGGTCGACAACGCTACGCCTTCGTCGGTAGAGATACCTCAATTTTTCTTTGTTTTTTTTTAAATACATTAATTAGTTTATGTGTGATTGTTTGTCTTGTTTTCTTTTCTGTAAAAAACCTGGCAACGAAAATCGTTTATCACAGTTCAGAAGTGGGATATATACCTGAACAAAATCCGAACATGTCACTCATCAAGCTCGACACTCTCTTAGTAAGACAATTAAAGGCTGTACTTGAAGCGAACAATTTACCAACACGCGGTCGCAAAGCGGAATTGTTAGCACGCATATTTGAACACACCAAATCGGACGAAATCGACGCCAACCAACTAAGAAATATCGAGGACAGTTACGAAGAAGTGAACAGCAACGATCAAAACATGCAACAGTTGACAAGAGCGGTGGAGAATTTGACTCAACAGTTTGCTACTCTTTTAACAACTTTTAATTCCAACAGGTTCACGTCGTCACCAACAGCTACCACTGGAAATGCAACACACGCAAGTCCATCGTCACCGTCAACTTCAACCTTCACGCCAACGTCAACGCCACCTTCCACAGCCGCAATGGAGATACAAAATCTCATTCCGGAATACCATCCGTCGGAGGAGCTTTCTCCAACAGCAGAACAGTATGTTGATCGTATTAACACCCTAATCCAATTGTACGCATGGAACGAAAAAACCGTACTATACGTCGCACAAGCGAAAATGCGAGGCCCAGCGAAGCAGTGGTCAGATTCGTTGTTAGGCGAAATACAGTCCTGGCAAGAATTCTCTCGACGACTTGTAATAGATTTCGGTAAAAACGAAAACGAAGCAGACATCCATTTTAAATTGTCTTCGAGCACACACAAGCAAGGCGAAAACGTCATCGACTACTTCTATCGCATGCGGGCGCTTGGACAGAAAAATCGATTGAGCGATACAGCTATCATCAAATATATTCGTTGTGGAATCAATCACAGCGAAATACAAACAGCACTGGCAGCCACGTACTTCACGGAATTAAATGAAATGCACAACAGCATTGAACGATTCTTTGCTAATCGTCCACAAGGATCAGTCAGCAGAGCACAAAAAATTACTCCACAGATTGAACGCATACACAACGGTCCACTAAGAACAAATACCGTAGCAGGCAGCCAGCCCACCATCTCAACCAGACAGTCGTCATCCCCAGTCACATGCTACAACTGCTCCGAAGCCGGGCACATATCTCTTAACTGCACGAAGCCACAAAAGAAACCGCGGTGCAATATTTGTGGGAGAACAACCCATTCAGAGATCAGCTGTCCAGAAAGAGGTCAACCGTCAAGTGCAAAGAACAACGTCCTAAAGATTTCAAACGAAAACGATACCCACAGTAACCTAACGAAGGTTGTGACGATAAACAACCATACGGTACAGGCATTCATCGACCCAGGCAGCGATCGTTCACTCATACGGTATTCGCTGGCACGAGATATAGGGGAAATCCAACCACACGACCCCTTCACATTAAATGGATTCGCTGGCGGAAAGTGGTGTGGAAACAGTTGTGTTGTCGCATAAATACATATAGACCAAATGGAAGAGGCAGCTCACTGCTTCTTGATCGTTCAAGATGAGTTGATGCCGTATCCTCTCTTCCTCGGAAACGACATCCTTTGCAAAGATAATAGGCGTCTCATTATCGGAAAAAAAACAGCCGCCTCGAGGAATTTACCGAAAAGGAAATACGGACGGGGGAAGGATTGTCGCCAGACGGGAAGGAGAAGCTTTACGAAATAATTAATGAGTTCTCTATTTGTTTTGGTGAGACAATCGAGCGCCTAGGTTTATGCAACACAACCACAATGAACATTACGCTCACGTCCGACACACCGATAGAAAAGAAACCGCGTCGTGTGCCTTTTGGAAAAAGGGAGATAGATAATCGACAATGTCATCGATGAAATGCTGAATGATCTCACAGCTTATTTTGGGTTACCGGATGTCATAATTAGCGATCGAGGAACAGCTTTTACGGCGAAGGAATCTGAAACTTTTTGTAGCGATAATGAGATTCGACACATACGAACTGCCGTGCGAACGCCGAGAGCCAATGGTCAAATTGAGAGGCTCAATCAAAGCATTCTGCAGTATCTTCGAACATCGAGCGATAATCAAAGTAACTGGGATATCGGACTAAGACAATTGCAATGGTCGATTAATACGCAGCGGTATTCAACCACAGGATATAGTCCGAATGAAATAATCTTCGACTTCAAACTGAAGGATATCGGTGGTAACCATTTTTTGAATGCTATTCAGGACGACGTAGTTGATGTTGAGCCGGTCGATATGCAGCAGCGACGAGCGGATGTATCTTGAAGAATTCGCGATGAGAAGGAGAGGTGGAAATTGAGGTTCGACGCTAAGCATAAGAAGCCTACAACGTATAACGAGGAAGATCTCGTGGTGGTGGAGAGTGTTCCTTCGCCCACCGATGAATCCCATAAGTTGGACCCGAAATATAAAGGACCGTACGTTGTTGACAAGTGCCTCCGACAGGATCGGTATGTATTGGGTGGAATCGAGAGTGGTCGCCAACAACGAAAGTTTTCAACGGTGATGACGAGCGACAAAATGAAGCTGTGGTGTTTGCTAGGACCAGAGCTTGGTGACGACGATGACGAAAGTTGGTTGGACGAAGTTGGTTTGGGAGTCAGAGACGACTCCATGTCAGGAAGGGCCGAGCTGTCAACTGAATGCACTCATCCCGCAGGACAGCCCGAACACACCCCAAAGAGCGCTGTCAAAATTTAAAACTACGCCACTCGAACGGCTAACGAAAAAACGAACGGTCGACAACACTTCGCCTTCGTCGGTAGAGATACCTCAATTTTTCTTTGTTTTTTTAAAATAAATTAATTAGTTTATGTGTGATTGTTTGTCTTGTTTTCTTTTCTGTAAAAAATCCTGGCAACGAAAATCGTTTATCACAATATTGTTATCAAAGTTCCCCTTGCATTGGATGGGTTACTCATTTTCGTCATGAACATGACGATGAGCTCATTGCTCAACCAAGATTGTACTCAGAAAGGAGAAAGGCGGGAGTAGGGGGATGCCCTACCATAAAGCATGGACAAAAGCTAATTTCGTCTAGGTGCTGATTGAGCCATCATCGAAACCGTGGAAGAACACCATCAATTTCAGTGCCTTAGAAGCGGTTTACTGAGTAAAGTGTTTACGTTTAGTAGTGAGTTCAAAGTCAGTATTCTCGCAGAGAACGTTTGAACGTTTGTGAATTTTATTGTTTTCTGAGATTCCGACCTTTTTTAGATTCCGGTATGTTCCAAAAGAGAGTAGTTCTTCTTTACTTTTATAATTAAATTTATTCTGTAGTATTATAAGTTACTGTGAACAATGTTTAGGCACTTGCGAAAATTAATTAGGGACAAAAAAAGTTCATACATTAATATAATAAATACCAATCAATTGTTTTTCAAAATGAAGAATAAGTATTAAAAATAAAACAAATATTTTATATCAAAATTTAAAAAAAAAAAATACGTGTAACACAATAAATTTTGCGGTGATCACTGTAGCTCATTACTGGATCATCTGAAATCCATAAAAATGTACCACCAATAGGTAGTAGTCTACCTGCACAAACCGCCCAAATGAGTTGCACCCCTTGTTTAGGTTTTGGTAACCGTGAGGAACCGATACAAGGTAATAGTTTTGCCTTCGCGTATATAACTTCTCTCGAAGTTTGAAAAGCCATTGGTGCCCGTACAAATTCGAATACTTGTGGCCATGATGGGATTTCGAATTTACTTTTAAAACATATCGGGTGCTTCATAGTTGACATACTAGCTGTTATCCTTAACCGTAGTATCTTCTCAGGAGTTTTTTCCTGAAGGTCTCAAATGCGCTCACGTAGTTCCACTGTTCCAAAAGGGTTCTGTTAATGATTTGAGCAATTACAGGCCTATCTCACTTCTCCCGGTTTTCAGCAAAGTCTTTGAAAAAATTATTAAGGAGAGGATAGTATCATTTTTAAATGTCTCTAAATTTTTTAATTCAGTGCAATTTGGTTTTCAGAAAGGGAAATCAACTGAAGATCCTCTCCTACATTTTTGCTCTCACATTTTCTGTAACCTTGATGGCAAAAAGTTTACTGCAAGCATATTTGTGGATATCACAAAAGCATTTGATATGGTTGAGGAAACCTGAAAAAGCTGATTTTCGTGGCGTTTCATGCTCGATTGGTTTAGGTCTTACCTTTCTATTAGATAACAAAGACTAAAGATTGGTGAGATAAGGAGCGAAATCCAGTTCTTCAATTTGGGACTACCACAAGGTTCTGTGTTGGGACCCATTCTGTTCCTGGTCTACATCAATTCGCTGTTTGACCTTAATTTCAAAGGTGTACTTACTGCTCTCGCTGATGATGTAGGCTGTTGATATGGATCTGATAGCGCTTTGAATTTAGTTTCTGACATCAACTGGGATCTTAATTTATTACGGATTTGGTTTGCCGAACCGAAAATATGTTTTTTAATCTATCCACCCCAGTTGGTGCCAATGCAGAAGTTTACTTTCATGCGCCGGAGTGTCAAAGATACAAACTGGCAGGTTGCAAATGTGCTCCCGACTTATCCTTCCCTACTTCTTGTAACGCTACTAGCTGCAGTGACAAGTGCTTATAATAATATAAAATGAGTGGCGTGACAGTCCGAGGAGGACCTGGGCCTGGCGTCTCAGCAACCACTCGTGTTGTGCGTGCTATTGTTCTTGCACGAGTGGAAGGGACCTACAGCTTAATGCCGACTTCGAACGGAGAAGTTGGGAAGCTTTTTATAGACAGGAATACTCCTTGAGCATTGTCAGTGACTCGAAAGAGGTGGAGCCGTGAATTATCAAAGGTGGTAAAAATTCGGGTATCGAACCTGGCACCCTCTGCGTAGGAGTCGACACACTTACCCACTACGCCACGGCGACCCACAGTGAGAAGTTCTTCCCAATCGAAAAAGTGGATGGGAGTTGAAGTACTTGGGTCTCACTATTGGCTCTAGGATGAGTTTTGCAAACCATATGGAGGCTCTAAGGAAATATTTTTGTCGCTCCCTCAGAAGTTTTTTTTTATCTGTAAAATGTTTGTTCGAAGAAATTTAGAATTATTTATTATGGAATTTTCCATTCAAAGATCCAATATAGCATTGCCTGTTGGGGAGGTGCATACAAAAATAAAATAGAGCCTCCGTTAATTCTGCAAAAAAAGTACTGAGAACGATATGTCGAAAACAACGCCGACATCCTAGCTATATATTGTTTTGTTTGGTATGAAAATTCTTCCCGTCCGTCATTTGTACTGTTTTAAAGTGTTGAAGTAATTCTTTATGAGATCTGGAAGTCTTAACTGCAGATAGAAATTAATCTACGTAGAAACTTTTCGAATGTTGTATCAGTGCCCTTTTCTCGTACTACCGCATTTCGTAATTTTTATTTCGTTTCATCTTGCCGCCTATTTAATAAGCTCCCTCGATGAATCAGAACTTGAACTTTTTCTGGAAAATTTGAAAAATATCTTAGGCGTTGGCTATTAGATCATGATTACGCAAGTATCTTATCTATATTTTCTGACATTCTGGTGTAACTAGAGGCTTTCCTTTGTGCATTTTTATTTTTTATCTTTTTTCCTTTTGAATTTAAATCTTTTAGATGTATTTTTTATATATCCTTACAGTTTTTTTTTTTCTTCAATTATGTAAATTGATTCTCAGGGTCACCCCACAGATAATCAAAACTCTTTACTGAAGCCAATTGAAGTGGCATTTGACACTATTTTAATACTTGAAGTATACAAAATATAAAATGTCACCCATATATTAAAATAAATAAATAATAAAATTTCAAAGACTAGGCTCGGCCATCACCGAAGTTCGGTGACCATCAGGGGTATCGTTAACAGAAAATTTGACATGGATTACGTAAAATTGGAAATATGTTGTAAGATAACCTAATTTTATCCATGTTCTACGCAACGGTTTGGTGTTAGTATCTTGCCATTCGTTTGAGTAGAACTGTGTACGACTAAAGTGGTCTGCACGTATTATTATATAGGCCGCGTTTTTATCATCGCCATCGATACTGAAATGAAGTAAGATTCAGAAACACTATTCGCAGTGACATTGAGTTGTATGTTACAAAATATATGAAAATGAAATTTATTTGTTCGAAATTAATGTCAAAATGAATGATTTCAAAATGTTAAATTCGAAGTCGATTTTTATCAGCAGTCACTTTTCACTGCCTATATTATATGCAGTTATACGCAGTAGGTTGTTGTATGTGCTTTACGTACAAAATCCTACTTCACTATTTATAGATTTTTGAAAAAACACGGCTATAGTGGTTAATGAATAGTTACCCCGGGTGAAGAAATCAATTTAAAAAAATTGAATTTTTCTGACATAGGTTCAAACTAAAATTGTATGTTTTTACCCAAATTTCTGTCATATTTCAGGCAATAAAAAAAACCATTCTTTTACCCGGAGAACTATTTAGTATAGAATAAGCAAAGAAAATTTCAAAACGATCGTTAAAGCCGCTCTCAAGCTACAGTGATCACCGACTTCTAAGATATGGTTTACCTTAATTGCCGACTATCTCTTAACGATATGGCCAAGTATTTTAACACCCAACGTATGTGAGTGCCGGGACACTGTGACATTCCAGAGAATTGCGAAGCGGACGAACTCGCTAGAAAGGGCACACATTCTGTACTCTTTCCGGGTGGAAACCCAGCCTTCACGGCTATCGCCACTATAAGACATCTGCTAAAGCTTGAAACGCTTGCTTAACCAAACCGCGGATGGATATCAGGCACAAGGTATCTCATTACCAAACAACTATGGCCTATGATCGATCCCAAGCGATCGCTTAGCTTAATCAGAATAAGTAGGCTAAACCTCAGATCTGTTATTGGCGTTCTAACAGGGCATCGGAGCATACGCCTCTAGACTTCCTTACAATGATTTCGGTCAAAGCTGCATGAACGAGGTTGAGGAGGAAACCATTGAGCTCTTGCTATGCAGCTGCAGTGCTCTCTCCCGTAGATTCAGTAGATACAGACTTCTAGGTGCTCATTTCTTTGACAATCTGCTTGAAATCTGGCAGCCCTCTTCTTCGCTTCATCAAAAGCACAAATTTGTTTGCAGAATAGGTAGCCTAAGATCCGCCTGGTCACACGATGGGCCTGCGCTTGTGCTGACTGTGTCTGCTGTCCTCCTGCACGGCAGTCAGTCTAACCTAACCTAAGACATGTTGTCGAGAGAACCGTGAAAGTTTGATAAGCATGTAGATGGAGATGGTTCCACTCAAATTTATATATCTCCAAAATAATAATCTGAACTGGCTAAACGGAATGCCATAAAAACAAAAACATTTTTTTTTTAATTTTCGACTGTAACATGAACAAGACATGTTAACCACCGGAATATTCATATCTACATGAAGCCAAAAAAGAAAAATCCGTCTCAAAATTTTGACTTCAACTTAATAGAAAAACGGAAACAAACACAGTTTCCACTGCCAGACTTCTCTCAATCAATTGATTAAGCAACAAGAGATAATAATAAATTCCCAATTGCATCACCTAAAATGGTCTTCCCCATGCAGTCTCTCGTCAAAGCAAAATCCCCAAAGAGCACCATCACAAGCAACACTCCCATCGCCTTAGCAACCATGTAAAATTTAAAACAGAAAACACAATCCCCAAGGATGTACGGCAAGAAAATTGGTTTTGTATACGAATAGACTGCCGTCCAGGAGATGATGCATCCGAACGTGGAATGCCGTAAAACGAACAAAGAGCAAAATGATGCAAGAAGGACTAGAACTCAATCTTCCTTTGTTGGCCTGCAGTTGCCGACCCGGCAGCTGTCTGAACGAGAAAATGAATTATGCCGAGCAACGAAACGTAGAGGACCTTCCGAGGAGGGCACAGTTTCGTTAATGGAACAGTTCCACCGTGCAAAATTTTCGCAGGTGGCACTGAATTACATGGAATCCCTTTTTTCTAATCTTGGTTTTCTTTTTCCGTTTTGTCCTGTGAATCTGGTCCTGTGCGTGCATGGGATTGGATTCACACACTGTCCTTGAACTATGAGTGGAGTGTGTGCGGAACATTTGTCCAGGCATTCACACCTTCGTCCTGGAACTTGAATTGTATCTGAGGATGAAGACAGTGCATGGGAAAAAGTAATTTGATTCGGAATTTTTTTTAAGGGAGAAGGAGAACATGGGTATTGCCACACGACTACTTTATAGTGTTGAAGTGTTTAGTCGGGGGGTTTATAAGCGACTGCCAACTTGGATGGGGATGAATGGAGTAGATTAAGTTCGGTAAATATGGCCCACCCTTAACATTTTTCGAAATAAAACCATCAATTTATGTTGAATTCTTGTAATTACTATTTTTTTTTTTACAATCATTAAAATAAATTAATCTTCACACTTAAGTTACACAAACTTTAAAAAAGCGACACAACCGCGAATTATATGATCTGTACGAGGATGTGAATGTAGTCCGGAAGGGAAAAGATCCCTCGACTTCACTGGCTCGGCCACATCGAGTGCATGGACAACGATGTTCCAGCTAAGAGGGTCTTCGAATCCGAGCTTCCTGGTTCGAGCAGGAGAGGAAGACCGAACCTCTGGTATATGGACCAAGTAATTGCGGATGAAAGACAGCTTGGTCTTGATGATTGGAAGCAGCGTGCCCAGGACCGTCAACAATAGAAAGCAGATATCGCTCAGGCTCGGACGCTGCATGGATCGTCAGCCTGATAAGTAAGTGATTAGCTACGAGTGAGCATCCCTAAGCAACTTTTCTAAAGGCGGTCCTTTGCAAAATAGGATACTCAGACAGACTTCGGATTTGATGTCTAATGTAATAAACACAGGTTTACTACATGATGTCCAATTAAGTAAAATTAAGTTTTTCAATCTGAATCAATATGGTTTTCTGAAGGATAAATCTACTGAAGATGCCTTACTTAAGTTTTCATCTCAGGTTTTTGAAAATGTTGATAAGAAAAACTGCTATCAGCTGGCTTGTTTATTGATATAACCAAGGCTTTCTGCATGTCTGCAATTTTGTTGCAAGAACTCGAGAAAGTAAGTTCTCGCGGATTTATGCTTGAGTGGTTTAGTTGTTACTTAAAAAAACAGATCGTAGTTTGTATTAATTGATGGTGTTAGGAGTAATTTAAAAAAAAAAAAAAAGAGCATGAGGAGCGCTGATACTGAAAATCTGGAAGAATCATTTCTGTAGACTGTTAAACGGCGAGGAAGACTCCAATTCCGCTGTCAGGCAGAATGTTCCACTCAACGCAATTGACCATGATCGACGAGAATCCGTCCCCCCGACCTAGACGAAGTCAAAATGGTGCAGACGGACTGTCAGCGGAAATGTTTAAGGCAGCTGGAGATGAGCTGGTGAGATACATGCACCAACTCATCTGTAAGATATGGTCGGAGCAAAGCATGCCCGACGAGTGGAATCTCAGTATCTCAGTATATAAGGAGACCCCTTCAACTGCGCCAACTACCGAGGGATAAGTCTCCTCGCCTGAAACCATTCGTCAACAACCCGATAGGTCCTTATCAGAGCAGTTTCAGACCGGATAAGTTCACCATCGACCAAATCTTCATATTACGGCAGATCATGAAAAAAGCCCAAGAGATGCAGATCGATACCCACCACCTACACATCGATTTCAAGGCCGCATATGACAGCGTGCATAGAGACGAGCTATACAACGCCATGTCTAGCTTTGACATTCCTGCCAAACTCGTCAGGTTGTGCAGGATGACGATGGAGAATTCTCGCTGCTCCATCAAGGTCGGTAAAGGACTCACCGAGACCTTGAATGAAAAAAAGGTTTTAGACAAGGCAACGCGCTGTCGTGTGACTTTTCAACATTATTCTTGAGAAGGTTGTGCAGAGGCACATGAGGTACGATCTTCCAAAAGTCCGTACAACTGCTAGCATACGCGGATGACATTGACGTGATTGGCAGAACACAGCGAGCCGTCAATGAAGCGTTTGCTGGCATTGAAGAGGAGGCAGCCACAAAGTATATGCTGTCATCAAGAAAGGACGCACAGCGTCGACGTCTTGGACAGAGCGCCAAAATGGGCAGCTGTAACCTCTAGGTAGTCAAGGACTTCGACTACATCGACTCCGCAGTAAATAGTACGACCAACATCAGTACCGAGAATAAACGCAGAATTACTCCTGCCAATCGCTGATTCTTAGGGCTCAAGAGGCAATTGAGTAGTAGAGTCCTCTCTCAAGGTAACATTATACAACACCTTGATCATCCCTGTTCTGCTCTAAGGTGCGGAGTCATGGACAATCTCAAAGGAGATAAAGAAGGCCTTGGTTTCATCGAGACAGAAGATCTGCGTGTGTTATTTAGTCCTGTTTGCGTTGACGGGTTTTGAAGGAGAAGATTCAACCATGAACTTTACAGGCTGATTGTACAGCAACATAAGCCTACTCAGGCGTCTACGGATTCAAGGTCTAATATGGCTAGGCCATGTAAAGCGCACGGACAATACTGCTCCAGAAGAAGTGGGACAACGCAATGGAGGACATCAGCGGAACCACTGGCGCACCCAGGTCCCAGGAAGGACCTCAACCAACTTGGTGTGCGCAGTTAGAGACAGCTGGCTAAAGATCGTGCCGGCTGGAGCGGCTTACTGGTTGAGGCCCAGGTCCACCCCGGACTGTAGCTCCACCGGAAGAAGAAGAAGAAGGAGTAATTTTAACTATACAAATTTAGAAGTGCCACAAATGTCAGTATTCGGACCATTGCTACTCTTAATTTACATTAATTCACTGCTCCAAATAAGATTTAAAGAGTGTTCCTACAGCATTTGCGGAAAATGTTGCTCTTGTGTATGGTTCGCTTTTTTGATCTTAATCTTTTGGGATCTGGCTCGATAAGCATGATTTATTGATAAGCTCGAAAACAAGAGTTATGTACTTTAGCTTATCAGTACAAAATCTTTTTGTTTGCAGCTTTTCTATCACGCCCCTGACTGTTCCTCATGCGTAAATTTTTGTGATAGTATAAGCAAATGCTTTGGAGTCGAAGCAGTTAATAAATTTAAATAATAAAAATAATAATAGTTGGGCTTAGCTTCGCAGCAACCACTTGTGTTGTGTGTGCTATTGTTCTTTCACGAGTGGAAGGGACCTACAGTTTAATGCCACGCACCCTCTGCGTAGGAGTCGACGCACTAACCCACTACGCCACTGCGACCCACTGATAAATTTGAATACTTGGGGATAATTATTGACAATAAACTGAGCTTTGTCAACCACATCATTTCCCTTACAAATTTTTTCCGGTCTACGCTGAGAAATTTTTTTCAACTGACTACGCTGAAACTTTTAAAAACTGTTTATTATGAAATTTTTCATTCCAAACGGAAATATGGCATCATCTTATGACACCAACTTATAAAAATATGTCAACATCATCATCATCTTCTGACCTGCATGATCCATTAAAGGGGTCGCGGGGGTAAACCACGCACGAGAGATCTCCAGACAACTCGATCCTCCGCCATCGCCTCTAACTCATCAGGGGTTATGTCCAAGCGTAACCAGGCGAGCTTATGGACTTGGTCCAACCATCTCACCCTGGGTCTGCTTATTAGCCGTCTACCTGATGAAGTTGCATTCAAGGCCAGGGGGTAGTACATTCCTCGACATACGTGCTACGTGACCAAACCAACGTTCCGTTCGGAGAAGCAGCTGCTCAACGTCGAGTTCCTCGCTCACTGCCGTGCCTCTCACCCTATCCCGGCGAGTAATTCCCACAACAGCTTGAAGAAATCTCATCTCAGCAGCATGTATCCGCGATCTCATTCTGTCGGTCGTTACCCAAATTTCGTGACCATAGGTGAGAGTTGGAACAAATACTGACTGCTAACTTGGCTTTCACACTAAGCTCGGCCTTCCTGATTACAGATCTCCCAAGCTGGGTCAAAACTGACCCAGCTTGACCAATCCTACAGGAAAGTTCAGTATTACTCCTCCCATCTCTCGTGAAGAAGACCCCGAGATATTTAAACTTTTCCACCTGCTTCAATGGGACTCCACACTGGCGTTCTGGGAATTACCATACCCTCTTATCAGCACATACGACCACAAACCTATCGAGTGAGCGCTGGAGTTCCGTCTGGGAAGATGTGAGGATAACTAAGTCATCCGCTTAAAGAAGATGACTTACATGAGACATTCCTCGCCTCGGTTGCGCTGCACCATCGAATCCGTGTAAGCAATGAAAAGGAGAGATGACAAGACGCACCCTTGAGTAATGTAAATTCACTTTATTTCACTTGTTTCACTTATTAATATAAAAAAAAAACACAAAACTTTCTTTTCGATTTTCTTAAATATGGTGTTTATTCAATGATCTCCACTACAAGACTGACTTCTAAGAATAATATGCATAATTTCTCTTAGCATTCTAATCAAGAATAACAGAACTTAATTTAACACAGCACAAAGGCAAGCCAATCCAAGCCAAGCCAAGCGAAAGAAAGAGACGGAGATAGCCATGCGCATGAAAGTACAAGAAGTTCAGTTTGACACAGATCACATGATTGCAATTTTCGCTTTTGATGAAAGGTGTTGATTTAGCACCCTTAACCCGAACACAGCTGCTGCAGTTTGTGTATAGAGATTGAATGGCCCTCAAAAGAGGACCCTCAAGAGTATACCTCGAGGAACTCGGTCTTTTCCAAATCTACAAGCCTTCTCAAGTACCATTCTTAGAGTAAAAAAATATGTTATAAGAAAAATATGCAACATACACCGCTAACATCCTAGTTTTTCTTTATTTAAGGATTTAAAGATCCTTCCAGTTTGACACCTTTATATTTTTAAAGTATTGAAAACATTTTTCTTTAGATCTGGAAATCTAAACTCTAGAGTTCTTGATAGCCACCGACTGCGAAGTAATTTCTTGCACCTAATAACCCTTGCACCCAACTTTCGTCCCACTGGACTTTACAATATAGTTGCGTGGCGCTTAACCTTAGATAGAATAGAAAGGCTAACAAACTCTATTCTTATAAAGTGTAGTATACCTGAAAGTCCCCTTGTTAATGAGTTAAATGTCACCTAGCTTAAGTTGAAATACGAATTCTACACAAACGAAATCCTTATTTATTTATTTTTTTAAATTGATTTGGCTATCTATTGCAATTGTAATCTGTTTGGCAATGTATGAATATAACAATGCATATATTAGTTCCGCATTTATTTTTATTTAATTATGTTTTGTTTTTTTCTGTTAATAATTAATATTTATTTATTCATTTATAAATATTATTTTTTACTTTGGTATAAATTTATTAACTTATTTATTTCATTATTTACTTTTTTGTTTTCTTCATATGTGGGGTTTTTTTTCGTTGTTTACCCTCGAAAAATACACAGAAAAAGCACATAAGAAAAGATTCATAAACAAGATTTTAAATTTTTCAGTTTTAAGATTTATCTAATATCATATCTCTGCGGGTAACTTTTCAAAAAAACCTTTCAAAATTCGTCAAAATTCTTAAATCCTGATTACTTGGACTGATTATGTTCACTTGGAATCTTGAACTTGCCGAATTTAAGTTTTGCCTAACTTTTCTTTTCTTTCTTATTTTGATTTTTGAAGGGTCACCCCACCCATTTTGTATAATGAGTATCTTTAGAATCTATTTAAATGACATTTAACTCCATTTTCTAATTAAATATCAAATGTCATCAATATTTTTCTGTAATATTAATTATTATATCACATGTATTAATTTGAATTGTTTTCGTATTTACTGATATCAGTGAGAAATAAATATAAATGAATGAATGCAAAAGTCAAGCCTATCCTATTACATCGAAAGAGGAAATGGCTTCATTCATAAAAAATACAAATTTAAAAATAAACCCAAAAAAATCCCTTCATCAACCAAAAAAAAAGGATATATAGTAGATAGTTCAGCTGCTGATTCTCCCGCGTCCGCAGGGCCGCCGTGTTGACATAAACATAAAATAATAAAATCCAACAACCACCATAAACAAAATGCAAATTTTTGAGCTTTCCCACCGCCATTAGTCATCCGAAAAACAGAACCACAGTCATGGGCCGATGGGGGAACACACCGAGGGCATCGTTACGTACGGTAATGTGTTCGGTTTCACCAACAACGCACCGTGGTCCATAAATTGCAATGGATTTCGTTTAAATCACACCAGTCGGTCAGTCAGAAAAGGGGACTCCGACGAATGGGTTTGAATTTAAGGCCAATCGACGTCAATGAAAATCAAGCAATCGCCACTTGATTTTAATTTATGTTTGGAGCGAGTGTATCCCTGGATTCATTATGAGTTATGAGCTCAGATTACATCGAAAGATGGCTTTTAGAATGAACGAGTTGATCTGCATACAAACGACTCCAGTTAATTTTAATTCGAAGTGTGGTCGTTGAATCTCTGATGGACAGTTACTGTAAATGATTTCAGTAAATTGTTGGTCAACGATTTTTATTTCACCACAATTATGTCCCAGGAGAAAAACCAAATTTGAACACCGAATATGGACGGTTGAACATGAGAACTCCGAAGTGCCAACTTCACTAGGAGAACATGCCACAACCTAGGTGAAGGAAGAAGATCTTCAATACGGCATTGTTCAGCGGAGACACCTATTATCCCACCGAGTTTGAATCTATGAAGGATTAAAGGTTTTGGTTAACGCTTGGGACTTAGCTTGGGCTAGATTATTTTTGGTGAGGCACGCAGTGACTGCTGGCCAGTTGTTTTTAGCCAATAAGGTTGTGACCACATGATACACAAGTTTCCACGTAGGGAAGACATTTCCAAGCTCAAGTGACAGTATTTTCGGATACCTAACAACATGGATAAAATCGCCACTATTGACCGGATATTCGCTAACACCCTAAATAGAACAAGGGTGACAATAGGTGAAGGTGTTAAGACTTCTCGCAAGGAACATCTTCTTTGCGTTGATTGAGACAAAAGCAAAGACTGCTTCTACAATAATAATCTGATTAACAGGATATTCCCTCTAAGGATAAATTTGAATTTATACGAAACATTGATAACGCCAGTCTTGGTCCCAGACTGTTGCATTAGTGATTGGCTTCAACGGCTTCGGGCGTGGCCGGCTTTAGGTTCAGTTCGTCAGGACATTATTGTCTCCTATCCTACGAGCTTTCACCAAGGCAGACAGCAAAGTGAGTGGTGTAGTGAACATTATCGGAAGTATTTATGGCTGATCTGGGTAGATTTAAATAAGTGTTTGTGTCTGCGTCGATGGTATCTGGAGGCGAATAGTCAACCACGAACTGCGACATGTATAGGGACATCAGTCTACCAAGTATATAGGCAACCCACAGCTTAAGGCGGCTGGGACATATAGACCGCATGGACAAACCCTACTTCAAAGTGTATATGAGCAGAGAATGCCCACGCTTAATGTTCCTCACAGAATTGAAGAAGGACGAAGGTATTGGATGTACACAGGGATCGGGATTGATGTTTTTGATGATCTTCCCAAGGTACTAATAGCCCGAGCTAGTATCATGCACGATTTGTAGACCGTGTCGGGAATGCGGCTACGTGCTAACCTACACCCTGCACTCTTCAACCACTCTCCCCGCGGTACGGCCTTTAGATATTCCCTCGCGGGACATTTTGTTTTTTAATGTATCAAGAATTATGTATTGTTAATTTCTCCCTGTAATTCCCTAGTAAATTTAAAATTCTACATGAAATCACGAGAAAAATAAATTGAATTGAATTGAATTGAATGGATAAAACAAGTTAGCGAATTAACCTGAATCCACTGTCTATCCACGGCTCACTTGACTCTTTCGAACCTTCTTAGCTCGATCCCCATATTTGACATGAAGGAACAGCTTTCTCGGCTGACTCATATGGCCCGCTAGGAGCTCCAGGGTTGGTCCGGTTCTTTAAGTCGCATTCAGTAGAAAATCGTGTGTTCTACGTCATCTCAGACTTATCCTAGACAAATGAAGATATTGCCGATGTTCCCCATTGCATGACCATTACAGATGTTGCGAATGGAAGTGCTCTCTTCGTCCACGTTTCGATTGTTGGAATCAGTCTGTGTCTATCTGCCTTTGCTTGAGGTGTCCACTCTGGCATACAAATAATAATATAATATGGGTGGCGCTACAGCCCGTAGAGGGCCAGGGCCTAGCTTCTCAGCAACCACTCGTGTTGTGCGTTATTGTTCTCTCACGCGTGGAAGGGACCTAAAGTTTAATACCGACTCCGAACGGCGAAGTTGAGAAGCTTTTTCTAGACAGGAAATACTCTTTGATCATTGTCAGTGACCCGAAAGAGGTGGAGTCGTGAAATATGAAAGGTGGTAAATTCGGGTATCGAACCTGGCACCCTCTGCGTAGGAGTCGACGCACTAATCCACTACGCCACGGCGACCCACACCCCCGTCCCCCTTTTTTTTTTTTTTAATTTCATCAGGACAACTTATACTAGACAAAAATGACATAAAAATCTATCTTAATATCTAACAATTCTATCTTACTGACCCTTCGCGGGTACTCTAAAATATTCTAATCTAACTTACTATTTCCCTTTCGGCATCTAAAGTATTGTTTTTTTTTTCTTGTCCTTAGGGCAGGCTTTATTGTTTAGGGCTTACTGGCCAAGAAAACTAAGAAAAACTTGGCGCTCTATACATTGTTATTATTATTACCTAACCTAAATCTAAATTTAAAAACCCTAATACCTATTAAAAAACACTTAATCTAACTTAATCACTTAATCACACTTAATCTAAAAGTCCGTAATACTACGGACGTGTACTCAAGGGCGTGTATGTTATGTATATGCGTAACATATATAATCCACACGACCTTGTGCAACTTTTTTTTTTTTTTCTGCCTTACAACTAGGTAAGTGGGCCGTTATACCAACTAAACGATTAATATCATATAGGCAGGGACCGCGAAGGCGGGGATTGGTTCTGGTGTAACCACCAAAAGAAGTGCCGCTCCTTATCATTCTCTCTCCTGTCTCGAGCAGGGATCGCTCTACTGAACCGGAGAAGATCTTCGTGTTCGCGGACGACATCCGATTCGTAGAGGAGTCGCCTGTCAACTGTTCGGCACATCGCGTGGTAGATTACAGGACATCCTTCCGTGTCCTGGATCAAGCCGATCGAATCGAAATAGAGGAATGCTTCAGGTGGTACAAAGCCGTTGTGGCGCACCCTCTCATGGTACATATAATTGGGATAGTAAGCCCCGAAGATCAGACTGTTGATAGAAGTCATACTTCTTGCAATGTGACTTCTTATTAATTTAATGATAAAATTGTGTATACTCTTCACGTCTGCCCTGTTGTACAGGACCTCGTTAGGATAGTACTTCTTGTACTCAGACTCGGGTGTTCGATACAACCGGAGACAAGTCCTAAGACACCGTCTCTCGAACACCCTCATCTTTTCCATCTGGGAAGGACTCACGTTGAACCACAGGGGACACCCATACACCATGACTGGCCTTATGAGGGCCATGTAGCAGATGACCTTCACCCTGGTATCAAGTTGGCTGCTGTAAGACAGCTTACTTGCCACAGCAAAGGCTTTTCTAGCATTGGTCAGAGCCTTCTCTATATGTTTGTTAAAATACAGAAAATGATCCAACCAAATGCCAAGATATCTAACTACAGTTTTCACGGCTAACGTCTGACCCTGGGGGTCAACTATGCTGAACTTCTTCCAGTTTACGCGCGTATCCCTTGAGACCACGGCCAGCGGGGTACGGAAAAGGACAGTCTCACACTTCTGGAAGTTGATACGCAGCTTCCAGTCATCGCAATATGTCAAAGTATTGTCAAAGTCACGTTGCAACAAGGTATTAATGACTTCTACCTTCGGGCCTGATCTGTACGCCACTAAGTCATCGGCGTACGCGATTAGGTGCGGCATAGACCTTAGAAGATCTCCAGTGAAAATAGCAAACAATATCGGGGAACCAACAGCCCCCTGCTGTAGACCATTATTGATATTAAAAACTGTGGTAGAAGTTTTTACGACGAACTTTCTACCTGTTATCATGTCATATATCATGTATAGCAATGTTTTATGTAAGCCAAGCCTGACGAGCTTAAGGAAAAGGCCCTCTAGCCAAACGGTGTCGAATGCCTTCTCAAAGTCGATCAGAAAGGCACCCGTACATTGTTTTTTATTTTTATTCCATTGAATGTCGGATACCAGCTTCGACGCGGCATGTGTGGGACATGCCCCGCCCTAAATCCAAACTGGTTGTCCGGTATAATATTGTTGTCCTCGACCCACGTTTTTAGGGCTCGAATAACAATCTTTTCGAAGACCTTGCTGATGCAAGGAAAAAGACTTATCGATCGGAGGTTTGACGGGATGCTTCTGTCTTTGTCCCGTTTAGGGATTGGTTGCACCACGGCTATCTTCCAACGTTCCGGGTAATATGCATTACTGAGCGCGTTGTTGAACAGTGTAGTGTAAATTTCGACTGCCGCCGGAGGGAGATGACTAAGCACCAGGTGTTCGGGATACCATCTATCCCAGCTGATTTCTTGTTCTTCATAGATTTAAGGATCTCCTGAAGATCTTCTTGGGAAATCACTATATGGTTTCCATCATTGGCTACGGCATTGTTTGCCATATTTTCGTCATTGAATCTGGAAATACCGTGATTCTCCGAACGTCATTGACTTATCTCGTTACGGAGATAGAAGTGGTTTAACCGGGCTCTGTTCTCCAGATCGTGGTTCGGACTACGAACCTCGTTGACCGTATACACTCTCTGGAAAACAGCACCAATTGTTTTAACCTTCTCCTGGGGATCTTCGACCATGAAAAAGTCGTTGTCTAGCACGGCCTCATCTGGATCAACATTGATTGAGGTCAGTAGTTGTTCGTTGTCAGTTGTTCTGGGAAGTCTAACGATCTGAATATCATTTTGATCTTTCCTTCTGAATATTTTATTTACTTGCGGGAACATACCCGGGTTGCTGGATCGTACAGCCCGGATTTTATTGCCCCAGTGCAAGCTTATAGCTAAATTGTAATTGATTTTTATTAGTTGTTGGAGGTTTTTGATCGCTTACTTCAGGCATCTGACTTCCAGACTTCTTGGATCTGTAAACCGTCTGTGCAAGAGTTTAAGTCTTGACAGCAGTCTACTTTTTTGCACGTGGAGTGCATCGACGGTGGCATTCCGATAAACATCAGAGTCATCGGAGTGCACTACCTTCGGAATTGTCTTGTCCATTGTGCGTATTATGGCATCGTCCATTCGTCTGAGGTACCCGTCAACCTCTTCATTTGTAAGGTTTCTGTTCGTTGGTGGATTGATCGCCCGCCCGCCGCCCAATTGACCCCCGTCCCCTCTGGCATGCCACATTGTTATTGAGGTTCATTGAGGCTCCTTCTGCCTTTCTTATCGTGTTAACGCTAGTCTCGGGGCGGTTTGTCGATCGCCCTTGACGGGGCGATTGAAAATAAACAGCTTCGTCAGAAATTGTTCGGAATCAGCGGATCGTTCTTATGGCCCAGAGCCTGTGTGCTAACGATAGCTTCTTACCTGTTTCATTTATAGAGTGAGCACTCGCTCAGACTGGCGCAGCACATAGGAGAATTAAAATAATATATAAACTACTCGGGGAAGCAGGAACCTTCTTGGGCATCCGGGTCCTCCGAAGATCAGCAGCATACCGGGATGCGTTCCTAGTCTTTGAGACTGTTCTGCTGTATTTGAAAAACTTTACAATATTTTTGGTACAGCCGCGTTAACTTACGTTTGATTTTTTAATTTTTTGGAAGCGGAAAAAGCGTATTAAGGTAAAACGCGTGCGTTCGACTTCCTTGCGATTAACAGAATGGAAAATTCAGATCGGAAAATTCCAACCAATTTTTGATCCTCTTGATTGCATAGTTTGTGGCGGTTTCGAACTCGTGGGTGTGCTTGGCCACCTTCACTACCACGATGTTGTGACTCCATCTGGCAGCGTCGGTCGTACGTTAAATTCAACAGGAGGGGTCTAAGAATGGAACCCTGTGGTATGCCTGCCGAGACGCCGTACTATTTAATGCCACCTGGGTTGGTAACTGACGATTATCATCTTCAAATACTGCGGTGTGCTCATCTTATTTAAGGCCCTCAGAATGCAGGACCAGTTCGCCGAGTTAGACCCGTTCTTAATCTCCAGCATAACTACGGCACAGTGTATTTTCGTCCCATCACTCCTTCTTGAACCCGTTATAGAGTCGCTTGCTGTCGATATACAGCGCGATTTCCTAATGCAATACGGATGGTAGGACAAGGCTCTAAATAACAAACAAATCGGTCAATACACTGAGGGTTCTCCGGGGGGTTTATTGCCTTTGGGTATATAAGCACTAAGTGTTGAAGTCTGCAGTAATCAGGAAAGAGGCACATTTGCATCGTCGCCGTTAGGTTAGGTTAGGTAGGGGGGCTGCTAGTGCATTTACCAGTACACTTAGAACCATGTTCCTTTTCCCTGTCTCCTCGACTGTCCAACCATTGTAGTGTATTCCAGGCAGAAGTTAAAGCTATCCAAGAGGCTGCATACTTACTGTCAATGAACCCGATAGACGGGCTATCCATTGCCATCTACATAGATAGTCAGGTGGCCATTACGGCTCTGGATACACCATCATTTAAACCGAAGATAAAACTAAAACTTTGCCGTCTATCTCTTAAGGAGATAGCGGTTAGATGTAACCAAACCCTAAGGGTACCTGGGCATAGTGGTTTTTCAGGCAACGAAAGAGCCGCTGAGTTAGCAAGAAGAGGGTTGGGACTGCCACTGGCAAATAATCAGGACACCCCATATCCGTCACTCCAAGTAATAAACACCATTTTACTTACAAATGCCTTCAATTCCTCAAATCGGAGATGGATGGAATTAGATACATGTAGGACTTCGAGGCTTATTTGGCCCGCACTAAATCCAAACAAAACAAATACACTCCTAAGACTAAACAGGAATGTAATGAGGAACGTAGTGAGCATTATCACGGGCCACCGGTCTCGGTATCATGCCAGAAGAATGGGAACCCCCCACAACGACTTCTGCAGAAGCTGTAGAGACGGGGAGGAGGAAAGAATGAGATGCTTTTTGAGGCTTAATTTGGGAGACGTCAGGTCACTTCCACGAGTTAAGTCCCAGATGTTGCTTACTCTTTTAAGAAATTCTGGATGCCCTTCAAGATTTCCTTCTTAAATAAGCCTTAACTTAACAGAGAACCGTAAAGATAAGGCTTGTTTTACAACTTCAGCCTATATGGCAGTATGTAGCTACGGAATTTTTAGTGACTTGAGAAGAGACTTCTGTATCAGAACTTGACGATGTGTTCCTGCCGTCCAGACATCCTGTAATCACACTGGCTTCCTGTCGTTGTCTTCACAGAGTCGTTCTCTTCATATGTTCGCTGCCGCATTGTGTTGTTGTTGTGTTGAAGCAGTCTTGAAGACATCTTATTCTCGTCTTTTCCTCGTGTTAACGCCGTCCTGTCTTCATTTTGGCGCTGTTTTGACGCAGCCGTCGTATTAACACCGACTTGTTGTCATATTACCGCCACTTGAAATTCTGCCACCGTCTTGTCATCGTTCTGACGCCATGGAGTCTCGTAGCAGCATCATCGCCTTCTTATCGTCTTATCGTCATATATACGCCATTTTGCGTTCATATTGCCATAGTCTTGACGCCGTCGTCTTGCGGCATCCTCTTCGTCGCTTTGTTGTCGTCTATTGTCGAGTTGACGCCGTATTGCCGTCATCTTCTCTCTCCATCTCGCTCTCTCTCTCTCTCTCTCTCTCTCTCATTTTCGTAATCCCAAAATATAGGAACCAGGGTTGTCGCAATAAAGTGAAACGGAGCAAAAAAAAAAAGTCGCAATAAAAACAATAACCACAGAAAGAATGTTATTTACAATGCCATGGTCTTGCCACGGTTGCCTAAAGGTTCTCAAACTTAAATTGTAAATAAAGAGTTATAGACATCTCTTCAGCTAAATGTTTGAAGAATAATAAATTAACCATACGAACAGGTTGAGCAATTTTCGTGTCCGGATATAAGGTTGCATTTGGCATTGCCAGCTTCGATATTAATTAATGAAAAGATTTTTTTTTAGAGCAAACAAACACCAGTTTGACTTTTGAATTCCCTATATCATGCATAATAGTAGAGCACTCAAGTTTCCCATCCTTTGAAATAATTCCTTTTCAAACTAATTTCAAATATTATGGCTCTTCATCAGAATCCACATAGGATACTGATTCTGACCCGACTCCGAATCTGTTACAATAAGAGACATTCTTATAAAATAGTCTCCAAAAGTGGCAAACAAATTTAAAAAGTGTCAAAATTGAGGGCATCAAAATAGAATCAAATTGCGACTAACGTATGTTAAATATCTTGGCATATATTTGGATAAGAGACTAACATTCAGTCTTCATGTTCAAGAAGTAATAAAAAAGGTTAATTTGACGACAAGAGTTCTCTACCCATTTATATGCCGAAATTCAAAATTGAGCGACTCCAACAAATTAACAATTTTTAAAGCAATATTCCAAGCAATAATGTTCTATGGATCCACTGTCTGGGGTAATTGTGCAAAATGCCATCTTCTTAAACTCCAAATTACTTGAAACAAATTACTGAAAACGATGCTAGATCTTCCCTGGTTTTTCTCAACAGGGGAACTGCACAAAATGGCTAATATTGAAATGGTTTCAGATAGAATTGAAAAACTAAACCATCAACCTAACATCTCTTGTTCCTTGTCGGGCAACGACTTGATTTCAAACTTAGTCTCATAATGAGTGCAAAATAAATTATTTATTTTTGTTTATACATACCATATATACCATGCCTGAAAAACTCAACTGATATTTTCTACACAGATGTTGAAAAAGCAAATACACTTGCCTTGACTTTCGAGCGCAACCATTGTGTATCACAAAATTTAGGTGATATTCACACAGACTCTTTGGTAAACAACACTATGTTAGCATTTCAAAGATTGCAACTAGATACGCCATCGGATGTATACGTTGAAGATGATGACATTGAGTTCTTCATTAAAGATCTGAAGACGAAAAAATCTGACGGCCTAGATATGGTTAAAAACATCTATCTTAGGGAGTTACCAAAACGTGGGATTATGATGGTGAGACATCTTATAAATGCTTGCCTCAAGTTGCCGTATTTTCCAGCTAAATGGAAACTAGCCAAAATTGTACCTATACCCAAGGCTGGTAAGCCACCAGATAACGTAGATAGCAACCGCCCAATTAGCTTACTGAGTAATTTGATTAAAATTTATGAAAGAGTTCTTAAGGAGAAGATCATGAAATTTATTGATGAGAAACACATACTTCCGAATGAGCAATTTGGTTTTAGACCTTATCACAGTACGTCACATCAAGTCAAGAGAATTTGTGATTATGTAAAAAGAAATCGATCAAGCGGAAAATCAAGTGGCATGGTGCTACTTGACGTCGAAAAGGCTTTCGATAGTGTGTGGCATTACGGTCTACTATACAAAATGATTAACCTAAAATTTCCATCTTACCTGTGCAATATTGTTTTAAGTTATTTGTCAAATCGATGTTTTCAAGTGCATGTTAACAATGGTGTTTCTAACATAGTTTTTTACAATGCTGGAGTACCGCAAGGTTCTGTTTTGGCCCCCATATTGTATATCCTTTATACATCTGATTTTCCGAAGATACCTGAATGTGAAACAGCGTTTTACGCTGATGACACAGCTATTTTTTCGTCGCATGAGCTTGGTCTTGTTATTGAGACCAATCTTAAGATTGCGATAGAAATTGTACTTAGCTACTGCAATAAATGGAAAATTAAAGTAAACGAAGACAAATTGCAAGCCATCTTTTTCAGCCGAAAAAGAAAAGCTTGTTTTCTCCCTTCCAGTAGCTTGCAGGTAAATGGAAGTGATTTGGAATGGCGAAACTTCGTAAAGTACTTAGGTGTATATCTAGACTCCAAATTAACTTTTCGTGAGCACATCGCACAAACCGTTAATAAGGTTAAAATTGCAACGACAATTTTATATCCATTTATTAATAGGAAATCGTTATTGTCTATATCAAACAAAAGCATAATATTTAAGGTCATATTCCAAGCTATACTTTTGTATGGATGCCTGGTATGGGGAAAATCCGCCCAGTGCCACATTAGGAAATTACAAGTGGCTCAAAACAAAGTCCTTAAAATGATGTTAAGTCTACCATATGATTTCCCTACTTCAAGACTGCATGAAAGAGCGGGTGTTGACCCAATCACTTCACGAATATTAAAATTAACAAATAAATTTATAAACTCATGCGCTTTGACCGAAAATCCCTTAATTAACGACTTGTGTACCAATAATTAAAAACATATACATATATATTTTGTTTATTTATTTATTCAAATTGTTTTCATTGTACATTTTTGTTTTAGTTATTCATATATATTTTATTTATTTATTTATTTATTTATTTATTTATTTATCTATTTATTTATTTATTTATTTATTTATTTATTTATTTATTTATTTATTTATTTATCTATTTATTTACTTATTTGTTTATTTATTTATTTATTTTTCTCTCTTATTGAAGGTTTTTCTCGTATTTTCCTTAAATTTTCGACAGTTTCCATCAAATATAAATAACTTAAAATATAAATATAAACATTTTTTAGAAGAAAGATGCATAATTCATCACATCTCTGTAATATATATTGTGCGATAAACTAAATCAAATGTAAACTTTTTATACGGAAATAAACTATCTATCTATCTATCTATCTATTTTTGTTTATACATATCCTTATTTATATATAAACATAGTTATTTTTTTATTTCTTTATTTAGTTATTTATTTATTCAATAATTTGCTTATATATTTATTTATTAATTTATTTATTTATTTCCTTATTTATTTATGTTTACTTATTTACTTCTATTTGTTTTTTTTTGTGCCCTTTATATTTCTACCTGTAAATTATTTTATTTCGTATCATCTCACTCAAATACACTACATTGGGCCTTCTCCCCTTTATGGATATGTAAATACCACCTCCATTAAAATGAATCTTACTATTAGAGAAATTATTAAGTACTATGGCCAGGGGAAGGAAACCATCGAACATCTGTTGATCGACTGTCCATGAGTTGGCCGATAAAGATTCAGAATAATTAACAGAATATCCTTAAGAGGGAGGGACTTTCAAGAAATCCCTTCACCTCCTCGGCACTTGTCCATCTTCCAAAAACTAGAAATGATTGTCTTCTCGTGGCCGTAAAGAGCTCCGATCTCTTCAGCGGTTGCTTGGATGGCTTTATTGGGATGCCGTCAGGGCTGGGAGCTCTTTTGTCAGCAATTGTCCTACACGCGTTCTGCAACTCGTCAACAGAGACTGGTGGGATTTATTATTGACCAGATTCTTGAGTGAGGACCAGTTCCCTGTGTGAGCACACAGAGCCACAGAAAGAAGTGCAATTCAGAAAAGGAGGGAATCTAGAGGATTCGCCTAAAATAAGTCAGCAATATATTGCACTCCACGAAAATTAATTCCTCGCTCAGAAAACCAATTTGTCGCCAATGTGAGATCAAAGACATCCGAACTGCATTCACATTGAATTTCAAAAACTGAAGCGTATCCACGCGTTGCCCGGAATAGACGCGCTTAATTCATATAAAGCCCGTGTGTCGCTCTTGAAACAACATCAAAAGTACGCCCCAAGTAAATTCAATTTGCGGAAATAACTCAATTGCCTGAGTTCCCCTCCCCCGAATTCCGTCAATTTGTTGCGCTTCTCCCTCGCATCTGGAAATACATCAAACCGTTCAACCAATTCAGCCCTTATTGCGTTACAAAACCCTCTTAAATATCATTTACTTATCGTCGCTCATTTAATTAGAAAATCAATACCGTTACATTTCATTTTTCTCCGGAAATACGATACAAAGTCTCACAAAGCCTCTCAAATTTGACGTGTGATTTGCTTCACATTCAGCACTCGACATGCTTCCAGAAAACTCGAACGCTACACAACGGTAACAGCAACAGAAACCGAAAAAAAAAATGTGCCCAAACATCATCTCCCTTGATGCCGTGAACCTCGAGAATGTCGATGTTGATATGCCCTCGTGGTCGGGGTGGTAATGAAAACTTTGGTTGTTAGGTTTTAGCTTTTTATTGCCAACGGGAGTTCGTTTTATGCGCCTTCAATGAGCGAATGGAGTGCTCAATGTTATTTTATTTCATCTCATGTGCCCTTGGCACCGTGGCTATGCGCCTGAGGGTTTGGTTTGAGGTTATGTTTGAGCAAAAACGAGGGGGAGCGTAGGACTTCTGTATTTATTCGTCTAATTTAAGAGCAATCATCCGATTTAAATACTTGTGTAAATTGGAGTATTTGCGGTTTGAATTTACGAAGGAGCGGTGGTTGCCAGGGCTTGGCCTTGGTCTCCGTGTGAAAAAATCAAGCCAGTCAATCTCCCACGCATTGGACAGATGTGAAAAACAGCTTGGGGAGGATTTTTGAGAAACTGAAACTTTCTCCTCACGAACACAGCCCGCTTCTACAGACCATGTGAGTCCCAAGGCCGCTCAAATAATCCACCAAACAACTGGTAACTCTCTTTGAACTCACAGCGGGAAGAGGCTTACACAGTTTTTGAAGATTGAAGTGCGAAAGACGGGGCCGACATCCGTCCGTTCCACACAAGGATGTAAGCACAAACGTAAACGAAACCTCCTTCAACTCACCCCATCAAGCAGTGCTCCGAGGTGAGATTAATGCTGGCAAGGATTTCCTCGAGAGGATGTTTTATTTCTGAAGTAGTTGCAGCAGAGGTCCTCGAGGCGCGGATAAGTGCTTGTAGTTTCATGCAACTACTTTCGGTGTTGCACTGAAGTATCTCTTCGTCGGGGGAATCTTTTGCCATCGTGGAACGAAAGTACCGTGGATGCAAGCAGTTGATGCGCTGCCGAGGTGAGCACTTATTCGCTTACGAGGTTACGTCGATTGTTCGTCTTGATTATTCTCTTGAAGAAATGCCAAACAAATGCACGCACATCCCCACACTCACGCTCCCGCATTCAATTCGTGACTTCTCATCCTTCGCCGGCGAATGCCTTCCCCTCGCATTTTAATCAAATTTGCTCTCCGTGTGCAAATAATCGTCTCAGAATCAATACGAATCAAATTACACGTGTTCCAACAGCATAATCGGATCAGTCGGCTGATTGTTGTTAATTATTGTTCCGCCTTCAATTTGGTCGGCAGGCAGGCAGTGTTCCGCTGGAGGGGAGCGCACTGAGGAGTTTGCTGTAACTACACATGCACATCCCCCCGTGCTTGGTGATTCCACTCACGTACTTACGAAAGGATAACGCAAATGATGGCATTTGTGTCTGTGACGGCTGCTGTTTCACATGTCCTTTCGGGGTTCACCTTTAGCTGGGTCTTAAAATAACTCTGTCCCCACTGATGGGCAATGTGTTTTTGGGTCACAACTTTAAATAAACTTCTGCTCAGTTTGGGGTTGGCTTTATGGGGATTTAAATGGTGTCGTTAGTGTTTCCGTCTGTGTGACAGGATGCTGATGGTGATGACTCCTTGGTCAGTTCATGGTTTTATTTGGTTGAAGGGTGGACGTTTGAGGCGTCCAGATTGATACGATTACATTGTGGGTAATGACAGGACTATGAAGTTGCTTAGGGAATTCCAACTGAGACCAGGTGTTCCAGGGGTGTGACAGTTTTTTGAGTGCCAAACTATTTTTTCGGACTTCTGATTTGAGATAAGTTCGGAGCTGTCATTAGCATTGACGCGCCAGATAAACAAACAATAATCCTGTGTGTACAAAACAGTAATCCTGTGTGTAACTTGACTGCCACGAAAATCTACACTGACGGCTTCAAGTCGGAGGAAAGTATATGTTCTTGTGTACACGCCAGTTCGCCGGGGCTAGCAGTAGCCATACGGCTCCTAAGCCACTGCAGTATTTTCCAGGCAGAAGTAGCAGCTATTCAAGAGGCTATCAATGACTCCGATAGACGGAAAATTTATTGTTATTTACACAGATAGTCAGGCGGCCATAGACGATCAAGATGGTAAAACTCTGCCGAATATTTCTAAGGGAGATTGCGGATAGACGCAACCTTACCCTGTGCTGGTATCCAGGTAGAAGTGTATTCTGGGCGCCGAAAGAGCCGATGAATTAGCAAGAAAAGGGGGCTAGTCTACCAATGTCCCGAAATCAGGAGACACCTCAACCCCCATCGAAAGAGCTAAAATCAATGCTATTGACAGACGCCATAATCAAAACCAATCGAAGATGGGCGGAACTGGACAGCTGTAGGGCATCGAAAACGCACTAGATCCATAGAGAACTAAAGCCCTCCTAGATTTAAAGAGGAAGAACATTAGGTTAGGTTACGTAGGTGGGCTGTGGGTCGCTGTGGTTTAGTGGGTAAGTGCGCAGAGAGTGCCAGGTTCGATACCCGAATTTACCACCTTTCATAATTCACGGCTCCACCTCTTTCGGGTCACTGACAATGCTCAAAAAGTTTTCCTGTCTAGAAAAAGCTTCTCAAACTTGGCCGTTCGGAGTCAGCATTAAACTGTAAGTCCCTTCCACTCGTGAATGAACAATAACACGCACAACACGAGTGGTTCCTGAGAAGCTAGACCCATGTCCGCCTTGAACTGTCGCGTCACCCATATTATTATTATTACACGTAGGTGGGCTGCTAGCTCATTCACTAGTACACTTAGACCATATTGGTCCATTGTGGTACCACTGATTGACAACTCCAGTTATAGTGCCCTTCATTTTATCCCAAACGGCAAATGGTGACTGGACCATATTTGAAAATCAGATAAAAGCGTATTAACTTCGCTTTCACTGGGATTCGAACCAGGGACCTCGCTAACCAGGGGCAGGCACTCTACCATCAGCGCCATCCAGTCGGGGGAACATTAGTAAGGCAATAGGCGTAATCACTGGCCATTGCCTAATTCGCACTCCCGCCATTATGCTTGGAGCACTCTACCATCAGCGCCATCCAGGCGGAGGAACATTAGTAAGGCAATAGGCGTAATCACTGGCCATTGCCTAATTCGCACTCCCGCCATTATGCTTGGAGCACCCTACAATGACTGCAGAAGCTGCAGGGATGAAGAGAGAGAGGAAACCGTGATACATCTCGGAACATGCCCTGCCCTTGAAGAGATCAGAAAAAAAAACACATGGGCAGCTATTTCCTCAGCAGCCTTGAGGATGTAGCAGGCACAAATATAAAGAACATCCTTAAATTTCTAAAACCAATAACTGGTTATCAGTGTCAATACATAGACCAATAGGGAGTAAGTGCAAATCAAGTTCTTAAGTAGATTAACGAAGTTTCGGAAAAAAAGCCCATGAGAGTGACAGCACAATGGACCTTAAAGGTCTAAGTGAGGCAACTTTCATGAGGAACATGTTAGTCACATCTACCCACCTACCTAACCGTAGACAAGCAAAGGATAGTGCAAATGGGACTTATGTTGGCTCTCTTGTTGAGCGATATTGCACGAGGAATAAAAAAGAACCCTTTCCTCGATCAATTCAACCATCAGCATAAACTTCCCTCTTGAGCGAAGAGAGGGTGACCAACGATCGGATGAATCACAGAGGACAGGCATTGGCAATCGTCTTTGGATCGCGAAAGGGTACGGCCGTTGGTTTACCCGTGATAGCAATGTTTCGCCTTAAATACTCTGTTTCCATGAATGGCTTGCTACAAGGTTCAATTCTTGGCTCTGTATTGTTTCTTATTTATCTTAATTCTCTTTCTAATCTTAGTATTAAGGGAATACTAACTTTTGTAATTTCTATTGTACTTGCTGATATGATGTTTACACCACGGTTTCAACTTTACATCCCCTCTGAATGAGGAAATGAGGTAACCATGCCCAAGTTTTCCATTCGTGCAGAATATACATTGTGCCATCAGCTGTGTGGAACATATACCTGTAATTCATGAAGAAACCAGCAAATCATTAGTGGACACTAAATTTCTGTAGAAGCAACAAGTCGGGTCCAAAATTGCAACACTACGGAAAAAAAAATCGTCATATTTAGTGACTCGCATTCTTTCACTAAAGGGAGCACGGCGGCAAAGTATGCACGAGAGATGTGCCTTAGATTATCCGCCATCGACTCTAACTTATCAGGAGTCCGAAACCCAACCGGACCGATTTTTGGACTTCATAAAACCACATCGTCTTGGGCTAATCTGTAGCCTACTTGATGGTGTCGCATTCAAGGACCGCTTCGGAAGTTGTGATATTGGGGGCATTTATATCCCTGATTAAACCATGGAAGCATAGGCCTTCCCGTTCTTTAAATTTCTGGCACACTGCCACGTTAAATACTGAGTTAAAAACTTTTATTTATGGCTTGGCATAAATAAATTTCAACACTTTATTTGTATTCCTTCTATATAAAACCAATGAAGTTTGTACAGAGAAATTAATTTAAAAAAAAATTAAATATATCAAGCGGAGCATGAACAACCATTCCCAGTTCGTTGGCTACCCAATCAAGCTGCTCGTTGGGAAGGCAGGAAGTTGACGATGACAAAGCTGAGTGGGATGAGAAGCCCAAGATTGAAGATGTTGGCGAAGACGAAGAGGTAGACAAGGATGCCGACAGCCAGGAAAAGAACCCCTTCAACGTCAAGTACACAGAAGATGAGGGATTGAACAAAACCATGCCAATCTGGACAAGCAATCCCAACGATATCTACCAGGTGGAGTACAGCTAGTTCTATAAGTCGTTGAAGGCTAGCTGTAGTTCCGCACTGCTGGTCCCCTCGATCTCTTCGAGAACCAGAAGAAACACAACAACTCCAAGCTGGACTGAGGTGCAAGTGCATTTGCTGATGGAAATTGAATATGATGCTGTGCATGGTGCGGAGGCATGGACAATCTCAAAAGTGGATGAAGAAGCTCTTGGTATTTTCGAGAGAAAAGTCTGCGTTCAATCTTTGATCCTGTCTGCGTTGATGGTTATTGGAGAAGAAGATTCAAGCACGAACTGTACGGGCAAGAGCCTAGTCTGGCGTCCACGGATTCAACGCCTAAGATGGCTGGGCCATGTAGAGTGCATGGACAACACTGCTCCAGCCCGAAGAGTCTCCGACTCCGTACCAGTGGGACAACGCAATAGAGAACGCCCACGGAACCAATGGCGCACCCAGGTGGAGAAGGACCTCGTTCGACTTGGTGTGCGCAATTGGAGACAGCTGGCTAAAGATCGTGCAGCCTGGAGAGGCTTACTGGTTGAGGCCTAGGTCCACCCCGGACTGCATCTACTTATGATCCAATGAACTTATGGATTGGCCAGAGAACCAGGAGACAGCCCAAATGTCTATGTACCCAAAGTAGGTGTAGGTGTAGCATGTGATTGTATTTTTCCAGAGCCCTCTGTCTGATATAAGGGTCTCAATAAGTTTAGTGCCAATGAGGCCTGGCGTTGTGTGATCTGTGTTATTAAGCAAATTTCAGAACTTTTCTAGAATCCTTTTGTGTTCATTGAAGACATACCATTGCAGGTTAGATTTCAAACTAAGGTCATGTGCTAGTTTCCTCTTCTAATCCAAACTAAGTCATGCGTTACTCTCTCTGTGATGTAATGCGACTTGGTGCAATGAATAAAATAGTTTCCTCTTCTAATCCAAACTAAGTCATGCGTTACTCCCTCTGTGATGTAATGCGACTTGGTGCAATGAAGTGCGGATTGGAGTTGTCTAAAATGTTGCTGACGTTCCCTGCTATAAAAAAATAGGGCTTCATCGCTGAGTCGGCATCTAATTGCTTCGGAAGTCGTTTTCCTTTCACTCATTTTCATTTTGTACGGATCGAGCCTGTGTTCCCAACGCAAATTCTCCATGTTTATAACGGAGAAAGGCAGGAAGACGTGATGTAGGTATGGCCTCGGAATACTCTGCAAGCTACGGGCACCAACAATGTTTTCAGCTATTGTGCGAATTATTGACGTACTTCAATTAAGGCTCGAATGAGTAACGGCATGAAGTTGTTAAATACGAAACTAAAAGGTCAAGAACTTGGTAAAAAAGTGCATGCCTCGTTTTTTCTAAGGCCCTTGCAAAAAGTCCATCTCGATTCTACAAGCGTTTTGTAAAATTAAACGAGCTTGTTGACGACATGTTAATAATGGCGAAATGCCGGAAGGCGTGACATAAATATGCACAGATTGAGTGAAGAAACGTTTTTTAAGTCTCCCGAAAAATCGGCTGCTTTTGGAACCTTTTGGATTCAACCAACGGGAAGAATAGCTTGTTCAACTCCTTCAATTTCAGCCCACCAAAACATGCCATGGACATGTCCAGCCTTATGTATGTTGATGAGTCTCCCCAATCCACTTGCAACACCCGCCTTAACCCACAAAAGGTACCTACCAAGCAATTGTCAAAATTTCACACCCATAATAAACTAAGCTGACGTACAATAACTCCGTCCCTCGGGACATACTTCAACATTCAATTAGTCGATCATGTACCGACTAATTGAAATCGTCTTCCGACCACCTCGCACGCTTCTTATTACGGTCACTTTGTGGTGAAGCATTCCGCAGAGAGTATGATATCGAGACAGTGGCCGAATCCAGACACAGACACCAGTGCTTGGGCTTTCTGGGCACACACAACGACCTCATTTAATCGTCCTCCAGCGGATTAAATATACACGAGACGTTCGTGACATTATTTCGCTCTCTTACGTACGATGACTTGTCTCCTTAAAGCATACGCCTTCGAACTCCCAAGGATATGTCTAATTAAAATTCTTGGCGGATATTTCAATTAAAGGACACTTGAAATGTTATCCCCTGCGAGGGATAGCTGAACGATAAAATTCATTTATGATGCCCAATTGCTACTCGTCCCGGGGAAATTGCAAGATTTCCGATTCAAGTTAAATGGTTGAACGGGTTTTTAATTGCTTCGATTCGAATGTCCATCGGTGGACCGAGACTGGGTACTTCGGGGAGGAAAATGATACTGAGATGGTCATGTCCGCCTAGGAAGGACCTTGAATATTTTAGCGGGGTGTTAATCAATTTGACATAGCTGTCCTTCTGACATTGGCTCGAGTTTGATGATTATTTTTATGAGCTGGTCGTTATGTCGGTTATTTTGGCAGACATTTTGCTTATTGTCGTTTCTTTTTGGTGGCGTCACTGTTTCAACTTGCCTAGTCAATGCCTACAACCTCGTCTTAAACTTGAAAGCCTACGACTTTTTGCCAGGATCGTTCGTTGTTCGTTCGTTGAGTTATCGTCGTTCTATATTCACCAGGATTACGTCTTGTTTTAATTTTTTCATCGAGTTAAACCCAAACTTTAATGGACTTAAGTAGACTTAAGTTAAGTTTCGTTGAGTTTCTTTGAGTTTCGTTAAGTTTCGTTGAATTTCTGTAATCAAATAAATGTACAGAAATTATTTATTCTCTTCCAAACAAACCTTTCGCTTGGTTTTATTAAGTTTCGTTGAGTTTAGTTAAGTTTTGTTGAGTTTCTGTAATCAAGAAAATGTACATAAATCATACATTGTGATCGGAACACGCCTTTCGCTTGATTTCGTTAAGTTTCGATGAGTTTCATTTAGTTTCTCAAAATAAAGGAAATGTATAGAAATTACAAATCTTCATCAGAATACACCATTCGCTTGATTTCATTAAGTTTCTGTAACTAGGGAAGTTTACGGGAATTATAAATTTTGATCCAAACACGCCTTTCGCTTGATTTCGTTAAGTTTCGATGAGTTTCATTTAGTTTCTCACAATAAAGGAAGTGTATAGAAGTTATAAATCTTCATCAGAACACACCTTTCGCTTGATTTCGTTAAGTTTCTGTAACTAAGGAAGTAAACACAAATTATAAATTCTGATCCGAACACACCTTTCGCTTGGTTTCGTTTAGTTTCACTGAGTCTCGTTAAACTTTGTTAAGCTTCTGTAACTAAGGAAATGTACAGAAATTATAAATTCTGATCCAAACACACCTTTCGCTTGATTTCGTTAAGTTTCGTTGAGTCTCTTTAAGTTTTGTTAAGCTTCTGTAATTAAGGAAATATACAGAAATTATAAATTGTGGTCCGAAGACACCTTTCGATTGATTTCGTTAAGTTTCCTTGAGTTTCTATAATTTAGGAAATGTACAAGAATCAGAAATTGTTGTCAGCACATACCTTTCGCTTGACTTCCTTAGTTTTCTATAAGTTTCATTGAGTTTCGTTAAGTTTCGCACAGTGTTGCTTATTTGTTTAGGCTAGATCAAACGATTTCTGAGTACCTGTAGACATATTCCATGACAGCTTGCGTTGGAATTTCGAGTCACTGGATACATGTGACATCATGTCATGTCATTTTCGTGACATCATATATTTTTTTGATTGTTTTGTTGTTCTCTCTGTCACCTTCTTGGTGTCGTCTTTCCAATGTCATTTCATTCCATCATGCATTTGACGTTTTGCCGATGCCTTCATCTCATACCGAAGGCAGTTTAACGATATCCCATTGGAACTGCTGCGGTCCTAGTCTGCCGTCGTATTGCCTACAATTTGTCCCTGTTTTGTAGTTCCTTCGTCTTCAATTTGTTTGACATATTCTGATGAACTTCCCATGTCCTTGTCATCGCCTAGTGTCGTCGCTTTGCTTCCTTTTATGTCCTGTCCATTTCATGGTACTCTGATCGTCTTCCACTAACATCAACCTCCTCTCACAACATCAACCGCAATCATCCGCGTTTGACATTCACCCCATGCACCACACAAAATCGTTCCCATTTTGGCAAATAAAAGACCGGATCTCACTTGTATCCCGACCACTTCCGCAGTGTAAATCGAAGTTGATAACCGACAAACACTTACCCGCACATCGGGCGTACATCATCCCGACTCTGATGCCGACCTAAGCAAAGAAATAAATGGAAACACCTCGCCCGCAGACGTGCGAGCATTGCAATCCTCCTACGTTGAGGGCATAACTCTCCCCCAGAAGCCATCACGCTGCAATCCAAATCCGTTGTTTACCCACAACACCTTTAAAATAAATAAGACTTCGGCATGTGCGGGGAGCTGGGCACCGCAACACGTACGTCACTTCATCTTTTTTCCACGCCACAGGAAGCAATTTGCCGGATACTTCATCCCCGCATTACATTCATTTCACACACCTTCGAGGGGTGCTCCCCCACCGGGGATCACGTACCGAACGTTCGTTATTTCAAGTGAGGCATGCCACGACGGACTTGGTTTTGACAGCATAAGCACCCTTAGCTGACGCTTAGGGTACTCACCACAAGCCAGCACTCGTTTCGTGTGAGTTTTGCAATTACTGTGGTTAATTATGTGCACGGCGCGTTTGGGGAAAATTTAAAAACGGCCTCATCAGCAATCTGAGGGAGACTATGCAAACAATGCGGGGTTCTTTGTTCGAGTCCGATTATAAATTAACCTCGCGGCATGGATTTTATTTCCGGCTACACCACTGGACAGATTCGAACATCGAACGGATATTACTTCAGTACACTTCCTGACGGGATGCATTCCGCATTGTGCATTTGCTGTTGGTAAGCTCGGTTGATACCCTCGAAATGAGCACAAAATTTGGTTAAAAATTTCGACAAGTCAAAGCCCACTGACACATGTTCACGCACATATTCTCGCTGAATGCGTGCCTCGGGGCGGATGGAAATTGCTGTTTGAAATCGAAAGAACTCAACCCGCCAATGGATTTCCGATGAAGCCTGCGGATGACCACCGCAAAGGTTGGGCGAGAGTTACAGTAAATGGAAAGTGTGTCCTCGGGATGATGACATGATAACATTATGGGGAAACCAGGAGCTCGAAATTGTCAATCAGCCAGCCGATTGCTACAGGTTGGGCAAATTGGGCGACAGTTATCACACGCAGTAACCAACTTGTCCTATCACTTTACGAAATGCGGTGAGGGTGGTTACAGAATACTTGCGTCAATTTGAGTGAGCGTCTCTACACTTCGTTGCAAAACTTGAAATATCAGGTATCTTTCCTTTGGCACCATGATGGCAAATTAGTCAAATTTGTTCCTTAATTTTCAAAAACCAAAATATTCAAATAATATGACAGTAACGACTTTATAAAGAACTATTATAAATGAGGAATAATATTGGACTTAAAGTTCAACCTTGAGGAACACCAAGGTTAATGACTGTATGTATTACCAACCTAGACTTATTAGGATTTATCCATTAAATACTACTCACACCAGTCACAAACAAGACCATGAGAGCTAAATTAGTGGAGTATATGAAGCAGGGTATTATGGTTGACTATGTCAAAAGCTTTGTATTATATTCACGAAGAGGCCACCAACACATTTTTTGCCATCCAAAGCCTTGTGAATAAACGAACAAAATACCATGAGAGCACCTTCTGTTGAGGAACCTTCCTTAATTCCGTATTGTGATTTACTAAAAAAATGTTTCTTATCAAAGAAAGTTTTCTATTGAAAGAAATTTTATACGAAAAGGGTCAAGAAAGAAACATTAAATTAACGCGTTAGGATATTCACTTTTTCAAACGAATGCGAGAAATAGAGCTAAACATCACCCGCGTAGAGGTGAACTATAAATGCTTACGTACAGATGGGAGGTCATGAATTTACAAACAGAATAGTGAATGGCTAAAGATTGAACCCTGAGGTACACCATATCAAATAGCCCTCTGCCTGGAGCTTGAGTTTCCAATCGTCCCAAAAAGCGCTGTTCAAAATCAATGCCATCGGTCGCCTCCAGTAATTTGTATCAAACAACAGTTCCCACGGAACTACAATTTTGCACCAACCGCTGTCTGAACATCGCCTCGTCGACGCTTATCAGGCCTCAACCTCTGCACATGTACAATCAGCTCGCGTGTGTCGGATCCGCTTTCAGTTCAATGAACGTAGCTCTGGTCAACCACTCCATGCACGTGTCTCGTTTATCAACTTCTTAAATATTGCTGCGGTTGCCAGCAATGGTCAGCGGAGTTTATAGCCAGTACCACCGTCCACATTCGCATCAGTTTCAACTCCTGATCGGAACTTCCTACAACTAGCACAAGCAAAATGCTTCGCCTGAAAGTGAACTAAGAGCTGCTCTTTCAGCGCCCTCTGGAACCCCCCACCCCACCCCTGCTGGAAAAATTGTATTCCAAGCTGTATTTCAGGCGTGGGGCTCAGATCCACGAGCGTTTGTCCGAGAGCGTCGAAGACAAAGTAAGTTGTTCCGCTACTACCTTCAAGAACAAGCACCGTCACGATGCCCTAGTTTCGATTGCAGATTCCCTTGTTGGACATTGAGAAGCTCAACATTGACTTTGTCGCTCGGCGGGTCAAGGACAAAAGCTTCTCCTTGTTCAACCCTAACACAAGGAAGATTCAGCTCGCATGGTCAAAATGCTGATGGACGTCGAAGGCACTCAGAAGTTCCTCTCTCTGTCTTGGGCTCTCTATGTCAAGTATGAATTTCGTTTCAGGGACCTTGATTCGTTTCAGGGACCGCATGCATCCATACCTCTTCCAGTACGCCTTCGGAGTGGCTGTGGAAAGGTCGCAGAGGTCAACATTAAGGCAACGCGTTAGAATATTGACTTTTTGACTTTAGCGTGCTTACATTCATATGGGAGGTCATTATTGTTCATACAGAAAAGTAAAGGAACCGAAATGGAACCCTGAGGAGCACCATGTGTAGTAGCGCGTCTATGCTTTGGCCTGAATCCGGATTGACAAGAATTCAGCAGCGAGTTGGTGGCAAGGTGCTCTTTAATTCTTTCTTCTCTTTAAGGGAGTTTTGGCCGAACAAATTGGAGAACAGCTTTCCATGCCAAACCATAGACGCGCTGCTACACATGGTGCTCCTCAGGGTTCCATTTTGATTCTTTTACCTTTCCGTATGACTTTCAAAAGACATCGCAGGATACTGATCCGACGGTAGTCATTTGGGGAGACAGCATTCGACTTTTTGACAACAGGAATTACTTATGGACATTTCCACCCTCTCAGGATGTTTGGAAGAATAATATCTGTAAAGCCAAGTGGTAATCCATCCTCTCCGATCGCATTTGAGTTACTTATTAGGTATCGAGTGTTAAGCGATAATGCACGAAGAATAAATATGATCACTTTCCTCAGTCGACTCAACCATAAACCATTCACAATCTTGAGTGAATGAGAGGTTGGCCAACGATCGGGTGAATCAGAGAAGTATGCATGAGCAATCGTCTTTGGATCACGAAAGGATACGGTTGTTGGTTTACCCGTGGCAGCAATATTTCGCCTTTAATACGAGTCACTTCTTCCTCAGTGACCGCTGGAAAATCAGCTTGAGTGGCACAAGTCATATTGGGACTTGCAACGAAATCAGAACTTGCAGTTTCTACTGATTCATTTCCCAAGAAGCTGTTATTTAAACCATCATGCGAGGAATACCACTTTTATCATTCACACCAAACTGACGCAGACTTCTCCAGAGAACCTTAGAAGGCGAGCATGTATTAAGTCTGGATGGATAAAAACTGCGGTCAGACATGTGGACGGCACATTCTCCATTATTGCTTACAAAAATGTATTTCATTTGCCTGCCCTAAGAGAGGGTCTTTCTCGCCTCGTCAATTTCCGCCACCCGCCCACAAAATACCAAAAATCAAACGGGAAAGTGTCCCTCCGAATTCCTGACTCAATCTGCCGTGGCACAGTCGTGCTTTGCCAATTGTGTCTGAATCGAACCATCTGCGTTTGTTGTGAATAAAATGTCAATTTGTACAGAAAGCCCCAATTTGTAACGAATTCCAGAACTCGTTTCGTCATTTCGTCCTTTTTTGCCAAATCGAATAATCACAATTGGCGTCGTTTAATATTTATTAGAATTGATTTTGCAAAAGGATTCTGCCGCCTGCAGGTATCTGTGCACACCATCACCTCGAATTGATTAGCATTCGGTGCCGGGAATGGGGTCTTTGAAAACTGTCGCAATGATGTCGTTTCATGGCAAAAAGGTGCTGTCTTGGGGTGCACATTGGAATTTGTTTTTGTTTGCCTTCGTCAGTTAGTTAAGAGTGTCTGTCGGATGGATGATGGGGGACGGAAAGAAGAGACCCTTTAAGATGGCAGGCTTTAGTGTTTTGTGTAGGTTTTTAGGAATTTATTTTGCAGAAGTAGTTCTTGGAAGAAGTTCAAAGTGACTGACAAAGTTTTTGGGGTCATCCCTTGTTGTTCTTTCAACCTTCATTCAGTCATGTCTAGGATCAGTTGCTAGACATGACTTTACATGGATAGATCACGAACAACGCACAAATGCAGACGGAGCTAGTTCGTCATTCCTCTCAACTCATTTAATCGAGGGGGGGCTGACTGTTCTGATACTTGCAAGTTGAAGTCATGTTTAAGTACAAGGCGTGTCCAATGATTTGCGGCTCTTACAAGCAATCATTTTCCAGGCTCTGTTGAAATCGACAATTGTTTCAAAGTCCAAGAGGAGGACCATCAGTCAGCCCATTGATTGTGAACGAAATGAAGGTCTATCGAAGGTTTGGCTTAGATCAAAGGACATCAGTGGAGGAGCTCTCAAGCTTCTAGAAGGCGAGAAATCGCTACATGGGCGGAAGTGCCTCGCTAAAGGCTTTGATTTAGCTCATACTTAAATAAATACAAGTTAACGAAACTCAACGAAACTTAACGAAGCTCAATGAAACTTAACGAAACTCAACAAAACTTAACCAAGCTCAATGAAACTTAACGAAACTCAATGAAATTTAACGAAACTCAACGAAGCTGCACACAACCAAAGACAGTATCATTCCTGAAGTGATGTCAAAGTTTGCAATTATTTCAAAGTCCAAAAGAATTACTTTCATGCAGCCCATATGGATAATGCAGGTCTATTTAAAGGTTGGCTGACACCACTCCACTTCAGTGGAGGGCTCTCTAACTTCTAGAAGGCAACTGATCGCTAGATGGGCGGAAACTCCAATTTCGAAGCTTCATGTTCATTAGTGTCTCAATGGAGCATTTGATTTCGCTGTTACTTACTTAAGTACAAGTTAACAAAACTTAACAAAACTCAACGATGCTGAATGAAACTTAACGAAACTCAATTAAATTAAGGAAACTCAACGAAACTTTACGAAACCAAAGACAAAGCCCAAAGGAATTACCATTGTAGAGCCCATATCGTTTATAAAGGTCTATTGAAAGTTTGGGTGGCATCACTCCACTTCAGAGGAGGAGCTCTCTAACTCCTAGAGGCTACCGAGATGGACGGGAGCTTTAATTTGCAAGATCGATTTTATTTCATTGCTACTTTAGTAAGCACAAGTTAACGAAACTCAACGAAAGTTAAAGAAGATCAACGAAAGTTAACGAACTCAAGGAAACTTAACGAAACTTAAAGAAATTCAACGAAACTTAACGAAAACAATTGAAGTGCTTAGCATGGTCACCGTGTATCATTCAGTGCTTTAGTGCCACGTTGGACTGCTGGAACGTCTGTATACCTACCTTTCCCTTATCTTCTCCTGTTCAGTGACTTTCGCCAAAAATATTAAGTGAAACCATGGCTCTCATCACAGAACCCCATTCCTTATTGAAAAATCATCCAAAATCAGATTCCATATGACTACCACCCCAACTCCATTACCAATGAACCGCAAACATCGATTGACATTGTCCCAGCACGTGAGTCAGGCTGCATTTCATTTCACCACAAGCATCTCCAATGATCCTCGTCGCAGTCATCAGCCAACAGGTTCACATGGCTTCACTCTAATTAACGAACAGCGACCCTCATGCCAATGCCAGCAATCGCACGTATACTTATCTCTGCCCTCTCATCTCATGCGCAGCCCCGTGAGAAGGCCTCGCTTCATAATCCCCATATCACGACCAACACACCCGTGCCACCTATAACCGCTTGTTATTTTTTTTTTGTTTAATTTTCCAAAAACCAGGTGACAGTTTCTCCAGATACCGCAGGCGAAATTCTATTAGACAAACTTTCGGGGAAGCCCCCAACGTCTTGATAAAGCGCCAAACCCAAACCCGGAGGGTGAGCGTTTTCGCAGTCATATCAGTGTGAACTCCTTTGAGCGCTTTGTTCCTTTGGGAAATTTCATTTTGCCATGCCCCACCCCATCTCATGCCAATTGCTCCTGCTTTCGGCTTAGGCAACACTTTTGTTTGGTGACATTTCACTTTCACGGGGGGCGTCCCCCATGCCTTCACGCAGTCTAATTGTGTCAACAAGGAAATCGCGAACACTGTCATTTGGGAGATTGTTAGGTGAGAAAGTGGGACAGGAATGGGGAGGGCCTTTATCCAGATTTGGCTTGGGGTGGTTGCGAAGGGAGCTCATGCTCTTTTGGGGTTTCAACAGTCCTGGGAGGTGAAACTCTGCTTTGGGAAACATTTTAATTATGCGGAACATTAGGTTGCTGAAACGGCGCGAATTGTTTGAAGTCAAAGACGGGGAATCGTAATTAAGGTGCATAGGGAATAAGGGGTCGTGGAAAAGTGTATAAGTAATGCGAAGATGTCTTGGGAGACTAGACTAGGGAAGACTTGACAGACATTTGTAGAGTCCTCGATTTCTAGTTTTGTGCTGGAGCTGTTCAAACTCCGTGCCGGTGCCACTCCCACAATTTGTTTAATCTGTAACTTATGCCCAATTTGCAAATTAACGAGTTGGGCTTGATCTTTCTGTTGGTCGGCAATAATTGTCTGAATTATCTGAAAAGAATAGTTATTCAGCCTGTCTTTAAATGACATTTCCGTTCATTCACTCCTTCGTCGGGTGACTTACCACGGGATATAGAAGCGCGACTTTCGATAAGATCCTCCTAGAGGAAATCAGAGCTAGTCCAGCAAGTTCAATCTTATGTCCTATTTGCGAAGATGGTATTTGTAAAAGAAGAAGACTCACATCAAATCACATGAGAGTAGCAGATTCAAGGCCTAGGTGGCTAGGCTCCAGTGCTCGCCCGATGGTTCTTCCATACCGCGCCGGCGGGACAATGCAATAGAGGACGGCAAAGAAAGCGATAGACACAACTGCGAAAGGACCTCAGCCAATTTAGAGTGCGAAAGTGGAGACTGCAGATTGTGGAAGCTCGAGATTCGAGAGGATTGTTGGATGAGTCCCATCCCTTCTTCTCGTGGTGCCGTCTAGGAGTTTATTTTAGACAAGCCCACTGTTAAGGACGTATCAACTGGAAGAGTCACTCAATTTCTTTAAGCTATCGTTTACGACAAAAATTGGATTCCGTGACGTTCAGACTATCCGGGCACCTCACGAAGGACCAAAGAAGACTGAGATGAATTGACTTAAAGCCGCAACATATTGGCAAGAATGAAGAGGGTTGGACTCGTTCGGCAACGTTTCTAGCTGTCAATTATCATTCCAGGCTTTCGATGTCAAACTTTTGTGGACTTCTATTGATCTTGAAAATCAGCCGAGTGATGTTGCCTCCTGGGGAGGTTCGGACATCGAGAATACTCGAGGAGCGTCTGACGTAACGCAGTGTGATCACTCTGGTGGTTTGGTCACGGCCGAGAACTCCCCGTGACAAAATCTCGCAGCCAATGTGCGTTTTCAGACGTGTTGCCATTAAAGCTGTGCGTTCAGGTAGGACTAGCAAGCTTTTCAGTCTTCCTTGCCGAACTTTTCGTTGAAATTTCCTAGAAAGATCTTCCTCCTAGATAAGATCATTGATCGTATCCTTTTTCAGTGATCACAGAAGTATTCTTTGGCAACGCTATCATTATCCTCCATTAGGGCGTGTGGTCGCGGATTCGCTGATGTTGCCAACTGTAGACTTGATTTGGATAGTTATGAGGCACTCGCTTCAGTATTTAAGGCTTTTAGACTTCTTGCCTGTGTTTGACTCGGACAACGGAACCATGGATGGCGGTGATGTTTGCCTTAAAGGCTTCTCGAGTTTATAGGTTGCATTTGGTCTGTTAAGAAATCTATTTCATCGGTCGCGGAAGGTGGGTCATCAGAAGAGTCACCCACATCTTGAAGTCGTCTTTAAACAAGCCGATTTTTTTACAAGGGGGGAGATAGGCCCGCGCAAAAACCTTCGAGCTTGAAGGGCCGGGACCTCATTTTTCCCACATGAAAGAGGGTTACACTAGTTCACTTCTAGGGAGGCTATCCAGAGGACGCCAAAAGTTACGAAAGCCACAGTCAATCAAACAAAAAAAATAACTCTTTTTCGATTTATGCAAGAACCACTAAAACTTCCAAAGTTATTTGTTTGTAAGATCAAAGATCTGATGACCATCTATTCAAACACAACATAAACGCAATCCTTCAACAAAAACAGAACATTTAATAACAAACCAAAAAAAAACCAATTAACAGACAGCAAATTCATATTCATACAAATAACTTTTTTGGTAAGAAACAAGAAATTTAACAAATTTTAATATTTTGTGGCATATCTATTATTTTTAATTAAATGCTTAAGCCAATTTGGCATGGATTGGACAAGTTTTTTGGGAGTTTCAACGGAAATTTGTTCCCATTCTTGCACATCTTCTCTTTTAGGTCTGTTGCATTCCTAATTAGTAATTTTCTTATTTGCTGCTCTATATGGTCCCATAAATTTTCGATGGAGTTAATATCTGGTGACTGGGTGGAGTTTCCACAGCTTTAGGACAATTGCGTAGGAGCCATATCCGGGTATTGTAAGCTTTGTGCTTTGGGTCATTGTCTTGGTAGAAAGTGAAATCTTTGTTCAGACCCAATTTTCATGCGCTTCCTGCCAAATTTAGATTTAAAATCATCCATCAATAATATGGAGTTTTCCCACCCCAGCTGCCGAGAAACAACCCCAAGCCATCACCGATCCGCTACCATACTGTATTTTCAGGTAGTAGCTCGGTATTTGGTTTTCGCCATACCATTTGCCGTCCATCCGATCCCGAGACATTCAATTTAGATTCATCTGTAAAAGATACAATTTTTCAAAAATTCAAAACCCTTGGATTGGTGCTCTTTTGCAAAGTTGACGTTTCTGTCTCTATTTTATTATTTCAAACCTACTGTATGAATATGAATTTGATTGACTGTATGTATTTTTCAAACCCGAAATTCTCATTCAATTGAACAAAAAAAAAATTAGAATTAAAGTCAGCTAACGACCGTAAATTGTATATTTTTTCAATCAATACTTTGCACACAGGAATAGATCAATCCAAACATTGCTCCAAACTTGAGCTGGACACTTTTGTTGGATTGAGTTGTCAACTCGAATGAGTCCATATCCGTGTCCGCTAACGCAGATGAGTCAATCTCTGCTGTATCTTTTCCCAAAGTCTAGACGTCAACTTGAAAGAATCCAATAATCCAAAACCATCCAGATTGTGGATCTTGACACTGCTGTGGGTGCAGTTTTAATGTGTATCAGTTTCCTATTGCTGAAATGAAGTGAGGGCGCCATCATTAGTCAATCAGTTGACCCACATGCGTGGAGGAGTACGCATCTTTTCTCTATCACAAATGGCTCTGACAATTCGTCACGGGCAGGGGTTCGAAAACCGAGGAAGAAAAAAGGGAAAACTAGACACCTTGATACATTTTGTATTAAATAAAGGCTCTGGTGATAAGAACTGCTTTCACCCAGTTCTACGTAGGGACTGAGTTTTTAGGGAGCACGATTCTGTAATTGCAATTATTGTTTTGGCTGTTGTGTGCAAAAATAGACGGAGCCTGATAATTTCTGATGAATCATAGTTCAGGGAAACTATCATTCAGGCGACGTCTCAAGACCCGGAAAAAAATATGCTTCCCCCCGCCGTGGACCGAAGAATTCCTTGTTCCAGTTCGCATACCTCAAGGTAGTGTTCACAGTCCTATACTTAACATTACATTCCATACAAGGTGTCGGTCACCTATTTCAATGTAATAAACGGCAGAGGGATGATCGTTTTGGTGAGAATTGACGGATTATACGCGAGGATTAATGCTCCTCTAGTGAAAAACTGACATATGCAAAAATGGGTCTCGTACAGAGATGACCCAGCATCACCAATCGGGTGGTGCTGGGTTGGGCTACTACAACAACCACACGTGTGACAAAAGTCATGATTTTTTTCATGATCACTTTATAAACTGACTTCTTGGTCTAACCAATGATGACCATCGAGGGCATAAGGCAGCTTTACCTCAAGTCATCGACCACGAAAAAGTGAACCAAGAAATCAATTTAAAATTCGTCTAAGAAAATGACAAGTTCCCAAGACGTCCAGTGCTTATCCTTCCGTCGCGGTCAATCAAAAACCATTCATCACTCATCCTCCATCATTCCTCAAAGGGCACACCCACAATCACCGACGAAGCTCGCGTGATAACGCCTCATAAATTTAACGATCCACATCATCCTAAATTCCATTACACTCAAAGTCTCTGAAGAGCTGATGGCCCATTAACCAGTCGCGACATAAAATTGACTCAAATTAACTACGCACCTCAACGCACGGCAACAGTTGACGGCAGTCCCATTCCCAAAAGGATAATGATCCCAAGTCAATAAGCCCAATTGAGGCATTCACTTAACCATCTGGCGTCGGTGTAATTACACAAACCCCAGACAGACGAATGTCTTAACTGTTCGAGAAGGTATGGCTCACCTTAACGGCCACTGCCAGCAGAAACAGAAAAACAATTTACAAAAGTTCAGGTTCCACTCCATTTCTTTGGTCATTAATTTGGCTGGATTCGGTGATTAAAGTGGAACGACTCAGCTCAATCGGTTGGGGAGGTGGATTTTTTTTTTCTTTTATTTGAAACCAATTAACAGGGGCTTGAGGTTGTGGAGAAAGAATGAAGCGAATTTTAATTGTTCCATTTACGGTAATTAATTGAGGTCATTGGTGTGGTATGAGCCAGGTTTTTATGGCCATGTTAACATTCATTTGGTCCTGTGGTATGCATTATTGAGCGAGTTACTTTAATTCTTTTCTCTCGATATTTTAATGAATGTTGGGATGATGTGAGTATAATAAGCTTTTATAGCTTCACAAGTGATATGGGAATTGTCGGAGTGCCCTGGAGTCCCAATGAGTTAACTTCTCACACATTAAACTGATGAAACCACTTAAAACGCTTGCCATTAGGCCTGATTACTTATTCGCCTGATACTTATCCTTCGTGTTGACAGGGTGGCTATTTTAGATTTGTAAAATGTAAACTTACCCGTAATTAAAATAAAATTATTCAACGTTGAAGCATTCCATATTGATTATAAAGTGGGTAGGTGCAGAGGTGAAATAAATCTTTGGAGTTATTGTAGGTCTCCTCCAGCTTGGTGGCATAACAGTGCCTCGAGTTGTCCTATCAATTGAGTTCATGTCTTTTGCGACAATCCCTTCCGTCCTCTTTTCGAGTTTTTGCCATTCAAAAATAGAAGCTGCCCTAGGACACCATCCTGAACTTATGACTGAAGGTTCTTCTTCTTTATTTGGCGCTACAGTCCGGGGTGGACCTGGGCCGCGACCAACATGCCTCTCCAGCTAGCACTGTCTCTGGCTAGCTGTCTCCAGTGTCGCACGCCAAGTTGGTTGAAGTCCTTCTCCACTTGGGTGCGCCACCTTAAACGCAGGCGTCCTCTGTTGCGTTGTCCCACGGGTTCGAAGTCGAAGACTCTCCGGGCCAGAGCTGAATTGTCCCTACGCTCTACATGGCCTAGCCATTTTAGGCGTTGGATACGAATACGCCTGACTAGACTCATGTCGCTGTACAGCCCGAACAGTTCGTGGCTGAATCTTGTCCTCCAGAAACCGTCAACGCAAACAGGACCAAAGATCGCACGCAGAGCTTTTCTCTCGAAGAGACCAAGCACTTCCTCATCCGCTTTTGAGATTGTCCAGGCCTCTAACCCATACAGCAGGACTGGGATGATCAAGGTCTTGTATAAAGTCAGCTTGGTCCTTCGAGAGTTGGCTCTACTACTCAACTGCCTTTGGAGCCCATAGAAACAGCGGTTGGCAAAAGTTACTCTGCGTTTGATCTCGGTACTGATGTTGTTTGTACTGTTTACTGCGGAGTCGAGGTAGACGAAGTCCTTGACTACATCGAAGTTATAGCTGCCCATTGTGACGCTCCGTCCAAGACGTCGATGTTGTGTGTCCTTTCTTGATGACAGCATAAACTTAGTTTTTCCCTCATTCACCGCTAGACCCATTTTAGCCGCCTCCGCCTCAATGCCAGCAAACGCCTCATTGACGGCTCGCTGTGTTCTGCCAATCACGTCAATGTCGTCCGCGTTGACTTGTCACATGACTCAAGGTTGCGTAGGTATAAGATTTTAATTGACTCCGAAGCGAGCAAAATACACTAAGAAAAAATACACCATCCCCTTACCGGATAAAAACAATGCTTCCAACCATTATTTTAACTGTTTTTTTTTTTGCAAGCGTATATACGCCTAAATTTCAATTTGCATGTATAATGCACTAACAACAAATCCTATATCCGCTTAAGTTACTCATCATATCTATCGCCGCTTAAGAAATAAGCGTGGATAAAAAAATGCTTTCAAACATTATTTTCTGTGTGTTCATTCCTGAGTTTATTCATTCACTGTTTAGGTTTGTGTATGTGGCTTACATTTGCAGGTGTGGTTGACGTATTAGATAATTTTTAATTGTTTTTGCATCCATAATTATGCAATTTCTGGTAAACCCAGTGTGTCTCTGCTATACATTCCGTTTAGGTTTCGTAAACGATTCTTTTCATTTGATGAACATTTTTTTTATTTTACAATTATTAAGTGTTTTTGCTTTTAAAGTGATGGTCACGCTACACAGTCACAAAACGAAGATTGTGACCATCAAAGATCAACCATCACCTTCCACTACTACACCACTGACTGCTTAGCAAATGTATAAATGTCGTCGGTGCTGCCAAGATTTTATGATGAATCATAATTGCACTTCGAAATTAAGCGTATATAATATAATATAATAATATGGGTGGCGCTACAGTCCGAGGCGGACCTGGGCCTAGCTTCTCAGCAACCCCTCGTGTTGTGCGTGCTATTGTTCTCTCACGAGTGGGAAGGGACCTACAGTTTAATGACGACTCCGAACGGCCAAGTTTGAGAAGCTTTTTCTAGACAGGAATACTTTCGAGCATTGTCAGTGACTCGAAAGAGGTGGAGCCGTGAAATATGAAAGGTGGTAAATTCGGGTATCGAACCTGGCACCCTCTGCGTAGGAGTCGACGCACTTACCCACTACGCCACGACGACGTATATACGCTTGCAAAAAAAACACAGCTATTATTGTGTTATATATATGTGTTATGTGCTTACAAATGTTGGATATATAGCATCTAGTCCAACTGCCTTTGATCGTATGGAAAGGATTGAAGTTGCAACACTACTTCCATCAACATGTTGAAGTTAAGAGGTCCTCACATGGATGAATGACATCTGTGCTATCTCTCTTCAAAAATTGCTCGAAGGCATTCTCAAATTCGCGAAGGTTAACGTTGTAGTTTGACTGTTTTACCACAAAATAAAGTGGATCATATGGATGTGGGATTTGGAGCCAGACCAACCGACGATACACTACAAACATAACGCAGAACATACAGACCACTCACCAGGACAAACGGTTCACGATCGCCTGATCGACGACAGAGACAAACAGAACAACGCAAGTAGACAAATACATTCACACACGTCGACGAAGAGGGCAGTTACAACGACCCAACAGAACACATATTACTGAGAACAAAGAGCTTCACGCGACACACGCCACTCAAATTCGCAGACAGTATACGCACATACACACATACGAACATACAGACAGACAGACCGAAGAGGACAAGACAAAACGAACTGCACGACGATGAATCGTCATCAAACGTTCAAAGAGGAACGTCGTACTTTGAAATAAATAAAGTTATATAATTTATCACGTTTTTTATTCTCGAGGAGTGAAATCCTACATGGAGGATCATAAACTCTGACGCACTTGCGACTTGTGACAAATTGATTGAGTTTGCACAATCCTATGAAACTATCCCTTTCACTCATATTTTCACTAGATGGGCCCAGTCACTTTTATTTCGCCTTCACATAAGGTTTTAAGAGCAATAAAAGTGATACATCACAAAACTTCCCAGTGTAATCCATTTTATAGTAAAAAGAATTCTATCCAAGTCGCAGGTGTGCTATAATTTATGGTAATCCATGTGTTTTATTCCATTTTTTCCATTTGCGGCAAAAAATTAAAATGGCGCATTAATTTGTAATTTTCGGTAATATTAAAAACCTGAAGAGTTTGTTTGGTAGAACGCGCTACTCTCAGGAACTACTGGTTGGAATTGAAAAAGAATTTTTGTGTTGCATAGTTCTTCACACAATCGAGGATGGTTTAAAACTTCATGCTCTGATCAATAGGAGCGAAGCATCATTGAAAAATGTTGCAGAAACTGGAAATTTGTTCGTTCCAGAGCTTCCGTTGTGTGCGCTGCATAAATGGTTTAAGTAAAGCAAAGCCCAAGTACGATGGAATTGTCCCTCTTATGATCTGTATAGATTCGCAATGCGTGAATACTCCCGTCTTGATGCGACAACGATTTTTTAATCGCAGCGATTTAAACCGCATGTGCATGGTACTCTGGCAGCAATAATATAATAATGTAATAATAATAATAATAATAATAATAAGAAGAAGTGTGTGAGGTGTCATGTGATCGCGTTCACATTGCAAGTAATGTGTTCTACTTTTTGCGATCGAATAGTCGTGCGATTGAAAACGCATGAGCGACCTTAGCCTGAGATAGATAAGTAATGTAAGCCATGCGCTCAGTCCTCAAAATTATTTGACTCCTAGCAAATTGCAGACGCGAATAGAGGATAGAGATGATATGTTAGTGCGAACAAGTTGTGGAGTATCTTAACCAACTTGAACGCAAAAATTGGACTTCGATGCAGCGTTGCTCGTTATAAGCACTTAATTTTGCGAGACATTTTGTTATTCATTATTCTATGTACGGCCACCACTCTCGTCAATTTTCATCCTCATCTTCAGTGACTCACATGATGCACTAAAGGAGCCGCGAGGCCACATCACACACGAGAGAACTTCAGGCCACTCGACTCCAAACTCGTCTGGTGCAACCAGGCTTGTTGCTTGACTTGGTCAAAAGACCACGTTCTGAGTCTACCAAGGTCGCCTATCTAGATTCAAGGCCACCCTTGCATGTGGTGATAATGGGGACATTCGTGGCACGGACCCAAGGCATCGAAACATATTCCTTTACGTTCGCAGAAACACCTGCTCAACATTGAGCTCCTCTCGTACTGCTGTGTTTTATCAGCCTATCAAGGTGGGTAACTTTCACAACAGCACGGTTGAATGTGATCTCGACAGCTTGTTCTATCTATTCTATCTTGGTCATTACCAAATTTCATCAATACTAATCATATACTAATACTCAATACTAATTCTCCAATGGCGCCCGGTGGTGTTTTGTGTGGACTTAAAATCTAAATGCAACCGAATATAAATTCAACTGAGCATGTAATCGAAGCTCTTGAAATAGTTTATGTAATTACTTTCGTCTCAGCAAAGTTCTTTACTTCAGTTCTCCTCTCCTACTCTCCAGCTTAGCCCCAAAAAACACCCACATTCATTCTGGTTTGGTCTGAAACGCTTTGGAGAGTCTCTTATGAACAACACAATGCAATCTGTTACCTCATGCCTATGCAGTCTGATAGACAGCAATGTTCCAGTCAGCTACCTTGTCCTTGGGTAAAGTTACTTAATCTCATTCCACACAAGCAAAAATCGATTACAAAATCGGGGCCAAGGACACTTCCCAAAATTAATTCTCTTAACTACGAGTGGATGAGAATGGGGAGGGAAGGATTCTGAAGAGTGGCAAGTCCAGGTGAGTTTCTCATTCATGTGCAAAGTGAATGAGTCTACTCGTTCATCAAACATTTAATTGAAAACAGACCACCCAAGGGAACTTGTTGATTGAGTTTCGATTAGTTGAGCAACCAGACAAGGTGAATGTTCTGGGAATTAAATCAATAGTGTCCCACAATGAGTGGAATATTGCTCGAAACTTGAAACAACAACGATGATAATCGTTTTTGATACAGAGAACTCTGAGAAGGCATTTCTTCTTGGTGTGGTATTACAATCTGGGTTTAGATGAGAAACAAGTCGACGAGCTGTTAAAAGACGAGAATTCCGTCTCCAGAGAATGTTGATGATGTTATTGAAATGGATTATTCGCTTACAAAGTCTGAGCGAAATGAAAAGGTCCCATTGACTCGTGAATTAATGAGAAATAACCACACGCCTCGTTTATCGTTGCCATTGTCTTTGTTTGTGCGCTGAGCCGTTTAGTATAGTTTTAACAGGGTTGGAATATGTGTCACAGTCGATGACAGTCGTTTTAATGTAGGACTGAACAGGGTGACCGGGTAAAAAGGCTGTAGTAAAAATGCTATGATTTTGGTCAAATATAAGTTAACACGCCCTCACACTACAAATGTGAGCTAACAGCGAGACGCCGAAAGGTGTGAGAGCAGCCAGACAAAAAAGGTGAGCAAACAGCCAGACGCTAGGTCAGCGTTCAAAGCCAAGCAAACCGTGATACCAGTCACAGCGATGCAAGCCGACACCACCGTGTGAGCGTCGTCGATCATCCATCGTGGGACGCAATTGTGTCAAGGCCACTGCTCATCAACATCAATTAGGATAGGTTAAGGAAAGTAGTTTAGTTTTAAGAAATCAGTGATCGAAGCAAGATCGGATTTGAATTTAAATAAAGTCCCTCATAGAGGGAAAATAAAATAAAAAATGGTCTTTGTCTTTAATTTATATGCCATTTCATAATTATGCCGTTGTCCGTCTCTCGTGAAAGCGCTCGGCCCTAGTGGCAAATAACTGGGTGAGTCTTTTTTCAAAAGCCACTCTTTAGGTGAACCCTTCACCAGCAAAATCGCCCGCCATGGACAGTAACAGACAGTAATCACTTGGTGCTACTTCCGGACTATAAGGTATAAAAGGACTTCCCCATCCTACACCCGGACTTACTGGCGAGTCGCTATCGATGTTCTCCTTAATTTCTGTCAACACATATGCAAGGGACTTGATGACGGCAAAGTATGTGCCGGCCACTTCGTAGACATATCCGAAGCATTTGACATGGTGGATCACAAAATTCTCTTGGACGTTTTGCACCGCGTCGGCTCTGTCTTTGAATGGTTTCTTCCAACTTGGAAAATAGCAAACCAAAAGGTAAAAATTGGTGACACCCTTGGTGGATCGAAGGTTCTCAACTTCGGCGTTCCCCAAGAATCCGTTCTGGGACCAGCATTGTTCTTAATTTATATCAACTCAATTTTCAGCCTTCTCTTTATAGGTAAAATTGTAGCTTTGGCTGATAACTTCGCGTTTGCGTACAGCTCTAACAACTTGTTTAACCTTTTTGCAGATATAAACCATGGCGTCCGTCTGTTAAGGCTCTGGTTCGCGCTTCGTAAATTAATAGTAAGCAGCAAAACTAAGCTTATGCTGCACAACCTAGTTGCTATGGAACCTCCAGAGGTTGATATTGTGTTTTACGCAGCTAGTTGCCGTAAATTTAGATAGATAGATATTTTATTTTAATTGCTTCATGAGTTACAATATGTTGTCGCACAATTTACAGTAAATTACATTTTTAGAGATATGACATAATACTGTCTTTCAACTAGATCATAATCTAATATTTTTTTATGAGTTAACACTTTTAACAGCTTTGATACAATGAGGAAAATCATGGAAAAAAAAAACCTCAGATTAGAAAGAAAAAAATAAATAAACAAACTATAGATCAGGAATACAAATAAAAACAGAGAAATAAATAATTTAAAAATAAATACATAAATAAAAAGGTAAGTAGATAAATATATAAATAATCAAATAAATAAGTTAACAAAGAAAACAATAAATCGATACATAAATCATAGATAAATAAATAAATAAATACATAAATGTATAAATAAAAAAAAAGAGAAAAAAAATAAATAAATAGATATATAATGTATACATGAATAAATAAATAAGTATGTAAGATAAATAGCTAAGAATATACGTTTAAAATGATTGAATGATCACAAACGAAATTGTAGATATCATAACAAATGCAATTGGTTGATTAGTGGATTGTCAGGAATATTGCACCTTAGCTTGAAATTATTATTAAGTTTGCATATTCTGGAGGAGACCAGTTCAACATTAGCCATATCGTGTACATCCAATGTAGAGTGATACCAAGGGAGATTAAGCATCATTTTCAATATTTTATTTTGTGTAATTTGAAGTTTTTTAATATTATATTTGGCACAATTACCCCAGACCATACACCCATAAAGCAAAATTGATTGAAAGATCGTCTTGTCAATAATGATCTTATTTTCTTTAGAAAGTAAGGACTTCCTATTAATAAACGGATATAAAATTCGTATTGCAAGATTGACTTTGTTAATTGTTTCCAAGACCTGTTTATTGAAAGTCAGTTTGTGGTCCAAAAATATGCCTAGGTACTTAACATTTGGCCTCCATTCTATTAAGTAACCATTAACACTTAACTGATTTGCCGGGAGAAATCAAGGCCTTCTTTTCCTTGTGAAAAAAATGGCTTGAATTTTTCCGGGGTTAAGTTTAATTTTCCACTTAGAAAGATAAGATTGCAAAACTTCAATTGCATTTTTTAAATTCGTCTCACTATTGAGACCGTAAATTTAGCTTACTTAATTGTGGGTGAAACATTCAATACAATGAAAGTACGCGCTGTAATGCCCATTGTTTCTCAATTGAAATAGTAAGGAGTTATAAGTACCTAGGAGTCATCGCTTGCGTTTTGAAACAATATTTACTAACTAACTTGAGATATTTTTATAAGCTAACCAAGTACTGTTCTTCAAGTACCTTAAAAAATATCTACTTTGGAATATTCCACTCAAGACTACAATATGGTATTACCTGCTGGGGTGGGACGCACTTAAATAAAAATAAACAATTGTCAGTTTTGCAAAAGTATGTTGTTCGAAAAATATGCTTCTCTTCTCGCCGAGCCGCATCTTTATTTCTATTTAATAAGCTGAAAATTCTGCCAGTCAGACACTTGTACTTTTATAAAGGCTTGAGGATCTTTTTTATTAGATGTTGCTACTTACAGAGTCCACTCAACGAAAATCATAACCTGCGTAGTAATACGAGCTCCCAAGTAACCATTCTGCCCTTTAGTCCCACTTGTTATAGAAGTTTTAATACTATTATTTCTTTGCAAACTATTCAACTCACTTCCCGAAGATATTCGAACCACCAGAACGTTAAATAAATTTTTGTCTAAAGTTAAATCTTGGCTTTTGGATATTGACCACTGTTAAATCGAAATTTTGTTGCACTTCATTGGCTAATGTATTTTTGGTATCATACGATTAAACACTACTATAATTGATTGTAAGTTTGAGAGTCCTTCCTTCTTCTTCTTTTATACTATAATATAATGTGCTGTTCACCCCATACTGAATTACCACTCAGAAATTTATTCAATGATGTGACGTTAACTCAATTTTTTAACTAAATACAAATGTCACTAACTATTCTCAAATGTCCATCTTATGTTTGTAGAAGTTGAACAGTTATTCGACGGCTACCGTTTATGCATTTTTCGTCACTAGTCATCATGTCCAAATATACACCCCTATTCTGGTTGTGATGTGGTCACAACACACGAATGTCAGTGAGGCGAAAATAATGATGCCTACCTTGTGAGGTTTCAGCTATTTGGTATTCTGGCGAAAACCTCACAAGAAAACACACAAGAATAGTCACCATGGTGAGGTGAATTCGTTGCCATGTCAAAAATTGTTTTTTTTTACAATTATTATATTCGCGCTTTTTTTTCTTACTGAGCGGTCTACTAATACTTGATTTTGGAAAAGCAATACCTACAAAATAAAGGCAGAACGTAGCGAACAAGGTAATATTGTGTATATTAATGAAATATGCATAAGTATTTATTATTAATGACAATTTTGCAGGAACAAGAAAATATCAGCGTACATCCCAGGAGCAGTTGGACCATTATACGAATTTCCTGCAAATGAATCCCGCTCTTCTATAATGTCCCAACATAATGTCTTCGGCAATCGGAAGGATTTGATGAAACATGCTTCATCCAATGCGAAGGGAGAATACTTTTCTCGCAAGTTCCTTAAAATCCCTCTACGTTGCAGTCTAAAAATATTTACCTTATTTAATTGTCTACAACATTATAAAAGGGAATTACCTTTTGTCTCTATTTTTCCCTTCTTCAATAAGTAACAAAATCAAAACAATCTCCTCCATTTATTTCTTTATTTTCGTCTTTTTTCAAATCAACATCTGTTTATTTTTCCTTGTGTGTGACAGTTCTTTTGTTGATTTTTTTCCTTGTGATGTGCTCATGAGAATATCACAATTTTGACGTTTTTGCTCAGAATACGAAGACCTCACAATTTGTGACTCACCAGGCTCCTTTGAGGTAGTTGTGACTCAAAAGACATCACTGAGGTTTGCCAGAATAGGGGTGATAGTCTGACGTAAGGTGTCCTTTTTTGCAAGCGTATATACGATTAAATTATAAGTGCACAAAAAAAAAACGATCTTTGGCGCTTAATAATTCATCATAAAATCTTGGCAGCACCGAGAAGGATATTTATGACAATTGTGTCAGTCAGGGGGTAGAATCGTGTAAGATAAGATGATAATAGGCACACATCGTTTTGCGGTTGTGTGGCATGACCATCACTTTAAATGCAAAAATGCTTAATTATTATCAATTTAAACACAATTTTCAGCGACATAAATGGAATGTATAGCCAAGAAACACTGAGTATACCAAAAGTTGCATACTTATGGGTGCAAAATCATTTAAAAATTATTTAATACATCAACCATCTCTACAAATTTAAAAAAAAAATGCTTTTTGGCGCATAATATTGTAAATATGTACACCAACCTAAAGAATTATCGACAAAACAGGAATCAGATTTGTATCCGCTCTGATTTCACAAGCGGTGTTAAATATGAGGGGTAACTTAAGGGGATGTAGGATTTGTTGATAGTGCATTTTACATGCAAATTAAAATTTACGCCTATATGAAAAAAACACACCTGTTGTTGCGTTTTATTATTAATTCATAGTTTGGGCCATGAGGTTCGTTGGTGTTGACTAGTACCTGTCCTTTTTGTATGCAGCCTTGTTAAAATATTTGAAAACTGTTTTTTGGCCATGTTTAACTCCTGGGCAATCGATACAATGCGTACATAACGGTCTTACTCGACGATTTCCATGATTTTGAAGCCATTTGCCTTTCAGAGCGTGATGCATCTTTGACAACGAAATTCATGGAATGGAATCGACGAAACCACAACTGTATATGACCATTAACATTATTGACATTTTCAGCCTCATGGCTTCTTCTTCTTCATTTGGCGCTACAGTCCGGGGTAGACCTGGGCCTCAACCAACAAGCCTCTCCAGGTAGCATGGTCTCTGGCTAGCTGTCTCCAGTGTCGCGCGCCAAGTTGGTTGAGGTCCTCCTCCACCTGGGTGCGCCACCTTAAACGCGGGCGTCCTCTGTTGCGTTGTCCCACGGGTTCGGAGTCGAAGACTCCTCATGGCTTGCTATGCCTTTTTCGCCTTTTCCGACCAACAAATATGGTATATTTCCTCTTTGCTGGTGTCCACCTTTGACGCGCGATATAAAAAAACTCAGAGCCAACCAATCACAAAACTGTCTGTAAAGTTTTTTCTAACCGTATTGAGCTTAGTCCGATGGGACGTATGCAACTCGACATATAGATTATAAAAGTCATATGCTGGAAAAATAACACAACCGAGTGGGTTGATTGATTGATTTGATCTATCTTCATACCATTAATTTCGAAATGACACATCATTCATCATCATTATTCGAAATGGCACATTGCCTGCCTCGATTTCGCTGACTGTGCTTCAAGTGGTCGCAAGTGATATTTATTTTACAATCAAAATGATTTTTTCATCATCATCTTCTGACCCGCATGATCCACTAAAGGGGTCACGGGGGTAAACCACGCACGAGAGATTTCCAGGCAACTCGATCTCCCGCCATCGACTCTAACTCATCAGGGGTTACGCTCAAGCGTAACCAGGCGAGCTTATGGACTTGGTCCAACTATCTCTTCCTGGGTCTGCCAAGTGGTTGCCTACCTGATGGAATCGCATTCAAGGCCCGCCTCGGAAGTCGTGATGGTGGGGACAACGTGACCAAACCAACGAAGAATAGCTCTTTCCGTTCGGAGAAGCAGCTGTTCAACGTTGAGTTCCTCGCGCACTGTCGTGTTTCTCACCCCATCCCGGCGAGTAATTCCCACAAGAGCACGGCGAAATCTCAACTCAGTAGCATGTATTCGCGATCTCATCTTTCGGTCGTTACCCAAATTTCATGACCATAGGTGAGAGTTGGAACAAATACCGAATTGAAAACTGCTAACTTGGTTTTCACACTTAGCTCAGCCTTCCTGATTACAGATCTCCCAAGCTGTGTCAAAACTGACCCAGCTTGACCAATCCTACAGGAAAGTTCAGTATTACATCTCCCATCACTCGTGAAGAAGACCCCGCGATACTTATGCTACTCCACCTGCTTCAATGGAAGAGCATTCATGTAGAGTGCATTGAACAGGCGTTCTGGATATTACCATAACCTCTGATTTGTCCACGTTAACCTTTATCCCAGAATCCGCTCATACGGCCACAAACCCATCGAGTGCCGCTGGGGTTCAGCCTGGGGAGATGTGAGGATAACTACGTCATCCACAAAAAGAATATGACTTACCCTCAACTTCTCAATGTGAAATATTCCTCCCCTCGGCTGCGCTGCAACACCCAGTCCATATAAACAATGAAAAGCAGAGGTGACAAGACTCACCCTTGGAGAAGTCCAACGCCCACGGTGAAAGGTGTTAATTTATGATGACTTTTTTACAAAATCTTAGTTTGGAATTATACGCACGCCTCGGCTGCTACCTTGCCCTGTATTATTCCCATTTTAATTCACACAAAGATTTCATGTTCAATTCCATATAGTATGGCACATGGGAATGAATGTATGCGTACAAGTTTAGATTTTTTTTTCATAAGTTCACAACATAAAATCACATTTAAAAATCACCGTTATTGGTAAATCACAATCACAGTTATACCTGTGAATACAAAGTCACATCTAAGGCCAACTCCAAAAGACATCTCTCAACGGAGCCAGAGAGAAAATAAACGAGTCGTATCAAGACCCATGATTGGGGCATTTCTCTGATGAACGTTTGCAGAGAGGTGACCGAGTCGCCACATTTCTCCATCACAACTTCGAGCGTTGCGTCACTTTTATGTCATGTAGCTCCGTCGAATTGGAACCATTGCACGGATATATCAACGTTGTCAAGCTTTGGCCATTGCAAGTCATACCAAACTACACCACTACACCGATTTGATGGAATTCTTGTGGGTGGTGTTTAGTTTAGCTTGTTGACTGATATAGCCCCTGAGTCAAAAAAGAGCCTCGTCCAAGAAGATGATTTTTTGGCCAAAATCAGGATCTCCCGGTAACACACCTAGCGCCCAATGACCGAACCCACGCCATTGTCTACGGTCACCCGGCTTTACTTCCTGCATTAGCATAAATCATATCTGACTTGGCATGACGGCTTGCCAGACAAACCAGTTGCAATCTTCCCCGAGTCTGTACAATTGCTACCATACGCAGATGACTTTGGCATGATTGCTCGATCACAGAGAGTCGTCAATGAAGCGTGTACTGGTATTTAAACGGCAGCAGCCAGAAATGGTTTTGCGATGAATGAGGGCGAATAGAAGTATATGCTGTCATCGTGAAAGGACGCACAACATTGACCACTCGTCCAGACCGTCACCGTAGACAGCAATAACTTCGAGATGGTGAAGGACTTCGAATACATCGTACAACAGTACCGAGATCAAACGCAGTTGTTTCTACTGACTACCATCTCTCGCAGGACCAACTCTGTAAAAGGCCTTCGTCATCCCCGTTCAGCTCGGCATAGTTCAGCAGAGGCATAGACTGTATCGAAAGTGGATGAAGAAGCTCTAGGTCTTTCGAAAGACAAGCTCTGCGCGCTATCTTTGGTCCTCCTTGCGTTGATGGCATTTGTAGGAGCAGGCTTAACCACGAACTGTATCGGCTGTACAGCGACGTATAGGGATCCAACGCCAAATATCGCGAACGCAGCTCCGACCCGTAGAGTCAGCGACTCTTAACCAGTGGGACACCTCAATAGAGGACGCCCAAAAAACCTATAGCACACACAAGTACAGACGCACTTCAACTATCTTGGCGGAATAGGAGGCAGCTGCAGTTGCTTGTTGACTGAGGCCCAGGTCCCAGACTGTGTTGAGCTCTAATTACAACCGAAATTCCTCATCCAACAATGCTGTAACTAAAATGGCCGCATTCAGATAGGTTAACCACACCATGAGGCTTACCTCGAAACGCACTCAACATCTTCCATCAACCAACATCATCATTCGGACACGCCAGAAATGACTTCAAGAAATACGATATGTGACACAATTTTTCTTATTTCCACTGACGCCTCTTGAATTCCGATTATTGTCGAAGAGTCTTCCAAACGTCCGTAACCGTATCCTTCTTTTGACGAGCACGACTTTGGACTTATGACATGATCCATGGTCAACTTAAATCCATTGACTGCCCATCTCAGAATGACCGCCTCCAATATTCACTCACAGCAACGCCATCAAATGAGCACATTTCCTCACCCAGCTCTCAGACGAGAAGCACGTTTATGTGAATTCAATAACCTCTGCTCGATGCCCATTGCCATCATCTCCCATCACACACAAGTCAATGGTTACCTCGTTCGTCGGAAAGAACTATTCCCCCTTCAACCAGAGACACAGAAGTGTCATTACAAATTATGACCGATGGAACGTGTTGCGGCAGTCGGGATTATGCTCCCTTGCCACAAATGATGGGATAAGCGAAAGGCGCCCACAAAAAGAAATACGGAAACAGGATTCCGGTTCCGGGTCCTTTCCATTGTCGATGCCACGACCTGTCGAAGGAATCGTGAGTCGAATAACCAACATTCGAGGGACCGCAAGGAGGATTATTTTTAACCAAATAATCTGACTGATGCACTGGCGCGGTGCACGGATTCCAATTCGTCACGTAGGAAATCTTCGCCGGACAGGGACCTCGGTGAGATGCATTTGCAAATTGCTTAAGGGTGGTTGACGTGAAATCGTTGGTATCTGCATTTTCTGGAGACGTTGTCTTGTGGGAGGTAACGATGGTATTTGACATTTTGTGACGAGTCTTGACTGAGAAGGGGATCGGAAATTATTCATGCTATAAAAGTGGCTGTCCAGTTGTCGTTGGAGACAGTCACATGGTTCTAGAAAAATCCTCCTTCCTTCCTCCTATAAGAGTAGAGCTACATCCTAGGGCTTACCTTGGGCATTTTAATCCAGTCCAGAGAGTGTTCAGTTTTGTTGAAATCAGTTTCTTAAACTAGTTCGTTCTTCTAGTTCCTTTAGTTCAATGTTGTTCTATGCTCAGGCAATAGTCTTGTGCCATTTTTGGCAATTGGTGGTAATTTATTAATTTCAAATAGTTGAGTTTGGTTAAGTAGTTCCAGGAACTATAAAGTTCCATCGTCATGTTCGGAATGAAAGATACATGGTAGCGGATATTTTTAGTCAGTCATTTCAGTCCAGTTGACATGAATGATATGCAGGAAAGTTTGGTTTGTATGTATGGAATATTCGTGAATAACTCTCTCATCAAAATTTGTTGATGAAAGAGCTACGAACGTATCTAGATATATGAAAACCAAAACCATCAATAATTGACGAACTTCATCCATATGTACATGCATATGTGAAATATGTGAAAGAAAATACTTTAAAAAAAAAATACTACCCAACTTTTGCAGACACATTCGTACACATTTATTTTTAATTTTATTTATATACGTATACACAAGACAAAGCTCTCAATATATTTCAGTTTAGTTCGCTTTAGTTCTGTTATTCTTACTGATTTACATGTATTTGTTGTCATATTCAGTTATTGGCAAAAAACACACTTCCCTACTTTGTTTTATTTTTAATTTAAAAACATTGATGATCAGGGGCACTTCCGGTATGCAATGTTGTAGCTGGGATTATCAAGAGATTCCTTAGCACTTTGGTTGGGAAAAGTTTTTGTTTCTATCGATTGGTTAAAGAGTAAGCTATCTAGTCCTAATTCCCAACTAATGTCGCACAGAGTATTTTTGTCTACACAGGGCTTCTCAACCTTGCGCATTCGGAGTCGGAATAAAAATGTAGGCCCTATCTATCCGTGAAGAAAAAAAAATAGCACGCAGAACACAATACGTGTGGTTGCTGTAGAAGCTAGGCCCAGCTCTGTCTCAGACTGTCGCGCCACCATATTTTTACAACAAATACGTCTATATAACTATTAAATGCACAGTTGACTCTAATGATATTGTCACCACTTTCAATTCGTCGTTTAAAAATAATAGTCTTAATGCCTATTTAACAGGCTTGTCAGCGAAAAAAGATACCAAGACAACCCGAACTACATGCGGAAAAACTTACACAAGTGGGTCAAAGACGATAAAGAGAAAGCACATCTCTTCGCAGATCATTTGGAAGCAACGTTCAAATCACGCGGTGGACAAACACCACCTGTATACTCCTACGGTTCAGACTCAAATATTGACAATTGTCCTATAAGAAATGCTACTTTGACAGAACTTAAGGAAGAATTGAAAATAACTCAAACCCAAGAAAGCTCCTGGTTATGATTTAATCACAGGAGAAGTTCTGAAAGAATTACCTCAAAAAGCGCTTCTTATGTTTCTTTACATTATTAACGCCGCCTTTAGATTATAACATGCCCCTAGTCAGTGGACAGTAGCGGAAATAATAATGGAGTCGAAACCGGGTAAACCCTCAACAGACAAAAATTCCGACAATGTCTAAAGTGTTCGAACGAATATTACTTAGACGTTTAAGCCCGGTTATAGAAGAAAGACGACTTATTCCTAACCACCAGTTCGGTTTTAGAAGCAAGCATTGACCAAGTACATCGCATATGCATGTTATAGAAAAATCGTTTGAACAAAAGCTGTATTTCTCGACGTTTCTCAAGCCTTTGACAAGGTTTGGCACGGATGCTTAAAACACAAGCTTCAACAGTTCTTCCCTAGAAAACTTTGCACAATTTTATCGAACTATGTATCGGATAGAATCTTCCGTGTGAAATTTGGGAAAGAATACTCCCTATTTAAATCTATACAAGCTGGAGTACCACAAGGAAGTGTTATTGGTCCCCTCTTTTACTTATTGTATAGCAGCGAAATACCACAGGACGTAGGCACAGTGCTAGGCACATTTTCTGCTTGCAAACGGTCGAAGAATCAACTAGAAAATTGCAATGTGATTTAGACCGGATTAACGAATGGACGAACACTCAGCGAATTGAGCTTAACGAAGCTAAATCCGTTCATATAAATTTTATTTATAAGAACGTGAATAACTTGCCCATTTTTATAAATAATGCTCAAATACCCTTCAGCAATGAAGCGAAATACCTCGGAATGACTCTCGATGGAAAGCTTAAATGGAAGGAGCACGTCAAAAAGAAACGTGAGGAGCCCCAATTAAGATACAAAGACATGTACTGGCTTATTGAAAAATATTCCAAGCTAAGTACTGACAACTAATTGCTTATACACAAGCAAGTGATAAAATTCGTCTGGACGTATGGTACACAACTATGGGATTGTACCAAAGAAAGTAATAGAAACATACTACAAACTTTTCAAAATAAAGTGTTTAGGGCCATCGCCAACGCACCCTGGTGTGTACGAAACAACGATATCCACAGAGATCTTGGAATTTCCTCAGTCCAAGATGAAGTTACGAATTTTGCTCGTAAGCATGAGCGTCGCCTGGAAGAGCACATAAACTCAGCTGTCCTTCCGATTCTAGGACTAAACCCCTTGACCTAGCACGGTGAATTCAACCCGGGCTTAGCTGCGGTGTTAGTAAGGACTCTCAATGGAGAATCTCTTGCCAAATGCGTCCAAACCATGAAAGACAAATTGCTGGATAAGTGTAAAATTTAGTTGTAGTGGAAATATATTGTATTTGAAGGGAGGTGTTTTTACTGGGTAAAAATCCCTTTCGCTATGTGGGAACGGTCCCCATAGTGTCTTTTGAAGGTTTTCACCTACCCTCGCAAAAAAATCAACTACATTATTCCAGTATTCAATTCCATATTGTTCATCTTTTATATTTTCTCAAACTATGTTCTATTCCATGAATTCGATATTTTTGTATTTTCTATTCATTCGTTTGGTGGCAGCCGGGTTAATAAAACGCATTTATAAAAAGTCTTCTACAGGGTTATTTCTGACAATAGTGTTTCCAGTGGATAGTTATTAAGTATATTGAAATCGAACTAAGACATTAAACTGTGGGTTCTCCCCGTTGTGATGCCCTACCTCACAGCAGGCAGCATGGCAGTCAACTTTCGGTCAAAGCTTAACTGAACAAATTTACTTCTTCACATTCTCAACAACCCTGGATATCTGAATGCCCCATTATTTGCCGATGACCACAACAGTCCGTCATGTCTCCTCAAATCTCTCTTAACGGCCACCTCTATTTACGGACAGATCATCATGGTCCCGGCATAATGATGTAGCTATTCATGTATTTCCACCCCTTTACAACGGACCTCCTCTATACGCGTAGGAACATTCATTTCAGGGCCTATACAGCAGTCTTACCTCTAAGAATGAACAAACACAAATAACTTACGTTTACCCCTGTAGAACGGGCAGGTCTCCATAACTGGCAATCTTGATGGCAGTGTCCACGGAAGAGAAGTCTCACTCTCAAGGAAGAATTGTTTCGTCACAGACAACCTGGGGCAATAGATGGACGGAATAAGAGATGGAAGAAATAAGATAGTAAAGACATTTGTCTACCTGGGGTGTGACGTGAATTCCACAAATGAAATTCTAGTGCAGATTCGACGAAGATTCGCTCTTGACAAACGGTACTACTTCGGTTTGGCTCCAGACTAGAGGAGTCAATGCCATTCTCTATAATATTCTTATTTTGCCAGACCTGCTGCTGATATGAAGCCGAAGGCTAGACGATTAGTGGAGCATTGACTCTTGATGCCTTCGAAGGAAAACTCTCCTGTCCTCTGGTCCTGCCTGCGAGGAAGCTGAATGGAAGGACAGACATAATAACGATAATAACATAGGTGTACTTCGGAAGGCCAAAATATGACGACTGGACAAGCTCGGTCACATCGAGTGCATGAGGATCATGGTTCTAGCTAAGAGGGAGAATTAGGAAGTCGTAGCCCGAGAAGATGAGGAACACCGAATCTCCGGTTTTAAGACCAGCTTATCGAAGACGTAACACTGCTTAGTCTTAGTGGCTGGAAGCAACGTGCCCGGTCAGGCTCGGACCCTCCATGGATCGCAGTCCTGATTAGTAAGTACCCTAAGCCGATCTACAGAGTCATCATTGTTCAGCGGTTAGTCGTTGTGATCTTCATTAGAGAGGTAAGAAACCGCTTAGGAATATCTCAACGAAGCTGCTTCCTCATCATATATCCTTGTCACGAACCCTAAATGACCCAACCTATGGCCTATTACACCCATTCATCCAAGCCAATCCAGGCGTACATATTTTTTTGCAAAAGGAAACTCCCGTCGAATCCCATAATCCCTCGGATGCAAAACTAAATCACTTCATCAGCTCGATTTCCCTCCACTAAGCGTCCACATTTCGACACCATCCAAGGACCCTCAGCTCGGCCGAATCGTTGCGAGGAAATGTTTCTTTCAAAACCGAACAGGTTCCGCCTCGCCACGTTGCTGCCAAAGGACTGATTGAAATTCTAATCAGACACATGCCCGAAACAAGTGGAATTGAATTTGAAATTCCCGGCATACCCTTTCATTGTCTTTCCCTGTTGGTTGGGGTGCTGCCATTATGGTCGTTCGTTCCTCAAAACCACACCAGAAACACAATTTTGTTTATTTTTTTGCAGCCTGTTTGGTGAAGTCTGCTTGTGTGTGTGTGTGCGTGAAGATATGTAAATATAAACAGGGGAAAATAAATTTGAAATTAAGTTCATTTATGACGGAGTCTCTCAGGTGTTTCGCCTGAGAGATGGCTTTTGTGTAAAGCTTTTGTGCGGCTGTATGCCGTTTTGTATACAAAGCAAAAAAATGTTTATTTTGTTCGTAAAATACGCAGGCAAACATGGAAATGCAGAAAAAACGGATGTATTTAAGAGCAGAGGTAAAAGAGGGAGGCTTCTGAAACAGGTGGAGTGTTTTTTTAGGTTAAATCTTAAAATGAAGTATTGTGGCTAAAGTTAGAAGTAGAGATGTGACGGATATCGGGTAAGTATTCATTTCATTTATTTCATTTATTTATTCAGGTAACTCTGCACAATTAAGCATAAACTTATAAGCTTGTACAGGAATGATTTTTTCTTAAAATAACACATTTTTACTTATCTTAACCTAACTTAATTCTAAGGAAAGATTAGGAAAGGAAATAAGGAGAGGGAAAGGAGTAAAATTAAGAAAGAAGAGAAAGATGAAGATAGAGAAAGTAAGAAACTAAAGAAAGCATATACTGAAATCATTGTTATTTACTCGTAAGTGGTTAATATGTTTTATAAAATTCAAAAAGTTTTTTTTCCAAAATAGTTCCCTGTATCTACCCTTTTAATTTCCGGAGGGAGTGTGTTCCATAAATGAATTGCGCTAACAAAAAATTGCCTTTCGGTGTTCAAAAACTTATGTTTAGGTGGTATTAAATTCAATGTTCTTTGAGAACGCGCAAATTGTAATTTTGTGTATAAATATTCTGGTGCCTGGCGGCTTATATTTTTTTTTTAAAGCAAGAACTGTACGATATTTAAGAAATACATTAAGTGGGCAGCCAATAATTCTTTTAGCGAAATCTGAAACGTGGGCGTACCGATCTAGATTGAAAATATATCAATTGTTGAAAGAAACGTTTAACTTGTGAGAACATTCAAAGTCCATGTTTGAAAAAATTTCACAGCCGTATAATATGAGAGGAACTACGAATGACTTTATGAGTTTTAGTTTGACTTCAACGGGCAAAAAAAGTTTGGTTGGACTGAGACCTCGTAACACACAATAGATTTTGCGAACGATACCATTTATTTGATCATTCCAGCTAAGATGTTCGTTAAAGATGATTCCAAGATTTTTTATTTTAGAGACATATTTGATAGTGCTGTTGCACAGATTTCCCCTGCTTATTTGGAGAGCCTTAGTTTTGGAAGGATTCAGGGATAAATGATTCATTTGGGACCAAATAAATAAGGAAGAAGAATCACGAAGTGCGCTTGCCTGAGTGGAGAGTTTGAAAACTTTATAAAGCTGTACATCATCAGCGTATATATGATGCTCGCAATGTTTTATGCTTTGAGAGATATCGTTTATGAATAAAACAAACAGGAGTGGGCCTAAAACAGATCCTTGCGGTACGCCTGTGAGCACGGGTAAGATCTTTGAATACTTATTACCATTAACACCCATCTGAGTTCTTCCATCAAGATATGACGCCACGAGTCTACAAACGGATTCCTCAAGGAAAAATTGTGATTTCAAACTTGTGTAATAAAATAGAATGATGAATGAACAGAGTCAAAAGCTTTTGAAAAGTCCAGAAAGACAATCACAGACATCATATCACTATCGAGTCCAGATCGTATATCGTTGCATACTTTTAGAAGCGCAGAAATGCAGTTGTGCTTACTGCGAAATCCTGATTGTAACTTCGTCACCAATTTCTCTTTCTCCAAGTATGCTTTTATTTGGATACTTATTATTTTTTCGAGAACTTTACTTAAGAATGGGAGGATAGCAATCGGTCTAAAGACTGTGATATTCGACTTGGGAAGAGGGAGAATTTTAGCAACTTTCCATTTAAGAGGAAACACACCTGTTGTTATTATTGTATTGAAAATGTGTCTGATGTGCTTACATATGACAGGCAACATTATTTTTATAAATTTGGGGCTTACACCATCAAGTCCTACCGCGTTAGACTTAATAGATAAGATCGCATTTCCTACGCAAGTAAAATCGACACATTGTAAAGAGAAAAAGGAAGCGGGTGAAGTGGTGTTGCAAGGGAAGAAATTGAAATCAATTTTTTTTTTTGCGTTTTTGGAGATGCGCCGCCGGTAAATTTTTTATTTAGTTCATCTAAATCTACATCCTCTGGGATGTCCGATTTTTCAGAACAAATCCCAACTTCTTTTATGGTCTTCCAAAATTCTTTGCTTGACTTATTCGCTTTAAATTTGTTTTCATAGTATATTCTTTTAGTTTTTTTTTAGCGTATAAGCGATGTAACCGAATTTCTGACCATTTGATACTGCTTAAAGATAAATGGGCACCTGTGTCTTCTCCATCTGTGGTAAACAAGATCCCGAGTCGCAATCGTGGTTTGGATTGTTGGGGGTATTAACATTCTTTACAACTTTGGTTTCTATTGGAACATGTTTGTTAAGCAAAAGATGCATGTAGTTTCCTAAAACATTGACTTGATTATTAACATGAACAGTTGAATAAATTGGTGACCAGTCAAGAGTATTACATTCTGTAAAAAGGGCTGCAAGATTTGTTTTTGGAAAGTCACGGAATTCAAAAGTTCTTCTTGTAGTCATGGACGATATAATATTAAGAGTTACAACGAATAAATCATGATGCGAAAAGCCAGGATTTAGCCATAATGACTAATAATATTTTTCTGCGACACAAGAAACACATCTATAAAGGACGGAGTTTTATTAGGGACAAATTGAGTAGGGTTAGTTGAATTTGCGAAATGCAATCCAAACGAATTGACCATTTCCACAAATTCTCTGTTCTGGTTCCCTAGAATATTCATATTTAAGTCTCCACATAAAACTATTTCCGAATAGAAAGGCCCTAATTCTTCCAATATGTCTGTAACATGTGTTAAATGTGCCACATTTAGCGCCATATACATACACCCTATTAGAAGTGTTCCATGACTTACAGCTATTTCCACAAATACACACTCACAAACATCTAATTCTGTTGTTCGCTTCACAAGCTTACACATAATATCATTTTTCACATACATAGCAACACCCCCAGAATCTCGGTTTAAACGATCGCCACGAAATATTCTATATCCCGGAAGCTTAAAAAGCTCATAGCCGGCCTTGCTCAAGTTTCAGAAATGCATATTATGTCAAGGCCCTGATTATCAAATAAATTTCGCATTCCATCGGTTTTTTTTACAAAACCTTGCGCATTGAAGTGACAAATACGCAGTCCTTTTCTGTAATTGGCAGCAATATTTAATAGCATTTTTGTTTTCGTGGGATTGCTTAGTTGGTTATTTACACACCCCCGGACTTCAACATTTAACATATATTTATATAAAAAGAGATATCATTTAAACAGGGAAACTACAGGAAACAGATATTTAAAGAAAAAAAAACATAAAATAACGTACAATAAATTCCATAAACGAAGTAAACTTAAGCCAACATATATCTCACAATGATTGTAAATATGACAGAGAAAGATGAACATGAAGAGACGATCATGCAAGAGAAAATAGACTGAGAGAGAAAACAGATAGGAGAAGAGATCCGGTTGTATCCCGCCTATTCGGCTTTCTTTATAATATCTGGCTGGACCCGAATAATCTTTTTATATCCGGTCCGGTATTCGACCGGAGAGTCGTTTGTAAAAAAAAATATAGTATCATATCTAATCTGATTGATTTTATATAACCTACAATAAATAGGAGTCCCTGCTTAAGAAAAGAGTGTCTCACTGTGTACACTGCTACATGCAAAAAGAATGATAAGTTTTCGAAAATTTGCGCAAAATTGGGTACTGCCTACCATTTACTGAGTACCAAGCCCAAGGGTCATTATTCCTTTCAAGGCTAACTGTTTTGAAATATACATCAAGCTCGTTGGCTCACCATGCTTTTGTGGGCAGTTGTGACTTGTGACACATCACAGACGCATCCCAGAATGTTTCCCTTAATCTCCGATTTCTAAGTGAAAGTGTGTGTGAGCGAATGTGAGAACAACAACTGCTCTTTATATTGGCTGTTTAAAAAAATAAGAATATCTCATGGAGGAGAACGAAAATATGCAGCCAATAGACATAATCGGTTTAAAGATATCGGCCAGGATGGCGGCACGACTTAAATTGGTGCAACTCCGTTCTGGACTGGCCACCATTCTCGACAGACTTAGATCAATACCCAGAAACACGGATCCTACCAAAGCTTCAACTAACATTCCCTCTAGATCCTCCTAGTCATATCCAACATTAGATCATCCTGTCAGCAATCTTTTCTAATGTGACCGCAGACATGAGAGCTTTCGAGTACTCTAAGGATTTTAATATGAAACTATCACTTCGATCGCAAAACCATTTTGGAATATAACTAACTATCATAGGTTGGTACAAATACTGAGCTGAAAACCGCTAACTTGGCTTCCACACCAAGCTCGGCCTTTCTGATTACAGATGCCCCAAGCTGTGTCAAAACTGATCCCAGCTTGACCAATCCTAAAAGTTTAGCATTACTCCTCCAATCCAATATCAGCACATACAGCCACAAACCTGTCGAGTGCGCGCTGGAGTTCCGTCGGGAAATATGTGAGAATAACCAAGTCAACCACAAAAAGAAGATGACTTACCCTCGACTATCCCAATGTGAAACATTCCTCGCCTCGTTTGCCCTGCAACATCCAGTTCTCATAAATAATAAAAAGGAGAGGTGACAAGACGCACCTTTGGGGAGTCCAACGTCAACGGTGAAAGGTGTCGATTTAACACAATAAACCCGAACACAGTTGCTACAGTCTATGTATAGAGATTGAATGGCCCTCAAAAGAGGACACTCAATCCCATACCCTATACACTCCAGAGCTTACCTCGAGGGACATGTGTGGGCATGTGCATTTTCCAAATCTACAAATTAGCTGTAAATGGATTTGGTATACTTCTCAAGCAACCTTCTTAGAGTAAAAAGCCATACGAATACAAAATCCCTGGATGCAGTCACATTTGCTCTAAAAGCCACTTTCACAACGAAATTACCGAATATTTGAACAACCATCGTATCTCGGTGTTGGGACACTGTGAAATTCCAGAAGCTGGCGAACGCTTTAGAAAGGGCAGTAGTTTAGCGCTCGGGACGGTGAAGATCTGCCATCCATCCCTCTGTCTGCTGAAAAAACATGGTTTTGATGTATTGATCACTCCAATCGAAGTTGGCCTTATGGCAAAAGTGTCTCGTTACAAAGCAAAAATGTCACATCTTTATCAGACTGAGCAAGTCCTACTTCAAGTCTCTTATCTTTGGGCACTGTGCCTACAATGACTTCGGCAGAAGTTAGAGACGAGGATGTGAAAGAAAACAAATTCCTTCTCTCCTCTGCGCATTCTCCTCATGGAAAGGCTCTTACACGAAGCAAACTTCTTCAATAATCTGAACGAAATAAAGAATAAAAGTGTAGGCCATGTTCAATGCTTTGGGAACAAAAAACCAACTTATTTGCAAAGTATTGTCGACAATTTCCACGTGGTAACGCAATGGGCCTCCGCTGGCCTGTGAATCCAGTACCTTAACCTAATTCTTCTCATTTCATCGAAGTGATGTACTAACCATCGGTCATCATAAAATTCAACGTCATCGTTGAGTGTCTGGTTTGACGCTTCTCGCCAGTAAAAGTTCAAATAATTTAATACCGCCCAACGAAATTAAACTTCCGACGAAACATTTCGTCGTCAAAATTCACAAGTCAACTCCCGACGGAAGGTTATACTCGTAATCTGCATCCAGTGTCAAGATATCTCACAGGTTGGCATAAATTTGCAGAAAAATGTCTCTGCTCTGAGCGAATGTGTCATTAGGACATGATTTAATGAAGTGACAATGGCACCCACGGACGGACACTGCACACACGCCACACCCAACTTAGAGCATTCAAGAGTTTCATTTGCAATTCAAACAAATTTCAAAAGCTACGCCCAGTGGTGCACCCGAAGGACATGGAGTTCCTGGTGTTGGGTAATTTATGAAACGCAGCTCGTAGTTTTAAGCGGATGTGTCCGACGTGGTGGCTCTGAACTTTTCACTTGTCCAGCACACTTTTTCGAAATGACAGCACTGACATGAGTTGGACAAATGAAAAGTTTGTGTTAACACATGAAGTTGTAAATTTGAATATTGCTAAATGCGGACAGTTGGACGACAGCCCTGAAACTTGTACCACGTCAATTTAACATGTGGTAATCAAATCAGTTTCAGGGTGGCGATGACCTTGGCGAATAATATTTGAGAATCACATTGTGAGATTGTGAGGTCTCGAGTATATTTAGAGCAGAATAGGCTTCTTTTGGACATCTCTTGAGATGTATGGGCGATGAACGATTTTTTTCTTATTTAATACATGTCTCATGCTGATAAACGGTTACGTGGGCTTGCGACACCTAGGATCATCGGATATATTTTATCGACCCCAGCGAAGGAAGAAACGACAAGACTGCTCTAGTCCTCAGAGTCGCCCACTACGCGTCAGCGACACAAGGCGATAGATGACGCCCCGAAACCGACGCACAGTGCCGACTCTGCACACAACGCCATCTCATAAATTTTTACGAAAGTGGGGTTCACCGAATAGCGTTTACGAAAATCGATTGTGAAATTGTGTCTATTTATTAAGAAATTACAAAGAATTTATTAAGAATTCGCACAGATTTTTCAAAATCGTTCCATGGAAACCTTTTATTTACATACTATGGTAGTGCTATAATTTTTTTGAATGGGCAGTAGAAAGTGGCAGAAAAGTGGTAGAAAGTGGTAGAAAGTGGCAGATGAAGCCAAACAAATTGTTTGATCCAGATTGTCCATGGTAAAATTTAATCAAGTGTAATGAGACAAACATTTTGTTAAGCTTGTTTTCTCACCTCTCTAACATGAACTGAAATAATTCCCTTTAATTAAGTCTTTTAAATTTGGTAGCAGCTAAAATAAATTCTTATATAAGCAGAATAGAATTATGCTCTCAAATTTAAAATTTCTGAAATTTTAACCGATCAACTTTGCCGATCGAGTCTCCCTAAAGCTCTCAGATAGTAAAACCCTGCCAGGCGAAACAATCGACCAACAATGGAACCGTTGTCAAAACGCCATCAGAGAAGCAGCATCTGAGGTGCTGGGTTTTAAAACGCCACCCTAAAACAACCCCTGCTTTGACAACGAGTGCAGGCAGGCACATTCAGCGAAGCAAGACGCATACAAGGCGACGCTGGACAGAAGGACGAGAGCGGTTCGTGGGCTCTACGAACTTAAAAGAAGGGAAGAGCACCGGCTTCTCAAAAAGAAAAAGAAAGAGCATGAGAAGCGCGCGATGAAGGGAATGGAGTGTTGTTACGGCAGAAATGACGTCCGAAAGTTCTACCAATGGGTAAACCAACCATCCAGTGGATACAAAATTCGGACAGAAGCCTGTCGTGACGCAGAGGGATAACTCGTAGTAGATTCGCAGTCGATACTGAGAATCTGGAAGGATCATTTCTGTAGACTCTTAAACGGCGAGGAAGATTCCAACCGCTGTCAGGCAGAATGTTCCACTCAACGCAATTGACGATGATCTACGAGAATTTCGTCCACCCGGCCTAGACGAAGTCAAGATAGCGATATCGAGGCAAAAGTCGAATAAATCTGCTGGTGCAGACGGACTGTCTGCGGAACAGTTTAAGGCAGCTGGAGATGAGCTGGTAAGGTACATGCACCAACTCATCTGTAAGATATGGTCGGAGGAAAGCATGCCCGACGAGTGGAACCTCAGTATCGTTCGCCCGATCCACAAGAAAGGAGACCCCTTTGACTGCGCCAACTATATAGGGATAAGTCTCCTGACCATCGCCTATTAGATCTTCTCTGCCGTTTCGTCTGCGCGCCTGAATCGCGCAGTTTCAGGCCGCGGAAGTCCACCATCGACCAAGTCTTCACACTACTGCACCCACCACCTATTCGTCGATTTCAAGGCCACATATGACAGCGTGCATAGGGACGAGCTATACAACGCCATGTCTAGTTTTGACATTCCTGCCAAAATCGTCAGGTTGGGCAGAATGACGATGGAGAATTCTCGCTGGGCCATCAAGGTAGGTAACGAACTCACTGAGACCTTCAGTGTCAAAAAAGGTCTTAGACAAGGTGACGCGCTGTCAAGTGATTTCTTTAACATCATCCTGGAAAAGATCGTGCAAGACTCACATGCCAACATTATAGGCACGATCTTCCAAAAGTCCGTACAACTGCTAGCATACGCGGATGACATTGACGTGATTGGCAGAACACAGCGAGCCGTCAATGAGGCGTTTGCTGGCATTGAGGCGGAGGCGGCTAAAATGGGTCTAGCGGTGAATGAGAGCAAATCGAAGTATATGCTGTCATCAAGAAAGGACACACACATCGACGTCTTGGACAGAGTGTCACCGGTAGACTTCGTCTACCTCGGCTCCGCAGTAAACAGTACAAACAACATCAGTACCGAGATCAAACGCAGAGTAACTCTTGCCAACCGCTGTTTCTATGGGCTCAAGAGGCAATTCAGTAGTAGAGCCATCTCTCGAAGGACCAACCTGACTTTATACAAGACCTTGATCACCCAGTAATGGTGTAGGGGGCGGAGGCATGGACAATCTCAAAAGCGGATGAGGAAGTCTTTGGTCTCTTCCAGAGAGAAGCTCTGCTTGCGATCTTTGGTCCTGTTTGCGTTGACGGTTTCTAGAAGACAAGATTCAACCACGAACTGTACGGGCTGTACAGCGACATGAGTCTAGTCAGGCGTCTTCGGATCCAACGCCTAAGATGGCTAGGCCATGTAGAGCGTATGGACAACTCAGCTCTGGCCCGAAGAGTCTTCGACTCCAAACCCGTGGGACAACGCAACAGAGGATGCCCGCGTTTAAGGTGACGCAACCAACTTGGCGTGCGACTCTGGAGACAGCTAGCCAGAGTCCGTGCGATGAGAGGCTTGTTGGTTGAGACCCAGGTCCAGCCCGGACTGTAGCGCCAAATAAAGAAGCAGAATTTTGGTTTCATTGTCATTGCTGGATTTAATTTTTGTGAAGATGGCAAATAGTGGTCGAATTTTTGACTTCCGTACTGAACCCAGGCAGTGAGGTTAAGCTGCGTTTCGGTAGACACACATACCCACAACGCCACGGCCGCAAATCAGTCATTACAATATATAATAGCCTTATTCCAAGGGAATCAACATTTGTTGCTCTTTCCTTGCCTTTTTTTTTTTTTGTCGGACACAAAAATGTGTCACTTGGTCATGGGCAGACAAAGTAAAATTGTTCCGTTTTGTTAAAGCCTAAACATTCAAGTTTCACCCTTTTAACTGTAAAAACAAAAAAGTTACAGATTTTTGACATAGTGAACCTGTTTCAGGGGCAAGTTGAGAAGGACATGAGGCAATTTGGCTCGTTGTTGGAGGTAGGTGGCTAGAGATCATGCCAAATGGAGAGGCTTTTAACTGGGGCTCAGGTTCATTCCGGACCGCAGAAGAAAAAGAAACGCGGCAAATTGATTGATATTTTACAATATTCGAGCTCTTAAGCAATATCTCCCACGAATAAACTAAGAGGTAACAGCCCACGTGCCATCTTGGGGGTGCCCAATTATACAAGTGATTTCAAACGAAGCATGTGCTAAATCTGCCTTGACTTTAACTGAATGAAGCCTTCATTGTTTTGTTTCATCCTCACCAACAATTGTTTGCAGCATGCTTATTATTGGAACTAATCATGGACGTAGTGGGTCGCCGTGGCGTAGTGGGTAAGTGCGTCGACTCCTACGCAGAGGGTGCCAGGTTCGATACCCGAATTTACCACCTTTCATATTTCACGGCTCCACCTCTTTCGAGTCACTGACAATGCTCAAAGAGTATTTCCTGTCTAGAAAAAGCTTCTCAAATTCCCCGTTCGGAGTCTATAGTCTATAGTCAATAGCACGCACAACAGGAGTGGTTGCTCAGAAGCTAGGCCCAGGTCCACCTCGGACTGTCGCGCCACCCATATTATTATATTAATCATGGACTAATATATAGTTGAATCCCCTAATTTTAATTCATATGCAAAGTTATGACTAGTGGCTCATTCCATCCAATGATTAGTTTATGTACATGAAACCATAGTTTGACGCAGAACGCAAGTATAAGGGAGACGTGTGAGTTCTAACTGCTTAAGCCCTTGTCCACTTAAGCCTAGCCACACTTGTGTGAATATATCGTACTCCATGTTAATTTTGTTCTCTGATGAGTCCTTGTGAACAAATGTTAAGGGGCAAACAACTTAGAAGTCGATACATCTCTATAATAAGAGAATCGTTTGATAAGCCAGTCAATTTATTTCTACATAGTCTCCTTTTAGCTTTGGACATGTTGGATGGACATGAACATGTTTAGGTTGTGCTTGCGGCACGAAAGGAAATGTTTCTCACAGAGGACCGGGAGCTATACATATCCGGAAGGAAACAACTCTAGTTTCAAGACGAATTTATGGATTATTGGCACTCCCATGAAGTGGTCCCTCGTTGTTTCCACTCGTGAAAGAACAATAGCGCGCACAACGCGAGTGGTTGCTGAGAACCTAGGCCCAGGTCCGCCTCGGGCTGTCGCGCCATCAATGTTATATTATTATGAAGTTGTCACACAGGTGCGCTTATGATCGAGTATTTGAAGTTGCAGCAATGATCGCGCGGCAAGCTTTTTCATGTCAAACTAATAACGTGATGTGCCCTCATGCCTGTAATTCTCCGATCATCCAGTTTCCTTTCAACCACAGAGAACGATAAAGGCAAAATATGGACAGAGAACCAATTTGTTCTAACCAGCCAGATATTGTATAATCCGAGATTTTTCGGGTTGCTATGATTTTTCACTCTTTACTTAGCTGCCGCTCTGTGATTGTTTTCTTGTGGGCTATGGAGGATGTATGATATACACCTAAGTCTGTTTTTACACGGTAGATTGGTTCCAGAAGAAGCCGTGTAAAAAAAACCGTGTAAAAAAAGACATTGATCGTATACAAAAATGGGTGATTTGTTCCTAATCTCTAAAACCTATTAAAATTAGTGAAAAACAAGAATTTTTAAGAACAAGAATTCATGTTTATTTTATTTCTTATTCTTATTCTTATTGCATTGACAGTTCACAAAATATTAACACGTTTCAATTGCTCTGACCAGTAAATTTTATTGTATGCACATAAAGGGAATTCCCCTAAATTAGTGCTATTCACATTTGCTTTGACCAGTAAAAATTGCTTGTACGCGCTAAAAGGGAATTCACTTAAATCTTTAAGCTAGTGTTCGCAAACTATCGATAGCACTATCGATACTATCGATGGTTTCAGACTTTTTTCTTTCATAAATACTTTTTTGTGATATGAACATACTTCGCAAAAATTAAATTTGACAAAAAAAATTTAAGTACATAAAATTTCAAATCGTGCTAAATGGAATAAAATCGTGTAAAAAAATTAAAAATATTCAATTTTCAAACCGTGTTATATCAAAACCGTGTAAAAAAAGACCGTGTAAAAACAGACTTAGGTGTATATTGAGCAGTAGAACGATATGAAAACGAATGACAAGCAGGTTGTGGGCTTGTGTGTTCATAGAATTTGTCTCTTGCATGAACAGGTGTAGGAAACAATTATTGTGTGTATATGCACATATTTAGATTCATGTTGCTTGTTGTAGATTCTTGGTAACTCGATTGCAATCGGGTTATATGCAAGCCACCCCACTGGTGTAGAGCCCTCTGGTATTTATTAAGATGTGTCTTGTTCTTAGGCAATCATAATCACCGCACGAAACTCGCTTTCATTGTTATTAACTACAAGGCTGTCTGCTTTAAATTTTTTTTCAATTCAATTTCTTTTGAACGCCAACTATACACTTGGTCTTACATGCCAAATGCTTAAACTATAAGAAAATGTGTTGGCTCAGCAACAGGGGCCCACAATGATTACAAATATTACAGTGTACAATGTTTTTCTTATAATTTTTGTTATATTTTTTAATTTCAGGGCTCTCATCGCGTAACTTTTCAGACGACTATCGTCCTTTTGATTCCCTTCGATGATATCTTCGATGATTTGCTTCACGTAAGATACTCACTATCGTCCTGCCCAAAAATGAAGTATCACAGAGATAGCCGACTTCACAGCTGATTGCCCCCTAGTCCATCGACGAATTTGAGTGCCTTTTTGACGGATATTCATGAATTTTTGACGGTTATTCACGAAATAACGTAAATGCCGTCCTCTGATTGGTCCTTTTGGTTCATGAACACGTTATAAAAAAGAGTTGTCAAAAATCTTAAGGGGCAAGAGAGGTAGAAGCTGGGCATCTCTGTAATAATTCATTTCTGGTCTCGCCTATCCTTACAGTTTGATTACTCTAAAAATAATATCTGTCATATAAAAATGACAATTGTGGTCTCATTTTTCTCAAATTTCACTAACACATCCTCATTTCAGTTTGCGATCAAGACTAATACAAATGGGACCTATCACTTAAAAAATGTCTCAAGAGTGTGGAATAAGATATGCTTACACAATTTGTTCTCATATAATAGGAGACGATACTGAAATAGGTATAACCAAAAATCAGACGAGACGAGGCGATAGTTAATGACAGTTTTCAGGTTACGCGAGGCAGGCAAAACGATGTCTCTCAGACGCTATCGTTTTTTTCAGAGATAACCTATAATAGAGATATCCAACTTCTACCTCCCTTGCCCCTTGATTTCATCTGACAGCGTTTTTTATACGCTTTTTGTCCCCTGTCTGTGAATACGTGTGAGCTGTGGAGACAGCTGATACCCTTCCCCACCTTAGTAATGGGGTGAATTAGAGTTCTTATTTGAAAATTCGCTCGTTATTTGAACGTTTTTTCAAATTTCGGTGTTCAATTTTCAACACCGTATGGAGGGGTAAACGAACGAACCAAGCTTATGTTCATGAAGTTGAGTCATTAAAACTTTGGCGAAGTTACAATCTGAGATGCTAGCACATAATTAATGAAAGTACAACATAGTGTGAATTTTTGCATATGAATAAATATTAATAATACATTCACACGTTCAGTTAACCTATAATAAAAATATTATTGAAGCGTGAATCACAAATAAGATGTTTTTACAACCATTTTTATGCATTAGTAAAAGTTGCAATATCTTACCATTGTTCTTATCAAATTGTTTAAATTCAATTCATGAGTTTTTCAGAATTCATGATTTAAGCGTATAAAGCGAACTTCATTTTTTGAGTTAATTTGTCAGGTATGGTTTATGAATAGGCTATATATATATGTAAGAATTAATTTTAGGTCAAACAGTTCCAGTTAAATTGCCATTGCAATACATTTTTATTCACGAAAGTCCATATGACAATGTAAGAAAATTCCCTTAAAAATACTAGTCAACTTTTGAACACCCTCCGAACAACGTACCCATGTACGTTACATGGAAAGTACATGGATTCCCACTAAATTCATGAATCTGCCGCTTTTTTCCCACAAAATTCACGAATCGGTGAATATTGTGGTGAATTGACGAGCGTTGTAAATGTATAAGTGAAATACAAGGGATTACCACTACATCTTTGTTGTGGGGTAGGGGTAAAAATGGCCGAAGTTGGATATCTCTATCATCCATTATCTCTGGTTTTTTTTATGCTTACTTGAAGCGAAACTATCGTCGAGACGATTGTCGCCTTACGCGATTAGGGCCCAGGTCCGTGTCTTCGTAGTTGGTCGTCTCGGGATGGGTGGTGGTGCAGCCTATTTAGCCGTGATGCTGACTTCTATCACTGATTTGATAGAAGTGGTATAGTCCGTTGGTTGACTTCAATGCTTTCATGGGTTGCTGTTTGGTAGTCGTGCTTCACAACTCTCTAATGACCATGTTTGGATGGTTTCCGATGCGTGCAATTGCCTCGCGAACAGTGTCACCAAGTATTGATGCAGGGGGATGATCTGGGATTTATCCTGTTGCTGAGATACTACTGGCGGTCTCTGTCATATTCGGAGTATCTTCCTTTCGAACATCGAAAGCTTCTCCACGCTGGTCTTCTTCGTCTTCCTCTGCTTTCAACTATTGCCAAACAGAAACTAACCGATGCAGCTTCATCAAAAAGTTACAGCAATTAATTAAGAGATGAGAAATTGACCGGACCAGTGCTGTATTTAAAGTCACAATGGGGGAAATTCAAAAAGTCGCAGACAAACCTCGTACTTCATTTTCAATTTGAATACACTTAACAAATGAGAAGGCAGCTAGAGCAGAAACAAAAAGGAGTCATGGAATTGATTATTTGGTACCCAACACAGGCAGCTCGATTTAAAGATGAACCACAACGCAATCAAAATTCTGGTCGTAATTGCGTTCCTAGATTTTTAATTAATTTACAAAAGGCGTAGGTTTCAATGCTGTACGAATCGCGCTTTGGGCCAAAAGATATCGACTCATGATGCGACGGCATTTAAAACATTTCCTCATAAGACCTTTTTGTTTTTTTCTCAATCCCGCAATAGGCCAAGAGGTAACAATGAGCAACCAAAATATATTCACTTCCATTTGAACAGCCACAATAGCGCCCACGGTCTTGGTGATGACTGCCCCTGGCAATGACGTAGGATAAATTTAATTGAAACCACAAGAAACCTCCGCCTTAGTCTTGAGAGTTTGCGCAGTCTTGGCTTGGTTGCCAGTCACTCAGGACCAATGACTGTGGTCTCGAGGTGAATCATTTGGATTTGTTCTCTTGTCTGGAAGTGGACGTCATCAGTTGTCGCATTTCACACGCACATGGCAGTTGTCTTGTGAGATTTCCAAACCATCATGCTTTATTTTCTCGTCCCCGTGGTGTTTCCTGCCAGGTCGTCTACCTCTACACAAGTTTACTTTAAATTACATCGGACAACAGGTACCACCGGCATGCAGCACTCATCAGAGCCCCTTTGTCTCGCAATCCAATCAAATTTCATTGGAAACTCTCGCTTCTCGAAGGGATACACCAGCTTGGCCGGTCCATCCGCCTAATCCCATGCGCCCTCTGCTCATTGTTTCCACTTTACGATCTTACGAGACAATTTGAGTTCACCCTCGCCAGGCATTCACCAGGAAACAATGTCCTCGTGCATATGCAAATTTTCTTGTACATCCTCGCCGGGATGTAAGCGCCCATTCACCGGCACACAGACACACGCCGGCCTCCCTCTCTGCCCGGCTTCAAATGAAAAACACTTCTGCGTGCAAGCAATTTGAATTTCCCATCAAGACCGAACTTCATTAGGAACTACAAATGAGCCTGTGGAAACGTCTGCTCGTAAAGTCGTCGGGTTGCCATCGGAATGCGAATGCGAATGCGAATGGGAATGTGTGCTCGAAGGATCACGTGTGGGATTCAAGTATTTAGTCCTTGATGAGAGTTAATTACCACTAACTCTCAAAAGTCGTACAACAATACAATCAACATTAGACTTCCGCCCGGTGTCTGCTGGCTGGGGGGTGGATTACGGGGCACGTACGTGGGCACTTCCGGTGGGATTCAAATGAATGCTGTGACACGGGAGTACTTCAACAACTTTATGAAGATGACGGAGTGCGCAATCGAGGTGTGCGGCAGTTAAAGCCACCTATGATGGGACATTAAACGCGGGTGTCATCCGCTGCCTGAGCTCAAGAACTGTAACAGTTTGAGGTCACAGTGGGTTGCTGGGAAGTTGGATGGTGCTGGAACCCACGGAGGAAGGCTGGTGAACGCTGCTAGGTTATTCTAAAAGAAGATCCTAAGACTGTCGCTCAGTCGTTTAGTCGCCCCATCCCTCCACCAGCAGCGTTTTGAAAGACACCCCCCGGGGAGTCACCGAATAAGGCAATTATCCACTAGTGCCCACACGTAACCCAAATCCTCACAGGCCTACGGCTCATCATAACATCCACGCTATTTCTTCATTAACGTTGACTATTTACAGCGATGACGCTCACAGGACAGCAACAATCTCCTCTCTGGGCAATTATCCTTCATCCTTCCTGCTGGGTGTGGATCTGATTTATTGTCACGCCTTGGAGAGGCTCCTTCGTCGCCGTCGTCACCGTCTGCGCGTTAAGTTTCGTGGGTAATCCCCGGTCATTTGATAGCTTCGAGAACGTCGCTACCGCGCAAACTTCTCCCCAAATATGCCGGCCAAAGTTTTCGAACTGAGTGAGATTATTAACGCTCGTTAGCTCGAAGTTTGAAGGACTCTGTAATTATTAAAGTGGTGGCATCTGGTAGCTGTTGTCGGCTGAGCGTTTACGTTCCGCGGATTGCCTAATGAAAATGTGTTGGGTGCGTTGGCTTTGATATCGGTTGCGAAACTATCTAACACATTGTTCAAGTTTGGCAATCGTTTTAAATGGCCGTGGTTGGTTGGACTTTTTGTCTATTTTATGGAATTCATGCGAAGGAGGTCAAGGCATTAAAGGTGACCTGAAATTAGGCCGAATTATGAACAGTTGTTGTTATCACTGAAATTCGTTGTTCGCTTTATTTCGGTTTCAATGTTTCCTTGGCTGGATAAAATAAGCAAAAACTGAAGATTTAATTTCTTAGGAGGTAAGTTACCGTTCTTGAGTGACACACGATAGGAACGTTAGTCATGAAAATGAAACCGTCATCAATGATTTATGCCTGAAACACAATAGGGCGTTTGCGCTGGCGTTGGCTTTCAACACACATAATTCAATGGCCAAGCACAAAATACGGCGTCGACCTGCGTCAGTGAATAATGAGAGAGATTGAGAGGATCGTAATAAAACGTAAAACGTAGTCCATCGCACGTCATTATTCAACATGTTGGTTATTTTTTGACAGAGGGGTGCGCTGTGAGAGAGATTTTCTCCCAGATTGAGAGTTTTCTTCCAAATTGAGAGTATTTTGTGTCAACTGTCATTTGAGAACTGAAAACAGGTGATTAAAAATAATTTAACGACAAAAGTCATTTCAAATGAGTGTATGCAGAAAGGCGGCAATATTTTTCATCTCGCAGATGAGAGGGAGAACAGCTGGTAAATTGAGTATTTATTTCAACGCAGTGCGTCATCGTAACATGAAGTCGGCTGGCGCAGAGCATTATTGTGTTTCAGGCAGTAATGTTCAGAGTAATGGCCAGCATCAGTTTTTTTTTTTTTTTTTTGCAAAAACTCAATATTCCTTCACTCAAATTAATCGACTTAGCCTTGACCTTGTCGCCAACAAAAATCTCTTCATCTTGACAGTAAACAGCCGGGTATAGAAATATAACTCTCATATGTTTTGCACGGGCAGTGTTGCTATGTTTTGATGCCTATGATTACGGATCGGATTTTCATGCAAATGCATGTTTTTAATGAACACCATGGATGCAAGGCAACTTATTATGTATACGAATCATGAAATTTCCTTTAAAATGGCATCTAACCGTTTGTGCATATTTTTGGATATAATATAATATAATATTGGTGGCGCGACAGGCCGAGGCGGACCTGAGCCTAGCTTCTCAGCAACCACTCGTGTTGTACGTGCTATTATTCTTTCACGAGTGGAAGGGACCTACAGTTTAATGCCGACTCCGAATTGCGAAATTGAGAAGCTTTTTCTAGACAGGAATACTCTTTGAGCATTGTCGGTGACTCGAAAGAGGTGGAAGCCGGGAATTATGAGAGTTGGTAGATTGGGGATTCGAACCTGGCACCCTCTGCGTAGAAGTCGACGCACTAACCCACTACGCCACCGCGACTCACTATTTTGGATATCCTTACTAATATTATAAATGCGAAAGTAACTCTGTGTGTCTGTTACCCTTTCACGTCTAAACCAATGAATCGATTTTGATGAAATTTGGTAGAGAGATAGACTTGATCTTGGAGATGTACTTAGTCTTCTTATTCCGGGTCTAAGGGGGGAATGGGGCAAAAAGCCGCATTTGGTCATCTTTACACAGACCTGGCTCATTAATGGCGAATTGAAAACGGATTGAAAATCTAAAAAAAAAAACTTTTTAGTAAATTTATCCCTTATTCATTTGAGCTATCAACCATCCTCTTGCATTGTCCTGAAGCTGAGCACTGCTCAAAAGAATGCAACTAATTATCGTTTAAAAATGTCCATCATTAGAGACTATCGGCAACAATCAACCAGCAGTGGCGACTATTGACATATTTTACTATAAGTGCATAGTTTGTATACTTTTGTGCATATTTTTTTTTATAATTTCTTTTTTATTTAATTCTCAGGACAACTTATACTAGACCAAATGACATAAAAATCTATCTTAATATCTAACAATTCATGTTCTTAATTCTATCTTACTGACCCTTCGCGGGTAATCTTAAATGTTCTAATCTAACTAACTATTTGCCTTTCGGCGTCTAATCTATTGTTTTTTTTTGTCCTTAGGGCAGACTTTATTGTTTAAGACTTACTGGCCAAGAAAACTAAGAAAAACTTGGCGCTCTATACATTCTCATTATTACCTAACCTAAATCTAAATCTAAACCCTATTACCTATTAAAAAATACTTAATCGAACTTAATCTATGTTCGTAAAACTACGGACGTGTACACAAGGGCGTGTATGTTATGCATACGCCCTTGCGCACCTTTTTTTTATTATTATTATTTTTTTTTTAATCTACCTTACAACTAGGTAAGTGGGCCGTTATGCCAACTAAACGATTAATATCATATCGGGGGCGGCGAAGGCGGAGACTGGTTCTGGTGTAACCACCAAAAGAAATGCCGCTCCTTATCACTCTCTCTCCTGTCTCGAGCAGGGATCGCTCTACTGAACCGGAGAAGATCTTCGTGTTCGCGGACTACATCCGATTCGTAGAGGAGTCGCCTGTCAACTGTTCGGCGCATCGCGTGGTAGACTACAGGACATCCTTCCGTGTCCTGGATCAAGGCGATTGAATCGAAATAGAGGAACGCTTCAGGTGGGACAAAGCCGTTGTGGCGCACCCTCTCATGGTACATATAATTGGGATAGTAAGCCCCGCAGACCCCCCGAAGAAGTTGGGTCGCCGTGGCGTAGTGGGTTAGTGCGTCGACTCCTACGCAAAGCGTGCCAGGTTCGATACCCAAATTAACCACCTTTCATATTTAACGGTTCCACCTCTTTCGAGTAACTGACAATGCTCAAAGAGTATTTCCTGTCTAGAAAAAGCTTCTCAACTACGCCGTTAGGAGTCGGCTTTAAACTGTAGATCCCTTCCACTCGTGAAAGAACAATAGCACGCACAACACGAGTGGTTGCTGAGAAGCTAGGCCCTGGCCCTCTATGGGCTGTAGCGCCACCCATATTATTATTATAAGCCCCGAAGATCAGACTATTGGTAGAAATCATACTTCTTGCAATGTGACTTCTTATTAATTTAATGATAAAATTGGCTATCCTCTTCACGTTTGCCCTGTTTTACAGGACCTCGTTAGGATAGTACTTCTTGTACTCAGACTCGGGTGTTCGATACAACCGGAGACAAGTCCTAAGACACCGTTTCTCGAACACCCTCACCTTTTTCATCTGGGAAGGACTCACGCTGAACCACAGGGGACAAACAAAAACCATGACTGGCCTTATGAAGGCCATGTAGCACATTACCTTCACCCTGGTATCAAGTTGGCTGCTGTAAAACAGCTTAATTGCCACAGCAAAGGCGTTTTCTAGCATTGGTCAAAGCCTTCTCTACAGTTTTCACGGCTAACGGCTGACATGCCGAACTTCTTCCAGTTTACACGCGTATCTCTTGAGGCCATGGCCAACGGGGTATGGAAAAGGACAGTTTCACACTTCTGGAAGTTGATACGCAGCTTCCAGTCAATTTGGCAATATTGTAAAAGTCACGTTGCAACAAGGTATTAATGTCTTTTACCTTCGGACCTGATCTGTACGCCACTAAGTCATCGGCGTACGCGATTAGGTGCGGCATAGACCTTAGGAGATCTGCGGTGAAAATAGCAAACAATATCGGGGAACCAACAGCCCCCTGCTGTAGACCATTATTGATATTAAAAACAGTGTTAAAAGTAACGCCGCCATATTTTACGACGAATTTTCTACCTGTTATCATGTCATATATCATGTATAGCAATGTTTTATGAAAGCCAAGTCTGACGAGCTTAAGGAACAGGCCCTCTACCCAAACGGTGTCGAATGCCTTCTCTAAGTCGATCAGAAAGGCACCCGTACAGTGTTTTTTTTATTTTTATTCCATTGAATGTCGGATACCAGCTTTGACGCGGCATGTGTGGTGTAATGCCCCGCCCTAAATCCAAACTGGTTGTCCGGTATAATTTTGTTGTCCTCGACCCACGTTTTCAGAGCTCGAATAACAATCTTTTCGAAGACCTTGCTGATGCAAGGAAGAAGACTTATCGACCGGAGGTTTGACGGGATGCTTTTGTCTTTGTCCCGTTTAGGGATTGGTTGCACCACAGCTGTCTTCCAATGTTCCGGGTTATATGCATTACTGAGCGCGTTGTTGAACAGTGTAGTGTAAATTTCGACCGCCGTACAGTCCCGCAGTGGAAATAAATACCCGAAGTGGCATATTTTCCCGGCGAAATGGTTTTTGTTTTTCGATACTACAAATATGAGAACCTAGAAAGCCAAAATTTTGTTGACTTTGGATCATCCGTTTGGCTGTACCGTTAGCTCAAAGTTGGGACTTTGAAAATTACTAGTAAATTTTTTGGCTTTCAAACTGCGTTTTCAGTTTTTTCTTATTGCTTACCAATTTTTTAAACCAGGCTTTTAAGTAAAGGCACATTTTGATAGGGGCATTTCAATGTTTGATGGACTATAACAAAAATGCTCCAAGAGTCTCCAAGGGGAGACCAATTTTTTCTGAAAGCTTACAGTATTGTCTATCGATGCTGAAAACTAGAGACCACTTTTGACCACTTTGGGAGTACGAGGCATTTAAGTGGAGCAATGTCGTGCTTTTTTCGGCATTTTCAAACGATTTCCCTTGCAATGCATGTATTGTGCAAACGCTATGCGAGATGCCGTGGATGTTTTTATTATTGTGAATTAGAATTCTTCGGGTCATAAAATTGTTATAATTATGAAACTAATTGCTTTTATCATGTTTTGTTTGCGGTGCCATAAATGCATGTCGCAATGGGGCAAAAAAGGGGAGTTATTAGAGCGTTATTGGCGAATATCTATTTCTCACCTTGAGGCATCGGGAATTAGTTTATGATTCCGAAAATATTGAAGATTTCAATTAGGAAGATGACGTTTTGCTTTATATAGATACCGAAAATACTTTAAAAATTGCAGTTGCATTCCAGCATTTGTTGTGCAAATTTGAAGTTTTTCGCGATGGCAAGTATTGTATTTGAATATAGATTCAAATTTATCAGAAGTTCATACAAAAAATAAAGTAGATATAATTAAGCAAGGATTTGGCACAACCAACGATGGGAACACATCTAGAAGATTTTTCGTAGACCCATTATCAACGGCAGAAATAACGGAAATAGATGTGCAACTCATAAAAAGATTCAGTGTTATCCTGGAGACAATATGCAGCAATTTTTGGATTGACCCCGACAAGTTTGGAGCTTATACCCGGGAAACCGTTACAAAGGCTACAAATTCATATCCCTGGTATTATCTGCTAGCTACAGTGCATAAAATTCTGTTATACGGACCAGAAATAATATCATCAGCAGCCTTGCCCGTCGGATCATTGTCAGAGGAGCCATAGGAAAGTCGGAATAAAGACTATAGGTACTATCGCATTAGTAATAATAGAAAATGTTCTCGTTCGGCAACTAATGAAGATGTTATTCATCAAATGTTGGTATCATCTGATCCCTGGATTGCGTATTTAAGGCCTGAACCAAAAACAAAAGCTTAGCTGCCACTTAGTACTGAAGCACAAGCCTTAATATACTGAATTGCTTAGTTTCTTTAATTCCAAATAAAGTGTACGTTACCAAAACGTGAATTTTTATATATAACAAATTTGCTTTAAGTCCCAATTTCGAGTCATAGACAATAATAATTAATTATTTTATGCATTTAAACAAAAAAAATTGTTTTTTTTTTATTTTGTTAACTTTAGATTACTCCGTTAGCTTATGAGATACATCAACCATTTTTGAAACATGATAAGATCTCATAATACTTGCACTATGTTTCAAATTTCATTAAGGGGTTCAAAAGTTACAGATTTATTTCCAACTCTCCCATACAAAGGGACCACTGTGCGCCGGAGGGAGATGACTGAGCACGATGTTCGGGATACCATAAATCCCAGTTGATTTCTTGTTCTTCAAAAATTGAAGGATCCCCTGGAGATCTTCTTGGGAAATCACTATCTGCTGGCAACGGCATTGTTTGCCATATTTTCGTCATTTAATCCGCTAAAACCGTGATTCTCCGAACGCAATTGACTTATCTTGTTACGGAGATAGAAGTGGTCTAACCAGGCTCTGTTCTCCAGATCGTGGATCGGCCTACGAACCTCGTTGGCCGTATACACTCTCTGGAAAAGAGCACCAATTGTTTGAACTTTCTGCTGGGGATCTTCGACCATGAAAAAGTCGTGCATATTTTTCATAATAAATTCCAAAATTTAACTCAACAGTAAAAATATATTCCTTTTCAATCAGTGCAAACGAAACTTAAGACTGTTATCTTTTTCTTTTATTCATTTCACAATTGAACGATATTCGAATCCCACATTATAATGCGCTAAATAAACAACGCAAAATTTACATTTCGCTATTTAAACAAATGTCTGAAAGATGGTCTACGTTTTGTTGCGAACGTAATTGTGGGTGTGTTGGACCAAAGAGAAGGAGAAAGTAAAAGGAATTTTTAATAAATATTGTTTCTAATTAAAATATAGTTAGAACTATGGTCAATATTGTTTCACACTGAAATATGAATTATTAATCTCTTACTTAATCTCTAGCTACTAATTACCTCGCTGAACGTCCTCACTGTGATGGCTCACCATCTTAGAAAGCCGCTGTACAAAACCATTAGATCGTCGCTGTGCGAATCCATGAATTCGCCAACTTCCCTTTACATTCATTATTTCCGTCATTCGCGCCATTTTGCACATTTGATTTGTTAAGTACTAGGGTGATGCGCCACGAGGACCACGAGAGTAAATATTTTGTATCATGTTTTACTTTAAAATGAATTAATATTATAATCTCCGAACAGATTAAATACAACACCTTTAAAAATCAAAAGGTGTTCAAATTTGTTGGTCCGGCCAGCACTAGTGCAAGTTAAACTTTAATTTGTTCGATTTAAATACGATTAATTTTTTATTTTGAGGAGAGGCCTCTTACTTTATTCAACGTTCATTATCAACTGACTAACAATTTTTATAAGCTAACCCTAATGCCCTGCCGCCATTGGTCAGTTTTGCTGCATCAGCAAAATGATGATTCTTTTGTTTAGCTGCTGCCGGAAGTATTTCTGCGAAACATTCTTGATCGATCTAGTGGTCCATTGGTTGTCAAGTGAGATGATTGTTTATTGGATGGAGAATGATTTTCTTGGAATCGTTGAGCATCCGGCGTATGTGTCGTTGCTATTCCAAATCGGTATATTTGTCTTTAACTTACACAACAAATGTAGTCGAATTAGAAAAAACTAACCATTCCACCATCGCTCGCGCATTTGATGATTCCATGAATTCACTTGCAATTAATAAAAGCAAAATAATCCTTTTTTGACCTATGGTGCGCCATATATGGTAAAGGCAGCTCGTGGAATAGCACTGTTTTATCCAAAATTGTTGCATGTCACTTGCTTAGCACATGCAATGCACCGAGTTGCAGAAGAAATAAGGAATAATTTTCGAAACGTCGATGAATTAAATTCATCATCTCGCCATCTCGCATCGAAGCTCTTAAAGAAAAATATCCTTCGACTCCTTTTCCGCCACAGCCAATTTTTACAAGATGGGGAGCTTGGTTTAAGGCTATTGTGTATTATGCACAAACTTATGAGGCGTTTGAAAGCACTGTCAATGGGTTCGATGACTCCGCTGCAGTTGCAATAAGAACTGCGAAAGAAGTCATGAACCAGCCATTGTTGAAAAAAGAAATGATATTTATAAATTCAAACTTCAGTTTTCTATGCCACATCATCACAAAGCTAGAAGGCAGGACCACCTTAAAAAATCAAATTGATTTAATTGAAAATGTTGTTGCAAAGATAAATGCTGTCGAAGGACTAATGGGGTCAGTCATTAAAAAAAATAACTTCAGTGCGTTCTGTCAAAAAATGCAGAATGTAATTAAGACCTTCACATTGGACTGCAATGACGAAAATGATCCCAAAAACTACACCGTCGATGAGATTTGTTCTTTTAAAAATGCTCCAATAACTGCAGTTGACGTTGAGCAAGGCATTCTTAAGATCAAATCGACAACGTTTTGATTTCTAAAACTTTAAGAACATTTTTATGGTCTATGCAAATAAAACATTTCAATATCAGAATAATTTAGGAATTAAGGGTTTTATCTTATTTTGAATTAGTTAGTTAATTAGACTATTTTATTTCAAAAAAAGTGATTGCTTACAATTTTCGTTATTATAACAGTCTATATGGTTTGGCCTGTGGTCGCCGCAGCGTAGTGGGTTAATGCGTCGACTCCTATGCAGAGGGTGCCAGGTTCGATACCCGAATTTACCACCTTTCATATTTCACGGCTCCACCTCTTTCGAGTCACTGACAATGCTCAAAGAGTCTTTCCTGTCTAGAAAAAAGCTTCTCAACTTGGTCCCTTCCACTCGTGGGAGAACAATAGCACGCACAACGCGAGTGGTTGCTGAGAAGCTAGGCCCTGGCCCTCTACGGGCTGTAGAGCCACCCATATTATTATTATTATATGGTTTGGCCTAGACCCCGTCTACCAGATTGACATTAAAAGGAAAAAGTACGTTAAATACTTATATAAACCAAAAAATATATGCTGTTTGTTTCATTATATAATGCTCCAAATACTTCAAAACGTTCATCAATTATGCAGGTCCTGTAGCGTAATGCGTTGACTGTGTAGTTGTAGAGTAAGGCCCAACCTCTGTCACCATTCAAGATATTCAATACTTCCTCCAACTCAAGTGTCAGAGCACCGAAAAACTGAATGCGGAACTCCTTAAGTATAGGGCATTTCGCAATGAAGTGCAACATATTCTCACATTCTCTAAGATTGCACAGGTCGCACAAGTTTGATTTAAATTTCGGTATGAAATTTACACCCCTATTCTGGTTGTGATGTGGTCACAACGCACGAATGTCAGTGAGGCGAAAATTATGATGCCTACCTTGTGAGGTTTCAGCTATTTGGTATTCTGGCGAAAACCTCACAAGAAAACACACAAGAATAGTCACCATGGTGAGGTGAATTCGTTGTCATGTCAAAAATGTTTATTTCGCGCTTTGTTTTCTTACTGAGCGTGTCTACAAAATAAATGCAGAACGTAGCGAACAAGGTAATATTGTGTATATTAATTAAATATGCATAAGTATTTATTATTAATGACAATTTTGCAGGAACAAGAAAATATCAGCGTACATCCCAGGAGCAGTTGGACCATTATACGAATTTCCTGCAAATGAATCCCGCTCTTCTATAATGTCCCAACATAATGTCTTCGGCAATCGGAAGGATTTGATGAAACATGCTTCATCCAATGCGAGGGGAGAATACTTTTCTCGCAAGTTCCTTAAAATCCCTCTACGTTGCAGTCTAAAAATATTTACCTAATTTAATTGTCTACAACATTATAAAAGCGAATTATCTTTTGTCTCTATTTTCTCCTTCTTCAATAAGTAACAAAATCAAAACAATTTCCTCCATTTATTTCTTTATTTTCGCCTTTTTACAAATCAACATCTGTTTATTTTTCCTTGTGTGTGACAGTTCTTTTGTTGATTTTTTCCTTGTGATGTGCTCATGAGAACGTCACAATTTTGACTGTTCCTGTGATGCTCACAAGCTGTGAGGTTTTGCTCAGAATACGAAAACTTCACAATTTGTGACTCACCATGCTCTTGTGAGGTAGTTGTGACTTAAAACACATCACAGAGGTTTGCCGGAATAGGGGTGTTAGCTTACAAAGTCCGCCTCTTATTTTAAAAATCATACTTATTTTTTCTACTGAGTAGCTATTCAAGAAATAAGTCCTTTCTTGTAGATTGTGGTTCATTTTGCTGTAGTAGGCTCTTTATTGGGATGACTGGGCTTCATTTCCAAATTTGTCAAAAATTCTGTGCCCAGTTTTCTGAAGTAAGGTGTTGAGTTTTTGTTTTAAAGCTTTCTGTTGTTCGCTTTGTGTAAAATTGAAGTTTTAACCGCATTCTGTTCCTAGTGATTCCCATTCTTGGTCACACATCACCTTATATCTATGCATTTGCGCAAGTACCAACCTCGGAATTTTTTCCTGCCTCATCGCATTGACTTTATAGATATAACCGAAATGTATTTTAAGAGTATTCAGGAACAGGGGTGTAACTCCAGTCTCTAAATGAAACATGTAATTAGGTGAATTGCTAGGAAGCTGAAAAATCCGCCTAAGAAAATATCTGAGGAACTTTTCCACAGTTTCGAAAGGGCAGTAACCCCAAACTTGGATAGAAGAGGCTGTGGCACGGGATATTTTAACTTTTGACTCATGCGAAACATTCATATTCTGTATACAGTTTCCCCAAACCGCAAACAGATCGCACGCTTAGCTTCAGCAAGTTAAACTTTAAAGTCCCTGTTCATATTTTGGTTTGACGTAATCAAAACATCAAGATACTTGTTCTGCTTAACTAGCTCAATCTGTTGGACTTGAAATCTCCATGTTTCTCCTCGAGTACCTTCTTCCTCCATCTCTAAAGATCATCATCTTAGATTTTCTAAATTAACAGGTAAATTCCATTGTTTTGAATTACTTATTTTAACTAAACAAATTAATATGTTTATGTTTACGTTGTTTGTTTTTTTCTTTTTGTATTAAATGTTAATTTCGTTGTAAGTTTTTTAAGACTGAAGGAAAATGTGTTTTTATATCGAACAGAAGTTAATAAACATAATTTATTTTTAGTGCACATTTTAAATGTATAATAATAATAATAATAATATGGGTGGAGCGACAGTTCGAGGAGGACCTGGGCCTAGCTTCTCGGCAACCACTCCGTCTTGTGCTTACTATTGTTCTTTCACGAGTGGAAGGGACCTACGGTTTAATGCCGACTCCAAACGGCAAATTTGAGTAGCTTTTTCTAGACCAGCTCACTGGCTGCGGTTGTGATTCATAAAAAGTATTTGCGTTAGGATGGAAGCCCAGTTCTGGCTGAAAAACAATGTAATATCGCGCGCAGATATCGTCATCTGTTCCGATAGCCAGGCAGCGATCAAATCGATAATTGCCGCCTATCTCTTAACGAGATGGCCAATTACTTTAGCATCCAACCGATGTGGCTGCCGGGACGCTGTGACAGAGAATTGCAAAGCGGACGAGCTCGCTAGAAAGGGCACAAGCTCCGTGCTCTTTCCGGGTGGAGACCCACCCTCCACGCCTATCGTTACTACAAAACATCTGCTAAAGCTTGAAACGCTTGCCCAAACAAACCACGGATGAATATTCCGAGCGAAACCAAGGAACGTAGGAGGAAAATCATCGTCGTATGACGGCATAATAATTTTAAAATTCGCCGATTCCTCCGACAGAAATAATGTTCTACGTTACTGTTTCTCCAAATATAAACAAACCAAAAAAGGTCTCTCTCTTCCCGACATAGGCATATCATCCGAGAGAAGAATTTATGTCAATGAGAGTCTGACAAAGAGCAACTACTTGCTGCAACGGAGAGCGTTAAAGCTGAAAGCAGAAAAGAAAATCTCTTCCGTGCGAACCCAGAATGGACAGGTACATGTATGAAAGATAAGTGGCGAATCCTTTCTCATAGCCAGCGATGAAGACTTTGGGCGAGTTAATTAGCATATAATGAACAAGAGCAAATTATTTGATGTAAAAAGGCAAATTGTAAACATTTCCCACCTCTCCTCCTCTGACATTCTCGTTTACCATTTTCTCATCTCCTATCTGTGTTTGTAATTGCAGTGCTCTCTCATCCCGTAGGTTCAGACTTCTTGGGGCCCATTTCTTCTGGCTGTTAATCTGGCTGAACTGAGCAGCATTAGAATCAGCCCTCTTTTTCGCTTTATCACGAGCACAGATTGGTTTGCGGAATAGGTAGCCTAAGATCCGCGTGGTAACACAATGTTTCGCCTAAGTGCGTCTGCTGTTCGTATGCGCGGCAGTCAGCCATCTCAACCTAACCTAACCTAGGATGGAATATCTCTGTGGCCAGCACCATTAAGAAAAACAAAAGCTGTACCCCTGTCGAATTAAAAGCTTCGAAAACGAGAGAGGTTTTGTTGAGGCTTGCATCTAATGTGCCAAAAAATGACAATGCCTGTTGTAGTTTTGTCTACCCAACATAATGATGATGGAATTACTGAGCCAAAACTGAAGCCGGACATTATTCTATATAAGAACGAAAACCAAAGGTGGAGTTGGTACGATGGATAAGATTTTCCCAGTTATATCAAAAAGAAATGACAATCATTGGCCACTAGCCATGTTCTTCAATATAATTGAAACAGCAGACTCGCAGCTCAACTAAATTTTACGAAAAGTAACTCGTCCAGCAAACATATTTTTCGAACAAGCCAACGGAGGGAGTTTCTTGAATTGGCTGAACACCTTTGTGTTCCACTCATCATTGAAAGAGCTCAAGTTCCAAGAGCTATGAGCCACTTTCCAACAAGGAGTGCTGTAGACTGCATTCCAGGTATCAGAATATGTCGATCGAGATGGACGTGGTATGTGCCATAAGGCGGCAAAAAGAAAAGGGCGTACTAGCAAAGTCTAAATACAGTGCAAAAACGACACTGTGTAATGTGCGTTTGAATTTGTAATAATTCCTATGTTCTGTGCAGCTTTACTTAGTAAGTCCCTAGCCTTCATATCTACATACATCGATCTAAAATTGTCTCAATAAGTTAAAACACAAATGTGATACATTCAATTTCTTCTTAAATTTTAATACAACGCATGAGGATTATACCCTGCCCTGTCAAGGTAGTCGAAAAAATGGTAAAAAATGCCAATAATGCATTCTCCGAAAAAACACACCATTTTAGTCACTGAGTAGAAGCCGTTTTAGATTCAGTTAATAAATCTTGGAGATATGCGAAATTAAAAATCTCATTCAACGCCCAGGTATATACCGTCAAGGTAATGGTTAAAAGCTACAATTTGAATGAAAACTAACAATTTGATATTGGAATAAGTACGTAATCAAAGACAAAATAAATAATGGACTGCATTTGACAACACTGGGGCGTATGTGAAACATTTTAAAAACAGTTCCCAGATAGTGACTATTTTTTCTTAACTCGTGCAAATCGTTAGGACACTCTGGCATATGTGCAATATATTCCCATAAAAAAACGTGTCGATTGTTTAGGTGGTGATTTTACGATTGGATGGCGCAGTTGGTAGAGCGCCTGCCCCTAGTAGTAAGGTTTAGCCAAGTTTTTCACAAGTTTTCTTTGCAAATAAAAAAGTATTAAAAGATTGTCAAAAAGACTAAAAAAACGTAGATTAAGACGAGGGACACATTTAGAAAATAGATCAGATTAGCTTAGAGTACCCGCATAGAGTCGGTAGGTTAGTATTAAGAACATTTGTAAATTCTTAAGTTAGTTAAGTTAGTTTTAAGAACTTTTGTCTAGAATGTAAGTTAAAATGGTTTAAATAAACAAAATTCAATTTAAAAAAAAAGAGCGACTGCCCCTGGTTAGCGGGGCCCCCGGTTCGAATCCCAGTGAAATCAAAGTTAATACGCTTTTATCTGGTTTTCAAATCTGGTCCATTTGCCGTTGAGAACGGCACTATCACTGGAGTAGTCAATCAGTAGTCTGACTAGGGGTAATCACAATGGATAAATATGCTCTAAGTGTGCTGGTGAATTCACTAGCAGCCTCCCTACCATACCTTAGGTGGTGAGTTGAGGAAGAGGAAGAGAACAGGGTTTCTATAAGACTTCTTCTTCTTCATTTGGCGCTACAGTCCGGGGTGGACCTGGGCCTCAACCAACAAGCCTCTCCAGCTAGCACGGTCTCTGGCTAGCTGTCTCCAGTGTCGCACGCCAAGTTGGTTGAGGTCCTTCTCCACCTGGATGCGCCACCTTAAACGCAGGCGTCCTCTGTGGCGTTGTCCCACGGGTTCGAAGTCGAAGACTCTCCGGGCCGGAGCTGAGTTGTCCATACGCTCTACATGGCCTAGCCATCTTAGGCGTTGGATCCGAAGACGCCTGACTAGACTCATGTCGCTGTACAGCCCGTACAGTTCGTGGTTGAATCTTCTCCTCCAAAAACCGTCAACGCAAACAGGACCAAAGATCGCACGCAGAGCTTTTTTCTCGAAAATACCAAGGACTTCCTCATCCACTTTTGAGATTGTCCATGCCTCCGCGCCGTACGGCAGGACTGGGATGATCAAGGTCTTGTATAGGGTCAGCTTGGTCCTTCGAGAGATGGCTCTACTACTCAATTGCCTCTTGAGCCCATAGAAACAGCGGTTGGCAAGAGTTACTCTGCGTTTGATCTCGGTACTGATGTTGTTTGTACTGTTTACTCTATAAGACTAAAACAGCGATAAAGTTGATGAATACCGACGACGTCATCCTCGGAGCGGAGCATTCGAGTATCGCCAAAAACATCCATGCATTCGAGTACTTAGCCATGCAGACGATCATCGCGTGGCCTTTGCTAACTGCCAGAGGCGATTGGCATTATTTCTAATGGCGCCTGCCTTTCGATAGTTACCAGCGTCCTTGGAATAGCGATAATGGATAGGATGGTGAACAGTGGTTCAAAAGCGGAAAAAATATCAAAAATGAATTTTGAAATATGCATGCGTTGTTGCATTTATTTTTTAGATATATAGCTGAACTTTGGTTTCCCAAATTTTGGCAGGTTATGCAAAGGGATGTGAGAGACACAGAGCTCTAAAGTTAACCTTTCGCTTAGTTTTGAAAGTCATGTTTTTTCTTGCAATAAGTTTTGGGTGTGAAAAGATGCATTTAACTGTTTGTTAAAACCTAATTAAAGCTAGTAAAAAGACAATAAGCAAAAGAATTAAAATTTCGCTTGTTTTAGCTGGGTTAGACCGAGTGCAATAGAACTAATATTTTACTATTCTTTACCTTGACCTACATGTTAAGCTCCACAAAGCTCCAACAATTGGTTAACAGTTTTAGAAATCTACAGTACTCAGCCAACTGTTAAGAATTGAATCTACCCTGATCCGCCAGGTGGCGTAGTGTATAAATTTGTTTCTCTTAATTGGTTTTTAAAAACATTCTTTTGACTTTAGTAATGTTACAAAAGTTATAATTTCATGGTAACATAATTTCTTGATAATGGTTGGAAAGAATGCAGCTAAAACTTTGTTTTTTGAAGAAATATATATCGTTCTAGAATCTAATCTCTCTCAGTAAGGAGCTCTGAGATATTCAATTTCTTAAAATAGGACCTCAATAAAACATGCTTTTAAGGGCAGTGTGATTTAATATTTATTGGACTGAAAAAAGGTTCCAAGAGGAATTAACTTCTTCTGAAACCTGAAGGAGTGCTCTATTCATGTTGTAATAATCATACCCGCCTAACATCCACTTTAGCTACAAGAACCTTTTAAGTGTAGCAATTTTGTTGGCCTTTTACTTTCAACGGAAGATGCGGTATACAACCCCCGTGGGACGTCTGGGCGGCTAGAAACGAGATAGGGGCGGGAGGGCGCCTGCCAAGGCTTATCACCCTTTTAGGATGGCGGCGTATCAACTGGTGGTTCAACAGCTTCATCCACAACCCTAGGCTGCACTAGCTACCTGATTTCCAAGGTTAGGTCGGGACAAAAGAATAGAGACGACGGTGGATGAGACCATATCTAAGGCCCAACGGCGGCGTTTATGAACTGGAAGTGGCTATCAACTTGGTGCTAACAAATGGGCCTGCCCTCTTATTTCCTAACCACGTAAAAATTATCGAGTTCAGAATCAAAGACCAGGGTCGAATACGCACAGATTTACTGTTGACGACTACATCAAACCGAAAAATGACTTCAAGTTCTGCACGTCTAATGTGAAGTCTCTTAACAGACCACGTGCAGCCGAAGAACTCGCGGAGGCCCTGGACTGCTACAAAGTAGACATTACCACAATCCAGTGCGGTGGAATGGGCCGTGCAAAATGGAGATGAGAAACTGCGACATCTACTTCGGTGATTGCAACAGGGAGAGGCGCTTATTTGGATGTGTATTTGTTGTTCGAGGCAGACTTAGGCAAAAAGTCTTAAGCTTTGTCTGTAAAAGCTAAATTCGGGAACATCAGCCTAATTTGCGCCCACGCCCCGACAGAGGACAAAGATGACAACTGCAAGGATGACTTCTATGATCTCCTAGAAAGGACTTACGATCAGTGCCCCAGCTTCGACACCAAGATCGTTCTAGGAGATTTCAATGCAAAGCGGGGTAATGAAGATATCTTTGCCAAAGTCATCGGGAAACACAGCCTGCACGACACTACATCCGATAACGGACTCAGGCTGGTGGACTTAGTCAATGGACGTAATCTCTCTGCAGCTTGCATGCGGTTCCCACACCTCACCATCCATAAAAGGACCTGGCGGTCCCCTGATCAATCAACCGTCAACCAGAGTGATCATGGTGCGATCGACGTCAGGCACTCCTCCAGCATTCTTGATGTCCGATTGTTCCGAGGAGCCAACATCGACTCTGGCCATTTCCTAGTTGTAGCCAAGGTAAGAACTCGGATATCAAGAGATCATCGGAGTCGAGAAAGGACACCACGGTTTGACGTTGGAAAGCTACAATCGCAACGGACTGCTAGGATCTTTGCCGATCGAGTCTCCTGGAATCTCTCTCTAAGTTCATCCCCGCGTGCGCAAACAATGGAAGAAGATTGGAGGCGTTGTCAAGAAGCCATCAAAGAAGGTGCGTGATAAGGAAACCCCTGGTTTGACAACGAGTGCAGGCGGGCAGATGCAGCAAAGCAATAGGCCTACTAGACAACTCTGCATCGAACTACGAGTGTTGTTCGTGAGCTCTACAGACAGAGACGAATGGAAGAGACCCGGTAACTCAGGAGGAAAAAAAAAGAGGACAAGAAGCGCGCGATCGAAGAGATGGAGAGATGTTATAGTGAAACAGTGTGAAACAGTTATCCAATGGATATAAGCTTCGGACAGAAGCCTGCCAAGATGAGAATGGACAACTAGTAGCAGAGTCGCAAGCATAATGCTTAAGCCCGAAGAATCTTCCAGTGGAACATCAGAGGACGCCCAAGTACAGAGGACCCACGGTGGCGCACAAAAGTCGAGAGAGACTTCAAACCGGCTTGGTGTGCGATACTGGAGACATCAAACGAGAGATCGGTCTGGCTGGAGTGGCATGTTGGGTAAGGCTCAGGACCACCTCGGACTGTACCACTCTAAGAAGAAGAAGAAAACATAAGGACCATGCCCCTTTTTAATATAGTTCGACATTTCAAATTACTTGCAAACCACAGTCGGCCACTCGTTATAAATCATGCAACGCTGCTTTGTTATTTTCACCATTTAGCAACATGTCGACCCCTAAAATTATTCCATATGTAATGCAAGGAGAAGCATATCCCTACCGAAAAGCCCTTGCAGGACACTAAGTCCCCAAATGCATTTCCATTCGAATTCATCTGCAATCCAAGACATGTGCCACCCCACCTTGTCTGTTCAGTCACCCAGCGCCTTCTGCAGAAGACACCTTTCGCACAGAACAGTACACATTCTCCTGCTTAACTAATCACTTTAAAATCATTCCCAAGGAACTGACTTCCAGATGAGCAAGCACAGGAAACGAATCCCAAATGCAGGGGCACAGATGTTACACCGTCTTCCCACCGCTCCACTGTGTCGGCATCAATGTAATCCACGACAAGCTGAGTGACACAAAGATACATTGCTCGGGCTAATTCCCATCACAAGCAGACGTCTTTAAAGAAAAGGTCCTTAAGTGGATCAGTTTTGAGATGAATGTAATCTCGAGTCTATCGAGGGGACGAACAAAGGTTCCATTTCAATTTGCGACTCCTCTGCATGGCATGGCAGAGGTTCCCGTTGATTTAAATGAGTTCAGCACCCACGTGCACAAGGACGGGTAGTGCCCTTTTTTTTGCTAATTACCGGGACTCAGCTCCTTTAATTATTCAACGGCGACATTGTTTGCATGGAAATTGACTGCCATCACTCAGTCTAGCGATGGTTGAGCTGAGTTTGGACTCTTTGTAGTTGCGAGGATGGGTAGAGGATCCCGCGAGGGATAAGCTCGACAGAAGTCGTTAATTCCTCGCCGTGGAGGCATGGTCTTTGCTGGGAGGTGGACGGACAACACCTCGTGGGTGTGCTTTAAATTTAAATCAGCTTGTCCGCTCCACCCACAGCCGCACTCAAAATTGGCGTGTAAACACTTGTTTGCGTGGCACAAACACAATAATCCCGAGGACTTGTCAACCCTCTTCACGCACGCCGGCTGACCCCACACTGGTTTTCGAAGTCCCCGCACCCACAGGGCTTTAGGGGATTTCCCCCAGATTCATGTTGATTCTGTTCAAATGGAACGGGGTCAGGAAAATGAGAATTTAAAGACACACCCGCTCTTTGCCGCTCGTTTGCCAATCCATTTATCGACAATCGATTCGGGATTCAGGTGGTCGGAGCCATTCGTTTCTATCAAAAGCATGCAGCCCCCCGGACCAGGAGGGATTCCGAACAAAATAAATCAAATAATGGCACGTCCAAGCCGAACGACCTTCCAACTGAGAATGATGCCCGGGATGCACCGGACCAGCATTGTCTGCTGCCATTTGGCACAAGATTGGATTTCAATTCCCCCGAGTAGAAGTTTGAGAAGACTGCAGCAACGATTAAAAGGATTCATCGCCAACTCATCCATGGATCAACAACTGAATCCACTTGAACTTGTGGCCGACGAATTTAATCGGCTTGCCGTACACGTGTTATTGAATGTGCCAAGGAGTCTTTCACGAACTCTTGCAAGGCAATTGAACTTTGAAGGGCTCTTCCGGTGTAATTGACGAAAGTTTACCGGCAGTCAAGGACCGGCTGCATGTGGAGCAGGATAATGAAGGAGAAAGTTCATTGGGCGAGCAAATATTGGCAGACTTGCGAACTGCTTTAAGTTCCACTAAGGACGACCAACTTGCGGAATAATCTCCAATTTGTTCGCTACTCATCCGCAAAGTTTGACGCGAGAGGAGACGTGTTATTATGAAGTCTGTTTTATGGTTATGCTGGGGGGATTTGTAAGTCGCACTGTTGCTGATACTCGTTCAAGGGAGGGAAGAGGGGGCATATGACGGATAGTCTTAGTCCTTTACTTCAGAGCCGTCGCTGGGAAAAAAGGACGGGCTTCCTTTCTCGTTCGCTGTATCAGAGGATCTCTCGATCTTTTAAGCTTTATCAGCAAGATGAGACACGGTTAATCTAAGCCTCAAAGGAGGCAGAAATTGAGGACTGTAAGGAACAGCGTGTGGTCGCCGTGGCGTAGTGGGTAAGTGCGTCGACTCCTAC